>OY041608.1:6802706-8162248 GCA_955876795.1 Eupithecia tripunctaria
TCAATACATTTGAATTTATACAATATTTCCATCTTTAAAAGAGTCAAAATTTATCATTTAGGAATTCGTCAATAGTATAATAAGCCTTATCTTCTTTAATTACGTAACATTAATAACATAACCAAAAAGGCCTTCTACAATAAGTAAGTACCGCTACTTATGTGCTTTAAGTGGCGATTCAGTTTACAAAGACAAAGTCACGGTAAAGTTGATAGTGCTTTAAATGGACGCCTGTGTTATATTATATCCAAAGCACTGAGCCGTGTTGTTCAAGATAATGAAGTGTGAAGCGAGAAGTGATCCTGTTCGAACTAGACTGAGCTTCCTGTAAGCAAAATTTATAATAGAAAATTGATAATTAAATTTATTCATAGTAGTTATACGAATAATCTCCTTTACGCCTCTCGTAGCTACTTTTAACCACCTGCGTAGCCCTTATGGAATATTTTTGATTCAAGAAAAAAGTCTTCTAATTATTGAGGAACCCTCGGTGCGTTTATCCGACTGACTCGGCACTTCAGTTTTGTTATATAAGAATGTCATTTGGTAATTATGATTAATTTTAGAAATCAATAAAGGCGTTTTAATGTTATAATGGTTTTCTAGGGCCAAATTCTTATAGGAGGACACTACTTCAATACATTATTTACAATCCTTTTAAACTTATTATTTAGTAAAAAATTCCAATCCATAGCATATAATCAATAACCCATCCCACACATAAGAACAGATTGACCCAAACTCCGTTTCAGTATCGGTTTATTTTAATTGAAACGGATTTTTCCAACTTTTTTCAGGGTATCAATAGGGATAAAACGCTGAAAGGAGTGAACGTACATTCGCATTATTAAAACGATACACGGCAATATTTTAAACGAGTAAATCGGGGAGAGCGGATGACTGGTAATTCTCGAGGAGATTAATACTGTATTGGTTACTAGCTACGCTCCGCGGCTCCGCACGTGTGTTTCCTATGAAAAAGTTTAATAGTAGAGTGTAGATAAGGGTGCAAAATAATATTATTACGGCGCGCTTTTTTTAAATCTAGAGCGAAGTGAGGGATCCTAGAGTAGAATCCTGAACGTAGCGAGGGATTCAAAGTACGTTGCCCGAGCCAAAAATATATTTTGCACCCGAATGATATACTCTACTTTTCACCCTCGATGAGACAATAAAAGGCGCCTCATTTTTTAAAGTACCTAATATTATTATTTATATATATACTGTCACTTGAAGAACTCGTTATTTTTTAGGACACTAAAGCCTGCACAGATACGCCTGATGTAGATCAGCTGGCTTCAAGTCTTCGAATCCTCACTGTATTACGAAATTATCACACAATAAATTATCGAACAATGTTAGTTAAGGATTAAGTTATAATTTATTTTAGGCACCAGAGGTTAGTTAAAATATTGTAAAACCTAGATTAATTTTGTTATGTATCTCATTATAAGTAAACCCTGTGTTTGTATGAGAATAAAGTTCTTTAAACCTATGTATATGTGCCGCCATAAAGCTATTAGCTATTTCTGCTTCCAGAAGCTCTTAACGGCACACATTCGCGCACTGCTAAGCTTGCCTTTCCCAAACAAAGAGGGTTTTACATAATCACAAAGATCACAGCTACCGAAACAGAAAATCGTAGTTTTCAACAGCGCCATAATCGTATAGCAAAATCCCAAAACATCGTATAGCAATAAACATGTTCCAGTTTATGTTCGGCAAGGCGGATTTTATTGCAATGTAACGAAGCAAAAACTACCAGTGAGTTGGATTATTTCCAGCCTTCCACCCTCATTTGAAGTTGCACTTTATTTATTGCTTGCCATCGTTGTGAATTGAATCTAAATTACTGGAGAATTCCTCGCAAGTTCTATTTTTACTGCATAGCGGCGATATCGTGCCCTCAGTTGGATACTTCTGCCTTCTTGTTACTTAGGGTATAACGGGGTTCATTAAGTGTTAAATGAAAAATTGATTTCTATGTCTAACATCTAAACTTTTACATTTTTAATATTAGACTTTTAGAGTCAGAGTCCTGAGTCAAAACTTTGATTTCTTTAGACTTGCAAAATAAGCACTTAGACAAGTCAATTTTTTACTATATAAACAGCTTGATAAATAGTTATTACTATCAAATATGAAATAAGGTGCAATTTACTCTAATTCACTTTAATTGTGTTCACTTCAAATTTTCACTTCAATATTTCAAGGGGAAACACTGGAAAAACCCGGATTTAGCACTGTTTCTTAATTAAATCACACTAATATCATTTATCGAAACAAAGCGTACGATAAAAAAATAATAACTACAATAAATACAGTTTATAACTAGCACGGAAGGAACGAGACATGCAACACAGCCTTAAAGTGAAGTAGGTACCTACTTAGTTTTAAGCCCATATTTATGTTATCTTATAATTTGTTTGTACAAAGATTATGAAATTTTTGAAATAAACATTATTCTTATTCCTATTCTAATAAATAATGCTAAAACATCTACACATCGTACAAAAAAATGTCATACGGCGGGGGTCAAACCCGCAACCCCCTTCGTAGCAGGCAAACCTTCGCAGCGGCTTCATGACAATGTATTTAAAAAAAAATTATGACATCAAACGGAAATCTGCATTTATAGCCAATGCACGAATCGAAAGCTAAAAATCGAGTTATCAATTTCCGGATACCGACATAAATCGAGATCGGATGCCCGCTGCAATTTTCACGCCGCCACCAAACGTCAGGCCAAACAATTTTTCGATATCGATTTATTAATAAATCTACAATCGGAATGTTACTGGGAATTGTCGGCTGTCTAACGCATTAACATAATATTTATTATAGAAGTGACGGATTAACATGTGCAAATTGTGCAATGCCACCGAAAGAACACATAATATGAAGCAAGTTCATACTTTTCGGAACAACGCTTTTAAAGATTTATACTCCAACCGATCGGCCTCGCTATTGAAACCGTGTTGACCCACATCAAAGTCCGGAGTTTGACAGTAACATTATTAACACGTGGCAAGAGGCACGGGTACAACATACCTGGGTAATGTTCGTTGTAATAACCCTTAAAAATCCCTTTTTTCCTTGTTTCTCCATGACCCTACTTTTATTACGCCGCGGTTTTTCCTACATAAAGTTACCTTATGTAACTATCTAAAGTTCTGTAGGTTTTCGCTCAAAAGTGAGTTCCTTAGGGTTGCCGAGCAATTTTAGTTTAAGTTAGTAAAGAGAATACCTACACGAACAAAATATCTATCTATGTATACCCTGTCAAAAGTGAGTACCTCACTTTTGATATATTAAATATATGTACCAGTATTGTATATCAGTTATATAAGTTAATTAGTACCCATAACACAACCTGTGCTAACTTTGGGTCTATTGACTTACAATATGTTTACAAAAGTTGTCAGTTGAGTTTTGCTTTGTTTTTAAAATAGTAATCTTTGTCCAAATGTATTATAAGAAAAATATAAGTAAAAAGAGTGTGAGCACCAATACAAACCAACACTGGTTTAATGTTGCAAAAAAACTTACTTAAATATGTATACAGTTATAAATAAATAAAGAAAATATAGAATATGCTGTGTGAATTATTTGTCGGTTCCTATATATCAAGGCATTTTCTGCGTCCAGCAAACCACGCCAAAATATACGCCCAGTGCAAAATGATTATCTGCAGTGAAAATAAAACGATGAAGCTTTAGTTTATGTCTTGACAGCATACACAGCAAAATCCGTTCAATCTAAGGCCTGGTATTCACATAACCGTAGGAGATTTTATACATTTAAACACATATACATTTATACATTACACTTATTCATAATAGTCTGCTAACTTAGCACACTTTTAAATCTCGCCTGTCTTTTTCTATTGACATAAGTCAGACTGAGAAACAAAACTACTCAGCAGCTGCTTTATGTAAGCAGGCCATTATGAATAAGGGGGATAATATAATATAGATGTGTGGTGCGGCTTAGAATTTGCACCACCTCATCTCTTCCCGTGGGTGTCGTAAAAGGCGACTAAGGGATATCCACCGGGGGCGGGCAGCAGCGCCTCCTGCAGAACAATTCTACCACCGAACTGCGATCCCCATACCGCATGCCCAGCGGGGGGATTATGGGCAGAACCCCCATTAGATAAATGCAAATAAGGCGCTTAACAGGGCAGGCCTGCGTCTAGCAGTGGAACAACAGGCTGTAGAGATACATATAACAAAGTCTCAATCAGCTATTAGACAGGACTTAAAAGGATGTAATATTTGTCATCATTACTCACGTAAAAATAATAACTTAGTATTATGCCTAAATTAATATGTCTCTTTGTGTTTCAGAAAACAACGGTCTTAAATATGAAGGCCCTTTGGTTTGAATAAGTATACAAATCTAAAGCAGGCATTTTAAACAAAAAAATAATATCTTGGAGTACACTCAACTTCGAACGAAAGAAAATTATCGGTCGCCTCGTGAACTAAGGCTGATGCGACCACCCATTTGGCTTCAGGCCAAGTGCTCACTCTCGATCTTGTAATTTACTCGTGTGGAATGAGATTAACACGACATCTGGACCTGCATTTAGTGAATTTACACGTTAAATGAGTAATACATCCGGATCGGGAAATATCACAAATTGTATGCCATTTCGAGGAACACACCGTTTTCGTTTTTCGTTCACGGGTAGTGCATTTCTATAGACAAGCTCACCTATAGAATTATTCAATCAAATAAGTAGTTTATTTTAAATGTAAGCGGGTTAACTACGAATCTTGTTTGTGTTGGAAGAACACCAACGTTAACGTTAACCCACTTACATTCATAATGAATTCGTCAAACTACGAAAGTTTCCATAAATAAGTAGTTATTTTGTTACGATGCGATGAAGCGACGTATCTAAATACGTCTGTGCATTACGGTTGGTAGACGACATGCTACTAACCGAGACGACAATTTGCCTTTTGTCGATAATATTGAAGTCACGCTCACGTATAGACGCACTGCAGCTATCGTATATAAAGACTGTACCTACACACCAAACCGGCCGACAAAGTCGGGCGGGCTGATTCGGGCGGCAATATTTTAAAGAAACATGTCGACATCAGTGCTCTGTCAAAACTCCTTGTGGTGATATTTCGGCGGAAAAATATTACAGGTCACCACAGTGACACACGGACAGTGTTTTGTCAGTTGACATGCTGACGACGCTACCATGCAGCACAAAAACCTGCATTTAAATATGGGTATTTTTGTATTGAGCTGCAGTACCGCATTCTACGTGAGTGCACGTGCCACGATCGGGAAGCTGCGGCCCATACATTTTTGGCTTCGAAATTCGAAAAGTAAGAAAAAGCGTAAAGCTTCAATATCGCCCACGTAGGACGCCGTGTAACCCGTCGACAAAAAAGCCGCCACACCGGGTTGTGTCGGCGGGTCGCCGGCGGCTATGGTGTGTAGACTCTTTACTGCGGCACACACAGAAGCGAATATCCCTCTGTTCACTTCGCTAAATGACCATGTAATGTCAACAGCCTGAGATGGATCCACTCGTGCCCGTGTGAGCACCTAATTTCCTTGTAGCGGAAGTTTGAATTCTTGGCAGATTCTCAGAATACCAAATAGTATGATAATAGCTCTCTCTTTCACGCTGGGACAGTTTCGCGATTTGTTTTAATCTATTAATTTCCTGTCGGAGTTTCTGCTTTCCGATGATAATGTTTGTATTAGACTAGGTACCAACTTACATTATCCATGTTTAAAATAATTTTAGAGCGATGCTGTTTCAAAACATGAAATTAACTAGCTCTAAGATAAATAATCTAGATTCAGGTGTTAACTTGGTGGAAATATATAACAAATTAATGGCATAAAAAATATTATGTATAGGAACAATTTCTAGCAAACTTACACCCTGCTGTTATTAAAATCTAACAAAATGCAATGGTTTTTTGTATGGTAGAAAGTGTGTTTCGAGAGTAACATGGTCTTTTTTAACTGACTTCAAATAAAGGATTAGGTTCTCAATTCAACTGTTTTTTTATATATAACGTTTTTTACCTTCTCTAATTACATGGCATGTCAATTTGTAGGAGGGCACGCGAATTGCACTTTCTTGGATCTTAACAAAGAAGGTTTTGCGATATATTGTCACTTAATATTTTTCATTCTGTATTTGTTATTTATAACACTCCATAAAAGCGTGTAACGTAGTGAAAGTTACTCCATTAAATACTCAACGTCCCACAAAATAGTTGAGTAAGGGAACTCATCATTAGGGATAAACTAAGTTTGGCGAAGACCTCGAACTTATCGAATGTTCACATGCTTTCACGTAAGGTTATACTTACCCTAAGGTTACGCAAAGTTTAGTAAGTCGGCTTATTTATGTCAAATTTAGTATGAGGTAAAACAGTCCGTAATATAACTTATTGCTTATGTCATGTCTTATCGCTTGAAGATAAATTCAATATTTTATTTTCATGCTCTTTCTAAGGTTCAGCTTATATGAATGTACATACATGCGATTAGGGATCGCAGTTTGGTGGTATAATTGTTCTGCAACCCGCATGCCCAGCGTGGGGATTATGGGAATTACCTTCTATGAGATAAACGCGAACAAGGTTCTTAGGGGAGGCCTGCGACCTGCGGCCTTGCGTCCAGCAGTGGACCAATACAGGCTGTTGATGTTGAGGTTGAGGAGTGTACATAATTGATACACGGTTTCCATGTTTCTTACGCATGATAGGACCTCTTGACCAAATAGTCCCTCCTTATAATCTCTTGAGAGTTTGGTATTAGGTACCTTCTCGAAATAGAAGAACACTAACTGTCGAACAAACCGAAAGTAATAACTCAAACTCAACAAGGAAGCTCACGATCCCTCAACACAAACATGCATGAAACACAAAAGAACAGGAATATCCCCACAAAGTGGCTGAAAATGTTTGAAACGCTTATCATTTCCGAGTCATTGAGTCCGTTCCGGACTTGGCCTGAGTCATAATAAGAAATCATCGACGATAGAAAATGATTCGATTGTCAAGTTTGTGATTTATCGGCGTGGACGAAACATGTGTAGATCCTTTCCATTCATACTTTATCACATTGGTATGTTACTATGTGAACCTACTATACTATACTACGTTAATTTAGGTGGCTAGCTAATAACAGTTTTTAACAAAAATACATCTGTCACTTATTCTGAGCGCTGAGTTCAATTTACCGATAGTTTTGAGATGTTATCGTCTTTATATTACGGAAGAGCGGAACCCTCTAACACAGGTATCTCTGTACTTAAAAGAGGGTTCCAAACCCATACATTGTAAATTAATTTAAGTTTACTTGAATAAATATTTTGTATTTGTATTTGAATTTGTATTTATCGTGGTGTCGTCATATTTGTTTTGTGTAGAATTTGCTTAGTTCCGTGTTCGCAGGATGAACGCGCTCTACCATTCCATAGATAAAACTTACGTAAAAAAACTCACGAACTTAGAAATACATGTACCTATGTTCCATCAAGGAATACCGGTGGGTATCTCTCCGACGGGTCTGTCTTACGACATAATGTCTAGGAAGAAAAACTGCAATCGCAAAAATAATTATTCCACTTTTCCTCCCTAAGAGGGATCGTCAAGGGGAAAAACTGGACATTATTTTTTCGAATTCCAAGAAAATGCAAATTCAAAATGCAGTAGCTATCACTAAAATTGCGTAGCGTAGCTAAAACATCGGCTAAGAATTCAGTCTATGCATAGCAAACGTGACGGGAAACGAAAAGGGAAGCAAAAATGCTCAAAATGCTAACGGTAAAACTGGACATTCCTAATACCGGAAAGTTGCGAGAATTTTAAAAAGCGAGGATCGTCTGTCTGCATTGTATCTTTGTGTTTATTAAATACCTAGCCTTCTTGTTACTTGAATTAGGTAACTACCTAGTAGGTTTCTTCAGCTCATGACTGTACCCGGCAAGTGACTCGACTAATTAGAGATCATTCGCAAAGAGATAAAAAGTAAATGAAGCCTTTTATGGCCACTTTGGGTAATAAATGGAGACAAATATAGAAGCGATACGGCGTAATCTTTCACATAAAGTATTCTTGTCTCAGCAAAAATAAACAAAATAGGATGCTATAATGTTTATGATTACGGCATTGTTATTATTTTAATACATGTATCTGGAGTTATTACAATATTTATTATATTTTCACGACGCCTTTCGAGGACTATACAATACACAACAAACAATAAACTTCGGTAGACCCTAGAATCATCTAGTAATATCGTAAAATGAAATAAATATTATTGTTCAATTAGAAATACTACAATTTATTTTTATAAGTTGATTGTTATTTTCTTTTTCAATTCAGTTATTTATTATTGTTCATAAATTCCAAATTATGCGGTAAAATCAGATTTAATCTTACCGTTGGATCAAAATCAAAATTTATATAAAATTTATTTTCTAACAGTATATCGTAATAACTTGAATGAAGTTAGCTGCCACGAACTGCAATCTGGCGAGCAAAATTTATTCACACCAAAAAAATCGAGCGACCCCGCGCGCGCGAAAAAAGTATTTAATTGCTCCCAAGGAACGGGGAGAATGGTGAAAATTCGGGTAGCGAATTTATAGGAGCTATTTGGATGCAAATGATGAGCTCCTCCACCCGCCAGTCACGGTAGCTATAACCCCAAAAGAATAAGTGAGAAACGTCTTACGAGAAAAAAGGCTCTGGATACCTCCTCTTCACTATTTATTCGAGGATAAAAAGTTTTTGATTCGACACGAATCTCAGCTTAGAGAGGAGGTTATAGAATAATATGGGTACGGGCACTGATTTACAGTGTAGTGGACATATGCATTATTCATTGGAGTCCTTTTCTTTGAAGGTCAAGGGCTGTAGCGGTTAGCTTGTAGGCATGTGTATTTTCCTTTTGACTGAGTTTTCTGTGCATATTTATGAAAATTATGTAATACTCTCCATATCTCTCTCTGTTCCACTTACCTAAGTAAACGATAGCTGAGACATTATATGGTTCATGGATTGTATACAAAAACGTTACAACGAACGGTCAAATTATTAACTAACATTAATCCAATATAATTACAAAAAGCTTTTGCCTAGCAGTGGGATAAAACAAATAGGTTAAAAAAATACAAAAATGTTTGATAAAACTAATAAAATGAAAAAAAAGACCCCCCAAACTCTACAAATTCTAAAGCGATGCAGAAAGCAGCCCCAACATATACACTTGAATGCCTTTTGTTTGGCAGAGTTGCGGTAAACAAGTTCGACATTCAATCCTTTGTGGTATACTTTAAAGTTCGAAAGAGGCCGGGACTTTATGTGACGGCACCGCATCCGTCGTTGCGATGCTGGCCAACAAAGCAGAGATGAGCATTTTTATTTTTACCCTACACTATCGGGCAAAGACTTCTTTAAGTTTTGTTTATATTCTTTTATATTATACCATAGAAAGGTTGCTTTATTCAACAAGGATTGCTCGGATCATAGAAGCTATCACATAAAAGCCTAAACATTTATTTTACTTTCTTGGACATATCTTGTGAAAAAATCTTGTTGGCTCTTAAATTTAGAGCAACAGCAATGCCGGTTTAAATTCTAAACCATGATCAAGCATTGAAGCGTATAATCAGCATGACATGAAGAGCTGTAATGATGATAATGAAACCATTATTGATAGTAATTGCGATAAGCAATCGACGTAGCAATTCATAGCGGCACGGCTCGATAGCGTACAACCATTACAATTCACGATGTAGGCCTACAATAATTTACATACCCACACCCCTTCCTATCCTATAAGGTATAAAATCTAATCATCGATCAACGCACCACTATGATCGATAGCGATGTGTGAAACATCCAAAATTATTTTATCGATAAGTCAATTCTTTCACAACACAATACTCCGATAAGTTTTCGAAGCTAATCTCACTGCGGATAAGAAAAGAAAATATACGGACGCAAACCTAACAAAAAACGATAGGGTGCTTTGTATGGAATTCGTGCGAAATAATAACAGTTGTGTTACATTTTATCACACAGTCGATGGTCTGCTGTGGAGCAGGTGGCTTGGAGCGAAAAATATAAAGGGTCCAGCGTTGAGAGGCATAGGCTGGAATATTATTTTGTGCCAACATTTAGTTTCTTTTCAAAGCCAATGGTATTACGTGTGCATTTGTAAAAATGTTGTCAAATCTACTTATTCGCTGATAATGCTGCCAGTTTATTGCAATGCTTCCGGTCTGTATTGATTATGGATCAGACCTCTACATTGTTTGGAACAGTCTGCAATTAGTCCAACTGTTTCAATTGTAAATACAAGTTCTAATTTGGTTCTATTCTTACTTAATTAATGCTTCGTTTTAAGTCCGACTTTGTGTTTGTTAGAATGAATATGCAGCATGCAACAGAAACAACAGGGTAAGCATAATAATAATGCCTCTATTAACGAAACCTCAGGTAAAAAACCTAACCTCTATGACTCTATGTATCCATTGGAAAATACCTTACATTTTTCTTATTGAAAGCTCGTATAGATAAAGCTGAGCTGAAACTAGAGAACCCTGGCATCCTAAAGAATTTCGCCATTATCTTAGCCGATAAGTGATGATGCTGCTTAAGATAAAGCACGTGAGCTCGCTTAGGGCTTCGGAGAATAAAGAAATTTTCAGTTCAGCGTAAAATGTTCGTTGTCGACTAAAATGCATACATTTGACAATCAATACTGATATTTACAGAACAAATTGTCCCATCCAACGCTTTGTCCTATGAATATTTCCCAGCAATATATTGGTTTTAAGAGCACTCATTTACCTTCGGTTCAAAGGCTTTACGTTGTTTAGTACAATGGATTAATTGCCTACCGAAATAATTAGGGTTGGTGGTCGGAAACTGCCTTGTAAAGTTACGTTTTGACATTAACGGCCTACGCAACGTAAGTTCCAATGCATCACCAAACATGCGCACAACCCTGTGAATTTATAATGCCTACAATTTAGTCTTACAGAGTCCATTGTAGAAAGGTGAACTGAAAAAAACCTGGATTTTCCTGCAATCTCTATGAAAGTCTTATCGAATAAACCTGTGTAACCAATATTTTTTGCAAACCCTACCACAAGTGCTATTGCCAACCTTACTGAAATAAGACATGACGCGCTAAAAGGCTGTGCGGACCGCCTTCCGGCACTTCGGTCAGGAGATGGGCTATTCATCGCGTATCGATGTGCTCGGTAGCTTTGCAGACCGTACAAACTGCACTCTACACAAAGAAAATTGATGTTAGACATTTGTTACCTTCTCAACTATAAGCTTTCTGGAGATTCAAGACAGCTGAGTTCTTTCATGAATATTTAATAGTGCCTGAGCATGTTACATCAGAAGAAACTCGTACTTGTCGTTCAGAAAATAAAATTTCACAGGTAAGTGCAACTAGTGCAATTAACCGTACGTTACTCTACATTTTCTAACGCTTAAAAAAATATTAAATAATCACTGAAATCCAATTGTTAATGTATTTAACATTATGTTCTGATATTTTTTATTAAATTAACATACGCATGTCTTTTAAACGAAGAGTTACTCTCAAAGAATAACCACTATAAAAATATAAATGGACTGATGAACCGTTATAGCAACAACCCCTATATGATCAAAATAGCTGGAAACGCCACCAGAAGACCACCTAAATAACGAAATGGCTATATAATCGGTATCGTTCACTTATATTACAAATGTTATGGTTTGGTGGTGTAACTCAACATTTCTGAGTCGAGTCTAAACACTGCCTCAAGCAGATTAGAAAAAATGAATAGATTCATTTATCAATATGGTATGATTTATGATTTGAAACTCTTTCAGTAAATACAAATGAGAGTGAGTAAGGACGCTGGGTCACTACCAAAGTATAGCCTGATTAATGATTTTTGAGCCACACGGAAAATGTTTCGTGAAAAATAAATTCCAAAAGTTGAACTTGTGATTCAGAGCCCGACATTCTTTTTAATGCCGTTATAATTTTGCTGTCCCATATTTTTTCTAGAACCAATCTACAAAGGTATTACAACTTTATAAGCTCCATGTAACAAGTTAATACACAAATTTAATAGCCAATTACGTAGACCTACATCATAAAAGTAAAAAGAAACAACTTTAGATAATAATACCAAGTTTAGTTGCTTAAAAATAAAAGATGGTCAAAATGTTCACATAATTTTAGTACACTACTATACACATGTGTACATTATGAACGCGGAAGCAATTCGGTAAAACAATCCTCTGTTTTTTTAACCCAGTTGTATTCAGGAAACACAGAAAATAGGAAAGAGCGGCAAAAATGTAATTGCATAAACTATGTAGAAACATTCATGAAAAATAAAACCTTTCATGAAGCTCTCCACCGAACATAAGTACCTACGTCCATTGGGAGTAGCACCATAGGGAGCGCACCTTCTTTACCCAGCACAGTGCAATAATTGCAGTAAATCCAATTTGATGCTCTAGTTTTTCCTTACATCAGACACAAATAAGGTTCGTAGTTAACCCGCTTACATACGTAATGAATCCGTTAAACTACGATAGTTTTTGTAATAAATATAATAAATTAATAAATATATTAAAATAAATAATAATAATATAATAAATAATAAAGTTCATTCATACTGATCTGTAAGATAACCATGGAACTGATCTTACAGATCAGTATGAATGAACTTTAAATTATTTTACTGCTTGCATATTTTATTATAAAAACTATCGAAGTTTGACGAATTCATTATGGATGTAAGCGGGTTAACTACGAACCTTATTTGTGTTGGAAGAACACCAACGTTTCATCCCTTAACCAGGGACATCTTCAGGGCGGGTGCGGTTCTAGAAGCGCGCGCGCGTGTTTAGAACCGCACTCGCCAAAATGGCAAATCTAAATGTGAATGCTAATAAGAACTGCACTCTCCCTAAATACATCCCTCGTTAAAGGACGACTTCGTCAAACTACGAAAGATTTAATAAGAAAATAATTTACTCATTGGTATTTATTTTACTTCAATTTGTTTCACTGTGTGAGGGTCAGCCCACTCCTAGCTGGCTGTTTCACGAAAGTTGAACAAGTTGCCGGCGGTCCAAGCGTTTCAGTTTGTTAACTCTAATTCTATCGGAGCGGTTGCTCTCAGTTTTTGTTACACTCCCTACAAATACGTGTTCTGACCTATCATTATCAACGTAAACTTAACCGAACGACAGGATTGGACAGGATCACTGGATGCGGACAGCATGGATTGCGGCAAGTTATCTGGTGTCCTCAGTCCCAATGTATCAAGACGAAAGACTTTGACCAGTGTGTGTTGCCATGTGATGGCATACAGCACCGAAAAAGCCTTACTGTGGATCTTATAAAAAAAACATATGGTTGCACAGAGAGCAATAGAAAATTGACCAAGTACCGGAAAGCGCAACGTGGGCAGACTCTACTTAAAATGATGAAATCGGGTAGTGCAGGACCGGTCATTTCTGCGATCTTTGGGGGAGGGATATGTCCAATAACTAGAATAGGTTAGAACTGTTGAACTTGCCTTATTATCCTATCCTTCCCATCCTTATAATATTGTCAAGGTGAATGATTGTACAGCTTTGCGAAGATGTTTGGATGTTTCGCTTTGAAGACAACGCCAAAACTCCTAAATGGATCGAGCAGGAATTTTGCACACATGAAGATCTGTACTTGGAATAATAATAGGGTGCTTGTCATCCGAAAAAAATATACGAAAGGGCGCCTCGGGGGGTCCCGCCAGGTGAGAGGATACGGGCATAATTGGTTATAAAATAATCAATCTGCACCCCGAGCACGAGGCTCAGTTTGTGATAAACGGTTTTTATAATTATCAATAAATAAATATAGGTAGACGATTACTACAGCATTATCTAGCTACATATCCCCCCCCCCCCCCCCTAGGAACCCCTCGAATCACCCCCTTTCGGCTTAGTATACCCCTTACGTGGCACCCAGTATAAAGACGATTAAAAGCTTTTTCGGTTCACCCAAAGTGATCTACTAAAACGTCCCAATCACGGGTTAATTTCCATCTTACCACGCAACCGAACTACATCTCAAATTACAAGCGAACAACAAAGTTACAGAACACATGATTAATACTCGAACACGATAGGGGAACCCGCGGGGCGTGGGTACATTGTCGTTATGTATTTCGTACTTACATGTCCCTATATTAGGTTGTCTGTAGTGTACTACTGGTTCATATATTTTATTATACCTATGCATATCCACAACCAGATAGTTAGTAACTAGCTTCTGCCCGCGGCTTCGCACGTGTTGTTTAAATGGAAACGTTTTGAGATTATTGTTATGCTGAAATGGACACTGATTTATGGGATAAAAAGTAGTTTAATGTATTATTTCTGGTCTGGACCAGGGTTGTTTCTGATGCCGTTTTTAGACAAATCAGCAGATGTTAATGTTGACTTTTGATCTTGATATCAGCGGAGCAGATGATTCTCATGGTGATTTTAGCCAAGTTCGTGTCGGACTCAAAAACCGATTGTTCCGCACTAATTAAAATTAATGTAGATTCTAGTCGCCCTTGTCTGTCTATCAGAAAGCTGATCATTATTTGTAAAAGTTTGCTTCCATAGTGTTTTTCTTTTCCCGTTACAATAACAAATAATAAAAATAAATGTTATAATTAATAGAAACTATACAATAATAAATGTATTATTTGCTGTTGCTTGATCCTTACAATTGCTGTATAATGTCCGAAAAACTAAAAAAAAACCTGAGAACCGTGAAAAAATATAGGAAATAATTTTAATTATGAATGAAGTGGATATCGTAGGAGAACTAACGAAAGGAACTTACTTGAGAAAGGGCAACTGTATGAGAATTAAAAAACAGTTCTCTTTTCTCTCTGCGAAATTAGAAGAAGTAAATTTTTGAAGATGTAATGGAACCCTTTGTCTCAGAGTAGACTTACACCTGGCCAGTTTTTTTCTTAAAAATGGATAGAAAATTATAAATTTTCCATATTTTTCTGTGCTGCGTGCTTCGATCGGTATTTCACGGCCTGAAAACTTTGATCGATGGCTGCGTGAGTCAGTCGCGTGATTCGCAGTTAATGCTGACTGCGAAACAGTTGTGAGCGCTCTTAAGATTGAAAATTGGTGGTTAAAATGTTGTTTACCTACACAAAGCAATGAAGTTTTGTTTACCATGAAAGTATATTTTATTGTCCAAGTTCCGGCTGCGTCACATAATTCACAGGTATGTAGGTACCTACTGAAAACTTCAGTCGATACAAACATGCGATAAGGAAAATACGGGGAGAAGCTGTGTGTTGGTAGATAATAAGTTTACGAATTATTGCTACATAAAATAATAATCTTGTGAAGATAAACTTCTTTTTTGTAGAATAAAGGTTACTTATAACTAACTTCAAGTCTTTTAAGTCCGCCTATCACGAGAACACTAAAACTGCCAGTTTTAGTGTTCTCGTGATAGGCTAAACAAACCGTATAAAAAAAGCTATAGTACTTCGCAAGCAATACATTCTAATTTCAAGTCTACGGTTGGACGAAAGAATATCTGAGATTCTCTCAAAAATTATTCCGAATTGGTAATCACATCTAAACAGTAGTACTCGATGAGGGCTCGAATGGCCAGGAATTACAAACTAGATTCAGAGCTATAGAGGCACACCAAGTTGAAGGCGGTAAATCTCCTGGCAATGATGGACTTAGCATAGTACATGTAAAGAACACTGGGGGACAGTATCGCTCACGTCCGTAGGTGTTGACCCCCTGTTACCCTACACGTGTCCTCTGGGTGGTACTGGAGCGGTACCCTCTGGTGGTAGGCTTCGGCCGTGGCTTGTCACCACTCTCCGGATTAAGCCAGTCCGTGAAGTAACTCTGTTGCGTTTTTGAATGTGGTCCGGAGTAGCCCTCTTCTAGACCTTCGTGATACATCGTCGGCCGGGGATTGCGGTCAAACGAAGGTCTATTTCTGATAAAAAAGCAGAACGCGGGTCCTCATCTGCCCAGAGTCCTTGTTATGTTCTATACCTTATGTATAGGATGACATGACCAGCTTAAATGATGAAAACCGTGGTGGTACTTATCATTAACAATAAGACCGGTGACATTAGTTATAAAAAAAGACCGATTTCATTTGCCACTATTGTAGACTAGCTGTGTGGTGCTGGTTTAAAATTTGCACGACCCCATCTCTTCCCGTGGATGTCCTAAGAGGTGACTAAGGGAAATCTACCGGGGGCAGGCAGCAGCGCCCCCTGCAGAACAATTCTACCACCGAACTGCGATCCCCAACCCGCATGCCCAGCGTGGGGATTATGGGCATTGGATAAACGCCAGCAAGGCACTTATCAGGGAGTGGCCTGCGTCCAGCAGTGAACCGATACAGGCTGTTGAGGTTGTGGTTGTAGTCTGAAATAAATTATTTTATCATTATAACAAAAATAGGACCAAATCAGCTTGGGGCTATATAATACTGTTTGAATTCTCCAGCATTATTACTATTAAAAGCACCATCATTTTGACATTGCCTTGTAAAATGGGACAATAATAAGTCTACTATTTCTCAGACCCATTTTTCACTGCATCTCCTCACTTATCACGCCGAAAACCTGGGTACAATTTTCCCCTTCAGCCATCTGATTCAGAGTTTTATTGTCAGCGTTCCTCACAGATCACAGTGCTGCGAAAAATTACGATCGCTGTCGGTGAATTCGTCACGTCGGCAATACGTCGACAAGTTTACGCTGCGATTCAGCTTGTGAAATTCCCTCCAAAATAGTGTTGTAAAGTGATGGGCTTGCTGCTACGTGAGAATTTAAGCGGTAGAATCGATTTACACTCCAGAGTTGAAAGTTTTTATGAGAATTACTTTCATGGTTTACAACCTACACTTGATCCCTATTGCTGTCGAAGTTGGCTATCTATTTCGCTTTAAATAACAACTTCGCTTATCACACACGTGACCCCTTGTGGTATTTTGATAACTTAAAAGATCCTCGGTCGTCGCTTTTACACATATTTTCGCCAAATTAGAAAGTGAATTCTCACGCAGTGTAGCTAAGAACCGCGAGACCAGCCGATTATTTTGATACCGCATTAAAAATGCGCTTAAGGCGCATACCCGAGCCAATGTGACAGCGATATCTATTTTATCATATTTTTACGTTTATCATAGGAATTTTTAAAAATCCTACGTTCAGTTTGTGGTATCTATTATAAGCTATTTTTTGAAACGTTTGTAATAATTTTATCTCATACAGTTTAGGAGGAGATGCGAAAATAGAGTTTGGTGGCCAAAAAGTGCAACTTCGTATCTCTACCTAAGCTTTGCAAAATGAAACTATTACAGAGGCATTCATAAATAACTTATAATAGATACCACAAACTGACAGATGGATTTTTAAAACTTGCTGCGTTTAACGTAATAATAAGATAAAATAATTGGGGGCGCCACTATCACTGGTGTATGGTAAGGTAAGGTCTTTTAAGGTCCTTAAGGTCATTTTACTGTCTGAAGGCCATAAAGAGCCATTTACAAGGACACTAATTCACACTCGAAAAATACATATAATCCACGCCCCGCGGATAAATAAATATAAATTGATAATGACTGTTGAATTTGGTGATGAACTATTATTGAAATTTGTAATTGGATCGAGTATTGGACTACGTATTAAATTAATTGACGACCTCCGTGGCGCAGCGGGCGAAAGTCCATCTGCAACGCGGGTTGCGGGTTCGATTCTCACCTCGGGACAAATGTTTGTACGATCTGCAGATATCTATTCAGGGTGTTCTGGATATTTTCTATGTATGTATAATAAAAAATATATTGTATTAAATATATCAGTTATCTAGTACCAATAAATCAAGCGCTGCTTAGCTTGGGGCTAGATAATGCTGTGTGAATTGTCCAGCAATATGTATTTATTTATGTATAAGAAAGAGTCAGAGTCACCTTGAAAAAGAATTTTAGATCTACCGAAACGTTTTTTTTTTCGAATGATTAGTATAACCTTGAACAAAATCAACTAAAAAGTTACTCTTGCTCAGGCTTAAGTTAACTCTTCGCCCATTTTTACTCCTAATTATTAGTGTAACACAACATCTCCCATGTACATACCTAACTTATGGTTAAATTAACTACAACCTCATTATAACCCAAACAATCATCAGACCTATGTAATCTTGTACCGAAGTCAATTTGTTGGCAATTACCCGCAATTACCTACCTCGTTCGATCAATAAATGAAACATTGAGCTTCCACGAGAACTGGATTTAATTACCTATTAAATCAAAACCCTCTGTATTCAGAGATAAAATTAGTTTTAAAACTGAATATAAAATCATCACATCACACAAATATTATAAAGGCGAAAGTTTGTATGTATGTATGAATGTATGGATGGATGGGTTACTTCTTAACGCCAAAACTACTAGACGGATCTGGCTGAAATTTTTTAAACAGCTAATTCTTAGCCTGGAATCAAACATAAGCTACTTTTTATCGCATAAATCTGTTCCAGTGGGATAAAAATCACCTCTAAACATTTCCATAGGAACAATGCGTGCGAAGCCGCGGGGCGCAGCTAGTTATGAATAAAGGATCCAGGTTACAATTGGATGCAGTTAAGCATAGTGAGTCCAAGCGCCATTTTCAGTTTTTTGGGGAATGACATAAACTCGTTTTTGTTGACAGGAGATTTGCATTTGAATTTTCAGATTTTTTTTCTATGTATAACGAAGCTTCTTTTTGTAGTTTAGCATGCTACAGAAAAAAAAAACAAAATAAGTATTTATTTTGGAAGATATAGCTAAAAATACACTTGGACTCTCGATAAATATGATGTTCTCATTTTGCAAAACGAGTCCAAGGGACATTTATGTCGTTTAGACTCCTCATGCGTAACTATATTAGCAAGAAAATATTGTTTCTAGCTACAAACTTAAAAATATTTAGATATACGACCTACTCAGCATCTTAAACTAGGGGACGATAGAGAGAATTGAGAAACATATACCAACTAAATTTACGACTAAATCTCTATCTTAATCGTATGGCGCGATTATAGCATTTGTTTAAAAAATAGCGGAATTAGGCCCCAGATTGGCACACTCGGATGATAAAGTGGACGATATGTACTATGTACGAAGACATATCCAAAGCTTTACATAACACCACTAAGGCTCACTTCAACGTTGTTATGGGGGACTTTTACGGCAAGGTGGGAACCCGGACTGGCAACGAATCCCGAATAGGCTCGCATGGTTATGGAGTTAGGAATCACAGGGGTCAAATGCTTGTCAACTTCCTTGAGAAGGAGGGGCTGTTCTTAATGAACTCCTTCTTTAAGAAACCGCCCCAGAGGAAGTGGACGTGGCGAAGCCCCGACACTGTGACTAAAAATGAGATCGACTTCATCATGACGGATAGCAAGCACATATTGAGAGATGTCTCAGTGATTAACAGGTTTAGTTGCCTTGGATCCCACTGATGACGCTGGACGAGACCCTACATAATCTGGTCGAAACATCGAGGAACGAGGGCATCAGGTTCTGCCAAAAGCAGCGTACTGGCAAGAAATCCAAACTCTCGCATGAAACTCTCGAGCTGATGGCAAAAAGACGGGAAACCAACCACCCAAGCGAATTCGTCAGACAGGTCAGACCTGAACAATCGAATTGCAAAGATGGTACGGCGCGACCTTCGGAGCTCCGACACACGCCTCATTGAAGAGGCAATAGAGCAAAACCGAGGGTCCAAAGTATTCACTCAGCAGCTTGGCAGGAGCCACCTGACGAAGCTTAAAACGCACGATGGGAGGACCGTATTGTCGAAGCCGGAGATATTCGTCGAGATAGAGGATTTCTATGGCCGATTATACGCTACACATGACCCTTGTTACCAAAGAAACAACCACGATTCCAGAGCCACTCTGACACGCCACTACACCGCCGAACTGCCTGACATCAGTCAAGACGAGATCGTGTTAGCTCTAAGACAGCTTAAAAATGGAAAAGCCCCCCCGGGGAGGAGGGATATTAATTCGATTTAATATTAATAGATTCATACCATCCGAACTTTTGAAAGCCGGAGGAGCCCTTGTTATACAGGAACTACAGAACCTCTTACAGAACGCCGTGGGAGAACTCCAAAGGCGTAGAGTTTGGTGATTCACTTTTTTAAGAAGGGAGATAAAACCCTCCTTAAAAACTACGGACCCATCACATCCTGAGCCACGTCTATAGCTGTTCTCACGAGTAATCACGAACCGTCTTGCCAGGAGACTCGACGAGTTCCAGCCTACGGAACAGGCCGGGTTTCGCGGAGGATATGGCACCATAGACGAAATACACACAGTGAGGCAGATTATACAGAAGTCCTAGAGTATAATCAGCCCCTGTGTCTGGCCTTTGTGGACTATGAGAAGGCGTTTGACTCTGTCGAAACCTGGTCTGTTACGTAATCCTTACAGCGATGCCAAGTTGACTATCGTTATATCGAGGTGCTGAGATGTCTCTACGACGCCGCAACCATGAATGTCCAAGTCCAAACCTATCTAACAGCGCAGAGGAGTGAGGCAGGGGATGTTATATCCCCGAAACTGTTCACGAGCGCGTTGGAAGATGTGTTTAAGACACTGGACTGGAAAGGCAAGGGCATTAAAATAAACGGCAATTACATCTCACACCTGCGATTTGCTGATGACAAAGTCTTAATGGCGGAGTCGCTGGAGGAGCTGAACCGGATGCTGGACGGCCTAGCATCAGCCTCGCGACGCATCGGTGTCGCGACGCATGAATTTGGATACAACCAAAGTCGGTCATTGATCCGGGACTGGTCGTCGTACATGGCCACCCTCTCGAAATTATTTCCGAATATACTTACCTTGGGCAAATTCTGCAGTTTGGTTAAAGCTATTTTGAAAAGGAGGCCAAGAGGAGGGCTGGGCAGCGTTTGGAAAACTACGTCGAGTCTTCTCTTCGCAATGCTTGAAAACGAAAGTTTTCAATCAGTGCGTCCTACCCGTCATGACCTACGGAGCTGAGACGTGGACACTCACGATAGGGTTGGTCCACCAGTTCAAGGTCGCTCAGCGAGCTATGGAAAGAGCTATGCTCGGAGTCTCTCTGAAAGATAGGATTCGTAACGAATACATCCGACAGAGAACCAAAGTTATCGACATGGATGATCTTTTGTTACCTTTATTTGCCTTATTTTCAACCAATTGACCTTCTCACCCATCCTATCTTTTTTTCTGTTGACAATAGCTTTTTCCATTTCGTCAGTGCTTATAAAATCGGTGTGGCAGGGAGAGAAGTGAGCAGGTAACTTCAATTATTATTATGCATCACAAGTCTATGCGACAAATGTTTGAAGTTCAGAACGAAACTCTTGTTTATTAGTTTTGCAAAACCAGTCTAAGTAACAAAAAACTGTCGCTTGGACTACTGATGCGTAACACTACGTCGTTTGGGCTTGTAATGTATAAATGGAAATATGTTTTCTTGTTATGAAGTTTCGCTATTAGTTTAAGATTGGCTTTTGGACTTGTTTTGCGTATCAAAATATATAGTTTGCCATAGAAGGCGCTTGGACGGGGTATTAAAAAAATGCACTTAGAGTGAAGCTGCTGCAAGAGTGTTTTTTTTGTGGGTAAATTATGCCCTAGTAACTACGAAACTGCAAAAAAATCCAAAAATGGAATTTGGCGCTTGGACTACTTATGCATAACTGTATCCAATTAATCATTTATTTAGGTATAACTTATCACCACTTCTGGCTTATAATATTATTGTAGTAACCTTAATTATTATCGCCCAAGATTTTGTTATAACCATGCCCTACAGAACAAACACGAGTTAATATAGTAAATACCTGATTGGTAAGTATAAAGTGGCATAGTGGTATTACATTCGTACAAATAATCTATGAGAAGTTACGGATCTACGTTACTGGTCAGAAATCAAATTCGTTTTCTCATTCGCCATAGCGCCGTTAACGATGATATGAATCATTGAAATTTATGCCCACGTGATCTTTTTCGTTGTGGCTCAGAAAAGCGAAGTCTATAGTTTTACATAGGGAAATCAAAACCAGATAAATGATTTATACTGAAGAGCTGAATCGCATCATATTCCAGGGATACAAAAACAATGGTAACAAATACATTTTACACGTTATTCGAGTGCGAGTTCCACCACGTTCGTAAAACAACACGATGCACTTTCAAAAGAATACTACGTTATTGAATACTTTGAAAGTTTAGACGGTTTTAATTAAACGCCTTTGAAGGCTCGGTTCAAAGGGTATAGGAATGCCTACTGCGATGTTTGACCAAAAGGAAAACAGAAAATGTGATTCGTTCATGCCGTTATTTGCAAAAGCCTAGCTCGTTCAATCCATCGCAGCAGCGATGAATTTTCAGCTCAAAGTTGTCAATATTTTCGAAAAATAACATTTTCTTGAAAATAAACTGTACTATTAAATGATAACCAAGCCGCGTGAATCGCGAGAGACCGGCTGTGCATAAAAGGCGCGCTGGCTACGGCATGCTCCCACTTCGCTCGAGTACTTTGCCCTGTGCGCATGTTATTTTTGTGTTCTACCTACCTAGTTGTCGTTTTTGTTAATTTAAATTGTTAATAAATCGAGTCGATTACTTTTGATTTCTTTTTTTTAAATAAATCCGCTTCTGCTTCCTAGAACAATAATTAGTTGACCCAAAACCTGCTCTTTTCTGAGCAGACTTTGGGTCTGCCAAATTTACATGGTCGAGATCCTGCATAGACCATGCGTAGTCGGATATGGTATCCCAAAGACAAATTCTATACTTCCGCGAAAGATTTGCGGTATTTATTGTGCTCTATTCTAAATAGATTAAACTTCTTAATTATTTTTTAAGAAGTTTAGTCTACCTAAATTTCAAATTATGTGTGACCAAATACTATTCAGTCAAACATTTACAAATTCAATGTACTTTTTTATTTATTATTCGAATTTTATTTATTTGAAATTCTTATTATATTCACAAATGTTTATTAAGATTTGGATAAAAAAGGCTGATGATTATTTATTGAAAAAGAATTTCTGTTTTATAAAACGCGTTATACAACGTACGCACACCGTTTTTTATTGAACCTCTTGAAATTTATGCCGTAAAATAAATTCGCTTCGAAAGGGAACCAGTCCTATCTCTCCTCATTATTAACCATAATCAATGCGTGATCATCAATCGTTCTGACATTATTTTAACTAGCACCTGAGCCTTACCCCCATTTCTACAATAGGAGAAAATAAAATATGTTTAGTTTTGACGATGTATGAATTGACACCAATCTACTTACGAGTATATAGAAAAAAAATGTACCATGTTTAGATACAATACAATACAATACAATACACTTTATTGCACACCAAAAATAAAATACACAAATACAGGAAAAGAATGATAACAAAGTTGCACAATGGGCGGCCTTATCGCTGAAAGCGATCTCTTCCAGACAACCTTGGGATGGACACGATGCAGTTGTACACGTATAGACGGTGGCGTTTTAATACAATAAATACATATAATACATACAAAAAAAATACATAATATACTAAAAAATACATAATATACCTACCATAAAAAATAATACATACCAAGCTTCAAAGATGAAATATAAACTAACAATTTATAACTGAAGAGAGATAGTGTTCATAGACCATATTCTTAAATACAGGGAGAGACTTTGCACGTCTTATGGTAGTCGGTAGAGCATTCCATAGCTTTGTGGCACGCACGGTGAAGGAAGAGCTGTGGGTGTGACAGGAGCGGGTTGTCAAGGAGAGGGTTTCGGTGGAACGAAGTGAACGGGAATGGGTTTGGTGGACGTACTCAAAACGTTCCTTAAGGTAATGCGGAGTATTAGGGATGAAGAGGATGGAGTACAAGAGGGAGAGAAAGTGTGCGTCCCGGCGAAGGCGGATTGGCAACCATTTAAGCTTATTGCGGTATTCGGTAATGTGGTCATACTTACGCAGACCGAAGATGAAGCGTATTGCGAAGTTTTGAAGCCGCTCAAGCCTGTCAAGCTGCATTTGGGTAAGATCGGGATAGCTGGCGTCGGCGTAGTCGAGGATAGGGAGCAGGAGTGACTGGGCGAGCGCAATTTTGGTAGACGTTGGTAGAAAATTACGTAACCTCTTAAGCGAGGCGGCCGATGCAAAGGTCTTACGGCTTACCTCTGCCAATTGTGTTTCCCACGAGAATTGCCTGTCCATGAATATACCTAGGTTTTTAACGGTTTTACTGATTTGGATTGGTGTGTTACCAAAGAAAACTTGCGGAAGGTTAGGCCAATCTATCCTTGCTATCATTCTTGAGCTCCCAATAATAATGACCTGGGTTTTTGAGGGGTTCACCTTCAACCCATGCGAATTACTCCACTCAAGGATAGTGCTTAGATCACTGTTGGTTTCGTCGATAGCGTCAGTTAACCGTTCTACAGGAGCCTGGGTATAAATTTGTAAGTCATCTGCGTAAAGGTGGTAGGAAGAAGATAGCTGTTTAGAGATAGAGTTGATAAAGATAGAAAAAAGAAGAGGAGATAAAACACCGCCTTGAGGTACACCGGCATGCAGTTCACACCATGAAGAAGATTTGTCCTCAATAGTAACGCGCTGCCGGCGACCGATAAGATAGCTATGAAACCAGTGAACTACTGATGGAGATAAGTTAAGGGAGCGCAGGATACTTAGCAGAACATCGAAGTCGACGTTATTAAAGGCACTACTGAAATCTAGAAGGGTAAGGATGGTGACGAGGCGATTCTCGATACCATCTCGTAGGTCATCACTAATCTTAACGAGAACAGTGGTGGTACTGTGACCTGGACGAAAACCGGACTGGAAGGGATTAAGGAGATTGTTGGTATTAAGGAAAAGGTTAAGTTGGTGGTGAACAAGACGTTCCAGGACTTTAGAGAGGAAAGGAAGTATAGATATAGGCCGGAAATCGGAAAAAGAAGAGGGTTTGGACTTTTTTGGTAGTGGTGTTACTTGCGCTTCCTTCCACGCGCTAGGAAACACTCCGCTGTCTATAGAAAAGTTTAGCAGATAAGTTATAACAGGGACAATATCATCGAGAATGGGCATGATCATTTTCTTACTGATGGAATCAGTACCTACAGCATTGGAAGTGATGGAAGAAATGCACTTCTTAACCTCACCATCAGTGAATTCACGGAATATGAAAGGAGGAAAATCAGGAGTTTCAATAAGAGAGAGTGTATTAAGAGTTTGGGCTTTGATAGTTCCCTCAAACTTGGAAGAAGCAGAGAAATGTAGATTGAGAGAGTCTATGTCCAAGTCATTAGTAGAATTGTTATCTCGTGATTTACCAACTCCTAATGATTTAAGAAATTTCCATACCTTAGCAGGTTCATTATTCTCTACAGATTTGTGGATGTATCGGCGTTGTGCATCCCTACACACCTTATTGCAGTGATTACGTGACATTACATAAAACTCCTTGTTTTCAGCAGTAGGCGTGCGTTTATACCTGGCTTTGGCTGCGAGTTTTTTGTGAAGTTCGGCTCTAATTTCATTTGTCAGCCACGGTGCAGGATGGTGCTTCATTTTAACCGCCCTTACCGGGGCGTGCACGTCGTACAAACCTATTAAGATACGACTAAATTGTATGATTTTACTGTCCATGTCAGCTGCATCAATGACCTTAGCCCAGTCTGCCTCTTGCGCATCTTTGCGCAAAGACTCAACGACCATCCTACCAAAATTACGCTGCAGAAGGATTTTAGGCTTCGCTTTAGGAGGACGAATTTTGTAAGAAGGGAAGATCAGGTCGTGATACGAAAAGGCGTCGGCAGGGCACTGACCATGCTTGGCGACATGGGATAATGAGGACACGAATATGAGATCCAAAAGCGAAGGATTACAGTTTGGAAGGTTATGAGTGGGACTAAGAGGAAGAATGGACAGGTTGTTGGCCAGAACTAGACGTTCAAGCATCGTGGAGCGAAAATTTTGCTTCAACAGACATGTGTTAAAATCACCCATGATGATAGTGTGATCATGCATGGCAGTGAGGTCGTCAAGGAGCTTCTCAAAGGAAGGGAAGTAGTTGATGCGGAGAGATGGAGAGTAATAAACGCCAAGGAGTATTTTACGGTGAGAAAGCAGAATCTGAATGAAGAGATGTTCACCAGCACTGGACGGAGGTGGTTGTGCAGACATATCAATAATAGTGTACGGAATGTGTGAACGAATATATATGGCCACGCCCCCACCTACAGAGCCAGTGCGGTCGTTGCGGATTAGATCAAAGCCAGGAAGGGAGTAAAGGGTTGAAGGTAAGCAGGTTTTTAACCAGGACTCGGAAACAAGTATCGCGTGGATATTACCCAGGTTAAATGACGCCAGTATATCTGTGAAATGGGCCGGTATACTTTGCGCGTTAATATGCACCACATTAAAATTTTTAGGGACATCGGAGAAAGTAGACTCCAAGGTGTCAGAAAGAGTTGGAATGCTCATAAAACTGTCATCGTCACCATTCAAGCTAGATTTGTCAGAAGATGAACACGACAGAAAGTCGTCATCATCACTAGTATTCATAATTTAAGAATATGGGTATGTACCTACCTACTAATATAATACTAATAATAAATTATAAAATATGACTTAATGAAAACTTTATCAACGCGTTTGTGCGCTACCTGTTTGTGTCCACCTGCCAGTTATCAAATGAAAGAAATTTACAAACAAAACAATAAACGAAATAAAAATAAAAATTAAGAACCGTATCAAAGAAAAAACAGAGATATGCACGGTAAAATACTCAGAGTATACAATAAAACAAATTAAAAAATAATAAGATGATCCGACCGCATCACTCTCGTTTGTGGTGGTAACAAGAATTATGTCTAATTGGATAAAGTTCGAAACAGTGCGTAGAAAGAAACGTAAACACCCTAACCTATGGACAAAGGAAATCACTCTACGCGTCACGCGTCTGTCATAAAAATGACATCGCTAGTGTCAACTGCCATGTTAGTCCACAAACATTGTCCTCTAAGTTATTGAAACATTGAAGAAAAAATAACACAGTTTTTAGGTTTCGGGTACAGTTTGGAAACAAAAAAAGTAAAAAACAGCAAAAACTTCTTTCTACCTACATTAATGTTGCACAGAAGTATTACTGAGTACAAACAACTGATATTACAACCGGTCGGATCATGGCAAGAATCGACGCTTACGATATGCTACGAAAATTACTTTTTGGAAGCAGCTGCTCGGCTGCTTTTTTTTGAGGGGCCTGCGTCCTTAGCAGGTGCCGCCGGTGCAGGCGCTGATCTTGTAGCCGCAGGGATCGACGACAGTTCCGCTATGCTGGAGACCCGATGCCGCGATCCATCAACACCAACCACGAAGACGAAGCCCTGACTCGTCCAGCATTTGGTTAGGCCAAAGCGTTTACGCGCCTCCATAAAAGTGTCGTGACGAGCCTTAGTAAGAAACTCCGATAGAGTTATCCCGGAGTCCTTCAACGAGGTTTTGGACGCCCACAACTTGTCGCGTAGAGACATTTCTCGTAACTTACATAGTATTGGGCGAGGTCTGTCTGTGGTGGAGCGTCCCATGCGATGGCAGCGGCTGATGTCAGACTTTTTAACATTGGAGACTTTAAGTTTGTCGATGAAAGTTCTTACCGCTACATCTTCGATGACCTCTTGGCTGGTCTCTGGCACTCCATGGATCAGTAGTATTTGCGTCTGCCACGCATCTCAAGCCTGTCAATCTCACCAGCAAGCATCACCACTTGATTTTGGAGTGCCTTCAGTGACTTCGTAATAAAGGACTTGAAGAGAGCAAATTCATTTACAAGCCCTGCCACATCACTAATTGGCGACTTTGACTTCTGCAGCTTCTCTTCAAACTCAGCCATTGTGTCAGCAAATATGGTGCTCAGCTGAGACATTGAGCTCTGGATGGTTTGAGAATCCATGTTAACAATTTGTAGGTTAGTGCTGTGTGGTGGACTGTCTCTAGAACTTGGAGAATTGTTTGTTTGTTTTGTGAGAAAACACTGGATGGCAGGTAGGGTACACAAGTAGTTAATCTAGTGCATAAATAATGTAGATATTTAGCCTGTAGCTATTTTTAATAAAACTTTAAAATATTTGGTCTAAATAGTTAGTGTTTACGTTTTCGCGCCTACCGCCCAAAAAAATCTTCAGAGATCTTCAGAGATCTTCAGAGATCTTTTAGATCTTCAGAGAATAAAATAAATAACTTTCTTTTAAGGTTATTCATTCCGTTAATACTGGCTCTCAGACATCTCAATTGAGTTAATAGCAGCTGTCAATTTATTTATATTTTAATGGGAATATTTAAATTGACGATCTTTGAATATAAAAGAGATTTCGATTGCTAGAAATTATTACTTCTCTCCTTTGGGGCCGACGAGTGGCTACTACGTGACAAACGTAGAGCTTGGAATTTGTGCTCCACTAGAGTGGTTTAATTTTTTTTGTCTGATTGCGACTTCTTTTTTACTCTTTGTGACCCGTAGATTCTAGACTTACGTGAAATAAATACTGTAGTATTTGATTCAAAGATTCAAAGATCCAAACATCCAAAGATCCAAAGATTCAAATATCAGCGTCAACCATGGTATACAGGAGATATAGCACATTATTTGTATGTAGTTACAAATAATGTGCTCATGTCTCGCTATGTCTATTTGTTCCAAGCAGAAAGAGCAGAAAATATACATTTTAATATGTACTAACATTATATATCTTTGCTACTTATTATTAATTCCACTTCCAATCGTATGATGTCAAGTTGCACAGACCGCCAGTCTGTGAGACCCTCACAGGGTCTGGCAGACTGACGCGGCCTGCGTTGGACCAGCAAACCGGGTTCTCGCGTTGGTCACAGGTCGAGATGTTCTTATCGCTGTGCGGCGGGGGCTCGCTGCGTATTTATTTATTTATTTGCGGATAATACTTGCGTGCGCACATAGATAAGTATTATACTTCTAAATTTGGAGAACCACATTGAGTCGATTTAAATAAGGTATTTAAAATATCAAAGTCTAGAAGATAAAACATGGACATGTGTAGATGACGAGTATAAAAACAATCCGGCCATTTTTTTTCTGTTCCATATTTTAATTTTAGGTGGGTTAAATGCACCTAATCTGTTTTTGAGAAGCTTGTAGGTACCTTTTTTTCATAATATGTACTCCATTTTTTCATATAGTAAGGCAAGAAAAAAATATTTATAGCTCTGTCATCTTTAATTCTACAACTTTTATTGAACGCCATCTCAAACCACTAAAGCTGATATACTTCTAAATAATTTAGGAATATACATTTAATAATTTCACGTCTATGTGACAAAAACCATAAAAAGTTTCTGCGCACCATTGATAGCGTAAAATTGTAAAATTGTTATTCCATCCATGTTGAAGAACCCGTCTGGAATTACGAAAATGGTACCTATCATAGATAAAAATGTATCCGCATTTGATAAACCACAAGATATTTTCTATTATAGGATGGTCTACTAGAATAATAGGTTTATTTTGTAACCAAGACTTATTCGGTAATTAATTATTGAGTACAATATACTACACATAAATAAAGAGGAAAACCGCAGTAGATAATGATTTTTAAGCCTATTATAAAATTAGTTGTTTCTCCAAGTTCTTTTAGTCTTTTAATGAGGTCTCAGAATCTTGAAATCACAGATTGGGATTATTTTTGTCACAAAATAGTTTTCTGTCTTCCTTTTTATGAACGTCCCGTTTTTAGCAGGGACGTTTTTTCAGGATCCTTTTTAGTATACGTGTTTCAGTACAAGCTACACAAGTATCCTGTTTACGGTATCCGAAGACTTTAATTCAAAAATAATGCCCTAGTAAAATAAGTCCAGCCTTAGTGTTTTAGAACGAATCCAAAAAGAAAATCGATTTTGTCATTCGTCTTTGCTACTACAAACTGGATTCTGGATCCGTTTTCCAGTAAAAAACAGGATCCAGTTTAATTACATGTAGGTATAGTTTATCGCAAGTGGTCCCACTGCCTGCATACTGTTTATTGCAGGACGGGGTGCGAGGAGAAGGGAGAGGTGGAATTTGCTTAGAAGAACCGCTTTTTCTACCGCAAAAAACAGAATGCAAATTACTGTGTAATTACAAATCAATATTTTATTCAGGGATCCAGTAAAAAACTGTTTCGCAGTACTTAGACGGCGTGGCCGTGGGAACGTAAATTCTTAGGAGACAAACTCGAGGACGCCGATATCGTTGATCCACACTTAAAATAAAAACAAAATATTAAAATATAATAAGAAAAACTTGAGAGGTGTCAAGGGACACCCGGATGGAACGAAGTTCCTTTTTTTTGCGACACCACACTGTTCAATGCGAAATAGAAATGAAAATATCTGGCTTGCTTTCTATAAGAGAGAGAGAGAGACAGACAGAGAAACATGCGACGCCGCACAGCTTATAATAGCTTTCTATAGCAAAAAGTGTCGTGACAACTTTTCGTAAGAATTTTTTCTAGCCTTCTTTCACAACGCGCGATAAGGAACTTCGTTCCAAAAATGTAATACTTACTTTTGGTAAGAAATATTATTACGTACTTAGTGTAAACTATTTTTGAACAATAAGTTGTTTAGTATACGAGTATATCTATAATGTGTTTGACTTGAAAGATTTTCTTCTTATCAATAAATAACTGAACTGAACTGAACTGAACGGGCCGTACGAGTATGAAAAAGCCACACAACCAAATAACAAATGAATGCGCTGAAATATTGAACGGTCCTAGACAAACAAAAGTCATAATAAAACACACCCAGAGACAAAAACTTTGCAAAAATTCGACGAAAATGTTGGTTTCATGACTGCAAAGCCTAGCAATAACCTTTGTAAACACCCGCAATCCCAGAGGAAAAGGATTCAAAACATGGAAATAAGAAGGCTGAAATTGGCTTAACCCAACAGCCAAAGGAAGTCGAAATGAATCCTAAAGACTTAAGTACTCTATCTACGTGTACTTCGTCGGAGGATTCACAGCTCGGCTCGTTGAAAAGGTACTGTACCTACTCGTTATGTTGGTACCATGTACTACCCTTCTGAGACTTCTACATTTGAATCAGTCGTCACAGGTAAAGTTGGAAATCGTAGATTTTTATGCAAGGTATATTCGTATATTACACTGGAGACCTGCTATTATTGTTTTGTAGCAGTAGCTATAGGCAGAAAGCCCTAGAATTACTAAGGTATTTTGCTGACCGCCTTAAATTAAGATCCAGAAATTGAATTGAAAATTTAAATTGTGTACCAACAAAAAAAAACATTAAAACCACGAAACCTATATGAATCTGAAACTACATTTATGTAGTCATTTAGAACTTTTAAGCTAAATATACCTTTGGAATTTTTCATTTTGCGCTTTATCAAAGAACTTCAAAGAACTAGTTTACGTCCACGGCTTTGCACGCGTTGTTTGTATGGAAACGTTCAAAAACTTTTTTTTACATTGGAAGTGATTTTTTGGATATAAAGTATATTTTTTATTAGTTTTCTTTTAATTCGAGGTAACACTTCAGTAGTTTTGGCGTGAAGGGGTAACAAACATCCATCGATACATTCAAACTTTTAATAATTAGTATGATTGTTTGCCTTTTGACTGCTTCTTACTAACTACTTATTATACAAGTTTAACCCGACTCATCACTTGGAAGTTATAATGTAACAGTACAAGACAACGAGCTTATAATGAATGTAACATGAGCATTATGAATGTCGGAGAAAGTGTAGGCTCAGAAACAGTAGGTATTAGCCTTGTTTTAACGAATTAATTGGCAAACTCTGGATGTAAATGAGATGTATGAACATGAGTAGCAAACTTTTGTTGTTTTATGTTAAGATCCCATGTATTTCGATGTTTTATGATTAAAAATCGGGATTGTAAGCAGTCTTCTGATAATGTTACATACTAGGTTGTTTATAGTACTGTGAACCTGGGTACTTGGCACGCGGAGCTCGAAGTGACAACATCTCTGGTGGGACTCTGCCGTTGTTGTTTGGCGCTCTCAGTGTCAAGATCGAGTGGTGTGGTGTCCTGATGATGTCTCGTGGAGAGACGAAACTAGTTGACGACTTGCTTTGATAAATGTTCTTTCATTTTGTATAAATGTACAATTTGTTAGATTTTATCGCAGAAGGTTTTTTCGCGGAATTGTTACTAAATATTTTTCATTCTTATATTTACAATGGATTTCCGCAAAGTAACGCCTGAATCTATTATTTATATTATTTATTATAAACTTTTGCTTAAACATAATTGTTAGCAGCAAACAGGTAGAAAAACAGAGAGACCTTGGAGTGCTTGTAACATGCAATCTAAAATGGGGAGACCATATTGTGGAGGTAGTGAAAAGAGCAAACTCTATAATGTACATTATAAGAAAGGCCTTCTCATACATCAACAAGGAACTGTTCCTAAAGCTGTACAAGACCTACCTGAGGCCCTTAGTGGAGTATGCATTCCAGATATGGAATCCATATTTCAAGAAGGACAGTCACCTTCTCGAACGTGTGCAGCGGAGGGCAACAAAGATGGTCCCTAGTCTAAAAAACCTTCCATATGAAGAACGTCTGCAAGAACTTGGACTTACCACACTTCAGAAACGTAGAGAGCGCGGAGACCTTATAGAGACCTTCAAAATCCTTTCCAACAGATATAACGTTCCAAATTTGTCAGAGACACTATATACTATGAACACAAACACACACCTGAGAGGACACTCGCTAAAGCTGCAACGGGGGCCAAGTACCAGCAAACCCAGAGAACACATACTGCCGAATCGCATCGTGAAAACTTGGAACCAGTTACCAGAATCAGTGATCAGTGCTCCCTCAGTGAACTCTTTCAAAAATAGACTGGACAAATATTTAAAGTGCATTGACAAAGACTCAGATATACACGCATCAGCTTAAGAGCTGCCTGTGTATCACAATAAAATAATAAAATAATAATAAACATATATCTCTCTGTCTAGTTATCCTATGTTGTTTCTTAAATAATATCCTCCACTTCAGTCTTTGCTCTACGTCGAATTGTTTTGAATGCTTCTATTTTCGTTGTCCTTTATCAGTAGCAACATCCTTCTACCAGTAAACCTTATTAATAAACCAATTGTAAAGAGCTGTTAGCAGTGTTTTTTCTCCATCTGACTAGAGAATAGAACAAAACAGAGGACCAATAGCTATTTCGTAAAGAAAGGAGATAATTATTAGGCGTCCAGCAGTGGACTAATATAAACTGGAGAGAGAGAGGAGAGGTTTATGTCTAAGAGAAATATAAATTGCAAGCATTGAGATTTTATACTACGAGTAGCAAATAAATCGTGTTACTTACGCTGAAATTAACTGAATTTTGCAGGTAGTAAATCAAGAAATAAAATGCTTTAATGAAGCACCATTGTTAATAAAGTAAAACTTCCTTCTACTTTAGACTAGTTTCGAAAATAATTTCAGTGAGCTCCAGGTCGGAAGGTTGTTTAAAATCAAAACTTGTTGCGACTTGCGACAGGGGATAGGATAAAGCTAAGCGGCTTACAACTTGGCCGCTGCACTGCCATCCTTATCTAAGAAGCTTTAAGTTTTTAGCTGATAATGTGAATATTTTTAAGTTTCATCCTGTATTTTTTTGCCATATCCGTACCAAGAAGGTACTGGAATGGACAACTGAAAATAACAAAAACAAACTCATGCTAAATTTGATGTAAATTTCAATATTTGTGTTAGGTTTGGCTGGATGTAACTAACACACAATAGCTGATTTTGGTATTTTCAACTGCATTCAATTTATCTCTTAGCTGCATTTACTTAGTCAAACAATGCATTCATGAACTGACAGAGCATTCCACCAACTAGACGCAAATAATGCTGGAAACTTCCGAAAGCTCAGCGTCAAAGTTCGCAAGACCTCATTATTTGAGTAGTAGGTAATTTTAATTTAGAAGTTTCAGCATCTCATCTGGCTTTCTTGAAATTCCTCGAAAGGGTGGGTAGTGGTGCATTTCAAGTGCTAACGCCAATATAGAAACAATGCTGGCAGTGTCGCGAGACGCCTTATAAAGTTTGACTTCACTTTATACGAGAAACTTGTGCTTGTTTTCCAACGAGTAGATGGCAAGCAAAACCGATATAGTGTCTAGCTAATCAATAATGCATACACCCCGCTTCTTTGGTGCTGAATATGGCACTAAAAATAAGTTGGTAAACTGTTCTAAGTTTGTTCTGTTCGCGATATGTTGTAGACTTTACAACACAGACACATTTTAGTAACGGAATATTGAACAAAAATTGTTTAGAAGATATTGAAACTGCAAAAAAAAATTGAGATATTTTATGCCCTTTTTGGACAAAAATATCAAAATGGCCTTGGGTTAATTGGCAAACACACACATTACAAATAGTCGGAGTTCACCTTACAATAAACTATTTCAGTGCTTAGCAACAGATGGCGCCAATGTCCCAAGTTCTTATATAAATCAAACCCTTTTAATGTTCCGATCGAGTTGGGGTCAAGTAAGTGATTTAGGGACCATAAAGACAGCCCGAAATCAGCTATATTGCTCTTGTCAGCACAATCCGAATGGGTAGGGACCACTTGTGACTTGTCACCTTGTAACGACATGAAAAGTTTTAGCGATTAGCTTTTACGATGTCGATCAATTGAATTCAATAGGATTGATTTGGGGGACTGATATTTGGAGAGTATTTAATGTACGCCTGTGGCCATTGACCAACAAACTTGTGACACCTGAGTAACCATGGGTGTACCTTTGATTGAGTTACGTCTTTATTTATGATCAAATTCTCATTAGCCAGTTCACATGATGTACCTACGTCCACAACTGAACGTGGGGCACGTTCGCTCTCAAAGGTGGGTTTTGTTGATATTCTATTAAAAAAGGAAACTAATACAAAAACTAGAACAAAAGAGACGCGACAGTCAACGTTTTAACTAACCAGTAACTACGAACATAAAAAGACTCGCGCTACGCCAACCCACATAGCAACTCAACACTCAAAGGAACGTTATAAATAGAACCTAGCAACAAGTCAAACTATTCTAATGTGAAGTGAACCCGACTCGATTCGACAATATCCTAGCCCTTAACTTGGACCTCATAGGGCTAAAAGTTGACTATACGGTTGATAAGGGCCATGCTTTGTATCGCCTTAATTGTCAACCCTTTTGAAACTTGATAATGGATAATTGATACTCGTAGTTACGATAATAATCATTATATAGCTTGATTACTATACGGATCAAAAGAGCAACTTTTAGATTGTTTGCAACAATTTGCTCAACTGTTTCAATGTGAATAAAAGTTCTGTTCAATTAATTCTTTAAATTGGTTTGTTTTTTGTGAAAATTGGAACTCTAATGTATTATTATTACGATAAATATTTATTACATTGCTGTCAAGGTACACAACGCAACGGCCACGAAGTACTCGAAAGTCTTTTGGCTATTAGAATCTGTTTAAAAAGAGAAAAGTCGTGGGAATTGAGAGCGGTTGTCAACTTTTGTTGCATTTTTAACATTGCTCTGTCATTGCAGTACGTCTAAAAGTGTTAGTTCACCGTAATGCCACGAGGCTTCTCGTTTTGAACAGTGTCTCTACCATGAGTTGTCACAGTTAAATTGCCTGACGTTACTACAGTAGTTACGTAAATACGCATATAGTTATCCACAGCGCATTTTAGTACCCAACTATCCGCTAGAGGCGCTTTAGAATTTTCCATACATTTTGTAACTACAGTCGCTAGCGAGTATAGATTGTCAAAACTCGTGGTAGATACACAGACTCTTTATAAAAAAATACACATTAGCGGAAACGAAACAGGCAATTGCGTAATTGGAGAATTAAAATAACTCCGATGTTGTGTCAAGCACTTGTGAAAAGGGTTATGTCTGGAGGTTGTGGTAGATGGTGCTGGTTGTTCCCCAAACAGCCCTTTGTGATTGGTAGTTGGTTGGTGGTCAAGGAAAGTCACTGGTACGGTATAGTATGGACTAAATATACAAGACACAACGTTATACTGGTTATTTATAGTAATTAAAGTTATGGTAAAAATATGATAAAACTAGCTGTGCCCTGCGACCACGGCTTCGCACGCGTTGTTCCTATGGAAACGTTTAAAGGTGATTTTCATCCCACGGGAACTGATTTATGGGATAAAAAGTAGCCTATGTTTGTTCCAGGATTTTAATTACCTGTATGCAAAGTATGCGATTGTATATTCTTTTTTAATGAACTAGATATTAAGTAGTATATTTTTTTAATACTAACATCAGTCGTTTTCTCCTTTTGACCTAAATCGGAACGTAAAAAGGCACGCTTTTTCTATTGCATAAAGTTGTTACAAAAATCTGGGTTGAACGAATCATTTCTGCTAGCCAGTTTCCACGTCTGAATTAATTTGTTGTATTAGCTATCGCATTTTGTACATACACATATAACTATATGTGTAATACATTCTGTAAGATTTTGACTTTGCCACCCTTTTATGTAGGTCTAATAAACAGAGTCTAACTAACTTAAGGTACCTAGCTATCTCAGTCACTAGACGAATAGTATCCAACTAATATAAAAAAATGCACCAATGTATAGCGCTTACTGAAATACAGATTTTTTTAATGTTATTATTCAGCTCTACTTATTTAATGTACATAATGTTTTGCCATTTCCGAGTAGGTTAGGTGATGTGATGACCGATACTTAACCCTTTGAAGTTGTCAGTGCGAGCAAGCGCGCGCGATATGTTACCGCCACTCGAACACCTCTTTTTTGCCTCACGGCGCCAGCCCGGCGAGACCACTTGATAAACTTATCATAAAATCTTAAGTACTGAACCGATTTGTATTCTGTAAATGTAGTTCTGATGAGAAATATATTACCTATCCGATAGGTGACAAATATACAATTTTTTTAAAGTTATAAATATTGATTTTCAAACACTAAGTCAAAAATAGATGAGTTTTTTGTCAAGGTAATTTTCTCTCATTCTCGGCTCGATTTTGAGGCTAGAATATATACCCCGGCACTAAGAAGGAACCATATTTTCCACCAAACCTCCTTTTCATGCTAGTTTATAATAAAAATCAACTAAAAAATCAAAATGAAATCGATTATTTTTGACCGACTGATTTCGTGAACTCACAGCCTGAAAAATTCCCTTACAATTTCGTAGGATTTTATGACTTTATTTTGTAGTTATTATCGTGATTACCGATGCAATATGTAATTATGACCTATTTCTATTGATTTCAAGCCCATTGATACAGAAATTACACCATAAACTATGAAATCAATGCGCGCATTTCAGTTTGAAATAATCAATTATTATGACTGAATTCGGGATATCTAACATCTTAGCAGCTTTATTATTAGCATAGAACAAGAAATAATAGCATTTTACATAATAATATTCAGCACTTACCTCTTGAAAATCCAAATAATCACACAAATCAGAACAACTTTGAACCGCGCGCGTGGAGGTCAACTTCACAACTGTTTTTGTCACAACTAAATAGCACTTGACTAATGAATGGCGGGCTTATTTTACAGTTCATTCTCTAAAGTATTTTTGTTGGTTCGGATTGGAATCATTAGCCGTCAGGGGGTTAAAATACAAATAAATTACAGCAGCAATAACCAGTTAATTTCAAAACTAGTCATTTTAATTATTAAAAGCCTTCGTGGCTCTAATAAAATTACTATAGAGTTATCTACAAAGTCACCTTGAAATCGTAGACGGGTTTTATCAGACGTAATACGATCAACTTATTACCTTTGGCGCTAGGGAGAACCTTTAGGGTATCTTTGCTCATCTGAGGGATAATCAAGTGACCTGTTAAAATAATAAATTATTAATTATCATCATTATTAACTAATAAGACTTATTTAGTCTAGACTAGATAAACTATAAGTACATCTGCGATGAAATCAGAACAGAGCCCTGACTGCTTCTGATTTTTTGTTGGTATAGGTTTAGGTAATCGATTGGGTATAGAGGTAAATCTGATAAGCATTATTATGAATCGTTTAATAATCGGTATTGCAAACAAAATGTCCCTTCGACGTCCCTTCCGTTTCATAATCTGAATTCTGAACGAAAAAGCAATAAGAGTTGACCAAAGTTCCCCGTAGGTAATTCTCTTGAGGGTCCTGCTCAGTTCGTTTACTTAGAATTAGGGAAGTTTACTTAGGCAGGGCCAACACTAGATAATAACTGAATATAAATATTACAAAGATAAATCGAGATCGGAACTACGGAACAAAAACTAGGTATGTGTTACCTAGTTTTTGTTCCGTAGTTCCGTAGTGAACCACTTGCAGTCATTCTTTAGGGAATCGAAACTTTACATTTTTATTATGCTCGAAGGATTTTTCTATCTTGCTAAAACGCAAGCAGATAGTTTGAGCTTTGTTCGTTACATTATATCAAATCTCTATCCAAGAAAAATATTTGTAGGTACAGTCAGTAACGAAAGTCCACAAATAAAATGACTAGACTTAAGATTAAAATAAACAACGAAACAATATTGATAACCGTACATTATACCGTACGTACGTTGTACGGTTACACAAATCAATTAATGTCTTCCAAAAGTTACTGAATAAATTATAAAACTAACGTTTTACTCAGCATTAGTGCTGTACAGTACAGTAACATAAGGATTAATGGTGTTGACTAATAAATACATTTTTAGTCAATTTATTTGGGGTTATGAAAATTTTCCGTGTGTTTTGCATAACGTTTGTCATATAATAACTTGGGTTAGGTGGAACGAAATTGCCGTTTTTTTAACCCTGTACGTTAAAGCCACTTTTCCACCATACTACTTACCCTACTTACCCTTTTGGCACAAGTTTTACCAAACTACAAGCTTACATCAAGTTATGGAACGTTTTTACGATTTCTGACTATTTTAGTACACCTCAGTTTGACCGAACGAGGTTTATGAGCAGTATGAAATACAGGATCGATTGGCATCCAAAACAGTTTTTGTATAAACTGCCCATTTTCTTTCCCACTGTTAAAATATTGAAACTGTGGAAGAAAATAAATCTAAAAAAAAATATTATAGGAAAACCAGCAGCAACAAGGATAATTAATTTTGTTTTTAAAAACTATAAACCGACTTCAATTTTTACAGTTTTTTCATGAATTTTTATGGATCACATTGTCAGAACTAAACAAAATGGGACCACACGGGAAGCACCAGCTTTCATATGAAAAAATAATCATGCAAATCGGACTACCCAGTCAAAAGTTCTGAGGTAATAAACATACAAAAAAAAACAGACGAATTGAGAACCTCCTCCTGTTTTTGAAGTCGGTGAAAAATTTCAAGATAGAAACAGAAGGCTATTAAGAGATTTTCACGACTAAGTCTTCTAAAACCATTTTCCTATTACTACTTGAAGGTGCCCCGTTAATAAAACCCGATAATTATGAATAACAGTTAATTGAGTTTGTGACCTACGAGTGCGTGTGTGCATGAGTTTGTGTGTCGGGTTTGTGCATGTGTGAGTATGTGTACATCTGTAATCATTAATTTTTGTGTTATTTTTTACTGTTTCTATAAGTGGGAGCTTGTCAATAGCCTCTTCTCACATCGCTATCACACTAATATCATAAATGCGAAAGTTTGTACGGATGTATGGATGGATGGATGGATGGATGGAAATTTGTTACTTCTTCACGCCAAAACTACTGGACGGGCGTAAAATTTTGCAGAAATTTTGCAAACAGGTAATTCTAATTCTGGAATCAAACATAGGCTACTTTTATACCATAAATCAGTTCCCGTGGGATGAAAATCACCTTTTAACGTTTCCATAGAAAAACGTGCGCGTATGCGTCACACTGATAAAACAGGCGTTTAGCCGAGCTAATATGCTAGACAACAGCGCCACCTATTTCATCATATTATTACGATAAACAGAAATCATTTATAAAATCTGTTATAATCTTTTTTTAACACCTCTGTAATAGTTTTTTTTTCTTGTATAGTTTAGGCAGAGATGCGAAAATAGAGTTTGGTGGCCAAAAAGGGCAACTACGTATCTGTCTAAGCTTTACAAAATATAAGTATTACAGAGACATAATTAAACAAGTTATATTAGATACCACAAACTGTACGATGGATTTTTAAAATTTACTGGGTTAAGCGTAAAAATAAGATCAAATTTGGTGCCGCAGTGAAAGTGGTCACTCGTATATGCGCCTTACACCTAAAGACGACGGTCATAATTACGAGTATTATTTAGATTTTCCAGATGTCAAATTATTTGACATTGTGCCTTCGTTGTTGGCAGAGAGATAAATTAGAACTAAATTAAACTCAAATAAATAATGGATTACTAAATAAAGCTACACTTTATTCAGGAATGATCCTTTATTCTAAGGTATTGTCACAGCTTAATCCCTCGCTGTATTGTTCAGACTGGATAGAGATTGATCGGATCGATTTAATCTGCACTTTAGATACGTTCTAGCATTATACCTAGTATGGCAATACTGCGAACCTCACCTCAAACTCAACAGCCTCTATTGGTCCACAGCTGGACGCAGGCTTTCCCTTGATATACGCTTTATTGGCATTTATCTCATGGGGGACTACCCCCAGCTACCCCAGCTACGCTGGCTCGCATAGCCAGCGTGCGTAGGAATTATGGGTACTAACCCATAATTCCTACGCACGCTGGCTATGCGAGTTGAGCATCGCAGTTTGGTGGTAGAATTGTTCTTCGGGGGCTGCTACCCGCCCTCAGTGGATATCCCTTTGTCGCCTGTTACGACACCCGTGGACAGAGTTGGGGTAGTGTAAATTCTAAGCCACACAGTTCAAGTGCTTCAGGCTGAGGACATGCAAGGCAATTAATTTGTCCGTCATCGATCCATTGACCATCATTTTAAATTCCCTTTAAAACAGCCCAACTCAACCCCGGAACTCTATGGCTCGACCTTTCGGTAAAATATTTGCCCAAGCCAACTTAGGAGGATGAGCTGCTTCGCTCCAATGTTTAATATCCGCTAAAAATCCATTATTGGCGAGTGTTGAAATTGCGAAACTTTCCACCATCAAAGCTTACGTGAGTTTGCTTTGATTTATTGTCTTTAATAAAACGTGATTCATTTAAAGGACTTTTGGAATTGACATTTTGTATACCAAAATCGTGGTTAATTCAACTGGTTTTTTTTATTTTCAGATTCTGCTATAATTTAATTATTGTTAGAAACCTGCCAGATTTTACAATGAACCATTGATTGGGTTAAGATCAGCGAACATGTTATTCGGCAGACCGTGATCGTGTGCCTTATTTTGACTGGGGATAGGTTAAGCCAAGTGCAATAGCTTGATCGGTTTCTTAACCCATAAAAGAATCACTAACACTGAACTAATTCATTTAAAATTTAAATCGAAAAAAATGGCTATACTGTTGCATTTATTTTATATTATATATTAAAAACATGCAAAATCTTATCCCAATCAATACGTCATTGTAAAATCTGTCATGTTTAAAAATAAAAATATTTGCAGATGCTGAAAATAAAAAAAAACCCCATTGAATAAACCACGATTTTGTATACAAACTGTCAATTGGTATAATCTCTTACTCAGGATTTACTGTTCCAATTTTTGAATAATTCACTGATGTAATAATTGTTTAACGTGATGTTGGCTATTAGCGAATAATTATTTTATTTACCCGGTTTCAATTTAATTGACACAAAACTTAAACGAACTACCTAGTTAAAAATGTTGCAGTCGATTTTGACAAACGATGCCGATGATGATATATTTCAGATTTAAGAAACATTTATCGTTTGTGATTTTATCAAACCATGGAATAATAAATACAAATTTCTTTGAAGTATTTTGCAACAGTCTCATACGGACAATAAATTCATGAAGTGACCATAGACGTCTTTTGTATGGAGAAATGGGTGAGTTTCCGAGGTTTGGCGTGTATGTACGTGTCTAGTGAGACGCGATATTGTATAAAGAAATGGGCCCGTCTCCAGGGTTTTGGTATGTGTGTCGAGCAAGACGCGATTTTTGTATGAATTTTGTATGATCTAATGTCCAGGATGTGAATGAAAATATAATAATAACCTTCTTAAAATAACAAAGGATCTTAAACTAATCCAAGCGGTAGACAAAGCAGAGAAACGGAAACTTTATTAGGACTGAAGAAATTCATCAGTGCCAAATTAGCTCCAAAATTTGAATTGTTAATTTTACTTGGCGCACCTCTCGTCTTTCTTATAAGACTGCTTAGTTACGGTACAAAATGACTAGAGGCGTTTTGATAGCCGACAGTAACTGTCTGTTTAATCTAAGCCAAAACAAAGTTTTATCGTCATCAAAATTCAGAATCTGAATAACAATTTTTTTTTTTTTTTTGAGCTTTGGAAAGAGCTATGCTCGGAGTCTCTCTGAAGGATAGGATTACATTACTAATACATCCGACAGAGAACCAAAGTTATCGACATAGCTCAAAGAATTAGCAAACTGAAGTGGCAGTGGGCCGGCCATATCTCGCGAAGAACCGATAACCGCTGGGGTAAACGAGTTCTTGAGTGGCGACTCGGCAAACGTAGTGTAGGACGCCCTCCGGCCAGGTGGGATGACGATCTGCGAAAGACTGCAGGCAGATGCTGGATGCGTCAAGCTGAAGACAGGGCGCTATGGCGCTCATTAGGGGAGGCCTATGTCCAGCAGTGGACTAATATAGGGTGATGATGATGATGATGATGATGATGAATTTTTAACAAAGAACATTTTAATGAACTGAAACAAATTAAAACAAGTATTTACAATTAAAATATTTCAGCCAACTGCAGACTGTTACAAACTAGCTCAACTTATTGGTATAGTTAAATATTAGGTCCTTACATATGAAATTGGCGTTTTTCGTACTGGCCACTTTAATCACAAATTTCTCCTCTTTGGTAAGGAATTCCAAATTCAAATTTGTACAGCTATAGACTCATGTATTTGTGCTTCGATGATCGTTTTTTTTCTTCTGTTTTTTTCTGTTTGCGTCACTCATTTTACAAAATGGAAAACTTAAAATATCGCATTTTTTACGAGTACGAGTTCCCCCGTGGCACTAGTGCTGCGGAAACAACTCGAAGGGTGAATGATGTGTATGGCGGTCGTGTTGCAAAAGAAAACACAGTTCGTTTTTGGTTCCAACGTTTTCGTTCTGGAAATTTCGACCTGCAGAACAAGCCCCGTGGACGGCCTGAGACTCAAGTTGATAATGAAGAGTTGAAGGCTATTGTGGAAGCGGATCCATCGCAAACCACGTCCGAGTTAGCTGCAGGCTGCGATGTTAGTGATAAAACTGTTTTAATTCACTTGAAGCAAATTGGGAAGATTAAAAAGCTTGAAAGGTGGGTACCTCACGAATTGACTGAAGCAAACCGGCAAACGCGCGTCGACTGCTGCGTTACATTACTAAACCGGCACAATAATGAAGGTATTTTAAACCGAATCATTACCTGTGATGAAAAATGGGTTCTTTACGATAATCGGAAGCGCTCAGCGCAATGGTTGGATCCTGGCCAGCCAGCCAAATCCTGCCCCAAGCGAAAATTAACCCCAAAAAAGTTACTTGTAAGCGTTTGGTGGACTAGTGCCGGTATTGTTCATTACAGTTTTCTCAAATCTGGCCAGACTATTACGGCTGATGTCTATTGTCAGCAATTGCAAACCATGATGGAAAAGCTAGCGGCTAAACAACCTAGGCTGGTCAATCGCTCCACGCCACTGCTGCTTCACGACAACGCTAGACCACACACTGCGCAACAGACGGCTACTAAATTAGAAGAGCTTCAATTGGAAAGTCTAAGACATCCTCCGTACTCCCCGGGCCTTGCTCCAACAGATTACCATTTTGTTCGAAATTTGGATAACTTCTTGCAAGGGAAAAAATTCAACTCCGATGGGGCAGTCCAAATCGCCTTCAAAGATTTTATTGATTCCCGTCCGACTGGTTTTTTTAGTAAAGGGATCAATGAACTACCTATAAGATGGCAAAAGTGCATAGAAAATAATGGTTCATACTTTGATTAATTAAATATATAATATTAAAAAATATTCGACTTTTTGTTCCTCCCATACAAAACGCCAATTTCATATGTAAGGACCTAATATTAAGGGTTACAAAATAGGACAAGTCAAACTGTAAAGTAACGACAAGAAATGTTAAAAAAGTGATAAATATATTTTCTTCACTTACATTTTTTTAACCGGAAGAAGCAGAAGAAATTACGAAAATTCGTTTGTATTTTTTAAGTATTTAATTCGATGCCTTCTCAATTCAGCTCTTGCGTCACTTTAGACTCGAATATATAGATAATTAGATAAGACCATTTGTATAATTATATTACTACGTACAAAGATATAAATCGTTAGATATGCCCTTACCTCAGTGAGACCACGCCGTTTTGTGTCCAAGTCGAACCTTACGCCTGCTTAAACCTACACTCAGTGTACATCTACGCACAGTGTTAGCCGGACATGTAGTGAAGGATGTTTGCGAGCAGTATTATAGTGATACAAAATGACGTGTGCCTTTCGAAAGTGCAACAAAAATTCAAGAAACACAAATAAAGCCAGAGGTGTAACATTTCACTCGTAGGTATTGCGAGTTAATGAAATAACTTTTATTTTATCGTCCGCATTGTCAAAAATGACTACAATAACAAATTTAAATGGCGAGTGCACGAAAGAGAAAGTTGTGTTTGCACCTAACGTGTGAGAAAAAGAGATGACACTATTTTCTCAGTACGCTTGTTTTGTTTGTGTACATTGCTACAGTTTTCGGTGGTCGGGCGTATCTAACGATTTATATCTATGACTACGTATATATATTTATAAAATTAAATTTATTAAATAAATTTAATTAAAAGAGATGACACTATTTTCTCAGTACGCTTGTTTTGTTTGTGTACATTGCTACAGTTTTCGGTGGTCGGGCGTATCTAACGATTTATATCTATGACTACGTATATATATTTATGCTGTGTTATAATGTAGGTATATTCAGAACCGCCTTGCCTATATCTTTATTAAGAGGTAGATTCAAGATAGGTACTATCTAGCTGAATCTAAATTCTCAAGTGATCAGTTCTCATTTAGAATCTGAATAAAACCCATACATATCTTACAACTGGTAATAACCAATTATGCTAATGCCTGAAGTGCCTTTTACATCCCAGAGCTATTTAAAATCTTTGTGTTAAGATGGGTATCGACTAGGAAAAGTATACGATGGTTTGACGTTTTTTCTGAGTACACTTGAGTAAACGCACGCATCGGACATAGCACGTACGTACATCTAGCAACGCTATTGAGCAGCAGAAAAGTAAGAATTCAAATATAGATAATTTTTACATTTTACAATGACAGCGAGTGAGAAGTGAGATTGAGAGTGAGTTCGCGTGCTTTCTGTTATGCGATGCCGTCAATATAAAATGGATCTAGATAATTACTAGTTGAAGCCTATATTTCAATGCACATTTTTGTGCTGTTGGACAGTAGTGCCGTCTAACAGACTGATTTCGGTGAAATCTCGTATCCAATATTTGACATTTGAAAGCCCTTTTCATGGCCTTGAAAGCCATTTTAATGGCTACCGACAATATTAAATTACGAAGGCCATTTAACGGGCTTTCAAATTTCAATTAGGATGGAGGGTTTTTTGTAATTCCACCGCAATCAGTCTGCGGGTCTACGACAAATGTTTTTTTTTTTTTTTTTTTAATCATCATCACTATTTACGCCCTATTCCGCTGCCGGTTGTAAGCCTTCTGAAATTTGTGCTGGGTGTAGGGCTTCTCACATTTTGTGATATTGGGCTGATCGCTATTGGACTGAGTTATCATCGACCCATAATAGAAGTATATTCAACATCATCATCAGCATGCATACATCCACTGCTGGACATGACTCATGACATTGGCTTCCCCCAAACGTCGCCACAAATAGCAGGACTATTTATAGCATGCGCAAAAATTTCACCTTTCAGAAACTTATTTCGCGTTTCGACGAATAAATTAGGTACAAAGTGCAAATACAGCGTTTGCTACCTAACAACGAACTATCATAGTTAGGTATTGATAGTTAAATAAAATAAGATAGCATACTATTGATAGTTTTTCCAATCGGAAGCAAAGTTGTGTTCATTGGAATTTCCGAATATCTAAAGTAGGAACTCTAAAATATCAGACAACCCGATGTGTACCCAGCTTAATGCAAACGATTGTTCGTAGGTATGTAACTCCTCAAGCTAAGTTTGATGAACTCCCATTTAAAATTCAGATCATTTGGAATAAATTTTGCAATCCATAGCCTAACCGTGTGATTCAGTTTGCATGTTTTAGGCTGAAACTGATCTCACTGGTATATGTAGATTCGTCAATACTTGATTTATTTTTGAGGACTAATCAGCTTCTACGTACTCTATTATTTTCTGTTTATGATGCGTTGTAATGATATTGTGTTTAATACGTTCTTTGTGATTTAAAAAATCATCATTTGAACCCAGACATCAAGGACCTCGGGACTAGTAAAAAGTGTTTAAATCGAATCTTCGAATAGAACTAAACGATTGATAAAACATCAATTAGATTTTTTATCTGAGATACCGTTCATTCATACGTTCATTATTGTGTTCGTTTTTCTCTTTCAATATAAATCGTAAATCACTTCCCACGCAATATTTCATTTATTTCTTTATTTTCTTAATTTAAAAGCACCCCACAACCAAGATAGAACTGTGTGTTGCATTACCTCGTATTTTCACCCATATCGAATCAAAATTTTCTAGTAGGTACTCGTACTAACAGTCTCTGACCAAAGCGGTGAATATACAGACAGACAGACATGGCGAAACTAAACAGGATGATTGGTAGCACGGTTCAAACTCTTAAGGAGAGATTATCTTAGCAAATTTTACTCTATAGAATTTTTTATGCGAATGATTCGTCTCGGCGGCGGCGCGGCGTGAAGCGATCGGCTGAAGTACAGTCAACATCTTGCCATAAAACGCGCATCAGCCTCATCAGGGCCACATTAAGTTCGACTTTGAATCTTAAAAACATAGACATAGAGATCATTTATTTGCTACTTACACAGTACAAAACAGACTGAAGAATATTACATAGTTAATTTATATTACGAGAACAAAAAATATTAACTAAAAAGAGAGACTGTAGGGGGAGGTGGGGTGCATTGATACACAAAAATTTAAAGTTCCATAAAATGTGTATAAACACATATTTTTGAATTATTTTGCATTCAACGTTTAGCTAGATACCTTAATAAAAACACGAAGCACAATGATACACATCAATGTGCCCCGCACTTTCTTGTATCAAAGTGCCCCAAACGACATTTTACAAAACTCAAATTATCATAATAAAACTTACTATGAAATTAAGCAAAATTAACAAAAATCATAACAATTGATAGTTTAACTTACTTTTGGTATGTTAAGATCCTCGTTAGATGTTATCGAAGTGCGTCGAAACACTTACACATATTGCGTCAGAATTTACTTATGAGTGCTCAAAACACGTCTTGAACTGCACAAGTCCGTCCCTTGACAGGCGGTCGGTGTGGTTACAATGGATGCGTTCGGAAGTTTTTCCAAACGTTTTAAAGTTTGCGCCACTCAAATCCAGTCTCTCAATTTTTAGATAAGGCTAGTGTATCAATGTGCCCTTTGTAGCAATGCACCCCACCTCCCCCTACTGTGTTTTACAGCAGTAAAAAGGTCTCGGCTCAGCATAAATGCCTTACCACTCAGGAGTAGAAAGCGCAGATATTCTGCCGAAACCATATTTTAGTCGCAAGACCCTGTGAGGCTTACGGTTAGAGTAAGTAGTGTTATATAATATCGTAAATAGTTTATTTCAATAAATAATTAATAATTTTAGTATGTAGGTAACTGGTGTCTGAATGTGTGATATGAACATATTGATTTTATTAATATAAATAAATAAAAACTAAAGCTGGCTTTTTTTTTTACTATAGCTTTGAAATGGTATTTTGGAGCCAATGTCTATTCTAGCCTCCGGCGTGCATCGAGGAACGAATCAAACTGTTTAAGAGTTACTTTACGGTTGCTTATTGACTACGAAACCCTACAGAAAATATACTTTCACGAAAATGATTGATGATCGATTGAGCTACCTACTAAGGGTTGTGTTATTAAAGCGGCCCAAAACTCTGGTACTGAGAAGGATGCGGGTTAAAGTCCCGTTAAAGTCAAAAATTGGTATATTATTTGATTGCTGAGCTATCCACTGTTTCAACAACAGTTAAACTATTTTGAATTTACAAACGCATTCTATTTCAGAGATTGCTTTGCATCACTCTCATGTAGAAAGCCTCATGCATCAAGCTTTCCTACAAATTACAATACAACAGCTTGAGTAGGTACCACTAACGTAAATTGCGTGTGCAGAATGACGTCAACAATAGAATGTAGAGCGTTGATAATGTTGTTTGGAGTATCCATATCCACGCTGTTTTTTTATAATCATCATTGATGAAATCTAGATAGTAAACTAGAATAGTATAGTTCTTTAGTGAGCTATCGATCTAGATTCTAGATAGATAGATCCTCTGCCTTACGACCTCTGTGGCGCAGCGGGCGAAGGGCCCGCTGTTCGATTCCCACCCTTCTCGGGACAAAAGTTTTGTACGATCTGCAGATATTTATTCAGGGTGTTTTCTATGTATAATCGGGAAAAAACGTCCCTCGGGAGTTTGAAATAAATTTCTGAAATTTCCACGTGGGCGAAGCCGCAAAGCGCAGCTAGTATGCATATAAAGAATTCAGTAGGATAAGCCTAATGGCAGCGATGGCCGAAGACCCAAACGGCCGATTCCTACGGCATTGGATAGAGGTACATTCAGTGCTTTCATCGCATCGCACTATCACACTAATATTTTAAATGAGAAAGTTTGTATGGATTATCAGGAACCTATGTTCCGAATTGCTAATTTTAAGACTTTATTGTAAAACATAATCGCAATAAAAATCTTGAATCTTGGATGTATATTTGTAACCACATCACGTCAAAACTACTAAACGAATCGTGTTAAAATTTTTCATTCAGGCAATTGTAATTTAAAAATCCTGGAATCAAACATAGGTCACTTGTTATCCTATAAATCAGTTTCCGTAGGATAGAAACGACAGTCACCTTTAAACGTGTCCACAGGATAAACGCGTGCGTAACCAATAGTAACCAATATAATAATTAAAAGTGCTGTAAGAATTGTCCAGCATTATTATTGTTATACCCTACACCTGGCACTGAGTGCATACCTATAAAGATTTTGTACAGTGTATTTCAGTTTATGTATTTTCTCAACTGTGTGTATTATGAGTATTCTGTAACATAGCTGTGTGTTTCATAGACCACTACAGACTGGTCTGAAATAAAGGAATATTTATTAAAAAACGATTATATATTTCTAGATGTTGACATAATGTTTTTTGTATAAAACGTTTTTTATACAAATTACAAAAGATCAGATAGTAAGAGTTATATTGGGTATTATTGTTACAGAAAATAACCACAGAAAACAATAATACTGAGGTTTGTTTTCTGCTTCTATCTATTTATTTATGAAATACAGGCAAAACAAACAACAAAGTATATTTTAAAATTAGGTACTTATGTCTTATTTAAATTCATAAAAAATATAGGACAATATACACATACATAAAGGACTAAGCTTATCAATACTTGTCGCATATTCTGAAAACGCATTGAGACACAACTTTTTTGTTTTGGCGACTTCTTCCTTCGCCATATCTTTCCAAAATCATATAAAGCTTTGCCAAAATTTAGTTTTTCACTCGAAATAAGCTACTTGAGTCCAACGTAGACATATGTGAGTCGTTGACATTATGTATCGTCGTAAATACGGACACTACAGACAGTGTGTCAGCCTGACCTACATGCCTATCTAATGTACAATCAAGGTAGGCTTAGCAATGTGGTCTTGCTTGACGCATGATAGCCCCTATGTCTAGGGGGTTAAACGATATGTGGTAGAATTAATATATTGCCAGTACTGCATTCTTACCAAAAATCGTTTACCGTTTTTGTTTAGCATTAGTATTTTTAATAAGGGCACCAGGATATTATTATAAAGTGTGGTAGGTACATTTTCATGGAGCAATAAAGAAAAGTTTAAGGTTTATGAGATTGCGTGGTTTTGATACAATAAATGAACCTTTTATTCAAAACTCGAGACATCATTCACATCAAACCAACCAACACGAAACATTATTAATACACAGAAATTAAGATTCTTATTATTAGATTGAAAAAAGAAATTATAAAGAAGGTACCTAACTATTTGTCCGTAAAAATTATTAAACAGGTTTAAGATAATTTATGACGACAATTTAAGGTCATAAATCATCTTGTACTTACCCCTACCTTGAAATTCTCAATGATTTTATTCGTTCAGACTCTAACTTTTGTTAATTTATTCACTAATTAGTTGAGTTATCCGTAAACAGAAAACTTAAAAGATAGAGACAAAAGAAAAACCTGCAGTGATATTTCTATATCCATATAATGTATTCCCTTAGTAATCTAGAATAACATTAACATGCAATCACAATAATTCACGTTAACTACTAAATTTATACGGAACCTACGGAGCTAAGACGTGGACACTCACGATAGGGCTGGTCCACCAGTTTAAGGTCGCTCAGCGAGCTATGGAAAGAGCTATGCTTGGAGTCTCTCTGAAGGATAGAATTCGTAACGAATACATCCGACAGAGAACTAAAGTCATCGACATAGCTCAAAGAATTAGCAAGCTGAAGTGGCAGTGGGCCGGCCATATTTCGCGAAGAACCGATAACCGCTGGGGTAAACGAGTTCTTGAGTGGAGACCGCGACTCGGAAAACGTAGTGTACGACGCCCTCCGGCCAGGTGGGATGACGATCTGCGAAAGACTGCAGGCAGATGCTGGATGCGTCAAGCTGAAGACAGGGCGCTATGGCGCTCATTAGGGGAGGCCTATGTCCAGCAGTGGACTAGTATAGGCTGATGATGATGATGATGATGATGATGATGCCACTAGAACACAATTCCCAGTCTACGTATTTATTGGCACACGCATCTTCATGATTGCTATAGGTCCGAAACGTAGAAACCTAGAAGCAAACAACAATCGAACTAAATTAACAGCCTACAGTTTGTGATTGTATTCCTGGCCTCTGAACTTTGACACCTTTGGAGTTACCTCCACAGTATTATGTAGCTATCTGAACCTGGATCGTCGGATATTGCCCTCAATCGAGAATGCCACGAGAATCTAATAGCTCCTGATGTAATTACAGAAGGTCCCGAATTAAATAAGGCAACCATTAGCGCCTCTCCCTTGAAGATAACGAAAATTATTGCAGAAATGTCACCTTAAAAGGTCTATTGAAAATATTCTGAATGAAATTTAAATTGACGGGTCGATAGAGATGGAATTGGCAGGTATCTAGAGACCCTAATTCCCCCATTTATCTTTAGGTTCTTATAAACAATAGTAGCATTATGTCTGTAATTCGGAGGGACAAAGGCAAATTCGTCTGTTCTACATATTAGTTTTTATACAGAGTGTCACGGGTTATTTAACATGTGTGTACTAACTGGACCCCGAGGAGATCTACTGTTTATTAAATAAAGTATTACAAATGACCAGTGCTTGTGGACATAACTTTGAGCTGTTTATTTAAGCCAAACTTGGCTCATTTAAAAACTTGTGAAGATTGCATTAATGCAATCTTCACAAGAAGTAATTAATTACTGCATACGATCTAGGGCTTAATGAACATATATTTATGAACTTTTACCAACATAAGAGAAATAAAGAATATGTATATTTTTTAAAAATGAATGATACACTTCATAGACTATAAATTAAATACTACCTACTTAAACTATATTTATGATAAACCATATTTTAAATATTTAAAAATAATAAAAAACAATACGTACTTTTCCTTGCTTTCCATGTTTTTTTACACGCATTATATAAAAATCACATGTTTTAAGGAAATGTTTAATGGATAAAAAAATAATACAGTACAATATATTTTGTAGAATACACGTAAAATAACACGATAACGAAAAAGAACGATACCTATATGATAGATCTAACTAAAGTTGATCCCCACAAAGACACCCCGTATATCTCATCAGTGTTTTTACGAAGTATCAGTGCTTTACGTTTCTGATTCCGCAAATATGAGTATGAGTTTGAGTGATTTGATAATTTTGTCAACAATCAGAAATACCTAAATGAAAACTTTTTAATTTTTGTAACGTGCAAGTGCAAACACATGGCCTATAGAGGTGTATTGTATATTGATGCATCATTCCGTGTATGTATATCCGTCATGATGATGATGATCATTGTACAAACCCATGCTAGCCACTCTGATACCTTTATTCAGTACAGTTCCACTCAAGCTCTATTAACCTGTTCACTGCTCAGCACTAAGTCGGCACTTCACGCGAGCGGCCTTTGTCTCGCAAATTGAATCATGGGTCTGCTTTAATAAATTAATTGCTAAGTAGACCTGTCTCTCTACAGTGAATTTTGCAGTGATTCATCTTTCGATGAAATCGGCCAACGTGTTAATAGGTGATCAGAGCTCTGAGTTTGGTTTGACGCTATATAGAAAGTGACTTCTCATTTTTTATGGGATTTGAGTGATGATGACGACGTCTTATATCGTCGATTGTCGATTCTTTGATTGAATTTAGGGTTCAGATTTGTGCGTACATAGTTTCACGTATTCTGCTGTCAACTCTATCTATCAGTCTAACTAGACCTACAATATAGAACAAATAATCTAAATATTCCACCAAAAAATTAATTCTATACCTAGAATAAAAATATTGTTCTTGATCGAGTCTCTGTTAATGGTTGAAGCTTCTAGGCTATTTGTGTGTTCAACTGAAAGGCTATCCGTTACTATTATTTTCTGTGTGATTGTCATGATTTGTCTGGTGGTTCCTCAATTGTTATATGCCATTATATTGTTGGTCCTGCGCCTTACCTCTCCCCGGTCGTGTTGGTCTGTCGTCCCATCGGATTATGAGTGTGAGGGAATAGAGAGTGTATTTGTGTTGTCGCGCACACTAGTGCACTATAATATGTCCTGCGCACCTGGCTAGTCTTCGTTGAGACTCGCACAAGTTCGACTAGAAGAGCATTATTATTATTATTATTATATGCCATAAAGAGGTTTTAATATTACCTGTTTCAACGAAAGAAAGAGAAAGAAAGAGACTTGCTTTCTCTGCTTTGAAAGTTTCATATTCCAAGTATCTGGTAGACAAATAGAAATACAAATGTTTATTTCATCAACAACATTTTACATTGATTATGATCCGTGCTTGGAACCTCCTTTTAAGTATAAAATACCTGTATTAGGAGGTTACGCTCTTCCTTAATATACAATTATTATACGTAACATAAAGTTTCTTACCAAAAAAAATCATTTTGCTGGTCGCGATGTGCGTAAAATCAGGAAAGAAACGTAAATGATTTTTTTTTAACAATTTAGTTGAGGGTAGATTTAAGTTAAAGAAGGTTGGAATTCTAAGTAAGTGTTATGTGGTGTGGTAGTGCAAGCGGCTTCGAATAGTGAAGTGCATGTCTGTGTAGTGAATGTGTGTTTCATAAGATGCTTCCGAGGACACCGATCTCTTAAGAGTTCGGGCAACAAGAGCTACCTACTTAGCGTGTAAGTGATGTGTGTTTACGTAATGCAGTAAATGTATAGACAAGTGGAAAACCAAACACAAGTAAGTGGTCAACAATTAGTTTCACTCCAGTCAATCATGTCAATAGCATTTTGAACTGAAACGAGAGATGAACCACCGACGAGAAGTTTACTATGCTTTAGCCTCACGTACTGAGGAGCTACTGCGAATAATTCAATTTACCGCGCACAGACTCACAGTTAGGTAATAACCCCAATTACTTCGTTACCTACTGCGAAAGCTTATTAGTTTAGAGGTAAATTACCGAGTGTGAAAGGTAGGTCTAGTACAGTTTCAAGTTTTGAGGTAGACACCTTGCTTGTTTAAAATACAACAAAAATATACCCACAATTTTTAACATGCTAATATCACACCAATATGTTATGCAAAAGTTTGTATTTTTAGGTGTTTGGACGGGTCATATGTATATTAATGGATGTTGGCTACCTCTTCACGCAACTACTTTATCTATGTATATAATTGATCGGGCTGAAGATTGTTCTTAGGTGCTTTTTATCCTCGAAATAAACATAGGTTACTTTATCCCATAAATCAATTACTGTGGGATATAAATCAACTTTAAAAGTTTCCATAGAAACAACGCGTGTGAAGCCTCGGGCAGAAACTAGTTATAAAATATAATAATCTCCAAAAAAATAAACTTTAATTTATCATCAATGCAGCGATTTTCTTTAAAAATAGCAAAGAAATAGTATAGATAAAAACAATAAATCGGTTTAACTGTATAGAATAACTATACCACATACAGTTACACAAATAGACACATTTTTGTCGAGGGGTTAATAATATTTTGGAAGAAACATTTATATTCAACACTTGATTAGTGAAATGTAGAGAATTTTAGTTTGTAAAACTACTGACAGCACAATGGTGTCTATTCAGATGTTGCCAAAACTAGACTAAACGAATCTGACAGGTCTAAAAATGAGGCCATCCTTATTATATTGTTCGTTTTAATAGGGACAGCGTCAGTTTTAGTACTTTAAAATTAGTTTAGTTTAGTTTTGGCGACATCTGAATAGCCAACAATATCTACCTACCGAAAAATATTTACGATTACCTATACAAAAATGCTGTGAATCATTCCGGAAAAATGATTCACAACAGAGCTCAGGTGCGATCGATCGATCCTTCACTGAATTGAATAAAGTGCGTGGAACAAAGTTACAACAGAGTATTAATTTATGGCCAGTAGGTATCGGAAAAACTTTTGTGGCATGTTACCCGGAAAAACATTTATAGTAGAGTACCTATATCTTATAAAAGTTATAAGTCGAGCGGAAAAGCGTGTAGGTATTGTTATTGAATCAAGTTTTGGGTTCCATAGGCATTCTGAAAAAACTTTTCGTGGCCACACTGCTTGGTATAAATTTTACCAGCCGAGGTGGCTTGCAGGGACGTTTCTACTTTTCAAGTTCGCACTCTTCTTGAGTGCGAACTTGAAAAGGTTCAAAATAATTACCTGCATATGTTGACACAAGAATTAGAATCGGGGGTCATGGGTACAATTTAATGTGTGTAAAGAGAATTTGTTTATATTTTTCTTCCTTAAAAACTAGCCCACTTGGTCATGAATTTCGTGTTTGAAAGCCGTAACTGTATCTGCTACTTTGTGCATGTATATTCTAGTAATATCTTCGCCTGATTATTTTGAATTTGGAATGTTTTGCAAAATGTTTTGCTTATGATATTTTTTTTCTGAACATAAATAATCTGATAATATGATTTTATTATTTTATAATGATATTTTATAAACCTTACCTTATCCCCTCAAGCGCCGTCTGCCGCCGGGCGGCAAGTACTAAAACTCCGTTGAGCGCTGCCTGCCGCCGGGCGGCACGGTCGCATACCTGATGTATTTATGGTTCGTTTTCTCTATGAGCTGTTGCTATCTCGTTTTTCGTATAAAATATTGGAGATGGAAGACAAGGCTAGCAAATTCATGCATCAAACAAGCAACGTTGGATGGAACAATATATTATGCTGAGGTTATTAGGTTCGTTTTCTCTATGAGCTGTTGCTATCTCGTTTTTTCGTATGAAATATAAAGATGAAAGACAAGGATATCAAAAACAAGCAATGTTTCATGGAACAATTAGTTTAAGATATAAATTTATGATTTTAAAGAAAGCAACATAAATAAGTAGCAAGTTTATCTAGCTTTTGAAATTATGTTATATTTACATTAACAATTATGTTACATGCTAAGTTTATTTTTATGCAAACTCCACCTAATTTTTTGAGAGTCCGGTGGAATCAATATATAAAAATTCAAATTATGAAAACTATAGGATTTGGAGTGGGGTGAACCCAACTAAACTCGCATTGTGAAACATTATTTAATATTTCTCTCTCCCTCTTTTCATACTCACAGGTACCTTCATACTCTAAATCTCTCTTTCTCAATTATCAAAAGACGAGAACATAATACGAAAAAAACTTCTTCATAATTCCTTGAATAACACCTACCTACGTACACGTGTTAAACCGTGCAGGTATCGCTCTTTCTTCGCAAAATGTTTTCACCTGCGGAAAGTTTGAACGACGAGTCAATGAAGCTCAAGAGTTCCCTAATTTTTTTTAATAACCGGAATAACCTTTTATTAAGCTATGTAAATGTTTACCAAGAACTCATTGATTTATTAAAAAGGGAAGATGTGGTACTGGTTTCTCGAAATTAAGTGGCAACCTCAAATTGTGTAAAATTGTGTGCTCCCACCTCAGTCACCGCCCGACCGGCGGCATGGGCGGTCGTACTAGCGAGAAATATTGTTGTCTCGGTCTCACATCGGTCTTAGGTACGTACTTTCCGTCTTTGTAGTTCTTTGTATTGCACAGGACTGGAAGTATAACTGAGAGCGTATGTGTTTGCGTGTAGTTGTAACACATGCCAATTTTTGAGTAAGCGCTGGGAGAACGTAACCTATCTTCCCTTTTTAATAAATCAATGCAAGAACCGCGGAAATATAATAATACAATTCCAAAACTCAGAAGTCCTCTCGACATATTTACTATATCCTATTCGTGTATAATATCTACTACTCGTAGCAAGGAAAATAGAGCAGTTATCCAACTCACACTGACAATTACGCGAATTAAACAACGAATCATAAAAGTAGTCGTACATTAATATTACTTACTAGCTGCGCCCCGCGGCTTCGCACGCGTTGATTCAATGGAAACTGATAGTCGTACATTAATATTACTTACTAGCTGCGCCCCGCGGCTTCGCACGCGTTGATTCAATGGAAACTGATTGATGGGATAAAAAGTAACTCCAGGATTATTTATTTATTACCTGTATGCAAAATTTCAGCCCAATCCGTTCGGTATTTTTAGCGTGAAGAGGTAACAAACATCCATCCATCCATACATCCATACAAACTTTCGCATTTATAATATTAGTGTGATGTGATTGTACTCGTAACGGCAAAAATTCGGGAGGATATGAGGAGTATGTAATTTTTTATGCAAAATTGTAGGTATACCATACCACCTACAATTTTGCATAAAAAATTACCTAGATCTGTTTACCTCAACCTCAACAGCCTAAATTGGTTCACTGCTGAACGCAGGCTTTCACCTCATAAGCGCCTTATTGACTTTATCTCACAGGGATGTCCCCATATTCCCATGCCTATACCATGCCCAAATGGTATGTAGAATTGTTCTGTAGGAGGCGCTGCTGCCTGTCCCCTGCTGGATTCCCTTAGTCGCCTCTTACTACACCCGCGGGAAGGTCCTCCAAGTTCTAACCACACGGCCAAGACTTGAACATTGACCTACAATAACAAACACATAATGCCTTAATACCATTGATTTATTAAAAAGGGAAGATGAGGTACTAGTTTCTCGAGAATGGCAACCTCATATTGTGTAAAATTGTGTGCTCCCACCTCAGTCACCGTCGGACCGGCGGCACGGGCGGTCATGATTCGCGTATAATATTGTTGTCTCGGTCTCACTTCGGTTCCGGTTAGATACGTATTTGATCTTCTTTGTATTGCACAGGACTGGAAATATAACTGTGAGCGTATGCGCTTGCGTGTAGTTGTAACTCATGCCAATTTTTGAGTAAGCGCTGGGAGAACGTAACCTATCTTCCCTTTTTAATTAATCAATGCTTAATACCCTTCTTTTTATTCCGTCTAAGCAGAAGCTACTCAATAATATTTCCATGATGCATATACTAAATTAATTCAAAGTACTAGGTACATCGTTCAAGGAACTCTTTAGCCACTAGATCACTCGTAAAAAGACCACAACATACAAAATAACACCGATGCTTCCATTTCCGAGAGGCTAAGCACTTCCCGGGATTGGGCCCTAACAATTCCATTATTTACTTTGTAACGAGGTTAACTAGATTAACGTCTACCTTCATAATTACTTTTTCAACTTCCAAATCCTAGCCGCTATTTCGTCCCGTTAAAAATTATTTACGGCCTCTAAGTGTATTTATTCAAGTTGAATTGTATTTCTCGAGAGTTGTGAGGTGTAATTTTAAGTTTCTTTACTGCATTTACACCGGTGCTATGGGATTGAAACTCCATGCATATTTATTTCTATTTCTTTTTTTTATTATTAGATGTACCTAAGATATCTGATTTAGTTCAGATCTCAGGTGCATTTGATTTAAGATTCAAGTTTTACGATCGATCACGAGCTATTTTATTCAGTTTCTTTCCTTCTCATCTTGTGAAATTGTCTTGTGTTCTAGATGATATATCTACGACTTACCGATCATGGATAGTTTTTATAGGTTTACCTTCAATCTTAGATAAGTACACTACGTAGCTTAACAGCGGATACCGCTTCCCCACCAATAGGTTTGAGATTTTCTTAGTTAGGCGATTGCTTTTCCTTATAGAGGCAGTGTGGCGGGACGTGTCAAATACTTTTCTATAAAAGTCGAGCTTGTCTTCAAGGAATCCTTAGGGTGGTGTTCCAATAAAGATGTACCTACTTGACTAACTTCTACCGCTTAGCTATGAGGCAAATCACGGCTAAACTCGATGAATCCTTAGATAATAAAAGAGTTACCTATCTGCAAAGATCCCAGGCTTCGTACGCTGAAAAATTACCTTATCCCTGGTGTGACCGGGCCCTGTCGAATAAACGTTTACGGAGTTAAAACTTTTGCGACGTTGGAAATTGTTGCAAGAACAGGTTTTATTCCCATCGCTAAAGTAAATGCAACGTAGACTTGAGATGAATTTTACAGACCGTTCGAAAACTTTCCCACAGTTAAATGAACCTAGCTATCCACTGAATCAGGAAACTTTAGTCCGGTTATGTTACGCAAATAGGAACTGCTGCCCACAGCTTTGCACACAATGGCTACTACTAAAGACAGCTTGTTCGAGATTACTTTATTCATATCATGCAAGTTCTCAACATCATAGGTAGGTAGGTACATGTAGATAGAAACCAAATAACGAAATAAGTAAATAAAAAATAGGGTTTTCAATAAAATATCTGATCGTCTAGTCGAAGCGACGCGTGACACGAGAGCTGGTGAGAGTATCTGGCGCAGCGCATCAGCATTGCCATACAGCGGGGCAATGCAGCCAGCAGCGTCTTGGGTACGCTACCGACTGGAATTGGTATGGATCAGCTTAGCTACCTGCTAGCTCAATTGTTTCAGTAAATACTAGTTTTAATTCATTTCTATTAATTGATTGTAATTTTCTTTTTTCAATCAAGCATAGAAACCTATTTTTTTTTTACCTACACGCAACACGTAGGTAATCAATTATATCCGAGTAGGTTTTTTTTTATAGTAGGTCCCGATTCAAAGTAAGTGAGCGGTAAAAGACTACAAAATGTAATTAAAAACCATTAATGACTGACGGGTATTTTGATACATCTATTTATCAATCTATTTTCGCACTCGAAAAATTTACTTAACTGGTGTTTAAATGATATTGTGAAAATCAACATTAGAATCTCAGAAATACAAAATATCTATTGCCAATTTATATATCTTTGAAAATTAGATTATCTTTCACGTTCCCGGCTCTCATTTTAGCCAACAAATTTTGAAACAAAGAACCGGAACGCTCACACCGACATAGGTACCTGAAATACAGACTTTCCACTCGTTTAACGTACCTAAAATGAATCTCACTTGGTGTTAAATGACTCTGCTGGGAGTTGAATTAAAAGATTTCTCGCAGTTTTATTTGAACGGAATGTTTTGTTTCTGTTAAATATGGCAGCGGTCGGTGTGCAGTGGTGCCGGACGATTTACTTGTTCGTTTGCCCAACGTTCTTTAATTTTAAATTGTTGCCACAGACCTGGGGCTTACCCCCAGACTTTAAACCAAAAAAGAGATGGTAGAAATACCAATTCCTAAGAGCAACGTTGTTATATTGGTATGGTCAGCGATAAGATGCGGTATCTGTGATTTGTTTTTTAATATATTATCTTCATCATCGAACCAAAATAGTCCTACCTTAGTTTTTGCCTTTTAAGTAGGTATTACAAGGGGACTTGACTTGGACTGAGTAAAGTAAATAAAGATAATATTTACTTTACTCAGCCGTGATGAGGCGCTAGTTTCGTCACGTAACTTTAACGCAACCGTATTAGTCTAAGATCCCGCTATACGAGTCACGACTGCTATACGAGACCGAGCTGGGTATAGGATGAAAATTATTTTATATTAAATAAAATATGTCAATAAACATATTGCAAATGGGTTGACTAAAAAATTCAGTCCGTCAGTTAAGTAATTATATACAATGACGTATTTTATTTAATCTTTTTTGCCATTCAAGCTATCTTGTAAAACACCATAGCTGTCTATGCAAAGAAACTCCAGGCTATTATTGAAGTCGAACACACCTGAAGAACTTTTCCCGTAACTTTTTCAATCATTCAAGAGTTAAGAACTAGTACAAGCTCATCGGCTCGAAATACTTGCTCAACTCGAATGATTAAACAGAAAGCAATCGAACACAACCCGTAGTGGATGTAAAAGTGACTATACACCGAGTGCACAACACATACGTACGATGCAGCACAAGTGGGACGTGCTGTGACGACAGTTCGGCAACGGCACCGGCATTTCGGTGTCAGGCACGGCCATGGATATTGAAATGCTACTTCAGGTGGATAACTATATGCGTATTTACGTAACTACTTTATAGTAAAGTCAGGCGATTTAACTGTGACAACTCATGGTAGGCACACAGTACTTCACCACCAAGACAAACTCACTGACACTCTGGTTGCAGTTATAAATATAACTTTTAGTTATAAATATACACACCCCTTCCAGTCAAAGAGTCAACGAACCCCTGTTGGGCTGGCTTCGCTAGGAGTAAGTTAATGTTGAGGGACCCCCCGTTTCCCGGGGGTGGGCACCTTGAGGGGTAAACAAAAGCCTACGTATTGTCATCGATTACCTTTCGTGTCATAATGGTGAAGTACTGAAGCCGCGGGGACGGACGTACTGAAGAAGCATACATTTACGCGACCAGGTCAATAAAACAATGTGCCATACAATGTCATAGCATTATGCGTTCACCGATATCGGTATCGGGCAGGCAAATGGAGAAACGCCTATTGGCGGGGTCAGTAGGTAAATTCACACATAGTGAAAAACATAGAGAACAAAATACTAACGGAAACACAACATTTGCTAAAGGAAACTGTAGTGGGTAAATTAATACGGACTCGAACCAGAAAGAAAGCTCTTTGTTTTTCGGTCAACCCTGTTTTAAGCTACATGTGTAAGAACATTAATTCTGTTTCTACAATGGTTTGGATTACCACAAAAAGTACATTTTAAATTGTTCACAAGTACGGTTGACTATTTATATTTTTTTTGGGAACCACGAAAATATCTTATGAGCGTTGTTGACAATAGAAACATTTAATATGCAGCATCATGAATAATTCATTAATGTTAATAACTTCATGTTTACATACCTATGAATTTATTTTAGAAACCAGAGCTCGGTGGGTAAGTATTCGTATTCGAAGCATCAGAATAACAGTTTATAATTTATATCTGCTGATGTAAGAATGCGGTAAGAAGGTTGATTATGTATTTAGGTAGGTTCAATTTTTTTTCTATGACCAACGGACCAACGCCATTTTTTACATTGACACTTGGCTAACATAAAGTATGTGTACAAAATCATATATTTTCTACCCGTTAAAACCATTTTTATAATCAGTTAATTCGTTAACAAATAGAACTTTATGTTTACAGCTTCGCTCCCATCCATATTCCCAAACCAAACTATAACTTTTCTTTTTATAATCTGTCCCATTTCGCCGCCGCCAATAGATCATCCGACACTTTATGTGAATAGGATAAAAAGCAAGAGTAGAAATACTTACGATAGAGAAAACACATTTGTGATAGAGCAAACAATGAACCCTTCCTTCCAAAAAGTATTTTCGGTCAAAAACATGAGCTATTTACGTAAAGTAAACCTTACTTAGAAAAGTGAGCTATCATAAAGACTTAAGCGGTAGTTTAGCAAAAATTAAAAGAAAGAAAATAGAAAACACAACACACACATAACACGACACATAGTAGAAATTACAGGTATACAGTCAATAAAAAAATTAGGTTACTTAGTTACATAAAGTAGCTTAAATACATGAAAGATAAATAATATAATGCTTCACTAAAATCTTGAAAATGACCAATAAATTTAAAATGTGGGCGTAAACGGTTCTTTCGGAGATTTGAAAAGCTCGCAGTGTACTGCTTAAATTGCTTACGACATTTATAACATCTCTCTAAGGCTAGAATAGTTTTATTTCTGTTGACATAAATCATTCGCCCTATGGGAATGGGAAACGTTCCGGAAACTCTGCAGAAGGCTCTGACGCTACGTAATTTATGTATCCAGTATGCAACGCCGTGATAAAGTGCACGATAGTGTAAATAGATGTAAATGTCATGGCTAGAGATTGATGGCGTGATCGGATCGCGATGTGACAGCGGTAACATCTCTGGAAATAGGAAGCAAAATGGAAAGATGTGGCTCTCCGCTGGATGGTTCGCAAAAATGTAAAAAACTTATTGAAAGTATGCAACAACGTGACACAAAAGCTCGATGGTGCTACAAAGAAGTAACGAATAATGGTGTCAATTGACTAGTCATGGAGCGTGATCGAATCGCAATGTGACAATGCGAACATCTCGGGAAATGTGAAGCAAAATGAAAAATGTGGCTTTCCGTTGGATGGTTCGCAAAATTGTAAAAACACATAAGCATAAGCATCACTCAAGCATAGGTCGATGACTGAGCATCCCTTCATAATACGGGCCAGTGTTATACGAATTGCTTATGAATAGGCTAGTGTCCTAAAGATTCTAACTCGTATTTTTTATTGGGTTGACTATCTATACAAAAAAATATTAAGTAAGGTGACGTCATTACCCACAGCTTTGACGCGCTTTACTTTTTTCATTTTATGTTTGATTGACAAAAGATAAAATGTGTGTCCAATATATTTGATGATCTAACCGAAGTACTAATTAGAACATTTTTTTTCCCAGGACTACTCAATAGGGTATATGCATATGACTTCAAAAAAGCTAATATTTTCTTACGTATTTTCTATTGATATAGAAATATAATTATATATTTAAATTGTATTTGTATTTTTTGAAATTTTTAAACATACAATCATCTGTATATTTATTTTTGTACTTTTTTATGTTTTTATTGTAAAATTTATTCATTGAAAAGTAAATATTTTAAATCTCAACCGCAAAACTTCTTAACGCAACGTTGTTGGCAGCTGAATCATGACGTCACGCTTGTACTTTTTTGTATGGTCATGAAGCTTTGACTTTGAGTTGACAAAGGTGATTCTATGAAACGTGACGTCATAAAATGCAACGGCTAACATGGCAGCGTTTTTATCACCCGAAACTGAGTGCAGTTTTAGTTTTTGTTTTTTACCTCAATAATCTAAAATTTTGTAAGTGTTTTATTTTTTCGTTTATCTATTTAACTAAATAATCGATAAAAAATTATGCATTCATTTTTATCTATCCCTATTATCTACCTAAGTTAAGTCCTAATAAAGTAAACCGCGGGTTTTAACAGAAGAAACAAATAATAATCGAATTCATGTATCTCTAGACTGACTCTGGCTTATGACGCGTAGTCGTGTGGATAAAATACCGGCCAATCGAAAATCGAACTCGCGTTAGAAAAGTTGCGTAGTTACTATCTATGTGTGAAAACGGCAAAAATTCACGTTTCTTGTATTCCCATACAAGAAACGTGAATTTTTGCCGTCCCCCCTTAAAACAATTTTTTTCAACGTACATTTTATCCTGTTTACACAATACTACATTATTACAATACATAATTTGTTGATATAGCGGCAACAGAAATATATCATCTGTGAAAATTTCAGCTGTCTAGCTATCATGGTTCAGGAGATACAGCCTGGTGGCAGACGAACAGACAGACGGACGGACAACGGAGTTTTAGTAATAGGGTCCCGTTTTACTTTTTATGTACGCAACCCTAAAAATGAAACTAAAATGACAGGGGGATAGCTGAGATACTTCCTGTTGAGTGCAATTTTTATCTGCACGTCAACCTACTTATATACTAAAAATACTTTTAGCAATAAAGTGATTTGATATAACTTTTTGCCAAAAAGTTCCCTAGAGTACTTTCGTTCAACAATCTCAACGTTGAATCGCGTTGATTTATTTTCAGAGTTGTTGTAACCGCGCTTTCCATTTTAAAGTTAGTAATCACCGGACCCTTGTTCAACATTAAAATATCCACTTCACTATGAATAGCAGCTAAATTATTTTACCAACAACGCCAGACTTGTTTGCTACATAGACCAATGATTGTACTAGACATCGCAATTTACCCAAAGATAATTTAAATTTTAGACGCTCTGTGGTGCAAACGTTAAATCGACTTATCTGTCTGACTGTACATCGACGTTTTATTCTTCGGGTCAAGTCTAAGCGAGCCAAGTGGGAACTAACCCAATCAAAATCGTAAAAAAATTGATTTAAAATTTATTGCATTATCTAGCCCCAAGTTAAGAAGAGCTTTTTTATCTAGCAGATAATGGTAATTTAGATTTTGATATGATTTAGTGAGCTGAGAACCCAGCCGAAAGGTCTCAAAAAAGTTCATCCCCACGGCTGTGTTTGGTATGAAGAGAATGAAAGAAAGACGTTATTGGTTTAACCTTAAGCTTTAGACCACCTCTGTGGCGCATTGGGTAAAGGTCCGCCTGCCACGCAGGAGGTTGCAGGTTCGACTCCCGCCTCGGTACAAAAGTGTGCACGATCGCCAGTAAGGCGTTCTGGATATTTTCTATATATATAATAAAAAAAAAATTAAAAAAGAAAAGAAATGAACCAAAGTGCAACGAAAATATTATGAGTTATTCACTCACGAATACATCCTGAATATGCCAGTAAATAGGTTTGCGATCTGCAAACCAATAGACATACCTACTTGAATAATTATTTCTCAAACTTTATGGTGATATCTAGTGAGAGTGATCTTTGATTCAATGAATATTGCTCCAAAATATGCCTTCAAATAAAACAGTTAAAATTAACAAATAAGAACGCTCCAGCACCAACGTGTTATTTTCAGAAACATTTTCACCGAAACAAAATATTTCCGACATCCGACACATAAATTTTGCGAGCATAATATTCTTGAAAATACGCCCTCTAGCATTATACAAGTTTTATATCGATTTTATTATGAAAACACGAAGGCATCCTATGAGGCAAAAGTTTAAGTGCAGCCTAATCCCGGCTGAAACAAAATGAAGGAAAAGTTGCTTCTGACAGCAAAATCTGCAAAGACCCCGCCACGGTCAGTTCTATATTTTTGCGCGCTAGAAATAAAGCATAAGTCCGAATACAGAAAGAAAGCTGGAAACTTATAAGCGCTTACCGGTGCTTGACAGCGCTGGTCCGTTCTACACAAAGGAAGCTGGTTGTCGCAGTTGTTTATTAATTTTAGATGGCAGCGCCCAGCGCTGACCAGCGCGTGTTGAAGCTTGTCGGCACTTCTTGTCGGATCTGAAAAAAAAATAAAGCGGAAAAGCGGCAATCTGATTTTCGTTAGTTTTTTTTCAAGTTGTAGAAATGTCTTTTTACTTCCATATAGCAAAGATTTAGAACACAATGATATCATCTGATTCAGATATGGATTTAACGCTATTTAGTACTCAGGTATTTATTTTTAATTTCCTTGTATTCGTAGTGAAAACCACAGTGCACGTTGACGTTATTTTCACTCGAGTTCACCTCGAGTGAAAATACGTCAACGTACGTTTGAGTTTCATGTAGATAATGTAGATACCTAAAAGACACCTTTGTTATTAATTCCTAAGCTATACTTACATGGATTGCTGCAAATTACCCATAATTAACAAAAACCTGCTCCATTTTGGTTTGTAGATTTGCAAGATACCAGAATAAAGTTAACACCTTCATGGCCCAAGACGCAGGTGCCAGTCTCTATCTGCGTGGAGCTGCGGCGCGCCCCTGCGGGTCGCACCGCAGAGCTGGGCAGTGAATGCGTTAATCGGTATTTGTAAATTATTGATTGTCGATAAGTAAGTTTATACCTTAACTAAGTAAAACAACACGAACCCACAATTCAAAACGCGCCGCGACGTATCGCAAAATCGGAGTGACGTTCAGAATTCCAACCACGCCAATCATTTATATGGATTTTGGATTTTTCGGATTTCCCTGTCATACACCCACCCGCTTGTGTAAGTAAAGCCTTAGATATAATTTGGCCATGTTCGCTATGTGTTATTAGCCACTTCCCCACTCTGGTCAGTCGTTTAATCACTGTTACTGCTGCTAATGGGCCGTATTATTTGAGGAAGAAAGCCAGGAAATATCGGTACGACGTGAACATATTTTGTGTTTGTTCACGTCGTACTGGCTTTAAGCACAAGACTTTTGGAGGTTTACGTAGGATTGAATTAGCACGAAAACAACGAAATGAGCACGGAAAATATTGTTCACAATTGGTAAGACAGATTGCGTACATTATAACAAGTAGTCAACGTAGACCTTCTACGTCGTAGCCTACTACGTCGTAGCCTACTACAACGTAAGCGTGCTAACTGCTCTACCATAAAAGATAAAAAAAAATCTACCACTCTCAACAGCATGTCTAAGTACTTATTTTGTAAGTCTCAAGAAATAAACGATTTGACTCTGACTCTGACTCAGCCTATATTGTAGTGGACTAACCTGCTGAACGCATAAGTCCCCCTGATAAACGCCTTATTTTCTACCTAAATTAAAATAATTACAAAGTACTCATTACGGATCTTCAGGGCGAGTGCGGTTCGCCCTGAAGATGTCCCTCGTTAAGGGATGAAACGTTGGTGTTCTTCCAACACAAATAAGGTTCGTAGTTAACCCGCTTACATCCGTAATGAATTCGTCAAACTACGATAGTTTTTATAATAAAATTACAAAATACTTCACATTGTCTTGTAGGTACGCTAACTTTATCTGCTAGTAGCTTTACGGCGGAATGTATCTGATTCAATCGACAAAGCTTAAATCAATGTTTATGAAAACCTCGGAGATAGCACGCCCATGCCAAAGCCACGCCGGCCGGCTCCGTTGTTCGTTTGAACATTAATTACGTCACAGGGGTCTGTCCCGTGAAATATGGACCTGCACCGATACCCCATTGCATTGATGCCGTTGAATTATTTATGAACGAAACAGTAGCTGTGGTTGCTATAACGAAATCTCTGCTCTTATGCTAACTAGCTACTTGTCTTAAACTTATCATCGCAACAAATATATTTTTTCATGTGACTGAAATTGGCGGAAAACTTCTGATCTCTCCGAAGGCAATTATGCCTTACCGGTAAAATCCTTTTGGAAATGACCTACAATAACTATGTAGGTTAGTATTCCTTTTTTTGTAGAATGACAAACAAAACTGAAACAAGATAAATAAAACAAAAATCTGCGAAATCTGTATAAAATACCGCTTTCCAATACCATTGTTAATCAAAAGCAATCCATGATTGGACTAAAATCATAGTTTACTGGCGCGGCAGTAATGAAAATTGTAAAATACAGAACCACGCGTAAGCACTTGCACATCGGTTTTTCATATTTATAAAAATGCTATGAAATGTTCTTCCAATCAAACTTTATTGACTTGTTTCGGGAAAATACGAGCGGTAAAAAACGAATGTTTCATTAACCCTGCTGATACACGACGTTACAGCTTCCCCATAACGTAAAAAGTTCGGGAGTTATTCCTGATTAGCGACCCGAGCCGGTTCCGACGGTTATCGTTTTCATAACTTATACGGTATAGCTACTCGAAGAATTTTGATTTTATAGAAATTATGTAGGAAAGAAATTATGAAGTAGCTGTGTGGTGCTGGCTTAGAATCTGTGGCACCTCAACTTTTCCCGCGGGTGTCGTAAGACGCGACTAAGGGATATCCAACGGGGGGCGGGAAGCAGCACCCCCTGCATAACAATTATACCTAGTACCCGGCGATAAATAATGCACATCGACCTTTGGAATTAAAATACCTACAGATCGTTTCACATAAAATACCTACATTCGTTTCGTGTCACTGATCGATATACCTAAAGGAGAATTCACCTACGGTTTATTCACCTAAATAATGCACTTACAAAATCTATTTTAGACGACTCCATACTGCACGACTTCAAGTCTCAATTCAGATCGATGTGCTTTATTTATCGCCGGGTACTGTACCACAAAACTGGGATTCCCAACCCGTAGGCCCAGGGTGGCGATTATGGGTATTACCCTCCATGAGAGAAACGCCAATAGGGCGCTTATCAGGAGTATGCCTGCGTCCAGCAGTAGACCAATATAGGCTGTTGAGTTATGTAGGAACATTTAATGTATCTAAATCAGTTGTATTTTCATGTAAAGACCTAGACTAGCTTGCTAGAACCCTCCTGGCTCTATCATATAATATTATGTGACGTTGAACGTACAATAGATAGAGTCACATAGACACAGCTAGAACTTGAGAAATAATTTAACCCAAATTCAATCAAATCTGGCTGAGAAGCTTTGTGATGCTGGCTTAAAATTTGCACCACCCCATCTCTTCCCGTAAGTGTCGTAAGAGGCGACTAAGGGATATCCACCAGGGGCGGGCAGCAGCGCCCCCTGCCGAACGATTCTACCACTGAACTGTGACCCCCAACCCGCATGCTCAGCGTGGGGATTATGGGCAATACTCCCCTTTAGATAAACGCCAACAAGGAGCATATCAGGGGGAGGCCTGCGTCCAGCAGTGGACCAATATAGCTGTTGAGGTGGAGAAGTTATCAAATCTTAATTATAGAGACTGTTTTTGTAATTATATTTTATTTCACTTCAATTCTTTTTACTCTGTACAAAAAATATGTGCAATTTTATTACGAATATCCTAAATCTCTTCTGATTAAATAAAGCTAGAGTTTCATTATCTCAGTATACCATGTTAAATCTCACCTAATAATTAACGGAGCCATCAAAAGAGGAAATCTTATGAGGATTACCATTGCCTTAGTTCACAGCCCAAATTAAATAGCTTACACAATTCTCTAGAGAATATAACTTATTTAGCTGAGATATTTATTTTTATGGTGCTGTTTTTACAGCTAGCTGGCCGTTTGTGATCAAGTCGTTTGGGAAGACAATTTCGTACTAATCTAGCCAAGGCTAACTTTCCATAGTTTAATTATTATTCATAACATTTCAAAAACTAAACAAATTTGATGCACAGTATGTGTTTTATTTTCTTGTTAGATAGTCTTCTATTACAATTGAAATAAAAAAGAACACGTTTTCAAATTTTTTTTTTATCCAAAACGTTTTTGAAAATACCAAAAGCGGAAGGACGCTGTCAAGTGCGATTTTTTTCCCGTTTTGAATTTGATTGGTTCACTAAAGTTCGAATATAACTATTACAGAGGCATTGTTAAATAACTTATAATAGATACCACAAACTATACGATAAGTACAATACGTAACAATAAGATAAAAAAAAGTTGGCGGCTCCACTTTCACTCGTGTATGCGCCTACAAATAACATCCTGCGAGCTAAGAAAAATTCAAGGAAGTGGTCATTGAAACTATCACATTCAATTTCGTCCATAATTTAGAGTTCAGTAACTGGTCTACCTGACTAGATATTGAACTTTAAATTATGGTTCTTCTTATTGTGATCAGGATCTTAATATGGATGTAGATGATCTTCAATAATCAGAAAGACAAGAAACGTAGTAGGTTCTTTGGTAAAGTAAACCACATGCCGGTAAAAGTTTAAAAAATATTTTGCGGAGTTTATACCTTTACGAATTCGCCCAGCTGTGCTAGTGCAAATATATATCCCCTGATATCGGCTCAAACAAGTTCCGCAACTCTCCAGGAGCAGAGATTAACGGAATAGAGTTGGGCAGGATTAGGCAGAGGATCAGAGAAGTATCGGAACTTTGAACTTTAACACGTGGTACGATGGCTCACGTTCAAGTTTCGGAGTTTGCTGCCCTCAGGCGATATTAGCTAAGAACATAGCCTTCGACAGGTACTAAGATATTTATGTGTAGGTACAAGTTGAACCTAAACGCTGATATATTTAAGACTAGCTGCGCCCCGCGGCTTCGCACGCGTTGTTCCTATGGAAACATTAAAAGGTGATTTTCATCCCACGGGAACAGATTTATGGGATAAAAAGTAGCCTATGTTTTATTTGAAATCTATGTTTCATTGAAATAACACCTAAGGTTTGTTGCATAGAGGTTTCCTTTTCGCAAAACTAATTAAAATATTTTTCTTTTTGCTTCTTTGTGCAGGAAAGTAATTATTTCTCATTTCATTACCCATCATAAGCCACCATTTACTTCCTTCAGACTCCGTTGCAGTGTATAGCAAAGCCTGTAACCGTTCTAATTAGGCACGAACATTATAAAACCTGCAGTATCATGACTTTTAGTAGAACAAACTGGACTTTTTGCCTCGAGATGGTGGTTTCCCATTATATTTAATATTATGGTTTTCAGACTCAGTGTAGGTAAAAATCTTAAGCAATAACTACCCGATTTATTATATTTGGTAGCGTCTTGCATAGTGGACTATTTTAAGGGGGGAAATAATAACTATAATGAAATAAAATCAATTTATTGGTCTACACCACAAGTTAACACATACACCACAAGTTAACAATAATGATGGATTTAATAACGAAAATTACAGTCATAGCATAGAAACAAATTTCAACTGGTTACAAAATACACTAGTTTTAACTTATTAAAAGTCTCACCTCAGCTTAATGTTTTTTTGTAAAAAAGTTGAGTTACGTTGGTTTTATAGTAAACACTATTTTATAGTAAACAGTTTTGCCGGCAGACTTAATCTGATGATTATGATGATGATGATGATTCGTTCGACCGTATCGTGCCAACATGGTGCCAACACTTAACAAAGAAAAACAGAAGCGCGACTGCAAAAAACATATTTAAAAACTTGTTTTTCCGAGCAGGAAGAAAAGTTCTCGTTTACACAAACACCTAATTTACCAATAAGTGTTTCTGAAGCAAAGTTGGAAAATTTTTGCCATTTTATATCTGAGCAAAAGTTTCCGGGGCATTTTCATTAGGTGAAGTTGTAAAACGTATATAAATTTTAATGATTTCAACAACTTTAGGGAGTAATGAGTTTTCGGATCGGTTCTGTACCCCTCGTAGGCTCCATGAACGATGTGAAAACTCGACGAAGTTTGGAGTGACGAATTACCCGAAGCCATAAATATGGGGTGCTATAATGGCACTGTAAAAAACCTGTGGTTTTACTTGTCATCTTCTTTAATTTTCTAAACACATCAAAGTAAAGGTTCTTTATCACTTTGCTATCGGGTAGGACTTAGATTATACGAGATAAAATTGTTTTCTACATAAAGTATTGAACTTCTATTATCTAGTAGGAGACCTTATCTTACAAACGAAGATATAATCTAAACATTAACTAAACTTAACTGACCACAAACAATAAATAAATATAGCCCGTATTTATAAGCAAGCCACTGTATTTGTTGTACCGCAAAAAATATATCACTGCGTCCACTGAGCTTGGCTTCAGAAAGCAGAGCTATATAACATTTCATTAGCGGTCAGCCGAGACGTCCCGGTTACACAAACAATAAATTTTCATTTTTGCAAGGGGACAAGTGAAAGAAAAAGATAAATAGTGGGGGTGTTGGAGGGAATTAGAAAAAACTATGGGATGTCCACTTTGATTATGGTTGGCTTATGACCTTCTGCCTTTACCATGGTGGTAGTGGTACCGCTGTGTGCGTAACTGTCCTTCGTATTAAGCGTCTCTATTTAGAGAACCTTAGTGTCTAGATAAACCCAATTTAGGATTTAAGACCCTACTTACCATAAAAATGTATCATTCATAAATCAATAAACGTATCTATCTATCTATCTATCTATCTATCTACCACATTACTTTAACGTTGTGTAATAAGTACGCTTAAGTACCAGTGTGTAGTACAGGTTTATTACGAAGAAAATTTTAAGAGCTTTATAGACTTAAACTTAAATCTTGCTTACACGTACTAAAAAGAATGAGATAAATACAATATTCCATGAAAATAGCCTGTGTCGAATTTCGGAAAACCTTTCGAGAACTAATAAAGAATTTGTATGAAACAAATATTCTTAATTCTAGAATCTATTCAACCGCTCTCCTCAACTTCTTCAACCTCAACAGCATGTATTGGTCCACTGCTGGACGCCGTCGGCCTCATGATAAACGCCTTAAAGGGGGTAATGCCCATAATATATCCCTTAATCACCTCTTACGACACCCACGGGAAGAGATGGGGTGGTGCAAATTCTATGCCAGCACCACACAGCTACCAGCACCACCATCCGCTCTCAAAAAACGAAAATTAGTTCCTCTTCGGTAGAGACGCTTTGGTGCCAAATGTATGGAGAGAGACGGTACTTTTATTCATTTGGCTATAATTAATAGTGTTATGACTTTTCTATGAATGAATTCATTCACTCATATGAGTATGAGCTTTCAAGAAGAAGAGACTGTGGAACACGTCGTGGTACACTGCACGGCCACAGAGGAGGCCAGACACAAAACAGGGCTGAAGTCCCGGCATTGAGGAATCAACCCCATCCACACCCACAGAAAAGCTGAAACGAAGCTTGAGTCCTGCTCCGATACTTCAAGGAGCTGGGCTGGTTAGGGCCTGTTTAGGCAGGGGGATAATGCACAATACACTCCTATGCGAGACGTCCGTGCAGATCTTAGTTCCCCCACTTAGAATTAGAATTAGAATTAGCCTCATATGAGTTGCTCTTCCTATTTTTCATTCCACTACCATACACTATACAACTCTGGCATAAATTATCCTTTACATCACCGGTCACACGGACAACAAGAAATAAAATCCTTCTCTACCCTTAGCGCGGGGAATAACCGAATAAAACTGTTTTTTATTATTTTCGTTATTTGTTTTGATGTGCACATAGTACTCTGGTACGGTGCGGAAGAGAAGACAACATCCGAAGGGTGATAGACTATAGGATAGGTGGCTTTGGTCTTCTGGACGAATGGTTAAATATTCTTGACTCACCTTTGTTGGAAATTACTTGTGTTGAATTTTGTTTAATATTATTTTTTAAAGATTAGAGTTAACAACGCAACACTAGGTATATCTATACTTATATACTAATAGCTGTGTGGTGCTGGCTTAGAATTTGCACCACCCCAAGTCTTCCTGTTGGTGTCGTAAGAGGCGACTAAGGGATATCTATCGGAGGGCGGGCACCAGCGCCTCCTGCAGAAGTATTCTACCACCAAACTGCGTTCTTGGGTCTTGGTGATTATGGGCATTACCCGCCATTAGATAAACGCCAATGTGTCCAGCAGTGGACCAATACAGGCAGTTGAGGTTGCGGAGGTGAGGTTACGGCATATACTAATATTATAAAGTGAAGAGATTTAATTGTTTGTTTGTATTAAATAAGCTCCGATACCACAGGACCGATTAATAAAATTCGTTCATCATTAAAAAGCTTACTTTTCAGGGAGTGACATAGGCTATATTTTATCCCGGAATTCCCACGGGAACAGGAACTACGCGGGTGAAACCGCGAGGCGCTGCTAGTACATTATATTTACCTAGACTTAAGAACTTTTGCTCTAGATTTTACTAACTACCATTTTTATTGAATTGACAATTGAGAAAAAATGCTTAAATATGTACATTGTCTCGGTATATTACCTATGTAGAATACAACTTTACCAAAACTTTCTACTTCTCGTTTCCTTCAACAGTTCTGCATGGAGCTCGTTTATATTCAAAGCTTTGTGGTGTTTACACTTTGCACATCAATTCTGGATAGTCGTTTGTATTTTGAGAATTCGTTACCTATGTTAAATAACATAACGAATCCTCAAAATTGACCAATGCTTACGAAGAGAGAGACAGCCTATTTTGAACAAATTCGTCACTCCAGACAAAAACAACAAAACATGTTTAATTGTTTAACCGTAAACGAATAACATAGAAGAACAATTTTCAGCTACCCTTTTTAGTTCAATAATTTATTTACGGTTCATACTTCGGGCTCCCAGCTTACGGTTCATACTTCAGGCGCCATCCATCAGGAAGCAATATTCCTCTGCGGGCAGATTTGCCTCGGGGTCGCATAACTATTCGTGGCACACGCCAACCAACCACGACCTTCTGGGACGAAATATTTCATTAAAATAGCCGCAGACCTAGAAAATATTAAGATAATGCTCGAGGAAGATTTTCGGTATAACCCCACCAGAGTAGGTATCGTTAGAATTTTTTGCGTGTTTTTTCTTTGTATCAAAGATGGTGCACTCGAAAATAATTGTGATGTTTCTTTCATAATTAAACAAATTATAAAGTACTAGTTTCTGCCCGCGGTTCGCTTGCGGTGACTCTATGGAAACGTTTAAAGATAGTTTATATCCCGTGTGAATTGATTTATGCATCAATGTAAAAAGTGGAGGTGAGTCACTGGTTTTTGACAGTGGCAACCTCAAATTGTGTTCAATTGTGTCCTCTCACCTCAGCATTGTTGGAACGGGGCCCGCTGATGGTCGTGTTTCGCCTGCTTATTGTTGTCTTGGTCACACTTCGACTTATGTACGTCTCTCCATCTATATTGTTCATTATCATAAGTAAGTAGCATATTCCAAAAAATGGAAATGTGTGTCTATGAGCTTAGTTGTAACAAAACATAAGCTATTTATTTAGTTAGCACTGGGAGATCGTAACATATCTACAGAATTGTACATCTATGGATTTAAAGGATATAGGTACAATTAAAAGCCTCTATTCCGAAAAGTTCAACTCAAAGTTCAACAAGTTGAACAAGCATATGTTCGTTTCCAGGGTAAATTACCTGATCCGTTAAGAAGGCTACGAACCTCGTTGTTGTTTCACGTAGGATCGCATCGTGTTGGCCATTTCGCGGCATTCGCCTTATTTTGGAATTGTGCTCTCTGTGTCGCATTGCCCCCCGCGTTTGAGCGAGCGGTTGCAGAAATTTGAAGGAATTTCTCAATTTTTTATATTTTTTCGTACTTTGCGATTCAGTTTGAACAAACGACTGATTTCAGAAATATTTTTGTTCATTTCTAATGGTGAATATATTTAAGATGTTTGCAGTGTGACAGATTTTCGAATATAATAGCTTGAAAATGACCCGATTTGGTCGTCAAAATATGGCAAATTAGTTTCACTCTCATTCAAAGATCATAATGTTTTTTAAAAAACCAAAACACTACAAATATAGCTATTTGTCATCCCATTATGTATGGAAAATATCAATACGATCGGAAACGTAGTTTCCAAATGAAGCGGAAAGTACGTTTGTATGGGGACTAAGGTATCCGTTCCGTTCTTAAGTAGTTTTGGCGTGAAGAGGTAACAAACATCTATCCATCCATACATCCAAACTTTCACATGCATAACTGTGATGCGAAATCTCAGCTCAATCCGTTAAGTAGTTTTGGCGTAATGAAGTAACAAACATCCATCAATTCAAACTTTCGCATTTTTAATATTAGTGTGATATCCTGTATTTATTTTATGTAATATTAGTGTGGTTACCAGACAAGTGGTAACCAAACGTTGCAAGCTGTTTCGCTATACTTAAGGTACGGTTAATTTGCTTTTAAGACCGTAAATTGCCTTAAGTTATACTTCACTCTGATCAATATAAGACATGTCATGTCGCATCTAATCTTATTACCACGCGCCAACTTTCACATATCCATTACGGCAACAGAAAAGCCTCTAATTACATTGAAGTTTAATTATATTTCATCAGAGATACCGCAAAGCCTTTGAATGAAAAGTTAGTCGTGGACCAAGTTTTATGGCGTACTGTACCGCTCCAGGCCAGATGAAGGATTACCCGAGGACTTGCACCCGACTGAGATTACCACCCACCTCTAGCTTTAACCGACTTCAAAAAATAAATAAATAAATAATATTGGACAATTCTCACAGCATTAACCAAGCTAAGCAGAACTTGTGTTATGGGTACTAGACAACAGATATATATACACACTACACTAGATAGATATTTTTTTATTATATATAGAAAACATCCAGAACACCCTGAACAAATATCTGCAGATCGTACACACATTTGTCCCGAAAAAACGAAGGAGGTCCTCAATTCGACTGTATTTTTTTTGTTTGTTACCTCATAACTTTTGACCGATTGGTCCGATTGTAAAGTTCTTTTTTTTATTTGAATGCTGGTGTTTCCCATTTTAATGTGGTCTAGTTCTGACAAAACTCTGACAAGATCCATGAAAAAACTAGATATGTGAAGTCGGTTTATAGTTTTTTTTAAACAATATCAATTATTCTTCAAATAAATTGGCATCTATGTACACTGTAATAAGTGCTAACTTGTAATATGTAGTTGGTATACAATTTATGACCTTTTTCCAAGGACCGAAATTGAACTCTAGTCTTTACAGGATAAAGTGCATGCAATCTAGCATCAACGTTTGTGGCTATAAAATCCGGATCGTGAAACATTTAAGCGTGTAGCAAGAATTGGTCTGCGGCCAATAATAAGCGTTGGACGTACCATTGTTCATAATTCAAAGGCATTATTATTTTCCGCGTTTTCAACTAGATACCTACTATCATAACTTTTGGGTGAATTGGCTCGGGTATTTATATTTTATAGAGGACAGCGAAGCTTAGCTAAAATAATTGTTAGTTTACGTAATTATTAATACTTAATAGTGATAATCTTGCTGTGTGGTGCTGGCTTAGAATTTGCACCACCCTAATTCTTCCCGAGGGTGTCGTAAGAGGAGACTAAGGGATATACATCGGGGGGCTGGCAGCAGCGCCCCCTGCAGAATAAATCTGCTGCATCCATCAAACTGCGATCCCCAATCCACATGCCCAGCGTGAGGATTATGGGCATTACCCGGCATGAGTTAAACGCCAACAAGGCGTTTATCAAGAGAAGGCCTGCGTCCAGCAGTGGACCAATACAGGCTGTTGAGGTAGAGGTTGAGGAGTGATAATCTAAAGAGTTACAACTTCTATGGGTTGGAGGAGTCGTGAAATATCTATTCTATTCCATTTAATAATAATAATCTTTATTGAAAAAGAAAATGACAATCAAATAATAGACTATATTATAACTATAATTTACAATTGAGCTAACTGCAGACTATTTATTGCTGTTGGACGAAGTGTAATGACTATGAGTTTTACTAACTAGTTAGTTCCCGTATCTACCTATTATGTTCGTACGCTTCATAGACAACATTGTACCTAACCCGAGGAATGTGACATTCTGCACAAATCCTTACGGGTTTAGAGAATGCTAAAATGTAATATTAGAATAAGTTTTTTTTATAAATAAACAATAAACGCCATTTTGTAACATTTCTTTCTTTTACTTTAGCAGTGTCTTAACGTTGTTCTTGGATCGAAATTCGGTGGTAGGATTGTTCTGCAGGGGGCGCTGCTGCCCGCCCCCCGGTGGATATCTCTTACTCGCCTCTTATGACACCCACGAGAAGAGATTGGGTGGTGCAAATTCTAAGCCCACACACCTATATAAATACCCCCCATACCCACGCTTCTACCAGACGTTCAGATAAAATCTAGTTAAATAGTAAGTACGTTCTACCAAAACATTTAAATAGGTACGTTCAAAGAAGTTTTCATTCAAGGTGCTCCCGAGAGCCATAACGCCCCAGTAGTCGTTCAAGTTTTATTGCTGCGTGTCATCAAAGAGATAGGAGGGCAATCCTCTTAGGATTTACATCCGTGACAACCTATCGGCTTTGAGGTATCAACTCGGCCGCCGTGAACTAGTTATCTGAAAGTGAATAAGGAAACTCAATATTGGATGGTCTGGAATAGGGAATAGGCCATACAGAATTACCGGCCATAATCCCCGTTTAAAGATAGATAGGTAATACTTTATACCTCACAAAACAAAAAATATTATATATGATACCTACGTACTACATTATAATATTTAAGATACTTAAAGAAAGAGAAAACAAATATACTTACATTACATACAATTATACCAAAAACAATAAATAATAAACTTACATAAATATAAAATAGAGATAGAGATACATTTATTGAACAACAAAGTTACAACACAGAACAGATAGGTATGTAGTAATAATTATACAGACTAGCATAATATAAGGTTCTCTTACATTTTACAGGGATATACAGGTTGGCAAATTTTTGACCCCATTAAAAAAATATCCTGAGATGCCTTCAAAATTAGCCTACCAACTTAAAAAAGTAGTTACATACGAGTTTAAATTAAGAGTCATTGAATGAGTGACATTGTTGTTTTCACTTACTCGTTTTTTCATAGAAAATGTATGGGAATAGATTTTTTTAATTGTTGCCAAAATTTATGATTTGATTTGGTATGTTACTTTGGGAAAAGTGTTCTTGGAAATAGAGTCGATTAAGACCAACTTGTTTTTTTTTACAAATGTTATTTTTTGGGCGAACCGTACTTTTTCAAAAAACTAAAAATGGCAATATTTTTTTCTTCAAAATAAAACAGAAGTTCCTTAGAACAAAACCTTCTAACTACAAAAGAAACGGTAGCTACCCTGAAGGGGCCAAAAATTTTCCCCACCCTGTATAATGGTGATGAGGCAGTTTTTTTGAAGATGGGAAGTGTTTTTGCACGTCCGATGTCCAGACGAAGAGCATTCCATAGACGGTTAGCATGTACAGTGAAAGATTTATCATAGAAAGTGGTGTAAGCAGGGATTGTTGAGGTTGAGGTTTCAAAAGAACGCAAAGAGAGCAAGTAAGAGTTTGAGAGGAATTCGAAGCACTCCTTGAGGGAGGGCTCGGAGGGTAGAACAATATACTATACAATGAATGATGATACAAGATACAATAGAGAGATAGTTTATTTGGCAGCATCATCGAGCTAGCAGCATTAAAGGAAACTCGCGCATATGGTCTCTCACGGTCAAAATGATCACACTTTATTCAGTTTATCATTCGAAGAAAACACATAGTACACCCCGGAACAAATATCTGGACAAGGTAAAATCATTTTTTCAGACGTCTAATCGACCCCGCAACCATTTGTGTCTGTTACGCCACTGATGTAGTTTTGTTTCTTATTATAGGTCGATGTCGAAGAAGCGAACAGATTTGTTCATTATTGGCGATGGTTAAGCTTTTCGTCGAACGACAGCGGTAGACTATAATATAATTATTTTTCTTTAAAAAACTTTAAATCGACTTAATTTTTTATAGTTTTTTCATGAATTTTCATGGATTCCACTGTCAGAACTGAACAAAATTACAAAATGGGACCACACGGAAAACACCAGCTTTCATATAAAAAAATAATCATGAAGATCGGACCACCCAGTCAAAAGTTCTGCGGTAACAAAGATAAAAAAAACACAGCGAATTGATAACCTCCTCCTTTTTTGAAGTCGGTTAAAAATACGCAATCCTAGAATGAACTTACTGGATACGAAGACTCCGAAAATTTTACTCTTAATTGTCCTCCGGAAAAACAAAAGCTGGAAGCTCGTTCCACTCTTCGCCGGCAGGTTTCTGTAATGAAATAAGAGAAATGAAATCAATAATGTTCAACTGGTATTTAATACAAGCAGGGTACGTCTTGCAAGGCTTGTAATAAAATTAAGTCTCAGGTTTCAATGATACCAAACACCGGGCCTAATTCAACTTTTATTAAAGCAAATGCTATAATGGCACCATACGAGATTTAGTCGTAAATTTATTTGGTATTCCGCCAAGCTATTGCATTTGATCCCATCTACCCCCAGTTTTCATATGGCAAACGTTGTACCAAAATGCCCTGTATAATAATTTATATAAATCATTGAATAAATTATCACCACACCATTGAACGGTCAAATTGTCAAACAGTTGTCATAATCGTTACAAGCTGTGGCATAAACAAAAAAAGATCGTGTTAGTAGAATACCAAAAGGTGTCGAGAGGTGATTGATACGCAATAATGAAGCGATAATATTGTCATAGTGAGGCGATTGTGTTAGTGTAATCAAGCCTTAGAGTCTCTAAGCCTATATTACAATCGCTCACCTTCGCGGAACTCACATACTCGTTCCGGTGGTCTACCCTTTTCAAGGCCGCGGCTTAATGGTCACCGCTGACATTTTAGAAAAGGGTCACTAATTTATCTAAACAGTTGGTGGAGTTTCCTTAATTATAGTTTAACTTATTTGTGGCGCAGCTGCCCCCGTCGGCTCATTACTCAGAGTAGTATACATCTAACAAACGGTAACTGTAAGGACTGCATGAGTCAAGTTTTTATGTGTGAAGTTATAGAATAAGTTTAACTTTGACTGCAGTATCTGATCTAGTAGTGTATCGCAAATTTCCATAGGCACTAGAAAGAACCAATCAGTAATTGTGTAATATTTTAATAGGTTAAAAATTGAGTTTTATGTAGGTATACCTACTTTATGTTCAGTCTATAAAAAAAGATATTTTATTTTTATTCGGTTCTTATTCTTATTCATTAGACAAAGTGGATGACTTTTTTCACAACACCTGGTATAAATTTTTGGATAGTTAACTACGTTCAAAGTTTTTGTCGATGTCTGTACTCAAGCTTTTATGTGTGAAGTTATGGAATAAGTTTAGCTTAGACTGCAGTTGTTAACATAATAAAAAGGTAGTTCCTACAGAAAACGACAAAAACGCTACTAAAGTCATTCACTTTTGCCAATTTTGCTATTTCGACTGCTTATTAAAGTATTTTAATAAGCAGTCGAAATAGCAAAATTGGCAAGACGATTGTATAATCGTCTTGACAAGATTTGTCCACTTTGTGTACCAATGCCTACGTTCATATTAAATTATAGAGGTTTAAATAATCCCCTTTGTTTCTTCTACTCTATTACTCTGATATACATTCACTCTAGGGTAATTAGGTAGATGTTCACAATATAAACAATAGTTGGATGGACGTCAAAACTGTTCTGTTACACTAATTGGGTTCCATGGGTCTGATTTTGGATCGTTAGCGAACAAAAAGGATAAGTTTCCTTAATCTTATTAAAGCTACTCTGAAAAACAAAACCCTATAGCTTCAATTTTATTGTATTGGTTAAAATAAATTGGTATCTGAGCAAATAATACGAAATACAAATTGAATGAATCTTTATTTGATTTAATTTCAAAAATGAGAAGAAAATTACGATAAGGTACCTAATTTTTAACGTAAATAAAACTTGAATAATTTTAATAAAAGGGGGGCAATGTCAGAACCGATCACAGAGGTTAAGCAACGTCGGGCGCGGTCAGTACTTCGATGGGTGTTTTTTACGAGGAAATATTAGTATTTTTTGGTTTTTATTGATAATGGTACGGACCCTTCGTGCGCGAGTCCGACTCCCACTTGACCGGTTTTATTTTTTACTTTTAGATGGTATCAATATTAAGTTGATCCGGGGCCGGTCATCGTACATGGGCACCCTCTCGAAATTGTTTCCGATTACCTTGGGCAAATCCTGCAGCTAGGGAAAAACAATTTTGAGAAGGAGGCCAAGAGGAGGATCCAGCTAGGCTGGGCAGCGTTTGGAAAACTACGTCGAGTCTTCTCGTCATCCATACCGCAATGCTTGAAAACGAAAGTTTTCAATCAGTGCGTCCTACCCGTCATGACCTACAGAGCTGAGACGTGGACACTCACGTTAGGGCTGGTCCACCAGTTTAAAGCGAGTTTCCATAGCTCAGCGAGCTATGGAAAGAGCTATGCTCGGAGTCTCTCTGAAGGATAGGATTCGTAACGAATACATCCGACAGAGAACCAAAGTTATCGACATAGCTCAAAGAATTAGCAAGCTAAAGTGGCAGTGGGCCGGCCATATCTCACGTAGAACCGATAACCGCTGGGGTAAACGAGTTCTTGAGTGGAGACCGCGACTCGGCAAACGTAGTGTAGGACGCCCTCCGGCCAGGTGGGATGACGATCTGCGAAAGACTGCAGGCAGATGCTGGATGCGTCAAGCTGAAGACAAGGCGTTATGGCGCTCATTTGGGGAGGCCTATGTCCAGCTGTGGACTAATATAGGCTGATGATGATGACGATGAATATTAAGTTCAAACTTTAGCGCTACAAAACATACAAAAATTGCTTGTTGCAAAAGTTGTAAGAATTGTAACGGGGAAAACCGGCAGTACAAGCATGAAAGCTATGACAGATACTGGGAACACATAAATTCATTTAAACGACCAACAATAAAAAGCTTTCACCTAAAAATTAAGGGACATATCCCGAGGGACCAATCAACGCTTCCACGATTTAAAACTCGCGAAATCAAAAAGTAATAAGCGCTTTAATGAGAATATTTTATGATTTAAAAATCTGGTGTAAAACGTAAAGCTATCGAATTTTTAATTGTACATATACACACATAAAACAAGAAGGTTAAAGATATTAATAGGTATAGATTAGTAGTATTGTTACTCATAAATCTCTAAATTTTTACACAATAATAACTAGATTTGCTAGATTCGTTCCCTATCTTATAATGGCATAGGAAATACTTTCAAAAAACACTACATAACCATTGCAAATTTTGATAGACATAAAGAGCTTAAAAGTACCTACCATTCTTAAACGGAGTTCAATCCGAGTTTGAGACAGAATTTAACATAAACAAAAGACGGCTTGATACGTCCATGCAATGTCAATAAGAAAACGACTCAAAATACCTTCTTAAAGCAAATTAAATCATTTAGGGACAGAAAAGTTAAATTCTCATAACGTTGAGTTTGCAAGTACTTTAATTTGCAATTATGTGGAATCCTAAAATATTGAATTAAGTTTGTGACGTTGAATTTGCGGATGCGGATGTTTGTGTCGACATCCAGGAACCTTCCATTTCTTAAGTATGTAGAAGGAAGTTTCACAGCCTACATTCTATTCAACATTTCGCAAATTAAACTTTTTAGAAACTATATTTATTAAAAAATCCAGTTTCTGGAAATTCAAATTTTAGTATTCAAGATGCTGCAAATTCAACGTCGCAAACTCAATTCAACATTTTAGTATTCAACAGCATGTTGAATACTAAATTTTGAAAAGAATGTAGGCTGTGAAACTTCCTTCTACATACTTATGAAATGGAAGGTTCCTGGATGTCCACCCAAACATCCGCATTGGTCCACTGCTGGACGCAGGCCTCCCCATGAAGAGCGCCTTATTGGCGTATCTCAGTGCCCATAATCCCCACGCTGGGCATGCGGGTTGGGGATCGCCGTTCCGGTGGTAGAATTGTTCTGCAGGGGGCGCTGTTGCCTCTCCCACGGTAAATATCCCTTAGACGCCTCTTACGACACCCACAGGAAGAGAGTGCTGTGCACACAGCACAAAACCATACGGTAACAGGTAACCCTCTGCCATTGGGTTTAAGCAACAATATGGTTACCCATTCGTGGCGCTATCCGATTGAAGGCGTTACCGTGGCGTTACCTCTTTGTATGAGTTTTTTTATTACTCTATGGTTACCCTTTCAATTGCAGTTGAAGGGAAGGGGTATAATCGGCATTTTGAGAATATGTACTTGAAGTTGAGTAATTTTTTTTTTTTTTTTATTTCGATCGCGCGACCACTCATTCTAGTTGGAAGTGTTGGAACGGATAGGGTTCTAAATGAAAGTCTTCGAAACCAAATCAGTCACTGATTGAAATATGACTAAAATACTTAAACCTATTCAATAATGTGATCAACATATTCAAATTGCTCTTCAACTCACACAACAAACACAACACAACAAAAAAGAGAACATAAAAATGAGAAAAAGAAAATTAAATTTCACCTGAAAATCACGGGTTCGAATAGGAAGGTAATATACCTACGCCTTTTACGTAAAATCCTAATAATACATCAGCATATGAATTTCCCTGAAAAAGTTCGTTACAAATTTCCCCTGGAGCTACAATACCGAACGATCGTACCTTTGTACATGCCATCTGGAGCTGTTTATTCCTGATTACTGAAGGACGAAAAAAAGAATTGGGGATCACCAAATGGAATCTTTCCACGATATAATTTTGCTTTTACTATAGCTATAGGTAGAGTTGTTCTATAGGTAAAGTTGTTCTTGTAATCGAAAAGAGAACAGAAATGATAAGCACGTTTCCATTGGACACGTAATCATGCGAGTCGAAAAGAAATCTCATGAAGTTCTTTTAAACAAATTATGAACATGTTTTTAACCGTCTTGAACAAAGGAGGAGGTTCTCAATTCGACTGTATTTTTTATGTTTGTTACCTCAGAACTTCTGACTGGGTAGTACGATTTCCATGATTCTTTTTTATATGAAAGCTGGTGCGTCCAGTTAATTTGGTCCAGTCCAATAGGATCCATGAAAATTCATGAAAAACGATATAATTTAAGTTGGTTTATAGTTTTTTCAAATAAAATCAATTATATAGCCTTGTTTTGATCGGTAGTTACTTGACGCAGTTAAGCGTGCTAGAACATAAAATAAGCTCTTACGACTCAGCTCTAAAGATAAGAGAAGATGAACTATGACCAATGCCAATTTTGAAGGCTGGTTCATGAGAAGATCTACTCTAGAGTGGCTGCAACCGATTTAAAACAATAATGTCATAGTATGAAAGTCGTTTGTTGAAACATAAAATGAAAATCCTTGAAATGGAACACTCTAGAAGCCATAAAGAAATCAGACAAAATTTAACCCTTACACCCCGCTGCTACATAATTTGGCGCAAGCCTAGTCAGAAGTTGTATAACCCCTGCAGTTACCGGAATAAAACCACGGTTGAAAGGGTTAATGCAGCGAACATCGCAAACAACCGCCCCCCGGGGCCAACGGTAACAGGGACCTAACCCGATATTTTACACGTTACCGAGAAACCTTTAATGTCCTTGGAAATTGGAGACGTGCCTAGATATTAAAAACCCTTTTGAGAGGTCGTTACCTTTAATATACTACCTATGTATATGTACCCTAGACTATTGTCTATGGTTACCAGTCCTAAGCTTCTTAAGGTTGATAACTTACAGAGTATCTACGGCTAGTATATCATAGGGGCCCTAACTGAAAACCAAGCGCAGTATTGGTCAAATGCCTTATACTGCAAAATGCTGAGCTAGAGTCCCTTTTTACCCAATGTATTGTTAGATTTAAGTACTTATTAGTTCTAATTATCCTTTTATTATATGTACCATTCTTTTTGTTTTTTGGCAAAAAAAACTAATTTTATCCTTATCTTATCTTTATCTTTATGGCTGGAAGATAAAAATATTCAGAAAAACATTAAAAAATCTCAGACTTATAGAAACCGCCAAAAACATAAAAAAAACTAAAAATAATAAATAATACGTTTTTAAATATATTGCTGGCTAATTGACATAACATCATCTAGCCCCAAGCTAGGCAGAGTTAGGTACTACGTGACTGATATACGAAATAGAATATTACGTACGAGTCATTTGTGGCCATCAAATTGACTCGTATATAGCTATACTTACCTGTTTTTCTCTATATTGAAATAAATAATTAATGCAGGACAATCCGCACAAAAGAATAAATAGGAAAAAAGAAAGCCTTTTAAATATACCAGCCTGCATAGCAATTTTTGTCTAGGTCCGTAAATTATAGAAGTTTAGAGTCGTCATTTACAACAATAAACTTTCTTGATTTGAGTTTCAAGATTTACAATAAAAACGAATTTTGACTACTAAGACTTTAGCGTTAGTGAACCTAACCATGATGGATTAAATATATTTATTGAAAGAATTGATTTTGAATATTTTACTTAATGATGTCAATTTGCAGTGCGTGGTCTACAGCTTAAACCTCAAACCTCAATAGCCTGTATTGGTCCACTGCTGTCTATCTCATGGGGGGGTAATTCCCCTAATCCCCACGCTGGGCATGCGGTTTGGGGATCGCAATTCAGTTGTAGAATTGTTCTGCAGGGGGCGCTGCTGCCCGCCCCCCGGTGGTTATTCCTTACTCGCCTCTTACGACACCGGCGGAACTCATTCCGCCGGTGTCCGGGGTGGTGCAAATTCTAAGCCAGCACTACGCAGCCTATAAATCAAATTTAATACTGATAAAAGTTACAAAACCACCCGTAGCCTCTAAAGTACTACGTTCTCGGTTGCAAATTACTTATCCGCTTCCGAACACTAAAGAAACTTTCCAGAATCGAAATTAAATTGCTAATTTCGGTACTAAACCCCAACGTTATTGATCCCTTCTTTACAAAGTTCTCGATTCTCAATGAAAGTAGAATTAATTAGAACTTCTTTCGGATGTTTTATGGAACGGCTATTTTTATAAGGAACTTCTTGAGTCACTGATGATGGTCGTGATTTTGAACTTAAAAACAACTTTCTAGTATAATATCGGTATAATTATTTTGGTACATATGCGTGTGTTTTCTACCTAAGCATAACTTATTTATTATTATAAACAAAGTAGAGCCATTTAAAATTTCCAAGTCTTACGTATAGTGGTGTTATTTAAAACTTAATGGGCCGCTTTTTTAATAAGTTGAGAGTGTTGACATTATTTTTCTTAGATTCATCAATTTTATAGGTTCTGTCAGAAAACCAGCGTTACTCTCTCAGAGCAATAACTAAAACAGTTACTGTTGCTTTGGAGTAAAGTGAACCGATAAATAAATTTTCTTTTTTTCTTCTTTAATTTAACCGCAGACAACTTAAGATCTATTTTTCATCATAAAAAAAAATTAGGCTAAAGCCCAACGAGTGTATCTATTGACATGTATTTCGCGTAAAATAATGAAAAAATAAATATCTCACTAATAATATTATAAATGCGAAAGTTTGTATGGATGTATGGATGGAAGGATGGATGGATGGATGTTTGTTACCTCGTCACGCTAAAACTACTGGATGGATCTGTCTGAAATTTTGTATACAGGTAATTCTAATCCCGGAATCAATATTTAAAGAGGCTACTTTTAATCCCATAAATCAGTTCCCGTGGGATGAAAATCACCTTTTAACGTTTCCATGGGAACAACGCGTGCGAAGCCGCGGGGCGCAGCTATTGTTTATCTAAAGAAATGACATCACAAACAATACTTTAGCCTCGAATCATTTTACGCGTCTCACTACTCAAAAAATTACGCTACTGGGCTACTTCGCTACTTCAACCTTTGTGAAAATATGTCACACAAAAAGTAATGGTACATTACAAAACTAACTGCGACAAACCTATTTATGTCATCACCCAAAACCGCTTCTATTAAGCCGCGTTGCAAAACCTAACAAAGACACACGAGGTAGTTCAAAAGACGATGAAATGAGTGGTCCTTTGAGCGGGGCCCTTCAGGGACCGCTGACCCAACTCAACGGCACGCGCCTAATGGCGCCGTTATCCGCTCAAACTACGTTACTGCTTTCAGTCTCTAGCACTGTATAATATACCTACGCTCCGTCATTTTGTATGTAAGTAAACAATGTCTTTTCAATCAAGAGAACATGACATTAAGAGTCCGTTAGTGCCTTTTCACACGTCCCAGTAGTAATCGTATGCAAATTATGCCGGCACGTGTGAAAGCTACCCAACTCTTCCCGCGGGGTAGTAAGAGACGACTAAGGGATATCCACCGGGGTGTGGGCAGCAGCACCCCCTGCAAAACAATAATGTTACCGAACTGCCATCTCCAACCTGCATACCCAAAGTGGGGATTATGGGCATTACCCTGGTTTAGTAACTCTGTTTTTTGGAAGATAACATAATTTGGCAAGTCTTTTCTCACTCTATTAGTATCTACAAAAGCCCTTTTTTTATCTTCCATGAAAAAACAAGATTTGTGCACAGATCCACGCCTCGCATTATCAAGGGGCAATAACTTTGGGTAGATAAGTATTCGAATCGTCAATGCATCGATCATTAAGGTAGATTCTATTGAATAAATTGGCTTACCTCGGGAGAGATACGAATGGACCCAAGGGAATCTCCTCAACTGGCCTTGGCGAACGGCTGCCATCTTTGGGATAGCAATGATAGTGGTCAGCAACAAAATGATGGTGGTTAGCAACCACTCACAGTTCAAACCTCTTTCACAAGACTCGATTAGTTTAATAACGCACGAAAATCGATAGATCTTTCATTAATTTCAAATAAAGAAAGTTGTTTGTTTTATTCGAGGGCAGCAAGTGTCTCGTCGTCCGGCGTTGGCGGCGGGGCGGCGCGGTAAGATTTCTTGTAGGGTTTCTCGCAACACAGTTAATTTGAATGTCATCATCTAAGATGCCTAAAAGCCTTCTGATTAGTCAATCGTATAGCCCGAGGACGCCCATTGGTGCCCCTTCAAAATAGATCGAAACAAAATACTGCAGGCTAGAATTGATTCGAATTCGAGTAATTGGCGCCTGAATTTGAATTGAGAATATTTAAATACTGCGATGACGATACAAGATTAATATAAAATTGTGCAATTATGAAGGCCGTTTATCGCTGAGTATAACCTAATGAAAAAGTCCTTGAAGATTTTGAAGATCTACCTCAAACAATGCCTTCGCGAAGACCTTCACAAAATATGAAGTTTCTTTAATGATCTATAGAGAATCATGTTCCACCGCCGAACTTTCCAGATAAGTACACACGACCAAAGTTGTGGACCCCACCCGCCAGTTTATATAGGATTTGAAATTCAACCGTTCAAAGTTTCCGATATTATAAGCGGAAAGGGCATTTTTCATCATGAAGATACCTACCTAGGTACTCTGAGTTTCATACAATATTCATTTTAATATTCTGTAAATTAAATGAACTTGTGAGTCTTCGTGTCACACTGGCTCAGTGAAAAAACGAAGCCCCGGGCCGTGCCGTCACCGGGCCGGTGAGTGGAAAAACGGGCAATGTTATATAGATAGATAGATAGAAAATACTTTATTGCACACTTTAAACTAAGAAACAATTTACAAATAAAATAATTAAAACTAAGTGACAATTGGCGGTCTTATCGCTCAAGAGCGATCTCTACGAGACAACCTGGTACGGACAGAGACATCGAATATACATGGGGTCTGTGTGCATGTAATAATTATGGTTATACTTAAAAATAAATACTTTATACATACCAACAAAAATACAATACATACCTACACCTATAAATATATTATATATACATATCAAATACCTACATATATTATGGAAACAAGGGCATATATTCAGTGACAGGAGGACTAAAAGATTTCCTTGACCATAATATTCTTAAAAATTGGTAGTGACTTTGCAGACCTTACAGTGACCGGCAATGCGTTCCATAGCTGGACGGCTCGGACAGTAAAAGAGTTGCCGTAGAAAGAAGTAGAGTGGACAGGCATTTGGAGCAGAAGGGTTTCAGAGGACCGGAGAGAACGTGAGTGAGAAAGATGGAGAAAAGTGAAACGTGTTTTAAGGTAAGGGGGTGCAGATGATAGAAATAAAATATTATAAAGAAGAGTTAGAATGTGAAGATTGTTGTTATCGGTATCACAATGTTTCGGTTATCTAGTAACCAAACACAAGCTCTGCTTAGCTTGGGGATAGATGAAGCCCTACGCACACACGCTATCTTTGAAGCGCGTCTTGTGACGCGCGAATTCGCCATTTGGCCTAGAAAACGCGACAAAATCGCGCTTCACAAAACGCGCTTCAAAAATAGCGGATGTGTATGGACGGCATAAGGCTGGGTGAATTGCTTCACATTATATTATATTACTAGCTGCGCCCCGCGTTGATCCTATGGAAACGTTTAAAGGTGATTTTCATCCCACGAAAACTGATTTATGGGATGCCTTAGCCTATGGAGCCAGGATTAGAATTACATGTACCTATGCAAAAGTTCAGCCCGATCCGTTCAGTAGTTTTGGCGTGAAGAGGTAACAAACATCCATCCATCCATACATCCATCCCCCCATAAATCAGTTCCCGTGGGATGAAAATCACCTTTTAATGTTTCCATAGGAACAACGCATGCAAAGCCGCGGGGCGCAGCTAGTTTATAATATTAGTGTGATGTGATTATTATTTACTAATGACAAACTGATAAAAATCACTACCTATCTATTTTAAGTTGGCAGATTTTTGTGGGTTCTCTATAACATAACAAGTATAATGTATGTACTTATGTGAGTTTTCATTTCACGATAAAACTTGTACAAGTGGGAATAAATTATTTTTCTAAAAGCTTGGGAGCTTTTTGCGTCTGTTTTCCTGTAGAGTACAATCTTGGCAAATCCAGCGTGTATAAGTTCCTTCTGGAAAAGCGTGCTCCATTAAAGTGAGTTGGTAACCATATTTTGAATATCATATTTTTTTTATGAGGAAGAGTATCATAGAATTAGAAGAGGCCCAGTAAAAAGTACATGTCACCAAGAAAGAAACTTCTCAAAATCTCCAAAGCTGCGGACAAACGCAAGTAATTTCTATAAGTTAAACCAGCGCTTTAACGTAGTCTATAATTTAAATTTTATGTTAAATTCAATCAAAATATTCTTATAGTACAATGCCCGTATTACAAATGGGTGTTTATCCGCTAATCCCCATTCGCACAAACGCGGATCAAAATATTGTGATCATAGTAAAAAATCTTTAGTAATTCATCTCAAATCTAAAATAATAACTATTTAGTAAAAGTCACACTTTTAACGTGAACTAAAATTATACCTAGAATGCTGGACAATCCACAAAGCATCATCTAGCTCCTTATACTGCGCACTTAGAAGATAACTGATAAAGATACTATTTTATACTGTTAAGAAAAGTCGAGATAGTCTAGCTAGAGTCTAGTAGAACAATTGTAGAATAGTCTACTAGATAAAATGTAGATAAGTCATGTGTTGACCTAACGTTGAATTTATGTATTTTGTACAGTGACCGTAGCAGGAATTTAAATATCATACAGGTGTTAAAACCAGCATGTCATTCATACTGCAGACCCCGACTTCTGGTCATCGTCATCAGCCTGCATACGTGCACTGCTGGATACCGACCACCCCATTCCTCAGCTCAACAGCCTATTGGCCACTGCTGGACGCAGGACACCCTTTGATATAAAACGCCTTATTGGCTTTTATCCCATGATGAGTATGCCCTAACCCTCACGCTGGTCATGCAGGTTGGGATCACAGATCGGTGGTTCTATTTTTCTGCTGGTTGACTTGCCTCGTGACAATACCCATGGAAAAAGTTAGGCTGCTTGAGATTCTAAGCCGGCAGCGCCTCCTGCAGAACAATTCTACCACCATACTGCGATCCCCAACCCGCATGTCTAGTGAGGATTATTAACAGCCAATAAGGCGCTTATCAGGGGAGGCCTGCATGCAATAGGGTATATGCATGTGACTTGAAAAAAGCTAATTTTTTTTTTACGTATTCTCTATTGATATAGAATTATATCTGTATATTTATTTTTGTATTTTAAGATGTTTTTATTGTGAAATTTAATCATTGAAAAGTAGATATTTTAAGTCTCAACAGCAAAATGTCTAAACGCAACGCCGTTGGCACATGAAGCGTGACGTCATACTTGAACATTTTTGTATGGGCATGAAGTTTTAACTTTGAGTTGACATAGGGGATCCGTTGAACCGTGACGTCACTAAATGCAAGGGCTAACATGGCAGCGTTTTTAGCACCCGTTTTACACCCGAAACTGAGTGTAGTTTTACTTTTTGTTTTTTACCTCAATAATTTTTTTATTTTTGGCTGTTATTTTTTTTTTCTTTTATAAATTAACCTAAATAATCGATAAAAAAATCCATGCATATACACCCTATTTAGGCTATTGAGGTGAGGTTGAGGTTGAGAGTTGACGCACTGCTTGAGTAAAGTATCCATTGCCCCAGCTCGACACGAGGCATAATCACCGGCTCTTTACTCGGAATACATTAATTGATAGCGCGGTCCTGCGACAAGCTCCATAACTCACTGGGAACACTCATAATTCATCGCTGGAGAAGTTTCATTAAACGCGGTTACAAAGCACAGGTTAATTTCACATTTTGTCGCGTGTACTGAGAGCAAAGTTTATTTTATAGCTGAAGAAGTTCAGCTCTTTCAGGTTGTGACGGAGAAGGTGCGATCATTTTATTGCTAAAATAAATATTATGATGAGATCTTCTGAGCTTTTTTGAGGATACCCGAGCATTGAGTTGACACTATTGAGATGTTTTATTTTTGTTTGGAATTTGCGTTCCTTTATCGTGCGGACTACGAAAATAGGTGATGGTCTCCAGAATAAATATCTGTCTAAGTGGCTGTTTTTGTCTTTTTCTGAAAACTAAAACTAAAAATACCGATAGTTTTACGCTTAATTATAATAAGAAAATATTCCTTCTTCTGAACGTTCTTATTGCTCTTTTATTTTGGCAAAATTAAAGTACAAGTAATCCAGCCGTTTTCCAATAGCTGTGCTATGAGCTTTCCACGGAATATGTTTGCCAGGAAAATGTTTTAATCCTATTCGGCAGTTGTTTACGGCGCATAATTTCAGTGTTCATAACCTACCGACGTTGCAAATTTCGTTTATTACGTTACATAACCAATTAAAGTGTATGATTTGAAAACGATAGGTATATTATTTTAGATATCATCTTTTAGATTGAGAATGTTTTCAGTTATTTAAAAAACTGGAGGAAATTTTAACATTAAAATACTAAGTTTAGACTTCTGAAATAACTGCCTAGTAACTTCACAGCAGGGGTTGACTAAAGTACAGTGTGAACTCTACATTCCTAGAACCAACGAAGTTTAAGGCTAACGTCGACAGGCCGGCATTGGGCTTTCCGCATTGACCGTATCAAACGGATCTTAGTATTCTTTGTATGTTTATATTATATAATTGTGTTTACTGATCCGCACCGTACAGATTTAAGCCATCTGACAGTCGGCAGTGCGGGTGATCCGTTTAGTGCGGATGACGTTGTTCGGATTGCCGGTCAGTGGACGCACTCGGTCCGCTCAGTCTACTTTAGCTCTTCCCGCGCGGGGGACGAGGTGCCTTGCATTCTCATTCGTACAAAATTAACCCGCTCGCTACGAAAATCCGGATGTCAATGTTGAAAATTCGTTTGCAATGGCAGTTACGTCGGCAAAACTTGCTACTGTTAGAGTCTGTTAAAGAAAAGATTCGTGGCGTTTCGGTGAACTAACACTTTTAGTCGTACTGTAATGATAGAGCAGTGTTATTAACCCAACAAAATTTGTCAATTGGCACACGCGCGCCCTCCATTCCCACGACTCTTCTATTTTTGAACATACTCTACAGTGGACGCACTACCTGGCACGTTCAAAAAATCCACCTGATGCGATTAGTGCGGAGCGATCGAATGCGACCTTCAGGCTTCAAAGTTGTGTTCAAAGTGTGCTCTACATCAGCGAAACCTTATCTATGTACAATCACAAGGAATGAGCTCTACACATCAGTATCTACCTATGCTTAGTTGGTAGTGATTATAAACATTCACTACCATTTTTATGCTTAAGAACGGAACGGATACCTTTGCCCTCATACAAACGTACTTTCCGCTATTAATAATTCCGAAATAAGGCGAATGCCGCGGAATGGCCAACACGATGCGATTCTACGTGAAACAACAACAAATTTGCACGGGCCGGCCGCTGAGATTTGGGAGAGGTACGTAGCCTTCTTAAGGCCCATACACCAGTGAAAGTGGCGCCTTCAACTATTTTATCCTATTATTACTATAATAGTTTCATTTTGTAAAACTTAGGCAGAGATACGAAGTTGCGCTTTTTGGCCACCAAACTCTATTTTCGCATCTCCTCCTAAACTATATGAGATAAAATGATTACAGAGCTATTAAAAAATAGCTTATACCTAATAGATACCACAAACTGAACGTAAGATTTTTAAAAATTCCTATAATAAACATATAAAAAATGATAAAATAGGTATTGCTGTCATATTGGCTCTGGTATGCGCCTTAAACAGACGAAATAATCATCATCATCATCATCATCATCAGCCTATACTAGTCCACTGCTGGACATAGGCCTCCCCTAATGAGCGCCATAGCGGCCTGTCTTCAGCTTGACGCATCCAGCATCTGCCTGCAGTCTTTCGCAGATCGTCATCCCACCTGGCCGGAGGGCGTCCTACACTACGTTTTCCGAGTCGCGGTCTCCACTCAAGAACTCGTTTACCCCAGCGGTTATCGGTTCTTCGCGAAATATGGCTGGCCCACTGCCACTTCAGCTTGCTAATTCTTTGAGCTATGTCGATAACTTTGGTTCTCTGTCGGATGTATTCGTTACGAATTCTATCCTTCAGAGAGACTAAATAATATGGCCATCCAATGATTAAAACTTAATTACAGGATTGAAACATAATTATAAGGAATTGATTCTAGGGAAAGGGTTATTAAGGCTCAAACCTAGAGGATGTGTTAAAAAAACTAGGCCCAAGATCTCAGTAATCACGGGATCCCCGCGATAAAAAAAACACTAATTACATAAAATTCAATATTTTTCTTCGGTTCCTTGGTTGTGAAAACACGATTCATTAAATAAAATACGATAAAAAAATCATGAAAGTGCACTGATTCTCATTACGAATTCTTTGGTTCCTCGGTTAGGGTTTTTCACAAGTGAGTTGGTTTTTTGTAAATTTACAAAAACATCAGTGTACGATCTGCAGATATTTGTTCAGGGCGTTCTGGATGTTTTCTATGTATAATAAATATCTATCTATGTAGTGTATTGTATTATGCAGTTATCTACGAGTAGTACCCATAACACAAGCTCTGCTTAGCTTGGGGCTCTGAATTGTCCAACAGTAAAAAAAACCTCATTTTTTGCGCCTACGCTGTTCTAAAAACGCCCTGCTCCTATGAACGCCAAATCCTATGACTATCCTTATCACAAAATGGCGCGCAATGCGCCCTCTTAAGGAAGATACTAAAAAAAGAGTTTCGTGGTAAATGGGGCATTGATATCACAAATCGTTAATTAACCAATTCCTACATACGCTTACATTGATTAAGTGTGAAACGGTAAAGAAAGATCAAACCGAAATAGGAAGGAGCTTTAGATAAAGCTACTTTCACATTAGACAGTTACCAAATCCACATAAAAGATTGACCTACAATCGTTAAGGCGCATACCCGAGTTGATATGGCAGCGCCACCTATTTTATCATAAACGTTATTATAATGTAAAATAGATGGCGGATTTTTTTTTTTTTTTTTTTTAAGTCCCGAAGTTTTGGAATATTTTCAATACAAACAAACAATTAAATCTTTCCTCTTTATAATATTAGTATAGATACCACAAACTCTGTACGATGAATTTTTAAAATTTCCTGTGTAAACGTAATAATAAAATAAAATAGGTGGCGGCGCCACTTTCACTCGCGTATTCGCCTTAAATTGTCAAAACGTGGGAAAACGAAGTTAGGCCGTATACAGAATGAAAGCTGGAAACTTTTAAGCGCTTACCGGCGCTTGACAGCGCTGGTCCGTTCTACACAAAGGAAGCTGGTTGTCGCAGTTGTTTATTTATTTTAGATGGCAGCGCCCAGCGCTGTCGGCACTTGTCGGCACCGTTCAGTGCTCAACGGCGCGCGTTCATATATTTTCTGCTTACCAGCGCTGTCAAGCGCCGGTAAGCGCTTATAAGTTTCCAGCTTTCTTTCTGTATTCGGACTTACTCCTAGATTACAAACATACACTAGTAATAATTTTAAAACCTTTTTTTTAATTAATTCTACATTGTCAGTGTCTTTTTAGTGTTCTTTGTTTATTATTACCCACCCACGGATAAAAAAAGCCGCCGCGCCGTACAAAACCCCTGTGCAAAGACTGTCACAATATAAGGCACCCCAACCATGGTTGATAAGTCTCCGGTTAACTTTAGACAATGTGCACACGCCTTAACGCTTCTGTGTGTGAACCCAAATATTAAACCCACCAGCTTAATATTCCGAAACATTTCCTATCATTTCAGCCGACCCTTCTTAGCGTTAGTACGAGAGAAGTTTAATTAAATTAATTGTAATTATTATTGGATTTGGTTTAATATTTTGGTTCACTAATTTACACTTCAGTGGCAGTTGGATGTTTACGTACCTACTACTTCGCATCTGTGTCTCTGTCGCAGCCGAAACGTAGAATTAGCTCGTTTGTAAAACGGCTAGGCCGTTTATAAAACGTCGCCATTCAGCTAAATGGCTAGGCCAATTGTAAAACGCTCAACGTTCAACGATTTGGCTGACTCAAACCTAGCCCGATTGTAAAACGGCTATATCTTTTTATACCATGGATTACTAATTAGTAGTAATGGCGCGCGGTTTTGCTTGTGCGAGAAATACCTGCCTAAATATTTCCTAACCAAACTTCAGAACACTGAAATGTAGGTACCAAAGAAATGTATTTTATGGGATTAAAGTAAAACGTATTTTATTTGAATCCCATAGTAGTGTCACAGTGCCTCAGATTATTAATAATATTATATAATAATCAAAATCAGTGCATAAAATTTAACTTCTGTAAAATCTAATCTTTAATATACCTCAATAAAATTGAAGTAGGTAGGTAATGTAATAATGTGGCCGTGTGGTGCTGGCTTAGAATTTGCACCACCCCAAGGGATATCCACCGAGGGTTTGCAGCAGCGCCCCTGGTGAACAGTTTTCCACCGAACTGCAATCCCTAATCCCTATGCCAAGCGTGGAGCACAGGCGTGTAGTTTATGGTCATTACCCCTCATGGTACAAACGCCAATAAGGAGCTAATCAGGGGAAGTCTGCGTCTAGCAGTACAAGTTGTTGAGGTTGAGGATGTAGTAAAGATAAAATAACAGCAGTTTAAATGCATGTTATGGTATGCACGGTAGGTACCAAACGACCAACTTTTAAAATTGTGTTCTACTGTAGGTAGTTAGGTATCGCTGTCCCTGTTTGAGCTAACCTCTGAACCTAATTTTTAAGCAACTTTCCTTGGCAGATAATTGATGTCATAGCCGGTAATAAAATATAATATGTAGGTAACTGTAGATTCTGCGCATCGGAGCCTCGTACACAGAAACAGTTATCTTCATTTGACGATCGGCCTAAGCACGGTGAACTGCCTAGCCATTCCCTAAACGGGCTAATTCAGATGATCAGCCATATTGTAGAACGTTGATTTCACCGATCGTTCTACAATCGGCCTAGGCATTTAGCTGAATGGCGCCGTTTTGTAAACGGCCTAGCCGTTTTACAAACGGGCTCATTCTACGTTCCGGCTGCGACATCTCTACCATGAGTTTTGACAATCGTATACTCGCTAGCGACTGTAGTTAAAATATGTATGGAAACTTCTAAAGCGCCTCTAGCGGATAGTTGGGTACTAAAATGCGCTGTGGATAACTTGTATATGCGTATTTACGCAACTACTGTAGTAACGTCAGGCGATTAAACTGTGACAACTCATGGTAGACACACTGGTCGTGTCGAATAGAGAGTGCACCTATGTTTCCGAACACACTTGTGCACTATAATAATATCCTGTTGACATGGATAAATTTGCTTTAATTAGCTGTGCTGTGCTGATACCATCCCAATTCTTCCCGTGGGTGTCGTAAGAGACGACTAAGGGATATCCCTTAGTCGTAGCCTATACACCGAGGGGGGCGGGCAGCAGCGCCCTTAACAGGACAATTGTACCACCGAAACGGCGATCCCCAACCCGCATGCCCAGCGTGGGGATTATAGGCGTAACCCCCTCATGAGATAAACTCTACGCAGGGTTTGTTTTCGCAATCCTATAACAAACATAGCACTAAAATTGCCTCTGATATATTATCCTAGTACTTAAATACCATTTTTTTTTTATTTGTAACTCTATCTAGTACTTAGTCGCTCGCTTATTTTACAATATCATTGTTTGCACCTAAATTATGTACACAATATTGGTTAGCACTGCACTTTTTTAAATAAATATTCATTCTAATGTGTCAGGAGGCAGGAAAAGAAACTGCGCCGCAGTTTTTATTTTTTATGGTTTCTTCGTTCACATGTAATCTATTATAACCATTGATTAATTAAAAAGGGAAGATAGGTAACGTTCTCCCAGCGCTGACTAAAAAATTGGCATGTGTTACAAGTACACGAAAACACATACGCTCTTCCCTTTTTAATTAATCAATGATTATAACTATGTACTTGTCCAAATAAATGATTTTTTATTTAAATTTTTGTATTTTGTATTACGATTTGTAAGACTAAAGTCATTCACAACGGCATATTTACCATGGGTTGTGTTTTGAGCTTATTTTGTAGGAAAGCTCAAAACACAAATCATGGTAAATATTCCGTTGTGAATGACTATAATGTTAATAACCTGATGAATTCAAAAGTTTTAACGATTTGTAAGATCGTCTTAATAATTGCACTTAGCTTAAGTCATAAGAACCCTGTAATATGGTTCTTAACACTTTAGCTGTGGTATGCATCTTACGCACTAATCAGAGGAGTCATCCAATAAACAAGTAATTTAACAGCTTTGTAAAATGTTGAACAGTCGTTCATCAGAGTTAGAGTCAAATCGTTTATTTCATTAGACTTACAAAATAAGCACTTAGACAAGTACATTTTTTTACTATGTAAACAGCTTGATAAGTAGTTATTAAGATCAAAATAAGAAACAATGTACAATTGAATCTATTTCACTTAAACTTTGTGTGTGGACCACTAGGGGAAGAAGTGAAAAAGAATTCCGATATTATTCACATTAACAGATTTGCAACACTATTTTTAAAGAAAACATGTCTATTAAATATTGCAATCGAAATCTCATCAACCCGTATTGGTCCACTGCTGGACGCAGGCCTCACCCTGATAAGCGCCTTATTGGCTTTTGAAAAAACATTTAAAATTGATAATCGCATGGACGAAGTCAAAATAGAAAATCAAATCACTGAATTCGGAAATATTCCTTCCAGGGTTAAGAAAATTCTATGAAGGAAATACAGATAGAAAGATAGAAAATCTTTATTGCACACTTATTGAAACGAACAATACTATAGAACAGCTTAAAAACTAAGTGCCAAGTGGCAGTCTTATCGCTCAAGAACGATCTCTACCAGACTACCGTGGATGGATACGATCATTGGATAGTACTATCTGTGTGTTCATGAAGGTTTTATAAATAAAATACTTTATATACCTTTAAATATTACTTAAAATATTATACGACATACATAACATTACTCTACATAAACTACTTATATACATAGGGACATAGAAGGTGTTTGTATTATACGACTTAATAATTAGCTAGCTGGCTTATCTATTTATACAGGCGATGTTACTAGAAAAAGATAGAAAACTTCGGGGTTCTTCCTAAAACCGAGAAAATTATACTTCTACTACGTAGAATATACACGTAACGTCTTCCAAACGATTGAGTTTCCCATGGAGCGAGTTCCACTACAGTCTGTTCAATTAAGGTCCATACACCAGTGAAAGTGGCGCCCTCAACTATTTTATCTTATACCACGTTAAACGCAGCAAGTTTTAAAAATCCATCGTTCAGTTTGTGGTATCTATTATAAGTTATTTATTAATGCTTCTGTAATAGTTTCATTTTGTAAAGCTTAGGCAGAGATGCGAAGTTGCGCTTTTTGGCCATCAAACTCTTTTTTCGCATCTCCTCCTAAACTATATTAGATAAAATAATTACAGAGGTATTAAAACATTGCTTATAATAGATACCACAAACTGAACGTAGGATTTTTAAAAATTTCTATGATAATCGTTAAAATATGATAAAATAGGTATAGCTGTCATATTGGGTCGGGTATATGCGGTAATCTATTTACGTTCCTGCCCACCTACATATACTCAGGTAAAAAAACGTATTATCTTTTCCTTTTCATGTTGTTTTTTCTTATTACATAATTGTATTTGTTTTAAAAAACGAATTTACCGACTTCAATTTTATGGTTTTCTCAACAAAAACAGTCGAATAGAGAACCTCCTCCTTTTTTGAAGTCGGTTATAAAGACTGGTGGCTAAAACGCGATATTTGCCAAGTACTTAGTATTCAGTAGGTATTCATTATTCTTTCCAAGTATTATTTTTTTATTAAAAACTAGCTGCGCCCCGCGACTTCGCATGCGTTGATTCTATGGAAAAGTTTAAAGGTGATTTATATCCCACGGGAACTGATCTATGTTATAAAAAGTAGCCTATGTTTGATTCTAGGATTAGGATTACCTGTATGCAAAATGTCAGCCCGATCCGTTCAGTAGTTTTGGCGTGAAGAGGTAACAAACTATCAATCCATTTATTCAAACATCCATACAAACTTTCGCATTTATAATTATTATAGTGTGAAGTGAAGTCTTATAAATCTTTATTGTACAGAAATCATACAATACACATATACATGTAATGTTACTTTCAGCAGGGAGTGTGAAATTAAATGCCATGTGTTGCTCTGAAAGAGAAGTTTTTATTAGTTTCAAATTACAGTACTAAATAATACAAAAAGGCAGTGAAAATAGACGCTTTCTTTGTAATGTTAATTACCTGAAAGAGAAACAACATTTAAGCGACTATTTCACTATAAAATCTATTTATCCTAATTTAAATTTCAGTTTCTTCTTGTAAATCACACGTGCTTTGGAAATTCAGTTCTCTCTGTCTTGTGTCTCGCTCTCGCACCGTTTGACACAAGGACACTTCTGACAATTCTGACACTGACTTTGACAGATGCTTCCAAAGGTTGTTTTCGGTCGACGGCATGTCGCGCTAAGATTCGAATTAATGAAGGCAATAAGAAAGGCTTCATTACATACATAATACATTTTACCTGTCAGAGAGGTGAATATTGGTACTAACTATTTGTTTATGTATGATACATATGTAGGTATATAGAATGTTATGTTATTTATTTATATATAATTATATAAATATATGTTATATCTTCTTTTTATGTATATAAAATTGTACATATAATCTATTTTACTTATAGTCTTTGGTACACCCCCTGCCTTTCTTAAATTTCGAATCATTCTATCCATCCAAAGGTTGCCTGGAAGAGATCGCTTCTAAGCGATAAGGCCGCCCATTGTACTCATTTTATATATTGTATCCATGTACGTGTTATTTTTATGGTGTACAATAAAGAATTTTTGTATTGTATTGAATATGGATAGTTGAGTGTACAAACAAAATAGAATATGATATTATGAATAATCTACTATCTAACATGTGATGTTTCTAAGTACCTACAATTTAGAATCACTGCGCGTTGCTGTGATAATGATACCTACGTTACGCAACGTAGGAACCCATTCCAATAAACCCGATTTTGAGTTATTTACCTTCAATCTATGGTGTTATTATTTGAAATAGGCCTATCAAATTTACCTACCGAAAGCGGAACCGAAAATACAAGTATGCAAATTGGTAAGTATCCAAGAATACGATAGGTGATAAAGTGCGTGATTTAGATTTAATTATTATTAAACTAGCTGCGCCCCGCGGCTTCGCACGCGTTGTTCCTATGCAAACATTAAAAGGTGATTTTCATCCCACGGGAACTGATTTATGGGATAAAAAGTATGTTTTATTCCAGGATTTGAATGACCTGTATGCAAAATTTCAGCCAGATCCGTCCAGTAGTTTTGGCGTGAAGAAGTAACAAACATCCATCCATCCATCCATCCATCCATCCATCCATCCATACATCCATACAACCATAAAAACTTTTGCCTTTATAATATTTAGTGTGATTAGTTTTATTTTCTTAAATCTTTGTCGTAAGTTTCTTTCCTTAACAAGTACCAACCTACATTATCTGTAAGCCTGAGTTTACTTATTGTCTACTAATTCCTATTTACGCGGAGTGAAGGGGCTGGTGACCTACCACAGGTTAAAAAAAAACCTATTTCAGGCACCAGTCTCTCACAAAATAGGTCATAGTCTTTTCATAGTGTTAACAATAGTGTTTGCGTACTTTTAGTTGCTTAAGACCTTTGTGAGAGACAAATAAACGTAAATTATTATTAATGTTATTATTACTTACCAGGTTAAATCTAGAATAATTTTTTCTAGAATAATATTATGTTAGGTGTACTAACATAATATCCGATCTAATTTACCCAGGTAAAGCCGCTGGACCACTGCAGTGCACGCTGTGCACGGCCGCGCGGAGCTGTGTGAACCTGGCAACCAACTTTGAGTTTATAATGTTTTTATGGTCTTATTTGATTGTACCGGGTTTGTACCCGATTGTACCAACAAAATTTTCGTTTGTACCCCAAGGGGGTAAAAGTTATGGGGAGGGGGAGATTTGTCAATAGTCGGTTTTTACTTCAGTAAGTAAATTGTATGATTAGACCTCAGAATTAAATATTTCCTAGGACTTAGGCATAGTGGCAGTCAGAGCTTGAAATTGCTGACATAAAACACGAAAAGTCACAAGTTTTCAGCAGTAAAAAAAATAAATACATGAATGTATACCTGAACCTGTGTTCATAAACTACCATGGTTTGTAAATTGACCCGGTTCTTTAAAAACTTCTTAAAAAATAACTTCAAAAATAAAAACCAGGATTGATCATGAATAAAAAAAAAGGTTTTCAGGAAAATCTGAAAATAAGAAACGAGTACAAATGAAAAAAAATACTTGAAACTTCAAAATTGGTCAAAAGATGTCATGGTCTATCATTGTTGGTATCGGTCTAGGTAAAGAACTCAAGTTTTCTGATTAAACCATGTCCGTTTCCGAAAATCGTCATCTTTTGAACAATATTAAAGTTTCAAGTAATTTTTTTCGATTGTACCCATTTGTACCTTCCAGATTTGGCTGTTATCATCTTTATTGATTTAAGATTTATCATTCTAGCTTTCGATCTAGACAAAGAACTTATTATTTCAGAAGAATCTTTGTCACTTTCCGAAAATCGTAATTTTTTGGCCAATTTCGAAGATTCAAGTAATGTTTTTTCGTTTGTACCCGTTTGTACCTGCCAGATTCTACTGAAATTACATAATGTAGTTCAATATCTATCATAATCAGCCAATATTCAGAACCTCTGTAAGCATTTTCTTAAGGAATTTTGTCAATTATCTAAAAGCGGGATATTTTGCATAAATTTTTAGAAACGATGCTAAGATTTTCGTTTGTACCCATTTGTACCTTCCAGATTTGGCTGAAATCATCTTTATTGATGTAAGGTTTATCATTCTAGCTTTCGATCTAGATAAACAACTTATTATTTCAGAAGAATCTTTGTCAGTTTCTGAAAATAGACATCTTTTGACCAATTTTGAAGTTTCAAGTATTTTTTTTCGTTTGTACTCGTTTCTTATTTTCAGATTTTCCTGAAAACCTTTTTTTTTATTCATGATCAATCCTGGTTTTTATTTTTGAAGTTATTTTTTAAGAAGTTTTTAAAGAACCGGGTCAATTTACAAACCATGGTAGTTTATGAACACAGGTTCAGGTATACATTCATGTATTTATTTTTTTTACTGCTGAAAACTTGTGACTATTCGTGTTTTATGTCAGCAATTTCAAGCTCTGACTGCCGCTATGCCTAAGTCCTAGGAAATATTTAATTCTGAGGTCTAATCATACAATTTACTTACTGAAGTAAAAACCGACTATTGACAAACCTCCCCCTCCCTATTACTTTTACCCCCTTAGGGTACAAACGAAAATTTTGTCAGTACAATCGGGTACAAACCCGGTACAATCAAATAAGACCATAAAAACATTATTAACTCAAAGTTGGTTGCCAGGTTCACACAGCTGCCGCGCGGCGCATTTTAGCTGCGTGGTAGTTGTTTTGACAATGTGCGTCTACGTTTTTACTGCAGCACACAATACAATAATGTAAATTAACCACGATTATTTACTACTGTGGCGCAGCACAGTTTTTAATAATACGAAAGTGAGTGAAGCTACGTAACATAATTATGGTAAATTAGAAAACCCCAATAAATTACAATATCTACACACGCGTGTACCGCATTGGCGCGTTGGCAGCGTTGGGCTGAGCGGACACCATAATTCGAGCAAGCCGTCATTAATCGTATAATGAGCCTACTTAGTATGTTCTTAGGTTGCAGTAGACGTTATACATACATTTTCTTGCAAAGTGAAACTAGTCACATGTGGGTTGGTACTGTTCACAGCAGTGGGGCTGTAGCTTAAGTCCAATATGCGCTTGTAACATTTCAAAGAACGTGACCTTATAAATCTCACGTCATTAATAGTGTTGGCATCAGAAAGATAAGAGCTCCTAAACATAACGATAATCATTAGGCTACAACTGTCTCCAAAACCCCATATTTTCAACTTTAAATCCGACCCGAGCGCCCCCAGCTTAAATATAAACAAGTATAATGAGGACGTAGTGAAAATAGAACCAGCTGATGTACATTAAGGAATTAGATAAATTAAGGCATTTTCCATGAAAAAAGGGAGCTAAAGTGGGAATGGATTTTTGACACCTTTCATATCAAGTGCGGGGCGAGTATATACAGGTTACCACGGAAAGGATTTATTTAGCCAAAAGGTGTGGGTGGTTTTTTATTAAAATATTCTCACGCAATCCAGTCCGCTGCGCTTCAAGATATTTTATGGTTCGAATTCGTGATCAGAGCGAGAGACAAATTAATAAGCTGTTTTCGATTTACAATAAAAAAATAAGTTCAAATATCTCGACAGGTCACAGGGCTTCAACTGGAAATAAGGGTAGGTATGTCAATGTCAAATGAAAGGACAACAAATATGACAACAAACTTTTTCACTTTTCTAGGCTAATTTTCCCATGGACGAAGGGAATCACTCTCGCCAGTTTTCCTTTCATTTCATTATAAATGAAAACACTCAGAAACTGTATCGAACTTTTGCGATTTAATTCGATGATAGGTACCAGCGCCAGCGTCATAAAATACTTTTTACTAAAATTTATATGGTTTTGTGACCCCCGTGAACAAAGCGTTTACATAATATAGCTTACGTTTAATTCAATTCAATTCGTTTATTAAAAACCAGACCTAACATTACAGAGTTCTCCAATGTGTATGTCTAGGATCGTGTCTAGGACACCTACTTAGGTAGTGCAGTCCGTATAGATACGTACGTATAGATTCGAGAAAAGAACAAGATTCAGGCCGCAATACCGCTAATAACACTGAACGCAGTGTACTAACGAACACGTATGAAAAGCTGTGACAAGGGCTGCGTATGTCACAAAGTAAATTGGATCTAGGTGCCGATCGTCGGAAGCTCCTCATTTCCGTGCATTTGTTGTCACGTTGCCTGTAGGCATTAAATTTACTTCAACGTCCCATTCCATTCCTGTTTCCTCTATGGTGTCCGGTTAGACCGGCGGACCCGATTCACAAAAGTGAAATAAGACTTTACCCTACCATTGACCTTTATCGTTATAGAAAATCGATACAACTAGTTACCGGCAATTGAACGACCGAGGCCGAGTGGATATTATGTAGAATGGCTGGATGTGAGCAGGTTAAATACGGTTTTCTGATAGGTGCATTTATTGAGATAGACTCGTAACATATCAGCGTAGTTAGATTTTTCGTTTATTTCTAAACAGTTTATGTTTCGACTGCAATCATTTACATTTTACAAGGTTTAAAATGTTTCCCATTTTGTAAACATTTTGTTGTAAATACGAAATCCTAAAATAAAAAGGGTCAAAGCTTAGGTCTCTGTTAAAGACTGCCATAAGGTCGCAACTGTAAACTTTTAGAATAAACCCTTTACAAACCCCTGTATCCCGGGCGTTGCTCTCCCTTACCCTCCGAAAAAGACAGGGATCGAAAAGCCTCGCATAAATTAAAAAAAGAAATCACAGAAATAGGTAGCCATTCCAGGTGCTCAAATTATCCAATCGCCCTCCCTGGGTGCCAATAACCGAAGGACATCACTAGGCCCAGGGGATGATGATAACGATGAAAACGGTTTATAACACCCTTAAATAAAGTTAATAGCTGCCTGGAAGTTTTTCGCCGGTACCCCTTAGGACCATTACGAAGTGTAACGGTACGATTTATACTGAGTTTGTAGTGTTGGGGTGAGATTTTGGTCAGAGAGGCGGGCGGTGGCGGCAGCGGAAAAATGATCCATGATGCGGAGGTAATACCTTGTTGACATAATTATACCTTTTGTCTTGTTTAAAACATTTTTATTTGATATATAATATAATATTATGTAACGAAAGCAAATCCAAAATCTTTGCAGGCAAGGTTTTCTTGCATGTGTACCTACCCACTAAAACCTACACCTTAGAACAATACCTGTACTTACGCATAAAATCACTATCAACTATATGAATATGAATATATTTTTAAAAACCACAACAAAAACCACTATACCTACATTTAGGATTCGGAAAACCATTATGAACTCTTCTCATGGAATCTTGATGATACATTCTATGTATCATCAAGATTTCAATCCAATGAGTGGTTATATTTTGTCAGGCAAGCTAATGACAAAATAATAATGAATAAAAATGAGTGGGTACACTCATTTTTATTCATCCCGGATCTTCGAGAGAATTTCAAAATAGCTGCCCCACAACAAATTCGCACCCTTAAAACGGCCAAGGATTTCGCCTTAAAGTATTTAGGTGTCAAATAGAGTTGTACGAGGTCGATTTAGAAGCAAGATAGGAGAACGGTGGATGGTTTAAGGAACTTAGTGATTTTACTGGTTATTACTTCGATATGGATAAGTATTTAGATATCGGTTTTATTATTTGATCGGGATTTTTATATGGACTTTATTACATGGGTCGGTGATAGTCGTTATACGGCTATCAAAGGAGTCAGCGTTTGATGATAATATCAGTGCAGAACTGTTGACAGTATGATGAAAATATATAAAGTTGAAATGGAGGATCATTGAAGACATGGGCCAATTATATAAGGAACTACATACTGCTTGTAATTTTTCACGCATTTTTCCGGAATAGAAAGTAGCCTTTATGTTGATCTGGGTTTAGTACAATATCTATGAAAAACTCACTAAGAAGTTTTAGTGTGAAACGGTAACAACCATCCAACCTTGTCCGTTGAAAATTTAGTTCACACTATAGTAATTGCAAAAGACACTAGAGTAATTAAAAATCTGAAAGTTTGTGAAATAAAGAATAAATATCGGTAAAAACTGAATGCGCTTTATAATAGATTTTGGACAAAATACCAACCGCCGTCTATCAGTTTATCAAATCAGGAGCTGTCAACCACAAACCATTTGACCCGCAATTAAGTATTCATGCCTACTTAAATGGGTGCTAAGCCAAGTAATCTCAGGTGTGTGTCATGTCATGGAATTACTGACTAATTGAACAATCACAGATCTGACAGAGTATAATTAATAATAACCTGAGACGCGACTGCCTATAAATAATTAGTAAAGAGATCAGCGGACACGGTTTAAATCGGGTTGGAGTTAACGTACCTCTGCTGAGGTTTGATTGAGATATCTATACTAATATTATAAAAGAAAAGATTTGATTGTTTGTATTGATAATAGGCTCCAAAACTCGCCACGCCCACGCCCACGCCTACGCCCACGCCCACGCCCACGCCCACGCCCACGCCCACGCCCACGCCCAAGTCCACTACTAAAACTTTATCTTAATCGTCTAGCGCCATTATAACATTTGTTTAAAAAATTGTGAAATTAGGCCCCTGTTACTTGTGATAAAATAAATTTCTTTAAAGATTTCTGCATTTTCACTTATATGATTCCTATTTAGTAGGATCTGAACCAATAATCTCAATCTAACAAACCCTATAAAAATCCGTCCACTATCAATCTTACCCTGACCTAAACACAGTGTAACATCATCATCTATTTACACCCTCGCCCCAATATCTATCCTAAATAAGGGTCTATACACACGTGATCATCAGTAGATCGTTAGTTTTGGGGAAGGTAAGCTTATGTGCTCAGATTTGACGACCTATTCAGACGGTCACGCAAAGTCACGTTGAGACAAGTTGATAATCTCTCGTGCTTTTTGTATACTATAAGTATTTTGATTGTAAGCAAAGCCTAAAAAACCTCTTTAAAGCACATAATTATAAGCTGGTTATATAGGTTTCCGCCAAACTTCTTGTCCTCTGGCGAACCACGTGACAAAGATGCGCAAAACGCAATTCTGAGGCAATTATAATAATGGGTTCTGGACAGTCGCATCGATTTTCATTGTGAATTTTTGTATCAGACGGTTATAGACAGAGCTATACAAAAAATACCGTGTGGTGCCAGCATAGAATTTCCACCATCCCAACTCTTCCCGTGGGTGTCGTAAGAGGTGACTAAGGAATATCTACCGGGGGCGCGCAGCAGCGCCTCCTGCATAACAATTAAACACCAAACTGCGATCCCCAAGCCGCATGCCTAGCGGGGGGATTATGGGTATTATCTCCCATGAGATTACAGCCAATTAGGCGCTTATCAGGGGGAGGCTTGCGTCTAGCAGTGGACTGTTTAGGTTGTTGAGGTATACGAAGCTGTATAAGTTATATGTAAGTATGCATGAGTGCACCTGCACACACTTTCAATTCTCACTGAACGTCACCGGACAAGTTATTTGGCGGTAACCAAAGATATAAATCGTTAGATATGCCCTTACCTCAGTGAGACCGCGCCGTTTTGTGTCCAAGTGAACCTTACGCCTGCTTAAACCTGCACTCAGTGTACTTCTACGCACAGTGTTAGCCGGACATGTAGTGAAGGATGTTTGCGAAGCAGTATTATAGTGATACAAAATGACGTGTGCCTTTCGAAAGTGCAACAAAAATTCAAGAAACACAAATAAAGCCAGAGGTGTAACATTTCACTCGTAGGTATTGCGAGTTAATGAAATAACTTTTATTTTATCGTCCGCATTGTCAAAAATGACTACAATAACAAATTTAAATGGCGAGTGCACGAAAGAGAAAGTTATGTTTGCACCTAACGTGTGAGAAAAAGAGATGACACTATTTTCTCAGTACGCTTGTTTTGTTTGTGTACATTGCTACAGTTTTTGGTGGTCGGGGCGTATCTAACGATTTATATCTATGGCGGTAACTATATATGTATGTTGCGTGATATTTATGAAAAGAAGTCTAGATTATTTCTATCCATGTGTAGGAAAACAGCATACGTTCGTGTCATCAGAAACATCTTTCAAAATTCAAATTTTAGCCTATTTTAAATCCGAGTGGGTAAACTTAAGTTAAACTGAATTCGGAAACAAGCTGTGCTTCGCTTTGAAACTGGATGGCGTAGTGTGAGATTTCTATCATCATTTATTTTATAACTGTATTCATGCTGGCACAGCTGAATTTTATTAAACATTGAATAGTTTTCGAGATGTTTTGGTACCTTTAGTAAAATGACCCCACCTGAGTATTGGGTCTTAGCGATTTACCAAACAGTTTATCGTCCTTGGCAGTGGAGCCAAGAGGCAATATCCTGCAGCTGAAAGAGCTTAGTTTATGAAGAATGGAGTTGGAAAACTCAGTTTTATTTCTGGCGTTGTTTGGCTTCATCGGATTACACCCAACGGCGACCGCTTCAAGAAAGCATTGGTGACATCAAAATACAGTTGATAAACAAAAATAGCTTTTTTCCATGGATGTATATGGATGCCGCTCTACAGCTATCCATCACGTGTGTGATTGTTATTAACCGACTTCAAAAAGGATCAATTCGACAGTATTTTTTTATTGTTTTTTTTCATGTTTGTTACTCAGAACTTTGGACTGGACGACCCGATTTTCATGATTCTGTTTTTATATAAAAGCTGGTGCTTCCTGTATGGTCCCAATTTTGTTCACTTCTGACAATAGGATCCATGAAAATTCATGAAAAGACTATAAACATTGAAGTCCGTTTATAGTTTTTTTAAACAAAATTAATTAATTTAAGTTATCATTTCATTATCATATCAGAACCCTGATTTATAATATCATATTTTTTAAAAAGACAGAACAGGTTATCTGCCAAACTGCTACCTTCTGAATATTGTAGACCCCCAACCAAGCAAGCGATTAAGGTTGCCTCAGCCACTGCTGACACAAACTTAGCTGGTTTTTCCCGTGGGAGAGTAGCTTACCCGAAGTTTGACGTAACTATATTGTATCACAGTTTACCCTTTATAAGGCCAAAGTCGTGGTGTTTCTTTAAAGATTCCGAAACACCAAAAAGTTCTGAACGAGTTCTTTTCTAACAAAGTATTTGCCACAAAATATGACCCAGTAAGCAAATGGGGCTTTAGATTTACGCCAGAAAGTCCATCTCAATCAGAGTATGAGAAATGAGCTGACAAAGGCTACAGAAATGCGGGTGTCGACTTCAAAAAAGCTTCTACTTCAACTTTTACAATTTCATTAGGGATCTTTGCAAAGTTTCGAGTTCTGGCGACTTATCAGTCTCTTTTTTAGGAGACTGGCAATACATTTTAGTATGAGTATTGTATGAGTATTTAGCATGAAAATCAAAAGTAAATGTATGGTAAATTTATATCACGTTGGCTGGTCCACCAGTTAAAAGTCGCTCAGTGAGCTATACTCAGAGTCTCTCTGAAGGATAGGATTCGTTACGAATACATCCTACAGAGAACCAAAGTTATCGTAGCTAACATATATATCTTAGCAAAAACTTAGCAAGCTAAAACTACTGCCAAGTGGCAGTGGGCCGGCCATATCTCCCGAAGAACCGACAACCGCTGGGGTAAACGAGCTCTTGAGTGAAGACCGTGACTCGGCAAATGTAGTGTAGGACGAACTCAGGCCAGGTGGGATGACGATCTGCGAAAGACTGCAGGCAGATGCTGTATGCGTCAAGCTGAAGATAGTGCGTGGCCCTCATTACCGGAGGGCTTACATCTGCTACATTTTTTATGACGGCAATCAGACATTCCGTTCAAATGATTATTTTAATGTTTTAAACAAAAACGTAACATAAGTCGATCAATGATAATAAGCCCTCAAATGCCCTGATGTGATTTGTACTCGAAATTGAGGTACTTACTTTCTTAAATAGTACCAAAAATAAATGTAAATTATGCTGGACAATTCATACTCTAACCTAACAAGCCCTAAAGTAAGCAGAGCGTGTGTGAAAGGTACTTGAATGGCTGAATTACTTAATGCAATAATACATTATACATTATATGATTATTCATTACAAACCAACATAACCCACTGCTGAGTAGAGCCTTCCCAACTCTTAGTTACTCTTCACTGGACTATAGACATATACAAGTATTGTCACCTGGGCTGAAGTTAATATACCATGTTCGTTCATGGACGCTACTCAGTTCGAGCCCCACTGTATCCATCTTGTCTCCGAATATAATTCTTTAGACAAGAAAAACTAAACATCTGCAATTCTTGAGGAAGGATGGTTCAAGTTCCATGGAACTTCGATGCATCTAAGTGGAATGTTTTGGTGCGGTGGTAGGCGAAGGTCCGCCACGACGCAAGAGGTTTTGAGGGTAAATTCCCGCCTTGGGATAATGTGTGTACGATCTGAAAATATTTGTTCAGGGTGTTCTGGATGTTTTCAATATACCTATAATAAAAAAAAAAACTATCTATCTATGTAATATGTTTTATTAGGTATATCAGTTATCTAGTACCCTTATGGGTACTAGATAACTGATATACCTAATACACACACAGCAGTTTTTTCACACAATAGTTTTTTTATATAACCACAAGCTCTGCTTAGCTTGTGGTTATATAAATCTGTATGAATTTTCCAAAATTATAGATAGAAGACACAAACATTTGTCCCGCGGTAGAAATGGAGGCCACAACCTCCTACATCACAATGAGGTCGTCACAAAAATTACCAGTGTAGGAGTAATAAGTAAATCAATACAAAAACGTAGCTACACTCCAAGCGCGCACGCACCGCGCTGGGTCGAATACTTTCTCGCTCACACGAAGACATGCCATTTCGCCGAGTCTACGTCACGCGCCCCACTCTTCGAGCCACGGGTACCTCGCCGCGGCACCGCAGATATAAGGCGCAAAGCAAACAGAAGGCGGCGAGGCGAAGGTTTGGTACAGATACGGTGCAGGCGCGATATACCCGCTAACATACGCGGGGACGGTACGGCGGAGACTATTATTATACAAGGTGCTTTCGGTTTTTTTGTATTTTAATTCCAATCAATTTCCAAAAGTGGTAGACGGATCATTAATTTGTGGTGCTTTCGCTCTAGCTAAAAATGGGTTTTTCATAGAATATGACCGCGAGTAAATGTATGTAGACCGTTTTGTAACTATGTTTGCGCTATGTTTGCTCCTTAAGTGTTTTAAAATATAAAATACAAGTTAAATTACATCGGATTTTCATTAAAACCATGGATAAATACCCAAATGGACAAAAAATGTAACCGTTTAAAACGTATCTTTGTTCATACTGTATAAAAATCCGAGACGCCGCTTGCGCCTTACCGGTATCACATCTGCTGGCGACGTGGCGGTGGTGTGGAGCGGCGTGCTTATGCCGCCTTTAGTCACGAGCAGATAGTTACGCGAGAGGCACGTCGCTTCGTATACAGGATGAGAAAAACTTTCATTTTCAATCAATATTATCTTTTGATTAGTCAATAAAAGAACTGTAAAAAATTGTTTCGCCTTAAAGTTATCACAGTAGTTTTTCTTCAGGACTGATAGGTTTTCTCCAATTTGTAAGTTGCTTCTGAAGTCCTTCTCTTACATTTGACAATATAATATGGTAACATTCCGGTGACATTTTATAAATTGTGCGAAAACGATCAGGATATTCATACAAAGTTTCCATTATATTATGGAACCTGTGTTCTTCTGCTTCTCTCCACACAGGATGTATCCAATACCTTCTTGGTCTTTGCTGTAAATTAATAATCTGTTGCAACGCCAGTGCATTTTCATCTTAGTCTGAAGAGGACATGTCTATCTCGTCGATATCACCCTCTACAATGATATAACTTGCCGTACCGTCGCCGCGTCTGTTTGCGCAGATATCGCGCCTGCACCGTACCTGTACCATACCTTCGCCTCGCCGCCTTCTGTTTGCTTTGCGCCTAAGGCGAAGCACGGCCGCATCTCGTCAGTCGTCAGTTCAGCTAGGAACGGACAACCTCTCGGTAATGGCTATACTAGTCATAGCCTCTGGAAGTCCCGTCTCTTGGATTAGCGCAGCCGGATGGTCCTAATACTTAGGTTCTCAGCCACTGCCTATCCCTTGGGATAAGTATTTCTTTAACCTTAGCTAGGCTCAACGCAAGAAGTACCTACCTAAACGTAATCGTACTACATATTGTAAAGTGATTATACCTACTTGTACCTACCTAGGTACGCCCGACGAACTACTGTAACCATAGCTACCAAGAGCTCTGAGAGTTGTATACCGAGTCAAATATCAATAAATCTATCTTGTTGACCATTGTGCATTTTTCATCCCTCACCTCCCCTCCATTTGGCGCCCAACGTAAATTTTCAAGGAACGCAGGGAATAAAATACCCTGGCGTTAAAAGAAGAGAAGAAAACCAAAAACAACTAAGGAAGGCAAAGAGTGAAGAAAGCGATTTGCAACAATGGGGGTGCATTTGACACAGGAACAATTTGATGAGTTACTAAAGCGTAGAAATGATCCAAGTGCAACACCAGCACCTAATATTCACCACAAAAGTTTTACCAAATATACTCTTCGCTTCAATGGCGAACGAAGTCACAGTAAAGTGGAAGAATTTGTCACAGGAGTTCTATATGTTAATAGATCACCTACTTTTTCACAACATATGGATGACCTACGAGAGATATTTACTAAACTCCGAATGTACAAATTGAGAGCAAATATAAATAAATGCAAATTCGGCTGTCACAGTATCAAGTATCTGGGTCATATAATCACACCAGAAGGAATAGCAACAGACCCTGATAAGGTAAAAGCTATCAGTGAGCTACCTACACCGAAAAACTTGAAAGCCCTTATATCTTTTCTACAAACAGCGTCATGGTACCGCCGTTTTATCCGAAACTTTTCTGAGATCGCACGACCACTAACAAACTTAACTAAGAAAAACGCATCCTGGAAATGGGAAGATACAGAAACGACAGCATTCGAAACTCTCAAGAAAGCATTAACGACTGCACCTGTCCTAAAACAGATAGATTATAACTTGCCATACATAATCAAAACTGATGCAAGTAATTACGCTATAGGCGCAGCCTTAGTGCAGGGGGAGGGTGCCAATGAACACCCAATAGAATATGCCAGCCGTTTACTGATACCAGCGGAGCGTAACTATACAGTCACTGAAAAAGAAGCCTTAGCCATTGTTTGGGCAGTAACTAAGTTTAGAGGATATATAGAAGGAACAAAATTCCTAACTATTACAGATCATCAACCGCTAAAATGGTTATTAAACCTCAAGTCACCAACAGGCCGACTAGCTCGATGGGCAATGCAACTCCAACCTTACCAATTTGAGATAAAATATTCACCAGATAAAACCAATGTGGTAGCAGACAGCCTGTCACGACCACCATGCTATGAAAATCATAAAGAACCCTGTGAAATTTGTCTGATACAAATAGATCTACCTAAAAAAGGAGAACAAAATATACGAGCAGAACAAATGAAAGATGAAATCCTAGAACAAATCATAAAAAGCCTAGAAGACAGTACAGAATCTGAAAATAAAATCCAATACTTCAAAAGAGGGTATCTTCTTCATAAAGGAGTCCTCTACAGATTTACTCCGGGTCAAGACGATGATAACGCCAGACTAGTAATACCTCGCCATGAAGTGAAAAGTATTCTGAATCAATTACACAATTCACCCACAAGTGGTCACTATGGAGTGGATCGAACAATCAAAAGAATAGAAGAAAAATTCTTCTGGAAAACATTGAAGAGAGACGTGAACAAATACGTGAAATCTTGTTTAGAATGTCAAAGATACAAACCAACTAATAAAAAACCAGCAGGATACTTTCAATCAACTGCCATCACTCAGCGATTCGAAGTATTATCCATAGACCTATTCGGGCCCTTACCAAAAGGACCAAACAATGAAAAATGGATTTTCATTATTGAAGACACAGCATCGCGATGGGTAGAACTCTTCGCATTAACAGAAGCCACTGCTAAAAACTGTGCCGAAACACTACTAAATGAAGTGTTCCTACGCTATGGATTGCCACGAAGAATAACCAGCGATAATGGAACTCAATTCATATCAGCAGTAATGCAACAGTTAACGTTCTGCCTAGATATTCAGCACATACTTAGCCCTGTCTATCACCCAGAACCCAATGTCGTAGAAAGGAAAAACAGAGATCTGAAGACACAAATAAGTATTATAGTAAAAAATGAACACAGCAATTGGCCTAAGACTCTCCCCGCCATAAGATTTGCTATGAATTCAGCGTTTAACCGAAGCACAGGATACACATCCGCGTACTTAACATTTGGAAGAGAAATGAGAACACTTTCAGATATAACACACGATTTGAGTGAAATAGTACAATCAGAAAACTTTGTACAAGAAATAACACCACAATTGAAGAACCTAGCAAACGTCCTATCCAGAGCAAAAGAAAACATGGAAAACATTCAGGATAACAACAGAGCTAGTTCAAATCAAAAGAGACGAGCTGATCCAGGATATGATATTGGAGATCTGGTTCTAGTCGAGACACATCCAATAAGCCGTCAAGAAAACAATTTCTCTGCAAAACTAGCGCCAAGAAGAGATGGTCCATATACAATCATTAAGAAATTGGCCAGTTCTATCTACGAAATTGCAAAAACTGATGAACCAAACAGACCAATAGGCAAATATCACACATCAGCAATCACCAAATTCGAATCTCGAGATAATGAAACCCCGACGCCAATAAATCCAATTAGACAGCGAGGAAGACCGAAGAAAAGCTAAACATTCCTAAATCCTGGTACTCTTACGGGACGTTAACCGAGCACCAGAGGGGGAGACTGTAGGAGTAATAAGTAAATCAATACAAAAACGTAGCTACACTCCAAGCGCGCACGCACCGCGCTGGGTCGAATACTTTCTCGCTCACACGAAGACATGCCATTTCGCCGAGTCTACGTCACGCGCCCCACTCTTCGAGCCACGGGTACCTCGCCGCGGCACCGCAGATATAAGGCGAAGCACGGCCGCATCTCGTCAGTCGTCAGTTCAGCTAGGAACGGACAACCTCTCGGTAATGGCTATACTAGTCATAGCCTCTGGAAGTCCCGTCTCTTGGATTAGCGCAGCCGGATGGTCCTAATACTTAGGTTCTCAGCCACTGCCTATCCCTTGGGATAAGTATTTCTTTAACCTTAGCTAGGCTCAACGCAAGAAGTACCTACCTAAACGTAATCGTACTACATATTGTAAAGTGATTATACCTACTTGTACCTACCTAGGTACGCCCGACGAACTACTGTAACCATAGCTACCAAGAGCTCTGAGAGTTGTATACCGAGTCAAATATCAATAAATCTATCTTGTTGACCATTGTGCATTTTTCATCCCTCACCTCCCCTTCACCAGTTAGTTCGCCGATGAAGGTAGAGCTACAGAATAACCCCCGGAGTTATTCGAGAGGATTTATCATGACATCACCTGGGCTAGTACGTGAGCGGACTCGGGAAAAATATATGTTGTCCAATTAATAAGGTACTTTGAACGGGTTCTCTCCGGCTATTGGTTGGAAAATTAGGCGCGCTGGATTGATTGTATGGGAGCGGCGATTGGTAAGGTTTCGGTGCAGTGAATGGGCTAATAAAACACTATTGTAGAACAAAAGACTAACTTAATACGAGTATATTAAATATTTGTTATTCTTTTGTTTTTCAAACTACTGAGAATTCGTAAATAAACCGAAACAATTTACATAAAATTGTTGAATTTTGAAAATTACATGCAATAGAAACAAATTAAAACTATTATTTACAGTTGTAACAATTGACCTAACGACAGACTGTTACTTTTTTTAAAGAAAATCTTACTAAATGACAAAGTAATAAAATAAAAAAACATGAGAATTACATTTATTGTGCCCAGATTGAATTTATCATTTGTTCGGCTTGTTACGGTTTTATTACCTACAATATAATAACTGTAATTTTCTTTGTTAAAAATGTTTTACTTTATTTTGTACGCAATGACATTTGATCCAATTGTTATTTTATTTTGCTGCCAGCAAACAATTTCATTTCAACAACGCTATCACACTTCAAGGATATCTTTCAGCTGTTAACAACGAATTTGCAAATTGCGAATCGAATAATTGTTAACAAAATTCAGATTTACGGGGCAGCTACGTTTAATACAACTATGGTTAACATCCAGTTAAATGATCAGTCAGTTCCCATAACAGATGAATAAAACTGAACTTCTAGCACAACGATTGAAGACCTCTCGTAAGGAAGTGAATTGTCCCTCTTCTTAACCTGACCCTAATCAGCTCAACTTTTGAAAATAGCATTGAAAATAATCAACTCAAAAGTGGGATAGCCATCAAATTAGCTATTAAAAGGCTCTTTACAACACTTTGCAAAATTACATTTATCCACTTGAAAAAGTTAACACGAAACGTGTTGACATCCCAACCACTGGAAACTTATATCTCTTGCGACAATCCATTTTTTGTCCAACATTAGGGAAATCCTCACAAGCCCTATTTAGGAAATTGCCTTCGTTTTATAGCGCCTGTGGCTAACACAGCCTCGATCTCGATTTTTGTGGGCCCTTTTTAACCTTCAAAGTTTTAGTGGCCGTTTACGACCGAACACTTGTGCTTGTGTACACTACAAATATAATTCGCGAAAGGGTTGCTATGTTTTGTGCAGTAAAATTTGTCCGTAAAACAGGAGACATATATTTTGTAATAATACATGGCACTGCTGATATAAAATGATGAGAGTTGTTTGTATCGAAACGTTTGAAGGTGATTTCTATCCCATGCGAACAGAATAAAAAGTAGCATATGTTTGATTCCACGATTAGAATTACCTGTATGCAGTAAAATTTGTCCGTAAATCAGAAGGCATATATTTTGTAATAATACATGGCACTGCTGATATAAAATGATGAGAGTTGTTTGTATCGAAACGTTTGAAGGCGATTTCTATCCCATGAGAACAGAATAAAAAGTAGCGGATGTTTGATTCCACGATTAGAATTACCTGTATGCAGTAAAATTTGTCCGTAAAACAGAAGGCATATATTTTGTAATAATACATGGCACTGCTGATATAAAATGATGAGAGTTGTTTGTATCGAAACGTTTGAAGGCGAGTTCTATCCCATGGGAACAGAATAAAAAGTAGCGTTTGTTTGATTCCACTATTAGAATTACCTGTATGCAGTAAAATTTGTCCGTAAAACAGAAGGCATATTTTGTAGTGTAGGTAACTAATGTATGACACTGCTGATATAAAATGATGAAAGTTGTATGTATCAAAACGTTTAAAAGTGATTTCTATCCCATGGGAACAGAATAACATGTAGCGTACCTATGTTTGATTCCACGATTAGAATTACCTGTATGCAAAATTTCATTCCGTCCATCTGTTCCGTGGTTTTGACGTGAAGAGGAAATAATATCCATCCATCCTTGCATCTAAACATCCAAACTTTCACATTTATAAATTATGTGTGTGATAGTGATTATCCTCAGGTCAGTTTGAAATCAAACAAACTCCTTATGATTCTAGCATTTTCGGGATTTTCCGTTCGCTCGTGGTTTTGGCCTCTATTGTTTGTGACATGTTTCCGGAAAGTCAGATAAACCCAGCTTAATCCTATCACAGTCAGCAGCCAATGCTAATAGAATTGGGGTTGACGGTTGACGCATAGAGACAGCTTTCACTAGCATGAACGTGCGTTGTCACCCAGCTGTCACTATGTAGTCGTCGCAAAAGATCTTTTGAGACGAAAACCAAAAACAAGTTCAGCTTAGTTTGATTCCAACGCAAACCAGGTTCGTAGTTAGCGGGCTTATATTCATAATGGATTTTGTTACCTGTAGGCCAAACACAGCGTGCCACTTTGTGTCTCTATTCTGTCTCTATTCTTGTCTCTATTCCACCCAAACTAAAACTTTTTGCTAGGGAGCTGATATTGCTAAAAAATTTTAGTATTTTATCATAACTAAAAATGGCATATGGTTATCTGAGTAGTATATATAGTTAGCGGCTACCAAATAAGCAGAGCGTTAGGTACAGCGTTGACCATTGGTTCTAGCAAAAATAACTAAGTCTATACACACACAATCAGTAAAAATTTCAAGTTCACCGAACCATTTTTGGGATTTCGAGCACAAAATAGTCGTGATTCCGCTATTTTAATTACCCCACTTTAATTATTAAAATCAATTTTGGTTGTAAATTAGTGACACGTTCAACGGCAAAGCTTATAAAGGAATAATTCAATGAAATAATAATTAGCGCATGGAACGATGCCGCGCCAATAATTTATCGCTGTTTGGTTCGCACTCAGCGTATTTTGTTTTCTGAAATATATTACCGGCTTACTGCGTTGATGGATGGTGGCTATAGTTCTCTCGGAATAGTTTTTTTATAGACTGTTTTTGGAAAATATTCAATAAAGTAAAGAGCATTCGTTCTTACGACAATAGTTTCCGATATTTACTTAAAAAGGACATATAAGGCCGGGCATAGGTTACTTTGAAAAGCGTGTTGGAAGTCGCTGGCATAAGCTAGTTATTAATAAAATATAGGCTAGACTTTTTCACAAAAAGGTCCGCGAATTTACTGCTATTAAAACAAATAGTATAATAATAACTTTAAAACTATGTGTTTATGTATGCTAGTAATTTTGCTGATTACTAAGTAACAAATATAAATTTAAAATTTTATACCTAAGCATACGTATGTTCTCATGTCTTTAACGTGCCTACCTTCCTACTAATCCTATCTACTACCAACCGACATACATTTACACTAAGTGAACTTCGATAGTACTAGTGAGAATTTTACGTCCTCTACCTACCACATAACAAACAAATCAGGACTTACAATGTCCCCAAGATAAATGGCGTGATATCCATCTCTCCAGTCCTCCAAGGAATATAACACAATACAAAACTTTACCTACCGGTCGAAATTCCTGCATGATGTATAGCTACGCAAGTTGCCTACAAGAAAAGGTTTGAGCCCAACACATTACCCGTCGACCTAAATCTTAAATCTCACAATCTAATCTACAGGACGAAATATATCGAGATCCGAATGAGAAAAGAATGAAAGATTTTCTAGAAAATATATTTTCACCCCAGCCGGCCGGCCTACAGACAAATATAATCAAGAGAGAATTTGTCCAATAGAGAATTTGTCCCAAAAGTGGGAAATAATGGATCCGGACGAGAGATTTTATTAATAACTAGCTCATGCCAGCGACTTCCAACACGCTTTTCAAAGTAACCTAAGCCCGGCCTTGGGATACCGTTTACCTTCCTGCCAAATTTTCAATTACTTCTTCATAAGAACCTTCCTCGATTCCAAATTGGTCCAGTCGTTCTCGTGATTTGCAATAAGCAATAACACTAGCAATCGTTCATTTAAAAACGCCTAAGATATTAGATAATGATGAAAAAATTGACTAACTCGACGGTTCTTGAGCCAGCATGCAGACAAGACAAGAAAGTTTGGCCTTGGGATACCGTTTACCTTCCTGCCAAATTATCAATTTCTTCTTCATAAGAACCTTCCTCGATTCCAAATTGGTCCAGTCGTTCTCGTGATTTGCAATAAGCAATAACACTAGCAATCGTTCATTTAAAAACGCCTAAGAAATTAGATAATGATGAAAAAATTTACTAACTCGACGGTTAATGAGCCAGCATGCAGACAAGACAAGAAAGTTTGGGTAACGTATTCCCCCGAATACGTTACCCATTACGTTGTGCCATTATAAAAGGTTAAGTTATCTACGACGAGTCATTAATCTTTGGCACTTCATAAGTGCCAAAGATTAATGGGTGGATTAATGGTGGGTGGGCACTATTAAAACATATACAAAACTTACGCCGTTTTTTAAAGGTTCAATACTACGCCTAAGCCTCTTGTAAACTTCCTACAATATCACAAACGTCTCTAAACTACCTAGAAAAAAAAATCAGCACCTTGGACAAAATAAAAACAAATATTTTGAAAACTACGTGCAAAGATTCGCTTCGTACCGATAGAAGAGAAAATTATTCGTTTATTGGAGGAGTAACTTATCACATTACTGCACGACACTTAAAAAATCTGATACCATTTTAATATTATGGATTTTTTATGTTATTAAATAGGTTCGTTATAAATGCCTTCAAAAACCATTATTTCGAAATAAAATTAAATTCATCATGTCTGTCTGTTTAGGTGTCTGCAATCAATTGAACAATCATAAGATATTTAGTACTATCATTTTGCATTTATGCGAAAATAGCTAATAGTAAATTATTTTATTATTTCCGTATCCCACCGAGCGTGCTATAGATAGATAGGCATTTTGATGGAAATAAAAGATATGATTATGAAATACTCATCAATGCGGGCAAGTGAACACTCTTCTCAGAAGGGCCCTGTATAGCGGGTACATCGCGAAGGCACGTTCAATTGGATTGAAACGTCGGCAAGCGGAGTGCTCTTAGGCAAAGGGTCCGTAATAGCATTTTTGTAGTGATGCCATGAAGTTACAAAATGTTAGGTAGAGCTTTTGTAAGGAAGAGCTCACAGTTAAAATCAAAAGTATTTTGTGCCTATAGAATCTATATTAAAGGTTAAGCTATTTATTTTTCGCATAAAATTTCAAAATTATTCATAAGATAAACTGTAACTAAAGTAATGAAAGTAGGCCTTTTAGCTTTCTAACTATAGGTAGGTACATAGTTAAACTAGGGTATTACAATGGTAGGTATCTAAATGAATACCTACTTGAGTAATGAATCTGTTTTTGTCTAATGGAAACTCAATACCTACCAGACCGATTTTTCGGAACAATCATCACGGTAATATAAAATTTAGGATGCGACAGTACAGTCGAAAACCGAAATTGCGACTCAATTATCTACTGATAAGAACTATAAATATCTAACCCCGAATATCGTACGTGTTACCGAATTTCAACGAAAAACATCCTGACAATGCCACCTCTTTCCGTCACCTATTCCTGAACATGAAGGGCGCTCCGAAAAAAAATGTTTTTCTCGAACGAAAGCTATTTATCTGCGATTACTATTGTATTGATTAAATGAATCGAGGAATGCTATTGATAAATTCTTCACTGGCTCGGAACGAGAGGAAATACTAGGGCATTCGTTTAAAATTCTGCCGATAGAGGTCCTACATTTTATTTCGAATTATTGGTTTTATAGCGGCAGAGTGATTGCATTTTATAAATTACTCGCTTCTGGCAAGCAATTTTATTTGTAACAACACAGTTTTATACTTTTAACCATCTGCGCATACAACTCCTATTTACAATTTTATCCCAGATAGATTTGCCTTTTATAGCATTGTATCAAACATTTATTTTCAGTTTGCATTGCTAATGTTTAGCAAACCTTTGCTAGAGCCTAGGTAGGCTAGGTTTTACCTGCCTCCATTTGCCATATGGTATGTTTGCATTTCGTTACATATATTTTCCTCTCTGCAAACGTGCTGCAAACCTTCTAATACCTAAAAAATATCGTAAAATACCCTTTGATATGACAGGTAGTATTTTTTTGTATTTATATAAAAGAACACATACATAAATAAATAATATTGACCAATCCACACTATCATATACTTTAATAATATAGCCTAGCCCCAAAATAAGCAGAGCTTGTGTTACTATATAACTGATACACGCACAACAAATATCTGTAGATTGTAAACACATTTGTCCCGAGACGGTAATCAAACTCGCAAAAAATTAAAACATTATACCAGCTTTTCGATAAACTAATTTAAGAAAAAAATGGTTTTCTCTTTTCAATATAGAGCAGGATTCGAAACTTTTAAATATAAACCCCAGTAGTAAACTTTATTGCAGCCAACAAAAAAATTAAATAAAACTGAGCGGGAGCTTTCATATAACTTCATGTTAAGGTTCCCTAGGTTACTCTAAATTAAACTCCAGCAGTGCTCTCCGCAGATAATGAACGAATATAAAATTTTAAAAATACCAAATTCAGATTTACGTAGGCAAAAACTTGTGAAACGCAATTACAGAAGTTTTAACATGAAGCCAGTTAGCTAGGTAATCACATTTGTCGAAGCTGCAAAGAGAAAATTGTCTTCGGTCGTAACAAGGTTGGGCTTCTTCGACCCTCACCACTTTACTATGGTTTATTCCAAAGCACACCCGAATATTGTCCTAGGTGTCGTTACTAAGTTAGGAAATCGTTTTAGAAGTTGTAGAAAAGGTTAATGTAGCACGACTATTTTTTAGTGATATTGATCAGTTCACATTTCTGATAAAATTAATAAATTAATAAAAAGTAAATTTTTGAAAAAGAAAATTACAGTCAAACATTATAAATAAATTTAAACTAGTCTTTACAATTGAAATAATTGAGCTAACTGCAGACTGTTGCAAACAATCTCAAATGATCCATATCAATACCAGTCGAAAGCGTACCCAAGACGCTGGCTGCATTGCCCCGCCTGTATGGAAATGCTGATGCGCTGCGCCAGATACTCACCAGCTCACCGGTCACGTGGCACTTCGACCAGACGCTCAAATAATAAAAAACTAATGAAACATTTATTATATCATACCTTTGTAATAAGAATAAATAAAATATCTTTTTATACCCATAGAGATACATACAAACTTACAGACTTAACCCATCAAACCTACTAGCTAGAGGGTAAAAGCGGTGGTCAAAAGACCATAAGGCAGTTGTCTCACGGGCAACGATGAACAAGAAGTAAAGTGAGAAATTAGAAAGGAGTTGACAAGCGGAAGCGAAGTGTGTCGTTCCGATAGTTTAGTCACTCGGCTATAAGCGAGCATGGGTGAGCGAGTAACGCTTGGGGACGAGCGAGTATAGTAACTTTGATAATTCTTGACAAACTAAAGCGATTCCTTGCCGGTGGCGGCGGGCGGCGGTGTGAACAGTCAGCGACGAACTTTTATATATTTTATTTTTTTATTTTTTAACAGTTATATTAATATTTATTTCTGTAATAATTTTACAATCAGTTAGTTGTTCGATACCTAGTTGAGACCTCATTTAAGTTTAAAAAACTTGTGTGAGAGGGTCTCGCTCTTCCATATAAAACGTTACAGATGACATAATTATTGTAACCGAGAAACAAAGCTAAAGTTTATTTTCACCTCTCTCGCTCGAAAACAGTGATTTTGCTGCTCAAAGCCAGTGAGCAAAATCGAATTTTGCTCACAAGTGGAATAAGGGACAACTTTCATTCAACAAGTTGAAAAAAGTAATTTGAATTTAGAATGGTGTTACTGCATTTCAATGGTTTACTCTTGAGGCTATTGATACTCTATGGTCGGCGTCGAAAAAAAGAAATAACTCATCGCCTTGTTCAAAAACTTATTTTGGCACGACGATGCTTTACTTTATTGCTACCAATGTTTTTTTTTTTAATGATCATAAAACGCGGAACAAATTTGTATTTCAAATATAAATACTACAAAAAAATGTCTCTTTTACACTCTAAAAAATACTTTTAAGTAACACCTAAATATCATGATCGTGATGAATGGACCAAGTATTTGTATGCACCGTGCAACAAAAAAGTTACATGGACTTAATAATTTTCTAAATGATCGAGGTGAAAAGTTGTATGTTTAACTTGAGAGCAAACGTTTTTGTTTTGTGCCTTTTAAATCTCTCGCGAGCTCAGCAGTCTACATTAGAGCCACTCGCTATGCTCGTGACTCTAGACTACTTCGCTATCTCGGGATTTAAAATCGGCACGTGCAACAAAAAACCGTTTTGCTCACATGTTGAACAAATAACTATTAATCTACATGTTCTATTCCAATGTTTAAAATCTAACATCTAATCTAATTATAATGTAGTTTATTTATTAACAGAAAGGTAAAATGTGCGATTTGTGAAATATGAGTGCGTGTAAATGTGGAAAACTGGTGTCCTCGGGGGACCCAAGACATTCATCATCATCATATTAGCCGATTGACGTCCACTGCTGGACATAGGCCTCCTCTTACAAGACCTTGGATCCTGTAAGGGGAGGTCTATAAATGTCTTGGTTCCCCCCCGAGGACACCAGTCTAATAAGAGTCTGAGGAATAATTTATGCATCTTTTTTGTTAACATGAAATGTAAATCTATTTATTTTAAGTTCCTTGAGCGAGAAAATAGCCGTAGTCGCTTACTCGCCGGCGAAGTGACAACTACCCAATTGTCATATACATATTTATTTATTTTTATGAGGGTTCTATAAGCACAAACCTTTTTCCTGGTACTAATTGGAAGACGAGACGCTCTCGGTACCTACCATGAATTCTTTTTGTTTTAGCACCAAGGAAGGAATTTATTAGTGTTTATGTTTTAGTAATGGCACTTCTTTACCGTCTCCATTTGCGTCGTTTTGTTAAAACTTTTGTTTTTCTTTGGATCCAATGAATTAAGTAATTTAAGAGTCTGCGCTAGTGACTTTACTTAAATCTTACTTGGCCTCACTTACACGATCAATTTATTAAATTGACTAGGTATAGTCAATTTAATTTACCACCCACCTTTATTAATAGATTTCCCTCTAGGCATCTTAGAGGAAAGCTGGTCACCTTAATGAATTCCTAAAAATACTAAAATCATATTCGCAATTTTAACAGAATCATTGAGCAAAAAAGTTGTTTAATCGAGGGTTTTACACTATATTATATCTGTTGTTAAGTCATTTAATTTTGATATTGATATGGATCAGTTGAGCTATGTACATGTAGATTGCTTGCAACAGTTAGCTCAATTGTTTCAAGGTTCAATTTATTTTTATTATTGATTGATTTTTTTTTCTTTATATTTGATTTCTATTTCATTTAATTTATAATTATATGATTTCTGAATATATATATATATATATATATATATATATAACTTAATAGTTAGGATTTATCATGGTAAAGTCAACCGCGCTAAGTTTATCAAAGTATTTAAGAAAAATCAAAACGCAGAAATATAAACTGATTTCTATTTAAAAAATATTTTTACTACCGCATCCTAGCACTAACTATGGAATAAACAATAATTATTTGTAAATAATATTTTCTATTTTAGAAAAGATTTTTGCATATGTTAGCCATAAATAACAATTTAAGCTTAAACTAGAATTATATCCTTTAAAGCCTCCAGGCGATGCATTGCATGATGCATACTTCAATTTGTATTTGTTCTTCGAACTGAGCCAACCGCACCATAAAAGCTGCGCCATCAGTCTGTCTCGAATACTTTGGCATCCTCGGCCCGTGAACGCTTTAGCAATTAGGTGCTCACTCATGCAGCATGTCTGCCTAACTGCAGAATAATAGGCGAGCACAACGCCTCTTGCGTTCCGTTTGATCACTGATGGGGCATCATCGTCATCAACAGACATGATCGTCATCAAAATATCAATAGTTTGGAATAGAGCCGCCTATTCTCACAGGAGCAAGACCCGCTTCCGAATACTTTTGTGATAATAGGCGAGCACAACGCCTCTGGCGTCCCGTTTGATCACTGATTGTGGTATAGTCGTCATAAGCAGACATGATCGTCATCAAGTCTCAACAGTTTGGAATAGAGCCTCCTACTCTCACAGAAACAAGACCGGCTTCCGAATACTTTTGTGATAATAGGCGAGCACAACGCCTCTGGCGTCCCGTTTGATCACTGATTGTGGTATAGTCGTCATAAGCAGACATGATCGTCATCAAGTATCAACAGTTTGGAATAGAGCCTCCTACTCTCACAGAAACAAGACCGGCTTCCGAATACTTTTGTGATAATAGGCGAGCACAACGCCTCTGGCGTCCCGTTTGATCACTGATTGTGGTATAGTCGTCATAAGCAGACATGATCGTCATCAAGTATCAACAGTTTGGAATAGAGCCTCCTACTCTCACAGAAACAAGACCGGCTTCCGAATACTTTTGTGATAATAGGCGAGCACAACGCCTCTGGCGTCCCGTTTGATCACTGATTGTGGTATAGTCGTCATAAGCAGACATGATCGTCATCAAGTATCAACAGTTTGGAATAGAGCCTCCTACTCTCACAGAAACAAGACCGGCTTCCGAATACTTTTGTGATAATAGGCGAGCACAACGCCTCTGGCGTCCCGTTTGATCACTGATTGGGGTATAATCGTCATCAACAGACATGATCGTCATCAAAATATTAACAGTTTAGAATAGAGCCTCCTACTCTCACAGAAACAAGACCCGCTTCCGAATACTGAAACGCAACTAATATTTAAGCACGTCTTGTTGAGATTTGTAATTTGTGATGTCAGTAATCCATGAAAATTTAATGAAATTTCTCACTTGAGTTACTGTTTAGTACCTATGCGATCGTAAAATAAATAAACACGAGTTGTAAATAAATTGTTCAAGTAAGCATTTAGTATCTATGACGAAAGTGCATGTCAAAGTTCACATAGCCACGTTCCGGCTCCATCATCAGATCGGCTCCATTTCATCAAAGTATCGCCATTCTCATCCAATTGACATTTGCATGACAAAATTCAACTCCATCGAAAACCGGAAAGTAGAACAAATTTTACTTGCTGATCTCGGACAGGTGAAACTATAAAAAAGCTTGTAATAAAATGGTGCAGAGCTTGCCTTAAGCCCGTTGACTGACCGGTGTTACGGAGCCTGTATGTACTAACTACCTACCATTCACAGCACAACGCCTCTTGCGTTCCGTTTGATCACTGATTGTGGTATAGACATCATCAACAGACATGATTGTCATCAAGATACCAACAGTTTGGAATGGAGCCTCTTAGGAGCGTGTATGTACCTACCTACCATTCGCAGTTAGCTTTTTTTTTAAAGCAGCTAAAAACGCAGTTAATTTAGTAAAAACGTCAATAATCTGTCTTTTTTCTCGTTGCGAGCGCCTTCTTTTCCTGCACGAACTCTCGGTGTGTCACACGTCAAATCGTTTATTCCTTTAGACTTACAAAATAATCACTTAGACAAACTGTGAATCTCCATGAACAAAAGCGCGATAAATGTGAATAACGATAAATTATACAATGTTTGTTTGGATTACTTGTTCACGCCCAATGCATGAGAGACTGAAGTTATATCACATAAGTACAAAGTTTGCGTTAATCTATTTAATAGAAAATAGATTAATGCAAACTGTGTTGTAAACAGTATGAGAGCCGATGGCAGTTCACACTCAGCATACTGGGCTGAAAACAAATGACATCGCAGTTTATCAGTTTATATATATAATCTATTTATACCATAGTTATCTAATTGAACGCAAGGCCTACAACAATAGAGGGTGGTGCCATAATATAATCAACACCGGATCGAAGTGTAATCGAGTAAAAAAATTATAATAGGAATATCAACTTACAAAATATCTACCGAAAATCACGATCTATTAATTTTGTCGAAGTTCTATAAACGTATTACGGTATTGTTAACTCGACCGTAAAATTTGAGGCGTCGCTCGGTGGAATAATCACTGTCTAAAATTCGTGGATTTCATAAATTTTACATTTTGAACCTTATTTCCAACACACTTTAGTCAAATTACCTGCAGAGATTCAGTTCAAAAGAGACAGTATGAAGTGAAAATGACTCAGGTAACTTTGCTCCGCTGAAACTTAAATTCATAAAGTGAATACATTATTCATAGCGTTTAGAGATATCTACTGAAAAGTAAAGCCGGCTTTGGTTTTTCTTTTCCTTTCCTAATTCCGGCTCTTGTTAGATTGCTGGTACCTTAGGATATACCTAAGTCAAAAAAACAATTTTAACTAAATGGTATGTTTTGTTGGTTGAACTATATACTCTTTCGTATGCTGAGGGTAAACTGCAATCGACTGCCATACTGCTTACCTACTACGAATTTTGCGTTATCCTATTTTCTATGAGACAGTGCGCGCGACAAAGCTATATAAAACTCCCGTTTGGAGCACACTTTCATAGAAAAGTTGCCGTGTGGTGCCGGCATAGAATTCACACCATGCCAACTCTTCCTGCGGGTGTCGTAAAAGGCGACTAAGGGATATCTACCGGGGGCGAGCAGCAGCGCTTCCTGCGTAACAATTCTACCACCAAACTACGATCCCGCGACCCGTAGGCCCAGCGTGAGGATTAAGTAGTCCCCTCATGAGATAACAGCCAATAAGGCGCATATCAGGGGAGGCTTGTGTACTCTAGTTGACCAATATAGGTTGTTGAGGAGATTACCGCAAACTTTGTAGTAAACAGTATGACAGTCGATGGCAGTTCACACTTACCCCTTATTCATAATTATCTGTTTACATAAAGCAGCTTCTAAGTAGCGTTATTTCTTAGTCTGACTTATGTCAATAGAAGAAGACAGAGCGAGATTTAGCAGTGTGCTTACATAGCAGACTATTATGAATAAGGGGGCAAGTATACTGGACTGAAAACAAATGACATTGCATTTTTTTATAGTGTGTATCTTTTAGTCAGAATCAAAAAGCGAATAGGGTTAGGTAAACTTACCCATACTCAAACACAACACGCAACTCACTTTTAAACACGTCTCATGTGACGAATTTTTCAGTTTCATTGAAAACTATCATGACTTAAGACAAAAAATCGTGACTTGAGACCTGCTTTATGTGAATTACGATTCAACATTCGGCCGTAACCCCTGAATGTTCAAACACAACTCACATTTAAGCACGCTTAGAGCCTGTCCAGATAAAGCGTTTTACGCGCGAGTTCACTCGCGCGTTGACAATCGCGTGTAACCGAGGTACTAGAGCTACATACATCCCGTCCAGATGCCTACGCGCGTTTCCTCACTCGCGCGTAAAACGCGTGCAATGAGCGCGACTCTCGACTCGCGCGTCCCATGCGCGAGCGCCGCGCGAGTCGAGATACTCGGGCGCCTGTGCTGCGTTCAGTACTACGCGCGTGTCCGTGGCGAGTGGACGTATTTGGTTTAAAATGGAGCGTGATAACTTCGACACGGAACTTTTTATCGACGAAATTGAGAAAAGGGTAGCTATATGGGACATGTAATCATAGAATAATTAAACGTAGGAACTGGGAAGAAATAGTAGATTTTTTTTGTGACATGGAGTCAACTCTTCTTTGATAATTTGTAATAAATCGTCAAACGATGCTATTGACATCCAAAAGTAGTTGAAAAACTTTTTACTATGTTCTCTAATTTTTGGGTATAAAGTTATAAACATACTATGCGTCATTCTGTCACGTAGAATGGGATGTACGTTAAATCGTCGACTTTCTCTTTGTTTACGACGTCTCCATCGACGACGGTATGCAAGCCACAACACAACCGCTGTGTCCGAGTCCATGTTTACAACTGCCTAAATCTGTCTCCATCACATGCGAGCGAGAACGCGCGTGATACGCCGCATCTGGACGCAATACAAATCAAAACGCGCGAATGAACTCGCGCGTCAAACGCTTCATCTGGACAGGCTCTTAATATTAACAGTTTTTAAATAAATAATGTCAAAAATCTCGACAATCGAGACGTGTTTAAATGTGAGCTGATTGCTTTGAGGATACGGCGTTATGGACTAATGATCTAATTCTATGGGGTTATATGGCTAAATGCATGAAAACGATGTCAAGCACTCACTCGTCAAGTCGACTGTAGTGATAGAAATAAGTAGGTAGACGACAAAGTCGTTAGAAAAGGTCAATAAACCTTCCACATAAAAGCAAAATGAGTTTTTCCAAACAAAGAGTCCGGTCTCATTCAATTCAGCTTCTTTATTAAAAGAAGGTCCACTATTCTTAGAGTACTTTATCAGAATATTGTACTTTCCAGTACATATATTGCACCACAGGATGCTTTCCCTTTATGACGACCTCTGTGGCGCAGAAGTTTGAGTAGTGCTTGCACGATCTGTAAACATAGTAATTTTAATTCCTGCACAAAAGGTAAACAAACCGACTGTACTTGACCTCAAATTAACTTCATTGTTGACGATATTTTTCATAATGAAAAGTACTTCTGGTGACCCGTAACACAGGTTCTTGTGAACCTAAAACAGGCACCAGTCTCTCACAATGTTACCCATAATATTTGTATTATTTACTATTAGCACTAATCTATTCTAGCAACTAAGCTTCTATTGTGAGAATATATATATATATATATATATTAGATTTGATTTGATTTGACTTGCTGATTTGAGATCCTTTCTTCAATAAAAACTGTTCAACTTTATCTGGACTCCAAGCATGTGAGTTTTTATTTATGTTATAGGGATCTGTTGACATAATTTGCAGCTATATGACAAATAGATCATCATAGAATGTAAAAATATAAAAAATTAATTATCTTTGGAGTGTCTTGTTGTAAGTACCTTATCAGTCTGTATCTCTTATCTATAGCAAAAGTTCTGCTAAGCTCGGGGCTAGGTGACGCTGTGTGTATTATCCAGAATTATTAAAAAATCAATTATTTATTCTACAAAGCTAACATTATCAACTTCAAACCACAAAAATCTGCAAGAGGAGACCTACCTGACTATAACTCAGAGTAACCGCAAGTTCTTACACAGTTGGCGAATTCAGCGATACATTTTCATCAACGTAATCCTGTTAAGTCGACTCGTTTATGATTCGCGCCGCGTATTATCTTATATTGCTGGTAAAAGCGCATTTGCAAAGGAAACAGAGGTACAGCTCTGAAGAAAGAAAAGTATTTGACTTTTCTGCATTAAAAACTGGTTGAATTAAGATATAATTGCTCAGCAACTTCATACTGCAGTATATACACAATGCTTAGCGAACTCAGAGGTTCTCTTAGAGTAGGTATTTACCCTATGTCTCTCGCTGGACGATCAAGATTATTATTATTATTATTATTAGATAGAACGTAGGTGAAAAAACACAAGTTAATTGATATGGACGATAAAAAAGAAGAGGGCAAATAAATCGTTGATAGATATACATGTTCGAAACGAAACCAAAAACAATATGACAAATGAATCGCAATGCTACAAAGTTGTCCTAGCAACGTAGGACTGAATTTGAATTCAACATTCATGGAAATTATACATTTAGGCACTTCAAATATTGCTAAGTCTACTGAATGGTCCTAAAGGAAATACATGGCTCGAAGGAAGCATATAGACGCTTTCTACCTGTTTTCCTCGTAAAGAGGTTCGCGAATATCTTTATCGAAATGCGAACCACGAAGTTACAACACTGTTACTTACATCCATGCTGCCTTTGTTATAATTTTATTACTTACAAAACTAATGGAATAATTCATCTACATACCTATATGTAGGTACGTAGCGTTTCTCAAATAATATAATCCCTTTATATTCTTGGCAAACAGACTCAAAACTGGTTTCAGACATTGCTCTGAAGAAATTGAGCCAATAAGAAACCCAGATTTATTTCTTTGTGTTCTTTGTAATACCAAACTCGCAAGAAGGTGCAAAATAAAACGATAATAATCCGTTCGTATTGATATTATTATCGATTTCAAATTTAGTTACGAAATTACACGCTACGGAAATTTACATTAAAAACACTATTTTTATCTTTTTCTCGGCTTGTCGTAGTCGAGTGAAAATTTACAGTTAATGTAAACTAGCTCTATAGCTTACTTAAAATAGAATGCATATCGTCCTTTTATACTTTAGAACAGTTTAACACCATCATTAATAATTAATCATCTGAAGTTAATGAATTATTATTATTAGTAAATTACTAGGTAATTCCTTAAAAGCTCTAAGAAGTCCATGGCTTAAAACGTTGTCTTTTACGTTTGTTTACTTTCTAGTACTTGTTATTTACACTAGACATCTACTGTTATGACTTTTCATATGAAAAAAGGTATGTAAAATCAATAGTAGAAACAAAACGATTTGATCAGCCGCTGCATAGATACAATAACGCCAAACTCAATTCCATTCCACAATGCGGAACAAAGAAAACTAAAGTAATGGCTATGGCATAAATGTAACTTGTGCACTATTGCGTTAGCGGTCAAACTATCGTTATGGCTAAACAAAAACAGATTGCCTCTAGATCCATCAAATTCTCCGCACCAATAAAACAACGCTTTGACATTGTAGCTTCGTACACAACCTAGTTGGCAACAGTAGTTAAGGATCCACCGCGCACATGTATCAACGATCTGTCTAAGAAAATGATGATGATAATGTCTTCCTAGCCGAATTTTGGCCATGGCGGGCAGTCTGGGCGTTGGACATTTTTAGTTCACAAACACAGATGCTCCCTATATTTCCTCACTCTCGTAATTTGACGGGTCGGCATACCGACTAAACCGAGGAGAGGTCAAACTCAGAACCAATGGCTAAGCACTGCCAATTTTCGCAGTACGAGCTACTATTTTGAATGTTTCTTGTCGCAACTTTGTCTCGACCCGAGATTTAAACCCAGAGCTTCATTAACAGCGGTGTTCACAAGACCAAGGCAGTCTTAGCAGATGCTCGATAGAGCTTCAGCTAAGGTACGTAATTAGTATTACTATAATTATCTGGATTAGGTAAGAAAAACCAATTTCCACACGTCTTATATGATTCCACATGGCAATCATATAAGACGTATGTACCTACATATATTGTTATTTTCCTTCGTCCTTCATTGATATCGATAGGTAACCATAACGATATAGGACCGACACATTAAAATAAGTAGTAACGTTTCTAAAGTACCTCTACAATTAATTTAATAAATCTAGACCCTCACGAAGGCGACTTTCCTTACTGCATCTACTGTGACAGTACTGTTCAAACCTCGTACAAACGAATACAAACATTTATTATTGGATCCGCGAACACTTCGAACATGATATTGGATTGAGATGGAAAGATTGCAGTGATGTAGGCCGACGTGATATGATGGATGATGCCAATCCTTTATAGATTCATTTCACTGATGCCATTCCTCTATATAATATCGTAATCGATCGGGATAGGTGCGAACTTATTGGACCACGCAGCATGTTTACCATCTCTTCAAATATTTACAGAGGTTTCTTCTCTAAATCGATGCTAAGTTTATTGATTCAAGGATTTCTCGAAATAATAAAAACAGATATTGAAAGTCTCGGTAGAGTTATTTTATCCTACCTATAATTAAAATACGGAAGTTAGTAACATATTCACGCAAAAAATATTAAACTAGATAGATTGATAATGTCTTTACTTGTCGCCAAATACCTCTATACTCTGAATTATAACGAATATTATATGAAGGTATGTATGTGGTAAACATTAAAAAAGTAATTATAGAAGTGCTGAAATAAAGTTATGCAAGAACGAGGTGGTTGTTTCACCGGTTCTAAGGTAAGCCATTTGACATGATACTTAGCTGTTCTATCTGGATGTGATGACTAATTCATCGGACTGTGATGGTTGTTCCATCGGACTGTTGTTCATTGAGCTATGATGGCTTTTCCACCTGTGCTCTGGTTCAGCGAGCTATGATGGCTGTTCCACCTGTGCTCTGGTTACTGATTCTTACTGTTATGGTGATATTTCCCCTTATGGCCTCCAACCTCCCCCCTATAGCCATCCCGTACCTCACACTTTATCTCTGATCTACTTGTCCGCACACAGACCAACGCATTGGTAGGTATACACACAACATTTATAATCTGAAACTGCTTCTAATATCTGTGGCAAAAGATCTCAATTGCATATAATGTAACTCAAAGTCACTCACCGATGATGTGTCTCGCTCTTTGTCTCGTAACAGAATGAATCGTCGGCCGTTCGTCACCGAAGGACCGCGCTGCGCACGCGCGCCCACTTCGCCTCGACCGGTTATGGCCATAGTCAGCTAAATCTTTATAAACCTACCTACAACCTAGGTAAAATAAAATATTTCTTCGCCTTCGCGACATTACTGTACAATTAAAAACTTACAAAATAACTTACAGACAGTAGACTAATTAAATCTAATATGGCGTAATCGGCGGCCTTAACGGACAAATAACTTCATACATAAACATATCGTTTAGACCTCAACAGCCTGTATTGGTCCACTGGTGGACGCAGGCCTACCCCCGATAATCGCCTTATTTGCGTTTATCTAATGTGGGGCGGTAATGCCTATAATCCCCACGCTGGGCATGCGGGTTGGGGATCGCAGTTTGGTGGTAAAATTGTTCTGCAAGGGGCGCTGCTGCCCGTCCCCTGGTTGAAATCCCTAAGTCGCCTCTTACGACACCCACGGGCAACATGGAGTGGTGCGAATTCTAAGTCAACACCACACAGCTATTCCATACCACATATTAAATAGTTTTAGACCTAAATGTAGGTTATTAATCGAAAAACGCGTGCTAAGACACAGGCAGAACTAGTGTCATCTCGTTTTAAGTATACACAAACAAAGCAGCAACGTTATAGCTCGTAAGTCTGGAATTACTCCCGCCATTGCAGTTTGCAGGTACTTAATCAAAGCTTGTCGACAGAACTGCAATATCCTTCCATTTGCGGAACCTTACCTTTCATTACGTGCAATGTTGGAGGAGCTCGTGTTAGATCACAGTCTCGAGTTTGCTTCACACCTTCACGCTTCGTCGTGAATAAACTTTGTACGTACAACCAAGGAACTGAGGTTCAAATGGGGACACAAAAAGCTTGAGCTTAGTTTGGTTTCCTCTGGAATTCTATGAACAACGAGTTTCTAAAAAGATCGGGATCCTACCGTAGCATATAAAACTGGCTTTTTAATCTACACTGACCTGCAAAACTAAGCATCGCACTTATTATTTTTCTAAACTAATTAAGTTATTGCTATTTATTGTTTTTTATTTTAAAACACTATTTATAATAAAAAACAATAAGTAGTTAGCAAACTTTATCAGCTTTCTTTGGAACTATAGTAAACTAAACATGAACATCATTTTTAACTTAAAAAACAATAAATTATAAAAAATATTATAAAAATCTAAGAACATCGATGACAATAATCAACGTTAAATAAGATAAAGGACAAGGTTTTTAAAAACATTGAGAGTAGGTTTAGTGAAAGCACATTTCACAACTATTATCAGAACTTCTATATAATTTCACGCAAATCGGATCAGCGGTTGTGCAGTCACACTCGAAGTTACTATTATTGTACATCATCATCATCAGCCTATTATTGCCAAATCACCCAAATTGCCATCGAGGTGAGATTAATTATTTCACTCAAACCTATCAACAGATCTCACGCATCTATCAATCTATCAATATATTTCATTAATATAATGTAAGCACGTACAACAGAAAGCCTTACAATCTCTTATAGAATCATATTTTTAGGGAACTGGAATTATTTCACTAAAACACAACAGCAAATAACGCATCAACTTTTTTTATGAATGTAAGTACCTACCTACAACAGCAAATCCTTCCAATCTCTGCTGAAATTAAATTTTCAGGGAACCAAATCAATTATTTCACTAAAACACATCAGCAAAAATCGCGCATCAACTTTTTTCATTAATATAAGTACCTAAGTAACCTACAACAGAAAGCCTTACAATCTCTGCTGAAATATTTTTAGGAAACCGCAAAAAAATGAGCACAGGCCGAGCAAGAGCCTAAACAAATATTTCTCTACGCGCGTGGCTCCGCTTTTTCTGGTCCATTTTATATCAATCGAAAATGAACTTTGAACGCCAGCTTTACGATATATTATTTTGTGACACCCTGTCATGATAGTCTATCGTTTAATAATTTGATACCTAATTCCAATTTGACCTATCATCACCTGTTTTAAGACTCACTTTCGCGTGAATGTGGTCGAAAGATTTAAAGTGTTTGCCTAGGCACATGGTATTTGAATGAGTAAGTACTTCTATTATTCCCTGGTTAAGAACAGCGCTGGCTTTCAAGTGGTTTATGCGGGCATAATTAAATTGAGAAAACTTCAAAATAACAAATCACGAATAACGAAGTTTTTTCGCGTACGGTTTCTACGAAGGAACTTTGCAACGAACTTAGAAAATAAGTCTATTTTCTAAGTTCGTTGCAAAGTTGTCGTTGTGGTTGTCGGTAGTTATCGTTGTACGTGTCTTGTAATTGCTTCTAACACTCTGCAATTACAAATTATAATAATTGCAGTCATAGGACACTTGTTAAAATACTGACTAGCCTTCTTCCATTTTATCAGTTTTTGTTTCCAAAAAGGTATTTCTTCTATAAGGTTTGCTGTATGATTTAATTCTTTTTTTTGAACCATCACATGGTTATTAACATTAAAGTTATCGACAACGGAATTTTTACCATGATTTGGATCAAATCACTGTTGTAAACAATTTTAGAATTAACTATTGTTTGCCTAATGTCTGCAGTTACCTAACTCAATTGTTTCAATTATAAATACTACTTAAAACGTGTTTCTTTTATTTCGTTGTCATTTTCTTTGTTAGTAAAGAGTTTCATATATTTTTGCAAATTTATCAAAAAATGAAAGATCTACATTACATTTCACATCCGCCGGCGTCAGACCGTGAAAATCACGATGCGTCACAAACGAACCGCCGCGTGCGGGCCGGTTCGGGTTTTTAATACCATTTCCACGTCAAATATTGCTGAGCACGACCGGCCAATCAATTCACACTCTATTCTGTTAGCTAAAAGGCCTACGTGGTTAGTGAACCGATTTCGAATATAAAATTCTTTCGAATACTTCATAGCTATGTCGTTGCCTCTAATTATTTTTGTAAGAACTACCTAAAGCCCAAATTACAAAATGTTTTTTTAAATGGGATATTGGGTCAAATCCAGTTCTTAAGAAGAAGAAGAAGAAAAATAGATGTATATTTCGAAACAAGGTCAGAAAAGTATAAAACAAACAAACGGAAAACTGAAACATAAACGTAAGTGACACAAAAAGGTGTTAGTAAAAATTAGGTAGTGTTTCTCCATGAGACCCTGCGCTGAAATAAGAGTTGGATGTCATAAAACATAAAAAGTCTTTATTTAGGAACATAATTGAGGTAAAATAAGAGAAATAGGCAGCGATGCGACCTGCAAAAGTATGTACTGTGTCGCAGATCGCAAGATCGGATGCCTATTGGATATCCCTATTGAAATACCTATGCTATCGCAAGTTTAGTATAAACCATAATAACAAAGCAAGGCTTTAACAATATCTTTTATAAATAAAACATCGATAAAACATTTATAGCTATTAAAAAGTAAATGGAACATACATCTCCATTTTATAAATTAAAAACCTGACAAAAGGTTCATAAAACAGCACATGATTCGTCTCCGCCACAAAGGTAAGTAGTGAGTGGCCTACGCAAACACTTGGCTATATTTTCTCTCCCTTTGTGGATTATAGCAGTTAACATAATTTGCGGACCGTGTATGGAAGAAAAATATGCTTTTACCGGAATTGTTTTATTCCCGTTAAAATTCAATGGAAATATTGAAAAGTGGATTATGAATTTACAACGACATTTCAATTGTTTTCGGGGCGAGAATGACTATAAAATAAGGTTTAGTCCGTTTTCGCAATTGTAGTTTCACAATTAACTGTGAAAAAAGAATTATTTTTCACTGTTTCGTAATTAACTGTCAAACAAGAAATTCTTTTCTGTTTTCGCAATTGTAGTTTCACAATTGACTGTGAAAAAAGAATTATTTTTCACTGTTTCGTAATTAACTGTCAAACAAGAAATTCTTTTCTGTTTTCGCAATCAAGTTTCACAATTGACTGTGAAAAAAGAATTATTTTTCACTGTTTCGTTATTAACTTCAACCACTAGGACCATGCTAGGAACGTAACGGACAAGTACTATTTGCAATGAAACGTACCTCTATATTATGACTTTGCCCACCAGACAATTCCGTAACCGGTTCATAATTTTCACATATCTGACACATACGTTCCTAGCACGGTCCATAAGTATCGATCTCCGAAAGTGAATTGGAAGAAATAAAAATATGAAAATGGTAAATAATTCCCTTTATTTTTCTCGAAATAGAAAAACCTCTTTTACATTTAAAATAAAATTCTTATTCTTACATACTTAACAAAAAATATACTTTTTACTTTAAAATAATACTTCTGAGCTTATTTAATAACTAAATGGAGCAATGATCTCCACACAGTGCCCGACCGTAATCTCGTTATTACATAATTCTGCTATTGTTTTTTTAATCTCTTCATCGATTTCCTGATAATTTTTATTTATTTTCATAGCAGGTTTAAAATTACGAAGCTTAGTTTCTTTTTCTAAAACTTCCAGTATTTGTGCCAGATTAGGGTTTTTTCTTCCAACATATTTATTTATTCGCGAGTGCCATGCCTCAACTGGGTTTGTAGTTCGGATTTCCTCATCTTCACAGCACCACTTTTTGACAAATCCGATGTCTTTCATCCATTTATTTTGGAAGTACTTATTAAATATTGTACTTTTTTCATCCGTTGGGCTTCTTTTCATCACATACTCGTACCCATTCTTGAGAAATGTTAAAGGTAGACGGGCTAAGCCGGCACAACGGGCGACATGACGTCTTTGAATCCTTGAATTCATGTCAAGGGCTTTTGATTTTCGAAAGAGGGTATTGCAAAAATGAAAATAGCAACCCTTTACTATTGTGTCTGGAAATACGGTTTGAACGCCTTTCATAGCTGCTTGTTCATAATCTAAAGTCATTTTTACTGGTTTCCAACTTGGGATTTGATTTTTAATCATTCGGAATAATATCTCATACGTTCTTTCATTCTTGTTTCGTAAGAACGCAAAAAAAATTGGTACTACCTTTTTTGCTTCGACATCAAATCCATGTATACTATACAATTGTTTAAACGGAAGTGGGCACGATTTGAAAGTACCATCAAGAAAAAAGTGCTGAAAGCGATGTATTATTTGTTGCGTATCAGGGGAACCAAACACGAGGATTCTCATATCGACATCATTGTAATCGGCGATGAGTAAATGTTTAAAGTTAATCGGCACTATTACCTCTTGAGGCGATCTAAATTGTAGTTTGGGCACTCCCAAGTTTCTGTATCTTTCTTTGTATAAACCGGTTTTGATGTTCTGAAATTTAGGTAACTCGTGAAGAAAGTTTACTCCTTTATCGTTGAGTTCACTCACCATTTCGTCAAATTGTTTCTGAATAGGATAGTTGTTAGTGCACACTTTTTTTTTCAGAGCACTAAGTTCTTGTTCAAATATGCATTTAGCGTCATTTGCCAAACAATCACTGTTATGATACTTTGATTTTACTATGAAGTTTTCTTCACTCAGCGTTATGCTACCCTTGCATGTTGTTTTGCTGTAACACTGCCAAAATGTATTACGGTCAGCGTACGTACTCTTTTTGTGATATTTACGGCCATTGTATAGTAATGCTTGGCCTCCTCTCTTTGTGGGAATGAACCGAATTTCATAATTCAAACTTTTTGATGCAGTGCACTCAGAAGAATCAGCCATAATACTGTAGTCTGATATAATGTATTGTGAAAATAGGTTTCAAGGGTCACAAGTGAAGAATAATTCCGCTTTCAAAGTCCTAGTGAAACCGTAATTGCAAAATAGAAAATTGATACAATAAATATAAGGATAATGTCACAATCGATTTTTTTCTTTATTAAACTGAAGGAAGGAGGTTAGTTTAGGACCTCAAGTAATTTATTTACCAAGGAGTTCAATAGTGCGACTAATTCTTGTTTCGTAATTAATTGTGAAATAAGAAAATGGATATGTTTTTAGTAATTAACTACGAAAGGAGAAAAATATTCGATTACGAAAACAGAAAAGAATTTCTTGTTTGACAGTTAATTACGAAACTGTGAAAAATAATTCTTTTTTCACAGTCAATTGTGAAACTACAATTGCGAAAACAGAAAAGAATTTCTTGTTTGACAGTTAATTACGAAACAGTGAAAAATAATTCTTTTTTCACAGTTAATTGTGAAACTACAATTGCGAAAACGGACTAAACCTAAAATAAAACTTTTTGGTAGTGTTCTTCGGATGACTGATGTACGGCTGATGCCAAAAAGTGCTGATCATTTTTCTTTTTTAAATGATGTTATTGCTAACGCTTCGTATCGTATACTTCAAAAGATGCATAAGCAAATATGCAAAGATACTGGGGATTGGTATTTACTGCACTTCGAAATATGGTACACGCCTCGTTAGTCATAATTTTTTTACATAAATTTAGATTTTCTTAAAGTCGATTCCATAACAAAATTTGTGAAGAAAGAGGAACACGAGAGACGTTCCACGCGCTTTTTGCAAAAATCTAATAAAAGAACTGAGAACAAAGCGCTCAGAACATTTAGGAAAGGTTATTAAATGTGTAACAAACGATTTGCCTGAGGCAGCTAAATCTCGTAGCAAGCGCGTAGAATCTCCGCCAGCACTACGCGCTACGCCGTAGACATTAAATCATAGATGGCAAAATATTATCAACATCTATCTGCTCACGACTTTGCACGCGTTGTTTCTATGAAAATAATTTTCTATACCATGGAAACTGATTTATGGGATAATGATGCCTATGTTTGATTCCAGGATTAGAATTACCTGTAGGCTACATTTCAGCCCGAGTTTAGTAATTTTGGCGTGAAGAGGTAACATCCAGACATCTTAACATCCTAACTTTCGCATTTATAATATTAGTGTCATGTTGCAAGCATAACTTACCCATAAACTCAAAACTTTTACACTATCTGCAGTACACAATAACTAACTTCAAAGAATGCCGCCACTATACTCGACTATACTCATTTCCGTGCGGGTAGACCTCGTTATGAATATGGCTCCAGTATCTTTGCTCCTCCTGGAGCCAAAAGATACTCAGATGAGATTAGTTTAATGAAACCCCGTCGAATACGATGCGGTTGCAAGCTGCCAGTGGCACTTGTATTAGCATGCCATTTTCCATATTTTGAACACGTTTAATCCCGTATTACTTCCGCGGTGGGTTGCCTCCGCCATTTCAAGCGGTGTAGCCTGCAAAGTTTTCTATGAAGTCGTTATCTTGGTATGATGTTGTCTGGGTAATCTAATTTTTTTACATTTTCTCTTCGTTCTTGGTGCTTTTTAAAAGACATGTAAGACAAAGAAAAATTGGCACGAAATAAGAAAACAAAAATAGTTATGAACGAAGTTCATAACAATTTTTGTTTTCTTGTTTCGTTCACATCAACATTGTTGATGTGAAGCTTTTCGTTGCTCACAACAATTGCCTAGACCTGAGGATCTCTTAAACCCCAATTAATGCACCCGTTTTATTTTACGAGTACATCAACAAACCCTTATTCTAAAAGAAATCCAAGGAGAAGGGACGTATTCACTAATTAAAATTAATCGGCCTGAACTCACGGAGTGACTAGCCGCTAAAGAAGACAAATGTCAAAGCAGAATGTAAGCATTTTCCTAACTGGCTTGTATATCTTTATTTGATACCTGTACCTATCTAATACCAGAAATTTATTTTGATGAAACTATCATGATATGACAGTTTCATCAAAATAAACCTCACCGCCCGATAGTCACTGACATCAAACGTACTTCTGGGAATTATTGGCTCGCAGAGAACTGGAAAAAGGCCTACACCTACCCAGCAGTGGGCAAACAGGCTGAATGATGATTATAAAACGTTAATTAAATGTTGAAAACGAACATTCGAACTTACTTAATATTATAAACTGAACAATAATCTCTTCATCTGTTCAGCACTTCTATTTATCTGTTACCTTTTCACGACGAACGGATTAATTAAACAGATGTCAATGAAATTTGGCAGAATGATATTTATAGTACCCCCGAAAAAGAAAATATTTACTTTTTGTCCCGGAAAAATGCGTGTGAAGTGGCGAGCTAAATATCATAAGCGCGCAAACTAACATTTAATTGTAAAATTTTATTTTATTCCTACTTTACTAACGACTTTTTATGTTCACCTTGTGCTTTTTCCTTATAGCTTATAGCTTTCGCTAAACGGCAGTCCCAGCAAGCCATATAGCACAAGCTTTCCAGCTTAGTCTTTTGTCTACACTACATGCAAAGGCAGCTGCTTTTTTTTCAATAATAGCACCCGATCAATTAAAGCCAAGGGCACTTGCTGGCACGTTGGTTTATGGGTTACTAGCTGTGCCCCGCGGCTTCGAACGTCTATCCGTGTTATTCCAGGCCTAGAACTACCTGTATGAAAAATTTCAGCCCGATCCGGTCAGTAGTTTTTACGTGAAAGAGCAACAAACATACATACATGCATGTTTACAAACTTTCGCGTTTATAATATTAGTAGAATTTCTCGTAGGGTTGTGAGCTTACAGACACTATTGTTATTGGTTTTATTTGGGGATCACATAAACTGATTTATGGGATAAGTAGCCTAATGTTATTGCAAGCTGAAATTTTACTAGTCAGTGTAAAATTTCAGCCCGATCCGTTTGGTTCTTTCGCAACATCATTATCTTACTATCATTATTTTTAACAGACTTTGTTTCTTGTACGATAGCATAGAGTCAGAGTCAGAGTCAAATCGTTTATTTCTTTAGACTTACAAAATAAGCACTTAGACAAGTAAATTTTTTAATATATAAACAGCTTGATAAATAGTTACTACTATCAAACAAGTAATAAGGTGCAATTGACTCTAATTCACTTCAATTTTTTGTCCACTAGCGACAAAAAAAAAGAAAAAGAATATTAACTAGGTTCTGTTTATTGTACTTTTTCTAATGACTTTACAATAGTATTAGATTTTATTTTAAGTCTAGTTAGTCAAATTAGATTTTAAGTTTAGTTTAAGAAATATTAAAGAAATAAAAATAAAAAAATTGGACAATTCACACTGCACTATCTCGCCCCAAGCTAAGCAGAGCTTGTGTTATGGGTACTAGATAACTAATATACATAATACAAAATACAATACACTACATAGATAGATATTTTATTATACATAGAAAACATCCAGAACGCCCTGAACAAATATAATCTGCAGATCGTACACACATTTGTCCCGAGGCGGGAATCGAACCCGCATCTACGTCGCCACCGCGCCACAGAGGTATTGATTTCAATTCAGCATCCCGAGCCTATTAGCTCCAAGAGGAGGTTACTATTTCACAGTCATCTCTCTAAATAGGTACGTAGGTACCTACTGGTAGCACCTAACAATAGGCAAGGGGTCAACCGACCGATTATCGACATGGCGGCGGGACAATACGCACGATAATTATTCAATTTGTTGCCCTTATATCCACTTCAGATAAAATGTCAACCATTTAACTCCCGTCCCTTTTTGACCCTTTGATTATTCCTATCATCCAACCTTTGTGAAATTGAGGTGAAATGATTAAGTAAATTACCTTTTGCTCAGTTATTTTATCGTCGAGCCTGTATTAAGGACGCTCATAAATTTCGCAATTTTAAAGACCCAACAAAATATGATGCTATTTCTGTAAATTGTATTCTTAGAGGCAATACATAAAACGTACTTTCTAATAACACTTAGGAGTACGAGTATAATGGTGGCATTTCTAACTATTTTATTGTCATTATATTATATAATTATATTATTATTTATATTATTATATATATTCTTGTAAGAGGAGATATATTTGAAACAAACACATGAAACTCTTTAACATGTGTATAATCAACTATATCGTGTTATAAACATTAATCTTATTAAACATAAGTCATTGATTTTTGGTAGGCCCCCAACATTCAGCATCGATTTCAGCCTTGGTTCTAACAATAGAACAAGGATCTCAAAAGATTTTTACCAAGGTTTGAATAATATAACAATAGAATTGAAACTATTATCCTACTCAAATACCTTCTAATCCAAACACCCTTAAAATCTGCGAGTTTAGTGGTTTCAAATGTTTGTTTTCGCCGAGACGACTTAACAGCTCGGTGATGAGTTTTCTAATTATAAGTTTTGCAAGACATCTACCCACAGTGTTATGATTAAACTAATTTAAGCTCAGAGACCTTAACACCTAGTTTGTCTTTCCGTTTGTCTATTGTTTTCTTTATTACTACGATAAATAAACTTCCAAATTGCTCTGTTGCGGTAAGTAGTCAGGTGAGATTGTGGTCAAACAAAGGTGTACTGACCTAGAAAAATTGCATTCAAATGGTTTGAATAGCAGCCGAGGTAACTTCAGTCACTAGTGCGGCAGTTATTTCGATTGGAATATGATATGTCGTGTCACATGCAGTGGCAATTGATGCGTTTGAATCGTCGACCCCCAACTGAGTCCTCAGCGGTGTACATATGACACGGAGGACATGTCACAGGCCTGGTGGTTTGTGCCAAAGCAAATATCGGTATTACCTACTGAAATAATTACATTTCTCTAAATCGTAGAGAATGCCGTGTGAACGTAGCATAAGTCTATGTATATCAGTGTTAAATTCATCATTTACATTATTAGATGGGTAGACCCTTGGTCGGGCTGGCATGTTGCAATAAAATACCTCTGTCTACGCCGACGCGACCCCTCGTCAAGGGGCAACTCTAATGAAACTATATTTTGCGCTCAATATAACGTTACAAACCTAAATAATGTGAATTAATATTGTGCTTAAATGCTCTATTTCGGGACTCATAGTTAATTAGTGAACCACATTTTGATTTCAATTGGTTGTTTCACAGTGGTATAATTAAATCAACAGCGATGTCTAGCAATGTTAGACAAGATTATGTCATGTTTATGTTTATGTTTAGAAATGAGTATGTTGGGAAAACTGGACAAGTAAATATTCGATGTTTCCCCCTAAAGGGAAAAATTGTTAAGGAGGAAATCTGGGATAACTCCTTAAAATCACTACAAGCACTTTTTTTGCCATAAAACACCTACGTTATGCCTACATTTACTATAATTTGGCTAGGTTGGCCCGTATAGACAAGTTCAATGAACCGAAAAAACATAAAAGTATTTTTGTGCGTTGTTCGCTTCTCCAAAAAATACCGGAATTTCGCCAACAAAACGGCAACCGATACGGCTTGAAACAATTCGTTTCCGTAACTGCCATTACGGAACCCTATAGCCACTCCGAGCGTTTTCCGATGCGAAACCTAGCTAATGGACTTCCATACAAGCCAGCACCGTGGTTGAAGACAAACTCGTTATTGAACTCCTACCGATGGTTTTTTGTACGCTGTTTTGTTTCTACATATATTTAATTCATCAATGATCGAATGTCTTGTCAACCTCAATTCGACATGATAAAGAGATTTGGTAAGTAATGATTTTAGCGTATTGGCAATGGACAACCGGCTATTTGACTGATATGGGCAGATTTACATTGAAAATTTACAAAAAGACTCGGCTTAAGACTAGTCCAAATCCAATTTGCGTAACAGTATTCGGGGGTTATTTTGTTATGAATTGTTTGAACCATTGAACTATGTCACAGAATTGTGTTCCAATAATTTCCCGGGCAGAACACTGTGGTATTTCTTGTTAGTGTTTTGTGCAAAATTTGGTTTCGATAATTCTTGGAAAACTGCGAATGAAGAACCGATCAACAATTTGAAATGTTGTTGTAGTTTTAACAAACCTCATATTGTATAGCGCCTGAATTTCCAGTAGTTATATAAAGTATTTTTCCGTTCGAATGATAACAAGCCTTTCGTAGATCATTTTTATCTAAACATCAGCTTTGAGGAAAACTCGATTCACAATCACATTAATATTACCTATAAATGAGAAAGTTTGTATGGATGTATGGATGGATGGATGGATGGATGGATGGATGGATGGATGTTTGTTACCCCTTCACGCCAAAACTACTGGACGGATCTGGCTGAAATTTTGCATATAGGTAATTATAATCTTGGAATCAAACATAGGCTACTTTTTATCCCAATATCATATCAGTTCCCGTGGGATGAAAATCACCTATTAACGTTTCCATAGGAACAACGCGTGCGAGGCCGCGGGACGCAGCTAGTTACACATAATTATAAAGAAGGGGAGAGTCTAGGGAGAGTAGAGTAAACATGTTTTACTTATAAAATGGTACTCCTTGATTCTTTTCAGAAAATAAATGTGTACGTTTATGTTTATTTCTTATTCACTTTTTGTGACGTCCGTTCTGGTGTGATGCGGGCATGGACCACGGCACCAGCTTGCTTGTAGCATGCTTAATTGTGGAAAGCCAAGACATAAGAGGCTCATCATTATCCGTCAGAGGAACAAATAGCCTGACACACACCCATCAATAATTGTCACCGCGATATTATAACAATGGCAGTCCCAGGGGAATGTGGTCAGTGAGGACTGTTTTGAATAGGTACTCCATTTTGAATATATGGTGTTTCCGCTTTTGGTAATATGGTAAAATGAACCAGGTTTTACCTAAAACTATCAATATTATTATGTAAAGAGAGTGTAGGATCGTAAACAGTGATTAAGTTACGTTTTTCTTTATTTATGTCGGTTATCCGTTGTATAGAATGTATGTTTCTAATTGAATGTTTACTGAGATGAATTTGTATTATTTTAGATTTTTGTCCGTTGATCCATACTTATATCATAAATACACTGCGGAAAAGTGCTTGTACTCTTTGAGTGACTTTAAATTTTAACTATGTAAATGTAAGCGACCTCTCATTTTAATTTTATTTTTTAGATTTTAAGATAATTTAATTTTCTATTATTGATAAAATTAATGTTTTTAATTGTGTAATCTTACTATTTAAATACAAATGTAAACTTTGTTCCTGAATAAATCATCTATCTATCTAATTCTAAATTAACTCAGTCTGTCTGATACCTCTTACGCCAAAACTGCTGAATGGATCGGGCTGAAATTTTGCAAACAGGTAATTTTAATCCTGGAATCATAGGCTACTTTTTAATCCACTTATCAGTTCCCTCTGAGATATAAATAACTTTTAAGCGTTTCCATAGAAACAACGCGTGGAAAGCCGCGGTCAGAAACTGACATGGGGATAATTCCAGATAATTCCTTATAGAACGTGTATCGGGGTCAACTCTTACAGACACCTGAATTGCTTACAATCTATCTTCGCACTCCAATACCTACTACACAGTAGCTACTTTGTAGTTGATAAAGAAAAACATCCCCTTTCTGATTTACGAGTTCCCTTAATCCGCCCACATGACCTACAAGTAACAAATAAGGAAAGAACTGAAATCATGACGAATGCTTCAGACAAAGTAGGCGCCTTGAAAAAGTGTAGCCTTAAGATTGATGAATCGCAATAAGGAAGCCGTTGCGTTTGCATTTCATTAGAGATTTCATAGCGATGGGGTGCTTACTTGCACTTAGCGGTTTCGATGGTGTTGTATCTTTTTAGATTTTAGACTTTAGTATGGTGAATTGTAGCTGACTACACAAGCCATGAGGAAGGCTTTAGTAAGTCAGTTTCTTTCTTAGACCGTCTAATGTTGCATCTTTTTTTATTACTTTAGACTTGAGTATGGTGATTAATTAGGGGAGGCCTATGTCCAGTGGTGGGCTAATATAGGCTGATGATGATGATGATGATTGTACGATTTAAAGGAAGATCGCAAACATTACCGCTGGGGTCTGACGCCGAACCTGTCTCCTTCGTTTACCACTCGTCTTATGTGCTGGGGTGAGATGTGATGAATGATAAAAATATACATAAAATATAATATATCTAAGCTCACCCCGGATTCCTGGCGCAGCTCCTTGATGAATTTTGCACAGATCACCGTATTGTTTATAGATTTTGTTTTTAGATGGGTTTTTTGAGAACACACACCGCCGCTCGTTCTTGTTGTCACAAGTCAAGTGTTGCCAGGTCGAATTTTTGTTTCCAACCTGGTGAAGTCCCTCGGCTTGACAGTTTGTCGTCCAAGCATGACAGGCTGCGCTTGGACGAACGGAATCCCCTTCCCATTACAATATAAGAGGGGACAATTAAAACTAAATATACACATACATACCTATTATTTTAAACAGAGTAATGTATGTATGTGTGTGTGAATCGCGTAATGTGACCTAAAATACTTATAAATACTAAACATCCCCCCGCCCGAGAAAGGCTGAAAAGCCTTTATCCTCATTGAGGAACCAAATTAATAAAAAATTAACCGCAATTTAAAATAAATGTAAGAAATCCGCAATATACAAAACTAACCTAACAGAAAGAGATTCGTGGTGACCGAACCTAGTCCAACGGCAACCTACAAATTTTTACTACTGGCCGCAATAAACTACCTGAAAGAGTTTTCAACCTCACTGACCTAATCACCCCATCCTTCCCAGGCAGTAACTCAGTCACTCTACCGCGTCTCCACTTGAGACTTGGAAGATTTTCCTCCTTAATTAACACGAGATCCCCTATCTTTGGAGGATCAGTAGGTGTGGTCCACTTATTCCGATGTTGGAGACAATGAAGGTACCGGTCACTCCACTGCCTCCAAAACCTTTGAGAGATGGCCTGCACTAGTTTAAACCGACCTAGTCGCGTATCAGGTGTATTTTCCAGATTGTATTCTGGAACCGCAAGCAGTGATTTTCCTACTAAGAAATGTGCTGGCGTCAGCACTTCGAGATCCTGAGGGTCTTGCGTCAATGGGCAAAGTGGCCGAGAGTTGAGTACCGCTTCAACTCTAGCGAATACCGTGCTAAGTTCTTCGTACGTTAAAACCTGCTCTCCTATCATCCGTTTCAGAAGAGTTTTTGAAGATTTGACAGCCGCTTCGAAAAGACCCCCGAAGTGAGGAGCCCCTGGTACGTTAAACAGCCAAGTAATACCGCTCTTAGCTGCAACGTCCCCCAGAGTCTGCTCCTGGTCCTTACCTGCCAAATACCTTTGCGCATCATTTAAATGTCTATTTGTCCCTACGTAATTGGTGCCATTATCGGACCGTATAACACTAGGGAGACCGCGCCGAGCTACAAATCGCGATAAGGCCGCCGTGAACGCCTCTGTCGACAGGTCGCTAACGACCTCCAAGTGAACCGCCTTGGAAGCAGAGCATATGAATACGCAGAGGTACGCCTTCAAAACCTTGGCATTTCTTAGCCGCGACGCCTTGACGGAGAATGGCCCTGCAAAGTCCGTTTGCACCGTGTGGAAGACACCTGTCGCGTTTACCCTGTCCCTTGGCAAAGCAGACATCAAAGGCTCTACCGACTTAGCCTTTGTCCTAAAACAAGAAATACACTTAAAAACCCTCGTTCGAATGGCTTGCCGAGCCGAGAGTATCCAATAATCCTTTTGTAGAATCGCCTGAAGGGCCGTTGGACCGACGTGACAGTGCACCCGGTGTGCGTGATCGATGACCAACGTAGTCAACGGATGGTCCTTGGGTAATATTATCGGATGTTTTATTTGAAACGCGAGGTTAGAGTGCTCCAAACGACCCCCAACTCTCAAGAGACCCGCGTCATCTACAAAGGGGAGAAGCCGTCTCAACCGCGTAGAGCACTGCTTGTTCCGATTCAGGCTATCTAAATCCGCAGCGAATTCCGCCTGCTGCGTCATCACCACCAGCCGTTCCATGGCTACCTTGCGCTCCCTGACCGTTAACACGCCTACGTTTTTCGCAGCCGGGTTCCTAATATTATTTACAAATCTTAAACAATAAGCTACGACCGACTGTAGCATAACTAAAGAACTAAACCTATTTACTAAAGAGCTACACATAGGGTCCTGTTCCGCAGTACCCACATGGACCTGGACCTGAACCGACGTCTTCCGCATGCCTGGTACGTCCAGTTCCTGCCTAAACCTATCCTCGGGCCACGTGGTCGCGTCGCCTAGAAGCCATCGGGGTTCCCACCACAGGGAATGCCCGACTAGTTCCGATGCTCTACAACCACGGCTCGCAACGTCCGCAGGGTTAAGCTCTGAAGGAACGTGCTGCCACGTTAAGTTCAGACCACTATTTACAATTTGGGAGACCCGGTTCCCCTCAAAAACCTGCAACGTGTGTGGAGGCATCCGCAACCAAGAGAGGACGATTGTGCTATCCGACCAGCATATCATCTCTTCAATTTTCACCATGTCCTGAAGGGACCGTGCGACATACTTGAGTAACCGAGTAAGCAAAGTCGCGCCTAGCAGTTCCAGTTTGGGAATGGTCATCTTCATTTTAGATGGCGCTACCCTCGATTTCCCCATCATGAGCGAAACCCTAACCCGGCCTTCACTGTTCATGGTTCTCAGGTAGACCACTGCGCTGTACCCACGTTCAGACGCATCAGAGAAACCATGCAGTGAGCAAACCTTGGAATCCCCACCTAGTACGAAACGCGTCATTTTTATATCCTCTATGTGAGGCAAGTCCGCAACAATTTGACTCCATTCCGCTACTACATCCGGTGGTGGAGTCTCGTCCCACGACAAATCCAACCTCCAAAGCTGCTGCATGAGAACCTTGCCCTGGAAAAGCACCGGTGCTATCCACCCTAATGGGTCAAAGGTCCTCGCTAAAGTTGACAAAATTATCCGCTTAGTGCATGCCTCATTAACCTTTAACTTGCAATGATATGAAAAAGCATCACTATTTGGGTCCCATTCTACGCCCAAAATTTTAAAGAATCCAGGCCCATCTTTATCGAATGTCCGTGGTTTTTCTAAATCCTCCGCAGGAATATTTTCTAACAACCGCTTACTGTTGGAGACCCATTTGCTAAGCTCAAAGCCGCCAGTGCGAAGCAACCGCGTTAGGTCCTCCTTTAGTTGTTTGGCTTCATCCTCAGAATCGGCCCCGCCTAAAATGTCATCCATAAAAACAGATGACCGCAAAAGCTTAGCTGCCGCAGGGAAATCGGTCTCCCCATCATCAGCTAGCTGTCTCAACGTCCTAATGGCCAAATATGGACTAGACTTCATGCCGTACGTCACCGTGTTGAGAGTGTACAGGAGCAGAGGCAGGTCGACTGCCTCTCTCCAGAATATGAGCTGGTAGTGCCTGTCATCTTCATGAGTTACGATTTGACGAAACATCATTTTAATATCCGTGGTGAAAACGTATTCGGACATACGAAACCTACAGATTATCTCCATAACATCCCGTTGTAGCCTTGGCCCCGCATGTAATAAATCGTTGAGAGATGTCCCCGCAGTCGTCCCGCAACTGGCATCGAAAACAACTCGAATTTTGTCGGATTCCGCCTTAAAAATCCCATGGTGTGGTATGACGTACCCCCTACCGTTGGCATAGTCAGTTTGGTTCCGGTCACAGACTGACATATGACCCATCTGTTCATATTCCCGCATGAACTTTATATATTTTTCCCGCAATGCCTCATTCGAGGAAAGACGCCTTTCCATTGACAGGAACCGCCTTTTTGCCACACTAACCGAGTCGCCTAACTCTGGCCTACTACTCACAAAAGGTAGCCGCACTATATACCTACCCGACTCATCCCGCTGATGAGTGTCATGAAAAAATTGTTCGCATTCGGCATCTTTAGGGTTAGATATTACCGCGTCCGGTATGTCTTCCACTTCCCAGAACCGCTCTAATATCTGGTTGGTGGTGACATGCGCCGAAAAAACCGAGCGAGAGCAGTGAGCCGCATAAGTCGAATGGGGCGACGCGTGGGTCACCGGACCCATGAGCACGTGCCCGAAAACAGTGTTCATCGCGCATGGTAGGTAATTATTCACCTTTACTACTCCGCCTATCATGATCTCACCCATAAGATCCGCGCCAATAAGTAAGTCTATAGGTCGGCTCACAAAGAAGTTCTCATCCGCCAAAAATATCCCTTTATACCAATCGGCAATACTGGAAGACAGGGTAGCACCAGGAAGACTGTGCGTTATGTTACTTAGGATAGTGGCCGTAGCAACAAGTCGAGGGTGGTCCGCGTACCTAGGACTAATAGTCAAATTTACCCCCCCTCGACAGTCGCTGACAGGTACCCCCCCTAATCCGGTCACCGTAACAATCTCCGACTTAAACCGCCGCAAACCTAACCTGCTTGCACAAGCTTCTGTTACGAAGGTGCTCTGCGACCCTCCGTCTAGCAGCGCGCGAACCTCCTGGTAGTCCCCGCAGACATCCAAGACGCGCACCATCGCAGTCGCGAGCAACACGGTTGTTTGCTGTTCGTTACAATTTTTTAATCGGTTGCATGATGTTAAAGCCGCCCCTGTGTCCGCATTACCCGAGTTTCCCCTATTGTAGTCCGAATTACCCCCGTCTACCTTATTCGTCGGTGCAGCTTCCCTATCCGGTCCGGGTGCCGACCGACCTGAATCCGCCCCTGAGTTTCGAGGTCCACCCCCCGCTGATGGCCCCCCCGAACTAGCCTCAGTACCACCCTGTGGTAAATCAAAGTGGATGAGATGGTGGTGTTTGGTTGACTTGCATTTATAGCAAGCCCACCCCGATGAGCATTTGCTATAGCTATGTTCCCCTAGACATCTAAAACACAGCCTAAATTCCTTAACCTTATCCTTGCGTTGCCTAGGTTTTAATGACAGGAATTCCGCACATTTTGCCAAAAAATGCTTCCCCTTTTTGCACATTTTGCAAACACTGTCAGACTGTGCTGTGGCATGGTGAGCTCGCGATGTAGAATTACCTTTGTTATTTACACTCTCTCCGCTAGATTCCAAAATTCTAACTTCATTTTCCAAAAACCCAAGCAAATCTGAAAAGCTAGGTAGTTGTTTTCCAGACAATTTATCCTCAAAATGTTTCTTAAGACCACTATCCAATTTTTGGAAATTTATAAAAAAGAGTAGATAAGACCACTCTGCCACAGGGAATTGCATTTTTTCCAAAGCCTTTGTGTTTTCTAGCAGGGTGTTCAGAAATGGTTTGAGCGAGCTCAAACTTTTGTTGACATGAGATGTCCCTAATAAGTTGTGTAACAACTTGTCCGCAAGAAGCCGCTTATTATTATATCTATTTTTTAATAGCTCTATGGCTATTGAATAGTTGTCACCGATGACAGATAAATGCTGAGTGATGACCTTAGGTTCCCCGGACAAAGAACCTAACAAATAGTAGAGTTTTTCTGTGGCACTCAACGTTGAATCCTTGCCTACTAAAGATTCAAAGAGGTCCATGAAGGACAAGAACTCTTCTATTTTACCTGAGAATGTAGGCAACTGCACTCTGGGTCCCTTCAAATGAGTTTGCAGTCCCATAAACCGAGGATGCAACGCTAGGGCTCGGATACAACTCAACATACTTCCGTTTTATTTCGTAGTATTTTTTGTTGTAAACAACATATTTGTCCATGCCACTATCTGAACCTTCACCTTCCTCGCAAGCTGCTTGGAGTTCCTGCATTGTAGTTGTGAACTCAGAGTAAGCAGTTTCTAGGTCCCCGTACCTAAGCCTAAACTCACTTTTTGTCTGCTCGGACCCAAAATCTGATTTTGATAAGTCATAGAGTATATCTAAATTCAGTACAGCAGTACTGTTCCGCACTTTTAAAAGTTGTAACTGAGCCTTAGAAGGCATTTTGAGTTTATAATTAACTTATAACTAACACAAAAACTCTTTCAGCATAGAAATCTTAACACAAACAATATACAATATAAGAACCTTATTTATACAAAAACTAAACCCCCCGGAGGGTTTATTACTGCTTGGGTTTGAAGTACAGTTCAACCCAAGCCAGGAAAACCGCAAGGCAACCGGATGCCTTCAGAAACCGCCAGAAAATCGTTGCCGCCGACTAGGCTGTTCCGGCACCACCAATCTAATTTTAATTCACAAACAAAATGAACAAATGCGCGACCGCTACGCACTAGCACCGAATATACACAGTAAATAGGCTTACCCTTAGTCTAGGTCCGCTAGACAAGAATAAACTAGGTTTCCAATGAAACAAACAAAATATGAACACAAAATTACAACCCCAAAATGGCGTTCACAAGAAAATCCGCTAGTGTAATGTTTGTTCTGAATAAATAAATGAATTTAGGGGGCACTACTTATATATATGTGTAGCCCTACCGCAATATCTTATAATTTGAGTTACTCTGTGCAGTGTTCTGATGGTCGGCTGGTCCCAGACCGGTCGGTACCTAGCCACCACCTTCCGAAACAAATAAGACTGAATAGGTACTTTTCACCGCCAAGTACCTATTTACAGCCGCCGCAAATGAGGAGTTGGGTGTATAGTTTCCTTGTCGAAGCTACTCGTAATCCGCCAGAGGAACTTCGACTTGGAGACACCACGTGTATGATGTTCCAGCACTACGAGAAGGCAAAACTACAGGGCTTCGGGTCAGACCAATCCGCGCTCGATTAGGACCAAATGTACGATTTAAAGGAAGATCGCAAACATTACCGCTGGGGTCTGACGCCGAACCTGTCTCCTTCGTTTACCACTCGTCTTATGTGCTGGGGTGAGATGTGATGAATGATAAAAATATACATAAAATATAATATATCTAAGCTCACCCCGGATTCCTGGCGCAGCTCCTTGATGAATTTTGCACAGATCACCGTATTGTTTATAGATTTTGTTTTTAGATGGGTTTTTTGAGAACACACACCGCCGCTCGTTCTTGTTGTCACAAGTCAAGTGTTGCCAGGTCGAATTTTTGTTTCCAACCTGGTGAAGTCCCTCGGCTTGACAGTTTGTCGTCCAAGCATGACAGGCTGCGCTTGGACGAACGGAATCCCCTTCCCATTACAATATAAGAGGGGACAATTAAAACTAAATATACACATACATACCTATTATTTTAAACAGAGTAATGTATGTATGTGTGTGTGAATCGCGTAATGTGACCTAAAATACTTATAAATACTAAACAATGATGGTGATTTGTAGCTGACTACACAAGCCCCAAGAAAGGGTTTTTGGATAAGTCAGTTCCTTTCTTAGACCGTCTAATGTTGTATCTTTTTAGACTTTAGACTTGAGTATGGTGATTTGTAGCTGACTACACAAGCCACAAGGAAGGCTTTTTGGTAAGTCAGTTTCTTTCTTAGACCGTCTAATGTTGTATCTTTTTAGACTTTAGACTTGAGTATGGTGATTTGTAGCTGACTACACAAGCCACAAGAAAGGGTTTTTGGATAAGTCAGTTTCTTTATATTCAAAAATTTTATATTCAAAAAGTTAGACGGTCTAAGAAGACTGTCTAACTTTTTAAATATAAAGCTATGTCTTTTGAAAGCATCTCATTTAAATTTTGTCCAGTTCGAGCAATGGCATCCATGAGAAAACCATAAAATTTAGGTCGGTTTATAGTTTTTTAAAAAAAAAAAACAATTATTTATTTTGTAGTTATAGTATTTACGAAAATAAATTTTCGGATGTACTTTCCATACGAAAAAGCTCTTTGTTTTTGTAATTCGAGACTCTTTATCTCTCTCTCTCTGTTTTCTCTCGGACACTTTACCCTTATGGTGGTTAAAGTAAAAGTAAAGTAAAAATTTATTGCATCAAATACATGTAAATAAGGTACATGGGTGGTGTTTGTTTAATATAAGACACAATGTATTTCTACCGTTGCGGCGTGCGAAATCTGGGTATAATGTAATTATATTTTATAAGTTAACTAATCAAATTGAGAGTAATAGTTGATTAATCATATTGTACGTTGGTTATATGGTGTCTATTACACCACCACCAAATGGATAAAGATACAAACAATTTTGTGTAACCATCATGTTTCGTAGTAAGCGAGGACGCAGATGGCGCTCTCTCTTTTATGTGCACTCGGACACGCGGACACCCCCACTTTATAGAGTATGTGGAATTGTAAAAACATTTTTATTGAAACGACCCCTACGCTGAGATTGGGGTATTAAAAGTGACGGGGCAGTAAATCTTGGGTTTAAAATTGCGGAGGAATGATCAGTGAAGATAACGAAGTTCAGGAGGTTTAGTTCAAATGTTTTTTTATGGACTTTATTTCGACACACAATAAATATGTTTGTACAAAAACATAATAGAAATCCATAACTTTTATTGCTAACTATTGCTTTTATCCATTTATGTAATGCGGGATAAATAAATACAAATCCCCTTGCAATATTTTTTTTTTATATGACTACTTCGGGTTATTACAGTTGACAAATCCCCGTAAGGGGGAAAACTTCAATATTCTCTATCTATATGAAGCAAAATATTTTTTTTAAATCGTCTTTTATTCAGAATTCAATATATTATTTGGTGTACTTACTTACATTTAGAACATAGGGTACCTTAGATAATAGGCTACTTATTATACCGCAAATACGCGTGCAAAAAAGTGCGCAACTGCGGGCAGAATATAGTTTATAAATAGGAAGATGGACAAACAGGCATATACAATGTACCGTTCCCTGCGACTCCGCAGTCAGGTAAAAATTTAATTACAAATAACCACAATAGTACATTGTTACCCAAAAGGGTTGAAAGTTACTTATTTAGCCCCGAGACGATGTTTGGCGCCCGAGCGTAGCGAGAGCTAATAGTTCGAGGGAATAAATATGTTACTTTTACCCCAGGTAAACATTTGCTTTTTATTACGAATACAAGGAAAGTAAAAATAAATAAGTTGGTAATAAATAGCTAAGTAATATAATTATCATTATTATATGGTAATTACAAAATTCATTCCGATCCATACCAATACCAGTCAGAAGCATAAACAATCTACATGTAGATCAACTGATCCATACCATAGTACCATAGTAAACAATCTGAAGATAGCTCTACTGATCCAAATCAATTCCTGTCGGAAGAGTAAACAATCTGCAGGTAGCTCAACTGATCCATATAAATCATAATTGAAATCAAAACAAAACAGCAATGCAGTTTACTTTTTGTCCCTAGGGACCAAAAGTATTACTTTCAACTCGATTCTCAGGCAACTTCCAACCTACTGTCCGAGTATGAGTGATGATAAATATTATTATTTATCATCACTCATACTCGGAAATTAAATTAAAGCCTACTATTATTAGAGGCTTTAAACGCTTCTGAGGAGCGAGTTACTTTATAAACGTAATAACCCTTTTCTGAATGTGAGCTACAAAATAACAAATTGTTAGCATACATTACAAACGACCCAGTAGGTGGACTACTTATACACTAGCTGAACTCTAGGTAGAATATTTGTGAGCAAACCGCCCTAAACTTTAGTGTTGCCGCGTCTTTGTAAACACAAATACATTTTACAATTTACATTTCTTGTCGATTTGAGATTCTACTACTGCTTACAATAATAATTATATTGTCGAGGTTTATTTATTTATGTCTAAAGCCGTGCAGTGTTTCCGACTTCTATGGGATAAATGTTTCCACTTTTGCCAGAGCCGAGCCAACGCACATACCTCGTAGTTTTACAATTATAAGTAGTTAATTTAAATAAAATGAATCGAGAAGTTAATTTAAATAGTAAGTTGGAATTGTAAATACTATAGTTTATTTTTTGTTTTTATCGATTATAAATAGTAATTTTAATAATATAACAAGTTAATTCCTACTACCAGGCCAAATAACTTTAGCAATTGCCCCAAAAGATACATTTCTGTTATTTTTATTCTCTATCTGTGAATGATTTGAACCACCCAAGTTGGTAACATTCTTAGAATAACCTCAATTTGGAATAATTGAAGTAAACGTAAAATGAGCTTCAATTAATTAACCATCGTCGCTGCCAAAAGACAATAAGCAGCTCAAAACTCAAAGCCACGAGTGGTATTTCAACTTCAAAGCCAAATTATAATAGGTTAATTCCAGGGTCTTGAGGTCGCCATAAAAATAACCCATGAGCGAGCGGTCCAAATAAATAGGTGCTATGCGGAAAATGTAATTTTGAAAGGTGACTTAGAATTTAATTTTCTAGCACTAGTTACTTAAGCGGGAAATTGATCGATCAATCACAAAACCACTTTTCTGTTTTAAATATGTTCTATGTTATGTTACATTTATCGCAGCAAGAATATTATTATTGTAATATAGGTATATCGTCTTTGCCAATAAATTACTTTATTCTTATTATTATTCTTGTTTTAAGCCGACTTCGATAAAAGGAGGAGGTTCTGAATTTGACGGTTTTTTTAAAAAGGAGGAGGTTCTGAATTTGACGGTTTTTTTTAAAAACCGTCAAATATATTTTTTTTTTTAAACGTCAAATTCAGAACCTCCTCCTTTTATCGAAGTCGGCTTAAAACAAGAATAATAATAAGAATAAAGTAATTTATTGGCAAAGACGATATACCTATATTACAATAATAATATTCTTGCTGTTTGTTACCTTAGAACTTTTGATTGGGCGATCCGATTTTGATGATTATTTTTTTATTTGAAAGCTGGTGCTTCTCGTGTATTCCCATTTTGGTCCAGTTCTGACAATGGTATCCATGAGAAAACCATATACCGCTAATTGAAGTCGGTTTATATATATTTTTTTAAACTTAATTATTTTATCCTATTTATCGTGACTATAAAACTATACCTACTCTAGCCGAATTCGATGGGAAATATTTCGCTACCAAATCACAAAAAAAATGTAATTTACGTGCTTGACGTAGATCCAGATTGACCTTATTTAGCAATATTATCATAACTTTATTATAAATATCTTAATTATTTTACTTTCTCTATTTGAACCTATAATTTTGTTATCTATATGTATAATTTTTTTCCATTTGAAATTAGATTTGTTTTTGGGTATTTATTATGTACTTTATTTCAATAGTTAGCTTTATGTTTGTTTTACTGTACCTAATGTAAATAATTCCGACAACATTGGTGACTGTCGTCTTTAGTTTTAATTCTTTTAAAAAATGTAAATCCGTTATTGGCTGTAAGTGATATTCTTAAGTTAAGTTACTTTTATTTAAGAGAGCTGTGGATTTTATGTGATAAATAAATAAATAAATATTTTTTGAAGGAAAGATCGACATTGACTATATACACTAACTCGATGTAGAACATTCGAGAAGATCGAAATTATTACCGCTTTTGTCTGTTGTTTTCTGATAATGTTATTAGTTTTTGTTTCCATACATAAATCTTTGTAGAAATAAAATATCTTGGATTCTAAAACCTTTTCTTTATTAGAATAGGATATATTAGAATAGAATATAATATTATTATATTTGTAACTTCAATCAACAAAAACAAACATAGCTTTATTATAAGACAAAGCATCTGTCGATTAGAGTCACAAAACAGTCTCTGTCTCAGCATACGCTGGTTGTAAACACGTTACAATCAACGCTGGTTTTCCGACAGAGCCATTTGGTTACGTCACGGTCTTATTAAAAAAGGTTAACCAACCACATACATATCAATCACTTACAAAAAACTTAAAAATACGCATGTTACTTTCAGCCTCCTCCAGAAACATTCTACCATCGAACTGCAACTGTAATCCCCAACCCGCATGCCCAGCGTGGGGATTATGGCCATTACCCCCATGAGATAAAAGCCAATAAGACACTTATCAGGGGGAGGTCTGCGTCCAGCAGTGGATTATTATAGGCTGAGGTTGTGGTTGAGTATATAGTATTGTTTACTAACTATTAAACACACAATCTGAGCGATTAAGTAGGTAGTATGTACTTAATTTGTTATAATTGCTACATCGGCACTAATGATGTTTACGCAACAGACCACCATCGTAAACAGCTATAACATATCGATAGACATTAAATACGACAAACTGAACACAACATTGTGTTCCAAATAGGGCTGGACACAAAAATTCTAACGAGTCCATTAATTAGATTATCGGAAAATATTAGACACGTATTTTTGCTTTTGTTTATTAATCAAAAAATTATGAAGATGTAGCCAGTTAAAGTTCCGCGTGACGTCACGGATCAATGAAAAAGGTCACAGTTTTTACTGAACCGTGACGTCACTAGCCCCCACTAAAAAATACGTCTCCAACATCTACTGATAATCTAATTGACAGACTAATTCGAATTTTTGAGTCATCAGGCCTATTGTACATACAGTACCTGGATGCCCGGTTTTTTTATTGGAAATTTAGTTTTTTAGGAATTATAGTATTCTTATTCGCCAATAGATGTCAGGAAAAGTCATATTTTCAGTTAAGTTGATTTGAATAAAATTGAATATTGAAAACACGAATAAAATAGTATTACTATTCGCCAATAGATGTCAGGAAGAGTCATATTTTTCAGTTTAGTGTTTAAGTTGATTAACATAAAGTTGATTATTGAACACACGAATAAAATAGTATCATTATTCGCCATTATATGTCAGGAAGAGTCAATTGATTACGATAAAGTTTATGAAAGTTTATTGAAAACACGAATAAAACGACTTTTTCTAAAAATGAATCCTAGGTAGATCGATTTATCGCCCCCGAAACCCCCTGTGGGTACACTAAATTTCATGAATATCGTTGGAGATGTTTCCGGTATTAGGTTTACGTAAAAAAGCAGTTTCCCCCCTTTACACCCCTTTAACTTCAAGGGGGGAAATTGCCCTCCACTTGACTGCTATCTCAACCGCCATCCCTAGTTGCTGGCGATTTGATAGCGTTATGCTAGGTATGTTCCTACGGCGCTTCCTACTTAGTCATTTTCATTGTTGATCAGTTGCCCGATTCAAGATATGCATTGGCTCAACTCATCGACCTACGTTTCACCCGCGTAGTTCCCGTTCCCGTGGGAATTCCGGGATAACATTTAGCTTATGCTAGCTATGTCCCTCCCTAAAAAGTAAAAGTTTTTAAAGTAAATTCGTCACATTTCTGTACACTCCATACATTGAAAGTAAATTCGTCACATGCCTTAAAAACATGTGTAGTTATCGGTAGCACTCGAAAATAAAGAAACCGATAAGTACATAACATACTTAATACCTTCACAAATGATAATTAAAATAAACCTAGTAAAAAAACGATACATTACATCACACTAATACGAGTGTTATAAATGCGTAAGTTTGGATGGATGTTTATTACCTCTTCACGCAAAACTAATGAACGTATCGGGCTAAAATTTTGAATACAGGTAATTCTAATCCTGGCGTAACACATAGGCTTTTTATCCCATCAATCATAAGTGGGATAGAAATCGCCTTTAAACGTTTCCATAGGAACAACACGTGTGATGCCGCAGCTAGTACTTAATAATACCTTCATAACCTACAAACAATAATTAAAATAAACCAACAGAATCATAAAAATAAGGTTGCCTAACTATGACAAGGATAGATATAGCTGATGATGCAGTAATACTCGTAATATCGATCAGGCAAGTTCATGCTCTTGCAGTAGACAAACATCTAAACTCAATTAGCGTTTCGACCAGCTGTGCACAGTGGATCGAAGAGGGATCTCCATCGCATTGTATCGGTTTTTCTTCGCGCAGCTGCTTACACTTTGCAACTAAGATGAATTAAGTTTAGTAGTACACAGTAAAACTAATACCAAAATTAACCTGTTAATACTTATAATAAAGGCGTGGAATATTGAAAGACTTACTACTTATTATATTAAATAGTGTTCAATTGTTTCAATCGTAAATTTAAGTTCTTTATTTCTTTGTATAGAGAGCTTTTTCTATCAATAACAAATTCATTAGGTATGTCATCCATCATTTTCAATAGTAATTAACATTGCATTTTGTTATGTTTTGGCATTAATTTAGTCTGTGACTGTGTGTAAATTCCTTATTTATCATTATAAAGGCGAAAATTTTGATATAGGTTTGTAAAATGTTTGTCCGTTCTAGAACTAATCCAGTTCCCTACGTTGCATAGCTCTAAGTTTGTAATTGGATAAAATGCGTGCGAAGCCGTGGGCTCACGTTACTTGTATAATAGTTTGTCCACATTTTGGCAGTGAAACACGATATAGACTTATTGGACGAACTGCTAACCAACCTCCTTTGTATTTACAGGCAGTTAAATCTGCATTCATCAAATGTATAAGTTTCAAGTGAACCCTCTGGAATAAATTATTGAGAGCACAGATAGAGAGCATGCACGATAATAATCGTGCATTAAAATGCGCATGCGATCATAAAACAGAACTGATGCATTGCAATGCATGACTTCGTTTATGCATCAATCAATACTTGCAAATGGGCTTGATATCGACTGCTTTAACGAGTTTAATCTCGACCCGGACACTGCAAATCGAATTTAACTTCTTTTCACTACACAGCTACTAAAGATAGACTGGACATTCAGGGAATTAGACGAAACAGACACTAGACATTCCGGGAATACGGACTGATAGACCAAACCCGTTTCAATCACAGCCCGTATTTGTTCACTTTAATACTACCCAAACTCGATGTAAAATATTTGTAAATTAACCGCCCACATTTAACCTAAAAGTCACTCTATTGTGGTTATTCCAGTGTTCCCCCCTAAAATAACACTTATAAGGGGTAAAACTGGAGTTAAAAAAAAATATTTTAGTATTCCCCCTTGACAATATCTCTAAGGGGGGGGGGATTAAATTGCCACGTCTTTTTAAACGGAATTTATCCGCTTGCTAGAAGCAAACGTTTATATTACTCGTCGGTTTGTGATCCGTCATTCCATAAATATTGCTTACAATTATATCTGAAACTCGACGCCAAACAAGTAATCATTCCACATCGAGATTGGCTAGTGTATAGGTACATTCACGTTCAAATTTAATTTTGTGTCAGTATTGTTCAACCTCAACCTCAACCTCAACAGCCTGTATTGGTCCACTGCTGGACTCAGGCCTCCCCTTAATAAGCACGTTGACGTTTATCTCATGGGGGAGTAATGCCCATAATCCCCACGCTGGCATGAGGTCGGGGATCGCAGTTCGGTAGTAGAATAGCTCTGCAGAAGGCGCTGCTGCCCGCCCCCGGTGAATATCCCTTAGTAGAATCTTACGACACCCACGGGAAGAGTTGGGGTGGTGCAAATTCTAAGCCAGCACAACAAAGCTCAGCAGTATTGTTCAGTCGGTTAAATTTAGTACGTATTTCCTTTAATACGCTCAAGTTATTTATTATTTACTAGCTGCGCCCCGCGGCGTCGCCCGTGTACAAATTTCAAATTCCACATACAAATTTCAGATATGTAATGTAATTTTGTTAAAAAAAAAACACCCTTTAGTACATCCTTGATTATTTGTAGAAACTCAGAGGATAATTTATGAAAATTAGACTTAAAATATCACATAGGCGTGTCATTTCAGAATCTAAACTATCTATACTTATGCCAAATTTAATCTAAATCACTTACGTAGTCACGGAAATACATGGTAACCAACACATTCGCATTTATAACATTAGTAAATTTCCGATATATTAAATTGATACATAATCGGAAGTTTACTAATACCATTGGATCTCGCGAAATGTGTCTCTTGTTAAATTTTTTTTCAGAAGATATTTGATCTGACAGCCGGCTGGTTATGGGTTATTTCAGTTGTCCCCCTTGACATAAGTAATTAAACTGGAATTCATTATTACCTACTATTTATCCCATAAATCTTTTGATAAATATTTTTCCATGCCACGGAGTCAGAGTCAGAGTCAAGTCATTTATTTCATTAGACTTACAAAAATAAGCACTTAGACAAGTAACATTTTTACTATATAAACAGCTTGATAAATAGTAATTACTATCAAATCATAAATAAGGTGCAGTAACGAACAGCTCTAGAATGGAACGTCTGTTCTGTGCGTAGAGCTATGAATATCTTCTTTGGATTTACCATATCGCTTATAGTTTATGTTCATAGCCTAAAACAAGTCTGAAACGGGTGCAGAATATTGGTCATCAAAGAGGGTTTTGCTTATAGCAGATATAAACTATACACTGCACATGCCCCTCGTCCCCAACGAGTCGACCACGACAGAGCGCTATGGCGCTCATTAGGGGAGGGCTATGTCCAGCAGTGGAATAGTATAGGCTGATGATGATGATGATAAGATAGAAACTGATGTATAAAGGTACTTAACCTAGTGTATGCGGAGAAAACTGTAGAGTACTCTACCTGACAATGTGCGTGTCTCATATAGTTTAGCACAAGACTTGAAACTTTAAATTTCCTTAGTATCTGTCAACTCAAAATGTTGCAACAATAATTAATTTTGTATTAAAAAACAGAAACTGACTTCAATTTTTATAGTTTTTTATGGATTTTCATGGATCATATTGTCAGAACTGGGCGAAATTAATTTTTAATGGGACCACACGGAAAACACCAGCTTTCATATAAAAAAGAATCATGAAAATCGGTTCACCCCTAGTCAAAAGTTCTAAGGTAACAAACATTTTTTGCGTGTAGAGGTACAGAGTCAGAGTCAGAGTCAAATCGTTTATTTCTTTAAACTTACAAAATACGCACTTAAATTTTTACTATATAATACCTAACAAACATTCATCCATTCATCCATACATCTAAGCATCCAAGCTTTCGCATTTATAATATTACAGTGCTGCAACTAATTGACATGGATGCAATAAATAAACTGAAACGTATAAAACGAAAGTCTAGCTAAAAGACTTTCAAAGAGAAAGACATTGCAGAAAGTTTCCAGTTCCCTCCATGTTTCTTCTTCATAAACCGCTTCGTCTTTACAAAAGGTCACATTCAAAAGATGAAGTACAAACATTTATTCAAGCCATTGTTTATTCGCAGCTCTCATCGAATTAAGGGAAGTTTGCGAGAAATTACATTAAGAACAAAGAGGTCGAGAAGCGTTTTAACTTAATGGCCGAGGCCAGACATGTCCCAAGCCGTCACTTAGCGAGCGACGGGCGATAAAAGAAATTGTGGGTATGTCGCAGGATTACATGAACTCACTGAACGGCATTTCACAATGATCCTAGTTTCACAAGTCTGGCAATTTGTTGCCGTAATTCCGAACCGGTGTGAGATATTCCAACCCCAATCCCAACTCATTCCGCGGGTGTCGTAAGAGGTGACTAAGGAATATTCACCAAGTGGCGGGCACTGCAGAACAATTCTACCACCGAACTGCGATCCCTAACACGCATGCCCAGCGTGGGGATTAAGGGCATTACCCCCCATGAGATACGCCAATAAGGCGCTTTTCAGGGGGAGACCTGCGTCCAGCAGTGGATCAATAAAGGCTGTTGAGGTTGAGGTTGAGGTGTATTTATTGTACGCAAAATTAATAAAAGTATGGGGTTGGGTAAAAGTTGTTATGCTATAAAGTGACAGCAGTAGAATCTCCGACCTATTTTTCATATAGCTGCAAATTATGTCAACAGATCCCAATAACATAATTATGCTATCAAGTGACAGCTATAGAATCTCCAACCTAAGATTTAGTCCATGATCTATTTGTCATACAGCTGCAAATTATGTCAACAGATTCCAATACCTTAATTAAAATTTACATGTTAAGAGTCGAGATAAAGAGATATGATAGAGCAAAATTTCTTTTAAAAAGGATCTTAAACCAGCAGTACAAGAACTTTCCATTATGTTTAAAAATCGTCAACAAGAAAGTTTATTAGAGGTCAAAGTACTGAGGGTTTTTTTATCTATTGTGCAGGAATTAAAACAATTAAATATAGCTACGTACGATCCTTACATTCCTCTAATGCTGTAGGTGTCCATTTCTCATACCTTGCATGCTCGTTATGTGATATCTTCTAAATGACAGAACACTAGAAAATAGTCTGGTCAGAATTCAGAACTCCTATCTTTGTAATAAAGCTGGTACAAAATAAGTGCACTCAACTTGAGATAGTTTTGTGGGATGAGTGGAAGTTTAACCACACATTATGACGTTGTGTACTAACTTCTAAGACTTGTAGGTTAATTCGCAACCGATTACGAATTAACATACAAGCTATTAAAGGCATATCATACATTTATTAAAAGATTCCTAAGCACCGCAATCTATTTATGAATTATCGTCTTGTTTCCGCCACTCTAAACGTGATAGGTAAACTTCAAGTCGAACTGTAGACAGGAACTTTGAGCTTATTCTAGCTTATTTTCAATAACCTAATTTCCTGAAATCAGTAAAAATCTTAAATGCCATAAGAAATCCATAATAAAAAATAAAAATTGGAACGTAATTCTTTCACTCTGTCATTATTAACATGACTTTGCAACAGCATTGAAATTAAATTTAAATAATCTCAGTTCCTGAAAGAAATCAACTACTATCTAAAATTACATTGTATTTTTATGAACTAATAAGAAAACTTATCCATACTTTAAAAAAAAATATGTTCGAAAGTAATTCTGTCGCTTTATCAGCTTGTTACCTTGACATTGTTAAAAACAGACCTTAATAAAACAAGGCAATGAGAATAATAATAATATCCAAATAATATCCGAAGAAGAACATAACCTACTTTTTAATTCGGAAAAGGACGTGAGAAACTGCAGACAGGAACTAGTATCTTTCTTCCTTCTTTTTTAAACTTCAGAGTCAGAGTGAAATCGTTTATTTCTTTACTATAGAAACAGCTTGATAAATAGTAATTACTATCAAACAAGAAATAAGGTGCAATTGACTCTAATTCACTTAAATTAAAATAAGAAGTGAAAAAGAAACCACTAGCAAGTTTATCGCTTATCAACTAATACAATCTTTGCATAACTAAGTCTAACACAACTATGTTCTTATTATACTATTGTCGGTGTGGAACTGGGTGACATCCGGCCAAGCATTAACATCATTAATGTAATCATCTATGGAGTAATAAATAAATAGGCTTTCTTGATAAGATTTCGTTTTATGTACAGTTTAAATTTACGAATAGGGAGCTCTGTTGCTTCAAATGGAAGCTTGTTATAGAATCGTACGTAATTCGCCCACAAATGATTTACCTACTTTTCGTAATCTATATGATGAGATGTCATCTTTAGTAGTATCTTTATTTCTTTTTAAGAAAGATTTTTTAGGAAAGATTTAATTGTTTGTTTCTATTGAATAGGCTCCGAAATTGCTGGACCGATTTTAAAAATTCTTTCATCATTAAAAAGCTTACTTTTTAAGGAGTGACATTGGCCTTATTTTATCCTGGAATTCACACGGGAACAGGAACTACGCGGGTGAAACCGCGAGTATAAAATAAGGTCGAAAGCTCCACATTAACCAGTATGCGTTTTATGTACCTATACTTAAATAATGTAGATTCCGCAGCTGATTCCTGATTCATGTATCAAAACCAAGCAACATCAAACAGTAATCTCCTGAAAACCAGAGACAAGAAGCGTCCTCAGCTAGCTCACGAAAATACATATTCATCTACAATACTGCTCACACACAGACATTTTACTTTGATGTTAGTTATCATGCATTAAAAAAACGCTGCTGCCACTTTCTTCTGAGTTAATTATTATTATTGTTTGTTTTTATTAGTTACCGATAGATTGTTTGATATTTATCAGTTGAGATACCTTTAGATTGTATGCAACAGTCTGCAGTTAGCTCGATTGTTTCAATGATAAATACTATTTTTAATTTATTTCCATTATTTGTGTATAATCATCTACAATACTGCACATACACAGACATTTTACTTTGATGTTAGTAATCATGGAGTAAAAAAACGCTGCTGCCACTTTCTTCTGGGTTAATTATTATTGTTTGTTTTTATTAGTTACCGATAGATTGTTTGATATTTATCAGTTGAGATACCTTTAGATTGTATGCAATAGTCTGCAGTTAGCCCGATTGTTTCAATGATAAATACTATTTTTAATTTATTTCCATTATTTGTGTATGATGTCATTTTCTTTTCAATAAAGAAAATGACATCATACTAGTTTTTAAAAAATTCTAAATAAATAAAATTGTTTATTTATTTAGAACTACCTACAGATGATACATAATACATAACAATATAAAACATTTCTAAAATTGAAAAAACATAATGTACTCACAAGCTATTAAAGGAATATAAGAGTAAAAATTGTTGTATTTGATGTCTGAAGATGCAAAAGTACATATCTTAAATGTTTGCGTGAGAAGAACGGACCAGTTCCAATGACACGCTCAATTGAACTGCATGACCCTCTGGAGGATTTCGTTGTTCGAGTCTAGAATCGTCTACAACTTTTGTTGGAGGCAATTACGAATACCTATGCAAATTTAGAGAAGGTTGATAAATCTGAAAGTTAGGTTCAGGGCTGAAGGTTAGCATTACATGCTATAATTTAGCCTTGATGGTCAAAAATGATGGGCTCAGATCTCTCTAAGATGCCAAATATGATTGTATTGTATTTAGTATCATTAGCTAAAAAAAAACGTTACGGGAATCGTCGCTGAAGCAATCGGCCTAAACGGAACAATTAAAAAATACTATGATTATTCAACGTGTCATGAAATAATTGCGCCAATTCTTATTGCATTTTGAAATACGACAAAAAGTGCATTTTAAAATGCTAAGAATGCATAAATAGTCGACGTACGTGGTGTAGTGGAACTAATTTTCGTGGTACGAGAATAAATATAAAAAGCTACCAAGACTGTCCCCGACTGTTTTGTCCATAAAACTTGTTTAATTATGTAGTTTGAACAAAAAAAGCCTACACGGCGCACGGGAAGTTCAGAGCGTAGTGTATGAATATCAATGAATATTCATTGTGCCCGTCTAGGGATTGAGTTGAGTTTCGACATGCTCCTATACCAGTACTTAGTATGGATAACCAGGTTCTTAAGTTTGATAGTAAAACTTTGTTAGATGAGTACTATAGGTAGTGAAGATGCACTTCTCACCGACGAAAAACAAACGGTTCTCAAATCTAAGAATATATTTTATATTAATTTTCAATCATTTTTTTATACCGTCTTTGGTCAAACGAGCGTAATTTTTTGAGTAGAAATGCTCACTTTCAACAAAGATGCAAGCTTATCATGGGGCACAAAAAAGAGTTTTGTATGAAGCAACTCATTTTCCGTACTCACGACTTTGAGTCGTGAGTAAGCGCTCATAATTTTGGCCCCAACTAAAAGAAACAGTGAAATTAATGAGGGACCAGCATTAATTTATTAAGGTAGAACTTTCGAAAATACCATATCCCACGATAGTGTAAGATGATATTCTCCATTCTGACCAAAATTCCAACTCAAACGGACGCCATTCCATGTAAATGTCGAACATTACAAAACACCCTTCAAAATACAATCTTGACTGAAATCCACTCTCTAGCCGACATGGTACGTCGACATGTGCCTCACGAGGTTATCGGTGCGAGGCTCTCTATCTAGATTAAATACAACCTCCCGGCCCGCAAACCAGATACGCAAATATGCTGTGTGGATGCGGGCTACTGCGATGTTGCTCACACACGTTTCCTAGGTTTGCCTTGCTTACGACCCGTGTGTTTGCTTCTCTTTTACTGAAGGTTTGAGGCAACAAGACCTAAAGGCAATTTGTGTGAACAGTTGGCAGGAAACATCCAAGAATAGTTTCGAATAGCAAAATGAACTCGACCCGACGATGATGATGAGAGTTTGGAGGCGCTTTCTAGAACGCAATGGAGTTTAGGCTCTAGAAATGGTGGTCGAGCTGGTCATCAGCATGCATCGATGGAGCCGTCTTTGTCTTGAACTGAGATATGTAGGTTCTATGTTAAATATTTAGTTTCTGTAACGTCGGGGAAAATAAAGAGGTGCCAATGAAAGGTATAATGGTATACGTATAGTTAATGTTCCATTAATTAATAACAAAATCAAATACACTCAAACAAATATTCGATCTCTTTCCGAGCTAGACTTTATATTCACTTTATCTGGCCAGTCCAATTGATGTTAAGCAAAGGTCTCGTCAAAAGCAAGTAATACAGAGTTCAGAATCAATTTATGCGAAACTAGACTCCAAAAGACTTCCTTTGACGTTTTACCCAATAAAAACGATATAACTCCAAAATCGCTGAACCCAAACTTCAGGGTAGAGTAAGTCTAGCTTACATTCGTAATGGCCAGGAAGTGCATTCGAAGATAGAATACGTGTCTTCGGGCGATTTATGTCCCTCCGTAGACCAGCGATAATTCTCCTCTAGTCTTCGTAAACGGATTATGAGCAGACGATCTCATTACAACGTGCATGACGGGGAAGCAAAGTGAAGTAAAGTGAGGAAATGTAAGGAAAATCGTGTTGCGTGTTGCAAAATCTACTTTGTTACATCGTCCGACATCACGTAAGATTAGTTTTCTCAGAAGCAACTTCACATGAGCGAAGTTATACTTTATTAGTGCGAAGATATTATAAAGTATATGAAACATTATTAAATCTACTAGATAATTATAATCTCGAAAAAGGATGAAACCGCCAGTAATTTTAGTCTTATATTTGTTTTACATCTCATTTTGTTTTCCCACTTTCCACCACTCAGTAAGCACAAGCCGTTTTTTGCTGTTTTTACCTTGAGTTAGGTTTTTACCTTGAATTAGGTATCCTACGAGTATTATTATAGTTTTTTTGAGTACTTATTCTGATAGTTTACGGGTTTTGCGGTAAGTTTTGAGTTTTCCAATATTTCGGCACAGTTTCATGCGCCATGATCACGGAATAACAAACATGGTTAATATCCCGTTGTAAATAACTTTAGTATCAATAACCATCATGGATTTAAACGTTTTATATTCTGATATCTTGTAGTAAGGTATATCAGAGTGGGTTTGGTGAAATTCTCATATACACAAACTTGGTAAAGGCTCTCTTACAATATTTTTGTATGCAAACATTGTTATGCCGTCTCCCATGAAATAGTCAACAAACTACTCCCAGCTGAGAAACAAAGCTAATATTATTACACTCCGGTGAAAAGTTATCGTAATATAAATTAAGTTTGTACGTAATAAAAACTTCCATTCTCACTTCAGGCACTTATCTTCTTTAATAACAGTTTTTTCTTGCTCGAGTTCATGGAAAACTACAAAAGTTGCAGGTACCTATAAAATTCGTAGACAGATAGACCGTTGTTAGTTACCCAAATTACTTAGTTCCTCGTTCAACTGCACAGAGGGATGATCTGTGATTGATAGACAGACAGTTGAGAGAGAGAAAAATCCGACCATGAAAGAATGACAATGGAAAAGGTTCGTTAAAAAAAATGAACTGTGTTCCTAAGTATTATTTTCAAATGAATATTTCGACACAACGCTTAATCCACCTCACCCCACATATCTTATCACTTATCAAACTACCTGATTTTAATAACAAATGCTGAAATTCAAAATTGGTTGTTAGTTTCCAAATTAAACGTAGATATTTATTTGCATTGCTTTGTAAGCCAATTTCCTTAAAACAATTTACTGCCTACAAATAATACAAATCGAATAGGCGAAACATTGCAGGTTTTCAGTTGGCAGTGGTAGTTTTGCCACCTGGTTTTGTTGCCATTCTGGTTCTCATTAAGGTATAGTAACATAAATCCACCTCTCGCTCTTTTTTCGTTTGCTAAGGGAATAAGGTCTACGGCTGGAATAATGAAACTGGATTCGTACTACGTCGTCGGTTTCTTTACGACCATTTACAGTCGTTGCAGACTAGGAGTTTTTAAATCGAAGGATATAAAGTTTTTATGCAATCCGTTATTTCTTTGTAGGTAGAGGGTATAGATTTTCAGGTGAGTTGTTGTTTATATCTGTAGTAGTGAAACCTACTTACAAAACAATTCTATGTGATTTAATTTTGTTTGATTTCTGACAGATAAGCTAGATTGACGAGGTGTGGACGATACTAGGTTTCTACACACTGAAGTACCTACAAAGTACCAAAAGTAACAAAATACCGTTACTACTTGGTTTCTTATAACGAAAGAGGGTCTGAAAATCATACTGAATCGAAGAAAAGGAATATCAGATAAACTTTATCAGCCCTCAACCCACTGCGGTCGTTCACCGTGGGAAAGACAAACAATTTAAAAAATAAACACTGCAAATGTTTTACTTAGGGTTCAAGTTACAAATTGTTCTTCTGAACACTAATTGGTGACAGCTAATTGGTAGTCGCTACAGAAAAATTACTTTCATCAGGACACGACGAGTGCCATAATTACGGCAATTAAGGTCCATTTTGTTTTGTTGGGGTATAAAAGGACGTGTTTGGTGTACAAATACGTTGTCATTTAATTTTTTATGCGGCGTTTGAGGTAATTTTTAATATAATTTAGACGCAACATGTGGCTTTTTGGCTATGTGTGAAAACGAATGAGGTGTTTCATGAGCGATGAAAATGTACGTTGCGCTAACGTTATGCTAGCTAGAACCATAAATTACCAAGCCCCTGCAATTCCTTTGTCACATAGCAAACTGAACTTGATAAGCGAGTTTATTGAAGTCATAATTATCTTCTTTTATAGCTATGTGGTGTTGGCTTAGAATTTGCACCACCCCAACTCTTTACGCGGGTGTCGTAACCTCTTACGAGGCGACTGCACTTCCTGCAGAACGATTTTACTATCAAAGTGATATCCCCAACCCGCATTCCCAGCGTGGGGATTATGGGCACTACCCCCCATATTACAAAGGCCAGTAAAGCGTTTATCAGGGAGAGGCCTGCGTCCAGCAGTGGACCGGTAAAGGTTGTAGATAGATTGGTATAGATACGTGTGTCCGTAATTGTGGGAAATTGTGAAATTTTGTGATAAGACCATATTTTAGAAAGATATTACAATGCGCATCTTACCCAGTGCTGAATAAAAATCAACCCAGAAAGAGCCCAAATATATCTATAAATAAATAATCTAAGAATAGTGAAACATTATTTTATTATAAACTACCACGTAAACTATATAAGTACAACAATAGAATATGATAGTAGCGGCAAAATGTTGGGATAAAATACAACGAAATTCGCTATAAATTGTACGTTATCATGTTGCTGTGGACGTACATGATGAAAATATACACACGTACCTACGTACCAGCTTGTACATTATGTTATTATAACTCCTGTTTACGTAACAATGTTGTTCGGACTTTACAGGACTAGAAGAGAGACTCTAGGTAGCCTGGACAGGTCAAACCCTTCACAGATTTTAAGTCCCACACAGTCACACACATCGATATTTAAATTATTAATTTTAATTAAAGTTGACGTATTTGTATGGTTTGATAACTCACTAATCATAATTAAGCCAGTTAACTATCATTGTGCCAGCAAGGCTAAATGTAATAAAAACCTAATTTAAATTAGCATTCAACTGAGGTCTTCAACCTTTTTCTAAAAAGCGTCAGAGCATTGTAACTTTCACTCATTTTAGGAAAACCGTGAAGAATGACGTCATGAAATATGGAGAAGCACGTTGAATAATAAACAAGTCTCATATTGGATCCTGTGTGTCGTCATTCTGGTCTCGCAAGATCGCACTAGAATACAAAAGGGAGGTCTTACGTAATGGATTTTAAAGCCGTATTTCTATTCCCCTTCGAGTGATCGATTACGTTGGACCCTTTGGAAGTTTTGGGACTCGCGAGTTGATTTTTAATCGACCTGAATTCACGCTGAATTTGATTTTGGTAAGCTCTTTCTATTGTTGGTGAGAATCCATTTGGTAAGTGTTCTTGTGCTATGATAATGTAACTTGCGGATGACTTACTTTAGAAGTGGTAGTGAAAGTGTAAAGTAGTGAAATATAAAGGTCACGATAGTCAAGATAATATAGAAAGACGGATAGACAGCGGAGGCTTACTAATAGGCTTTTGTTTCCACCCTTCGGGTACTAAACCCTAAAACTACATAATCAAATGGTGCATCACCAAGGAAGGTGCAAATTTTGCCATCAGATAGATAATACATTAAGCGGTTTCTATAAATTTAATATGAAAAACCCATCTAACAATAAAATTATATAATAAATTCAAAAATATTTTACAAAAAACGGTTACAAATAATTCGATACCAAGTTGGCCTTAGTAACAGTATATTTTACCAAGTTGACCTGACGACGGCTGGAGCGAAAATGTACCAGAGACAACAAGAGCGCTGCTTTTATAGAAATGTTGCCGTCATGAATTTTAAAATAATGTTTCTTGCTGATTATACAATATTAATTTTCGTTAATAAAATCACTGGTTGATATTATTGAGTTGTTTTAAAATTAGTAAAAAACTCGATGAAAAAAGGGCTGTTTTTGCATTAAGAAAAACTAAGTTCTTAACTGAGGCTTGTTTATTCAACAGTTTTATGAAGAGCTCTTTTACATCCGAATAATTGTTGAGTTTGTTTCATAGTATCATTTAGTTTAAAAGTTAGACCATTTATTTATATGGGATTCGTCGCAGCGAAAATTTAAAAACTCTATTAAAAAGACTAGATTATTTTTAACACATTTTCCGCCAATAAATTATTAGGGTAGTTTTTAGACTCACACTGTATAGTATGGACAACGCGAAATAGAGTGTTGGGATTGGACACCATCAACTCGGACCGACGATATAGTGGCGGTCGCAGGCGTAATATGAAGGAGGCCTATGTCCAGCAGTGGACGATTGTAGGCTGATATGTTGATGACGCAGTACGGACAGTTGATCATGGTATGGTAGGTTTATTGCATTGTGGAAAATCATTTACGCCAACCTGGCATTTCATAATTACGTTACAATATAAGGCTTTACACTTCCATTTTCAGTTCAAAAGCTTTTACAGAATCTATTTTATTTACAGGTTTAAACAAAATTCAGCTTCACACAAAAAATAATTGCTAAAGCTTTTATATCCCGTGGCATTACCTCGCATGGTCCATTTTGGTACATTTTCCATATCAGTCCGAGAGCTGAGAGCAAATGGATTAGCGGCTTTTAACCGACATTCAGATAGGGAACACGGGAAATATGGAATGGGATGTTACTGTTCATCATTTCAGTGTAATGAAAAACGGTGGTGTTTTAAAAAGAAAAGACAGAGGAAAGCTTTTAAGGTAGTGAGGGCAAAAGGTAGCTTTTGTTCGAACATACGACTATTCAAAGCTAAGTTTGAATCTATCAAAAACCGTTGATTTGCTAAATACGCCCTTAAGTTACATGTAGGTCATTGTTTTCCAACTAATCTGCCTTTGTCGCAGTTAAATCTTACCTAGAAAAAACAATAGCGACTGAAACATTGATAAAGACATCAAAAGTCACAGAAATTCACTCATTTTAATTTCTACAAAACAATGAGTACTATGTCTAACGAAATTAATTTACACTTAGTAAACCTATCCCATAAAAGATAGCAAATAAAAAAGTCAACTGGAAGCTCATAACCATAGCCAAATAGGAGCACAAGGATGAAACCAGGTAAGCTCGTCTCACACAGGAAAGGGAAATCCGGAAAAAATGCCAATATCCCAAAAAGCGAATCAGCTTTTGTAACAAGAATCCTGATTCCTGACAGAGCCGCTCGCTGCTCCATACAAGGGTTTCTAATAAACAGCCTTTTTCTACAATCTGGGTCAAGTTTATTTTTCACTCAACTTGAGATCAGTAGGGACTTATCTCTATGTATAGGTATAATCTTATATAATATTAGAGCGAAAGTTGGGCTGGATGTGAAAATGTTTGTTATCACGCACGCTGAAAGTTTTGAATCGCTTGTGATATTGGACGGTTATGTTGGAACAGTGCGGATTAGATTACAGGCAACTTTTATAGTGGGTGTGACGCGAGAACACGCTCAGAAGTTGGAATGGATAGCAGCGAAGTCTAACGAACAATGGGTTATTCCAATTTTCCCCCTTGACAAATCCCCCTTAAGGGGGGAAAACAGTTTTTTTTAAGTCCAGGTCCCCCCCCCCCGGAGATAATTAAAACTTCAAGGGGGAAACAGGTTGTCTTTTTTATTTCAGTTTTCTTCCTCACAGATTTTCGGCGTTCCAGTCAATTTTTATGAGTACAGTACAACAGTGTCAAAAAAACAGAATTTAACAAAAATTACACCAAATGTAAGAAATAACACATCTCTAAAATGACACAAATTCTCTCACTCTAGAATGTCAAAAAACGATGTCACACCAAAGCACAAGTAATCTTTTCATAAGTCTTTACTATAGGGTTTTTTAGTACACGTCTTAGCACATCTTCAACCTAGACCAGATGGTATTTCGGTCAGTCGACCTATACTGAATACCACTATGCTTTATTGTAGACCATCTACGCCGTAGACTATCTACGCCGTAGACCATCTACGCCGTAGACCCTCTACGACGTAGACGATCTATAACGTAGGCAATCTAAAGATTTTATAAATATGTGTATACTTATAGCTTACATTTATCGATACCTACAAAAGCGCGTCCACTAAACTAAAACACCATCTAAACTTCTACACATCACGGCAAACATTTTAATCGGTGATTATTTCTAATTACTATTAGAAATGAAAAGGAATGAGGTATGCAGAGCATTTTGGAACACTGTTTCGCAACTAATGGGAACTATAACTAAGTTGAAAGCACTCTGGGACTAAACATAACATGAATGCATTTACAAGCGAAACTGTTATATTTGGATTGGGAAGCTCCTAAGTTCCCCGCTTACGTCAGTTTTTAGGGTTCCGTACCTCGAAAGGAAAAAACGGAACGTCAATCCGCACTATGGGTCAGAAGCGTAATTATCGTCTCAAAAATCACTTTGACAAAAGTTAGATTTCTAAATTTCTGTCTCCCGACAAGGAGTTGTCGGGAGACTACTTTTACGTTCCCTGATCTGTATACTAACAGGATTTAAAGAATTTATTTGCTCCAATTTGCTCCAATTAGAGTTAGAGGCAAAATAGTGTACCGTGGGAAAATTAAATAAAATGAAAATTTGGTAATTGTAGCATATTATCTTGATTTTTATTTACGTGATGACCTTAAATTTGTTATATCTTGTTTTATTTCAATGAAATTTAATTATTTATGTCGTGAGAAACATCATATACCTATATTTATGAAGGTACCTTTTTTATAATTATTTTAGCCGTAAATAGAGAAAAACAGCATTTTTTTGATAAAAGTTAACACCCAATCAAATAAATCAAAATAGTTGCGGTTTCCGACCCGCGAAATGCAGAAACCAAATATTGGTATGTTATGTACATATACCTGTAAATATAAAAGGAATTTAGGTTCCAAACATAAATTCTTTTGTCATTATCGTGCAAACAAATGTATCAAAAAACCCAAAATGTGTGAATTCATTGTATCAAAACGCGAATTATGTTCCGTTTTAATCGAGAACGATGCCACTTCGGAAAACATTCAAAAGTATTTGGAAGAAAACTATAACTTAACACAATATAAACGCCAAAAAGTTGTCGAAAACGTACAACAAAATATCCTACAAAAATTCCGTGATCGTAGATGGTCGAAACCTACGATCTGTTTGTCATAAAGCTGCAACTTATGTCAATATTTTATATTAACATAATTTCTCGATTATATTAACATAAATTCAAATTCACATGCTTGAATTTGAATTTATGAGATAAAGAGATATTATTGGATAATATTTATTGAAGAAAAATCTCACATTAGCAAGTACTTTCCATTATGTTTAAAAATCGTCAACAAGAAAGTTAATTTGAGGTTAATTACTGCGGGTTTGTTTATCATTTAGGGCAGGGTTTAAAAAAATAGAATATAGAAGGATAAAATCTCGATAGCGTTAGATAGCGAGTTCAAAGTTGTGTTCGATGATGAAGATTTTTATGCTACAAAACTTTGCGTTTACTTTTTTTACGGTTATTAGAATGTTTATCACTTATTGTTTTATTTTATATTTATAATAAGTACTTCTGTTATAGTAACTATTTATAAGTTTCTAATTTATCTTAAATAATGTTTGTAATAGGTTTTTTATTACTTGTTACTCAAAAAAAAGGAAAAAAGCAAAAATAAAATAATTTTCTGAATAAAATAAATAAATTAATGTTTATGTATTATTTTCTGTCTAATATAATGTAGAATTTTGTTTTTATTATGTTCATTAGATTAGTTAAAATCCGCGAAAACGTAAAAAAATATGAAATTTAAGTTTATTGGCAATTATGACATATTATTAAAGCTATTTTAATGATTATTTTTTGTTTCATTTATAGTCCATATAATCTAAGATTATAATTGTGAAAGATTCATTAAGTTATTTTGAAAACTGAGAAAGTTACAGATTTTTGAGACGATAATTACGCTACTGACCCATACTGATCCGTCAGTCTTTCTGTCTGTCAAGACCCTTTATCTCAGGAACATTCATATAATAAAAATATAGTTTGACCGTAACCGCTGTACCGCGCCTGAGGTATGCGCGCGAGACGGGGGGAAGTAGTAAGACGCACACGAGATAAATATCCAAAGTTGGGACGAGCGCTATCTCGTGATGTCAAGACAATCATTTTTAAATTGACCAAATATTTTTACAAAAATAAGAAAGCTTTGAATATAAAAGTTATCGCGATAGTAGATTTATTATTATCGATCTATTAATAATAAATTTGCAGAACGACTCCAATTCAAGTTCCAATGGCGAAACGGAAGATGAATTTGAAGCAGAATCTATGTCAGAATATCTGTAGACAATTTAGTTATAAAAAATATAATCGTTACATAAAATAAACATTTCGTTTACCTACGATATCATAAGATCTATCCGACAATATCGATCTCATGTGTACTCTTGCTCTTTTTTCCCGGCCCCCACCTCGCCACACTTTCCTAAGGAGCGGTACAGCGGACTCGGTCAAATTATAGTACAAATTTTAACTGTTTATTAGTAAAAATTTTACCTAAAATGAGGAATAATCGGAATTTATAAATAAGCCCATTGTCTCAATAATACGCAGACCCGTGTTATTTAGACAGTTGAAATTTTCACAGATGATGTATTTCTGTTGCCGCAAAACCAACAAATACTAAAAAACAGAATAAAATCTATATTTAAGGGAGCTCCCACACAACGGAAATGTTTTTTTGCCTTTTTAATAGATAATGGTACGGAGCCCTTCGTGAGCGAGTGCGACTCACACTTGACCTGTTTTTCATCTTTTGATGCTTAGGTAGTCGGAGGCCTTTGTTCCTACTTATAAGCCAGACGGGTGGGACCATCGGTGAACACGTTTGTGTGTTTAAGCCCTTTAATAGCGTAAAATTAACCAACAATAATATTGTACAGTCGTTTGTGTCCGCTAGTAAACCAAAAAAATTTAGTGAATTAAAGTCAATTGCACCTTATTTCTTGTTTGATAGTAATTACTATTTATCAAGCTGTTTTTTAATAAAAAAATGACTTGTCTAAGTGCTTATTTTGTAAGGCTAAAGAAATAAATAATTTGACACTTGACTCTTTGCTTTTTTTATGTGAAATAGTTTACTTTCATTTGACCGCAATCTCAGATGGAAAGCAAAGATGTGGCCGACGATGTATCACGAAGATCTAGAAGATACCTATTCACTCTTGTCTTGAAGAGACCCAGGTTGTAATTGGCTGGAAATACAGAGGCAGGGAGCGAGTTCCATTCCTTTGCGGAGCGAATAATAAAGGTGGAGGGAAACCGCTTAGTCACATCACAAGATACAAAACAGGACTGAAGTGCCTCATTGAAGAATCAACCCCATCCACACCCACAGAAAACCTTAAACGAAGCTGTCAGTCACTTAAAGTCCTGCTCCGATATTTCAAGGAGCTGGGCTGGTTAGGGCCAGCTTAGGCAAGGGGATAATGCACAATACACTCCTATGCGAGCGTCCGTGCAGATCTTAGTTCCCCCACTTAGAATTAAAATTAGAATTAGAAACCGCTTAGTGCGAGTGGAGGGTACATCCACATAATTGGCAAAATGGTCATCAGTAACAAGTTGCCAAAATATTGTAAATTACTTCAATCTTACAACGCATGAGTGCGGGGTGTGTTAAACAATAACGAAATGTTATTCTAACAAGAGCATTACATGACTGAATGTAATTTTAGTCTATCTTGTTCTTGTTTTACTTTTATTTTGATCCAACTGCACGTCCACAATCTCTTTTTCAATCATATAACAAGAACAGAAAGCTCATCTCTGTTTTTATTAGAAACTACATACTAGAACCTGTATTGTTACGTAGCATCGGAGTCTTTGTGCATATTTGAACAGGTAAGTACGTACCTTAGGTTTCATAGAACAAAGCTTTCTGAACGGGGTGAGAACGTTATGTGGTTCGGCTTTAAAAGGAGACGGGTATTTTAAATTGTGCTTTGTAGTTCAATATAGTAGACGGCTTTCCGTCTCAAAACTGGACATTTAAGTTATCGTCATCATCATCAGCCTATGTTAGTCCACTGCTGGATATAGGCCTCCCCTAATGAGCGCCATAGCGCCCTTTCTTCGGCTTGACGCATCCAGCATCTGCAGTCTTTCGCAGATCGTCATCCCACCTGGCCAGAGGGCGCCCTACACTACGTTTGCCGAGTCGCGGTCTTTACTCAAGAACTCGTTGACCCCATCGGTTGTCGGTTCTTCGCAAGATATGTCAGGCCCACTGCCACTTCAGCTTGCTTATTCTTTGAGCTATGTTTGCTTTGGTTCTCTGTCGGATGTATTCGTTACGAATCCTATCTTTCAGAGAGACTCCGAGCATAGCTCTTTCCATATCTCGCTGAGCGACTTTGAGCTGGTAGACCAAGCATATCGTGAGTGTCCACGTCTCAGTTCCGTAGGTCATGACGGGTAGAACGCTCTGACTGAAAACTTTGGTGGACGACAAGAAGACTCGACGTAGTTTTCCAAAATTTTTAAATTATACTACTACCAAAAACAACATGCTCAATTTGTTTATTTCCATTTACATACTTAATCAAGAAATAAATATAGATATAGAGAATAATAATAATAATTTATTCAAAAACGTCATATGAATAATAACAACTTTAAAACTTTAAATTACGTGTGCCTGAACTAAGTAAAACCTGTATCTCAGGCAAATATTGCTTAGACGGTATACATAGGTATGTTTAATTATAAAATATATATAAAGTAAAACAAAGCGACAGTACAGATTTTCAAAATAACATATGCTAATTACGCTAAACTAGGCTATAATTTAGGGGTACCTACATAAAATACAATTAAATACTGATACAGACATAAACATATAGTAAATACAAAAAAGATGCCTCAGGGTAATAAACAAATCATGGTTCCGTGATACTTGCAAACCCCTCTTTACTAATTGTAAAGTCCTACCTCTACCATGCTTGTATATTAGAGAAGTCTGTGTATTTGTCAAATCTTACCCAAGTTACTTTACTAAACGTAGGGATGTTAATATTCGACAAAAAAGGGCCAAATTTCAGAACTTGCTCTATAAACCTCAGTGTTGTAAGGATATTTACAAGAAAAATGTTTTTAACATGTGCATAATTATTTATAACAAGCTCCCAGAAGAATTAAAGGATTTGAATGGAAACCTATTTAAGAAAAAGTTAGATATTTGGCTGCTCTCAAATTGTTTTTATAATGTAAACGAATACTTAAACTTTAAGAAAATTAATAAAGGATATTGTGTACCTAATAGAGACATAATTATTTAATATTTGCACACCTGCTTGCGGGTCGAATACTTTGACATTACTTACCTTTAAGATCTTGACATGTAATTATTGTATTCTGCAAATAAATGATTGATTCTGAAATGATTGATTCTGATTCATATTATTATTATTATTCATATTCATATTCATTCACCACCTATTATTTATATTTACTGTGTCGGCACTTTTAGGCGCCTCCATAGTCTATAGAGTTTATGTACCTATTTTCTGTGATTATTTTTGCCGATGATGCTGATGCAGATGCTTAGCAGTGGTTTATCTCAACCGAAGAAACCCGAAGATCCTAGCAGGCTACTTTCAACAAACCAATTGACTGTTAGCGATTCTCAAAGCAAGAAGTAGAGATAAGTAGGTAGCTTATATTAGTAAAGAGGTTGTTTAATTTTTTTACAATAGTATTTACCTCGCCTAACTCAAAGTTCAAAACATCCTCCTTATATCCGAATTAAATTCATACACTTTTATTGTGCATTTTTAACAGCGCAGCGTAAATTTTGTGAATAGGCCAGTGTTTTCAATCAGTCTAGAAGCACACCACAATTTGCACTTGTGTGCATAAAGGTGCGAAACCACCAAATCACAACAATCGACTACATCAGAGGCTAAATTACAAAAAACAGAGGTGGGTACTCTGTACAGCCATATTAGGGAAAGCACTCGTGAAAACATCCTTATCAAAGTTTTAAGTTCTCTAATTGTCTAATCATTTTTGTGCAGTGTCGATCAAACACTGTGACCATTTATGAATATGTACCTATACCAAAGTGCTCACACATAAATTGCAGAAATAAATAATAATAATAATTAAAAATAATTCGTCTAGATCCGCTATTTATGATCGGTGAAGCATAGACATGCGTCAGCTCGTACCACCATAGTGAATACACACCTTTAAATCCACTTGAACCTTGAAGACGACACAGACAAGTTGCCGAGTACGAAGCTAACTAGTCCCGCAGTGTAACTGTAGATAATGTATCCAATTCGTCTTGTATTCACGCCGTACCCGGTTAATGCTCTAAATAAACTAGATTTAGGTCCATTGTTTATTTACAATTGTTCCTTTTAAGTGCGCTGCATTATTCTGAACACCCTTAAGGAGTTTCTAAATTAGGGAATTACTCAAACACCTACTTAGGTATATGTAGTGAATTCTGCCAGTGAAATATTGCCGTAGTCTCACGAACATGAGTCTCAATTTCGTATAGCACGTCATCGCAACGCCAGCTAACTTAAAATAACAAATGCTACGCCGTAGCAGCTACCACGGATAAAGTGGAGTGAGGGGATCATTGGCAAAAAGGAGCGAAAATAATACCTACCCAATAGGAAATAATAGGAATTGTTGACTTAACCCACCTATCTTCATCGGGATACTTCACGCGGATAAAGGAAAGGTAAGTTAATAATGCTAGGTGGGTAGAATTACCTGGCTAATAATTTGTTGAAAAAAGGAAAAGAACACTAACGAACGAATTAAGGTCATGAAGAGTTTTGTAATTTTTGCGATAAAACTTTTGATACCTAGCATGGTTCTAATCTAAGGTAAAAATAATGGTGTTTTGAGTTACCATTAGGTATTTAGTTACTTAGTAAGTATCTACTATGCTCCCCATCAAGAATTTGGTAAATATCTCGCTATGCTTAAATTATATTAGCGTTCATCATTTTTCGCTTACAAAAGGCATCAAAATATAAACCTCTCGCGCTCTGAAGATCCGAAGATTGCGACGCCTGTCGAAGACTTGGCTAAACTGAAAGTCTGTGGTTATAAACGGCATTTCGGAAGCCCCTATTACATTGAGTAAAGACGAACATTCCAAAGCCAACTGTAGAGGAGTCTATTGGTATCTATAAAATATTCTACCATGGTCTGGGGAATGTATAAAAATTGAAGCTTTGTTTGTCACAAATGAACGGACTATGCATGTAATCCTGCAAAGTAGGATAAGAACACATTTTAGCTCTATCCGTGGCGCAGTGAGCGTAGGACTGCTCGAAGCATACTTAAATATATTCTGCTCGAATTCACACTTGAATATATTCAAAAAGTACCTAAGTAGATCTTTACCGGTACAAACTTTCCTGGTGAAACTTTGGCCATAGGCGTAGGTAGATTTAGAGCGGTCTTAGTATTTGTTACACAGAATTTATAGAGTGTCTCCAATTGCGCCTTAAATACGGTACTATTGTAAAAAGTTTATGGGAACAAAGCCCCGGGAATTCGCTAGTCTACAGATATTATTTCCTGTAAAGACCTAGTGGCGGCGGAGTGCACACCGTTCGGCGAGCAAACTGAATTAGGAGCGTTTTTCTCCATTTTATATCTCTCGCCCTCTAAGGAGCGAAGTGTTGAATTATTGGACTTACTTTATTTTATAAAGCGATTTCGCCGGGGAGTTTTGTTTACTTTAAAACGTGGCTTTTCGAAAAATTCTCTTTTAAGTTTTATTGAATTGAAATTCGTCGATAATTTGCTGAGAGTGCCTTTTATGAGTTTTTGCGAGACGGCAGAGTGAAGCTAAAACACTTGGCCCATATTAATAAGAAAACGCTATTCCTTTTATAATCACAACTTACTATAAGAGTAGTTAATCTCAGAGTAAGCTTGTGGTAACGTAGTTTTAAAAACAGTATTATTAAACCTGGATTAATGACGGAGTAGGTATACCTAACTTATTCCTCCGGTTAGGGCTGAAAACAGCATAATTGATCAAATGTACCAACATAAAAATGCTAATAAGTGACTTTTTACGTAATTTTCTGTGGAAATTCAGGATAGTCTGTGGGAATAATTGGAAAAAAGTTGTCAATGATCGACAAGATGACAAGAGAGAATGACGTAAATGAAACAGTTTTTGAAATTTTCTATTTACATAATCCATGTAATAAACATTTTGGAATTCGGAGTATTGTTTATTATTTATTTATTTTATTTTATTTTCAAATCTTCGGAAAACTTACAGCTAGAACAAAAATATGAAATATTAATCATAAACACATGAAAGTAACATGTATCTGAAGGCTATTTACGAAGTTTCCACTGGTAGTACAATTCTAGTTTTATAAATTCAGTGGTAATGGACGACTAAAAAACGAATACACAAAAGAAAGTTAAATTAAAAGACACATTGCACACACTAGATACATAAAAGTAAAGTAAAGTTTAAACTACTACTTTTAAAACTAAGTTTAAGTTGAGGTTATCGAAAAAAAAAATTGTCACAAAACAATCGCTTGAGAACGATAACAGAGGTTGCAAAAAGATCTATATCAATGTCTGCACTTACCAAGGTATTGAAAGAAGTACTTGCTCTTATTATAAACGCGTTCTGTCTGTAGTTAGATTTTACAAAAGGTATATGCAACAGATTAGGTCTTCTCAATGCAGCCCGGTGGGTGCGTAGTCCTATGAGCTCCAACAACTCCGAACAGTCAACTGTGCCATTTGCTATATTCAGGAGATACACTAAATCAGCGATATTACGCCGTTCACAAAGAGGAAGAAAATGAAACCTACGACATCTAGCCAGGTAATCAGGAAGAAAGAGTTTGGCTTTATATTGTAAGTACCTCACGAACCTCTTCTGAATACGTTCCAATCGTGTAGAGTATACGTCATAGCGGGGGTTCCATACTTGGGACGCATATTCTAGATTATTGTGAGCCAAAAGCGTGTGCGATCAGCTAATGTGACAAGAATTGTATCGGATGGGAAAAGTGCTACCTAAAGCATTGTCATAGCACGTCCTCACCGCACCTCAAGAGCCTACAATTGGTCCACTGCTGGACGCAGGCCTTCCCCTGACAAGCGCCGTTGGCTTTTATCTCTTGGGGGGTAATGCCCATAATTCCCACGCTGGCCATACGGGTTGGGGATCGCTGGGCGGTGGTTGTTCTTCAGGAGGCACTGCTGCCTGCCGCCAGCGGATATCCTTTAGTCGCCTCTGACGACACCCGCAGGAAGAGATGTTGCAAATTCTGAGCCGATTCATCACACGGCAAAGATTTGGCGTCTTCACACACGTATTCGTAATGATGAGCAGAACCTGCACTTCACGCATTTTCATTGCCTACGCTATGTATACCTTTATGAATAAGCGCATACAAATAAATACATAATACAAATGAAAGACCTTGGTTTTATTTATTTAAAAGATTATATTAGTCAAGTTAAAGTAACTAATTTAAATTTTCTCTCCTCGAGCCCATGTTCTGATGGTACAGTACAAACTCAGGATTTGCGAGATGATCAAAAGGGTATTGATAAGGTTTTCACTGTTTCACGCGTCTTGTGGTTTGTGGATTCTTAAGTTTAATTTTCTCCTGTATTAATGTTAGATCTTGAATGTAAGCAGTCTTCCAAATCACAACAAAGAAGAATACACTATGTACTATCACAATAGATATTTGTTTACTTTCTCACATCTGACGTAACAGACAAGGACAATAACGACTAAACTTAGAGGCTGGAACTTTTTGGAGGTTTTATGTCACCTTACTCCATAACTAAACTAGCCTAAACGACGGAATAAAATTTACTTCGAGACTAACCTCGGAACAGCTTACTCCTTCATAATTATCTGTTTATTAGTACAAATTTTACCTAAAATGAGGAATAGCGGTGGAGTAAAGTTACGCACTCGATAATCGGATTTTATAAATAAGGCCATTAAGTCTTTTGGATGGTCGGCTTACTGTGTGCTACGGAATGGTTATGTAGTAGCTTCTACAAATTTTTCAAAGCAGCTTCTACGCACAGCTTTCGTAGACAACCCCTAGAACCAAGTCGTAGCACATGAACTCCCTGAGTCACTGCGAAAGCTCCCTTGTTTGTTGTTTTATAGGAGGTTAAGATCATTCTTATCAAGGACCGCATATTACACCGTAAATGAATTTATTAATGATAAAAATGTTACTTCATATTTTACTTGACCCAGCTTATACAGAATGATTGACATGATTTTAAATTTACGATTTGATTTATTGACATTTATTTTTAAGCTATTGCATAGCTTCTATCGCGGGCCTTGAGCGCGGGGACCGAATCCAGAAATTCCGTAACGAAAAAACCTTGACGTTTGTCTCTTTAGTTCAGCAACTCGCCTCTAGATGGCATTGCAATAGCTTTACCGCGGCAGTCCCCGAGTGCCACACGTCTTTTTTAATTTAATTTAGTTATTTAATTGTATTAAAACGATTGCATGCCTAAAGGCAGAAAACAATGATTCCAATTTAATATATGTAAGATCTTTATAACATTGTATTTCAAGCAAACTTTTACTTTTACTTTTTTTACTATTGGGTGTAGTTTATTGCCATTTAAGTTATATCGAGAAAGTAGACAAGATGCTCATAATAGACAGAAATGGAGTAGAGGTACGTCTTTATCGATATGCTCTAACCAACCCGTCACAGTTAAGAAGGAAGGTACAAGTATATCAGCCAGCATTTATACTCAAAATAGAAGTGATGCAAGTCCCCGAGGACTTAATCCGGCATTAAACATGCCACGCTGCGGGCGGTTTCAGACAGTCGATTCACAGACCTAAGGTTTTTTCTAACCAACCTACGTACAAAGGTTAAGCTCCGTGTTTCAGCTGGCCTTTCCTTTTCATTAAGTTGCCACGCACAATATTGCTGGTCCTCGTAAACTCGGACCGACGTCGTTTACACCGAGACTCAACTAGTCGGTACCTACAGTACCTACTACCGCCCAAAGTAATGAGACTTGAGGAAAAATTATAGGTATGTTTAATGAAAGGGCTTCACTTTCATTTAGCCTACGGACGCGGAAAACGAATTAGATGCCCGCAGTTACATCCAATTTGGTACAAGTTACTAGTTCATCTGATTAGCAGCAATTGATGGGGTAGATAAAGCCCTGCTCTGATTTGATAGGGTTTTTCTCTGAATTCCTACGTCGCAACAGGCGGAAATATGTAAAGAAAATTTACTTGATTTTTTATGTAAGTATACAAACGGGCAGAAAAATAAAGCAGGTAAGCACATTCTCTTTAACAAGTCTTAATCAACAGCCTATTAGTCAGCTTGTAAAGCAGTAGGTAAGTAGGTAGAGCTAGTAGTACCTTTTGAGATTGAAGAAAAGCAAAACAAAAAGAATTCTTGTTCGTGACAGGGGTACCTAATTGGGTAAGAGCGGTAAAATAGGTAAGTACCTGCCTTTTGTTTTACTATCCAACATCACAGATAGGAAATATAAAATAAAATGCGCAAACAAGACCGACGATTACTTGGTTTTGTTTCAAAAAGCACTCTATTTGAATAAATCAGGTAGAGTTCTTTTATGAAGGTGATGTACGTACATAGGTATATATATAAAGTAATCCAGTTCGTCTACTTCATATTTCTGTTTTATTTTATAGTGGAGCTTTCAGGTAATATCTAGCCGAAGTTTCAGGAAATTCATTTTTATAACGAATAGGTACCTTACCCTCCTAAACAGAACGGAACCTCGCAGGGTGGCGAGTGAATTAAAACTAATGGAACAGTTAATTTCTCATGAGAATAAGCTTCACCGTAAGCATCGCTTTTGCCCTTTTGATTCTGTTGCTATTTTTCAGTGTACTTTTTTGTGCAAAATATTGATCAATTTTATTTATAATCGGCGTAATAACACTGGGATGCGATCGTGGGGAAAATGCGAATCGTTCATAACAATAAATTGTAGAGTTTACTACGGTCGTTGGGTACGGGTAGGTTAGGTACCTACTCGTAGTAATGCTGGGTGAGTAGGTAGGTATACGTAGATAAATATTATTCGTAGGGAGGTACATTACATACCTAGTAGGTATATTATTATAAAATACCTGTGCCTCTACCATAAGAATAAATAAAAGTCAGTTTTGTCTATTCTTATGCCTCTTCTAAAGAATATAAGAACGTAAATACTATGTAAGTACTATCTGTAATAGAGGACACCTATTAATTAAATAATAATAAAAGGGGAATATTAAAACGATCGTATCAAAATCTAGCCTGGAGACTACATAACTAAGTGACCGACTAGAAATACAGAGAAAGGAAACCTTTTCGACGTTTTCGACTAATAAAAAATCGACTAAAGTAGTTCGACCTTGAGTTGACCCCACCTGTGTATGTGTTGGCGTCTTACAAAGTAAGGTTTAAAAACCTTTGAAAAAAATATGAATATTAATTGGGCATATAAATAAGGTAGGTATAGTATATGAATTCCAATTAATACCACACTACCACATAGTCTTTCTGAACTCTCAACCACCTGACAACTTTCCATGGTGGGGTAGAAAGTTTATAAGTCAGCAGGTAAGGCCCCTATTTTTACAAGATTTTTTTTAGATAGAATCTGTTTCAAACAACCTGCACCAATGAAGCCATTTTCTTTAAAACTTCGGACGCCCTCCCGTTCCTTTGAAGTAGGTAAACAAGTTTACCAAGTCTTGTGTCCATTGGAGCGGTGAATGCAAAACGTAACTTGCAGTATTTATTTTGAGCCGATTTTATTTCAACGAACTGCAATGGTTAGTATCTACAACTAGGTGCCTTCTTAAATTGTTAAAACCCTTCCGTGCAAAAAGGCGTAGCGTAGGTAGGTTAGGTCATTTTGGTTAGGTACATACCTACTATAAAATATCAGATTATCTAGCTAGATGATAAAAAAGTGTTGGACGGGTTTGCTCCAACTCGAAACATAACAACTAACAGGCTAAATGCCTTTATTAAGCTATTGCATAGCTTCTATCGCGGGCCTTGAGCGTGGGGACCGAATCCAGAAATTCCGTAACGCAAAAACCTTGAGCTCCCCCCACTCCGCCGGGCAAGGAGGTGTGGCTTGAAGGCCCTGCATCGTCTAACGTCGTTTCAGTTCGGCAGTCTTCGGCACGGTTGTGTGCGTCGTTTATTATAATCGGACGAATACTTATGCAGCTGTTTATGAGAAAGTATATAGGTGTATAGGTATTTATGTACAACAGTGAATAGCTGTAGGTACTTGTAAAATTTGTGTATAAAGTGTTTTGAATATGAATGAACAGAGTGCATTTATTATTAATGAAGAAAGTCACGAAAAAATAGTGAAAGAAAATGAGTGAGTACCTACTCTATGTATATACATACATTTTATTTAAGATCCTGTGCACAGTCGGGTGGGATACTACGGTTCCACGACCTCTAAGCAGATTTGCTGCAGTCCGCGTTCCTACACGAGGGTTTCTCCTGACAAGGTCCAAAGACCCGTTCTTGCACCTGAACTCCTACCTCTCTGCCACCCCCGCGCCTTTGAGGAGTAATCCGTTCATCACTCAGAACCCTCTGATAGGCCGCCGTGATGACTCTAGCATCAACCGGATGTTGCCGATTTGGGTACCTATCCCGGTAAATTCGCAAGGCTTGTGACGCATTTCCTCTAGCTTCACCGTAGCACATAAAATACTGAAAACTTAACAAACTAAACTGCTTCTAATAATTATCAAAAAATACACGAAACGATCAGTACGTTAACACCGCGCGCGACTATTCAGACCAGTTGGTGATCACGTACTAAAACAAAATAATAAAAACATTCGTGAAATTAGGTAAAATTATATCCCTTTATAAAAGCCGAATATTTCTTTGAGTAGCCGCCGACCGAAATCGCGCTGTCATATCTCCTATGAGTTCTAAAGTAATAATCATAAGTTTCCTTTTTTTAAATTTTGTCGGTAAAAATCAAAGACGCGCGCGTTGTACGGCCTTCGGGTAGCCCCGCCGCCCGCGCCCGCGTCGCGCCCTTGCGCGCGCCCCGGCGGCGCGCCGTGCGGCACGGGCACGCGGCATGGGCCGGGGCCCGTGCCGGGTAGTGCCGTCGCCTGCAGTCGACTGCAGCCAATGGAAGCCGTCGACCGCAGTCGATGCGTGTACAACTTGCAGTCCGTGTCAACTTGTAGTCCGTGTAAATGCCCTAGAACTCCCGAGACGAGACTACAAACTTATCTTTTCATAAATAACTAGCTGCGCCCCGCGGCTTTGCACGCGTTGTTCCTGTGGAAACGTTAAAAGGTGATTTTTATCCCACGGGACTGATTTATGGAATAAAAAGTAGACCATGTTTGATTCCAGGATTAGAATTATCTGTATGCAAAATTTCAGTCAGATCCGTCCAGTAGTTTTGGCTTGAAGAAGTAACATACATACATACATAGAAACTTTCGCATTTATAATATTAGTGTGATTTGTACCTACCTATAGTGTATCCATTTTGAATGGGGCATAAACGTAAACATACCGCCCATACTTAACCTAAAATTCACTTTGTTGGCGCGTCCGTATACGCATACGTAATTTACATTACTTGTCAATTTTAGATCCTCCCTTCAATAAAAATTGCTTACAATTATATCTGAAACTCGACGCCAAGCAAGTGAGATTTTGTTATTTGTGTCGTATTTTGTTTACTAACATGCTTCATTCAATATGGATAAACCATACGTACTTTAATTTGCAGCCATGACCTTGAAGTATGCCAATAATTCATTAGAAACTTTAACATTTTAAACCATTGATTAATTAAAAAGGGAAGATGAGGTACTAGTTTCTCAAAAATGGCAACCTCATATTGTGTAAAATTGTGTGCTCCAACCTTAGTCACCGTCTGACCGGCGGCGGCGTCACGGGCGGTCGTGATTCGCGTGAAATGTTGTTGTCTCGGTCTCACTTCGGTCTTAGATACGTCTTTCCGTCTTTGTTCTTCTTTGTATTGCACTGGACTGGAAATATAACTGTGAGCGTATGTGTTTGCGTGTAGTTCTAACACATGCCAATTTTTGAGTAAGCGCTGGGAGAACGTAACCTATCTTCCCTTTTTAATTAATCAATGTTTTAAACATGGACGTAGATAAATTTACGGACGGAATCCTACAGATTCAAAAGTGAAGACAGTTTTAAGCTATTGCATAGCTTCTATCGCGGGCCTTGAGCGCGGGGACCGAATCCATAAATTCCGTAACGAAAAAACCTTGACGTTTGTCTCTTTAGTTCAGCAACTCGCCTCTAGATGGCATTGCAATAGCTTTACCGCGGCAGTCCCCGAGTGCCACACGTCTTTTTTTTTGTTTTTGTTTTGATTTTTCTGTTGATAATAATTTTGTGTCACATCGAAGTAATACGTTGATGAACCAATAAATTGATTTGTGGATGTGATCCCGTGTTTTATGTTGACGAAACGACTGTGGTTTCCGCGACATTTCACGACAAGAAGACAAGAATGCATTTTTCGTTTTTTACATTTGTTTACAACGCTGTACATCTGTTGACGTCTAAAGCCGTAATGGCTGGCAGTCGATGGACAGACTATGATATCAATGTGTGAGTGTGTTCGTGTACGTACTGAGGGTGGACAGACTATCGAGTGCTTCATTTTATTTCTTAATGAGACTCCGTCCGTGAATTTTGCTAGTTTGCTGTCCATGATTTTAAACACATTTTACTTTGTCTACAATAAGTAACTACCTACGTTTGTACATACACACATACCTATAACCTACGTTTGTACGTTTGGGGCATGGCGTGGCGCGGCGGGGCGGGCGGGCTAAGCAAAGGCCGCATACGCGCGTGTAAACTCTTTGACTTTTACCGAAAAACCATTTTAGTTAGTATACTTAGTAAAACCATTTTAGTTAGTATAGTAAAAACCATTTAAGTTAGTATAGTACCTACGTGTTCGTTATTCAGTCTGAACAGTTGCGCGGTGCATAAACATGGTTAGTATGTTTATGTTTCGTGATTTTCTTTTGTTAATTATTAGTTGGCTAGGCAGAGATAAGTTTATGTTTGCCGCAGCGCGTTGGCTAGGCAGATCAGTGTGTGTACCTATACCTATTAATTATTGGTGTTGTGTGTTTTATTATTGTGAGTTTGTTAGATAATAGTTATCCTTAGAGAAGGCATTTAATAAGGTTAGTGTTTTTTTTATCATGATTACATTATGTTTAGTGCGAGGGAGTAGGTATGGACAAATGCTTACCTAGGTAGCTATCGATAAACTGCGGGCATCAAGTGAGATGTTTGGTAAACATCTGGGTAGGTAGGGATCCATCAGAGGACTATCGTAGGGCCTGTGTTCCTGCCCCCCAGAATTAACGGAAAGCCATCATCACCATCATCAGCCTATAACTAGTCCACAGATGCACATAGGTCGGCCTCCCTAATGAGCGCCATAGCGCTCTGTCTTCAGCTTGATGTATCCAGCATGCAGACGATCTTCTAAAGATTGCAGGCAGCTGCAGTCTTTATCTGATCATCATCCCACCTGGCCGAACGGTCGTCGGCTGTCGACGCTTGCAGTCGGCTGCCGTCACCTGCAGTCGGCTGTTGTCGCCGACTGCTGTTAAAGCGCATCAGGGCGCATCCTTCCGAGCCGCTTCCGCCGGAATCCGTGAAAGGAGGATTTACTACTGATTTGAGTAAAATGCGGCGGTGCGGATATTTGCGCGGGGTTGCCTATGTACCTACCTATTATTTTATGATGAATGATTCGAAAATGCGATGACTTCGGCACGTGCGGCCGCAGGGCAGCGCGGACATAATAAACGCTCGCTCATCTTTACGTGTCGGGCGGGTGAATGACCGCAGAATTCAGCTGTGGCTGTGGTTGTACTAGTGGGTACCTACTAGTGGGTAGGTAGGTACTTATTTAAGGCAAAATGTGAATGTGAATTTAATGTGTTTTACATTTTAAGTTATCATCAATTATGGGCATGCTTTCAAGGCCATGGCCGCTGATTAAATAGTAGGTTAGGTACCTACCTACTAGGTAATTATTTATGCAAAGATAAGTTTGTAGGTACCTTGTTTCGCTCGGGCGGGAGTTTTACGTGTCGGGCGGGAGAACAACCGCGGATTTCAGCTGTGCTGTTGTGGCTGTGGCCCTACCAAAAAAACACATTTAATTTTGTCTAAAATACTCTCGTACCCCATAGCCTGCGGGTGTCCGAGGGTATTTTAGACATAATTAAATGTGTTTTTTTTTATTTCTAATCAATGATAGGCATGCTCAAGGCCATGGCCGGAAATTTAATCGTAGGTAGGTTAGGTAGTAGGTAGGTCAATTTATGGAATGATAAGTTTGTAGGTAGGTAGGTACCTAGTCTCGCACGGGCGCGGGCGGCGGCGGCGGGAGTTTTACGTGTCGGGCGGGTGAACGACCGCGGCGGATTACAGCTGTGGACAGCGAGTGCACGTGTACTAGCTGTCGAGTGAGAGGTTGGCAGTGTTTTAAATACATTGCTGATTTTAAATTTGTTTTCTTGTCGGTCACCACGCTCGGCTCAAAAAGTGTAACTTGAATTAATAACAAAGAAAAAGCAATACTGCATGAAAAAAATAAATAAGTAAAATTATAATTGCATAAGTTGATACAAAATGCTATGCAAAAGCTTTACCGCGGCAGTCCCCGAGTGCCACACGTCTTTTTTTTTATATTTAATTTTTTTACTTTATTACTTTATATTTAGCCTGCCTGCCGAAGCGACAGTAATCAAAATATCACTTTATTTTCTAGTCAGTAGGTAAAGTAAGTAGGTGTGATTAAACATCACACTAATAATTATAAATCCGAAAGTTTGTCGGTATGGTATGGATGGATGGATGTTTGTGACCTCTTCACGCTAAAACTACTGAACAAATCGGGCTGAAATTTACATACAGTGATAGGTAGTTCTAATCCTGGAATCAAACATAGGCTACTTTTTATCCCATAAATAAGTTCCCGTGGGATGAAAATCACCTTTTAATGTTTCCATAGGAACAACGCGTGCGAAATCGCGGGGCACAGCCATTGATTAATTAAAAAGGGAAGATACCTAGGTTACGTTCTCCCAGCGCTTACTCAAAAATTGGCATTTGTTACAACTACACGCAAACACATACGCTCAGAGTTATATTTCCAGTCCTGTGCAATACAAAGAAGAAAAAAGACGGAAAGACGTATCTAAGACCGAAGTACCGAAGTGAGACCGAGATAACAATATTTCACGCGAATCTGGAAATGACTGAGGTGGGAGCACACAATTTTACACAACATGAGGTTGCCATTTTCGAGAATCTAGTAGGTACCTACCTCATATTCCCTTTTTAATTAATCAATGGGCGCAGCTAGTTTAATTTATAATTTGACCTTTTCGAAGTGTTTGTATTGTACCTATTTTATTTATAGAAATCTCAGACCTGTTAGTCTGAGATAGAAATAAAGAATTTTTGATTTGATTTGTTTTTATTTCTTCATCGTTTTAGGCTCAGACCAATTTGTTGGTCTGATCGTTTTAGGAAGGTACTTACCTACCTAGTCAGCTACCAAAATAAATGTCTAGTCGATATTATGCTTACCTACAATAGGATGGCGATGCTGGCCAAAATACCACGGACGTATGACCGAAGGAGAGCCACGCACGCCGCCGCCGCCGCCGCCGAAATGCAGCCGAAAGGCAGATTGCGCTTGAATTTTTTCGACACCTTTGGTCGACGCGACGATGACGCGACGACGGTTTCTCCGGACGCAGCAGATGCGTCGCGTCGCCCAAAGCAATCTGTCTGCCTTTCGCATCGCATGCAGGTTGTTATCTCACCTGGCCGCAAGACATAGATATAGTACCCATCTTCTATGCCGGAGGATGTCCATTGTCCAATATATAGGTACCTACACTACCTACATCAGTTAGTCGCTGTCTCCAACCAAGAACACGAGCCATATTCTTAGAGATTCTTATTCTTGCTGCAGGTTCAATATAAATCTATTTTGTCCCCACGGGCGGCGGCGGCGGCGGCGGCGGGGCGGCTAGGCTAGGCTGCAGCTTCAATAACGTAGAGACTAATCTCTATCTACGTTATTGAAGCTGCAGCCTAAAAAATCTAAATTTTTTTATGTGATTTCTTCCGTCCACAGCGGCAGTCATCAAAAGTCAAGTCAAGAGTCTGTCAAATGTGAAAAATCATGATACCAATGTGTCATCATCAGTGTCTCATATTTGTCAATGTCAAGCTCTATCAATTAATTCTACGGATTTCGTTTGTTGTTGTGTTGCTTGGATTGGATTGGATTTTTAGATTCGCAAATTATTTCCTGCTCGTGTTGTTGGTGGATCGATTGACCTTGCTAAACTTACAGAAAAACTATCAGAATTATTAGATTCTTCGTGATATTCTCCAAAGGAGGTAAGTGGTTTTCTTGTTAAGACTTCTTAACTTCTTTAATCTAGTCGATATTTTCGGAATCTGGCCCATTAGTACAGTAACTATTATTTTCATAATACCTGCTTTACAGTTCTTTTTGTGTCCGTCAATCAATGAATGAGTAATGAGGTGTAAGGCAACACATGGACGTGAAATCTAGCTTCTTACCTTGCCATAAATACCTTTTTAGATCGTGTGTCTACACTGTTTTACTTATTCATTGATTACTCATGGTCACGCAATTATTACCTTTAATGGAACTATATTGCTATCAGACTTATTTGGTAGACATATTCCTCTGTTTGCTAATAGTTTTAGTCATATTATAATCAGATGTGGTGAACTGTTGAACGGTGAACAACAAATACCTACCTACCTAATATGATCTAGAAATTAGTTACAAGTAGCGCCTCAAGAATTTTATTTTCCTAAGACACTAGATAATTATGGCTCCCACAAATCCTATCCTATTCACTTAAAAATCAGGTTCTGACCAACTTCTAAATTGAGATAAAGATTAATTTTATTGCCACATGTTTTGGAATGTCAAACTCATAAAAACAGGAGTTTAAAGGGTGAATACATTTTTCCAATAGCTTGTACAATAGTCGAGTTGTACAAATTGTTAACATCCTGTTGTTCACTGTGCATCCTGAGTAGACTGTATAACATTAATTTGTCCGAGTTATAAATAAACTATACCCTTAGGTACATAGTTCTTTGTCCTACTTTTTTCTCTATTCTTGGGGCATGATAACTTCTTCTTTTTTCTTATCAGTCAATGACCTACCTACTTATGATTTTGAGGACCAGAATCTGAGTCTGCATTGAGGCTCAAAAAAGGGTCCTTACTAAACATTATTTATCTTACCTTAGGTTACACTAATATGATAAAGTGTTTGTAAGTATGTTTGTCCGATCTTGAAAATTCATTGACAATATTTTTTCATTAGGTATTAGCTCTATCCCACAGTTATATAGACTATCTTTTATCGAGGTAACACATGAATAGTGATCGGTAATTCGGGCGCCAATGTGCCTACTCTTCTGGTAGGTACATAGTGAAAAACATGGAGTGGTTACAACCTTCCGGGAATTTGTAGGAATTCGCGGGAATTTCGGTATTTCCTAGAACGTTGATGTATTATCGCCGGAATCTCATGTATAGACTTAATATAAGACTTTTTTCTGTCACAATTTTCACCAGTCGATATTTCGGGAGAAAAAAAGATTTTTTTATTTACACATGCAAATTTTCTCGAATTTTTGGTAATGTGGTAATTTGCCGTAAGAAATATTTTTTCTAGGCGAAATATAAGACTTTTATTCTTGCATGTTTTATAATAAAGTCAATATTTCCCGAGAAAATATTTTTTCTAATATACAGGGTGCTTGTTTGAACGCTGTTATTACTTAGATAGTTTGTCAGCTTGGCACACGTTGTCCTTCCTGGGAACAACTCTGTTACAATAAACATATATATGTATTGTTTGTTAATAAATGTTTTACTCATATATTTACTAATGTTTCATTTTCACATCTTGGACTTTAAAATGACCTTTCTACTAACGGAATATTTAGAATAAAATAAGTTTTATTTAAGAGTTTTATATTTCGTCTAGCTAGAAAAAGGACTTCGGCAAAATATCATCAATATTTAAAAAAAAACTGTTTTTTCTCCGGAAATATCGACTTTAGTGAAAAACGCGTCGGAATAAAAGTGTCTTATATTTCGTGCATAAATAAGATTCCGGCGAAAGTAAATCAACTTATAACAACTCACAATTTTAAAAAATCCCGAGTTCCCGAGAAAGAAGTGGTTTCAACTGCTCCATGTTATGTCTTCTGTAGGTACTTTACTCAACAGTAGGCACTTTAGCGCCCGAATTACCGATCACTGCACATGAACCAAATTGCAAGCTGAAGTTAGTTTTTACTGGTTTTTAACTTCATACGCAACATCCTTTATGTAGGTTGAATGGAAATGCCAAGACATTATTTTTGTAATTCTAGTTTCCTTCCTACTTGTCTCAAGGAAGTATCATGTTGTAAGCTACATGGTCATTGGTCTGTAAATGGCACAGTCAAGCATGACTCAATTGGATTAAAGTTTAATTTAAATTCCCAGTAATATGTAGATAACATTTAATTTAAATCCTGCTTCATTATAAAGACAAAAGTTTGTGAATGAAGATGCCTGTAAACATATCTAAACTATTGAAAGTATAGATATGAACTTTTGAATGTATAGGTATGTATGTACATGTAGAATGAAATGAGACTCAAATAAAGGCCTAATAGGATAGTGTCCTAGGTCAAAAAATAGATATTAGATTTTATCAGAAGTTATTGGACACTTATTTGTCAATCAAACCAGAAAAGACAAAAATAAAGCATGTTAATTTTTGGAGGTCCATTTGGGGCTACTGACTGACGTCCACCTTGCTAAAAAGGGTCGCAAGGTCTGACGTCACGCGGAACTTTAACTGGCTAGGTATATCTTAATGATTTTTTTATTAATCCACAAAAAAATGGATACAGTATTATTGTTATCAAGAAATAGGGTGTGCTAAGCCATGAAGGGTATGAAGCAGTAAACAACATCTCAGATTTCTTAGTCATATGTATTTATATTCGAATCTCCCTTAATACTTTAACATAAAAACAAAATAAGTTCATAATGTTGATCCTTAAAAGTATTTAACTCAGACAATTTTGAACTATTGTACCTACTGTATCTCAGTTTTCTTTTACCGTACGGTACATGTTAGTCCATTCCATAAACACATCAATTCTGTTAAGGAACACCACTCGTCTGGAAGCCCACTGGGCCCGCGGCAATTATGGCTCTATGCCAACGGCAGCCTGCTAATATCTACAGAATCCGTGTGCATAAGTCACGTTTCTACATTCTGTACGAAATCCCCCTTCAAATCTGAACGTAAATATATAGAGAAAACTTGCGGCTTTGCTGGCTGACAGTCCGTGTGAACTTTTATTTAAAGATTTTTATTCAGGAATATCAGACACTCCGATCGAAAAGCCTCTTTCGCACCTCGATTTGTTTTGGCACAGTTTGTTCTTCGACCTTTTAAAACATCCTCGACACCTGTGACCTCCTTTTTAGGAATATAGTCAAAAAGCGCTTTTATGTTTAACTTTTAGTTCGACTTAGCCCCCTTGGAGGCACACAAAGACTTATTCAGGCAATAACTAATATTTATACTTATAAAGTTATAGTCACCACCACCTACGCTTGGCAGGCGGATTATTGATCGCACGATACACCTAGGGAAATACCTGGCTTTCCTGTGGTTCCCTTAGTCTATCTTTACGACATCCATGGGCTGAGTTGGATGGGTTAACTCTGGTCGCCACGGTGTTGGTTAGCGCTCTTATACAGCGACGACGCTTCCGTCTGCAAGGCTCCAATGCAGCCGACGACGACGGCAGTCGACGGCTGCCGTGAACCGCCGTCAAATTAACTGATATCGACGGGTGGCCTTTGCAGACGGCAATTTGGTGTCCGCGTATAAGAGTCCTTAGAGTTATACCTACAAATGGAGTCAGTTCAAAAAGAGAAGAGTCGTGGCGTTTCTGTCAACTAACACTTATTCATACTGCAATGACATAGCAGTGTTGTCAACGCAACAAACGTTGTCAATTGACACACGAGCGCCCACAATTCCCACGACTCTTCTCTTTTTGTACAGACTCTACCATACTAAAATTATGGTCATAGAAGAAGTAGGAGGCGTTCACTAGCTTAATCCTGTACAATGTTCAATATCCGTATACTTATAGGTAGGATTGCTTTGGGACGAGACGGTTGCGAATGTTATACTTTATAGCCGGAACGTTCCTGTGTCGTTTTACAACGGCTCTGCTTCACAGAATATCTTGATCGGAATTATCGAGTCTCTTAAAATATTATGGCTGTTATACTGAGCCGGAATTATTATGAATCGGCTGTCTTGAAAATTTAGCTACGTAACCCTCCGATTTGAATATGCGAATGTATGGAGATCGTAAGGTACCTGGTTCAGGTTGGCTTAATTGTTCACGGCTGAAAACTATTCCGTTATAGTAACTGGGGAAGATGGTTTGACAGACAGTTATTTGCTCATTTAAAAGGACCTGGTATTCTCAAAAAGATATCAGGCAATTTTGTTATTATACATTTTTGTAGAAGTTTTTGACGAACGTTGTCAAACGTCAGTTTGAGTTAGTGTAGTGTTAGTTATAGTGTAAGTGCATAATAAGTGCTATTTTAAAGAACACATGAACCAAGTGTCATCCCTTAAATAGAGACAATAAGAAAAGTGCCGATGGACACGTTCTTAGTGATATGTTTTTATAAAATTAAGTTCAAACAAAATTACCCATTAGTCAAACCTATGGCTAGATTGTAATGTTATTCTTGTGTATTTAGAAATTATGTACACTAGAAAATATATAAAAAAAAAATACTTTAAACGTCAGATAACCGATTCTCTCCGTGTTCAAATCTTAGGCCTTGTTTACGGTGACGCGGGGCGTGCAGCGGCGCGTGTGTCGTCGCGTCGCGTCGGGCGGTGCGTAGGGCGTTTTGCACTGTTTACGGAGATGCGGGGTCTTCAGCGGCCACGTCATCGCACGCATAAACACAAACATTTGATAGATATTTATGGATAGGCGTGTGTAAAGAGAAGCGGTGCACGCCGCGTGCGACGCGTATTAATTTTTCATAGAGAAGTCTATGTTTCCCATAATCAGTTCCCATAGAAGTATCCTATAGAGCAACTGATGCGAAGCCGCGAGCAAAATTAAAGTGATTGAATATCTACTATTACATTCAAGAGAAAAGACTACCTTACTCTGCAAGTTTTCAGACATTACTGCATTGTTTTCTAAGTTGTATTGTATCCTAAGCAAGTTTGGTTTAGATAGATACTTACAGTAAATTGGGTAAAGTTTGTACGTGATTTGGTAAGGTAGTTAGTGTATAGTATAAGCTGTAATTAATGCAACTACACGAACTTCCTTGGGCGTAGGTACCTACACTCGCCAGACACGATCTAGAATGTTTGTAAGGAAACCGCCCATATTTAACCTAAAATTCACGTTTTTTTAGCGTCTTTCAAACGTAATTTACATCACTTGTAGATTTGATATCCTTAAAAATTTTCTCTCATTCTTCGTCTTCCTAAATATTGCTCGCAATAATATCTGAAACTCAACGCCAAGCAAGTGAGTTTCAGTTATTTGTGTGGTGGTAGATAAATGTGTATAGTATAGAATAACTGACATTATAAAATTTTCATGAAAAGTTTCATAAACTTGCTATCAAGCGCAGGGTAAAGTTTGTTTTCTTAATTTGGCTCTACTGAAATAATTTTTGCTTTCCTATCAGTTCACCGCTGAACGTGCCTGCCCAAACAAGGGGGACTTAATCACCACGCTTGGCAGGTAGATTGGTGATCGCAGTAGAGGTTAAAAAAGGAAAAGAAAATATTTTTAATTGACTTAAAAAAAGGAGGAGGCTCTCAATTCGCCTGTTTTTTATGTTTGTTACCTCAGAACTCTTTATTGGGTGAAAGAAATAAACCATACAGATGAAAACAAACAAAGAACAAGAAGTTTGATATTAAATTAAACATAATATACTATATTAAATTAAACATATACTATGTTTAATTTAATAACAAACGTCGGTCGGCGTCAAACCGAGTTTTGCCCACATGACCCTGACCTCTAGTCGGTGGCAACCTTTTATAACAAAAAAATAGATAAACATAAGTAAGTAGCAAGATAGGAGAGACCCTAAAAGTTTTTTGTTACAGCAAACCTATGGATGTAAAAAGAGTTTATAAAGCTAATATTAGTAAGGATGGTTTTCAAACCACATTGATGAGATAAAATCTGTGCAAAGAATACGGGGAATCGCGTTTTTATCTCAGCTGCGTCCGATCTCAAGGATGTTTACATCATCACATAGACACTAACCGGTTAGTCTCACGCTGTTCATTGAAAACTTGGGCCAATTAAGTGAACTAAATGTAAGGACAAACATGTTTTGTTTTGATTTACCTCGTATCCAACTTAGTTAGAGCGAGGTGTCATTATCTGACCCTAAAAGATTTATCACAAGTAGGTATCTATGTAATAATAAAAGACTAAAATATCCTAACTACATTTTAATTTGCCCCACCCTGTATGTAGTTCTATAAACAGGACCTAATTGACTCGAAATGAAGTATTTGCAAACAAAATGCAACTTGGTTCACTAATTTAATGATCTGTAGTTCATCTCAATAATTTAAAGTGTAAATACTAATTTTAATTTATTTTTATTATTTGATTGATTGTAATTTCCTTTGTCTATAAAGCACATTGATATTATAAATGTATAAGTTTGGATGGATGGATGGATGTATGTCTGTTATTTCTTCACGCCAAAACTACTGAACGGATCAGACTGAAATTCTGCATCCATATAGGTACCTTGTAGGTATAACACATACGCAAATTTTTACCAGTTCCTATGAGATAAAAATAACCTGAATGTTTCCATAGAGACAACGTGTGCGAAACCGCGGGCAGAAACTGGTTTTAATTATAATGGATACTCGCCGTTGCATATCCTCCTCGTTTATCTTCATTCCTCGGGGATTTCGTAATCAGTAGATAAAGTGATCACAGATTTAACCGGGGTGGAAGCGGCTTAGCTAGATTACGCCCATCTTACTACGCACTAACGTTGTCATGTAGGCAGGTCATTAATATGTTATAGTGAATGTAATGGTTAACATAGCTTGCTTGGCTTACGGCAGAATATTCAAACGCAACTCAGATTTAAGCACGTCTCAAGTCGCGGTTTTTTGATAGTTTTCTATAAAACTCTGGCGTTTAGGTATTCGGGGGTAAAGTAGAAATAGGCATCTGGCTTGCTTAAACTCCAGGCAAGGTACTGATGTGTACTTGTGCCTAAGTATGGAAAAAAATATGTTACCGTATAATAATAATTTGTTTATTAAACGTATAAAACTAACTACACCCTAGGGACCGGTTCGGTTCCTAGTTAACCCGCTTACAACCGTAAATAATTCGTCATTACAAAATAACAAAAATATAATATATTACTTTTAATCATTATAAGTAATCTAAACAATTTTAAACCTAGAAAATGCTTTTCTTTGAATAAGAAGTTGAAACAGGCCCTAAAAACTAGCCCAACTCCTCAAAGTATCGGAGCCATCGAGTTATGATCGGAGCAGAACATTTGGCGACTGACAGCTTAATTTCAGCTTTTCTGTGGGTTTGGATGGGGTTGATGCCTCAGTGAGACCTAACCTAACTCTACAAGCTTCTATTTTTGATACAGAGCTTTTCTCATTTTTAACCGACTTCAAAAAAATGGAGGAGGTTCTCAATTCGACCGTTTTGTTTTTGTTCGTTACCTTTAACACTTGAACTTTTGACTGGGTGATCCGATTTTGATGATTCTTTTTTATTTGATAGCTGGTGCGTCCCGTGTGGTCCAATTTTGACTATGGCCCCCATGAGAAAACCACAAAATGAAAGTCCATTTATTTTTTAAACAAACCCAATTATATATAGGTATTTACTACATTTACTTATATACTATTTCTAACCTCGTCTAAAAAACATGAGTGGCTGCATTCTGATTTACTAACATTGTAGATTATTCAAATGGTGTTTATTATGTGATAAAAAATACCTATCATGGTTGTCGCTCAGTTTCCCTTCAACAATATTGTAGTTGGCGGCGGCCCAACAAACATTTTTTATATATCTTGAGCTCTCGTTCAATTCGTCTGTTATTTGAGGTGGTATTTCCTAGAACGAGTCTCCGGGCTGATTGTATCTTTTTCAAAAGCCCACGGTACATTCGTTTAAACATAATGTTTCCAAGCTCTCATGAGATGTAAACTTGGTTTGGTAAGGTCATCATCATCACCTGGCTCCGATTAGTTTAACTATAAGTCAAAACAGTTGAACTAATTACACCAAAAACTTCCCGTTATTTTAACTTCAATATATTTTTGTTAAAGTTGAACTTTCAGGACCTTATTGATTTCTGATTTCTACTCCGATTAGTTCAATATGTTGAACTAATTACACCAAAAACTTCCCGTTTAACTTAGATATTTTTTTGTAAAAACTTTCTGGACTACATTGATTTCCTATTAGTTTCTATTTATCAGGGTTAAATGCCCTTGCAGATCGCAACAAACTGATTTCATAAAAAATATGATATTTTAGTAAAATAACGATGGATTCTTACCTGCATCACATTATCGAAATAAGTTTATAAATGAGAGCTTAATTTTGAATGGCGCATGGCGCAGTAATTCCCTGAAGAGGTCGCTCGCGTATTAAATTATTATTCGCTTTGATCAGCATGGATTTATTTATAACTTAATTATTAAAATATGATGTCATTAATATTTCCCAGCGTTATCACTTTAATTACCCAGAATATGTCTCGGTTAGTACTTGCCAGATTTTGTTATCAGCAGCTTATGCGCAATACTTATTGTTTAGTTTGGTTTAGTTATAGCTCAGTTGCTTGTGCGTCAACTGTGTTATTTGTCAAAACGAACTCATCATTCGTGCTATTTACAGTCATTGACTCCATATTTATGTAAGTTAATTTACCTCATTCTTTACTGTATGTTACATACCAGGAATCCCTATCATTTATTTTCATTATGTCCTGCTTTTAAAGCTTTAAATTCAGCCGGCGTTCGTTGCATGAGCGGATTTGTCGTAGCGAGCTCGACTCAGTTAAGGGCGAAATCCGCGCAAACCGTACACCATTGCAGCGAGAATTTTCACATGGTGTCCGCGAGCATGAAGTGTGAACAAACCGGAGATTTCCACCGGTATAAATCCGGGTAGGCGACACCCGCGCTTTTCGCCCGTCGCATCCGCAAGTTTGTGGAGTGAAAGCCCCCTGCACCGCGCTAGGAATTCGAGCGTGCCAAATCTTGTGTCCAACAAACTACGAGGAGGTAAGAGTACCCAGAGCGCGGCTGCTCACGTACATATTTATACGGTTTGACACTTCGCGTTGTCACGTTCACCTTGTTTCAGCCCCAGTCCGGATGAGCATGCTCAGCTACTCTCCGTATTTCGGGAGCTGTCTTTTCCATTTACATGTTTTATTTATTCTTTTATGGTATGTGACTTTGTTATGAACCATTGCGTGATTGCTTGTTTTTCGTTTCTGTTGATTTTTACTTTGTAATTTGCTCTGGTTTTGTGTGTCTTCTCAAATGGTATCCTCATCTAATGGTGTTTAGCCGTATTGGTATTCAGATTATGATTTGCTTTGAAAATGATCGTGATGATGCACTATAAAAGAGGTCATTAAAAAGCAAAAATAGTGAGACAGAGTGCCGACGGACGGTGGTTGACGGGAGAGGTGACACTCAGTCAGGCCGTTAGCGCGGCAGTAACAGCCTCAAGTGATATATGGGCTGCGAAGTGGCTCGGTGCCGCTGTCACTTCGCGTTTCACGTTCACGCCGCAAAAAGATAAAAAGGATTCCGAAATACGATTCACAAGTGGCCTGCCGGAAATGGGTAGAAAGTTACCGACCTCGGCTTTATGTCTGGCCATATATCTCTCGTATCGCTATCCAATTTCTGCTCTATGGCATGTAATGTCCCTCTGGGGATCCTTTTAATTTGGATTCTTTTTAATCAGCACCATTAATTCCTTACATGATTACAGGCGCTGGGGAGTTGTGATAAGTTCTAATATTTACTATATCTATAAGATTTATGAGTTTTTTACACGCTCTGGGAATATGTGCCTTCAAATTTTCGCAAGATTAATGTTTATATTTTTACTTTCAAACTAACATAGAATAATGATTAAGTATCTATACCAAGCTTCGTTTATTAAGGGACTGCCCTTAAATTGCGTGACTGCCTCGACCTCTGCCGTTCGACCTTCATTGACCCATGCCCGGGTTGGCACCTTCGAACCATCACTTCACTCACAGACTACATTTTCAGTCGCCCAAGGGAAAACTCGTGATTTTAGTTATTTTAAGCTTACGTAAAAATACCTTTAGGCTTTAAACGTCACTAGGTAGCTGTAAATTTTTATGTGGTTGGCTCATGTTAAATTTCCATTATCAGAAGCTGACATCACTACCGTAATTACGATGAATGAGACGTGCTCTACGACCTCAAAACATCCGACTAAAAGTATTCATGTCTGTGTATCTGTGCTATTGTGTAGTTATTGGTGCTCGTGTCGTGAAAATTGACCGCCTCCTGTGAATCCCGTACCGCCGCGCGAGGGAGCGTGTTCTCTTTGTAATCAGAGTCTTGTAGTACGTAGGTGGCTTTCTGAGACGTCGTTTGTGCAATCTTAGGCGGTCTCTGGGGTATAGGGACCTAGAGTCTACTAGCTAGATATAGACAAAGTGTTTTTGACTCTAGCTAGAATATAAACAGTGTTCTATAAGTTTTCATTGGGCATCGTGTAAGAATAATTATATTACTATTACGTATTTAGCTTTCGAACATATTGTTTTTTTTTACTTTTTGCATGCTATCCTGATGGGCAAAGATTGTCCTGTTTAAATTTTATTTCATGTTTTGTTTGACTATGTATAATATAGGAATCGATAAAGTTACAATGCTGCAATTTTATATCCAAAATACATGCTGCTTCTGTGTTTTCAATAAAGAGAAACAACTTGTGTCATATTCGCAAAACGTTTACTTACAGTGGCAGAGCAGTAGTTGGTAACGAGGTTATACGAAACAGTTTCGGGCGAAATTGCTCGGGGAATGTAGCTAGATGTCATAAAGTTTGAGCAAAGCTGTTGGACAGACGTGTGCAGCTTTAGAATACACGTGTTGGCGACCAAACATTTCATCTCGCATGCACTTCACTGGAAACTTTGTTGGTCTTTGCAGTTTGCACATTGTTACCGAACGAAGTTCATATGAGCAGCTACTCGTAGTCATAAAACTACTCCTGCATCTTGTGTATTGCCACTTCTGTGGACAAAGTAACTTGAAGCTGGAATCTAAAGCACACCGCATTATTTGTGTCACTCAGTGATATTGCGTTGTCTTTTTCAGATTCACTATGGACTGGAGGACGGCTTTGATTACGCTCGCCTTGGCGTTTTACGCTGATGGATATTCAAGTAAGCACTCAAATGTTTATTCTAGCTTCACGAGGTTGCATTACTCTCAACTTTTAGCGAAAGAGCTGGTGCAACTTTGTCTTTTTACTGTGACTAATGCAGTTCAAACATGGAGTTGCATTTACTATGCTCTGGATGTGAATGAACATCAGGGGCATATATCGTACGTGGCCCACCCTCAAACTGCCAAGAGATATGGCGAGAATCCATTACCTAATGCTCGCATAAAACGAACATCACGCCTTCGGAGTAACAAAACAACGAGTTATGATCCGACCTTATATTATGATGCTCTTTTATTTGTTTTTATTGCCACTAAAATCTCACTTGCCGCATTCGCATATTCTTTGTCACCGTTAGAATTTGGGGGACCTTTGGTTAATGTGATCTTGATTTATGATTGTGTCTATTGTGGGAATAAAGTTCAAATTTTATATTATATCTGTTGGAACAGACACTAGCTTGAAGTACCTATGTGAATATTTTTCCAATAATTTCCATTCCAATTACATTTTCCTGTTCGTATTTTGCTATAGTGAACAACAGTGTGTGTGATTAAAAAACACTGGATTCATTTACCTTCTGTGTTTCGTCATAATTTTGACTGAGACTATTTTAGCCTAATCATTTGACTTGTCTATAACTATTATATATCACGGTATAGTTCATCCACTCTCCGTCTATTCTTTTCTCCTTATTTTTCATATTTTAAGCTACTTAGCCAGCCGCAATCGTTCCCACTTTTCTCTTATACCTACCGATTCTAAAGCGTCTTCTCATCATCACTCTTTCTACTGCACTTTAAATAAACTCCCGCTGAAATTCCGGTATGTAGTGGACTATTTATTGGCTTGTCTCTCGGGCACAGCTTTCCCGAATGTATTGTAATAACAATTGCTAGGTGAATTATTAAGACGTAAAGTGCTGAGTGTTAGCTTTACAGCTGCCGTTTAAATGGATCATTATTTCACACTAGTGGATAGAGGAAATTCTTGTCCTTATCCGTAGCTACTCTACTCTGAGTAAAACTGATAGTTTTAAACAGAGCAAGACCTCTTAGCTTTGCTCAATTCTGCGCGTCAAGCATTCGGGACGCGAAGCGGGAGTGTGAATAATGCGATTTTTTCTAGCGGTCGCAAAGATGGGCAAGGTTCCATTGTATTGAGGCGTCATTCAAGCGTCCATCGTGCGGCTGACGCTCCCGCTTTCCGCCTGTTTGACACGCACGTTTATCCGAAGCTTACATCATGTGTATTCAGCATTTTGTTGACCTGGCCCGTCATAGTTTGCCTAAGATCTGCAAACCTATCATGCAACCCTTATAACTTTTTAATCTTACTTTTAAAGTTCTCTGTTTTCGTTGTGTTACAAGATCCTCTTTAAAGGTACCCTTTTGTAGGCCGCTTCAAACTTCCTCAAATATAAAAGTTACACACAGTTTCCTCAATAAATATCAAAAAACTTATACCTGTTCACGAAACCTATTACAAAAGGGGTTGCTATTATTATGGATAAGCGCACGAATTCTATGTTGTGGAAAACAATTCCGCGGCAAAAAGTTTTTCGCTTCGCTAGGCTTTTATTACGTGTGATATTGACTCTCGAGCGAGACCGCCGCGGGAATCCCAATCTAAGTATATAATCTTGTGTATGCAAATGATCCCTATTCCTTTACAAACGAATTCTTCCCGGTCACGGCGTTCGGGTTATAAAAAGGGCGAAATTCTTGTAGACACAGCGGAATAAATTCATGCGAATTATGACTTTTTCATTTTCGAACACGTTTTAGCCACTCGAATCCCTTTTATTATTCCGGTGGAGCGGCCCAGAAACGATTGTTGCGCTTGTGGTGTCTGCAGATAATACCTATATCTAAGTACCCGAAAATGATTTATACTGCGGTTAAATTGTACCGCTTCCGCTTCACGAATTTCAATGAGGAAAGCCGGTCTTTGATTTTGAACCTTTTGCAAGTGTTTTGTAAGTCCGTTGCTTTTGGCGGGTGAAGTCTTTGGTTTATTTTCTCTGCGAGATGTTGCAAACGGTCACTGTATCCTACGACGCAATGAAGTGATTTTCTTTCCGCCCCCGCTGAAATTGTTCGCGCATTCATCATAATCTTCTTATCGTCTTCTACAGGGCTCTTTAGTTCTCTCTTGCGTTATGTTATGTTATGATGAATGACTGTAAATTGCTCAATATTATTCAATAGCACTGAATCGAGTGAATCTAGGTTTACAAAAAGTACTGTAGGTACTACCTTTATTTTAGCTACCTAACGATGAATAAATTTGATTGTGTTAAAAATACTAAATACCGAATTCGAATCCCATAATTTTACGCTGTTTTTAAGTATTTCGGGACAAATCCTATGATACGTTAATTTTATCGATTAACATAAGTGTTGTTACTTTCCAGAATATGGGCGTACGTGCAAAGACATAGGGTGCTTGAACAGTCAAGTCTGCGTGCTGGCAGAAGACCCTTGCAGTTTCGGACATACCAGCGACTGCGGTACCTACCCTACTTGCAAGAAAAAGTCGCAAGTTGAAGGTAATCTCTTCGCGCACTTGATTCTTTCGATCTTACATCTGTAGCAGTTTCCAACATTCCGTATCTGAGGTTTATCTACCTAAAAATGCTTATCAATGGTTAAGCTTAAACCTTTGATGAGCGTTTTTCTGCTTGCACACGCACCCTGCGTAAAACCGATCGTACCTACTTAACATTTGCGCCACGGAAGCTGTGCTCTACATTATAGTTTAGAACATAATTTATTTAAAAATAATACTGCTTATATAAATCAAGATACAGAAGTACAATCATACAGAATACGTTCAGCAAGCGCTGATTGATCATTGACCATATTTCGATATTTTCTTTCCCAGGATCTCACGCTGAGCCATCCGCTCCCAAACCAACGCCACCGCCAGCGAGACCACAATCCCATGACTTTGACAGCCCACCTAGCTACAATCCACCAGCACCCCCAAGCGGCGGTAACACCTATGGCGGTAACTCACCCTACGGAGGTAGCTCGGGCGGTAACTCACCGTATGGTGGAAACACTGGCGGTAGATCACCTTACGGTTCACCCTATGGAAGCAATAGTGGTGGCGGTTCGCCTTACGGTGGAGGATCCACATACGGCGGCAACTCAAACCCTGGTGGATCACCATACGGAAACCCCTACGGCGGTCACGCAAGCGGCGGCGGTTCCCCATACGGCAGTAACGGAGGCGGCGGTTCCCCATACGGCAGTAACGGAGGCGGCGGTGGTTCCCCATACGGCAGCAACGGAGGCGGAAGCCCTTACGGAGGCAGTAACCCATACGGAGGTTCTTCAAACACCGGCGGGCTCGGAGGATCAGGCGCAAAGAGCCCGCTCGATTCAATCCTCAACACCATTAACAAATACGCCAACGGAGGGCAAGGCGGTCAAAGCGGGCAGGGCGGCAGCGGCTTTTCCAACATCTTCGGTAATGTCCTCGGCAATCTATCGAAGAACGGCCTCGGCGGGCTTCTATCTAACACACGCCCTATCCAGGAGAATCCCAACTACTCCTCCTATAGTTCTAACTCTAGGAGCGCTAACACCCAGACTTATCCATCAGGGTACCAGAACCAGCCGCCTACTCAGAACAGGAATTATGCGCAAAGTCATGCGACGCACAATGGTGCTGTGAACTCTAAGCCGTACTCCAGCTACGGATGGAATGTTAGGTAATTTTACCTGTTCATAGTAAAGCTCGAATTGGTGGTTGCACTCTTTGCTTCGGGCACGGCTATTTTTTTGTATTTCTTTTATTTTAAGCTTTATGCACTAACTTTAAGTACCTATTATAAGAGCTGAATGACATGCTATACTTTTAATAGGTTGTTGTTGTTGTGAGCTTACTTACACCTACCTACCTATTTACGGAAGCTCTTTAAAGGTCCTCATTTTTACACTAGTATGATGTTGAACAAGAATTTCATTTTATGAACATAATTATAATTAATGTTACTTGTGAAACATAATGTATTTTAAGAATTATCTTTATTTGAAAATTACCTACTAATAATATTCACAAATACTCAAATAATACTTATGGTATTAATTATTTATATTCGAGTTTATTATAGGGAAAACTTATGATAAACACTACTTGCTTATTTAACTTAATGTCAACAAGATATATAACTTAAAACAAGTTTCTAATTCACAAATAATTAGGTATTTTTTGTACATTGCTACACTTTTACTGTTATAAACTAACTATCTAATATCTATATCTATTATTAACAGATTCCGTTATGGTTTGGTTGGATAAAATAATAATCTCTTGTACACTCAACAAAACTTAAGATTTCAGATCTGGGATCTTCAACATAATCTTGCATGCATGCATATAACCTACTCTACCTACTCATTGTAAATTTTAAGGTAAAGTTTTGATCAAGGCTGCCATGATGGTCGTAACTATTCTGGTTTTTCGATAGTTTAGTTGTGTACTTTTTTCGTTCTTAGGTTGACTCGAATGGTCTAGCTTTTTGCTGTATCTACTGTAGAGGCTAAAACAAAGCATTTTGCAAGTTGTTCCTAGTTATTTTATTTTGCAAATTCCATTGAGCTTCGCTATCAAAATACTCGAATTTTATTGTTTTTTAATAAAGAATTTAGTTAGGAATAAGTGCCATTTTATTAATACTGCGTAATTATATTTCTATTTCAGTGTGACAATGATCTTCACGTACTTCATACACCGTTATTTAAGAAATGTGATACCTTAGTTTTTTTATTGTGTTATTTATTGTGACATCTTGATAAAAATACTAACTCTTAGTTACCGTTACCTAACTGTAAGCTTTAAATGTTGGTTAAACCATTTTTTATTTCTTATTTTATGCTGTCTTTAAAACATAGGTATATTACATAGGTACCTAACATGATAAAAATAAAACTTTTGTTAATACTTATTTTGCATTCGTTTTATTTATGGTCAATATTTAGGTATAGACAGTAACAAAAACAACACAAATATTCATAATTATTATAGTAAAAAAAACATAAAAAATATATAAAAAAAAAATCTTTTCACATAAACCACTGGTTTGAGCAATTAATTTTCCTTTTAACATCAAATAAACATTTTATTTTCCAGAAGTTCAGACAGAATCTCAAAAATCTCAATTGACGTAAAATCCTAATCTCGAAATAAAAACTAAAAAAATATAACGATCTGCTTAAAAAAGACGTAACTCAATGTATTCTGGAATGTTTAAATTTAAATCTCTTTCATCTTATTAATAGTGAACATGTTAATATGTCACATTTGTGGTCATCTCGATGATCATTAAAATTATAAATGGTTACTGATTACATATTTACTACAACCTTTTGACACCATTCTCATTATCTAATATCACTGCTCCCTAAACCTAGCTAACTACATTACAAACTCCAACAAACTAATGTACTATTAAACTTTTACGAATTTCCCTAAGTAAAAGTAATCCACCAATAAGTTCTATTATCGCATAGCTACTAACCCTTTTGCGTATTAGGTACATCTAAGCTATTTCAGCATCAATTGATTTTCATCTCAGGTTTGTTCAAATCTTCTTTGACTTTTAGACGCTTAGGTTTATGGAGCTGGTTTAACAGCAGACCAACGATGAGGAATGTAAGCCACACTCCGTACCAATAGTGGTAAACGGATGAGTAGTAGATCCAAATGCGATCGAATGTGAGTAGGAGGAAGGCAGCGGCTTGGTAGGATTCCGAGTGAGAACGAAGAAACCACATGATAAAACCGATTATCTTCTTTTTCTGAAAAAGAAACAATACTATTTCAAAACAAGTGTCAATAAAAGAATGTATTATATTGACGCTTAGCTTGGGAGATAATGCTGTGTAAATTGCCTTTTATAAGTACGAAAGTTGATATGGCAAATAATCATACAGACATACTACATCAGTCCCAAGAAGTTATCTGCAGGTTATGGACCAACCCCAAAGAATCCAATAGACCACCGTGTTTGGCAGGGTTGTTGTGTAAAACTACTAAATGGATCTGGCTAAAATGTTGTAGGTACACAAGGATTTGAAGGTGGAATAACTTGCTTTTCCAATAAACGCGTGCAAAGCCGCGGGCAGCTAGTCGTAAAAACAAACAAGCTACAGAGTTTGCTATTTTACTATAAAAACTATCGAAGTTTGACGAATTCATTAGTTAGATGCGGTTTCAGTGCTCGAATGGATGCGGTAGGTGCGAGTCTAGAACCGCACTCGCCCTGGACATGTCCCTCTCGATGGCATGAAACGTTGGTGTTCTTCTAACACGAATAAGATTCGTAGTTAACCCGCGTACATCCGTAATGAAAGCTACAGAGTGGTTACGCACTGCACTGACGAATCTCCAATTCGGAATAAAATATTGACGGACCGTCAACATTTTGGTCCGAATTAGAGATTCACGGGTTCGGATAGGATGCAGTGAGTCTGCCCTTTGTCTGCCTTACGACATCCACGGAAGAATAAGGGTCTAATTTATTTGCAGGGTCCGCCACAAGAAATCATATTCATTTTAACAATAAGTACTATAAGTATATACTTAAAAAAAAAATTACATTACCGTACATTTTTTCAAAAAACTAAAAATGGCAATATTTTTTTCTTTAAAATAAAACAGAAAGTTCCTCAGAACAAAACCTTCTAACTACAAAAGAAACGGTAGCTACCCTTAAGGGGCCAAACATTTGCCACACCCTGTATATGTAAGTAAGTGACCGGTTTTTTTTTGGTAAATTGTGCTTATTAGAAATTATAGTAGTACTATTCACCAATAGATGGCAGACAGAGTCATATTTTTGAGTTTAACTCTTATGTTGATAAGGATAAAGTTGATTATTGAAAACACAATAAAATAGGAATACTATTCGCCAATAGATGTCAGGAAGAGTCAATTGATTACGATAAAGTTAATTATTGAAAACATAAATAAACTAATGAAACCCCCTGTATACTAAATTTCTTGAAATTCGTTGGAGCCGTTTCCGAGATCCGGATTATATGTATAATAAAATATATACAAGAATTGCTCGTTTAAAGGTATAAGATTTCTTACCATTCCTGTAGCCTCTTTATAGTACAACTTGTAGTAAATATCTTCGGGTATCAGATAGAAGAGACAGGCGTAGATGCAGAAGAAATACCCAGCATGGTAACCGTGCCATATGACCGATACGAATAGAGCTGCGTGGATCCTGAAATGCAAGAAATTATTTGAAAAGTTACAGATATTGTCCCACTACCTCGTTTAAAAATGCGTTTTCCTGAAGGTAAAACTATGTACATAGTACCTATTGTGATGTATCTGCCTTATTTTTTTTATTGTTTCTGAAAACTACCTAAAGAAGTACTTAATAATTTAATTACTGTGCCGCTGTAACTAAGTAGGTGGGTAAAAATATTGACTGTCCCAATCCCAAGACATTCATGCAAAAATCAATTTACTAACACACAGTTATAGAAAGAATTGACCTCAGTGGCGCAGCAGACTACGGTGTTACGGGTTCGATGTCCGATTCAAACTTTTTTACGATCTCTATTATTGGTTGGCCTAGGTTTTTTCTATGTTTAACACAATATCTATCTATGCAATGCAAAATATGCTTATATCAGTTATCAAGTTATTGTTATTACCCATACATAATAGGTACAGCTGCATACTTTAGCGCTATATGTACGATGTTGTGTGGATTAGTCCAGTACTATTTATTATTTGTGGGAAAAAAAAGAAAAAAAAAACAATTTATTGTTACAAAATAGAAAAACCTATAAGAATATCCACCATGTGAACCAAAAGGCCCTGCCTGCCTCAGCTTAATGTTCCTCAACAGAAAATAGAGCAATGCTGGTTTTCGGCAGAAAGAACCTTGGATGCGTGTCTACACTGACAGATAGATAGATAAATAAAAAGATTTATTTGCAACTGCAACACCCAATGTAAAAAAAAAACACAATAAAAGGTAGATACAAGGAATATAAAAATAACTTGGGAAATAGTTTCCTGTTAACATTTAGTCGTACGTACGTACGTACGAATACTGCAGCATGACAAAAAAGGCAAAACTCAGCGCAAAGCTTTGCTCGAAGAAGATAAAAGACTTAGGCCCGTATTATGAAAGTCTGCTTGGTTATCGAACTATGCTTGGGTAACTCTTTTCTATGGCACAAACGTCACTCAAGCATAGCTCTATGGCTGAGCATATTACGTCATATTACGGGCCTCTGAAAGAACCTTGGATTGGATGGTGTATACAACAGATAGAAGACTTACTTCAACGGTTTGATCGGGAAACGCTTGTAGACGACCATAGCGACCCAGTACTGGACTGCTTTGTTCCAAACCTTCATGGAATCTCGACAGGTGACCACGGACTCGCAACCCCAAACATCCATCGACTCCACTGTGTTGAAATCGTACTGGGCTAATTTCGCTTCTTCTTCAGACCTGTAAATTAATTTTGGTTGTAATAATAACATATGATGGAATTAATTTATTGTCACAGAAAATAATCAAATAATAGACATAAATTAGATTAGTCCGTCAGTTTGATTATCAGAAGATATTATTGGACACGTATTTTTGAACCGACTTCAAAAAAAGGAGGAGGTTCTCAATTCGAATGTTTTTTTTTTCTGGGTGATTCAATTTTTGACTTAGTGACTGGGTGATTAAATTTTTTTGATTCTTTTTTATATGAAAGCTGGTACTTCCTGTGTGGTCCCATTTTAATTTGGTTGAGTTCTGACAAACGGATCCATGAAAATTCATGAAAAAAACTATAAAAATTGAAGTCAGTTTATAGTTTTTACAAACAAAATTAATTAGGGAGCACCAGCTTTCATATAAAAAAAAATCATGAAAATAGGACCATCCAATCAAAAGTACTGTGGTAACAAACATATAAATACAGTTGAATTGAGACCCTCCTTTTTTTGAAGTCGGTTTAAAACTTAATACACCAGTGACCTTAAAAGTATGTAGGTACCTAAGTAAAGTCATTCATAGCTATTATATAGATATCATGTACAACATAGTTGAGAGGAAGGTCGTTGTTATTATTTATTATTATACCATGTGGTGATATTATCGGCATATGTATTTTAAGTACGAGTAGGTAATTCAGTAGATAGGTAGAGATGCCTAATATAGTTACTTTTACACTTTAGCAAGCAGCGGTGTGATGCCGGCTTAGAATTTGCACCACCCCAACTCTACCCGCGGTTGTCGTAAAGGTATATCCACGGGGGTCAGGCATAGCGTCCCGTGCAGAGTTTCTGCAGAACAATTTTAACACCGAAATCCGGTCCCCAAACCGCAGGCCACGCGTGGGGATTATGGGTATTACCACTCATGAGACAAAAGCCAATTAGGTGGTTATCAGGGGGAGGCCTGCGTCCAACAGTGGACCAACATAGCCTGTTGAGGTGAGGTGAGGAAACACTTCATTATTGAATGAAAGGGAGAAATTAATATTCGACATGGGTGATACTAAGCCACTAACTAAACGAAGTATAAAAAAGATAGAAATAAGCTCCGATTTCATACCCTACATATTTTTACTACTAATCACCATGTTATCCATGTAATAATGCCCCCAAAACAAAGAGGTTTTGTCATACGTACCGTGCATGGCAGGCGGATTGGAGATCGCATTAGAGGTGTTAAAAATATACACAAAGAAGCTGCTGCTCTTCTTATGGGTATGGAGGAGTTAGACAACTCTTACGATATCAACGGGCTGAGTTGGAGGGGTCTACTCTCACGCCACGACCGCCAACATTTCCACACAGCTGTGTAATCTAAATACCTACATAGCCTTGACTTAGCCAAACACAACCAAGCCATGTCGTCAGTAGCCATATTTTGTAATATGCCCTTCAATAATGTAATGACAAATATATGACTATTTTAAAACAAATGTAGTTGATTTTAAATCAACTCAATTGATTGATACCTACGCTACTACAGCCACAGAGGTTGCAAAATCTAATGTTTGCTATACAAACGTATTAAGTGGGCAGGAATACCTATTGCTTATAACTTTCATTGCCCATGACGTACACGCCCCTCTGCACTGCAGCGCCGTGTAGCGGCGTCGTGCCTTTTTAGGTCGCACTACTGAGACTGGGCAGTGGATGTGATAAACACACATACTATGACTCACAGACTATTAGCTCTGTATAGCAACAGCCTGCTACTTGCCACCTGGATCGCAACGCCGAGGCTGGGCATTGTAGGCATTAGCTACCTCACTTATTAAGGTATAGGTAGAATGTGATAAGCTTACATTGCTTTCAACCTTGCATACTGTACAGTAGGTCCATGTCCCGATCTATTTTTACCCTCGACAGGATAGGCGCCCAAGCCAGCTGATGTACAAACACTTTCAGCTAGCGTCATGCCGGCGTAAATACGCTGACGGAAAGCTGCGAATAGCGCCCATGGGTAGAGCATCCGGTATAGGAAATGTCTGCTGTTGTGGTCTTCTGATAAAATATACTGAAATTAAAAATTTGTCATATTATTTTAATGAAAAATAACTCAAAGGATATTAATTGAAAAATGCTTTTACAACCTACAAGAACACTTTAAATTAAGTAGTTAACATTTGTACCTTAGAATAAATAATTTAAGATAAAATAAGATATACAATACAATACAAAAATTCTATAGATATAACTAGTATTGAGTAAATTTGTAGCACCCCAACAAGGTATATGTTTGATACTCATAGCACCTAAGGACCTACATAATGTACCACTAACAACATGACTGTAACAAATGAATAAATGATTCTAAATGATTGTGAGTGATGAATGAAAGAAATAAAGACTATAGTGTGTTAATTTAATATAAGCCTAGTGTCCCACAGCTGGGCAAAGGCCTTCCATATTTTAAATTTATACAAATTAAATTTAATACTTAAAACGCATGTGGAAAGGCTAAAATATTGAATTTTGAGTGCAAGATCAGTTCAAATAATTATTTGCCATAAACTCACAAGGAACGCTTGGTCAAGTTGATTCTACAAAATATATAATACTTAGAAATATTCTACCAGCAGCAGCAAATGTATTGAGTAACTTAAATAAGCATAAAATAAATTTTAACCAAACTATTCCATAGGTACACAAACATCTCTTACCTCCAAAGGCCAAATATTTGAGATAGCCAAGTACAAAGATATGTATAGAGGTACCATTCTCAAAGTATTGATTGTGAAACCAAGGCAGTCCACATATTTACGGTATGGCAAAAAGAAGTAGTCATTAAATGTTCTGTACCTATAATAAGGACCTGAAACAATAGAATAGATAATATAATCTACTTTGGTATGTACTGAACTTTATAATAGTTATAATTAAATAATTATGTCCAATATTATTCAATCTCTAGACTTTATTAAACTGGGCAGATATTTAAACAAACTTTCAATATATTAGGTCCTTACATATGAAATTGGCGTTTTTCGTACTGGCCACTTTAATCACAAATTTCTCCTCTTTGGTAAGGAATTCCAAATTCAAATTTGTACAGCTATAGACTCATGTATTTGTGCTTCGATGATCGTCATTCATTTGTTTTTTTTCTTCTGTTTTTTTCTGTTTGCGTCACTCATTTTACAAAATGGAAAACTTAAAATATCGCATTATTTACGAGTACGAGTTCCGCCGTGGCACTAGTGCTGCGGAAACAACTCGAAGGGTGAATGATGTGTATGGCGGTCGTGTTGCAAAAGAAAACACAGTTCGTTTTTGGTTCCAACGTTTTCGTTCTGGAAATTTCGACCTGCAGAACAAGCCCCGTGGACGGCCTGAGACTCAAGTTGATAATGAAGAGTTGAAGGCTATTGTGGAAGCGGATCTATCGCAAACCACGTCCGAGTTAGCTGCAGGCTGCGATGTTAGTGATAAAACTGTTTTAATTCACTTGAAGCAAATTGGGAAGATTAAAAAGCTTGAAAGGTGGGTACCTCACGAATTGACTGAAGCAAACCGGCAAACGCGCGTCGACTGCTGCGTTACATTACTAAACCGGCACAATAATGAAGGTATTTTAAACCGAATCATTACCTGTGATGAAAAATGGGTTCTTTACGATAATCGGAAGCGCTCAGCGCAATGGTTGGATCCTGGCCAGCCAGCCAAATCCTGCCCCAAGCGAAAATTAACCCCAAAAAAGTTACTTGTAAGCGTTTGGTGGACTAGTGCCGGTATTGTTCATTACAGTTTTCTCAAATCTGGCCAGACTATTACAGCTGATGTCTATTGTCAGCAATTGCAAACCATGATGGAAAAGCTAGCGGCTAAACAACCTAGGCTGGTCAATCGCTCCACGCCACTGCTGCTTCACGACAACGCTAGACCACACACTGCGCAACAGACGGCTACTAAATTAGAAGAGCTTCAATTGGAAAGTCTAAGACATCCTCCGTACTCCCCGGACCTTGCTCCAACAGATTACCATTTTTTTCGAAAATTGGATAACTTCTTGCAAGGGAAAAAAATCAACTCCGATGGGGCAGTCCAAATCGCCTTCAAAGATTTTATTGATTCCCGTCCGACTGGTTTTTTTAGTAAAAGGATCAATGAACTACCTATAAGATGGCAAAAGTGCATAGAAAATAATGGTTCATACTTTGATTAATTAAATATATTATATTAAAAAATATTCGACTTTTTGTTCCTCCCATACAAAACGCCAATTTCATATGTAAGGACCTAATATATAAAAAAAATTAACTAGGCATTTACAGCTTAGCTATAAAACCTCAACACTCAAACACAAATCACATTAAAGTATGTCTTAAGCAAAGATGGGGTAATCTGTGGTCTATAGTCTAATTTGAAACCTGTCAACAAGTCATCACTGGAGACTTCCGAGGCTTATCTACTGAGTTGGGTATTGGTGTCATCTGGGTACATATAGAACTAACAGTATCTACTACACCCAGCCCTATACCTATACTGATATTTGACTTCCCGTGGAGACATGGCGGAAGGCAGGTGGAAGGTTCCAACCTGGTCTCTTTTGAATGAATAACTAACTAACCCGCTTACCGCCTGCTTTAAATATTTGTAGTAAAATTATAACATACTCAGCTAATCAGCTTACCAGTCAACAATCCAATATAACAGTATGTATAATGGAACAGATCTATAAAACTTGGATTGATCAGTTCTGTAAAATCTGGATCTTTATCTTTACTCTGAGTGTTTTCATCATTTTTCTTTGCCTTCACAGTAGCTAGCCATGACCCATTGATCTCAAATGCAACACCAACTACTCGGAGCACAATGATCATTTCTAAGAGATTTGTCTGTCCTGATGGCAGAGCTAGGCCAAACTTATCAGCCAGTCGGAAGAAGAACAGGTATCCAAACATAAACAGAAATGTTAGAATGTGGCAATATCTGAAACAACAATTATTATTTTGTTACTTATAGTTTCTTCCTGCAGCATCGCACATGTTGCTTCTTCAAAAATATTAGATTATGTATGTTAAGTTATTCATATGTTGGATATGTTGGACGTTAAATCAGTTAGCATGAAATAAATTGACATGACTTGAACTGTTTGCAAGAACTAAAGCAATCTGTACAGAAGCTTTGGTGTGAAGAGGTAACAAAAATCCCACCAAATGTTACATTTTTTAAGGTGATTTTCAAATAATTAAAATTAGTATAACTTGCTCTTAGCCTAGGCAATGCAAGGCAGCACTATTGATAGTAGCAATAGGTACTGCTGGGTCTTGATCGCAGGCACTGATTTCAGAATGACAGGCTTTGTTGTAGAAGCTAGTAGAAAACATAAATGTAAAACAACTCATTCTTACCTGACAGAAGCAACTTTTATCGCAATTATTCCTATGAATGCTGAGAGGATAGGATGAAAGGCATTTCTGCCTGATACAATGATAATCAATAAGATGCCGAGAAGAGAACCGACCCATTTCTTCAAGTTATTGTCGCTAATTCGTCTATAATAAGGGCCGACCGCCACACTAAACAATAACAGTGATAAATAGATGATGTCATTTTTATTTTTAGCTAAAAATGAAAGCATTCCACCAATTAAAACACTAAAACTGGAAAGAAAGGATCAATATGCATGCACATGCACACGCAAGACAAGAAGCAAACAAACTGATTCTAATCTAAATTTTATAAATAAATTTATTTCGTGGAGTGCTGGGCTGCCAACTCCAAACGTGAAAAACAGAGATAAAAAGTGGCATAATGTACATGACCCATTTATTAATAAGATGAAGGGCAAATATTATAAAAATATTTTAGTGTAATACATTTTAAGATGTGTGAAAAGTATATTTTTGACTTGTTTAATTTTACGAATCATTTTGCCACCAATATTTGGAGCTTATTCCGACTCTCAATCGTAAGCAACGCCGCCCGCGCCGCTGAGCGAGACTCTTATTCGATATCTAAGCAAATAAAATAGGTAAGGGACCTACCAATTTCACTTGACTAACTATCTAACAAAATATGGCTTTATGATTTTTAAACATGTGTACCTATTGAAAATAAGCTGGTCTTTATTGACTCTTGTTTTTTGAGACTTCTATTGAGTTTTTAGGTGGCTGCATAAGTGTACATGTGTGTAAGATTTTTCAAATAAATTTCTAATCTTATTACTTTTTTTTGTTATAAGAAAAATAGGGCTAGAGAGACCTTAGCCTTAACTCGGTAATTTGATAATTAAAAAATTTTGTGTAGTACCATTTAAGTAACTACATGAAATAGGCATATTTTTTAAGCCGTGGGCCACCCCGGTCTGTATACGTTTTTTTATACCAAAGGTGCTCAAACTTTATCATAAATAAATAGAAAACACTAATTTTTATTTTGAATTGTTTAAAAAATCAAGCAGTTGTGTGCTAGGAATATTTTGTGATGCGCCATAGCAAGGCAAATTATCCACGGTTGTTTCCAGAGAAAATCAATTCATTATTATTCAATTTGTAGCCAGTGTTCAAAAATTTGAACAAAGGTATCAAATTTCGGACTTAAAAACACCAACCTATATATTTATGGTTAATAAGGTGAATAAAATACAAATCAGACACTTAATTTACTTCAGTCACAAATAACCAAAGGAGACACTGCGCTGCCAAGGGTAGTGAACTTCTTTCCGGCCCTTGTGAGGGCGCGGAGGGGGGCCTCGAGGCGTGGTGTCTGTACCCCTGCTTCAACTCGAGGGGTGACGACCCCTCGGTCCTTGGGTTAAGGCATATATGCTCGTTAAATATATATAATTATATAATATATTATTTGGCTGCATTTTTGAAGATTTCATGTTTTTTTTATAACTGGCGTCTTCGATGACAGTGACATCACACGCACCCACGGCGGTCACTAGATGAACTTGTATAAATAACTTGGTCATAACTTCGTAAATTTTTATCATAGAACAATTTGTTTGCACTGCATAATAAGGATTTATTACCTCTATGAATCTGCATTCTTCACAAAAAAACGTCACTGATACTCATTAGATTTACCCTATAGGTAACTTAAGAACAGAACGGATACCTTAGCCCCCATACAAACGTACTTCCCGCTTCATTTGGAAACTACGTTTCCGATCGTATTGAAATTTTGCATACATAATCGGATGACAAATAGCTATGTTTGTAGTGTTTTCGTTTTTTAAAAAACATTGTGATATTTGAATGAGAGTGAAACTAATTTGCCATATTTTGACCACCAAATCGAGTCATTTTCAAGCTATTTTTTATGCATGTTAGACACCTTTATTCGAAAATCTGTCACACTGCAAACATCCTAAATATATTCACCATTAGAAATAAACAAAAATATTTCTGAAATCAGTCGATTATTCAAAATGAATCGCAAAGTACGAAAAAATATAAAAAATTGAGAAATTCCTTCAAATTTCTGCAACCGCTCGCTCAAACGCGGGGGGCAATGCGACACAGGGAGCACAATTCCAAAATAAGGCGAATGCCGCGGAATGGCCAACACGATGCGATTCTACGTGAAACAACAACAAATTCACTCGAGCCGGCCGCTGAGATTTGGGAGGGGTTCGTAGCCTTCTTAAGAAGGCTACGAAGCTCTCCCACATCTCAGCGGCTGGCCCAAATTTGTTGTTATTTCACGTAGAATCGCCTCGTGTTGGCCATTCGGCGGCGTTCGCTTTTTTTTCAAAATTTTGCCCCCTGTGTCGCATCGCCACCGCCGTGCTCCACGTGTGAGCGAGCGGTTGCAGAAACCAGAAGGAATTTCACCGTTTTTGATATTTTTTGTCTTCCGATTCATTTTGAATAAATGGCTGATTTCAGAAATAAGTTTTGTTTATTTCTAATGTTGAATATATTTAGGATGTTTGCAACGCGACAGATTTTCGAATAAAGGTGTCTATCATGCATACAAAATACCTTCAAAATTGTTGAAAATCGAGTCAATTTGGTGGTCAAAATATGGCAAATTGGTTTTGCTCTCATTTAAAGATCAAAATGTTTTTTAATAAACTAAAACACCACCAACATTGCTATTTTTCATCCGATATCTGGAAAAATTCAATACGATCAGGGACATTGTTTACAAATGAAGCGAGTACGTTTGTATGGGGGCTAAGTTTCATAAGCCCAAACCCAAAGACCGTCAACTCTTTGACTATTATTGTAGATGCATTTACGACAAAGTGGGACCTTTTCAGTACAGAAAATAATAATTTTGATTATGCATACCGCAAAGTTAAAAATTTTTACTCTCTAGGTACTGGTAGATATTCGAAAAAGATTATTTACCCGTAATCAATTAGACAATTAGAGGGACAAACTGACAACAGGCGCTGCAGGGACGGGATACTACCGACTGCAAGGCAACTGCATTTCGCTGCAGACGGACTGCAGTCGGAATCAAATGATCGTGTATAAGAGCCCTAAGGGTAAGTCTCACAAAATAAGTTTAATATTCAATTTTCCTATTTATTTTTATTGATAAATGGTTGTTTGACCATCATCATCAAATAGGTTAAAGAAGATAGATGTGGTCAGTATTGGTCAGTGTGGAAACATTAAAAAGGCCATGAAATAACTATCATGGCTGTCAAAAATGTAGCATTTTTGACATGCCATTTTTAACAATGTCAAATTTATGACACGCACTATGTCATTGCCATAAAAAAGAAGTTGAAGTCATAGCAGCAAAAGGTATGTCAAAAAAGTAACCAGCTGTCTGTCATGCATGCCAGCCAAGCCAGCCGATGCCAGCACGAGAAAATTGAGAAATCCTACGAAGTTATTGTATTCTCTTTGGAGAAATCAAAACAAACCGAACCGAACGAACATCATTTTTGTGATGAATTGATAAAGTTTCGAATTATTGATCATGTTTCCGAAAGCACAAGGCAAAATTAATGAGACAAAATTAGATGAAGACTCTAAAATTAAAATTGCCCATGAAATAAATATAAAAGTTGGAAGCGATATCAGTGATTTATCAAGCGCAGAAGATTTAGCAGCGGAGTTGCTTCGAAAGAAAAACCATATCCAAGGCTGCGTAAGTACTTAGTTTAAATAAATAAGTTCTTTGACTATGGTGACCTGATGGAGATGGAATGCAAGGTCTCTCTATCTATTCGGCATTATTAAATGTCAATCAGTCAGATTTACTGCTACAATCAACTGAAGAGGGTAAAACCCGGCTGAGGGTGATGATGATGACAAGAGGCTAGGTAAGTAGTTAGTAATCTACTCAAACATACACTTTTCTAATTTATTGGGTCTGAATACCAACCTATACTGGATCAACTCACTGGCACCACACAAGAAGAAGTATAGGACCAATGGCATAAAGTGCTTCCTTAACCCCTCAACCGGCAGGAGGCCGCCAATGGCCGCATGATACCTGTAAAATTGATTTTTCTTGAGTTCAAGGCGAACTTCCTGATTTTCTGTTACTGTAAACCTTTCATAATTATAATTATTTTATTAATAAAACAAATCTAACACACTAAACAGATAATATTAAGTCTCGACTTCCAACCTGTCGAGACGTTAATTTTAGATTCTTTGTTTGTGGTAGTCTCAAAGTTTAATTATTAAATCATAAAATTCCTCAATAGCTTAGTTTTTGCCCCTCCTCGATAATAATTAAACAGCTTATTAACAAGAGTGAGGGACAGTATCTGTCTTTCTGCAAACACTTGCACTTTCACATACTATAATAATGTCCTGCTCAGCCCACAGTGCTAGTTGCCACTGACTGGTGTAGTGAAAAATTGGCTAGAAGAACATTAAACTCACCAACATGCTAGAATATGAATTAGGTACTTTATTTGTTTGAACATTGGTTGATCTACTTTCACATAGATAGAACTTTAAGTGTGTATAAAGCAAACTTAATTTGTCCATTTTACAGCTATTAAAAGCTCAAAATGAGGTTCCTAAACTCATTGCGACAGCAATCAAGAAAGGAGAATTAAACTCACGTGACATAAAGAGTCTTGAAGAAAAAAGTGAATGTTTGAAAGAACAGATTGACTCATTTCTTGAGAAAACCAAACCTTTGAATGAAGAACTCGAAAAAAGGTTTTATGCCATCAATAAGCTGGATCATGTACTTCAGTATTTAAAATCATTCGAGAAGATTGAAGACCTAAGGTAAATTTCTCTTAAACCAAGTAATCAGATAGTGTGTAGGTTATACATATCTGTAGCACAAGGTTTTATAATTGATTTGTATTTTCAGCCATCAAATGAAACAATGTAATGATGATGAGCAACTAGTTGTTTTGTACGGAGAACTAAGGTCTTTGTGCAAAGAATACCAAGGTGGTCATCGTGGGGTATACTTGAAGGAAAATACTCATTATTGGCATAATGTGCTCAAAGATAAAATATCAAAGTAAGGAACTGATCTGTACATAATGCATGATTCAGAAGTGTTTTGTGGACAATCCCAACAACAGCAGCTACCCTAACTTTTTAAAATGGTAGAACATGATCATGGGTCCGGGGACCAGATTATCTTGTGGTATACAATGTATGGCATAAAATAAAGGAATGTTCTAAGCAATTTGTATGCACACTGTTTCTAATGGACTAAGTGGAATCTCTGAAATGAACTTGTATAAACTCATTAAAACCCAGGCAGGGTTTGAAAGAATTTATAAGTTTTGGTCGGATTCAAAGACATTTTAAATTATGGCATTAGATAGATGTAATTGCTGATGAGATGAGACTAATTTTCTTATATTCCCCTACTCACCTCAAAAGCCTTTATTCAATCAATACTGGAAGCAGGCCTCTACCTGATGAGTGCCTTTTATCTCATTCATAGGGGTTATGCCCATAATCCCGACGCTGGGCATGCGGGTTGGGAATTGCAGTTTGTTGGTAAAATTATTCATCAAGTACATCCAAGTCTTATTTTGTTTACAGAAATTATGAGGATGTTCTAAAGCAGTTGAAGTGGCCATTATCATTACCAGCAGAGCCAATACCAAAAGAAATTCTTTGGAAGTTTAATAACCTTACTAGATTTTTATTTCTTATCCAAGAACCTGAAGATCTTATTAATACTACTACTGCTTCTGAGGACTTTGCACTAGGTACATACTTCATCTAAACCTTAATGACCTGGCCACATTACTGTCTAATTGTCATGACATCTGCATGATGCATTAATTGATGACCAATAGGGTATATGCATGTGACTTCGAAATGGCTAAAAAAATATATTCGTATTCTCTATTGATATAGAAACATACCTGCATATTTATTTTTGCATTTTGAGAGGTTTTTATTGTAGAATTTAACCATTGAAAAACTGATAAATATTTTAAATCTCAATCGCAAAATTTCAAATGCTATGCCATTGACTTGTTTTTTTTTACCTTATTAATGCGAAATTCAGTGAGCGTCTTATCATTTCTCGGTTAAATAATGACCTAAAGAATCGATTAAAACAATAAAAAAAATCGATGCATATACCCTATTCGCTCGTGGAGGAAAAGTCTGGGCGGCGTATATTGAAATGCTACTTCAGTACGTCTCCGCCCCGGCTTCAGTACTTCGCGGCCAAAACACACTCTTCACCGACAAACTCATGACGGGTTGATGATATTTCCAATAATTTCAGACCAAGAGCCGTGTCTTCCCGTAAAACTCCTCCTACGACCATTGAAGAAGAGATTCGCATTTCACTTCACCGGGTCTCGGCAAACCGCGCGAATCGACCGGCCGGAGTGGTTCCTTACTCAGACGCTGACCTGGATCAAAGTTCATCAAGAGTTTATACGGAAGAATGTGCAATCTGTGGCGCACAAGCTTGATTTGAAGAATGTTCGAGCTGTGGTAAGTTTAGTATTTAATAATTATAATGTTTTTTTCAGCAATAAAAGAAACATAGATGAGAACACAGATGAGTCATATTCATAGATGAAATTATTGGAATACTTGTGATAGGCGATTTCGCTCACACTTTTAAAAACATTGAATACAAAACAAAAATAGTGATTCAAAGTTAAAGAAAATACTCATCAGCTGAGGGTAGACACAATATTTCACATTAATATTATAAATCCGAAGCTTCTTATGTTTGCATAGTTGTTTTGTTACTTCTACTGAACAGCAGTGCTGAAATTTTGCATAGATGTACTTCTACACTTTATTTTTATCCCGGAAAAATGTGTAACAAAAGTAATAGTACAAAGTAAAAGTAAGACATAAAGTGATCACTTTAAGAAACCTTAGAAACCATTAATAATAACCCTCACTCCTTAAATTTCCAGGAAGAATTCAACGCAGGCCTAATATCCCTAGCAGCTGAAAGATTGCACACAGTCCTAGCCACCTATCACACGCAAGGTTCCAAAGGAGAGTTGGACGTGGACGCAGCGTTTGCGCACGCCGTCGATGAGACTTTAGGCTTCAATAGAGAACTGACAGCTGTCACCGGCAAGGAGGTTAACAGTGTGCTGTCAGTGCTGACCAGAGCTGAGACTATGTTAAGGTGGTTGTCGGTTGAGAAGAAATGTAAGTTATATGATATTTATTAACACACCTCATGCATGACACATATATACACATAACACAGTAATGGTTGTGGACTTGACTCTGTATCTCATGGCCGTGACGACCGCCGCGTACGAATCCGGCCCTCTAACTCATTCCATGGATGTAAAACGCAGATAAAGGAATTTATTAGAAGAAAAGGCGCAGCTCTCTTCTGCGTACCTACGTACATATTATAATGTAACACCAAGCGCGGTGTTGGTGATTGTTCGCGCATGCCGTCGATGAAACTTTAGGCTTACAGACAGAACTAACAGTCACCGGCAAGAAGGTTAACAGTGTACTCTCTGTGCTGACCAGAGACTGAGAGTATGTTAAGGTGGTGTCGGTTGAGAAGAAATGTAAGTTATCCATTATATATAATATGTACCTATATAGTCAATGGATGTAAACGCGAATAAAGGAATTTTCTATAGGAAAAGCTGCAGCTTTATTCTGCGCTCTCACACCTAGCGTGGGGTTGGTTATTGTTCTAAAAAGAGAGTTGGATGTTGATTAGAGGTATTGGCGTTGGGAAATACATTGTAATCAATCAGTGATTACAATGTATTTGAAATATTTTATTTCCCCCAGATGCTCTAACAAAGATGGACGAAACACTGCAAAGCGAGTTCTGGAGCGAACCAGTCGCCGGTGGCGCCAACTCCGCTGTGGGCGCTTTACTTTGGGTTCCTCGAAGCGCTGATTGGTTCATTACATTGCTGAAAACAATTGAAGAACGATACGCCGTGCTACCGCAGCCCGGACATAGGTACGAGTATGATCCTTATGTTCTTGCAAATAAAATTCAAGTTAAAATATATTAAGTGTTAAATGTACCTCGAAGCGCTGATTGGGTCATCGGGTGAAGGATATTGGCTGCTGATACCAAAAGTACTTCAAAGTTTAACAAGTCCTGCGAAAAATTTAAAACAATTGAAGTACTTACAGTATTTATTTACGGCTCAGGACCGCTATTCGTGGCGTTGTTTATGGGAGTCATATGTTCAGCACTGGACGTTTGTTGGTTGATAATGTGATGAGATCAAAAATCACACTAATAATATAGTAAATGCGAATGTTTGGATTAATGGATGTTTGTTACTTCTTCACGCTAAAACTGCTCAACAGATTGAGCCATATAATGTTACTCTAGGCTTGGCAACAAGCAGACTCTAATATTTTTATTATTATAGTGTGTAAGCCCTTCCACTTTGGTGACTGGTCACGCATCTGATTTCTGAGCAGAAACTATGAAGTCGCACTAATATTATATATGCGAAAGTTTGTATGGATCTATGAATGGATGGATGGATGGATGGATGGATGTTTGTTACCTCTTCACGCCAAAACTACTAAACGGATCAGGGCTGAAATTGTGCATACAGATAATTCTAATCCTGGAAACAAACGTAGGCCATAGTTCCCGTGGGATAAAATTCACTTTCAAACGTTTCCATAAGAACAACGCGGGCGAAGCCGCGGGCCGCAGCTAATTGTAAATAAAGTTGAAATCTTGTTCCAGATTACAGTTCCTAGATCTACAGCTAGAGTTGATAGAAGAATGGCGTATCCGTTTGACTCAGCTACTGAGTGCTGCTTCGGAATCCTTGGATGTTGACTCGTTTATGAATATGGGGTCTAATACGGCCCCGCACCCTCTAATCGCGGTGCTCAATGCGGCCCATCATACGCATACAGTGCTTTTGCAATGGGCCCACTCACTGGTAAGCATCACATTACATCTGTATACTTATAATCATTGTTTATGAACATAGGGTCTAGTACGGCCCTATACCCTATCATTGCTGTGGTCAATGTGGCCCATCATACGCATACAGTGCTTTTACAATAGGCCCACTTACTGGTAAGCATCACATTACATCTCTATAGTTATATATAAGTAATCATTGTTTATGAACAGGGTCTAGTGCGGCCCTATACCCTATCATTGCTGTCATGCTGTGGTCAATGTGGCCCATCATACACATACGTGCTTTTGCAATAGGCCCACTCACTGGTAAGCATCACATTACATCTGTATACATATAATCATTGTTTATGAACATAGGGTCTAGTACGGCCCTATACCCTATCATTGCTGTGGTCAATGTGGCCCATCATACGCATACACTGCTTTTGCAATGGCACTCACTAGTAAGCATCACATAAATCTGTATATTTATAATCATTGTTTATGAACATAGGGTCTAGTACGGCCCTATACCCTATCATTGCTGTGGTTAATGTGGCCCATCATACGCATACAGTGTTTTTGCAATAGGCCCACTCAATGGTAAGCATCACATTACATCTGTATACTTATAATCATTGTTTATGAACATAGGGTCTAGTACGGCCCTATACCCTATCATTGCTGTGGTCAATGTGACCCATCATACACATACAGTGCTTTTGCAATGGGTCCACTCACTAGTAAGCATCACATAAATCTGTATATTTATAATCATTGTTCATGAACATAGGGCCCTATAATTGCTGTGGTCAATGCGGCCCATCATACGCATACAGTGCTTTTGCAATGGGCCCACTCACTGGTAATCAGATAGAAAAGTTAAAATTATTTATCTAATTATTTATTGATAAAAGATGAGCAGCCTTTGGCTGTGTCCATATCACACAGGGTTGAATTAAGTCATTGTTTATTAGTCTGTCTGTCATCATTTTTTAGTCTGTTTTTGTTGTCTCGTAACCAGTTTGTAGGTATTAAAATTTCTCCCACTGAACCCATTAATGTGTTTCCAGCATTACCTACAACTGCACTACTACAAGCGCCAGTTCCAACACTACACGCATCTGCAGCATCATGATGAAGAGGAATCCTCTGACTCTTCTACCTCTTCTTCCTCTTCAGAAGAGACTGATAGTGATTTGAAGTCACCTGGTAGGTTTTATCTAAGTATCTACTAATCGACACTTCCTACTATACTCCGATTCATAAACCTAGATTTTTTTGTGTAAAAAAAGGTTACAAAACCTAAGGAGTATTCATTACTAGCTGCGTGATTTATATTCCACGGAAACTGATTTATGGGATAAAAAGTAGCCTATGTTTGATTCCGGGATTAGAAATCTGTATGCAAATTTCTGAGCGATGATGTTCAGTAGTGTTGGCGTGATACATCCATACAAACTTTCACATTTATAATAATAATAATTAAATAATATTAGTATCTAATATAAGTGTGATGATTTGAATGATGACGCTCCGAAGTCATCGCAATTTTTAAATCTTTGTCTATCCGCGCCGCATTTTACTAAAATCCTCTAAGAACACGGATTCCGGCAGATGCGGCGCGGAAGAGTGTGCGGTCACCTTAACACCAACCATCTTGATACCTTAATCCAAGTACCTGGGTGACCGAGTTCGCTCGGTTTTTTTTGGTAAACTGTGCTTATTAGAAATTATAGTGGTACTATTCGCCAATAGATGGCAGGAAGAGTCAAATTTTTCACTTTAATTCCTAAGGTGATTAGGATAAAGTTCATTATTGAAAACACGAATAAAATAGTATTAATATTCGCCAATAGATGTCAGGAAGAGTCAATTGAATACGATAAATCTAATTATTGAAAACATAATTAAACTAATAAAACGAAATTTTCTGGAAATGAATCCTAGCTAGATCGATTAAACGCCCCCGAAACCCCCTGTATACCTACTAAATTTTATGAAAATCGTTGGAGCCGTTTCCGAGATCCGAATTAGAAGAAGAATTGCTCGTTTAAAGGTATAAAATATGTGCCTACTTTATTGTTTTGCAATTATTGTTCTTCGGCAAATAAATAGTTTTTATGTTTATGTATGTTTCAGTATATGAAATAGCCGAAGGTATGTCGTTGGAGGAAATAAACCTGCAGTCGAAGAAGCAAGCTGAAAGCGAGATCGCTCGCCGATCTCTCACCTTCCATGATATTGTGAGTCTATCATACCTATTGCGCTATCCTTGGTTAGTTATTTTGGTTTTGAATCTACTAAAAAGCCGTCCATTTAGTTATGTCTTATGTAACGTATTTCTATTGGTGTGCAAGTAAGTAGAAAGTGTCTGCTAGACTCACTTTCTTGATACATGGTTGGTCGTCGTCGTCACTTAAGAGTGTGCAAAAACGCCGCTACGAGATGGATTTCGAGCCGGATGATAAGATATGGTTTTCTTGCGAGTGAGAAGTACAGAGACGTGCACCGAATTTTTAATGCACCAAAACTGTTTTACCTAATAACAACAAGCTGCAATCGGAAAATGAAAAGACATAACTTAAGAAATACTACCCAAGAAAATAAGTGTGACGTTCCTGAGATAAATAGCAATGTATGCAAAATATCTATTTAAAAAAAAAAAACTATCGAGAAAACTTTCACCAAACGTGTTTTTAAAACACGTAATTCAAGATAAAAGATCTAAGTAACATTTCTCTAAACATGAAGGTGGTAGCTTTCACAGATTCTGAGATAAATAACGATTTTGAAGTACAATTTTGAAGTAAATTGTTTTTGGCACACTCTTAACAGCGAGTTGGATTCTAGTCAAACGTTAAGGAGAAAATAACTGAATGCCCAACGTTGGTTTAGCTAGCTATGTTATGTATAAGCGCTCGTATACACGGACTGATGCACGTCGCAAATACACGGTCGGCAATCTGCCAGTCGGCTGCAAAAATTTCAATTTGAAAGTTCTTTATAAAATATAAATTGTAGAGTCGGCTGCAATCGCCTACAGTTGAGCCTTGCAGTCAGCAATTTGCCGTTGCGTGTGTTTGAGACGTGCAGTGCAGTCCGTGTAAACGAGCGCTAAGACTTCTTAGCTCTATAGTACCGCACTGTGACTGGACCTATAAGATTATTTGCCCGTCGACTGCCAGTCGCGTGTATTTGACACGTGCAGTTCGTGTAAACGAGCCCTAAGTCTCCTTAGCTATTAGTACCGCACTGTGACTGGACCTATAAGATTATTTGCCCGTCGACTGCCAGTCGCGTGTATTTGACACGTGCATTCTGTGTAAACGAGCCCTAAGTCTTGCTCTATAGTACCGCACTGTGATTGGACCTATAAGATTATTTGCCCGTCGACTGCCAGTCGCGTGTATTTGACACGTGCAGTCCGTGTAAACGAGCCCTAAAGCTTGCTCTATAGTACCGCACTGTGACTGGACCTATAAGGTTATTTTTGTTTCAGACAAGACCAATAGCGAACCTAGCGGTAGCGGAACATTTAGACGGCGACCAAGATGCGGAGGAAGCGGGCGTATTCCTAGACGCGCCGGCGTTGTTAGCCCATCTGCGGGACTCCGGTCTATCCGCGCTCGCAGATCACATAGTTCTGGAGTTTAAAGCTGGCCTTAGAGAATATAGGAGGCACAAGTAAGTATTTCGAAGGCGATGTGGTCTCTAAGCGACAAAGTCCCTTTATTATAAATCACGGGATGACCAGTCATCCCGCGACCACGACAGAGTGTAAACCTGTTGAAACGTCGGGAAAAATAGGTAAATAAACGCGATAAATACCCGTGAATATTTATAATAATGTGTTCTGATCGCGTAAGTTTAAAAAACTTTAAAGTCCCTTAATTTTTAACCAACTTCAAAAAAAGGAGGAGGTTCTCAATCCGTAATCAATATTTTTTTTTATGTTTGTTACCTCAGAACTTTTGACAGGGTGGTCCGATTTTTATGATCCTTTTTTTATATGAAAGGTGGTGCTTCCCGTGTGGTCCCATTTTAATTTGGTTCAGTTCTGACAGTTGGATCCATGAAAATTCATGAAAAAACTATAAAAATTAAAGTAGGTTTATAGTTTTTTAAAACAAAATTAATTATTATAAATCTATACTAATATTATAAAGAGGAAAGATTTGATTGTTTGTTTGTTTGTATTGAATAGGCTACGAAACTACTGGATCGATTAAAACAATTCTTTCATCATTAAAAAGCTTACTTTTCAGGAAGTGACATGGGCTATATTTTATCCTGGAATTGCCATAGCAACGAGAACTATGCGGGTGAAACCGCTGCTAGTAAAAAATAAAGATATAAAAAGTATTCTTACGAAATGAAGGATGTATAAGTAGGTATGGGCTGGAAAGGCAGGTGTTTTTCTAGACGAGCCAGATTTGCTCATCTGCGGGACTCTAGTCTATCAGGGCTCGCATAGTGCTGGAGTTTGAATCGGAGGCTAAGTATCTTTTCTGTTCTGAGGTGTTGGTAAAAACCACCAACCCATGTTGAGTCCAGTAAGGGTACGTTTGGAATTGACAAATCCTGAACCAGATTCTCATCATATATTTTGTAAAAGTGCCTACTCAATTGCAGCCTTTCGAAAACAGTTTAAATAAATAATTAAATATAAATAATGTTGGACAATTAACACAGCATTATCTTACCCCAAGCTAAGCAAAGCTTGTGTTAAGAGTACTAGACAACTGATATACTTAATACAATTCACTACATAGATAGATATTTTTTATTATACAAAGAAAACATCCAGAACGCCCTGAACAAATATCTGCAGATCGTACACACATTGGTCCCGAGGCGGGAATCGAACCCACAGAGGTCGTCATATAATTTTGGGTAGTAACCCATATAAATTTTTCAGTACGAATATGAATTTAATACAAGCTCTTGCTTAGTTTGGTGCTAGATGATTGTGAATCTGTGTGAATTATCCAGCATAAAGGAGGATGGGCATTTTGGGCCTTTTGGGTACTTTGTCCAATCAAGATGAGTCATACGTCGTTGGATAGCTCTTTTCAATAGGACAAAAAAATTGTACGACGATAAAACTGTTTCAGTTGTCCGTTTTGAAAAATACTCGAAAAAAGATGTTGAATTTTTATCACAAATACAATAATAAAATCCTATTATCACGTTGATCGTTTAATTAACTGCATACTTTATTATATATAAGAAATGATACAAAAAATATCTTGAATCTTAATTATGTAAAAAAGTACCAAGGGCGGCCTTATCGCTATAAGCAATTTCTTCCAGGAAATGAATTTCAGAATTTTTGCGAAAATCACTGAGTGATGATCAATGACAATCCTACTTATAAACCTCTCCTCATTTTAATTAATTGCTACAAGTTTTTTTTTCCGCATCGACCTTCGTTAGAGCTCAATCTCAAACTGTTGGAAAGTGAAAAAACAGTGAATTACTTTAAGTAGGTACTACTAAGTGAATCATTAACTGGTATTCGTTGTTCACCGGCTCCCTGACACGGCACAGTATTTTTGGACCTAATAAACTTATTAGAGTAGAGAACTTATCTGTCACTAATACTATACGACAGATATGGTCCGATTACGTCTTTCGTTCTTTTTTAAAAATTTTAACCGACTTAAAAAAATGGAGGAGGTTCTCAATTCGACTATATTTTTTTATTCCTAAAGCGGAGAAGCCTATAACGTATAGCGACCTGAACGTACAAACATTTTCTCGTTTGACCTTTTATCAAAATAACTATATTTATGTGTATACCGGGTGATATTAAAAAAATAACATATACCTAATGGATAATGGAGTCGGCTATCCGTCCTTTCTTTTGTAACAACGGTAATGGCGTACTTTTGATGTGCTTATTCGTTTTTAACCGACTTCAAAAAAGGAGGAGGTTCTCAATTCGACTGTATTTTTTTTAATGTTTGTTACCTCAGAACTTTTGACTGGGTGGTCCGATTTTCATTATTATTTTTTTTATATGAAAGCTGGTGCTTCTCGTGTGGTCCCATTTTTATTTGGTTCAGTTCTGACATGGGATCTATATAATTGAAGTAGGTTTATAGTTTTTTAAAAACCAAATCAATTATTCATTACTCATACTCGAAAAGTAGGTGTGACTGAAGTTACCTGAGGAGCGGGTTAAAAATAATACTTTTCAGCTCTTTATCTAATTCTAAAAGTATTAGATATAAAAACTATTGGCACGCTGCCCTCCAAGTCTCGGGACTATATAATTTACTTTCATTCCTAGTGTAACAATGTACTATTCCCGGTAGAATGTAAGATGTTGCAAATGATTTTTATTTCGCACCTTTTTAAACCCTTGTTATTTTATTTTGTTTTATTACCGATTATATTGCAATGTATCGTTACCGGAAGGAACTGTGTAATGTGCCGAAGAGGGCTATATCAAGGCAGATACCAAACGTCTTTTTGAGTCAAGACTACGACTTGGCAAACGTATATAGGACGCCATCTGGCTAGGTGGGATTAAGACCTGCGAAAGACTGCAGGCAGATGCTGGATGTGTCAAGCTGAAGACAGGGCGCTATTGCGCTCATTAGGGGAGGCCTATGTCCAGCAGTGGACTAATATAGGCTGATGGTGATGATGATGTTATACTTTAAATACAAAACAATGCTAAAATGGAAAAAAAAACTGATTTATTAGGTATGCACCGTTTTAGTAGTACTTTAATAGAAAGGGTCAAACAACTCATCAAAATAAACAACTTTCAAATGGGAATTACTCAAAACGGACAACGAACCGGGACTAGCCCCTTAGGTATTCTTATTCTACAGGAATAGAGCTTTCTAACGATATATCAATCAGTTCGATTGGTGCCTGGCCCAGGCGCCATACATTTGTGCCCATCCTCCTTTATTTATTTTTACCTTCGAGTTATAGGTTAGGTATGTTTTCCAAGTGTTTCTTTGTAGTTATAACTTTTTAATACATCCAAGCATCATACCGGCTAAAGACATTTCGATAAACAAGGTATCAGAATCGCCCTCTCATATGCCGAAGAATGTGAAAAAGCGTGCATCGAGTCTGTTTTTTTAAATACTTTTCCACGAATTACTTGTTTTTTTTATTACAGATGGCACGCACTTCCAACAATCGCAGAAAACGAACTCTCAGTGTCTCCCTCTCTCTGCGTGCCTCTCTCATCGCTGTGCACTCGTCTCGCGACCGCGGAGGCCAAGCTTGCCCCGCCCCTTTCCACGCACTTGCGGACCAAGATATCCGCTATAGTCGACGACCACATATTCAAGGTACTGCTCATACTTTACAAATTCACAATTTTTTTTAAAATATCCAGTGCACATTGATTAGTTACTTCTAAAGAATGAGCCCTAGTATGATTACAATCTTAGCCACAACGTGCTAGTGAGTAATTTGAATGTAACTTAAATTGCCAGCATAGCTTATTCTAAGAACGTGTTTATTAACACCTTTCTTATTGTCTCTCTCTATATATATATATATAAGATTTGTGGGAAGACATGTTCTTGTGTGTAAATTCACTATCTGTCGTCTCGCTCTTACATCGCTGTGCACTCTGCTTTCGACCGCGGAGGCCAAGCTCGCTCCGCCCCTTTCCTCGCATTTGCAGACGATGATATCCGCTATATTCGACGAGTACATATTCCAGGTAATAATACTGCTCATACTTTACAAGTGTACTATGTGTCGTCTCACTTTCTGCGTTCCTCTCATCAATGTGCACAGGTCTCGTAACCGCGGAGGCCAAGCTTGCCCCGCCCCTTTCCACGCACTTGCGGACCATGATATCCGCTTAGGTCGACAACCACATATTCCGGGTAATACATATTCTAGTTTATTCTAGTCGTTCTTGACTCATGTTGACTTGCTGGCGTCATTGGCAACGCATTTCCGAACAGAGTGGAGTAGCAAGTCCCGCGTGCGCCGTAAAATTTTGGTACTCACAAATTCTTAGAATACAGCGTGTATACCATGAGTTGTATAACACAGTTAAATCGCCTGACGTCACTACAGTAGTTACGTAAATACGCATATAGTTATCTAAGCGACTCATACTGCGCATTTTAGTACCCAACTATCCGCTAGAGGCGCTTTAGAAGTTTCCATACGTTTTTTTTATATATCTACAGTCGCTAGCGTGTATAGATTGTGAAACCTCATGGTAGACACACTGCTCATACTCGACTAGTTTACTATTTGGTGTCAATTCAGATATCGCTAAAACTAAACTAAACTGATTTGACATAAAAATTGTGTCGTCCCATAACGATCGAAACTACAGCACTAAAAGGATGGCATCATTTTTAGCTGTCAAATTAGTTTAGTTTTGGCGACATCTGAATTGACACCATGGTATCTATTCAGATGTCGCCAAAACTACACTAAACTTATCTGACAGGACTAAAGAGGAAGCCATCCTTATTATTGTGATCGTTATGACAGCGACAGTGACATTTTTAGTCCGGATAAATTGGTTTAGTTTAGTTTTGGTGACATCTGAATAGACACCATTGTCTCGCTCTGTATGTCTCTCATTCATCACTATGCACTTGACTCCAATGGTTGGTAGACTTGATGATGGATTGCAAACGAACCATATCCGCGAGAGGCATTGTTCTATTCGTGTCACAATAGGGTATATGCATGTGACTTCAAAAAAGCTAATATTTTTTTTACGTATTCTCTATTGATACAGAAATATAATCTGTATATGTATTTTTGTATTTTATGATGTATTTATTGTGAAATTTAATCATTGAAGATATTTTAAATCTCAACAGCAAAATGTCTAAACGCAACGCTATTGGCATGTGAAGCGTGACGTCATACTTGATCATTTTTGTATGTGCATGAAGTTTTGACTGAGTTTACATATGGGACTCGATGATCCGTGACGTCATAAAATGCAATGTCTAACATGGCAGCGTTTTTATCACCCGAAACTGATTGTAGATTTACTTTTAGTTATTAACCTCAATAATTATTTTCATTTGGTGTTATATTTTTTTTCGTTTATGTATTAACCTAAATAATCGATTAAAAAGTAAAAAAAAACCATGCATATACCCTATTCGCTACAAGAATTTATTCTTACAGGGATTGGTATTAGAAAACTGGTTCAACTTGGGCGGTACACTGCAGTTCACTCACGACGTGAAGAGGAACCTTGTGCCAGCTTTCGCGCCTCCCAACAAACTTGCCTCGGAAGTCAATCAGCTACCCAAGTAAGTGTATTGCTATGATTATTTCAATACTCATATGTCACTAATAATTTGTTTTTGGTCATTTGCACGCTTTGGTGATTGAATAGCTCAGTTGTGATTATAACGTTTGGTGCTTTTTCGTATAACTTGGCCTGTGTGTGGAAGTGTAATTAATCAGAGTCGTAAGTACTTACATTATTTCATCTTGTTTTTAAATATTTGCATGTAATATTAGCTTGTTTACTTGTACATTATTTCATCATTGTAACTTCACGTTAAATTTATATCCAGTCGCTGTGGAATTCCGCAAAAAACACCCCTATTGAATCTTGAAAACCATTTGAATGATCTTGAAAAACATTCGAATGTCCTTCGCCAAATTGAGATAACCATTCAAAAGGTTTCAAATGTCAATGTAGGATGGATCGTTTTTTCGTAATCGCAAAGCATACGACCGGTCTATTAAAATGAATGGAATAGAAAATTATTGATTTGTGCATCGATCACATTAATTACATTACAAGATTTATCATATTGCGAGGCAATGCAGCGTCTTCGGGACGCTTCCGACTGGTATTGATATGGATCAGTTGAGCTGTAGGTTGTTTGCAACAGTCTGCAGTTAGCTCAATTGCTTATTGTAATTTTCTTTTCAATTGTATGTATATGTATATATTTATGTAATTATTTACGTTTCAGGCTCCTCCAATCTTGCCAACTCCTGAACCTAGACTACGAGGACGCTTGTCGCCTGCGTTCTTACATGCTCAAAAACCCGGCAGGTTCCGAAGAGAGTTTAAGAAAAGTCGGCATAACGCATGTATCGCCTAATATAGCGTTACACATACTCAGCCAGAGGAGCGATTTGTGTGACAGCCCTAACCCAACTTCGGTATTAGACCTCTTTTGAATAGATATAATGTTACTGGCATTGCACAAATAAATAACTGCACTATCGATGTTTAAAAATACACCGAAAGAAGGTGCTGCCCTTCTTTTAGTAGTTTCCCTTAGTCGCCTCTTACGAACTCAACGGGTTGAGTTGAAGAGGTCGATTATAACGCTGCGACCATCGCAGCAAGTTCTTAGTGCTATTTGACAACTTGATAATTCCGTGTATGTCTAAACTTTTAACAAGCCTTTATTGTAATAGGCGATAAAAATGTAGTTGATCGCTAGTTGTTTATTGATGGTTTAAACTTCTTAAACTTTTGCGATTTGTTAATATAATTAATGATTATTTATCGCGTACCTTATGTTATTTCCTCTACGTTTCTACTGCGTTACAGCGATTGTGGTCACTGGACGACTAGATGTACACGAAGTTACAATCGAGAATTGACGGCAGTATCCACAACTACCCTCAACTCATCTTCAGAATCAGGAATTTCCATGTTCACATTACGACACGCTGTCGCCACTGTGGCACGAAAAAGGCCGATTTACTTACTATGACCCCGATCGCGGTAACGTGGTAGAAACGTAGGGGAAACAATAAAAAAACGTACGCTATAAATAATCATAAATTTATTGGTTATTCCTAGGTTAGTTTGTAAAATTAAATATTCGTCGTGATAAACTTGAATGGATATATGATATTCTGATAATTTTATTTGACCCATTGTGGTATGCCTTTTGCATTTAATTTTATTACTAAGAAAAACATTAGATTATGGGGTCTATTCAGATGTTGCCAAAACTAGACTAAATTAATCTGACAGGACTAAAAATTATGTCGTCCTTATTATTTTGATCGTTTAAACAAGGACTGAGACATATTTAGTATTGTCAAATTAGTTTAGTTTAGTTTTGGCAACCTCTGAATAGACACCATTATGTAAATTTTGTTATTTTTGTATTTCCATATTTTGTTTTGAGTACAATCGGAATTTGGCATACTTAGTTACTATTGTACTTGATACATCTAAAATTATTGTTATTTATTTTTTATATCAAAACAAAATTAAGTTTTTAAATTGTTTTATTAAACATAATACAGCTAAGCTTTGTACAAATCGTATGCTACACTTATACATCTCTAACTTACATGTAACATTATTTAGATGTAAATTAGACACCAAATACTACATTTTAATATCATATTTACGAATCATAACTAAGCACCTAAGAGCATTAATCATTAACAAGGTTATTTTCATAACTTTACGGTTTCTTGTGTACATAGTTATGTCGCGTAAATTGTAGAAGCAGATCTCAGAAATGGCACTGCGTTGCACCTTGAAATTTTATCTGACCTCAAATACAGTTTTTTCACAGCCTCTATTGTTTTATTCTTGAAAAACATATATTTTTGACATGTTGTGAACCATTACGAATTAACAGTCTAGTACTATTATAGTTTTTCTGTGCGGTTACGCGAAATTAGCATCCTCTATTTCATGCATTTGTTCAGATTAAAGGATTGCCTTGAAATAAAAAGTTAACACCCTTTGTTAGGGCTCCGTACCCTCAGGGGAAAGACATAAATACATACAAAAAAACACCTATTACAGATTATCTTATGAGAGGTGTCAAGTGTGAATTATGAATATTAGCATTATAGATGTACATATATGTTAAATATGTACTAGAAATAAATACTATTTAACGGTTTTATAATGTCATCTACCATGAAATATGTAAATTTAAATCAAATAGTATATTGGATAAACTGATAGACTGAATGGTTGTAGAAACATAATTTAAAGTCAGTTCAAATTGATGATTAATGTATAAAAAAATAGAAGAACCGAGACAAGCATTTTTTTTTAAATCAGATTTAATCTTAACTTTTAATGTGGATTCAGAACTCGCAACTACTTCAAATAAGGCCGATACCACTTCTGCTTCAAAACTAGTTTTATTATAACTATTCCTACTATAATTTACTATCACATAACACTGGCTAATTTACAGGAGCGCCATAAAATACACATTATTTGTACTGTACAGCTAAACTATCGAATAAGGTGTCGTTGGCTAAGCATTGTTTATTAAATATTTACAACTTTCTAAAGGTTTTTTTCGCGGAATTGTTACTAAATATTTTTCATTCTTATATTTACAATGGATTTCCGCAAAGTAACGCCTGAATCTATTATTTAACTTTCTAAATGTTGACGGGTTGTGAAATGATGAGTAACTTTAATGTACGGTCAAGCCAATTAAGCTGCTGCATCGTTTTAATAAATGCAACCAACATCATCGGGTTACTTTCTTTAAAAAAAAGTATTGTATTTTACAAACCACGAAAAAAAGAGAAGGTTCTATGATCAGCTGTATGTATGTCAGTCGATTTCTCCGTCATTTATGGACTGATTACTATGCTTCTTCTAACTTCACAAAACACTCCCAAGACGCACACATCTAACCGCAGCCCCGGTTGGGAGGAGAAGGGATCAGGAGGTTGGGCAGTGAATACGTCAAAATTAAGCGATTAGAAGTCTGTTTTTAGTTTTTTCAAAACAATCAAATTATTCGTTCTTGCGGTATGGGTTCGTCTTATCGTCATGTTTTAAGATTTTTACAATCATACATCATTGTTAATTTTTAACTGTGATCTTACGGTATTACAACCTCTCTCCTTTCAAATGTTAAATACCAACCCAGATAGCCGTTTATAAATAACAACTCAACCAAAACAATTGATGGTCAATTAGGCTTCTTGGGTTTTGAGGATCAACGATCTGACAAAGAAGTTTACGATCACCAAGATCCTAAAAATTATTTACAAAATCTCATACAGGAAAACTAATCCAGTCTTGATCACAATCATATCTTGGCCTCGGCATTGACTGACCGATTCGCTTCCACTTCCTGAGTCTCTTTGCTGGGCTCGGCGCTATGGTTCCACCATTGCTCGTCTCCTGATGCCCACGCTACGAAGACTAGGTTTGTGACGATGAATACCGCTAGAGTTATCCAGAAGACCAACCTCCATTGTACAAGCGTGCTCTGAAAGAAGGACAGAGAAGTTAGGATTTATTGTTAGGAGTAGCTTGAAGTTCCTGACATGGCTGGGTGTTCCCTCCATCTGTACCCTACTATGACTGATTTTACCTATACCGTGTCCATTTTGAATGAAGCATAAACGTAAATAAACCGCCCATACTTAACCTGAAATTCACTTTGTGGGCGCGTCCTTTTATACGTAATTATCATTACTTGTCGATTTTAGATCCTCCCTTCAATAAAAATTGCTTACAATTATATCTGAAACTCGACGCCAAGCAAGTGAGATTTTGTTATTTGTGTCGTATTTTGTATACTAACATGCTTCATTCAAAATGGATAAACGATAGGTATAATCCTTCAAATAAAGCGAAAAAAAAAATTGAAAAAGAAATACACTAAGTCCATGCTAAGCTAAATTTTGGTGTTGGCCACCAACTAACTTTAACTAAGTATAAATTAGTTCGAATCAGGCATGTGGAGATCAGGAAAGGTTCGTCTTTGAGGAATTACAAAATTTATTTATAGTCATTGCTCATTGTCAACTAGGAATTCACTTACATTATGGTTTTATCTAGAAGTTTCACATTATTTAAAAGTGATTGTTCAATGACTGCTACAAATTTCATCCAAAAGAGTTTGAACTAGAACGCGGGTGCTCAATGGCGCTCGGCTATTTTTATGTCTATTAATACGTCTAGCCTAAATCACGTAGTTGTAACACCTATTTGTATCACGTATTGCAATTTAAACAAATTATCGAAATAATAGCTACCGGACTTTCAGAAAGCGCAAGTCATGTTGACCTTGATCTGAATTGATTACAGCAGAAAAACTATCACTAGGTACTCTGAGGAGTAAAAGTGTTTCAAATCGACGCTGCTCGCGTCACCAGAACAAAAGCATATTCTACTAACCTACCTAGACCTACCGAAGTCGTATCGTAACATGACAATTGACAAGCGAGGCTGCAGTTTTGCAAATTCAACGCCCAGTCACGTCGCGTGTCCTTTGACAAATGACATGGACGCAACAAAATAGAAAATTGCATGCATATTTATGTCGGCAGGTGGCGTAACTGATGAATTTATCAGTAAAGATAAGGAAATGTATTATGTACTATACATAATCTTTAGACAGCAAAAGTTTAACAAGTTCTAAGTTCTACAGAGAATAAAATACACAATAGACTTACATCAGGGGTCAGCAGCCCAACCAAATACGGAGCAATAATTCCAGTAATAGCTCCAATTCCATTTACGATTGCCATTATCGTTCCTGCGTAGTTTCCACTTAGGTCTAGGGCGTTAACTTTCATCCCAGGGTAGAAGGCTCCCATCAGACCCATGGAAGCAGTGAAGAGAATGACCACTGTTTGCGTGTCACAGCCTGAGTATGAGGCTAGGATCATGCATATTCCTGGTCCGACGGATGCTGAAAGGAAGAGTAGAGTTGATTGGAAATTGTCGGTAGAGTCGTCGGTCTAATTACTTTGGTGGTAAATGTTTGCCACTTTAGGTTTAATTATAATAATTTATGAAACAACCAGAAGCGCCACCTGATGTTAAGTCGTAGGTACTGTTACCAGATAATTTGAGAAAAACCATTTAAATTTCAGAACAATAACTCTTCTCTGACTACGTTGTATTGCAGTGCAACCATCTCTATTATCTTGTAAATTCTACTCACCAACTGTCGTGAAAGTCTTCCTAGCATTAGTAACTGTCATCCAGTTCTTCTTCACGATCTTATCGCACAACCATCCGAATATGATAGAGCTGATCCACATAACAACGTAGGGCAGTGCAGCGAGCGTGCCCGTTCTATGTATATCGAACTTCAATACTCCAGTCATGTACTTTGGTAGGTCAGTCACCATTGTAAAGTAACCGTAGTCGTGACCGATCTGAAAAGTCCACAAACTGTTGTTTACAAAAGTGTTATTGAGTAGGTACTTCTTTTTGTTCGAACAAAACTGTTTTTTTGTATGTAGGATGAGCTGTCCAAATAACATGTTTATCATTATTCTACATACTGATTTACGGTATCCAATGGAAAATACCCATCTAGCTTTAACGAGAAATGTTTAACGCTTGAGCGGACCGGCATCAAACATACATATTTACATATGTAGATTTGTTAATATTTTTAAGGTATCTACATATATAACTAAGTCAGATCCTGGTTGCGGTTACCCAAATGCTAATCTCAAGGAGCAGGTAAATGGTTAGCACTTTTTGTAGATATGTGAATGACAATCGTGTTGTAATGTTTAGGTACATGCCTTGAAGCATGATTTATTCATTAGTATCTAAGAATGGACCGACTATTTTTCAAACATACCAATGCAATTAGGAGTCACATTTAAATTAGCATGTACATAGATTTAATATTGTATTAATAATACTACAGTGTAATACTACCTAATACTTTATTCTATATGGAATAAAGAAAATAAAAGATAAGTAAAATAATAAATTTCTCGTATTACCTGAGCGCAAACTAAAGCCCATAGTGGCACTGACATGAAGATAGCTTTCCATGGGATTGCGGACGGCTGACTAGTGCGATGTCTTCCAAGGGCCTCTTCTAGGTATTTCTTTTCTTTGTCGGATATGTAAGGATGAGATTCAGGATCGTTGTAACAGAGAAGAGCCTGGAACGGACAAATAACTATTAGTATACATGCAAAGGGTAGGAAAATAATTAGTATAAAGTGCTTATTTGCGACACTTGTGAAGAAATTACAACAATATAAATAAATGATTATAAAATAGGTAATAATCTAATTCATTCCTTTGGAACGTGATCTGTTCTTAATGTAACGGGTGTGTTACACTTTAAGCCGCCTGGATTCGCTTTCAGTCTACCTTGATCCCATACAAAACAAATCTGTGAACTAAAGTAACTCTTAGCACTCACCCAAAGAATAAACCAAAGGATTCCAATAGCGCCGAAAAGGTAAAACACCGATTCCCAATCACCAGACTCCTTCATCACCAGTCCAGAGATGTAGGTTCCTGCGATGTTGCCGATCTGAGCTCCTCCGAAGACTAGCGAACCCATCCGACCACGTTCGGAAACTGGTGCCCATCTTGCCAGCATTGCGTTTAATGCTGGGAAGGTTGTACCCTGCGAAGACAATTCATTTTTGAATTGGAAAGAGACTGAGTGATAAAAAGCACTTGATTTTGATAAATATTTTCTAGTCCTTGTTGGCGGTTTAGCTTCGGTCTTTAAGAAACATCAAATGATATCTTACCTCTCCAAGTCCCTCTAGCACCCTCAAGATAATCAGTCCAGTGGCTCCACCGATGCTAACCGTCCACGGCGTCAGCAAAGTAAACACAGCAGTACTGAGCACACCGAATCCTAGGGAGTACTTCCCCCCAAACCGCTCAGCCAACATGCCTCCAGGCAAATGTGTGACAATGTAGCCGTAATAGAATGCACTGAGGATGATGCCTTGAGTCTCTTCATCCCAGTCGAAGCCAGTGATTTCCTGTAATATTAAATCAGTTATAACTTGTTACACCGGAATTTTTATCGACTGCGGGCAATGATTCAAGTGTATGACGACACACCATAGCAAGAGCTCCATTGTTTAGGGGTCATTATCTGACCAAGACTTGAATGAACAGGAGGTTTCTTAGTCGGTATCGGGGCCTCTCCTACTACCGGTGGATTCGATTCAACTGTTGACCAACAATGACCATTGTTAGGTGTAGCAAATTGCAGATACTCGCTTATTTAATTGCTTATTGGTCTGATTTTGATTGTTAGTGATATCTGGTTGACACACTTACCGTAGGATCTGATAAATCTTCAGCAACGTCGCTTGCAGGACAGGTTCCAGAGTCTTGTGACGACGAGGGCCGTCTTCGAACCATCTGTGTGATGGCTATGTTGAGGCACACTCGCATCGTGTAAGCATTCGCCACCGCCAGAAAACCCATTATTGCCATCACCCATCTTTGTGGTATGAAGAATACTGAGAACAAAGAATAGTACCTATGTTATAGAACGGAACCACTGTAATTTTATACATTGTCACTCGACTCTATGATGTTACATCGACATTGCAATATCATTTCAAGGATGTTTATGGAAGTCATCAACAAAAGACGCGTATTAAAATAGTTCGAACGAAAATCTCGTATCTCCTAAAGTAACTGGTTACAGGCTCTAAGATAATATGCCTACTCGTACAACGAGCATCTAAAAAATATAATAATAATAATAATAATAAACAATCTTTATTGCAGGAAAAATGTAGATAGATTACAATAGGTGTTTTTTGAAAGTTCTTAAAATAAAAATAAAAACTAACTACTGTATCCTGCAATTGGCGGTCTTATCCCTTGCAGAGATATCTACCAGACAACCATAACAACGAAACGATTGCTATCCAATCCACCTGAGCCGCTTCTCCATGAATGTCGTAAAATTTTAATGATATTGACTACGAGTAGTTGAGGTTCATTGGCCATCAATAATTTTAAAACTAATTTAAAATAATCTACTCTATTGAGTGACGAATATGATGATCTTGCAATTTTAATATTGCTTATATTGTCATACAGATTTTTGATCTATATTCTTTTTATAAACTTTGTTTGTTGGTGAAACCTAGAAGTTAGAAAATGTTAATTAAAAATTTAGATTTACTCTTTTCAATCGTGATTGCTCAGAATTTGTAGTAGGTAGTAATGGTATAAGTTACATATTCATATGGAAATGGATATAAATTGCATGAAGATCTCACGATACCAGGTAGTGTACTACTCGTATTGCAATAGTGTGATGAATTAATGGTTTTCACTCTATTATTACATTACACAGATACTCGGAAACAACATAGGTAGTTATCAGGGCTAGTTATAAGTAGTTCTTTATGAATGACTGGAAGTAGCGAAACCTTAGCGACATTTTCTATAGGTACTAGGTAAGTGCCTTTGTTTAATAGCATGCTGGTCTTTTGTGACATTCATGCACTTTTATTCTCTTGATTTCATAAGGATGGCTATTGTCCAAACTGACATTGTGGTGGCCGTTATTATCTGAGTCATGTCATGCTAGGAGACATGTCATGTCACCCCATACCTCTATGCTTTAACGTCACAACACCACATCTATCCGTCTAAAAGAACTGCATTAATACGGAATTCTCATAATTATGACTATTGTTAAACCTGAACTATCGTCAGAATCATTTCATTTTAGTAGCCTTAGAACAAAATCAGTCCAAGGGTTTGCACTATCAACTGCCGAATTATGTTGAAATATCAGAATTGCTATAAAAATAATTTAAAAGGCCACAAAGTCAATGCCAGCAGACACGTGTGCTCACTTCACATTATTTGCATGTCGGATACAATACAATTCTATACAATACGTTCCTGATTGTCCTTTTGTTGTATTTACTTGTATGTATGCAACGAAGCGGAACTTTGGGAGTGTATTATAAATTGATTGGAATGGTAACTGAATATTTCTGAAACTTACTTAGATCATTTTGGAAGAGTAGCGCAAAGTGTTTTAATCGTTGCTGTATTGTGTTTGTGGTCATCTTTTTAATGCCAATAATGGCATCGCCATGAACGTTGGGAATTGCCTTCGTTAACTGCCAGATTTAGTGCAGAACTAAGCTTTGAGCTTAATCATACAATCTGACGGTCCAAATAAGGGTCCTGAGCCGCCTCTATCCATCGACTTCGAGCTGAGACTCCCAGCGACCGACATAATGCTGATCGGATTGCATTAAAGCTTGCTCTGCAACTATTCCATCATCTCTTTGTCTCTACGTGGTCTACGAGTATACTCACAGTTCTCTAAGGTATTTCAATTGACAATCACTACATTACTAAACGAGTTGGTAAAGTGTAAGTGATTGTAGGCAACTAACGTGTTTCTATTGACACACAAATCGTTAATTGCTGGTTAACTATGCGCGTGTACGTAGAGGACATGCGCTTTGCTTTCCACCAGGTGCATAGCATAGGTAGAATTAGTCAAATACGCATTTTCCATTTGGATTTCTAATTCAACTGCGTTCACAGAATTTTATCAATTGGATGGCATAGCTATGCGCATTGCACAAATTCTCCATGGTTAATAACTAGCTGTAATTATATTATTATCTAACACTGCTTACAATATTTAACAAAGTTATCAAACTTTCAAAGGCCATGGAAATAAGAAAGTGAAGTACCTCAACCTCAACAGCCTGTATTTGTCCACTGCTGGACGTAGTCCCCATGATAAACACCTTGTTGGCGTTTATCTAATGAAGGCTAATGCCCATAATCCCCACGCTGAGCATGTGGGTTGGGGAACGCAGTTCGATGGTAGAGTTTTTCAACAGGGGGCGCTGCAGCCCGCCCACTGTGCATATCCCTTAGTCGCCTCTTACGACACCCACACAGCTATTCTAAGCCAGCACCACACAGCTAGCAGCAGCAAGTGAAATACATACTAAGCTTATTAATGAAAGATTTGATTGAGATGCTACGTTTAACAACTTTTCATATTGTAGGTATTAAGTACTCTATTTTCTCCTATAATGTTCAAATATCCTTGACATCATGTCCTTGCGTTTGTAGTAGGTATGACAATAGGTAGACACTTTACTAAGACGACGCGACGCTGTGGCCATTTTTATTCGGTTCACCTAAAACGGTTCATTGATTATATTTTTTATAGTTTCCGGTTCTTTCCCATTGTCTGAAAATAGAGCGAGCCCGTTATAATACCCGGTCTTCAACAAATGTTAAATAAATTTTAGAGAAACGGTTTATTTTACGTATGAACAAATTGTTATATTGTATCAATTATTGTATCAAAACTATTAAAATGAGAGGATGGGGTTTGTAGCAGACATCAGAAGATACAGGGCTACTCCCGTTAAGTCATCTTAAGTAATGTGTAAACGTTAAAGGACAGGTTTTTCCCTGTCTTCGTGCCTGGTAGGTACTTTTCCCAGGTAGGTACATTCCAGAAGGATTTCCCAGAATTTCTCGTTTAAAATGGTCGTAAGCAAAGTCAGGTTGCGTTATAATAAGAGGCTGGACCACGTTCTTCAAGTTACCCAACTTGGCATTGGAATTGAGAAACTCGTTAGAAGTCAGTTTTTGCTGACAGATTTCTACGGACGAATTGCATTCCGAAGTATCCGATCCTTGTTATTCGCTGCTTTGGCAGACAGCCTGGCAGCGAATTCTTGCATCATCATTGATCTGAAGAAGTCTTTAATAGTTTTGTATCTTTAGGTTATGTTATGTTAGTTTATGTTATGCTCTAAAAGACCCCGAGTTAAAGATGTTGAATCTGAAATGCTCTATATGCTAACAAATAGATAAGAGAGTCTCTCTGAATCATAAGTGTTGCCTTGTTTGTTACTATTATTGTGCGGTAATTTCTAAGAAATCAAATAATACGAGTGAGTACCTATCCTAAAACATATTCTACTTCGACGGGACTCGAACCCGCATTCTTTCCTCATTACGGGAATGTAACCAACGAGGTACACCAATGTCAAGTGACGCAGGAGTGGGCAATATTTTGGGATATTATTTCATTCCTCACTGAATCATTGCGATTAACAAAAGGGTTTATTATTTTTTAACCGACTTCAAAAAAAGGAGGAGGTTATCAATTCGACTGTATTTTTTTTAAGGTTTGTTACCTTAGAACTTTGACACGGTGGTCCGATTTTCATGATTCTTTTTTTATATGAAAGCTGTTGCCTCCCGTGTGGTTCAATTTTAATTTTTTTCAGTTCTGACAGTGGGATCCATGAAAATTCATGAAAAAACTATAAAAATTGAAGTCGGTTTACAGTTTTTTAAAACAAAATTAATTATTATATAAACCACCATGGGTTGACCAACCCGTTCGAATAATGTAATAAGGTTATTACAGTAGCCCCTAACAATATTGCATTTAAATGTTGTGTTCGACGTAGAGGTAACCGCTATTTTCTCCAAACAGCCAATAAAGCTGTCGCATTAAATAATTCGATTTCTTGAACAAGAAACGACTGTGTTCGTTTAATTGGCAGTTGTTAGAAGAGCTGTTAGACTTACCTTACCGCCAACCCGTTGAACCGTTTTTATGTGTGTACCTTATTTATTACCTATTTGTAAGATTCCTCAACCTCAACAGCCTGTATTGGCATTTATATAATGGGGTGGTAATGCCCAAGGTAATGCAATTGTAAGTATCGGTTGGTAAAAGGTTCCTGCTTGCCATAAAAACTTCCCTAACTCGTCTGAATAAAGACGAACCACTTTTGCTATTTTCGGTCTATCTTCTCAACATTTGTTTTTAATTACTTTTAGGTACCTATCTATCAATTAATTTTGATGTGGGTTGAAACGCTGTTATTTTTGGTATAAAACGGGAAAAAAAACTGATTCGACGTTAAAACGCGTGGTGAGAATCAGCGCTACACCAATTAACCCAAGATGTCCTGGACGTTTAAAACTTCGATGTTCTCGACCTCTGATTCCTGTCGCTGATCAAACCTGGATGTAAAAGGCACAGGACAGGCCTAATACCCAGCAGTGATATAGGGTTGTGATTATTTTATTTTTATTTATTTATTCAAACTTGACTGACAGAATTACATCCAAAACGTCAAACATTTATGATCATATATAAAGTAATAATATAAATAAAAACATTAAAAAATAAATAATAAACAGAACATCAGTAGCTGATTAAAATTAAATTATGAGGTATTAAAGTTTTTAAACACATACTTAGTCATAGCACAGATAATATAATACCTAGACAGATTTTAATAATACTTAAATATATTTAATGATAAGTATGTACCTATTTATGTCTATGTATTATTATATTAGTTCTTTATTTTTATAACATTTTAAAACTTACAGAAGCACACATATCCCCGTGTAATGTCCCATAATCCTATCCATCCATGGTTGTCTGGTAGAGCTCTTGAGCGATAAGACCGCCAATTGTCGCTTAGTTTTAACTTTTCTGGTTGTAAATAGTTCCTTTTTGATTTAAGTGTGCAATAAAGTATTATCTATCTATCTATCTATTGTAATATCGATAATATGAACATGTCACAATAAAAATAAAAAAATTATAATCCTATTCAAAATAATAGCAATTATACATACAAATCTCAATGATAATGTCAGATGATGATTGGTAGATCATCATCACCATCACTCTATATAAGTGAACCGCTGAACCCTATCAATTTCACCTTTCAATTATTATTGGTGAATGTTCATTATGTTCAAGCTTATTTTCATGAGTGTTATAAAATAATGTTTGTAAATAATTTCAAACTCCAAGAACGCAAAGTCATGGTTGAATCCTCGCGTTTCAGGAATAAAGTAATTATCTTGTAACAAACTCAAGTTCAATGTCGTTTTCGTAACCAACAATCGCGCCATCCGTATCCGAGCCTAATTACTCCAATTCTACTGTGAAATGAGTTTAAAATTAAAAGTATTGTAAACACAAAACATCATTATAGAATGATGTTTTGTATTACGGCAACAAACAATTTATATATAACTGCAAATCATTTCTATCGAAGGCTTAATTTTTTAAAATCTAAAATCTAAATTCAACTTCCGCTAAGGGCTGGTCCAATAAGTACCTAAGAACAGGCTTAAAAGGGGGAAGTACCTATAACTTAGGTCCACCTACTTATACTTATATAATGCTCTATTGCAGTTGTATAGGCAGCAATCAATTTTAATAACATCACCCTCGATCAAATATACGAACCGCCCTTGATCGAAGAACATCATATTCGATGTCATTTTTGTCTATTTTTCCCTATTATGGGTGGTGTTTTACGTTTCTACGTAAATTCGACTCCAGGGTCGTGCCATCGTGCTTGTAGGTAGATACTTAACCCACGTGTTCGAACACTGCTGCTCAGGCACGTGTTGTCATTGTCCATCAGTGAGCAATTAACCGGGCGATTAACCGTTTACATCGTTTACGCATGGCCGGGTTGATTGTTGCACTGAGTAATCGATCGGATAGATTATCCACCTTTTATTAGGTACCAAACTTGCTGTATTTATATAGAATATAATTTATGATGACGAGTCTAGCTAGTTGCAGTTACAGCTGATTTATGATAACTGATAATAGTTAAAACAATAATTACCAAATTTCTTTTACTAAACTATAAACCGACTTCAATTTTATAGTTTTTTCATGAATTTTCATGGATCCCAGATGTCAGAACTGAACAAAATTAAAATAGGACACGGAAGCACCAACTTTCATAAAAAAAAAATAATCATGAAAATCGGACCACCCAGTCAAAAGTTCTGAGGTAACAAACATAAAAAAAACAGTCGAATTGAGTACCGCCTCCTTTTCTGAAGTCGGTTAATATGAAGGTAAAGAAGCAAGGTAATAGGGTATATGCATGTGATTTCAAAATGGCTAAAAAAATATATACGTATTCTCTATTGATATAGAAACATATCTACATATTTATTTTTGCATTTTGAGATGTTTTTATTGTAGAATTTAACCATTGAAAAATTTATATTTAAAATCTCAATCGCAAAATTTCAAAACGCTACGCCATTGACTAGAGCGGACGTGACATCACTGTGCACATTTTTTCTTTTTTTATTCTGCTTGCTGCACCATGATTTGACACTATTCTGCCCACTTGACATTTCGTATTGTCGATTATTTTCAGTTTTTTCGGAAAACCTCTTTCCTGAGAAGATCACTACCGAGGTCGTCACCAAAGGTTTTAATCAAGTGTGTACGTCGACGTCACATAAACATGGCGCCAATATGGCAGCGTTTTTATCACCCGAAAATGATTGTAGTTTTGATTTGTTTTTTTTACCTTGTTAATGCGAAATTCAGTGAGCGTCTTATCATTCCTCGGTTAAATAATGACCTAAAGAATCGATTAAAACAATAAAAAAAACGATGCATATACCCTATTATTAAAAACTATAACTAAACTTATTAAGAATCGGTTTTCACTCTTTCTTTATTTTCGCTAGATGAGGGCGAAGGCCTATTAAATGTTGCTAAGATCTATTATAGTAAACCAGACGAGTATTATGATATTTAACCATTCATACTGATAATTTGTCAAAATCGCTCTGTTAGTGTCAGTGAAGCAGTATAACCCAGGCCTCGAGGGTAAAAAGGTTTTATTTCGACCGCTTCGGTATGTAAACTAAAGTAAAGAAACGACAAAGAAACCTTTAGCCTCTTAGTAGTTATTTTTCGAGTTGGAGCAAAATCCGTCCCAAGCTTTTTTACCCTCTAGCTACTCTGTTTTTTATGGTAAGCCTTTTTTGTGATAAGGTTCTATGTGGTGGGTTTAGCCATCAGGGTCTTTGGTATCCAGCTATCCAGGCCTAATGGCATCATTCTATAATTCCGATACTGATATAAATAAATAATCCTGAACAATCCACACAAGCCCCACGCTAAGCTGAGTTTGAGTTTATGGATACTACATGACTGATATGCATAATGCAATACCTTCATTACATAGATAGATATATTTGTATTATACATAGAAAATACCAAGACCAGCCACCCGTAACAAATAGTTGCAGAGTGTACAAACATTGGTCCAAACGCAGAAATCGAAACTGCAGCGTCCTCCGTTGCAGACAAACCTTCACCCGCCGCGCCACATCGGTCGTGAAGACTTGACGCTGCATTTGTGGACACAGTGACCAGAAATACAACGTTAAACAATGCCACGTTTATCCTAGTTAATGGCTATAGGATGCGTTTTCTAACAGTTCCTTACTACAATCATAGATTGACAAACGTGGGCCATTTGATCCTCCCTGGTAAGTTAATGGAAGATGCTAATTCGATTATCTCTAATGGGAAAGGAAATGAGGCGGCATTCCTGTTTGGCGTAAGAAGTCTTTTTTCGATTTTTCAATTATTTTATCAAGTTATCAAGCGAGTTAGATATGCACAAAACACTGGGTCATGGAATCTAGGAACTAGGAATAGCTGGAAAAAAGTCTGAAAAATAAATAAGTAGGTAAACACAGTATCATATTGTTAGCTTGGCTGCTGCTTTAGGAACTAGGAATAGCTGGAAAAAAGTCTGAAAAATAAATAAGTAGGTAAACACAGTATCATATTGTTAGCTTGGCTGCTGCTTAGCTTACTGTGTGTGTACCTACGTTATTGATTTTTGGACTAACTAATAAACAAATAAATAAATAATGATGGGTGTAGAATGCAGAATCTTTTCAAAATAATGCAGCTTACTTACATTTTGATAAAAGTAAATGCCAACCAGTCAACATTGTGTATTTGATACGGTCACCATAGGCACTCACAAAAAACGTTTAAGTTCAATTCTCACACAACACTAAAATCTCTGAAAATCACTTAGGCTACGCCACGTTTTAATATTTTCTATTGTTTTATTTTGGTTCATCCAGTTATCTTTAATAAGTAATTCTAAATGAAATTTTTAAAACTTCTCTATCAGTTTGATAGAATTATCAATTCAATTTATACGTTCAAAACGGTGCGTTTTCGCACCGATTTATTACCGCTCGCGGTTAGACATGCGCGCAATGAAACACAACCTACAATAGGCGCCCGCGCATAAATACGGCCTCTATATACCTGATGCAAAGCGTCGATCAGCCGTGCCGGCTTGTAGAGGCAAGTATCTTGAGCCGAAATTCTCTTCACCAAGGGGATTGATTGCCTTTGTCCGGTTTCTAATATACTTACAGACAGACTAGCTTTAGCTTGTCGGGACAGAAAGCCTATCTGATATTCCAGGTTTCAGGGACAGATTACATCGAAGCAAAATATCAGCCCAATCCGTTTCGTATTTTTTGCTTGCGAATGTAGAGGAACAAACATCTGAATATTCAACCAAACGTGTGTCTAGGTAGAGTTTTCTTCACCCTGGACTGAAATGGCAAAGAACAAGTACCTAGATCTGTCATCAATCTAGTGACCTCTGTTCGTCAGAGGCCGCCATGGCATCTAGTAAGCACACCAATCCGTATGTAGAGCTGGCGATATAGAGTCTGGTCAAGATGATTATAACCCACAACCATAACCCTAAAACCAAGATCGTAAAAGGTTCAGTCTTGTTTCACTGATCTCACTGATAGGCAAACGCCTCACTGCCCCCCAGAGCCTCACAAATAATTCGACAGAAACGTTAAGAATTACTTCACAATATATTTCGTAATAGTTTCCAGATTTTTTGCGCTGGATTCCGAAACTCAAACCAGTTTTGGTAATCGGACAAGTTCGATGCGAAAGCAATTACCTATAGTGCAATCAAAGATGCAGCAAAAAATTATACATAACTTTAAGTAAGTATACCTACGTAAGTTGCAATAACTAAGGAAGTCAGTTAGGGACACTAACTTATAAGGAAGAGACAATTTTGCGTTTAATAAAAGTAATCCGGTGTTTTAATTCGTCGGAAAGTACCGTCGAATCGTTTACGAGAGGAAATTTCTGCCGTTAAAATATAGAGGAAAATGTAATGCTTGCGTTTGAAGGAAAACCTGCTGTTTGGTTCTAAAAAATTTAACGACGTATCTCGCATCTACGTCAATTAAAAAAAACTTGCGATGGCCTGGATTTAACGATATTACGCTAGGTCTTCTATCTCCTTCCGTCCTCTAGTTTGGGAGTACCAAAATTTTCCGTACATATTTCTTTGGGCCACCAGTAGGTAGTTATACTCTTCTTTGTAGAATCGATCAACTGGATCTTCAGAAAAGATCTACATGACATCTCCCAGCCTGAAACCGGAGCTACCTTCAGGGCTAATTATTATTCCGAAACCTAGAGAGACGCGATTGAAATAGCATTTTGAGTTGACTGGATATCGGATTAATTCTGATACGGAAACTTGCTAATGGAATTACAATAGTATCTCTAGTAGTCTCTACTTGTGATTTCAAAATCCACCATTCTCCAAACACTTTGGAATATGTATTACGCTACGTCAGCAATCAATACCTAGAGCTAGGTAATATGTAGAGCTTTTGAAAATACTGGTACAGGGTCAGAAAAAAGGAACGCGCAAGGTGGGTAAATACTAACCGTGAAATGAAGGCGCTCGCAATGGGCAACGAGATGGATTTTAGCACATGGATAACTTATTATCATGTTCGCTGCGATTTGTACTTTTGGCCTAACCGCAGTATCTCTAGCTGTATGGTGCTGGCTTAGAATTTGCACTACCTCAACTGTTCCCGCGGTTGTCGTAAGAGGCTACTTTGGGATATGCAGCGGGGGGTGGGCAGCAGCCGCCCCCTGCAGAACAATTATACCACCAAACTGCGATCCCCAAACCGTATGCCCAGCGCGGGGATTACGGGCATTACCCTCCATGAGATAAACGCCAATAAGGCGCTTATCAGGGAGAGGTCTTCGTCCAGCAGTGGACCAATACAGGCTGGTACGCAGGTTGAGGATGAGGTTAAGGCAGTATCTCTTGATCCGCAGTACCTCTTCCATCTTTTTGTAAGGATGTACGGATACAATTAGGCTCAACAATTAGCAGAGAGAGACTCGCTTTTCTATCACGTGCTATTGAATAAACATAGTAGTGAAACTCAAGATGCGCTAAATACGTCGGCGACACTATAGCGACTGACATCTCGACAATATTCCTACGTCAGCTATACATGTGTTTTAGAAACAGTTGTGTTGAATTTAGTCTTTTGTTTCCAATTTTGATACACACTTGCCTGAATTTTTTACGTAAAAGAAATTTCGCTATTTAAAATAGAGAAATACCGGAAGAAAATGCAGTCATGGCATGGCGCCATCTCCGGAAAAATAAAAGGCTTTCTCTCATATTCCATGAACTGAGCATATTACATGAAACAGCTCAATGCACGATATACCTAACTATAGTTTACAACTTTGTTATATTTAGGTTTAAGTAAAAAAATACTAAGGCCCGTATTATGAAAGCTTTCTCAGTCATCGATATACCTATGCTTGAGCAACGCTTTTCTATAGCATAAACGTCACTCTAGCATAGCTCTATGACTGAGCAAGCTTTCATAATACGGGCCTAAGAGAGCTAAGAGAAATGTCTAACGAGCTCATGTACTCGTACCTAGTATCGGAGAAGACCTCTGACAACAGTCGTCAATTCCTACTGACGTCCTGAATTATCGTTTGACGTCATCAAAGCAATTGCTGTAAATAAGATTCGTGATTGGATACTATTTTGGATTCTGTAGGGTGTAATAAAATTACTAGCGAAAACGCATTATGCTAACATTAAACTGTCTTATGGGTTTCGTGACGACGACTTGTTATTTGTGCTCTAGCTCTGCCTGTCCTTTTTTCTCTCTCATTTTAATCAATAATGATTTAGTTTTAAGTTTATTTTATTTTTAAGGTTATCGATTATCTGTAATTTCCTAACTTTTTTTTATATATTATATTGTAAGTATGACAATTTATCTGTGATTTTCTAACGGTTTTATCTATATATTATATTGAAAGTATGACAATACATCTACATGCTAAGACAAACCTCTACTCCTGTTCTTTGTAGTAGTTTTTCTAGTATTCGTACCTTACTAAGTACTGGGCCCATAAGCTATCATGAGATTCTCGTGCCGACTGTTCCCTCAACTTATGCGTGGATGTGAGTGGGAACTAATGTATGAACGAAAATATTTAAAAATAATATTTTTCAAAAACTCGTTGGATGTGGTTGGGAATGTAATAGAAGTTTTCTTTTCCGAGAACAACAGGTTTGGTTGTAATGGGAATAAACCCTATTAACTTAAAATTTAAAATAACGAAGTAAATATTAAGTACCATAAAATTCCTAATAATAAAGCACAATATTACGATTTCTGTGTTAGTACAGATTAGAGAAAAAAACAGTAAGTAGGTGCAAATTGTGATGTTGAAATTTCAAAAGATCTATAAGAACTAAGTCAAGCAGTAAGTATCAAATGAAAAATATTAATTAGTATCTTTAGAAAGTGTTTGAAATCATGTAATTTACATTCCATTAAAAATATTTTGAAAAAAGTCGATTTTTTTAATACCCGGTCTCCGAAGCAATTGCGATTCATCTGAAATGTAGGGTTCTGCTGATTTTAGATATTCACTAAACAAGGTGTCTCCACCTACTCAACTAGACTGGACTAGTTAAGTAGTTGGAGACATCCCTGTTTACCAACGTTTGTCAATTACCTATACATACATAAGTAATTGACAAACGTTTAAAGCCGAGTAACGCTCGCACTTGACGTCTGGCGGAAAACGTTAACTGTAATGTTACATTATGACGATAAATAAATAAACTATAAACAACATCATCTAGCCCGAAAGTAAGCAGAGCTTGTATTATGAGTAAAAGAGTTAACATGGATAACCAAAAAAAACAAAATCGATCCTCCTATTTTTTTTTCATGGTAGGTTTTGTACACCTTGTAGTACATTTATACATATTTCTTTTGTGCTTGTAGTTATGAATTGCGTCTAAGAGGCTCGTCAATTTATGTTATTTAAAGTACCTTCCTATTATTAAATAGCATATAAACTTTTACTGCGTATCAATGCGTCGCAGGAAATGTAATTTATTTTATAACACCTTATGTTAGTATGGTTCCGTACCTTAAAAAGGAAAAAAGTAACCCTTTAACCGTTACCGTATAAACGGGATCACTTTTTTGTCTAAAGTTTCTCTCTCTGTTGGCTGAGGTATCAAGTTGAAATCCCTAACCTCTTGGAACCGTGTGAAAAATCAAAATCAAAAGTTACAGCCGTTTACGCATATTTTGAAATTTCCATGGGAATCCTCAAACCTTCATTTATGTATATATAAAGGATTGATGATGATTGATTTCAGGTTAACGGGATACTTCCCGTTAACCTGAAATCATTATTATTTGGTCTTATAAATTTACGGAACCATTATTGGTTCGCGAGTCCATCTAGCACTTGACGTTTATTGTCAATCTGCTTGTACTTATAAACTAAGAACCATAAAAATTACCTCCTGGATTTGTTATGGTGTTTGTTTAATAGTTTATGTAGATGATAATATGAATATTCCATTACTTATTTATATTATAATCTACATAATAATATCCAAGGAAATCAAAGACCATACCCGGTTCTAAAATCCAAACAATTATTTATGAATGAAAACTTATTAAAAACTGATACCAAACAATATCTAATAAATGCGGCATAGTAAAACAAATACAGACTTCTGTAGCTCACAGCTAGCAAAATAGGCTCGAATTCAAGTTGGAAACTGACGAAACGCATGAAATTATGAATGAATGGAAAAAACAAAAAAATTGCGCCAAAACTGCCTAGCTGGTAAGTCATCGCATTATAAAGTAAGCATAGAAACTTTTAACTCTTTGTCGGCAAATGATTTAAAACCTTCTGAATAAAAAATTGTTAATTGTTTCGATCTTCTGCGATTGGCTCCGATGATACCAGTGGCCTTATATTTTCTATAAATCTTCTTTAAATTTTGTAGAGTCTGTTCAAAAAGAGAAGAGTCGTGGGAATTGAGGGCGCTCGTGCCAATTAACAACTTTTGTTGAGTTGACAACACTGCTCTGCGATTGCAGTACGACTAAAAGTGTTAGTTCACCAAAACGCCACGACTCTTCTCTTTTTGAACAGACTCTAACCCCTTGTATGAAAACATTAGGTAGCTGCTGATTGAAAAACTGGTAACTCTGTAAAGTGTGGATATTTTGGACTGGGCAGTTTCTTTGAAAGGGACCTACCAATCGTTGTAGCTACAGAAAAATGGTTTCAGGAGACTATCCATAATTTTCAATAATTGCTTTTGTTTTAAAAAACTATTAACCGACGACAATTATATGGTTTTCTCATGGACGACATAGTCAGAATTTGACCAAATTGTACTGATCGAAAACTTTTAAACGGACCAAGTGTGCTTGGCTCACTCGGTCTTAGATTTTCAAAATATGTAGGTACAGTTAGTAAAGATAGACTTTTTTTAACTAAATGTTTATTTTTTGAAAATATTTAGGTTGGTATAACCTTGAGGTTTTTCTAAAAATAAGGGATAGTCTCTTGTAACCATTTTCTTGTAGCTACACCGGATAAGGTTCCCTTACTGCGAAGTCCAAAAAACCAACCTTAGAACAAAATTGAGACAATTAGATTTTCTTCTTTAGGCAATTTAACAACGTTTTTGTTCTAAAAAAACTGACCAGGCGCCGTTTGTGTTACATACAGGTTACTGAAGTAGGTAGTACCTACATATATAAAACGTAATGAGATCACATATTTACTTTAGATCCAAAGTAAATATACCTACACCTGTGTGTTTTGGGTTAGTGTATGCTCAACACAGTGGTACTTCTAAGAACTTAATACGAAAACAAAGTTTGTAGACTAAAGTATTTTACTTTACCTACGTTACAACATTTTTTGGAAAAAGCAAGAAAGGAAACAAGGTAAAGTCCGAATAGATGCCTCAGCTGAGATAATTGCCCAACTTCTGAAAATCGCAGTCAAGTTTTGATAAGTTCAAATTATACTAGCCTAAAAGTTAAGGCAGGGCGCAAACGTGGACACTTTTGTGTCTTGTGTCAGATACAAGCTACCGATGAATATTTGATTTCTATAGAACCAGAAGGTATAAAATCATCCTCTCCCTAGGCAATTAGGCATAGGTGTGTCCAGTTGCACCCATACTCATTGACGATCAAAATGTGTTCGGTGTGCCGCGTCGGTAACAAAATGTGTCTACGTTTGCGCAGCGTCTAACCCCCGAATACTCAAACCGGTTGTGTTTGAGTATTCGGGGGTTAGACTTTAGATTTGCACGACGTTGCAGATTATGCACGTCTTCTAGAGAATCCGCCGCAACGGAGAATGCTCACTTGGCTACATGACCTGATCCCACCCTCCCTCTTCCCCTCAAGAACAAGTAGACACACAGCTTAATACCATCCATACTTGGTGGATGTACCCTCCACTCGCACTAAGCTGTTTTCCTCCACCTTTACTGTTCGCACCGCAAAGGAATGGAACTCGCTCCCTGCCTCTGTATTGCCGGCCAATTACAACCTGGGTCTCTTCAAGACGAGGGGAAAAGGTCCTTCGTGATACAACTTTGGCCGCATCTGCGCTTTCCATCAGGTGAGATTGTGGTCAAACGAAGGTCTATTTCACATGTAAAAAAGAATCTCCATAGAATTTTTTGAAGACTTTCATAGTAAACTTATTCTCGAAGAATCGCGACGGGATAAAATCTGAGCTATGTATTCGCGCTAATAAGGTAATAGGAGTATTCGGGCGTTAATCTTTTGCTTCATTTTTAGGCTACAAAACTTGAGTTTATCAAAACTTGATTGCGATTTTCAGAAGTTGTTTGTCGTATCGTGTGAGAAGTCTATAGACAGATAGATAACTCTTTATTGTACCACACAAACATAACCGCCTCTTACGACACCCGCGGAAAGGGTTGTGGCGGTGCAAATTCTAGGTCGGCACCACACGGCAGCGACTACAACAAAGTTTGATAATTGTTATGATTATGTATAACGAGCTGCTTAAGTAGGAAGTAAAATAAATGCCTGTTTTCCTCAAATCCTAGTAAACAGTACAAAATTAGAGTACTCGTTCCCAGGGCCGCAGCGCAGCCTTGCTCAAAGGAAATCAGAGACAATCCGTGCCTATTGTAGAGTCGTTGTGACACCAGTCTTGCAAAACAAGTAAACAATGATCGGAATTGGCAATTATTATGATTTATGATCGTTACGCTCTTACTTGAAACAACTAACACAAACTGGGGTCAAGTTCAGGAGAAGTGGAGCGAATTAACTAAATTGTCTTACGAGCCTCAATATTCGATAACAAACATTAAAAAAACTCTATAACGACTGCATTAGGAATGTCAGCGAGTGTTCTTCCAACACAAATAAGGTTCGTGATTAACCCTTTTACATACGTAATGTACGAAAACTTTGTTTGCTGGTATGTTGGTAATCTGAGGAACTTACTGGTCCAATTTTGAATTTGTTTTACTTTTATAACAATTATCCCTGAGTGACATGGGCGTATTCATAAGAGTTGGCGTTCATAGGAGCGGGACAGAGCATACGTTTTTGAAACAGCGTAGGCGCAAAAATTATGTTTTTGTATATTTACAAGAAGACTTCCAAACTTATGAAAAAACCCAACCGAGGAACCAAAGAATTGAATGACCTACGAATCAACACAAAAATCTTTAGACCGCGCGGTTGCTTGAGATCTTGACCAAATTAGGTGCAAAACAGTGTATTTTCACGATTCTTTTAACGTATTTTTTTAGAGAATCGTGTGTTCACAACCAAGGAACCGAACAAAAAACATTGAATTTTATGTAATTTTGTTTTTACCACGGGATCCCGTGATTACTGAGATATAATCCTAGTATTTTTAACAAATCCACTAGGTTTGATCCTTAAAAGTAAACTTATGGTAACATAATGCTTATAATCAAATATGGTATGTTTTATACACGCGAGCGAAGCCGGGAACAGAGGCTAGTTTAAAAATAATTATCTATACATATATTATAAAGAGGAAATATTTTATCATTAACAAGCTTACTTTTCAAACACGGTATTGCCTCGGGAACGGGAACTACGCGGGTGAAACCGCGATGCGCTGCTAGTGTAGAATAAATATGTAATTATCTACAGTATCTACTTCGTCAAAGTACAATATTTTATGTAGTGAAACTATCTACACTCAATACATGCCGTATTATTAGTAATAAATGTCGGTACTACAAACCAGGTTCTGATAATAACTTCATCCTTATAATACGTGGTAATAACACTTATGTCATATTTTTCTTATGAACAGAAGACTGGCTTTCCCCCAAATGTTTTAAATTTTATAAATAGGTATCAACTTAACTATGATTGTATAAGAAATATCATTACATAGATACTAATAAGAAAAACACCAACAAGATATATACCGCGACCTTCCTCAATTCTAATTTGAATATCTACCTATTTCTAATATTCGTTTCACAATCGCAACCAAGTAACTAATCGGTTGCAAAAGCCTTGATCCCCATAGGGGGAAGCCCAAGTTGCAGGTTATTTACCTGGTAATTTTCCTGCATTTCTATAACCAGTTATTAGTATAAGCACTTGCAAATACAAGAGTCGCATCGCGTGACTAAGCTTTCACTGGGGTATTTCTATCATCGATCGTTCTGTCGTGGTACCGACTGTTCGCATTTTTTATGGTTCCGTATCCAAAAGGTAAAACGGCATCCTATTACTATAAGCCTCCGCTGTCCGTTTGTCTGTCCGTCTGTCTGTCCCTCTGTTCGTCTGTCTGTCCGTCTGTCTGTCCGTCCGTCTGTTCGTATGTAAGTCTGTCTGTTCCTTTGTCACCAGGCTGTATCTCATGAACCGTGATAGCTAGACAGTTGACATTTTCATAGATGATAATATTTCTGTTGCCGCTATAACAACAAATAATAAAATTTTAATAATTAAGTGGGGTACTTATAGTAATAAATAACGTACTTATCACCTTGAGAACCGATCACCCGAGCGCGGTTCTCGCGGTTTTTTTTACGAGGAAAGATTTGTATTTATTATTTTTATCGATTAAATGGTACGGAACCCTTCGTGCGCGAGTCCGACTCGCACTTGGCCGGTTTTTTTTATTACTTAATACTTTTATGACTAATTAACGAAATGTAAAAGAGTTTATTTCAAGCAGAATGTATTTATAAAAAGTTAAAAAGTTATTTTGCAGAAATTATACTTATATCGAAGACCTCTAATTGTGTTTTTACAGAGACTTCGTAACATTATCAAATAAAATAACCCATGACGATTTGCGTTTTACGATCCATAAAGGTTTTTCTTCAATAAATTAAATAGGTATTACCACACATTTTACAACCGACAGTAAGTAGCTACTGTAGCCAGCTAGCCTATAGGTAGTAATAACAAAGATTACCGTGAGTACCTAATAAGTAAGTACCTAGGTAGGTACCTAACCTACCTAGGCATCTGTATCTCATACATAATTGAGGAATAAGAAATCAAATAATCTAAGGTTACCTGGAAGAGAGCATTCTAAACTATAAGGCCATCCATTGTGAAACTCTGTTATCTCTCTTATTGACTGTATTTTTTTTATTTTTAACCAACTTCAAAAAAAGAAGGAGGTTCTCAATTCGATTTTTTTTTAATTTTGTTACCGCAGATATTTTGACTGGGTGGTCCGATTTTCATGATTATTTTTTATATGAAAGCTGGTGCTTCCCGTGTGGTCCCCATTTTACCTGACACATGGATCCATTCATGAAAAAACTATAAAAATTGAAGTTATCTTTTATTGTGCAATAAAGTATCCCTAAACTGTTTCTATTTATGTTTCGACGGGACTTGAACCCGCAACTTTCTATCAGTACGTTCAACTCCCGTCAAAGACGATCATTGGATTGATATTATTTCATTCCTTAGAAACTGATCCGAGTTAGGGGAAACCCCGTTACGCACTATTATAACAAAAACAATAAGTTAAACGTATCTTCTTACCTACATATAGGTACATACTTCGAATGTACTTTAAACTCGAGACATACGACATACCTAATGTAATGTAATGACTGTAGGTGCGGTAGACTGCTTGGCAGCGGTTCTTGTGCCTACACCTGCTCATATACTTAACTAGATTTACTACGAAACCTCTATTCTAAATTGAATGCGCTCTATCTGACTGACTTCTCGTGAAAAATAATGGTAAGGGTTATACCAAACGGCAAGTTGCCGAATGAAAGGCACCCGTCAACTGCAGGCGACGACGGCAGTAGTAAACTGCAGTTGTTTCTACGGCTGCCGTCGACTGTAGTCAACTGCATCAGTCAACGCCTGAGTGCGCCTAGTCCGTGTATAAAAGCACTGAGGTGCTAAAAAGCAGAAAGAAAATGTAAGAAGGTAGAGAAATACCACAATAAACACCTAACCGTGTGTCTAGTCTCGTTGTCGAGTCAGTGAATTACCCAAAAAAATTAACATGTGAAAAGTGATAGTTTTTTTAAACAATCACCTCAACACAAGAGCCTATATTGGTCCACTACTGGACGCAGGCCCACCATGATAAGTGCGTTATTGACTGTTATCTCATCGGGGGTAATGCCCATAATCCCACGCTAGGCATGCGGGTTGGGGATCGCAGTCCGGGAGAACAATTGTTCTGCAGGCTGGTGGTGCTGCCCGCCCCCTGTGCCGATATCCCCTTATGAAAGTCGTCTCTTACGATACTTACGGGATTTGGGGTGGTGCAAATTCTAAGCCGGCACCACAGAGCGTCATCTTTCTCAAACCGTTTAAATTAAACAGTCAATGCTGGTTGTGCTGTGGTTGAGTGGGAGTAAATTGTTCAGTTTCTGAAAACTAAAAACTATGTACCTGAACAAAACTGCGGACTCTACTGAAGATTGAACTAACCTCTCATTGAAAAGTTTCGTACGTATGCATAACTAATAAACCAGCTTAAACTGACTCTAGCAGCAATTTTCTAGAGATAGAGCTGGTATTTAGAACGCATTACCGTTTTTTGTTACAATGAGCTAAGGTATTTGAGCATGCCAATTGCTGATTCTGCCTAAAGTTGGATAAAACCAGATTGCATTGGTTAATAGGGAATTTTCTGACGGCTAGCCGCCATGAAAACACATATCAATAATAAAAAAACGTTTTTTTACAGAAAAAAAATCTTTCTGAAAGGATGGAACCGTAAAAACTAAAAAAAAAATGAATTTTGTCTGCAAGGGAAAATCATTTTACAAACAACTTTTCTTTGAAACTTTGTGCATTTAAGAATTTATAATGCCTGCTCTACCTACATGATTGTCTCTATCAATCCATAAAGTACAGTTTATTAGCTTGACACTATCAACCATAACTCAAATCCGTTAAAATAGAGATTTATATAATATAAAGTAAGTTTTATATAAATGGTAGGTCCATAAGTATATTTATTTATTTCATTTTCTCTAATATCCTACATAAATTCTATTAAATAAATTCCTTCTCTATCGCTATTGAATAGCTAGACAAATTCTTTCAAGATTATTTAAAACAAGGAAATAGAGCATTTTTTCATTTGGTAATGGAACGAGTTGCTGCAAAAAGTAACTTCCTAATTATCGTAAAGTTGGAGTGGAACCGTCAGTCAGTCATGGTTTGATTAGTTCAAATAATCTGAAACAGCAATGCCTACTACTACATAGACAAGCACAAGCGAGAAATTTAAAGAACATTTTTTCATTTCACCATATCTGGTGATGATCATGAAAAATTCAGCAAATTGTAATTCTTTTGTATTCTGTACTATTTAGGTAGGTATGCGATGAAAGTGCATTCTCTTTATCTACCAGAGCAAGGTCGGTTCTTTACCTACCTTTTAATCCTCAACAATGTCAGCGATAGAATCTTTATCTCAATAGGTTTACTTTAACGACATGATGACAGTAGTTATATTTAAAGGCAATGGATATCTGAGCATTGCCCTAAGAATACCATATAATTTTCATATAATAAAACCTTGTTGTGTCAGTTTATTTTTATTAAAACGTGACGATGGCTTTTCATCTCATCTACCTACCTACAGCCCAAAACTGGTCTACTGTTGGGCGCAGGAATTTGTCATCGGAGGATAATGACTATAATGTCCGGGCATGCAGGTTGGGGATCGCAGTTCGGTGGTAAAACTATCTAGGACAACGCGCTACTGCCCGCCCCCGGTGCATTTCCATTAGTCGCCCGCCTCTCACGACACCCGCGGCCCTTCTCGCGGCTTGGGTGGTACCAATTCTAAGCCGTCACCACAAGGCCCGGCCGGGTGGCTTTTACTAAGAAAATTTTCCACGTAATTTCCTTGATCTCGTCAAACGCGTCAAGTGAGAGTGTCCGCAGCTCTGCAGTGGAACTTTTCGCGTGGCCCACTTCAACTTGGCTTGCTTATCACCATTTATGTGCAGTGCCGTAGATTGCATCGTAATTACTATGTGCAGTAATGGAGTGTCTATCTGAATACTTAATGGTATTTAGATGCAGCAGTTTCCATTTGACGGGGTAATTGCTGTTGTTTATTGAAACTTGTTCCTGCCTCTCATCTGAAGTGGAAGGACACTATTTTCTCAATCAAACAAATAATGTCGAAAATACAGCGCGTCAGACTTTGGGAGTGAGGGTGACGTCACGGCTAAGTAGTAAAAAGTGTCACATTTTTTACTTAGCCGTGACGTCATGCGGAACTTTTCACTCTTCATAATTTTTTGTGTAATCGACAAAAGAAAAAATACGTCTCCAATATCTTCTGATTAGATTATAATTTTTTCTACACTAACTGATGGACTACTTAATTGATTTTTATAATCGTCAGGCCTCTATAGCAGCTGGGCACACAATATATATGGAGAGGAGGACGTCATTGTTGCTGGGTATTCAATTAATTTCAGATGCTAACATGTAATAACTGCTTATGTTTCTACAGTGTCTAAATTGGAATCACACACAAATCTGTGAAACTTCAATTTTACAAAAAAAATGCGACCGCGGACATGATAGGATACACTTTATCCTGTCAAAATCACCCCAGGTTTTTTGTTTGAAAATCACTGACCTATTTGCCCATCGAACTCCATATTCGGTACTTAGGTACCTATCCAAGTTACCGTTTTATGTGAGAAGTTGAGGGAGGTATGATACTCTACTATACTCGTATTACGAAGGTGCATCCAACTCACGTGGTTCTTTGGGCTTCAGCAGCAGCGGTGTGAACTCCGTTCCACGACGTTTGCCAAGCGAAATTGGATCGAACCCACTACTGTGTAACAGTGCCTTTTCATACAGTGTTTTCACCATTATCACATCACTTTATATCAGGTTTTCATTCAAAAATTCACTTTGAATATCAGACTGACTGAACCGTTAGTGATGATGTCTCGGGACCGTGTGGTCAGTTCAGCGATTTGTTAATTGAATTCCTTACTGATAAGGGTTGCCTGGGAGATAATAATGATGGGTCATCCCATCCCTCTACCTATACAGACGTAGATCACCTACCTACTAGTTTGTATATAGTTTTACGCACTATCTACTTATCAAATTTGTGCCAAATATATAAACTTCGTTTGAAAAACGTTTGTTTTTTAAAACTTTGATTTACCGAAATTTTCCTTTGTTATTTTGGGCATGATAATGATAAAAGACTAACATTTAAAGCCAAGGAAATATTTACCATGGAAAATTAAATGAATTCAATAGACTTTGTAGGTTAAATACATCCTTCTCCATATTAAATTCACACGTTTTCTGAACTGGTTCCGCATAAATCTTCCACATTTTATATCTAAGTCAAGTCAGCGAAGCTATCAGTTGTCACGGAAAAACACTAACACTGATTGTACCTCATATCATACGTTCTTACTCCTTACAGATAAAAAATGTAAACAAATCTTTATTGGATGGAGATAATACTTCATTAGAAGACAACTCATTAGTCCGGTCCGGGTGTTAACTTTGACTTTATTACGAAAGTTCATTGATGTTTTGAACTTGATGCAAGGCAATGATGCAAGGATGCTTAAAACAAAGTTTGTTTATAGGTAGGTAATATATTTTTCACCTCTCTCGCTCGAAAACAGTGAGTAAAATCGAATTTTGCTCACAAGTGGAATAAAGTATATTATTCAACAAGTTGAAAAAAGTAATAAAAACTCATCGCCTTGTTCAAAAACTTATTTTGGCACAACGATGCTTTACTTTATTGCTACCAATGTTTTGTTATGTTTTAATAGAAGATTAAAATGGACTAATGTTGTTGTAAATTCGTTAAATTTTTATATCATATATAAATAGTACAAAAAAATTATCTTTTACACCTTAAAAAATTACTTTTTGCACCTAAATATCATGCTGAATGTTTCAAGTATTGATGGATGCACCGTGCAACTAAAAAGTGACATGGGACCTTATGATTTTCTACTTGATCGAGGTGAAAAGTTGTATGTTTAACTCGAAAGCAAATGTTTAATTCCCTCGCTGGCTCAGCAGTCTACTTTAGAGCCACACTCGCTACGCTCGTGACTCTACTCTAGACTGCTTCGCTAGCTCGTGATTTAAAATCGGCCCATGCAACAAAAAAGTTTGCTCACTTGTTGAACAAATAAGTAATCTTCACGGACATTGATCTAAATTAAATTACTAGCTGCTGTCCGCGGCTTCGCACGCGCGTCTGAAACGCCTCGTTAGCGTTTATCTAATGGGGAGTAATACCCATAATCCCCACGCTGGACATGCGGGTTGGGGATCGCAGTTCGGTGATAGAATTGTGCTGCAGGGGGCGCGTCGTCCCGGTGGATATCCCTTAGTCGCCTCTTTCGACACCCACGGGAAGAGATGCGGTGGTGCAAATTCTAAGCCAGCACCAAACAGCTAACCGTACCTATCGGTAAGCATTTTTGGCGTGAAGTGGTAACAAACATCTAAACATTCAAGCTTTTATTTATACCTATGAGAAGTGAATTTCAACCAGCCTAAAGTTTCTTGCTTTACTTTATTCAAAGAAAGTAAAGAAAATTACGAGCACGAAGAATTTTTGTGTTCCTATTACTTTAGCCTAATTTCACCTCTATTTCAAAAATTGACTACAATTTTCGGAGCAAACAATGCAAACTATAAAATGGCAGAGCAGCGATTTGCATACAAATTTTAGTAGGAGTCTTCGCTCGAAAATGAAGTTGATTTTGTTACTATTTTACTTCGTTAGGGTGAATGCTGAGTATTTCGATAATGTCATGATTGGGGACGTTATTCGGTTTACGGACAAACCAGCATGTGTTATATCGAAGATCTGCTGGTCATTGAGTAAGTTTCATGCAATGCTCTACAATTTCTCCAAAATATTACCTACCTATACAAGAATGCTTGATAGTACACCAACATATTTTTTTTATAAACAGACATACTGATATAATTTACAGTGCAAACATCTGCTGTTGCAAGTACCTACACGTTTAATAAAACTAGCTTCCGGTGACACTTCGCACACACTTTACCGGGATAAAAGAATTTAGCCGAGCTATAATGTTCCTATTGCCCTGGGCTGAAATTTGGCTGGGAGGTAGACGACCTCCCAGCCAAATTTCATTAAGATCCATTCAGTGAAAATGTAACAGACAGACAGAGTTACTTTAGAATGTATAACATTAGTATCAATGGATGTTTCAGTATTAAAAGTATAAGATACGAGTCATATGTGCTAAATTCATGCAAATTTTATTAACCTCGATTTATGGCTCTTTCTAATAAATAAGGTTTATTTTACAGGCAAAAAAGTTAGTCTCTATTCGACCCTCGCCGGAGAAAATGTGGAACAAATCAGTATGATGCAGTTCCTCAATTCCAACGAGACACCAAAATTTCAGAGCCAGGAGCAAAATGTGGTGTTTTTAGTCGACCTGAGCTGTCCTAACGTTGTCGAATACTTAGAAGAGGTATCTAATTCCTATTTATACGTGTAGGTACTAAAATATGTGTACTATGCTAAAGGGGGGGGGGGGGGGGGGGATTTTGAAATAAACTTTACGCTGTTTGTTTTAACACATCCATGTCTTTTTCCAACTGTTTGTAATTTCTTGTGTGTTAATCTATAATAACCTACTGACTGTCCATTGATGTCTACTACTGGACAGACCTTTGAAGCTGGCGGGTATTGCCATAATCACATGGCAGGGGATTGGTGATCAAAGAAAAGGTATAGGTCATACACAGAAGAAAACTGCTGCGTTTCTTTTGGCGAAGTTTATTAGTCAACTTTTATGACATCCGTGAGTTGCAGGGGTCTATCTCCCCTAAGTATGTGTGTTCGGTTGCCTGAAAGAGATCGCTTCTAAGCGAAAAGGCCGCCCATTGTACTTTTGTTTTATGTAATTTTCTTTTGTACTGTATTTTTTTTGGTGTAAAATAAAGTATTTTGTATTGTATTGTGTTCGTTACTCCAAAATAAAAACATTTTTTTAAATATTTTTCTAAAATAAACTGTTTTTATTTATTTTTCAGAGCAGCTCCAAAACCCTCTTCCGGTTTCCATTCCGCTGGCTTCTCATCGGAGACTCCATGGAGGACTCTCAGACCAGCATTATACCTGAAGCGATGACTCACATCGAGATCTTTCCGGATGCTGAAGTGCTTCTTGCAAGACTTGTGGATGACGATTCTTTCATCATACATTTTAGTATGTAGCTTGCACATGGCCTAATCTGTCGAAGGTCCGATCCGTCCATTCTTGCTAAGGTCTGAGGACATTGGCAAACATGGAGTGAACTCCAGCTGTTCTGGAGTTACCAACTAATAGACGTACCTACCTACGATGATAAAAGAAAAGAATGCCTCTACACCGCCCTCTATAAATATATATCCCTAAAAAAATTATGTCAAACTAATAGCGGATATTTATATCCGCTATTAGTTTGACATTATTTTTTGTTAAATAGTAAATGTGTTATTTGGGGAGCCGTATGTCCAGCAGTGTATGTATACGATGACGATATTTAAATATTACCTCTCGCACTTTTTTTCTACCGTTACTGTATCACTGTTGGGCAGCCTTTAAAAATCTTTAAATTGTGTTGGATTCAGATTAGATTAATTTCCAATGTGTTTACCATTACGGTGGATAACACGTCAAAATAAGGTAAGAAATCTAATTTTCAATTTAGAAAAAGTTCAAAATCAAGTTCTAAATTGAACTTTTTTAGAGTTATGATGAAAATTTAAAAAAATCCAGACCTTGCACGCGCATTGCCAAATATTAGGCCACCTTATACAATATTGGTACTTGACAATGCGCGTGCAACATTTGTTTTCCTGATTCTAATCCAACTAATTAACGCCTTATTGGCTGTTATTAGGTGATTATGCCTAAATCCCCGCGCTGGGGATACGAGTTGAGGATCTTATCCTTAACCTGGCCTTTATTTTCAGTCTACAAAATAAGTTCCGACGGCGAGTGGAAGACAGAGTATTACGGGCAGTGGGATAAGCAGAAGAGATTCCAGGCCGTTGGTAACCTCACAGACTCTACTGCTTTGAGACGTCTTGATCTCGAAGGGTATCGGATCAAGATCTGCTATGTTTTGACAGATAACGACAGCATCAACCATTTGACAGATGAAGTGTAAGAAATTGTTTTATGATGTTTTTACATCGATGGAATCCTATTGATTGTGCTCGATACACTGGGGAACAGTCATTTTGCGGCATGGTACCTTAAAGTCGATTCTGTATAAAACTGGTGTGCTGAATACTAGAAAATTATTAGATTTGTCAAATTGGCTCTAGTTTTTGAGATAAAGACTATTTACTATGTCACTAAAAAACTTAAATAAAAATACCAATAATAATAATATCTTAAGAACCAGAGTCAATTCAAAAAAGTAAATGCATACGATATATGTCTAATACAAGTGTTTACAAAAACCATTAACAAAATAAGTCTACAGACTGCACGTCTTAAATACATGGACGGCAAGTTTCTAACTGGGAGGCTCAATTGCAGCCGAGTGGCAGTCGGCTGTAGGCGACGGCACATTGCAGCCCTAAGTTTTTTTAACTAAATGTGACTAGTGAATTCTGGTCTACATAATTGAGTCATATGTAGATATAGTTCATGTTTACTAGAAGATTTTGATGTGATATCATTTTGAGAATCCTCATGACCTACCTCAAGGATAAGAGGTAACAGAATAGTCCGTTCATTATGAATGTAAGCGGGTTAATTAACTACGAACCTTGTTTGTGTTGGAAGAACACCAACCTTACATTCATAATGAATTCATCAAACTACGAAAGTTTCTATAGTGAAATAGAATAGTCCGTGTTTTAATTTTTAAATTTATTAAATGATCACTCAATTTTCAAAACATCTCACCCTTCATTGAATATAGATCAGTTTCAGATATATAGAGTGTAGGTAAATTCCATCCAGCTATATATATTTTTTATTCCAGAAATGACCATATCGACACGATAACGAAGGTGAACTTTCCTACCACAAACCATCTGCTGGACTTTCTGAATGCTGGCCGCGAGTTCATCTTCGCGGACACTTGGGGCTACCGCGTCAATGGGACTTGGAACGGCATGACAGGGTACTTGGTTAGGGAGGAAGTGGACATTGGAGGTAAGATATTCAAGGGTGAAAGTTTTGGGTTTCGCCCCACATTTATTTACATGGAGACCACCGGAAGTTTTATTTCCATTCGTCCATGTGAATAAATGTGGGGACGTATGGGACGTAACTTTCCGTTCGTTCGCTTACTATTTTTTGACCCCAGAATAGCTTGAGCAGATTTCAAGTCCAACACGAAAAGTGAAATCGACTGTAATTCGACATATTTCATCTCTCTAAGGCTCAAAGGGCGGACTACACCAAAGCGGAGACGACGAACGGAGAAGAGATGTGTTTTAAACAACGATAGTAAAGCGTTATTACATTATTCACATAATTATCTCGTCTTTGCTCATACGAGTATTCAGAGGATGGATACTCTACATTTGTTGGCGAAGAAAACAAAGGAAGATCAAAACGGAGATTAGATGAATGAGGAGATGTGAGCTGTGCCTCATAGCCGGCGGGCGACGTATCGCAGTGAGACGAGAATCTTAAAAATCTCAACAAACATCTACGCTCACCGTACGCAGCTCAGTTTCGATTTAGTCAGCTCAGAATCTCCGCTCCAATCTAGCCAGTATACCTACGCATTTCCGCACAGATTTGGTGGAGACCCTAGCTATGAAAAGGGGCTTCTCGTCTCCGCACATCTCCGCTTTGGTGGGGTTTGGGCTTAAGGGTGCACTAGTCGCATGGCCGAACTCATCAGTAGGCGTGGCCTAAATGTATGCTATCTCACTGCCTTAATCACAGATTACAGAAACTAAGCTGTGGCCATAATAGACATACCCTCGTGCTAGGATGAAATGCACGATAATTTATTCGTAAAATGTGCAAGTCTAATACGCAGCCACTTTATTGTAGAAAAACTATTGATAAATTTATTTCAATTTTTGAATAACTAAACTATGTCGGTATTGGCTTTATTTTCGAGTAAATAATTGATTGAATATTTTTTTTCAGTTCGGGGTGTATACAAACATAGATTATGAGGAATTGATATTATCTTTAGTTTTGGATGGTCAACGTCAAATAATGCAGTTAGTTACCCTTCCACGTTTGTATGGGAAGATGAGCGACTAGTTGAACCTTAAGTCCAAGTCCGTAATTGAGTGCTGATCAATTAAATTAGCGTGTGGCCTTTTGAACGCTGTTCTAACTAAGTAATTCATCTGTCTGTTTATTTTTTATTTCCGCCTGTGATAAATCGATTTTACTGATTCTTTCACTATTGTATAGAGATCCATAATTACTAATATAATAATATACATATTTTTTTTTATCAAGAGATTATTAATTATCCCGTTAAACATAAAAAACAACATAATATTATTGGACAATCACGACTATCTACAACAGTTTTGGTGAAATCTGCGCCAATTGCTTAGATTTTGATGATGCGTCCAAGACATAGAGATGAATACTTTTAACCAGATTATGAAGTCGGTTTATGGTTTTTTTTAGACACCAAATATGTGTAAACCGGTACCTATACTTGTGCTACCTACCTAGTATGAAGAACCCAAAACGAACCCGTGCAAATAAAAGTTAGAAAGTAGTGCCAAACTTGTCGATAACTTTACCTCGTTCCATTTCAGGATCTCCAATGTTCTTTACCTCAGAACGAATCTCTATCGTTGAATACATCGCAAGCCCAACACCGACTCGCTCCAAATTCGTATTCCAACAACCCAAGTTATCATACGAGAACAATTTGTTCCTCCTGTCATTTAGATGGACAGTCTGGTACAGTACTGCAGCACTGCTGTTCATAATGTTTTTGGCTTTACTGGTTGTGGCTTTATGGGAGTGGAAGAAAACTGCTAATGAGGTTCATGAGGTGAGATTATTCAATTAACAGATTAACCCCCTGATTCATAAGTCTGCTAACTTAGCACACTGCTCAATCTTACTCTGTCTTCTGCTATTGACAGAAGTCAGATTGAATAATAACACTTCTTAGCAGCTGTTTTATGTTAGCAGACCAATAAGGGGGCTAATGTAGGTACATCTCAAATTACTCTTGTAAAGTTGTGTCTCCTTCGTTGGTTATACCTACTAATCTACATTATTATACTATAAAGAGGAAAGATTTTTGTTATTTTGTATGAATAGGCTCCGAAACCACTGGATCGATAAAAAAAACATCATTAAAAACTTACTTTTCAGGGAGTGAAATGGGCTATATTTCATCCCGGAATTTCCACGGGAGCGGAAACTACGCGGGTGAAACCGCGAGGCGCTGCTAGTAATATTATAGATGAAAGATTTTATTGTTTGTAGTTTGGCATGGAATAGGCTCCGAAACTACTAGACCGATTAAAAAAATATTTCATCATTAAAAAGCTTACTTTTCAGGGAGTGACATAGGCTATATTTTATCCCGGAATTCCCACGGGAAACCGCGAGGCGTTGCTAGTTAATAGATAACTGAATACAAAATTGCTATTAAAGACAAATAGATAAAAGCGTAATGGCTTAATGGCCTGTAGGTACATCTACAAAATAGAGGATTTAATTTAAAAAAAAATTGATTGCTTGTCACAACGTTATAGTGTTACAATTTGTTTCATACAAAGCATTTTGCTACGTGTAATGTATGTATGTTGCAGGACTTATTTAATATTAGGTAGGTAGGTACCAACATTTATGGTATTTATCGAAATAAAGAACTTTTAATCTGATTTAATAAACGTAAAAACATCTGATGTTTCGAATCATAAACATGATAAGTTACCGGTATTTATCATGCATGCTATACATTATTATAATCCTCAGTATAATTTACATGCATTGTGTTATGATGAGGAATCTTTTCAATGTTCTTTGACTTACCTTTGACGGACTTTTCTGCAGATAGGAGCAATTAATGTGTCACGAAAAATGTATTTAGTATACAAATAAAAAAATTGCAAAGTATAATAATTTTGTGACGTTTTTTTTTCAGAAACAGAAGGATGCTAGTGTATTACGAGCGAATGTTGCTGACATTATAATTCTTATCTTTGGCGCTGGTTGTCAACAAGGAAGCACAGTTGAGCTGAAAGGTACACTACACTCATGCAAGCCAAAGATTTAAATCGTTAAATAGGTAGGCCCTTTACGCAGTGTGACCGCGCCGTGTTTGTTGCCAAGCGAAGTGAGTGTCGTCGTGTGGTGCCGGCGGCATAGAATTTGCACCACCCCAATTCTTCCCGTGGGTGTCGTAAGAGGCGACTAAGGGATATCTTCTGGGGGGCGGGCAGCAGCGCCCCCTGCAGAATAGATCTTCCACCAAACTGCGATCCCCAACCCGCATGCCCAGCGTGGGGATTATGGGCATTACCCCCCCCCCCCCCCATGAGTTAAACGCCAATAAGGCGTTTACCAGGGGGAGGCCTGCGTCCAGCAGTGGACCGATACAGGCTGTGGATGTGGATGGATGTGGATGTGAAGTGAGTGACCTCACTTGGAATCAGTGAATCGTGTTTTTGTAGTGTGCTTATTCACAAAAGTTCGTGGAATGCTATATTTTATCCTGGAATTCCCACAAGATCGAGAACTACGCCAATTTAACCGCGAGGCTTTACTAGTATGGAATATAACTTTTAAACTATTCGACTATCGGAAGGGGGCATCTTAGCACTCATATATATGTACCTAAACGGATTGCTCACACACGATTTATTACATTTACATTATCATACATTAAGGTTGTCTGGGAGAAATCGCTCTCAGCGATAAGGCCGCCTTTTGTACCATATTTATTTATTATTAAGATATAAGACTTCCATGTATACTGATTTTTAGTTGTGCACTAAAGTGTTCATTCATTCATTCATTCGATTGGTAATAAGTTGACTGCAAGGCTCGACGGCCGCCGGTCGCTGTCCTGAATTCTATCTACAGATCGTACTAACATTTATCCCGAGACGGGAATTTATAGGATGTTATTTGTTTCAGGATCCCTCGGACGGATAGTGATGCTTGTCCTATTCCTAGCCCTTATGTTTCTCTACACCTCTTACTCAGCCAACATCGTCGCCCTTCTTCAGTCCAGCTCTTCCCAAATCAAGACTCTGGACGATCTCCTACATTCCAGAATCAGTTTCGGCGTACATGACACTGTTTTCAATCGGTACTACTTCTCGGTAAGTTGGCATTTGTTTGTTTTTGGAGGGATTCTTCAAAACAAATGAATACGGCCTACCACCGCCTACACCTACCTTCATTACATCCCTTCTCCCATATTTCATAAAATATTCTCTCCATATCTCTCCTATCTCCTGACGATTTCTATAGAAAGATGTACTAGATGTATCGTGCTATAATATACATTTTTACATTAGGTACCTATACTAGCTGCCGTGTGCGAAGTCCTCAATTCTTTTATTAAAGATTAGTTCTGCCCGCGGTTTCGCACGCGTGTTTTCTATGGAAAAGTTTAAATGTTATTTTATATCCCATGGAAACTGATTTATGGAATAAAAACCTGTTTCATACCAGGCCTGAAACTACGGTAGGTACCTATAAAAAAATTCTGCCCGATTTGTTCAGTAGTTTTGGCGTGAAGAGGAAACAAACCTCAATCCATCTATACATCCAAACTTTTGCATTACCTAATTATATTCTTGTGAACGCGATAAACAGTCGATCGCTGTTGTAATATCGCATATCGTTATCAGTGCCGCTCTTCTTTACAAGCAAACTTAAATGCCTGTTTGCAGACGGCAACTGAACCAGTAAGGAAAGCGATTTACGAGAAGAAAATAGCACCACCAGGATCCCAGCCACGCTTCATGACAATGGAAGAAGGAGTCAAAAGAATGCGGAAGGTAAAACCTTGTCACTTCAAAAGTACAATTTTAAAGTTAATTGCTTATGGCACACTCTTAAATCATAGAGGTAGAACTCTACCTCTATATATATAACTTTAAAATTGTATATTACTCGTAATTATTGTACAAAATCGTTATTAATCTCAGAATCTGTGAAAGCTACCACCGAAATGTTACTTCGATCTCTTATCTTGAATTACATGTTTTAAAAACACGATTGGTGAAAGTTTCCTTGATAGTTTATTTTTGTGAAATGTAGTTTTGCACACATTTTTCTATTTATCTCAGGAACAGCACACTTTTTTTCCTCGGTTTTTTTTTGCTAAGAAATATAGCAGTAGACACTTTCATATTTAGGGAAATGATATTTCGATCTTTTATCTAGTTACGAGTTGTAAAAACACGCACGATGCTGTTCAAAGTTTTTTCGATAGTTTATTTCAGTGAAAAATAGATGTTTTGCACACGTTTTGCTATTTACCTCAGGAACAGCAAACTTTGTTTTCTTCGGATTTTGTTTTGCTTCGAAATATAGAAGTAGGTATTTCTTTAGTTAGGTCCTCTGTCTTTTAATTTTTCGATTGGTTGTTTTATTGACTTGTAATAAAACTAACTAACTAACTTGTAATAAAAATAGAAAATTCGGTGCACTGTAGTCTGTACTCCTCACTCGCGAGAAAACCATACTATCTTGTCATCATCATCACGCTCGAGATCCATCTCGTAGCAGTGTTTTAGTACACTCTTAACGTTGTGTTTTCTTTACAGGGCCTATTTGCATTCCACATGGAAACCGGTGTGGGGTACAAGTTCGTCGGCAAATTCTTCCAAGAGGGAGAGAAATGTGGCTTAAAGGAGATACAGTACTTACAGGTTATTGACCCCTGGCTGGCTGTGAGGAAGCACACGCCTTACAAGGAAATGTTCAAAATTGGGTGAGACTTGAGTCACATTAGGAACTATCTCGGAAATTTACACTAAACTGACTCCGACTCTGTTTTTTAGCAGTTACAATAATATATCTAGTTTAAGCTGACTGCAGGTAATACTTAGATAAAAGCCATTTGCTGTATGGTGCCGGGACGGGGCGTAGAATTTTGACGACCACTGTGGCGCGGTGGGCGAAGGTCCGCTTGCGACGCACGAGGGTTCGATTAACGCCTCGGGACAAATGTGTGTACGATCTGCAGATATATGTTCAGGGCGTTCTGGATGTTTTCTATTTATAATAAAAAAATATCTATCTATGTATTGTATTGTATTATGAACATCAGTTATCTAGTACCCATAACTCAAGCTCTGCTTAGCTTGGGGCTAGATAATGCTGTGTTAATTGTCCAACATTATTATTTATTATTATTTGCGCCACCCCAAATCTTCCCGGGGGTGGCGTGAGGCGACTAAGGTATTTCCACGGGGCGGGCAGTAGCGCCCTCTGCAGTACAACTCTACCACCGAACTGCGATACCCAAATCGCATGTACGTGGGGATTATGAGCTTACCCTCCATGAGAGCAAAAGCAAATAATGCGCTCATCACGGAGTGGCGTGGACCAAAAAAGGCTGTTGCGGTTGAGCGAACCAGCTTTAAAAAAAATAACAAATCTTACTTCAGGATTTATTTATTTATTTTATTTACAGGATGAAGCGCATTCAAGAGCACGGTCTTCAAACAAGAGAGAACAGATTACTTTACGAAAAGAGACCAAAGTGTTCAGGAAGAGAGTCCAATTTCGTGTCGGTCAGCATGGTGGATTGCTACCCGGCTTTCCTCGTGCTGTCCTATGGAGCACTCGTTGCTTTGGGCATATCTATTTTAGAGAATTTTGCTTATCGTAGGCACGAGTTGAGAAAGAAAATTAGTTGTATGAAACAATATTAACGCGGTATGGTTAAAATGTTTCAGACATCATAATCATCGGTGTCACACACGTCCATTGCTGAACATTTACCTCATACGACGACACCAAGAGTCGCCGCCATACAAAATCTACAAGGTTTTTTTTTTTTTCACAAAAAATCACAAATTACTAGTGTGCGATTCTATAATAGGTAAAGGTATTGATATGGATCAGTTGAGCTACCTGTAGATTGTATGCAACAGTCTGCAGTTATCTCAATTACTTCAATTGTAAATACTAGTTTAATTTATTTATTTTATTTGATTGTAAATTTCTTTTACAATAAAATTTTAGCTACCTACTGTTGTTGTGTAGAGATACCAATCTATCTAATTGTCAAAGAAAATCTATTACAAAAAAGATCTATCCAACTTGCCAAGACTTACCAAGGACATACCTACCTACCCTAGTTTGAATAAATTGCACGACATGCCACTATAAACTTGTTTTACTGTCTCATTAAATTAAAGTGTAGGTTCTAGTTTTATAAGTGTAGTATATATACCTTACCTACGTACTGGTAAAGATATGCAGAGCCAGGCAGTCTCTCGCCTCTACGTATTACCGAGAGGATATACAGCAGCCTACGTAAGGTTGTAAAGTTCCGGTCCGATCACTTGTTTGAATAACTACATGAATATTAAGTAGGTAGTTACGTAGGTACTAACAATAACCTGACCCCTAAGTAAGGCAATCATTGTTTGTGTTACAGGTACTGCCTCAAAGACCTACATTATATGTACATCTAGTAAGAATCGGTACAAATAGGTACCTGCACTTTATATCATACAAACACTTGTCCTGCGGTGGAAATCACAACCCGCAACCACCAGCATCGCATCTGCATGGCTCGAACCTAGTGGATTTGCTAAAAAAACTAGGCCTAGATCTCAGTAATCACGGGATCACAATGGTACCGGGATGGTAAAAAACAAGTACTACATTAAAAAAAAACTTCGGTTCCTTGGTTATGAAAAAACTATTCATTATTTATTTATTTATTTTACTTTAATTAAAACGGTAACAATACCACTTACATTAATTAAAGATACACAATTTGATTAATTACCAAATTAATATTATATAATTTAAAAAATAATAATAATAATTAATTAGATTTTATACAGACACATTATAAAAAATACGATAAAAACAAATCATGAAAGTGCACTCTTTTGCACCTAATTTGGTCTAGATCACAGGAACCCCGCGGTCTATAGAAAAGATTCTTGTTTTGATTCGTTGGTCATTCATTACTAATTCTTTAGTTCCTCGGTTAGGTTAGGTCTTTTCATAAGTGGAGTAGTTTTTTTGTAATATATAAAAACGTCATTTTTGCGCCTACGCCCCGTTCCAAAAACGTATGCTCTGTTCCGCTCCTAAGAAAGCCAAATCCTATGACTATCTTTTTCACTAAATGGCCCGCTATACGCCCTTTTAAGCTTTTCGTGACATAATTAATTTTGTTTTAAAAAACTATAAAGCGACTTCAATTTTTACAGTTTTTTCATGAACAAAATTAAAATGGGACCACGCGGGAAGCACCAGCTTTCATATAAAAAAGAATCATGCAAATCGGACCACCCAGTCAAAAGTTCTGAGGTAACAAACAAAACAAAATAAAAAATACAGACGAATTGAGAACCTCCTCCTTTTTTGAAGTCGGTTAAAAAAAGAGATAAACTATGAATTGCACTTAGTGATTGCAATCCGGCCTCATTTTCAGTCCGGCCGGATACGACCGGATTCCCATCAATCCGGCCGGATCCGGCCGGATTGATTAAATCAAGATGATTTTCGCTTTTTAGTACAAAATAAGTGAGTTAATCAAGTGTCACTGCACTTATATGTAGGTAGTTTATAAAAATTAATCACAAATATATAAAATCAACTTTATTTCCTAACCAACGTTAAGACAACAAGAAAACAATTAAAATTTAGTAGTGTAGGTAACTAGTAATAATTTTACGACGTAACGAGTAGCTCAGTCTTTCTAGATTTCACTTTCACAGATAGATCAATTTATAAATAACAATTTTAATTATCAAGTAACTATAATATCTAATAGATACAATTAACCTTACGTAATTAACTCAAATGAGATCAAAATCATTATTAAAGTATTTGAGAATGCTAACAAACAAGTCTAAAACTCTCTTTAAAGTACCTACTCATGCAACAGCTATATTATTTTCCCACAAACTGCTATCACCGGATCCGGTCTTCGGATCCGGTATATTGGTACCGGATCCGGTGACCATTAAATGATGCCGTATCCGCCGGATTACCGGATTGTAATCCCTAATTGCACTTCAATAATTCAGATATCTCATTTATGTACATATATGTATAGATATTCAACGAAGGAGCTTACCTACATAGGTAACTTGTAAACCTTAGACCAATGGTGTAAGTATAAATAAAAGTAACAAGTTAATAGAGGGGCTGACCGGCTGCACCATGTATACCTGGGTTAAGACCCTCTGCGAAACCGGATTCAGTAGGTAGGTACCCATCTACTCACAATAATTACAGGAATCGATCACTGGAAAACCATTATATGGCTGAGTGGGCTTTTTACTGGCCACCCAGTAAAAAGAGAAATTGAATTCCTATAGGAGTCTTTAATTCCGTATAAGAGATTGCCTTTCCCAGGATAACTTGAAACTAGGCAATGTCAGTGTAGAATAGGAAGCTCTTTTGCAGGGCACAGACTGTCAAAATTGCAACAGCCCCTTAGATTTAAAGATATCTTTTGTATAAGGAGGAATAATATGTGGCGGACGGGAAACAAGTCTTTCGGTCGAACTCAACAATGGTCAACTTACTTGCAATCTTGTCTTCTCATCTCAAGACAAAACTCATCGAGCGCAATTAAATTTTCGATGAGACTAGATCTCCGTCAATAATAAGCAGCGCCATCTAGTTATATACCTGTTTTACCTTTTGCATTGATTATTGCCCAACTCTTTGTCTATTTATTCCTTACACCCCCCCTTTATTTTGTGAGACTTGTTACGTATCATCTGTGGACTGTTACTCGTGATGCGACGTCACCCAATTTAGGTCCTGACTGAAAACCAGCTTCGCGTTATCGACCTCGGTGGATAATGACATCAAGCTGAGGCTGGACCTGATTAACCGCGCACATAGATAGGGAAATACCAATTATTTATACCCTTTGGGACTCGACTACCTAGGTATATAATAAGTATTTTTCTTAGTTAGGTACGTGTATTTTGTATTTCCTTTATTATTGGTATAAGGTGTGTGGCTACGAATAAATTCTTATTCATATTCATATACATTTGTCATTGTAAACTACCTATACAATATTAATAGAAAACCTATGTTGGTTTTATAGATACCTACTAACTATAAGAAGATATCTTAGGTAGGTTAGGTCCACGGGTTGTAAGGTATTTAATTTAATGTAGTTATGATATGATTTGACAGTTCCAATGAAGTGAATAATTCGTGATTTGATTGAATAAATTGATTAGATAAGACAAGGGTTCCTATCAAAACGATAACAATTAATCAGTACTTATTCAGCCGCGCAGTTTGTTTGTAAAATGAAGTTGGAAATTGTTTTCCTTTTGTTTTGTGGTCTATTGGCGAAAAGTGCAGGTAAGTGCCTGAGTGTTAAATTTATAATACTAGGCGAGCACCAGGCCTCTTAGAGACGCCTCCGACTGTTGTAGAAATTAGACCAGCTGTTCTACCTCTAGATTGTTTGTTTGCAGTTAACCGTTTCAACTGCGAATGTTAATCTAATTTCTGTAGTTTTTTGTCGGTAATTTTCTTTGGTTTTTCTTGCATTTCATTCAGTTTTCGACCACTTGGTGATTTTATGCTTATTAGACGTAGTAAGTAGATAGATATCCTATAGCCAACGTTGTGAGTCGTTAATTGGGACTGGGTCCCAGTCCCACCCAAGTCACGACGCCGACGTTGGAGTTCTCAAGTTGGGTGGAAGCAGCGACTGATCAAGAGTTCTGACCGCCCTAGGCTAATTATGAGAACGCGCCCCCGCCAGGTGTTTTACAGCCGGCCTAAAAAGTAGTATATGAATTTTGACTTTGTTAACTAGTGTGAAAATTTTAACATGGTTCATACTACCTATAAAAGTTTTCAGATCGATTTGCACGCGAAAGTAACGTTGTCCTGTCCTTTAATCTGCACAACATTCTACCCTAGGGTGGCAAACTTTTTTGGCTGACCGTACATAAAAGCAAAGTACCTCACACATTATACGACCAAAGTCATGACAAGTAAGCAGGCTACCAAGTAGAAAATCAAATCCATGTCATGTTTGGCAGCATGATTTGTACCGGCTTAGTTTCTATAGATAACTTAGTTGTTGCGGCACTTGATCATGAGCGTGGTCATCTAGTTTGTGAAGTGAAGTTGCTTCGACTTTAAGTAGGTATTTTTAACTATGTACACTTCTATTGTTATATTCGAGACGAGAGGCATCATACAAGTTAAACATTTTTGCAACTGATTAATGTTTTATTTGAAATTTATAGTAATTAAGTACTTATTTCTAGCTTATACAAAAGTCCTTTTTCGTGCTTTAGCGTTTGCAAATCTTTCCACAATTTTTTCAAATTTAATAGTTTCTAAAAAATCACTTTCTATGTACATTAGCGAGAGCGCTGAAAGTTTTTGCTGGCGGAGTGTGGAGCGCAAGTAATTTTTTACTCTTTTCAGCGCTGAAAAAGACCTTTCGCCGCTGCAGTTGGTAGCACTCATTGTCAAAAAAATTCTTAATATTATGTCCACATTCGGGAACATGCATGAAATATTAAAACTTTTTATTAACTGCAACAAACCCTTAGGGGTTCTGGCAGAAATAGAATGCTCGGCCTCGGTGTCAGATTTTAGAAACTGCGCCAAATGGATGCATTCTTCTGCAAAGGTTTCTTCTAAATCAGTGGCATAAAGTTGTTTTAACTCCTTTGCTTTACATCTAATAAATTCACTGTCGTCTAGCTCATGCAGTTTCCATAAGAAACCAAACTTTGTGTTTACTGTATTATAAATAATTTGCCGGTTTTTTAAGTGCACTTTAAGACAATCAATTGCTGCATAATAATTACCAACGATGAAAGATCGTCTCCCTTCTAACTCAATGTGCCCCGTTTTATCCTCATCAAAATGAAATTTTGGTTTCTTTCTTCTTCTTACATCTTTTTTATATGTCGTCACTTCGCATCTCATGATTGCCTCCGATTCAAAATTTTCGAACTCTTTTTCGTCACGCAACGAATCAAGATAAGCATTTAATGCCTCATAAAGAGTAACAACGTTAGATAAATCAATAGATTTTGCTTGTAGCTGTGCACTAACGATTTGAAACTTTGCGAGCACAGAGTTCCAAAAGCTCAACATTATTGTAATTTCTAGTTTTCATTTTTTCTAATATTACTTTTGCTTCTATTTTGGTCTCTTTACTTTGATTTTCATCTTCGCAAATAGAGTTTAATGCTTCCAGAACTTGTTTGTATGAACTGTATAAGGCTTTGCTTGCATCTGCTCGCGCACTCCATCGAGTTTTCGATAGATTTTTTAGTACCGTCGATTCTTCATCCAATTTGGATAACAAAATTTTCCATCTGCTTGTAGATCCAGAAAAAAAGTTGTATAGTTGTTGTTCCAGTGTAAAAAAAGCAACTGACTCGTCACTACTTTCCGCGGCAGCCGATCCTACGAGTTGGAGAGAATGCGCTGCACAAGGAACAAAAGTTAGCCAGAGGATTTACAGCTTTAATTCTTGACTGAAGACCTTTGTATTGACCAGACATATTGCTAGCATTATCATAACTTTGGCCACGACAGTCTTTAATATCAAGGTCCAAAGTTTTATCTATTGTCGCAAGAACAGCCTTCTCCATGTCTTCACCTTTATGTCCGCAATTGGGTAAAAATGTGACAAAGCGTTCGACAGGTTCCCCGTCTGGCAAAATATAACGAATTATAAATGTCAACTGGTCGGTGTGTGAAATATCTGGAGTTGAATCAATGCTAATCGAATAATATTTTGCTTTTTTTATTTCTCCTATAATCGAAAGTCGAACTTCGTCTGCGAGAAGTAAAATAAATTCATCAATTATAGAGGATGACAAGTACGATGGAGTACCTCTGCCTTTTTGTCCAAATCTCACTAAATGTTCTGCCATGAAAGGATCAAATTTAGATATAAGCTCAATACAGCCAAGAAAATTTCCGTTTAGTGCAGATCCAATAATTTCATTTTGTCCGTGAAATGGAAGCCCACGAGAAGCTAAAAACTTAATTGTTTCTATTACACGTAGTAATACATTTCGCCAATATGTTATATCTTCATTATATTGTTTGACTATTTGGGTATCCAATCGTTGTAAAAGTTTTCCTTTACATACAAATTGTCCCAAACATTTACGATGATCCGGAGAATTGTCATGATCAGTTATTAAGTTAGAATTTTTCCAGTCATTAAATCCACTTTTGGCAAATACGGATGTTCCTCCATATAATTTGCAAGGACCACAAAACACGTGACCTGTGGATTCTGAGTATACTAACCAGCTCCTCTTCACAATTTCGCCATTAACAAGCTTTATCTCAAACATATTTTTAGATAGAAATCTTTTTTGATTTTTATACTGCCTTTCTGATCTGGAAAAATCTAATTCTTCGTTTTGTTGCAGTCCCTTCTTAACAATATAATCTCGAAATTCATCGTTTACTTGCCACTGTGCAGGGTCACTTGACGGAACAGATGACTTTTCTTCTATTTGAATTTCGTCTTCATTGTAGATCGTCGTCGTCGTCGCTACTATAGGGCTACTGTTGGACGGAGAAACGTAAGAACAGTCTGCGGTAGAAGGACCAGGGCAAGAAATCGCTGGCGATAGTGCAGCATTCGTCACCGTTTCGTTCCTTTCTGCAGAGCTCGTAAAAAATGTTTCTAGCTTACGAGTATGTTTTAAAATGTTTTCTATCTTCTGTTCCTTTTCTTTTGCTTTTTTTCTGTTTTCTGCTCCACTTAGCTTTTTTACTACCGATCTACTCTCGTTACCACTCATAGTCTTAAAAAAACACAGAAACACTAATGAAAAGCCAATAAATATCAATCACCAAAAACGAATATACGCGAGCGTGTGATAATATGACGGACGAACGAATGAATGAAACGCGGCAAAGGCTAAAATAAATTCTAAATGCAACATCATAAAGTTTATTTCAGATTTTCAATCTCTGTCCGGGGAGTCCCCGCGCGTTGTGTGTTTCATAGCGCGCGACGAGCTGCGCTGTTGCCAGCTCACTTGCTCGACTACCGACCGATTCGAGTAACAAGTCAGTGCTTGAATAACGCGCGCTTTTTAAAATTTCAAAATATTGTTAAAATCAGGGACACTCAATCTATTTCAGTTCACAGCGCATTTAGTTTTAGTGTTTTGTCTCGGGCTAGTTTAAACCTGTAGTGTAGATGCAATGACACTAGGACTCTTGGTTAATAGTGCATGCGAAGACACGATATCAGCGCGCCCGGCGCCCCCCCCGATCCTCGCGCCCTAGGCTGCAGCCTAATTAGCCTAAGGGTTAATCAGGCCCTGGGTGGAAGTAAGAAGTAGCCCGTAAGCACCTTATTGATGGCCTAGATACTAGATACCGTAAGCTCAATTTTACTGTCCTCAAAGAAAAATACCAAAACGTGAGCGCACCTTTTCGGGAATTAATATCTAATACATACACACAACTGAGTTTTGCTACCATTCAACACCTTAACCAACTGTATAATGAACTTTATTTTCCATTCCCAGCGCAGCAACTACGATGCTATGCCTGCAGCTTCTCATCATCGGATTCCGACCAGTCGTGCATGACCATTTCCAATAGCACTAATATTGTGAACTGTCCGTTCACCTACTGCACGATATTTCGGCAGGAGTACGTTGTAAGTACCAAAATAATAAAAACCGCCTAAATATTTAATTTTCGCGCGAATCTGTGTCATCTTCCGTGTCGATGACTCGGTAACGGAGAGTCTGACTAGCCGCGAAGTTCCGAATAGCCGCATATGCATGCGGGCGGCGGCGGCGGGGGCGGGCCCTAATGGGTTCGGAGTGCCGAGTGCGAGTTTTTTTACCAACTCGATCGTGAGAAAGTTAACTATAATTTGCAAGGGATTGAAACAGCGCCTCTTGTGGCTAAAACTAGAAACATAATTTGCGAGTGCGAGATTCTCTTTCGAGCGTTGATCATCGACGCGGTCACGCTCACGTTCGATTGTAAGAATTTCAACGCATTTGATTGGTTGTTTGAAGAGTGACCCAAGTGCGAGTTACAAAATTTGACATTCGAATAGTAAACGCGCTCGAAAAGTTATCCTAGGGCACTCACGTAAAATTTCTTAGTGAATAGAGGTGAAAAGATCAAGTTTTCAATAAAATTATGGCAAGACGGTTGTTTTTTCTAGAAATAAATAAATTTAAAGCTAGATATCGTCTTACAAAGACAGCTTTTAAGTTTTTGTGCAGAGAAATAAAACGATTAACGAATTTAAGGGCCTCTCAACGCGTTTTGTTGGAACGTAAGGTAGGTATGGACTCTATGGACCTATCTACCTATTATTTACATTTTGCTACCTATTTATTTTTTATAATAATAGAACACACATCAAAGGACTTAGCATACACTTAATGCTCCATGAACGTCACCAACATATCAAATTGGGACGAGCTTGTTTTTATTTTATCATGTTATAATTCGTAATTCACCAGTCACGCCCTCTAACTCACTCCAACATACAAGACAACAAACAAAAACAATACTTAGTTAACCATAGCGTTTTTGATATACAGCTACTTCTTAACAAAATACTTATAAAAATATCATTCCGAATTTGGTCGGTTCATCAGGTGCTGACGTACTACCACCATAACAAAAATAATAAACCGTGTTCGCGGTGAGTAAACGCGTTCGATTAGTTAGCATCGAAAAAGACTCGCACTTGCATGACTTTGATTTTCGATTCGTTTGTCGTTAACTCGATTTACGCTTATTTATGCGACGCGACGACAGGATTTGCGTGGTTTCATGTACGCATGCTACAGGCGGCGCTGCGTAGTCCAAAACCTTAAATCCCTTAAAAATGAGACGAAATGATGACATCTCGCTCGACACTATCGTCAAATATGTGAATATAACTCAGGCAGGGCCCTGATAACATAAGATTAACAACTCTTACTATCTCCGCCTCGTTTTAGGACCCAACTGGTGTGATAGCTAGCTTCGTGAGGGGATGCGAGCAGGCACCTGATTTCCTCAATCACGACATCATCGATCCAACCTTCAGGACTTTCTACAGGGCCTGCACTAGCAGTCTCTGTAATACTGGTAAGATTAAAGTACCTATACCCTCAGACCAAGTAAAAATCCAGATTTTTTACTTGGTCTGAGCCTATACCTAGTAGGTACCTAGGTACCTACCTATGTAGGCACTTGCTTATTTGGGCATTTCTACTTACGAAACCTTAGGTGTACCTTAAAGGTGGGTAAAGCACTGCACCTGTCTGTCTAAGCTTAAAGCGGAGAATAATTATTACTACACACACACTTGTAAATAATAAATTATTCTCCGTTGAGTTCCGTCCGTCTGCGGCCGCCCCGCCGAAAAACCATAGTGGAGTTGCCTCGCCTAGCCTAGTTCCTTGAGTTGCCTGCTCTAGCAACCTATTCTGCCATAATATTTCCGACTGTAGGTAGGTACCTAAGTTAGTTAATAGCAAGTGGTGTCGATTCTGTTGTTTTAGGATTTCTAACCTAAATTTTAAGATTTCTAAATGTTCTATGCTAAGTAAACCTAAAAATTATGGTATTCTCTATACAGGTCCTAAAAATACCTATATTAGAACGTTTTTCAAAATCGCAAAACCTCTCTAAGTTGAGTAGTTGGGTGTTGTGCTCTGAGCAAAATATGTTTTATTCTAAAATGTTATTTCAAAATACTTCTTTACATGGGTCAAACAGTTCACCCATTTGTATGAGAAATCGTATAAAAAGTATAACACTACCTACTATGGGTGAGGGGTGGTTTTCCTACCTTGCAATAATAAATACGAGTCAGGTTTCATATCATAAATAATATAACTTAGGTCTGAACTCTTTCAGGTAACGGCATCGAGTCAGTAACGGGAGGAAATCTTTCACCAACGCCAGTGTACAGCGGATTGAACTTATTGGTACCAGGGACAGCTGGTGGTTCCAGTAACATACAGATAAGCGTGATATTGATACTTCTATGCATTTTTGTAAGTTTTACCTAGGTAAATAAAAGCATTGGATACCTTACCAACTTAACTGAGTTCACATTGTTTTTCCGACATGCCCTACCATACATTTCATAACTTTCTAATTCAGCTTTCAGTCATCGAAAAATGTTACCTACCCAACGAATCAGGTGTCCTAAAGCTTCTAACACGTTTTTGTTAGGGTCCCATGGCAAAATTAACATTTTCCGAATTATGGTCAGTGACCTCGGAAGGTTATAGAACTTTGTGTGTTATTCAGTTTTTAGTTTTTATTTATTCGGGGTAACAAACAATTACACTCTTAGCCTAATTAAACAGCTACTTATTCTAAAACGATTATCCTATAAGTGCAATCAGCACCGTTACCCTCTAATAAGTTATATAATAATAGACAGGGCAAAAGTTAAAAGGTCAATGAAGCAAAGCAAAGAAAAAGACGTGTGGCACTTGGGGACTGCCGCGGTCAAGCTATTGCATAGCATTTTTTATGGCAAAACTAAAAAGTATCACCGCTGTGCCGGTCGGAGTGGGGGGTGTTAGGTTATTTTCGTTACGGAATTTCTGGATTCGGTCTCCGCGCTCAAGGCCCGCGGTAAAAGCTTAGTAATAGCTTAAATAATTTCTTCCACTTAAATAAATCATGCAAAGAAAAGTAAACCTACGGAGAAGCAATCGATCTCGCACTAGGACAAGCCAGCTTGTGTCGCGGGTCTATGATCTAACGACAAAGGAGCATAAATACTCAATGACACCGAGTTTCCCCCTGCTAGTTAGTTTCCCCAAGCTAATACGAAAAAGAGAAATTATACTTACAATAAAGGATTATTTAAAACGCTTGACTGTTATGACCTTTTTGTGATTACGATGGTGAATGGTGTTGCCATGGAGATAAGTGATGAATACATTATTCATTTGTAACATTGCGTAGAAAATTAAGAAAGTTGTCGGATGAAAGAAAAAACATAGAGCTTCTTTTTCTCCGCAAAGAAAGACAAAAATTAAATAAAACAGTTGGCAATGACAAGATCATTCATTGATTGAAAGACAGCTGACCGCAGCTGACAGTTCGAATCGTTCGTTCTCTCTTTCTTTCGCAAATTTGCAAAATGTCAAACTCAGCAAAAATAGTTTATTTCTGTGCGAGATTAGGATGCGTAAATTTAGTAAAAATGTGATAAAATAACATAGATCATTGGTTCAACTGGTTCAAAGCCAACCATGACAACATCACCTACTAAGACCAAGCAGAAGCTATCGCTTCGGAAGCGGCTCTTCGTCAAAAAGTCACCTAAAGTAGGATGCTATGTCGACGCAGATTCTAACGATGAGTTCCATCATTCCTCATCTCGACCCATATCGCCAGCAGATCCTTTTCTGGCTCACAGCGCGCACTACGCTGACTGCCATGAAAGTGTAGGTGACAGTCCCCGGAACCACAGCATTGAACCTATCAACAATACTAGCGATAGTGCTCATCACTCCCAAACAGAGGATGAAAACAACCCAAGATGCTGTAGAAAGTTCTTCTCACGATCTCGGCCAAAAAGTCTACTCGACCACCAAACACCCCAAGAAGAAGCTCACTCTAGAGAAGGCAGTCCTTGCAATAATTCAAACAGCTTGAGCGACCAGACTATATCATGTTCTCAATCGAAATCTGAAGAAATACCAAAAGCTACAATAAAATTTCCTAAAAACGATGATCCTAGAAAGTTTTTTGAACACTCAGGCTCATTTGAAGGTATTAAAACAAAAAATAAGTTATTTGTGAAAAGATTATCAGCTGACCATTTAATTTCAAATGACAGCAAACCTTTGTATGGGTCTTCATCTCCGGAAAGTGATAGAAGCAATTCCCTTGACCGGAAACGGAGGTGAGTTTTAAACAGTACTTTTTGAATCATTATAATATAACATGAGCTCTGTGTGTGTACTGTAAACCTGTATATCAGTGTGTTTGTCTGCTTGCAAGGTCTAAATCAACCATAGCTCGGCCAGCGTCTCCAGCTGGAAGCACCGACAGCTTGGCTCGTAACTCTCTGCTTGCTGCACAGGTGTTGAGACTCATACCCACACATGAAGCTCGGGAAAGGTGATTTCTGTTTGTTGTGACTTTGCTTACTTCTTGGTTATTGGGTTTCTGGAAACCATAGATTTTCACATGTTGTTTAACATATTCACTGCCCAGCCTCTGCGGGCGCCCCTGCGGGTCGCACCGCAGCCAAACGAGGTGGAGAATGCCACCTGCGTCTTGGGCCATGAAGGTGTTAGTGTATAAAGTATTCACTGCCCAGCCTCTGCGGTACGACCCGCAGGGGCGCGCCGCAGCCGAACGAGGTGGAGAATGCCACCTGCGTCTTGGGCCATGAAGGTGTTAAAAATGTTTTTTTGAGGTAGATTCAAATCAACAACCAAGAACTAGATTTTTCATTTCATTGTAAATTTCAAACATTTTGAGGGATAAAACAAATTTAATTTTACAAAGAAAATTTTAATCATATCATACTTTTATTACTTTGTTTTGTCTTACTCCACCTTACTCACTTCATTACACTTTGGTAGCAAAATGTATGATCTCAAAATCTCAACTTTGTAAAGTAAAATAATGTTTAAAATTTCAGAAATTTCCTATATGGGAGATTGGCCTCTCATTCCTTACTAGGTGCTGCTGAATTAGAACATGTGTTTCCAGACAGGGAAGTCAGAATTTTTGTTGGAACTTGGAATATGAATGGGCAGGCTCCTCCAAAGTAAGTCAATTGCAATTGCACATTTAGTATTTTTATCATATCTTATACACATGCCTGAGAGCTGTCAGTATCTGGTGCAGCTAGAGCTTATATAGGTAAGGGTTGACATCCAACTGGGCAGAAAGGGCATAAACAGAGTAAATAGGGCAAAAACGAGTTAATGCCCAAATTAATGCCCAATGACTATGCAGAAACTACTATTGTAAGTTAGGATACTTTTTGTAATTTTTTGAAATAAATATAATTTAAATATATGCTAACAGTCCACAACAACACCTCTAATCTTAATAGCAGAAGTGCTCAGCTAGTCATAAAAGTATCTTCTCTAGGTTTTCACAAATCAAGATGTTAAATTAACATAGTAAATGTTTTATTTTCACAGAGAGCTAGCAGATTTCATATTCCCCAATCAAGTGAAACATGTACCTGATATATTTGTGATTGGTACACAAGAATCCTTCTCTGAACGGACTGAGTGGGAGATCACAATTCAGGAAGTCTTAGGACCTTCACATCTTTTGCTACATTCATATTACTTAGGTAAGAAGGCTAAAAACTTGTAGTTTGTAAAAATATACCAATATTGCATCATCTAGCTAGCTATAGGGACTCATGCATAACACTAACTGAGTATATTTTTTTTAAACCATGTTTCAAGATAAATGTGGCTGATTAAACGTTTTCCAACTTTTAATTAATGATTAGCAATAGAATGACATTTATCTTAATCTAGAAATTGCGTTTTTTCAAAAAAATTGCGTAAACATGTTCTTGAATAGCACCGCGCCATTCGGCCAGGTGCGAAGACAATGACGATGATCTGCGATAGACTACAGGCAGATACATAATGTGGCATGCTTATTAAAAAAAACATGCTGGACCATCCACAAAACATTATCTATCCCCAAGTTAAGCTGAGCTGATGTTATGGTTACTAGATGACTGATATTTTAACATTAAATAATAAATAAATAATGCTGGACAATTCACACAGCATTATCTAGCCCCAAGCTAAGCAGAGCTTGTGATATGGATACTAGATAACTGATATACATAATACAATACACTACACAGATAGATATTTTTTATTATACATAGAAAACATCCCGAACGCCCTAGACAAATATCTGCAGATCGTACAAATATTTGTCCCGAGGCGGGAATCGAACCCGCAACCTCCTGCGTCGCAGGCGGACCTTCGCCCACCGCGCCACAGAGGTCGTCAAAGGCATGATATGATCCTCATTAGGAGACTCACCAGTGGAATAGAATAGTATAGATAGGCTGATGATAGATGACGTAGCTGTGTGGTGCTGGCTTACAATTTGCACTACCCCAACTCTTTCCGCGCGGTTGTCGTAGGTAAGAGGCGACTAAGGGACTCTGGAATCAAACATAGGCTACATTTTATCCCTCATAATACTTTTCCATGGGAATAGAAACAACGCGTGCGAAGCCGCGGACAAAAATAAATATTGAACATGTGTTTTCGTATAAGTAATAATAATAACTTTTCCTACTGTTGTAAACAATTATTATTTATCTCCAGGTACAATCCACCTCGTAGTATTCATCCGTCGTGACCTAATATGGTTCTGTTCTCTCCCCGAAGACGCTTCCCTCTCAGTCCGGCCTGGGACAGCCTTCAGAACGAAAGGTGCTGTGGCGATATCATTCGCACTATTCGGTTCAACGTTTCTATTTGTTACTGCGCATCTGACAGCGCATCAGGAAAAAGTTAAGGAAAGAGTGTCGGATATCAAGAGGATTATAAGGGCGATAGATTTGCCGAAGAATTTGCCGTGTAGGCATAAAACTAAAGGTGAGTTATTAGTGTTATTATGAGAGGGGTCAAACATTTGATGTTAAATCTATGAATCGTTATCTTGTATTTATCCGCTTTTTTAAATAGTGTTTTCAAATACCTACCTACTAGAGGAGAATCTATTTTTAAGTTCTTCATCGTCTTTTATTAAAGGTACCTACATGTGCTCTTTATTATCAGTATTATCACTAACCAGTAGGCTACCATCAGGTTCAAAAGGGTAATTATCAATTATAATGATCATGGTAATTGTCCTGATAATTTTCATGATAATAACATAAAGATAATTATCGATTGATATTCAAGCGTGTTTTATTCTACTGCAGCTACAGCAGTAACAAAACCAATGGAAATAGAATTCTCATCAAATGAACATATTAATTGGGCTTCTTTTGTCGCTCCAATTTAATTTATTTAGTTTGTCGAATCTGACGATACTCAATCTACCTCGAATTATAAATAAATAAATAAATGTATTTGATTTTAAGTGAAAATTATTTCTTTTTTTGTTAGAATTGCCCAATTTATAATGTGAAACAATTATAACAAATGAATTTCTTACAGTAGTGATATTTATCAGATAATTATCAAGAAGCATCATTATCTTGATAATTTCTAACCCTGGCTAGCATTTATAACTAACTATGCATAAAAACTACAAAAAATCTTAATCCCCTTACACATTTTTGTAATTAAATTGTAAAAAATGTTTTAGGTACCTATGAAAGACAGTTATAGAAGAAATGAAAAGTTGAACAATAGAGCTATTCAATAGACACATTCCTTTGATAACAAAGATAAAATGCCTTGTTGTGAACTTACCTTTTGTTTCAGATGTAACAAGTAATTTTGACTATGTTTTCTGGTGTGGAGATTTGAACTTCAGACTTGGTGAACCAAGAGCGGCTGTGATGAGATGGATTGAGCAAACAGAGGCAAGTTACTATCCAACTAATATTATCACCGCGAAAGTTCTAAGAATGTATGGATGTTTATTACTCTTTCATGCAAAAACTACTAAACGGATCAGGCTGAAATTTTGCATACGAAGTAGGTTCTAGGGCTGGAATAACACAGGCTACAGGCTTTTTGTCCCATAAATCAGTTCCGTTGGGATCAAATAACCTTAAAACGTTTTCAAAGAAACAACGCGTGCGAAGCCGCTGATAGCAACTAGAAATAATTAGTATTGCGAATTTGGGTTTTGTCACCTTCACGCAAAAAATATGAACGCATTCATAGCCCATCCTCGGCGGGGCAAGCCGCAGGTACGCGCTTCGTTGTCGCCCCGCTACAAGGAATGTGTGCGTCTTGCTTGGGCCATGAAAGTGTTAAACAGTTTAGCCTGAAAGCTGATATGTGGTTTATAATGTAGACCTGCTGTGCAAAAACAACCCATCCTAGATTGGCATTTGAATGGCCGTCGTAATTTTGGCTGGCGAAGGCCAACGAAATGCTTTTCAAATGTCAAATGTTCAAACTATAGGAGAGATTTTGCGTAATTCCACAGCGAGAATAACATATATCTTGACTCTTGTTATTCCAAGAAAAAAAAACGCATCCAAAGCCGAGAGCAGTTAGTTATCCATAGAATGACCAGACCATCAAGATAAATCAAAGTCTGGTTTACAGGAAATGGATACGAAATTCATAACAACGTTCTCACGCGAACGAAAATATAATACGTGCGTTAATATTTACATTGTAGATTCACACATGGCAAAGAAATATATACGCATTTGTAAACATCGTAGATTCACATGCCAAAGAGAAACAAAGGAGAGTGTAGGACAGTACACTAATATTACAAATGGGAAAGTTTGGTTGGGTGAACGTTTGTTACCTCTTCACGTATTACGTACGTTACTGAATGTATCGGGCTGAAATTTTGCATACAGGTAATTCTAATCCTGGAATCAAACATAGGCATACTTTTTATCCCAAATATCAGTTCCCGTGGGATAGAAATCACATTTAAATGTTTCCATAGGAACAACGCGTGCGAAGCTGCTAGTAACTTATAATCCAAAGATATTTCCATATTGGTTTAAATCGTGCAAGTTATTATCCCACTACTGGGCGGAATCTTTATTTGTACCTACTTGAAATTATGTAATAAATCCTTTTTATGTAAATAAAATTAAACACAATACAAAAGGCCGTCTTATCGTTGAGAGCTATTTTCCCAGGCAAACTTGGGATTGAGAAAAATAGGGTTGTTAGTGCACAGACAGTAAATAACAGAAAATTGATTAATATAACATACCAACATTAAAAAACTGCTTATATTATCTACCAACCTTAAACTCTGATACAGAATCGAAGATATTTTATTTTAGAAAGATCATCAATGACAACTAATTAAAATCTTATAACAATAACAACAGAAACAACAAAGTAATAAGCCAGGTCACTTAAAACTAAAAAACTAACTTTAAAAACGCTTAATCTCACATCACAGAATTCACAGCATCACAGCTTTCACTTTCAAAAACTGTTTCGTGCTTCTGTGCTTAGCTTAGATAATACCAATGTCATTAAATATTTTCCCACAGATATTTCTTAGGTTTTGTAACCTTATTCGTACATTGAGTATAGATACAAAATGAACTAATACAAAAGCTTACTCCTCGTGCTCCTACTAAATATTCCTACTGATAGGAGCAATGAGACACCCATGTCGTACTGTACATAAAAACTACGGGGAATATTCTAATATTATAAATTTAATTCCTCCTGTTCCTATCACAAAAAATATTGAATAGTCAACTACAAAATGCTTTTTAAGCAACTAATAAACAAATAATAACTACTCTTATAACTAAATGAAACAATCATTATAAAAGCCAATAATCTAAATAATATTTGTACCGTCTTCTTTCAGTTTCCTCTTCCCCATAACTTACCCCATGGTCTTCTTCACGCGGACCAGTTGACCGCCGTATTAGAAGACGGCGCTGCCTTCAGGGACTTCAGAGAAGCTCCCATTACCTTCCCCCCTACTTATAAGGTAATTTCATTACTTACTACTACACTTTACCTCTTGTTTAGCAGTTTAGCGAATCTGTAAACGTACTGCAGGACGCCCTCCAGCCAGGTGGGATGACGATCTGCAAAAGACTTATGATGACAGTTTATCTGGTTTCATAGAGGGTAATGCCCATAATCCCCACGCTGAGTTTGTGGGTTAGGGATCGCAGTTCGGTGAAGTTGTTCTGCAGGGGGCGCTGCTACCCGCAGGTTGTCCTTAGTTGCCTCTTACGATACCCACGGACGAGTTGGGGTGGTGCAATTCTGTGCCGTACCATACGGTAATTCTATGCCGGTTAAGCTGATGACAGGGCGCTATGGCGCTCGTTAGGGGATGTCTATCTCCAGCTGTGGACTAATATAGGCTGATGATGATCATGATGACAGTTTACCAATGCAGTCTACAGTCTATCATGACAATTTCTAATTATTTTAGTACATACCTCATTATTTAATTTCCTGATTTGTAAACAATTTTTACCAATGAAATTACTATCTGCCTCCTCGATAAGTGTAAGTCGTATCAGACAAAAGATTTAACCTATCTTGCCTTGGGCAATACAACCAGCATCTTGGGGACGTTTCCTGGTATTGTTATGGATCAGTTGAGCTACCTACCAATAGTTTCCATCACGGATGTAAGCGAGTGAAACTACGAACCTTATTTGTGTTGAAAGTGACAAAGTGCAGGCGCGACGCGAACCGCACTCACCCTAAAGATGTACCTCGTTAAGGGATGAAACGTTGGTGTTCTTCCAACACAAATAAGGTTCGTAGCTAACCGGCTTACATCCGTAATAAATTCGTCAGACTACAATATTTTTATAGTAAAATATCTATAGATTGTTTGCAACAGGAGTGGGGTCAAAAAGAGTCACTAAGCGTGACGTCACGCGGAAATTTAACTCGATACATCTTCATTTTTTTTAATCGACTAATTTGTTTCTGTTACTTGATTGTTATTTTCTTTATTTATAAAGGTATTCTAACTATCTTTACTCAATTGCAGTATGACCCCGGTAGCCAACAATTCGACACGTCGAGTAAGCAGAGGGCGCCTGCGTACACAGATCGTATCCTTTACAAATCGAAATGTATGTCCGGGAACTCTAGTTCGGCTTTTGCTGGTAAGTGTGCTTTATTAAGGGTGTTCCGCACAAAATCTCCCAATTCTGGCAAACGAATCCATACTAATATTATAAATACGAAACTTTACCTCCGCCATGTCACGCCTAAACGGTTGATCGGATCTCAAAAAAATTGGCAGGGAGGTAAATAGTATCCCGGGAACGGACATATGCCATTTGAAAAGCGCGGGCAAATTTCCGCGGAAATTTACTATATTTTTAAATTATTTTTTTCATTCACAAATTCTTAGTATACCTACAGGCAAATTTTAGCATAGTTATTATAATACACTATTAAAGAAGATAAAATTTAATACGTAATTTCCTATTATGCCTATTAAATAGGTCGAATTATGTTCTACGTGTATCTAAAGTCGCTTTACAGATATCATTTAACTGTGGAAAATAGTGGCGTTCTTTATGCGACGCCTGTCTACCAGTGGACTTCCATTGGCTGAGATGATGATGATAATAAACTTGGGCATTTATTAGCAAACCGTGGGATATTTTTTTTAAGTTTAGTACATCGAGTTAGAATCCGTTTAGTACCTAGAATGACGCTCTACATTGAACTCTATTCCTTTACATTAAAGTTTATTTGCAGGATTACGTCGAATAAGTGCCGCGCCGGTACCTTCAGGAATGAAATGCCTAGCGTACAACTCAGTTCAATCTATCTGCACGAGCGACCATAAACCAGTATGGGCGCTTTTCTCGACCACGCTTCGACCAGGGACTGATGTGTGAGTCATTTTAAACTTTGCCATTCACTAATTAATTTATTATTCCAATTACTAATTCATTTCGGATTAAAAAGATTACGTGCTGGGTAATGTGTTAAATCGCGAATTGTGATATTTGCGATTTAAAACATTACGCAGCTACTCAAAGAGTCCAAAAGACTCCGATTGACACAAATATATTCAACTCGAAAACGGATTATCTCTAAAATAGAAACAGGCACATTATACGTCCACTGGTTGATAATGTCTGTGGTTTTGTCATAATTACCACGCTTGGCAGTGGTATTGATGATCGCAGTGGATGTGTTGAAAAATGCGGAGTAGGCAACACTCACATAGTCCAGATTTCTATGTGTGCAAACTTTCAGCTCGATCCATTCAATACTTTTGGCGTTCTCTTCGGCCAAACATCTTTACAATGCGTTGTTAAGTCGAAAGTTTGTACCGTTTCAGCGGTACAAACTTTCGACAATATTATAAATATTGATAACTTCCTCTTTGAGAAACTTCAGTAGTCTCCTTAACGAGTTCATCATTATTATTTTAATCCATTTCGTGTGTAGCATATTGGCTGTGGAATTTTGACATTCCTTGTCTGTTGGATGTCCTTGTTAATTTGATAAAAGAATTTAACGGCATAATATAAAGCAAAAAGATAAATAGGAAATGAAGAATACGTCATAAGCAAAGGGTATCATGGTTTATAAAGGAATTATTAGCTTTTCCCGGGATGAAATAAAAGTCGCGTATATGGAACAATTAGCTGTAGTACTAATAATAAATAAATAAATAATAAATAAATAATGCTGGACAATTCACACAGCATTATCTAGCCCCAAGCTAAGCAGAGCTTGTGTTATGGGTACTAGAACTAGATAACTGATATACATAAAACAATACACTACATAGATAGATATTTTTTATTATACATAGAAAAACATCCAGAACGCCCTGAACAAATTTCTGCAGATCGTACACAAATTTGTCCCGAGGCGGGAATCGAACCCGCAACCTCCTGCGTCGCAGCCAGACCTTCGCCCACCGCGCCACAGAGGTCGTCAAAATAATGCAATTGATGAGTGGAGTTTGGATGGTTGCTGCTAATATACCCGTGATCTAATCGTACAGTTCAAATGATTAATTTTTTTTTATATTTCAGCGTCCCATTAGCAGCTGGTCTGTTCAACCGGGAAGTCTACCTCGAAGGCATAAAGCGACGGCATGCTCTATTGGACCACGCGCCTGGCACCTCAGCGGTATGCGCACTACAATAATATCACGTACTCATAGTACATACGGGGCTTTTGTGACTCTCATCCTATATCTGAACTTTGAATAAACCGTTGTTATGATGCGTTCCCAATGGCGGACTGAAGACGTGAAGGTATTGACCAATGGGTAAAGGGTAGCTAAGCCCTGTGTTCTGTTTATTTAAATTTATCAAGACGTTCCATTTTGTATGGGATTTGCGTAGTTCCATGGCAGCACAAGAGAGGTGCTGGCTGTACCAATCTCAGAAAAATTTGATTTTTTAGATGACGTCTTGATACTTTAAACGCATGGTATGTGATCAAACCAAACCCAATGCTCAGAGCCCCGAGTTTGGTTTGACCATTTATATTTCAGTCAATAGTACCGTCTCCTTCCATTTTTAACCATTTTCAAAAAAGGACGAGGTTCTCAATTCGACTGCTTTTTTTTGTTTCCTAAGAACTTTTGTCTGGATGGTCCGATTTGCATGATTCTTTTTTTATATGAAAGCTGGTGCTTCCCGTGTGGTCCCATTTAATTTAGTTCAATTCTGACAATGGGATCCATGAAAAACAATAAAAATTGAAGTCGGTTTATAGTTTTTTTAAACGAAATTAATTATTTAAGGATACTATAGTTTTGTCCGCACGGTAGAGGCGCTCTGTTCCAAATCCCATACAAAAATAAAACGTCTCGTCGTCGAGACGGTATCGACTCTCTGAACTCAGGGTTATATTTGTGTATTTCAAATAATATTTTTGGTCGATTTCTTCACTTCTGTCAATGGAAATGCGCCATAAAACGTAAAACACCTGTTACATAACCTCAATCAGTTTTTGATTTGTTGTTAATTGGTTTTGTGTTTTCTTAATCATGTGATCCTCCTTTAGGACCGAGGCCAAAAATCTATTTGAATATTGCTTTGTGTTATTTTTAGTTGGTTTAAAAATAACACAGGCTATTTTTAAACCAACGCACGCAAATTCTACCAGCGCTTTTCTTTTGTTTGCTTATATGTGTACCTACGTACGCTTTTTTGTTATTTTTTTATCATTGTTTTGTTTGTGTTTTTATTTTACATATATTGCTATTTTTAATTGAACAGTACCTGGCGTATTAAATTACCTACTGATCAATTCAATGTAGCATTTTTTTTATACAATGTATGCATTATTTGCTTGTATTTTTACGTATTTTTTTCTTTTTATTACAGAAAAGTGTATTGAAAAGGCTTCTTATGTGAATGTGATTAACTATTAAAGACATTATCGTTAATTAAAGCATAAAAAGACAAGTCGTTTAGTTGCCAAAGATTTTTATAGCTTTTGGCAAAAATATAATTATTTTACCAAGTTTATTTATGTAAGTACTTAAAATCAGCGTGTTGTTTAATTTGCCCATTGTGTTAACTAAAGACAAATCTAGTCTATACAGAAAAGTTCAGTATTCAAATAATTTATATTTACAATCATAGAATTATTTATTTTATAACTTTTGAATTATTGTAGAAAATTATATTATTTAATAATTTATTGCATAACCTGCTTTTTAAAAGCTTATTTTTGTGATGTTTTTGTTTTTGTTCAGTGTCATCAAGTATATACCAACATACTTATTTGATTTAGGTAGATAAAAGTCATCCATTATGCTTATTATTTGTTAATTAGAGTTTAACCGATTTTCCGTTTTAATTATCAAGATTCCACGAATCATGTGTCCATTTCAGTGGTTTTTTGAAATCAATGGTCGACATGTCAGTATACGTCAAGTCTATTAATTATCAAGATTCCACGAATCATGTGTCCATTTCAGTGGTTTTTTGAAATCAATGGTCGACATGTCAGTATACGTCAAGTCTAGTGTTCGGGTACTATTGCTGCGGTCCGTTTATAAACAAAATCGATTTAAGTGCTCACAAAAGCGGTCCGTATATCCGTTAGCGTGTATACAGATGATAGCGAAACGTCATAGATGACGTCATATCCGGCGCCCGCGCCATCTTTGCGCTCACAACAGTCACAACGCCCATGCTACCGAGCATGGTCGCTGGTAAACGATCTGTCTAATTTATTTATATCTCTATTCTATATCTGTAATTATCGCGCTCAACGAATACGGACGGCTTTGACTTTGAGTGTTTTTTGCTGATAGTCTAGTGAACTTTTAACGGACTGCAGATTTTCTCTTTGTACCCAGAGTCTAATTATATTCGTCGTATTGTTTCAAAAACAGTACACTGCTGCTTTCTGCCTTATAAAACATGTAACATTTAAGTAAATGTTGTGAACATTTAAAATTGTATTTTAGTCTATGTAGTCTGAATTCATTCCATTGAATATAAGCGTGCTTGTGACATGAAGACCAAATAAAAGAGTTCTCTATAAAAATAGTTTGTAAACTTGAATGGTTTAGTTAGACACTACAATAATAATTGCCTTGGAATTGGAACAGAGAAACATTATGTTTTGTAAAATTTATTCTAGTTACACAAACTTATATGTACTAAAGTTATTTACCATGATTTGAATTTTGAGCTTTCCAATATTCAAATCATGGTAAATATCCCGTTGTAAATAACTTTAGGATTAATAACCATGATGGATTTAAAAGTTTTGTTTTGTGTTTTAAATATTTTTATTTGCTCAGGTTTTCATGTCACTCTAAACGAATAGATACCGGCATTGTATTCATAAATCTAGTAGGTACTATATTAATTAAAACTGAGAGATATATCGGTTGTAAACCTGTCCCAAATAAATTAAAAAGTGTAAAACTGAATAATTTGGGAGTGATCATCATTCAAATATAATTTATCACAAAGAACTAATTATAATAAGATAAAAAATTGTCTAGCTGCCGTCTGTATTAACGCTTTACTTGAAGTCTAGTTTGCATTGTACTAGATTAGGTATTAGTCCAAAGATTTTGTCCAAACATTATTGGTATTAATATTAATTAAAATTATTATTGTTGTTCTTTAATTAAATTGTTGTAGATCGGTATAATGTATATGTAAAACAAAAAAAACTTTGTCCTAACAGTTATGCGACTGTCAATTATTGTATTTGAGGAATCCAATAGTTTATATTTTTACTGAATTTCAGATTTTAATACAACTAAAAGTACTGATGCATCTGGTTTCCATGCATGTCTTATTATTAAAATAGTATCTTGTTCATACACCTAACTAGCGAGGTGAACACTTCTGTTTATTCTAGAATCACAGACACATCTAGAAAATACATAATAGTGTGCCATAAAGTTCTAAATTGTAACATTTTATTGAATAGACTATAGAATTATAAATGACACATAACACCCAAATTGCGAATTTACAATGACAATAAACATGCAATAATGGATCATTCTGAAGCAATATGATCGATATTTGCAATAAGCCTACAGTGCCTAAAGAAACCTACAGTTTAGGCTTAGGTATTTATAAATTAACATATAGGTACATTGGTTTGATCCTTTACATAAACATTGTTTCGTTATTTGGACAGAAATCAGAAAAAGACAATAAGTAGGTAATATTTTCTTTATTTAATTCTTTGGGCTTTAGTTTACCTTTAACTAATAACCGTTAAAGATTCGCAATAGGGGTCAAATTCCACATATACTCGATTCCAATTCAAATTCTTTATCTTTGTCAGATTCTGAAGAAACTCATCCCGCTCTGGTTGCAAGGAACACCAACAGAATATTTCTCGTAGCAGTATGTATTATAATTGCGGGCGACCGCGATACCTACATATAATATTTTACATAGTAGTACAAAATCATATTTTTTAACCTTTTTATATGCAGATCACTAACCACATCACATGCACGTAATTTTAGTATTGAAACCTGTAATTTGCTCACATATAAAAAACTTTTTGTAAAGTATTTCGATCCCATGCTAGTGCCTCTATGCTCTTTGAACTTCATAGTTTCGCCCGCAGTTATGAAACATACTTTGCTCGCCTTTTATCCTGATTTTCTTGAAATTTCATTGTTCCTTGGAACTAGGGTATGCTGAATGCTATGAATACGCCTCGCTAGGCTTTAAACCATAAACTTTTTTATAAATACACCTAATCTACCACTTACACTCAAATCACTGTCTCATTTTTGATTTTGTATCACTCTATTGTAGGAAAATAATCGACAACTTGGTGGATTCATATAAGCAAGGATGATACTAATAGATATTCGGTGGCACGGAGATCTCTTTAGACTTTCGATTTAAAAATATATCTTGTTATAATAAATTTTATTTAAATTTTCTTACAAGTCTTCTTTACACCGAATGTTTATCCAGTCCTTGCTTCGTTCCCCAATAGTATTTAATTTAACGACGTTTAAGCAATTTATAGGTCTGTCAAATTTGTATAATAAATTAATAAGGTCACAAATCACAATCATCCTTAAATATTAACTCTCATATTTGTAGGTGAGTTGTTTTAATACAAATCCGTTATGTTTCTGTTAAAGTTTAATAAAAAATAAAAAAATATTTGTTAAATTAAATGTGCTTAATTAATAATTTGACATTAGTTAAAATTAATGTAATTGATATTGTACTTAGTTAATTCGTATTTCTTATGTACGTACTTTTTGCTGTGTAGTGCTGAATGGCTTTTCATTCATGCTGATCAAATTAATAACAATCAAAAGTATTACTTTAATATGAAATTATATACATTGGTTAGATTTTAATTGGCTTGTATAGCTTACCTCGTTAACTATGTTCACAAAAGTATTAGTAGTTTAAGATCGCACAACACTATTTTTAAATAAACTCATCTGTGTACATAATCAAATGTTTACACTGTTGTATTGTTTAGTAACTTTATGTACTGGCATAATTGAGGTAAAATTTTGAAGTTCAAATTTAGTGATCAATAAATCTTCCTGTTACATGTATAAGTAAATGTACTATATTTGGTACTGTACACGTTATTGGTAAACTAAATATTAAATTGTCAGTTGTGGTCAATTGTGTGTCAATCGACTGTATAAGATGCCAAAACTTTAAATTAATGGGAAAAGCTTTTGGACTCTGGTAACAGGCCGTATACTGCATATATAACTGATTGTATACTTATGTATAGTAAAAAAATTCGGTATATTTATGAAGTTAGTACATAATTTAACGAGTCAACACAAAATGTAATAAAAAATAATACCTTGTGAACAAGGAATGGTTTTGTTTGAAGGAATAGTCAACGTGTTTTCCTAGTCCAAGTGTATAGATTAAGTTACTAAGTACATAAGTTGAACAAAGATGTTATGCTAAATATAGTTAATTTTCCTCTCATGTTGGGACTTTTAATATATACCACTTTTAGCTTTAGGTTCTATGTGTTTAAGACTTACAAAAAAAGAAAACATCTTATGACAAAGATATATTAGGAACAACTTAGGAACACACGAATGTAAGTAAGTAAAATTGGCAATGCCTTAACACGTCCAGTGTCACTGCATGTTCACGTAATTTTTATTCTAGTTCCGGTGAAGCACCTGGCGCGTCCATCGTGAAATGTACGCGACATCCAGCAAGACAACGAAAATCGTGGTGGCATTAAAGGTGTTAAGCAACATTTGTACTACAAACACTCAGCTCTTTTATACAAGTACGCTGGAGGGAATATTCTATATGCAATGACAGTAGTTTACTGTACCTGTCTCCCCTCCCCTATGTATAAAGATGTGGAATATCGAATATGAAATATATTTTGTCTCGTAGATTTTAAGAAGTGATCCAAATGCATTCTGGTACAATTTGATTGTACTAACATTTATGTATTCGATGATGATGAACACGTATTATTTCTAAATAAATAAATATTCTATTCTATGTAAATTTGAATTTTTGAGACGTATCAAAACAACAGGACAACCATCATATTACTTCAATGAACGGTCACGCCACTCACGCAAACGCTTAGCGCCAAAATGGCGGAAATTAAATGGCCTCAAACTGTTACATATGAATAGGATGGATACCTCCAGCGTATTTGTATAATGGAGTTCAGTGACAAAAATTTAATCTAGAAAATTCTATCACATTTTTATGAACCTTGAACATTATTGTAGTGCCATTCAACGCAAGCCTTCCCTTTGATACCATTCACCTCTACGTTGCACCATCTCTCGTATAATTTCGCCTCTCTGTTTTTGCCTATGTAGAATGTTTCTTGGTCTAGAACTTCAACTTGGGCTGTGTAGGTTTTGCCACCTGAAAATGGAAAATAGACGTTGAGTTATTACATAACTATATAATTATTATGATTCAATATTTACTTATTAAGTTGCTCAAGTGTGTATGTGTGTGAACCAATTCGGTTTAACACTTTCAGAAATTCGTCAATTTCTATACAATTGTTTTAGAACTACTGCGGTTAGAGTTATTTTGGATGTTTCGGTCCGATGAAATTGATAGCTTAGCGCATTCATGCCCAGATTTTGTAGAGCTGCGTGGTGCTGGCTTAGAATTAGCACCGCCCCCAACTGTCCGCAGGTGTCGTAAGAGACGACTAAGGGATATCCACTGAAGCGGGCACGCCCCCTGCAGAACATTTCTATCACCGAACTCCGATCCCGAACCCGCATACCCAGCGTGGGGATTATACTATGTGATAAACGCCAATAAGGCGCTTATCAGGGGAGGCCTGCGTCCAGCAGTGGCAACAGTAGACCAATAAAGGCTGTTGAGGTTATGAAGTGCAAGAACGTGGTAAGTAGGTACCCGTACCTACAAGTTCTTGTCTGCAGAAAAAGTGAACCAAGCAAAATGCATAATATGCATTTTCTTGGTTCACTTTTTCTGCAGATTATGTCGAGCGCCCATTCAAACCAACTCAATTAATATTTCTTTTTCACGTCTTGTCACTCCACGAAGCCTGTGTAAATCTTGAAGATTCTGCGGTGCTGGACAGTTTGGGCTGGTTACACTAGCAAACAAACACGCACAATGGACCAACACGAGTCTCGGTGCGGAAAAAGGAGTTGCACACGCCATAACCATAGCTTCATACCGCGACCCGTGTGGCGCCGGCGTAGAATTTGCACCACCCTAACTCTTCCCGTGGGCGTGGCAGCGATCCCCGACTCACATACCCAGATTATGGGTATTAACCCCTATGAGATAAAAGCTAAGGCGCTTATCAGGGGGAGACCTAAGTCCAGCAGTGGATCGTTATAGGCTGATGAAAAGGAAGATAACTTCCATACATACCAGCAGTAAAAGAGAAGGCGTAGTCCTTAGGCATGACTTGATTCTCGCCGTGCTGGTACAGTTGGAAGTCGCAGCCGCTCACAGGGTACACTTTGGCGTGGTCAGAATGGAGACACACATACCCGATTGTGATGCTGTAATAAGACCATAATGCTAGATTTTATAATAAGAGAAATAGATAACGAATAATAATAAATAGAATAGGGTATATGCATGTGATTTCAAAATTTCAATTGAAAAATTGATATTTCTAATCTCAATCGCAAAATTTCAAAACGCTACGCCATTGACTAGAGCGGACGTGACATCACTGTACACATTTCTTCTTTTTTTATTCTGCTTGCTGCACCATGATTTGACACTATTCTGCCCACTTCACATTTCGTATTGTCGGTTAATTTCAGCTTTTTCGGAAAACCTCTTTCCTGAGATGATCACTACCGAGGTCGTCACAAAAGGTTTTAATCGAGTGTGAACGTCGACGTCAAATAAACATGGCGCCAATATAGCAGCGTTTTTATCACCCGAAAATGATTGTAGTTTTGATTTGTTTTTTTACCTTGTTATTGCGAAATTCAGTGAGCGTCTTATCATTTCTCGGTTAAATAATGACCTAAAGAATCGATTAAAACAATAAAAAATCGATGCATATACCCTATTATGAAAAGAGTGTAGAAAGCAGTATAGGATCAAATAGGCACTACCTATGTGCCTATTTCCTTGCTATTTCCGCACTATCCACCGAAGCTAAGTGGCGAAATTAAACTAAATTACCTATGTACTTTTAACCGACTTCAAAAAAAGGAGGTTCTCAATTCGACTGTTTTTTTTATGTTTGTCTCCTCCTCAGAACTTTTGACTGGGTGGTCCGATTTTCATGATTCTTTTTTTATATGAAAGCTGGCGCTTGCCGTGTGGTCCCATTTTAATTTAGTTCAGTTCTGACAATGGGATCCATAAAAATCGCTGAAAAATCTATAAACATTGAAGTCGGTTTATAGTTTTTTAAAACAAAATTAATGATATTCAGACATCTTACTAATAAGGATCAAATTCTGTGGCGTTTTTCTACCTGAACTAATATATGATACGGTACGTACCTACCATTGGCGGATCCAGGGGGGCATGGGGGCCATGGCCCCCCCCCAAAAGGCCCAAGAGTTCCATACTTTCGACTCAATTTTACGATTAAATTCAGATGCACTTTTACACGGGCCACGGCATACCTACTCTTAGGTAGGTTATGTAGGTACCTACTTTAAATCAAAGTACAGAAATATATTTTTTAGGTAAGTCGGTACTTTACATACATCTACAAACTAAATTCAAGAGGTTAATTTCTTCTCAGTATTACCACGTCCATCGACACGTTCAACGACTTTGAAATGAACATAGGTAAATGATATCTATTTCTCTTCTTCCGCTAGTGAACACAAGTGAATTATAGCCAATTGCACCTCATTTCTTATTTGATTGTCAGTAATAACTATTTTTCAAGCTGTTTATATTGATAGAATGAGAACGCATCCGAATTCGTTTTTAGTTTGGTTTCCATTCCACCCCTCTGGTTGCGACACTGGACTTCCTTCTTACTTACGTCAACACGTAATGTGTGTGGATTGCTCGTATTTTTCTTTTAATAAAAACTTAGTTCTAAATTACAAAAACGCTCTTTATTTGACTAAAACCCACATTTATATTAAATAAAATTACTCGTCTAAGTATACCTCGGTATTGGATTTAACTTGAAAATATAAGTTAAGTAAAAGAAAAAGTAGTACAGTGTGCGCGCATGTTACTCGCGAGTACGCGAACTTGCGAAGAAAGAAACGTACGCGTTCCCGCTTTCGTAACATTCAATTCAAACAATTTAATACAGAGAGATGACAAAAATATCACTGCTTTTTGCATTGAGGTGTTCTTGCCCTTTATTAGCAGAGCCCTTTTAAGAATACTTAGCTAAATAAGTACGTACGTTAGAGTTATACCGTACTCGTAACGTATCGAATATTTGTAGTTAGTTCAATGTAAAACTAACTAACAGATGTATCACCACGGGCGTGGCGAACATCTTTTGCCTCTCTCGACGTGACCTGGATCTGAACTAAAGCCTCTTTTCAGTTTTCAGTTCAGTTGCAAAATATCAAAATATCTAACAAAACGACAAAACAGCAAAAAAATTCGGTTACATTGTCCTCTGTTTCGTGGTCCATTTTTAATAATACATGGTCTCGATCTCACAATAAGATCATTTTGACTACTAACGCGAGAAATTAACAAAAAATATTTTGGTTTCGCGGCTTGCTCCGCTGGAGTAGGCACTGTCTCGTCTCTGGCTGTGCCCATGAAGGCCCCCCTTATACTGAAATGGAAGTTTCTGATTCGTTTACGTGATAAGCTAATCTTACGCGAGCGAGAGTTCATTTTGTACGACAGCGAACACAACTTCGATATTCCTTTTCCAAGTAGACACCAGATTTTGATTTTCGTAGATTCTTTAGGGCAGGGCTCATCTATTTTGTTGTAAATCGTTAAAATTTTATTATTTTTCATAACTTACTATCATAGCTTTCGCGTCTTGCTAAGCATACCTCACCAATTTCAAAAAGACTGCGACTCACCGATATTCATTATGTATCTAACAATTCCTCCTAACAATTCAATCTCAGTCACGCACTCTTTAAAATTTTCAGGGCTGTCTCTGCTTGCTGATTGTTTTTCATACTTATGTGTTTCTACCACTGCGCACTTACTTTTCCCTAAAACCCGGAAAAGTCCCTTAAAAATTCGCGGCTCGCTTCGCTCGCCGTGGTTTATTGTTAGTAGTGATGCGTGACTCAAATTCTTGGGCTACGACCTCGTCTTATGAAGGTACATTATGTATATTCTTTGTTTTTTTCACCTGACCCCCCTTTACAGAATCCTGGCTATTAGTCCAGTCATTTAAGCTTAAATTAGGTAAGAATCTCGGAATTTGAGATACCCAGCTGTAAGTCTGTAAATACTTGTATATCGACACCCTAAAAGTTAAATAATAGATTCAGGCGTTACTTTGCGGAAATCCATTGTAAATATAAGAATGAAAAATATTTAGTAACAATTCCGCGAAAAAACCTTCTCTCGTGGAGAGACGAAACTAGTTGACGACTTGCTCTGATAAATGTTCTTTCATTTTGTATAAATGTATAATTTGTTAGATTTTATCGCAGAAGGTTTTTTCGCGGAATTGTTACTAAATATTTTTCATTCTTATATTTACCCTAAAAGTTGTCTCAAAACCTACATATGGTAGGGTGTGCGCAACTATTACATTTCAAGGTCAAAGATCACGTAGTTTTTTTGTAAATATCTCATTTCATATGGGTTTCTTGCTATTTGTATGTATGAATTTATTTTGTGAAGCATTGTGAACCCTGGCAACAATGATCTGTTTCCTCTTCTAAGTAGTTTTAGTGAAGGACGCGGGTTCAAGTCCCGTCAAAGTAAAAAAAAATTGGGATATTATTAAGCCCCCCCCCCCCCCCCCCTACCTGAGGCCTGCGTCCAACAGTGGACCAATACAGGCTGTGGAGGAAGAGGTTGTGATTTTTTTACCCTATATCTGAACATTGTCAAAATGGCCCCCCCCAAAATAAAATCCTGGATCCGCCCCTGGTACCTACGTGTCAAATAAATCATTGATTTATTAAAACTTACTGTGACATGATGAACGGTTGTGAAACTGCGCCTACGGCCATGCAGTCTCCATTATCCAGGTAAATGAAATGCAGCACATAGCGATGGAAATTGCGCCATACCCTCTCGTTTCCTGGAAACAATAGATAACCACCATTTGACCATATCATACCATACCGTATATAATGGAAAGTGATGAGATGTATCACGAAGTTATAGAAGATAGGTACTCGTAGGTACATAATGTCTACTAACACACAAACAGGTAAGAGCCTAAACGAAGACGGCTTGAGAAGTGAAATTTTCAGGATAGTCTTAGGCTCAATTCACACGGCGTCCGCCCTTTTCCATATTTCTAAGCGAAAGGGTCTTTAACGTATGTGTGGATAAAGTATCGTATGCGGTCATGCAAAGTCAAGTGGCGCACGGCCTACCGGGCGCGTAAATAAATACGTCGCGCGCTCAACATGGGCTGAGGTAGCGGTAAATGCCTAAAGTGCTTGGATATCCTCGCCTGAAAATTATTTGTCAATGAACGTGCTCGCCGCGTCGCTGCCGGTCGCTGGCATTCTGGTGTGATTGAGCCTGGCATTAAACAATATGTTTTATAGAATAAAATAAAAAAACCATTTAATATGTAGGCAGTAGCGTACCAAAATAGCTAAAAAATAAACAAGAGAAAAACAAAATAGTATAAGTAGTAGATTATGTGACATGAAAGGGTGGTAGTTCAAAATAAATAAAATGTGGCTCTGCCTCAACGTCTCAGCGCCGAAACAGGGGTTGGCTCAGCAGCGTGTGCTGAACACAAACACATAATGCTCAGCGCTGTTTTTCAGTTTTTTTTAACTTATAACTAATTGACGTTACGAGTTAGTTATGTTGTACCTAAGTTTGTAAATATAATTGTAGCTGGACTCGGTCCCGGGCCTTTAGTTAGAAATAGGTAGGTTTGTTGGTGAAGTTGGACTTACCGTAACTGTGATCCCTAACGCAAGGCATTTTCACCACTTGTTCTTTGCCGTCAATCTTGATTGTTCCTTTTAGCGTTCCCATCTGTTCGTAATGAGTTTGGTGGAACCTGTTGAAGTAAGAAATTGGTAACTTTTAATCCATTAATGGAATAGTCCGTACCTACCTCACGGACTGTAATGATGAAATAGCCATTTCGAATGCACTTCGAAATTATTATTTACATAGCTTGTCAAGACTAGCATAGAGTATGAAAAATATGTTACCTACTAGCATGATATGGCCCTAAATGTAATTACTTATGTTAGTTTAATTTTACTGTCGTCCGTGATAAATGAATTTTATTCCATAAATCAGTTCCCATGGGATAGATATAATGTCAAAACGTTTTTATAGAAATAACCGCGTGCATCGACGGAGACTAGTTGCAGAAACTAGTTTATAATATTAGCAGGGGTAGGATATGGAATAATGATATACCTACTGAAATATGTATATTAAAAATTAAGATAAATATTTTCTTACTTTTGTTGGTTTTTGAAGAAATCCCTGGTCCAGTATTCGCGCGCAAGATCCTTAGCCAAGCAATGTGGTGACATCTGGTAGTCGTAATTAAGAGGGGACCAAATCGCGCCCCAAGTCAAATCTGCTTCCACCTTCACTGTTTTCTCAGGGTTGGCGCGAGACCTAGAAGAACATCAATCAACATCCACTCCCGATATAAGCCCATGCACTGCCGGATATAGGCATCACCTAATGAGGGCCTAGCACACTGTCTTCAGTAAGCCGGATCCAGCTAAGCCTAGTCTTTCGTAGATCGTCTAGTTAGACGAACGATTACTGAGAACGAAAGACTAGGCAGATGCTGGATGCGGCTAGCGTTTGCGGAGTAACATGTTTACTCCAGCGGTTGTCGGTTCTTTGCGAAATAATGCCGGCACACTGCCACTTCAGTTTCCTAATTCTTTGAAGGACAGCATTAGCAAAAAGTTCTAAGTAAAAAAATTGAAGAAATAGCATAATTTCACGAACAAGACCCAAGCTTTTTCATTTATAATAATAAGCACAGTGTAAAAAAAACTACTTTAGCGAATAACCGCTCTTAGATACCTCAGCACCTTTGCGTACTTTAAATAGATTCCTATGATTTTTCAATTTTTTTTTATGTTACCTTTTGTATTAAAAAAATAAGAGTTCTGTAATAAAATATAACTTGGCTGTTAACTCTAGATTATGATCAAACTGAAGATTTTTTACTTTTTGTTAGATGATTGTATAATTCTATCTATTCGAACTTAATTATACACACAGTACTACACAATTGACATTACAACTAAAAACTAAATTTAAAACACACACACACACAACACACACGAATGGTATCTCCTGTTGCCCGGACTCTCAAGAGCCCGGTGCCCTCAGGAGCACCAATCACATACACACGTACACATAACACAAACAACACACCCCTCCCCCCTACACACACACACACACACACACACAACCTCATACACACTCATGGGGTCTCCTGTTGCCCAGACTCTTACGAGACTGGTGTTCTCAGGAGACCCATCACTTAACATTTTTTTTTTTTTTTCATATTATTGTTTTAAATTGATTTAATTTAACGTTAGATTGCATATTTTATGTTAAGAACCCATGGAAGGAGGTCCCCAAGATACAGGTTTATCCTAGTTTGGGGATCAAAGATGTATTAATTTTAAGACCTGAATCTTTTTCAATAAACGTTATTATTATTATTATTATTATTATATAAGCTTACTTCATCTCTCCAGTGTATGTGAGTTTCCAAGTGCGCATGGGAGTAAAGTTTTCAATGTGGATGCCTTGGACCTTGTACTCTCCAACTTCATCGCCAACTTGCTGCAAGCTCGTGTCTGGCAAGCTCGGTGTGAGGTATAAGTCTTCTCCATTTAGCTGTGGAAACATACATTATCAGTTTATCACCCACTAGCAGCGTCTCGCGGTTTCACCCGCGTTTTCCCGTTCCCGTCATCCCATGGGAATTCCGGATAAAATATTGTCTATGCACACGCATGAGCTAGATTTCCCCGATAGACCCGATGTCACGGTAGTTTAGATATGCATTTTTTTACTTTTTTTGAAACCACCTGAAATCTTGTCTTTAAATCGTCATAACTTTTTTGTTTGTGGTATATAATACCACAAAATAAGTATGCTACAAGCATACTACAATGTTCTCTACTCAAAACAACTTCTGAGCTTTCAAAGTGGCAAATAAGCCAATGGATAAGCCAATGATAAGCTTAAGCCAGTGGACGTCTTGAGGCGTGATCATGATGATGACTTCTTACCTTAACATACATAAACGCGTCTACAGTTTGGTTCGCTCTCCGCGCCAGCCCACAAATGACAGCGGTGCCTTCCTTGGATAGGCCATTGAAGTAAACTGCGTCTACTCCCTGTTAACAGGAAATAATCTAAGAACCTACATATTTTATATATTATGTACAAACATAGAATAAGTATTATACAGCGCCAACTACAGAATAGTCCGTAGCTAAGGAAAGCTTGTAAATAGTTCGTTCTTCATACCTATGATAAAAAACAAAATATGACCTTCCACAACATAATTTTTTATGAGCTAGTAATATCTGTGGGTAGTACCTACCTATAGGTACTTATCTCTCTTATCTATGCTTTTGTAGGTACAAAAGCATAGATAAGTGAAGTACCTTTAAGTAGGTACTACCCACAGATATTATGCTTTTGTAGGTACAAAAGCATAGATAAGAGAAGTACTTATAGGTAGGTACAGGTACTACCCACAGATATTACTACCTCATAAAAAAATATGTTGTGGAAGGTCATATTTTTGTATACAATACCTACTATCTCTTAGGTACCTCCAGAAATAATTACATACCTAGTCACTCATTTAACAGCAGAGCAGAAATAGGCAACCGTCATTAACTTACGTTAGAGAATTTTCCGAAATCGTACTTTTTCTCCAGAGCGGCATCTTCGTCATGTATGTGTATGGTACCGTCTCCACTTTTCCCAGAGTCCACGGCGTAAGCTCTTCTGCCCCTGGTGTTCCACTAAAACCAAAATTTTATAAAATATCCACAAAATACCTGACTAAATAATATCACATGGATTATTTGTCTGGTTCCATAACCTACTCTCGGCCTCTGATCGGTGACCACACTAATGATTTGCTTGCTTTACCGAACAGTTACATCAAGAAAGTAATAAAGTCTGGGAATAAAAGCCGATAACGCGCTTACCGCGGGCTGAGTCCAGCTGTGGACCAATAGGCTGTTGAGGACTGCTACGGCTAATTTTAATTAAGACTATTGCCACAAAAATTATTAACTACAGTAGGCCTAAGACCTTTAGAACCCTCTATGTTCTAACATTTACATATTGACATTGTTTTAGAATTCATTACTACAAAACGAATCTTAAACTTCTTATCCTAAAACTACTGGAACGACACCAACATCTTATATCTATAACAAACCAGCCATATTGGCGTTATAAATAAACTGAACTTTAACCTCTTACGTAACAAATAAAAAAATAAACTTACCTTTCTTACTGCTAGCACCAAAAACATGAACACATATTTAAACCAATAATACTTATTTTTCTGCTGATAAACTCCGAAAATTGGCGGTTTATACGGTTTATTAATAAGCCTGAATCCAAAAACTAAAGTCAGTGGAATTAAAATAGAAAATATTAAGGTCAACATATTGATTAGGTATATCGTTAACTTCTAGTCGCTAGGCTGTTTCAAGGAGACTAATGAACGGATTTAGTTTTACACCAGTTGTATTATCTTATCAAAGCGTCAGCTGCAGTCTAATAAAATACCTAGCTAATTATTAAAGTAGATATGATAGCCAACTGTTTATTGATAAAATAGACTGTAAATCATAATCTATTGGTGCGATTTTGCTTTGACAACTTTTAACGGATGTAGTCCTAACTTACTTATACATTTTTATTATTAGATTTTGAAAGATTATACTATAACCAGCGATGTCGAAATTTGATTTATCTGTCTACCATTATTGTCATCGGTACAGGGATTAAACAATTAAATAATAAACTTATGGAATTATTTATTAAAGAACCAGCTTGATAAAGAAATTCATTAATTCAGGTATTATTTTTAGAACAGAATCTTAAATACTTTAGTTGTTATAACTATTTTACAATAAGGAAATGTTAAGCTGGTGAGACATTAAACTAGGTATTTTTAGACTTCAACTTTAGCATGCAAGTGTTTGTGCACGCACTCTTCTTTGTTGATGAGATGCGTGGTCTTGTTGACTAGTTGCATCAGGGAGTTGAGGTTGGCGGACCATTCGTTGAGCCGGTCTGACGCATCCATGTTAAGGCTGGAACAACACAGTCAAGTTTATTTAACATACGCGATCGGGTTGCACCACCCCAACCCCAACACCGTGGGTGTCGTAAAAGGCTACTAAGGGGGCGGAAAGCAGCGCCCTGCAGAACAATTGAAGTCCCAAACTGCGATCCCCAACCCGCATGCCCAGCGTGGCGATTATAGGCATACCCCCATACATAAAGCCCATGAGATAAACGCCAATAAGGCGCTTATCCGGGGGATGTTTGCATCCAGCAGTCGACCAATATAGGTTGTTGAGGTTGATCGGTTTAAGGTTTTTACTTATGTGCGGGATTCGGGTTTATACGAGAACGTGTCAAAATGGTCAAAAATGTCGCATATCGGCGACAGGTCAGTTCAGCTGTTCTATACAGGGTGGTGCATTTAGATCGGTCAGTATAGGAAAGTCTGAAACTATAATACATTATGAAGATCTCTTTTTAGGAACCATGTCATCGATTTTAGTAAGAAGAAGAACTGCATTTATACATTTAAAAAAAAACTTGTACTGAGCTCGGGAATCGAACCTCGACGTTTGATTCTTGTTGCTTGACGCTGTGATTCTTGCGTCACACACATCAGCCGAAAGATGTCCACGGGTTGAACATAGGTTAACGCCCCGCAGCAACAATAGGGTATATGCATGTGATTTAAAAAAAGCAAATTTTTATTACTTATTTTTTATGTTTTGGTGTTTTTATTGTGAAATTTGATGTTAGAAAAGTAGTTAAATATTTTAAATCTCAAACGCAAAATTTTCAAACACAACGCTATTAAGAGTGACGTTACAATTGTACATTTTTGTATTGTCATGAAGCTTTGACAGCGTTTTTTTCACCCGAAACTGTTCAGTACAGTTTTACTCTCTGTTTTTTACCTCAATATTTTTTGTCGGTTATGTTATGTATGAACCTAAAAAATCGTTTAGAAAAATTCTATGCATATACCCTATTTACCATACTCGCTAGGCGGTTTGGCGCTCGCAGACTGTTTTACAGGGGGCGCTGCTGCTAGCACCCAATGTGTGTTCTTTACGACAGCTGTTGCAGAGGAGATTTGAGGTGGGGTAAATTCTGCGCCGATACCACACATCAGTTGTGAGTCAATCAACATCTTTTTAAGCTTCAGGAATTTGGTCATGGCAGTCGCGGCGCAAACATCGACGCCTCCAACTCAACCCGTGGATGTCATAAGAGCCGACTAAGGGAATCTACCAAAAGAAACGCAGCTTCCATCTGTGTATTTTTAACACCTTTTCTGCAACCCCCAATCCAAATTAGGGAGATGCGAGTTCAGCAGTGGACGTAAAGGAAGTCTCACCTGAAGTGCACAACGCCTGCCGGCCGGTCGATCTTAGCTCGCACGACTGAGCTGACAACGAGGGCGCTCAGAGCGTCCTCTGTCTCAGTCTCAGTGAGGCCGAGAAGCTCGCTCATACGCTTCACTGTGATCCTTGTGTAGTACATCGACATTATGCGGATGTTCTGAAACATACGATAAACTTATTTGAAAAAGTTAGTTTGAGTAATTATTAAGTTACGTGAAACAAGGATAAAATGTAGCATATGGCGCCAGGGATAATGTAGCAGACTCAACGCGTTTGTTTTTTGTCGGAATGAATGAATGCAATATTTAATATTAGGTCCTTACATATGAAATTGGCGTTTTTCGTACTGGCCACTTTAATCACAAATTTCTCCTCTTTGGTAAGGAATTCCAAATTCAAATTTGTACAGCTATAGACTCATGTATTTGTGCTTCGATGATCGTCATTCATTTGTTTTTTTTCTTCTGTTTTTTTCTGTTTGCGTCACTCATTTTACAAAATGGAAAACTTAAAATATCGCATTATTTACGAGTACGAGTTCCGCCGTGGCACTAGTGCTGCGGAAACAACTCGAAGGGTGAATGATGTGTATGGCGGTCGTGTTGCAAAAGAAAACACAGTTCGTTTTTGGTTCCAACGTTTTCGTTCTGGAAATTTCGACCTGCAGAACAAGCCCCGTGGACGGCCTGAGACTCAAGTTGATAATGAAGAGTTGAAGGCTATTGTGGAAGCGGATCCATCGCAAACCACGTCCGAGTTAGCTGCAGGCTGCGATGTTAGTGATAAAACTGTTTTAATTCACTTGAAGCAAATTGGGAAGATTAAAAAGCTTGAAAGGTGGGTACCTCACGAATTGACTGAAGCAAACCGGCAAACGCGCGTCGACTGCTGCGTTACATTACTAAACCGGCACAATAATGAAGGTATTTTAAACCGAATCATTACCTGTGATGAAAAATGGGTTCTTTACGATAATCGGAAGCGCTCAGCGCAATGGTTGGATCCTGGCCAGCCAGCCAAATCCTGCCCCAAGCGAAATTTAACCCCAAAAAAGTTACTTGTAAGCGTTTGGTGGACTAGTGCCGGTATTGTTCATTACAGTTTTCTCAAATCTGGCCAGACTATTACGGCTGATGTCTATTGTCAGCAATTGCAAACCATGATGGAAAAGCTAGCGGCTAAACAACCTAGGCTGGTCAATCGCTCCACGCCACTGCTGCTTCACGACAACGCTAGACCACACACTGCGCAACAGACGGCTACTAAATTAGAAGAGCTTCAATTGGAAAGTCTAAGACATCCTCCGTACTCCCCGGACCTTGCTCCAACAGATTACCATTTTTTTCGAAATTTGGATAACTTCTTGCAAGGGAAAAAATTCAACTCCGATGGGGCAGTCCAAATCGCCTTCAAAGATTTTATTGATTCCCGTCCGACTGGTTTTTTTAGTAAAGGGATCAATGAACTACCTATAAGATGGCAAAAGTGCATAGAAAATAATGGTTCATACTTTGATTAATTAAATATATTATATTAAAAAAATATTCGACTTTTTGTTCCTCCCATACAAAACGCCAATTTCATATGTAAGGACCTAATATTTCATGGACTGTTTCTTCTTAAAATAGTGACGCAAATCTGTCGAGAGCTTCCATTTTTATCGAGGTGAGCTTCAATATTTCATAAACACGTATTCTACATGACGATTCTTTGACGTAAAAATTACATTCTTAAGTCAAAGAAAATAAGGTATACCTATACCTATAATATTTTTAGCGATAAACAAGGAAGGGCCTAATAAAATCATAATTTTTCTATGGTAAATAATGTGATACGATTAGGATGAAGGGTGCTGACGATTGCTTCAACTCACATGTTCCACAACTCTGTTCTTCAGATCATTCCAGCGTTCTACTCCTTTTTCCTCGCTTGAATTGAAGTAAGGTGTGCCGCGAAGGATCTTCTCGTATGTAGAGCACAGGTTGTTCCATCTGATGATCTCAGGATTTATGAATAGTCCCAGTAACTGCCTGTGAATATTATTAGTCATTAATACAATCCATAAAGACTAAAAGGAAAACTACAGTTTTAACGGTTCATTTCAAACGTTTTACGTACGAATTTTTTTATGCTTACAGTGTTTTTTGCTTGAATATTTTTGTTTACTATTGGATCGATTTTGTCATTTCGTGACACCGAAAGCTCGTTAAAGGTAGTGTTATCTATCGAGCTAAGTAAATACGGGGAGATGGGCATCCTAATTTGAGCCTTCCACTTTAGAGAAGCTAGCTGGCAGAAGTACAGCTTCTCGAAAGTGGAAAGCAAATTAGGTTCACCCACCTCAGTCATAGTCGGACCAGCGGCGTTTGAATGACACGTGCTTGCTATGACGTACATAAGTGTGATTTATCACACTAATATTATAAATGCGAAAGTTTGTATGGATGTATGGATGGATGGATGGATGTTTGTTACCTCTTCACGCCAAAACTACTGAACGGATTTGGCTGAAATTTTGCATACAGGTAATTCTAATACTGGAATAAAACATAGGCTACTTTTTATTCCGTAAATCTGTTCCCGTGGGATAAAAACCACCTTTAAACGTTTCCAAGGGAACAACGCGTGCGAAGCAGCGGGGCGCAGCTAGTTGACTATAAGACTACATCAATGCCCCTTGTTTGTTCATTATTACTGCAGATTGGATATTAGGTATGAAATTGTGACCTAGTGTTTGTGTGTAGTTGTGACATAGGCCGTATTGAGTAAACACTGGGAGAATATACCATATCTACAGATTGTGTCTTAGATCTACGCTGAATCTAAAGTTGTAACTGTAATAGTTAATCTTTAAAAAAAATTGAACACAATAAGATGCAACAATTCAGTGTTATTAAAAATCGACGTCGACAGGAACAACTAAATAAAGTCTCGTACGCAACGTCGCACGCCACTATTGACGACTTTCTGGGGCATTGCTTAGTTAGATTCTGTGGCAATGCTTACTTGTATTCTGGTAGCTTCTCCAAATCCTTATCCTCATTGACTCTATGCGTGAGATCTGACTGCTCATTGTCGTAAGGCGCAAGGATCAGAAACACTACACTGCCGACTAGTGCGTCTGTGCCCGCATCTTGGCCTAGTGCCCGGAAATGTCGGCAGACTGAGAGGTATGCGCTGTTGTGCTGGTCTACGGCTATCATTAGACGGTAGAACTTTTCTTTCAGCTCCTGAAAAATCAGATTGGATTTTTAGTCAGTGTCCATATATCTATGTGTGCCGAAAATCGAACACTATGTAGTGTTCGATTTTCGGATCCATCCTTTGTGGATGTAAAGATAAAATAATGTTGGACAATTAACACAGCATTATCTATCCCGCTTGAGGCCACATAAGCAGAGCTTGTGTTATGTATGGGTAGATAACCGACATATTTAATACAGCACACTACGTAGATAGATATATTTTATTATACATAGAAAACACCCTGAACAAATACCTGCAGATCGTACACATACACACATTTGTCCCGAGGCGGGAATCGAACCCGCAACCTCTTGCGTCGCTGGCGGACCTTCGCCCACCGCGCCACAGAGGTCATCAATAGGCCATTGATGATGATCTGTACTGTATCCAAACTACGTGAACGTTATTTTATAGAAGTATCCTTAGAAGTCGCGAGTCGCGTAGATAAAGAAAACGATCTCTGCCTCTCTTTTGCTGTCCTGGGGCCCTACTTTTAAAAGTACGGGCCCTGCTGGGACAGCATCACAGCGAGTCTTTTCTTTATTACTACTATGAGAAAGTATTTATCTCTCTGTCTTTGTTCCCTTTTACGCCTAAAATGAACTGAATGGACCATAACTAAATTTGGGAAGGAGGTAAGGGGTATCTTGGGGACAGACATGTAAATTTTTATCCCATAAAAGGCACGCGAGATCGCGGACGATGACGTAAGCTAGTTTAAAATATTACTAGTCTATCTAGTAATATTTTAAACAAGCAGCCAAATGGTACTTATAACCTGCATACATAAAGTACACGATCGAGAATGAGGTCATCTGTATTCTGGTTATATCTAGGTACCAGTTTAATAATAGGGTATATGCATCGATTTTTTTTATTGTTTTAATCGATTCTTTAGGTCATTATTTAACCGAGAAATGATAAGACGCTCACCGAATTTCGCATTAACAAGGTAAAAAAAAAATCAAAACTACAATCATTTTCGGGTGATAAAAACGCTGCCATATTGGCGCCATGTTTATTTGACGTCGTCGTTCACACTCGACTAAAACCTTTTGTGACGACCTCGGTAGTGATCATCTCAATAGAGGTTTTTCGAAAAAGCTGAAAATAACCGACAATACGAAATGTGAAGTGGGCAGAATAGTGTCAAATCACGGTGCAGCAAGCAGAATAAAAAAAGAAGAAATGTGAACAGCGATGTCACGTCCGCTCTAGTCAATGGCGTAGCGTTTTGAAATTTTGCGATTGAGATTTAAAATATCAGTTTTCAATGGTTAAATTCTACAAAAAAAACCTCCCAAAATGCAAAAATAAATATGCAGATATGTTTCTATATCAATAAAGAATATGTATATATTTTTTTAGCCATTTCGAAGTCACATGCATATACCCTATTAAGGAATTGATGACCTAAATATCAATTACATGCCAGTAAAGCTATCAGAAAAATTAAGGTTAAATTTTACCTTTGTATCCTCTTCCTCAAAGAACTTTGTATTGATCTTCTTGGAAATTATCTGTGTACGAACATAGTCCTTGATGGCTAGACATAACCTCATTTGTTCTAAGATCAGCTCAACTTTCTCGCGCTTATCCATAGAACCATAAGTCTCGACTTGTAACTCTTGAATGATCTTTGCTGCTTCAGCAACATTATTCTCTTCCTCCCTTATCTTTGCCAAGATATGAGTTAACCTAGCTCGCTCAACTTCAACATAGATTTTTCCCTCAGTAATGGTTCTCAATGTTTCTATGAGTTTAATTTTTGTTTCTTTGTCAGGGGTTTTGTCCACATAGGTACAGCATTCTTGCACCATTTTGACAACAGCTTGTTTCAGTTGGGATCTGAAAGAAAAATAAAACTTTATAAACTTTTGTGATTTGTTAACCCTTAACCACCTAACGGCAGTCACAGTGACTCCAGCTGTTTTTGTTATTTGAATATTTCCGTTATTATGCGAGCCATAAGTCTGAGAGTCCATCTACTTTACCCCCCCGCTCCTTAGTACACACTGTGTGATCGATCGGTTCACACGTTGCGTTCGCGCGTTCAATAAATACAGGTAATTTTATTTTTTTTGCGGTCTTGGTGACCGCTGTTAGGTGGTTACGTAATTTCAAGGGGCTATTCGCCGCATACTTAAGATGAACCAAGAGCCTAGCACGTCCTCAACCGATAATATCAAAAAGTTTGAAATCAGGAAGACTTGCTCAACCTGTGATGCTAAAAAAACGCTTAAACATATCACATGTGTTTTCAATGTAAAAAACCCTTTTGCGTTGAGTGTTCGCAAAAGATGTGCATACATTTTCGTCAAAAATTGTAATTGTTTACCCATTGCAATTTTATAGAGAAAGTGATTTGATTGTGCCATTAATAGTTTTCTATAGTAGGTTATATATTAAAGTTTCAAAAACTAAGAAGACTATTAGGTTTCACTTAAAGTTTCTTTTCAGATCTCATATTTTATATAATGCCTAGATTTTGTACTCAAATGTTTATTGTTACAGAAGCATTGATTTATTAATGTGTATACATTTCTTTTTCAAAGTTAAATAACGTAATTAATAAGCTAATTATAAAGGTTACGATCTGTCTTTCATTTTTGTTATTATAATTATTATTTTCATATAAAAATTAAAATAATAAGCGGTCACCATGACCACCGTTAGGTGGTAGTGTAACTCAAAAACACGTTAGGTGGCTAAGGGTTAACATAATTTTATGATTATTTATCAGGTATTTATTGCATACCTTTGTTTTTATTTCTCCTATGTTTCTGCTGTAATGCGGTAGTTACAGCAGAAACATAGGGGGAAATAAAAACAAAGGTACGCTATAAATACCCGATAAATAATCATTATATTATGAAAGTAAAATAGTTCTTCGAAACATAAACAAAATGACAATAAGACTACAAGCTAATTTTTGACATCTATCTATCTACAATGGTTATGATGAATTTGTTTGTTTATGAGAAACAGGACATCTCTGGAACATCTGGTCCTATTTAAAAAATTCTTTGATTAATAAATAGCTACATTATTCCTGACTGACATTGGTACCAATTAAGTTGTTGCTGAAACTAAACTATTTTGGCAGGAAAGGAGTGATTTCCTTTTTATTCTGATCATTACGAAAAGGACGGCAACAATTTTAGTGCAGTCAAATTAGTTTAGTTTAGTTTTGGTGACATCTGAATTGACACCATTGTTTGTCTTTGTTTTATCCAGATAGCTGTGCCATTCTCAGCACAGGCTAGAATGATTAAAGAAACATTCTTACCTTCTTTTAGACAGCAAAACAATATGATCATTCAAAGCAGCCCAATTCTTAGCCTCATAGCACATCTGGACAATGGCGACTAAAATTCTGGAGGTTGAAACCATGTCAGCTCCCTGAAAAAGACAGAAGTCAGGTACAACTTTTGACAACAGAAAATGCAATATTTTCTCTCATCAATTAATTCTATAACCAACAAAGTTCATTATGCCTGGACAGCAAGGCAGAACTGGCAATAAAAGGGGTTTTGCTAAACCATTATTTCAAAATGATGGTTTCAAGATAATTTCATACTTACAGTTCTGGTTTGTTTCTCAAGTGCCAGCGCCTGATCAATAGCCTCTTGAACCTTGCCTTCAGATGCCCATGACTTCCATATCGGAATCTTGTCATCACATGTAGTACTGTAGTCTACCTAGAAGGATAATATGCAATCAGACAGGAAGGAAGGCAAAAACACTGGGTTGAGTGGAATGAAAAAATAAATGATTATAATGGAACAAAGAGTATTATTCTAACACATCTTCGCATCTCTATAAGTCAGTAATGTAAGATATTATTGGAAATTGATGCTCTACAAGAAAACAATCAGAAAATTCTGTACTTACTTCCATTTTTACAAGTTTGCCACTGGAATCCATGGAACCGATATCCCCGTTTGTCGTCATTATTCTATAAAACAAAACTAGTAAGTCAAGTGCAATTAAATAATTAAAAGAAAATAATACAATCAAATACTTACACTCAGTATTCTTTGAAATTAGTAAAATTCATAAAACAACACTATTTTGCAAACTCACGCACGCACGACAGCAACGAACGATCGAACGAACGAATATTACGAAGGAATGAAATGAATGAATGAATAACAAAACAGATTGATGTGATGAGTGAGCGAGTTCAACGCACTTTTGACATTGATAGATTAGCGTGAAAGTCTGTCAATTTTGAGTGTTATAGCAGCAGCAACTTCTTTCCGGCCCTTGTGGGGGCACGGAGGGGGGCCTCGAGGCGTGGCCTCTTTACCCCGGTTTCAACTCGATGGGTGACGACCCCTCGGTCCTTGGGTTAAGGCAATTATGCTCTTTTTTTGCCTATCTAGATAAAATATAAAATAAACATGTTTTTTTTTTTTTGGCTGCATTTTTTTTTGTAAGGTTTCATTTGTTGTTTTTTTTTTTTTTTTTTTATAACCCAAGAACTCATGGTGGTTCCGGCGGGGTAAGGTCCCGCGGGAGGGGTCGCCACGGGCGGTCGTGGTCTGGGGGCCGGGGGCTGGGCGGCGCGATGTGGTGAAGGTGTTTGTGGAGGCCGTTGTCGGCGCGGTCGTACATCCGCCGCGCCGACTGCACGACAAAATCCTCGATGGATTGGATCTGCAGGTCGCGGGCGATGACGTCGTTCCTGACGTATCGGCCCGCGCCCGTGTAGATCCTCAGGGCGATGTTCTGCAGCGCCTGGAGCCGGTCCCTGTTGGTCCTGCAGATGAGGGCGTACCAAGCCGGCGCTGCATATGTAAGTCGGGACCGAACGTAGCTTTTGTAGACCCGCACTTTGGTCCTCAGCGGTAGGCGAGATCCTAGGACAGGTCGGAGGAGCGCGCGGGCGACGCGCGCTTGGTGAAGCGCGCGGTCGACTTGCGGCTGCATCCTCAACGACCTGTCGATCTCGATGCCTAGGTACCGAGTGTGCGGACTCCATGCCACGTTCTGGCCCCGAAGCGTCAATTGTTGAGGGTGTTTGATCCGGCGGGTGACGAATAGCGCGGCCGTCTTTCCCACATTGACGGCCATGCGCCATTTGTCCAGCCATGGCGGCAGGATGTCGAGCAGCCTCTGCATCCTGCTGGCTGCGATGGTCGGGCTGGTGGATGACGCGAAGTAGGCGCTGTCGTCCGCGAACAGCGCTAGCGACACATCCCTTTCCCCTGGGCGTAGGTGGCCCTCCAGGGTGGGGATGTCGTCGGTGTAGAGCGCGTACAGCGCGGGCGACAGGCAGCTGCGTGTTATAGCATGTATCATCTATCATATATATCCTCTCTGCTGGCGGGGTTCGCGGGGCGGCATCGTCAAAACAAGACGTAGACAATTATGAGTGTCATTTTCTTAAGGTAATCTACGGGGAGGCCGCGAAATTTTTGATCGATGATAAACGAGTTATTGAGTGGAGACCGGGACTCAGCAAACGTAGTGTAGGGCGCCCTCCGGACAGGCGGTATGACGATTTGCGAAAGACTGCAGGCAGATGCTGGATGCGTCAAGGTGAAGCGCTATGGCGTTTATGGGAGGCCTTTCAGCAGTGGACTAGTATAGGCTGATGATGATGATGATAGAGCGCTGGTTCACTCTTCAATCGAGTGAATTCGAGTGGATACAAGTGTGAAGGTGAACATCATAGACTTGACAAATGAATGCCAATTATTCACGTGAGAACCAGCTGTGTGAACAGTTGTTATTACAGATTTATTTTTCGTGGCTGAAAAATGGTTAAATGCGCCATAAATCTATGTAAAAATTATAGCGGGACGAGGAATCAATTAAATTATCGCATCACATACCACCGGTTAGCAATTTTTTACCCTAAAATAATTAAATAAAAATTCATTTAACGGGTGAATCTGAATCAGGGATTCCCAACCCTGTTTCACCCCCGCGGGACCACATGAATCCCTCGCACTTCACCGCAACCTGCCAGTTTGACTTGTTATGGGATGTTAGTAGGCAGTTTTGACGATATTATTTTGGATGTTTTTGGGAAGGTTAATCACATCACACAAATATTATAAATGCGAAAGTTTGTATGGATGTATGGATATATGGATGGATGGATGGATGGATGTTTGTTACTTCTTCATGCCAAAACTACTGAACGGATCTGGCTGAAATTTTGCATACAGGTAATTCTAATCCAAAATCAAAAATAGCCTAACATAGGCTACTTTTGATCCCGTAAATCAGTTCCCGTCGAATAGAAATCACCTTTAAACGTTTCCATTATTAGTCTCTAATGAAAATTATCTTTTAACGTTTGCATAGGAACAACCGCAGGGCGCAGCTAGTATTTAATAAATAACAAAACTAACAGGCTAACGTTTGTGTTTAGGGTGTGATGTTGTTTGTATGTACTTATGTGCAATTTGCACATCAATGTTGTCAATTATCTCCAAAACGGCTTGACCGATTAAGGTTTTCAGTTTCGGGTTCAAAATTTGGTGGCGATAGTTCTAGCAGTAGTAAGCTAGTCATTATGGTCTTCACTCACTAGGGGACGCTGTAATATGTGTATTTTGTGAAAACCAATTTATCTTGAAGCCACAGAAGTAAGAATAATAACATTATTGCTATATTTTTTAATTTAGAGAATTTTATTTTCTTATGTGTACTTACATTTATTGTACCTACTTATTCATGGAAATAAAGCTATTTTACCCTTATCTTGATTCGAATTTAGATTTGCCTTTGATCTAGCTTTTGATAAGTATTTTTTTTTGATAATAAGATGTATGTCTGAAAGGATTAATTATTATTGAGACCAATCATAGTTTTTTAAGACTTACCATAGTTACCATGTATAATAATTTGAGCAAGAATTTTTAACGATGTAGATGTAATTTTGTAAATCAATAGATACAATTTTATAAAATTAATACAGTATTAGGTAGGTACTCACACCGGCGCGGCGACGGCGCAAATTTTTAAGCGTGACCTGTGATTTTGCGATATTTGCTTGCAAGTACATTTTGTACCAAAACGCATACGTTGACGCACACTGCCGCTATTTTGTAGCCGAGGTTCCGTGTCCTGCGATTTAGCTTCTTTTGAAGCTGCGATTTGGCTTTTTTTTAAGCTGTGATGTGGCTTTTTTTGAAGCTGCGTCTTGGGGATGGCGGCGCTGGGTGGCGGGACGATCTGTTTCGTTCTTTATCCACGCTGCCGAAATCGCGCTTAATAATAATAAGTATGCCGCTATGTCTAACGAATCGCGTTGGTTCACAAGATGGCTAATTAATTAGCGTCTGTGTGCGTCTCTGTGTGCTGAGGGCTTAGAGCGATAAAAAGCCGCTTGTTTAGTTCATAGATTAGCTTTCTCCTTCTACGATTTAGTTGATATCATAGACAAAGATTTATTATCTGTGAAGGTTATATTTGTGAGTGAATGAGCCGTTGAAAATGTATTATCTGCAGCTTTATTATGGATCTACAGTCGCTAACTCAACGCAGGTTTGCGTGCGTTTAGAACCAGTTACCACGCTTATGTGACACGTGAGCCACGTTTATTTCTTTGAGAAATGAAGGAAATTATCTGAATGAACCCAAATTTCAGCACTCTCTAATGTCAATTCGAGTTAGATTGCTGTCAAAAAGGTGCTTATATTAGCCTAACGCGTGTAGTTAAAAATACCATGCTTAAAGTTGCCGATTGCTTATATTTACGCCCAAAAAGTACTGCGGCAGTGGAAATTGGTGCGAAATTTTATCGGGGTCGAATTCTAGGCGGATAAAATTAACGCGCGATCAAATATGGCCGCAATGCAAGTGCAAGACCTATCAATGGATAAACATGTGAATTCTAAGTCGGATTTTACCTTGTTTATTCAATTCATTCGTTTATTTATTTAGTGCGTGTTTTCATTTTACTTCTTCTAGTTTCTGCATAGGGATACTTACGTTTACAAAATACCTGGACTGGGATCTCATCTTGTTTATAAAAGGTAAGATGTTAATATTATTTGTAAAATCAGCAAAGTAAAATGTTAGTCATCGCTATTTACTTTTGGTGAAATAAGATGGCCAAACGAACTCCTTATGAGACAAATAGGTAAATAAGTATCTATGTAAATTACCTTCTATCTGATGAATTCAAGACATTATGTACACACCCACGGGTAAGTTATTATTTATAATAACTTACCCGTGGGTGTGTATTTATAAATGTACTTACATAAATAATAGATTCAGGCGTTACTTTGCGGAAATCCATTGTAAATATAAGAATGAAAAATATTTAGTAACAATTCCGCGAAAAAAACCTTCTACGATAAAATCTAACAAATTGTACATTTATACAAAATGAAAGAACACTTATCAAAGCAAGTCGTCAACTAGTTTCGTCTCTCCACGAGACATCATCAGGACACCACACCACTCGATCTTGACACTGAGAGCGCCAAACAACAACGGCAGAGTCCCACCAGAGATGTTGTCACTTCGAGCTCCGCGTGCCAAGTGAGAGTGAAGTTCACTTGGCACGCGGAGCTCGAAGTGACAACATCTCTGGTGGGACTCTGCCGTTGTTGTTTGGCGCTCTCAGTGTCAAGATCGAGTGGTGTGGTGTCCTGATGATGTCTCGTGGAGAGACGAAACTAGTTGACGACTTGCTTTGATAAGTGTTCTTTCATTTTGTATAAATGTACAATTTGTTAGATTTTATCGTAGAAGGTTTTTTTCGCGGAATTGTTACTAAATATTTTTCATTCTTATATTTAAAATGTACTTACCATAATCATCAAGATTATCATTATTGTTTGTTTCAGACAAAGAGAACTGGTTTCAGAGTTGAACACTGAAAGTCGGACGTCTCAATCAGCTGATTCAAACTTATTTTATGTTTTTTGTGGATATTTGAGCGATTGAACTAAGTAATAAAAAGTGTTAAAAACAAGTAAATTATACCAATTACTTACAATGAAGTGATATTCAGCAAAATTTCGTCGAGAAACTGTGTAAAGTGCTATAAAGTTTTCTACAGTCAACAGCCAAGAAAATTGTTCTCTTCGGCCTCAAAGAACCCAATACATAAGACGAGGGCTCAAGAGTTGACAATAATTAACACTATTGATGACCTTCTCACTCACTTCATCAAAGGGTGATAACTCTCGCTTGATCGAAACCAATGGATCTCAGCGGCAGTCATCAATTGTTGGGAAATTCAAGCCACCAAGCCACGGACTTGGACGGAGATATTTCCAGAGTAAGCATTTAAACCTGGGGAGTATTATTATGTAATTATCTCCTTGACTAACCTACATACATAACTGAACCTACTAACAACAGATACACAGGTACCTACTGCTCACTCTGTGCAGTGAGTCTCACAAATCATACATTTTTTTTAGGCTTCTACAAAGTTCTAACATAACTATTTGCCCACAAAATTATAATTTAGGTTATTTCTTACAAGTTAGATTATTATTATCATCATAAAAAACTTAGTGTATGCTCTCCAAACAAGTTTCAAGTACTTAAACTTGAAATGCCTAGTGAACTTAATATTTTAGCAATCTCTTTGTCCCAACTATTTTTAATATTCTTCTTCACTCCTCCTACTCATATTTCAATGTCACTGGGCTCTTTTAGACCCATCAAACCTCAACTTTGTCTCTCACTAACAGAGGGTGTACTGTGAAGAACCAGTTTTCTTCATCATCATCATCATCATCAGCCTATATTAGTCCACTGCTGGACATAGGCCTCCCCTAATGAGCGCCAAAGCGCCCTGCCTTCAGCTTGTTTTCTTATCACCTGCTAATAAATTCAAACCTAATATTCCATTCATTTCTCATTTCTTCTTATACTAGACACTCACTGTATTACTGCTATTTTCAGGGATTCACACAAAATGATGACCAGAAAGGAATGCAACCTGGAGACCAAGCTGAAGCTTGCTACAGCCCAGCTAAAGGAAGTCAAAGAGGACTGAGACAGGTTGCTTTAAGAGCAGGAGGATAGGGAACCTGAGTTCCGGGCTAACCTCAGTAGAATCCAATCACTCAAGGGACAACTTGCTGAACTCCATGCTCACCATGAAGATCCAGTGTCAGAAGTGGACTATTTGAATGCATACCTGCGTTCCATGGACAATTGTCATGAATCTTATAAACTGATATATAGATAGGATCAGTGGTTGTGAAAATTATGTTCTAGCTGTTATAATTTTAGTATTTACACAATATTATTAAATAATAATTAGTGAACAATGTTAGTTACGGATATTATTTAGTTACAATTTATTTAAGGTACCAGAGGTTAGTTAAAATATTGTAAAACCTAGATTAATTCTCTTATGTATCTCATTATAAGTAAACCCTGTGTTTGTATGAGAATAAAGTTCTTTAAACCTATGTGGGTAGGTACCTTCATGTTCAATTTATAAGTTACCATAGTACCTAATACGGTAAGACGACCTCTGTCGTGCAGCGGACGAAGGTCCGCCTGCGACGCAGGACATTGTGGGTTCGATTCCCACCTCGGCTCAAATGTTTGAAGGATCTGCCAATATTTGTTCAGATCATTCTGGATGATTTCTATGTGTAATAAAAAATATCCTTCTATGTATTAGGTATATCGCTTATCAAGTACCCATAAACACAATCTCTGCTTAGCTTGGGGCTAGATAATACTGTGTGCATTGTTCAACATCAACCTCAAGCTCAACATCCTGTATTGGTCCGCTACCGCAGGCCTGCCCCTGATAAGAGCCTTATTAGCGTTAATCTATATAATGCCCATAATCCCCACGCTGGGCATGGCGGTTGGGGATTGCAGTTCGGTGGTAGAATTGTTCTGCAGGCGGTGCTGCTGCCCGCCCCCCGGTGGATATCCCTTAGTCGCCTTCTACGACACCCTAGGGAAGAGATGGGGTGGTGCAAATTCTAGGCCAGCACCAAACAGCAAACTGTTCAATATTATTGTATATAGTACCTAATTGTTGTAAAAGGCTGCATTTAATACATTAGTATTAAATCAGCCTCTCTAGCAGAATACCAGCGCTATCTATCTATAAACTAATATCTGTCTTATAGTAAGAGTAGCTACCTATTTGTATAGTTCTACAGCTTTTTTTGTACCTACCTATCAATATTAAGTATATTTACACTGAGTTAATTTGTTAATTAGGTCCTGCGGAATCAATTACCTATAAGAAAAATTAAGTCAATAAATTCTGTTAATAGCTCTGCAATGTAGATAAATAAATACTTTGAAACAACTGGACTTATCAATCATCTCACAGCTAAAAGAACCCATCACAAGCCATGGTTTTCATAGGGACATTGTGGTGATTTTAAAGACCGGTGATATCTCTTATATAAGAGATATTGGTGTCTATTCAGATGACACCAAAACTGAACTTAACTTAAAAAGTTACATCTCTTTCATACTGATCAAATTAAGAAAGATGGCTCATTTTTATTACTGTCAGATTGGTTTAATTTAGTTTTGTTGTCATCTGATTTGCAACCAGTATTAGGATCATAGGTTTAGTTGTCCGATAAACTTAGCAAGTTCTGACTAAAGATACACAAAATGAGTCAGAGTTTTAAACTATCACTTACCTGTCTTGTTATCTAAGACCAAGGTAAGATTATAATAGACACGCTTAGGAGTAAAATAGACCTAGGAGGAAGTTATAACAACATAATAAAAAACCATTACAAACTTTATTCAAACACCATAAAACATGATATAATACTTAGCCAGCAACATCATGACTCAACAACCACCTCAACAGCCCATTGGTCCACTGCTGGATGCAGGGCTCTCCCTGATAAGCAACTTTTTGGTTTTGGTCTCATGGAAAGTATTGCCTATAATAACCATACTGGGCATGCAGATAGGGGATTGCTTTGGTGGTAGTAGAATTGTCAGATATCGCCTAGTTGTCTCTACAACACCCACGGCACGTACGGCACCATGACTGTAGACACATTAATAACACCACCAACATTGTGCCTCTCAAAATTTCTGTTTTATTTCTGTTAAAAATAATAATAAAGTTTGCAATTTGACATTTTGTTGAAAAAGGTTAGTTGCACAGTGAATTGCAGTAAATAGATATATTCAGATGCACTCTTTGTTTAGCAGTACATCCATAATCATCTTAATGCACAAGTTATTTACCTACACTGTTTTGTTTTGATATGCTATGAAGCTTTCATAATAGGTTTTCGTTTTTGTTATGTACTATTCCTTGATAATATTTGTAACAAAACAACCCCCCCTTTCTGGTTGTTAATAGGATTCATGGGTTTATATCAATAGTAAACTTGAATGAGCCTATTTTCTTTAACATGTTACTTTAACGAGACTATTCACATTTGATTTTCTGCTAAACGAAGAATCAAGAGAATACAATACCTACATATTAAGTAACCAAAGTGACAAACATCAAAAAAGTGTTGCCGGCAAAGAACGGACTATTTTGCGAGAAGCGCGAGATGAAATTTTCGCGAGACACGAGTAGGCATTTGCGCAAATGTTACATGAGCAAAGGAAAATTTTATTTTACTTTATAAAATCAAGCCTTTAGCTGGGCACTTACTGGCGTTACGGGGCGTTATGTAACGTTTCACACATCGAGAGTTCGTGCAGTCATTACGGGGAAAGAAGACGCTCTCAACGAGCAGTAATGCCAGTTTAAGCACAGAGTGCGGTAGCGTAACTTGTTATGCTCTCATCGATAACCCGCTGCTGTCACGTCCACAGCTCTTTCTTCACCGTGCGTGCCACAAAGCTGTTGAACGCTCTACCTCTACCATAAGACACGCAAAGCCTCTCCCTGTGAATATGATCTATATCCACTATCTCTCTTCAGTTATGAATTGTTAGTTTTTATTTAGCATCTTTTGATATAACTTGGTATGTATTATTATTATTATACCAACCTACAGTATACAGGCTGGTATTTTAAGATGGGTGATGATTTGGTTATGGTCACGTCTGAAACCACGATAGTTAGAGAAAAGTCTTGAAAGGAGTCATACCTTCGATTTATAAGAAAACAATAACTCCGTGGGTATTAAGTTTTATTCGAAAACTTTTACTTTTGACGAAAATCGTCAGAAAAGATTTAAAAAACAATTCATCGTTTACTAATAGATTTTGTTGCTGATAAGGATCAATCCTTGCAAAGAAATGTATTACTAAAAATGAAAGGAATAAGCAAATTTTTACAAATTACTTTGAATATTTACTTAACTTAATTTTACCTAACTAATAAGTTGCTCAAAATGGTTTCCATTGACTCCAATGCATAAACTTACGTCTTTCTAAAGACTTAACTGCATGATACCATGACGAAATATCAAGCAATGAGCTTTGTAAACTGTCAACCGTTTCACATTTTGTGAGGTTTGCTGTGGATATTTATTTCGATATCAGCTAATAAAACAGTGAAAATTTGCTGTTTCCTTTCATTTTTAGTTATACAATTTTGTATTTTTATGGTATGCAGTTAAGTGCTCTCCGATGACGCCTATTTGGTGAAACACTGTTGGAGCGTCCAATATTACCTATGCAGATTTCTCTATTAAAAAACAAAAACTAGATGGACTAATATAAACATATGACAATAATTTTTATTTTATTGCTAGGTAGATACCTCTATTTTATTATTCGTTTCTCAATAAAGCACAAGAGCTAAAAAAGGCCAATTGGATTGGAAATTTAATTCCACACGGCCGAAGTCATGTGCAACAACTGGTAACTGATAAATCTAATAAACCTTTCTTAAAATTAAATTATGTAAAAACGTCGACCGTAATTTTTTCAGCTAGTTTTTTTTTGTTTGCTGGTATTGATGTTCATCGATATAAAGTTCATCAGTCAGTGGTTCTCTTATAGATATAGATAAATAAATAATATTTTTATTCCTGTTATCACCTTGTTTAATAACGTAACGGTAGTATCTACCATAATTATTTATTTTGCATGTTTCTTTATGTGACGGAAAAGCGCTACATGTAGCATAAAAGGCGATAAATTGGAAATACATAACTTGACATCTTGAAATAAATGATTGATTGATAAATGTCAATGTCAACAATCAATCTCGTACATGGAGGGTTCACAGCACGGACGAAGGAAATCACCCTCCCTACTCGTAGGTCATCGTGCAAAACTTTCGAAAAAGCAACCATAATAAAAATAATACTGGCCAAGTGCGAGTGCGACCCGCGCACGAAGGGTTCAGTACCATTATGTAGTTTCATTAAAAATGTAGTTTCATCTCTTTGCTCCTCAGAAGATCTGTAAATTCTACAGCAGATATCAATTTATCTCAGATATTTTATAGCAATTATAAGTTTCAATCTTTTTCTTTGAATAATTGGCAATTATTATAATTATAATTTGTCTTTCTTTGTTCCTACTAAATGTACTTTGAATAAGAGTCCATTTTTTAATAAAATAAATCTTTCTTTCTTCACTATGAAAAACGAGCAAGACTGACCCCATATAGACCCGCAAATTCCGTTCCAAAATGAGATTATTCTTTGGACGAAACAGATCACCCGTTTGTCGCCATGGTCCTCATATTGCATACACACCTAAGAACATAATTACCTCAAATACACACTGAAGATGACGTGTCACCACCGCCGCTATTTCTATGTAACCGCCTAGAATTAGTTGCGCACTAAACCAATTTTACTTTATTCCATTTACTTCATTCCATTATGTAATCTTTTCGTGTATTGTTTCACGTGATTTTGATCCTCATAAATCTATTAGATATAAAACATAATAATAATTTCTTTTACATATAAAAACTTCAATTTTCACTTGATAGCATATTCTATCAAAAGAGCTACGATTATCTTAAATCAAGTTTTAGTAAAAAAATAACAACTACAGGATTCTCTTGACCTACCACTTTTTTAGTGTCTTAGTTACGTCCAACGCAAAGTATGTTAATGATATAATTATATTCTGCTCTCTGTAAATGGAAAAGCAAAAGTCGAGATTTTACACCAGAGAGGACGAATGTCTTGTATTGGCGATCATTTCAGAAATAATTAAATTTAAAAATACAGTAATAATAAATTGTTTAAGCTCTAGGGTTTAAAGTCAAATTTTATGTCCCACTAAGCTACACTAACTGACTAACAATAACACACCTTTTGAGCAAGAGACGTCAAAAAACATTTTATAATTTAAGTTTCTAATTTTGTCTGATAAAAAAACCGATAATAAAAATTCATTCGTTTTATTAAGATTTTTGTACATAAAAATAATGCGCATATGTATAAAACACTATAATTAACATAACTGGACCTATGCTCGCGTGGAGAGATTTGGGTATCTATACCCCAATATTTACACGCGAGGTACTTGCGCATTTTACTGACGTGTCATCGTCGCCGTCGTCGTGGAACTCCATTCGTCCTATCTCTTTTCTTCTCAGGCTTAAGCTTAAGTGGTTTCTCACTCTTAAGCTTAAGTGGTTTTCTCTCTCTTGCGAATGAGATGGCATGTGCACATATTCTTGTGACTTCCTATTCTAAGCGTGTCACGATACGCATTTAACAAGACCCTCTTAGGTCATCCTAAGAGGGTCTTGTTAAATGCGTATCGTGCGTAAGCGTCCACGAACACGGCAAGATTGAGTAGATCATTAGACGGTAATATCACTCAAAACTGAATAATTTAAATTAAGTTGACAATTCATGCTACAAGTAAGTACTTGTAGCATGAATTGTGATGACAGCATAATAACTTGACAATTGACACTGATATTTCATGCGTTCATTCATTATACCGACTGCATGAATGAGTGAGTGAGAAAAATGAACTAAATAAATAAACGCAGTAATGTAGCCGATTCACGTGGTCAAATGGTACATAGCACGTGTATTTGGCCCTTCGCACGTTAGCGTGCGTTTATTCGTGTGCGTTTAGAAACGTAATCAGCTTACTGTGAAGGTTACATTTGTGATTGATTGAGCCGTTGAATAATTCGTGTCAGTCAATCGTTCTCAATCGTTCTTTTCATTTCTTGTTTGTTTGTGTGTGCGTACGTGCAAGTGCAAATATGGCGTAGCTGTGTCGTTTGAGTTATTTTTACATTTTGTAATGTAAATGCCTTTTTTGACGCTAATCTCATCGGATTTAAGCTTTTAATGTTAAGCTTAGTTTAGTTTAAACGTTTTAGTTACTGTGACGCGCAGTGGTTCTTATCACTGTAAGCCAAATATCCTTTGTTTTTTTCTCCAACATATGTTGGACTACTTTCTTTTTTGTAAAACAATTCGTTAACGAAAAATAACGATGAGTTTGTCGAGAAATTTCGATAATTTTGAGGAGTCCCGCTCCAGAGGACCAAGAAGTCATTCAGCTCAAGGTCTTGCCCAAAATGTGTCGAGCCCTGCAATGAAAATACCACTTCCACCTCGGATGTGGATTACGGGTAAATATTTTCGTTATCAAATCACACGAGTTCTAAGTTTACTAGTATCACACACGAAGGTTGACCTAAATGTATCCACGCAAGATAAAACGAGCCGTCAGTTTAACGGAAGTCGGGCAAGCAAACGGATATGTTTTGGTAATCAGCTGTAATGTGACAGCAATATTGTTGCATTTGGGTACCTATCCAAATTCTGAACAAATTCCTATCTCAATAATTAAAAAACTAGTGAAAAATTCTATTTCACATATATCTTGATAATAAATAACTTCAATCATACTATAATGTTATTGCAAGTCCATAATAAACAGACCATAACTATCTTATATTGCCATGCAACTAAAAAGATGTCCCAGGGCTGATAAAATAGTATATGATATGTATAATAAAGTACATAATTTGAAACACAGTATTTACCACTCATATCTATATTGCTTGTCTTTATGTCAGATATAGAGGCTGAATCATCAGATGAAGGGGATAGCAATGATCAAGGGATTACTAATGACCGGCCAAGAGTCAGATCAAGGTTTCGGCACCATAAGGTTAAGCCGAGCAGTGTGCCTATTGGCATATTTTGGGATATTGAGAATTGCCAGGTATAGTATTTTTTATACTTAATTTCTCACTATATGAGAAAACACAAGGTTTCTCTTTTCTTTCTGCCACATCAGATCACAACATTTATATTAACTGCTATATTGTTTTTGTGTGCAAACTAATTTAAACCTCTCAATGGTTATCAGTTCCACACATAGTAAAATCTATACTGGTAATTGTACATGTTTGCTCCATATTTTGTGACATGTCTACATGCTTTTTATAATGACTAAATGACTCTGTGTACTTTCACTGCCAGACGGAGTACAGTTCAAGTCTCTGTCTGGCTGTGTTCAAGTTTGTGTGTATTTAACTAAAAGAATACATTATAAGTATTGTTGTATGTTTGTAGATTCCTCGAGGATGTTCCGCCATAGATGTAGTAGCAGCTATCCGAAGCAAATTTCTAAATGGACGCAGGGAGGCTGACTTTGTGGTTGTGTGTGATGTTAGAAAGGAAGAAACTTTCAGGCTTGATGAACTAAATGATGCTCAAGTAAGAAAATTTAACTTTAACCTTAATAAAATTTCAGAATTTTGTTTTTTTTTTAAATTTTGTACTGAATACTTTTTTCTGTATAATAAAACATGTATTTATGTCTATAATCTATAGCAATTAAGTATATCACTCATCATCATACTCATAACACAGGTTCTGTTTACCTTGGGCTTAACTTTGATTATTATTAACATGTATTTATCGCATTTAATTACCTATTTTTGCCGACATTTCAGCAGGATAAATATCCAATAATGTGTTCTGATTGCGTATTTTCAATTTCAATAAATCTATACATGATTGTCCATCATTATTTTGTTTAAAGTTTTCTAAATAAACCTCAAAAGTCACTTAATTTCTGTGTTACACAACACCTACAAAAAGTAAACAAAATCATTTCTATTCCAGTTCTAAATACCTACTTTTTAGTAGTGAAATAAAACAAAAATGTCATTGTGAGCTATCAACAACATTATGGAAAGATATAAATATTTAAACTACATTGTTTTTATGGGTACATAACATACCTATGCAAACATTTATATATTTTTATCACTCTGCTTGTATGTAAACAAAAACTGCTAAAGCAACAAAAATAAAATTAAGTATTTGTTGACAGATTAGCCTGATACATGTATGCGGGACTCAAAAGAATGCAGCTGATGAGAAATTGAGACAATGCATGAGGAGGTTTAGTGAACTGCATAATTTTCCCGCAGCCTTACTATTGATCTCAGGAGATATCAACTTTGCCGCTGACCTCAGTGACTTTAGATATAGGTAATTACCTCATAAATTATCTAAATATCCTTACTTATACACTGCTAGGTACATAATGCATAAACTGTGTACTTCCTTGAAGCTTCATGAGAAAGTTAATATTTTATGGCTTGTCTCACTAAGTTTCGAGTTCCTCTATAACTCACCAATAACTATTTTGATCTGAGTTTATTTTCAAAGAATGTTTGTTTTTGGCTTGTACTTTAAAGCTTTTGTATATATTTTGTTCTTAAACTTGTGTTTATTCATTAGGAAAAATATGGAAGTAATCTTGGTGCATAAAGAGAATACATCACCTGCCTTAATAGCGTGTGCATCTTCACATCACTGTTATCATCAGCTGACGGCTTTGCTGCCAAAGAATGGAAAGGTACATCACATCATAGACTATCTTACTGCTCTAACCACATTCTTCAGTACCAAATGCATAACTTGTAAATTACACAACATCCTTTCATAATTGATAATGATAAATGCACCCTCTCATATACAATGTGGCTGCATTCAGATACGCAATTTTTAGGGGGACAAACGGAACCCTATTACCAAGACTCCGCTGTTCGTCCATTTGTCTGTCCTACTGTCTTCAGGTTGTAACTCATGAGCTGTGATAGTTCGACAGTTAAAATTTTCACAGATACCTAATGTATTTCAAAGTATAACTAAAAAAACAGAATAAAATAAATATTTAAGGTGGCTCTCATACAACAGACATTATTTTTTTACCGTTTTTATAGATTATTGTAGGGAACCCTTCGTGCGCAAGTACCACTCGCAATTGGCCGGTTTTTTAACCATTCAATATCATCGAACTTAACGTGAGACAATAACGTGTCCCACCCATGTTTTAAGTTCACATTAAATATAGGTTTTTGATAAATCTGTTGATCAAAAATGATTAATGAATTGAAATTCTTGATAATTGATTTTACGTATCAATAGTAGGTACGATTTCTTAATCAGGTGTGACTTAATGCTACGTCAGCACGTTTACAATGTTGCTTAGAATTGATAAAGCAATCTTTGTAAACACGAAACACAGAACTATTGTGTACTGCATAAGAAGTTGTATTGCGTAACGTATCTACCTACCTAGGTCAATGTGTATCACCTACCTACATACAATGTACCTACTGTCGTCTTAATAACACAAGCTCTGCTTATCTTGGGGCTAGATAATGTTGTGTGAATTGTCCAGCATTATTTATTTATTTATATTTTTTTTATTATTGGTATGTCTTATCAATATTACACATGGGACAGGATCTTTAAAACGAGAACACTTCTCAACTTAAATTATCCCTGGAACTGATGGTTTTCTTTGACATACATTATTTGAGAATCTTAAAGTTTTAAAAAACCTATACTCGTATATAGGTCGATATTTAACTTATCAGTATGTATTCACAAACATAAACAATTGAATGCATGTATCAGTAATAGTTGCTGTAGGTACCTACCTTACCTACTAAGTTTTCAATAATCAAATCACTCACTCCATACCGACATGTTGTGTGCCCAGCAGGGTCTAGTGATACTTAACTATGTATATATCTTATAAACACCTCTTTACATCTATAGAAAGCAATAAAAGATTGAAGATTTATAAATCAACCAAAGCCTAACAATCTTTCTTTTCAACAGTCATTTGTCCCTTCAAATGACAGTGAAGACCTTACATGCATATTAGTGGTTTGGAATCTACCTTACAACCAGCCAAATGAAAGAATCAGGAAGCGGTTGAAAAGACTTGCAGAAAATTGTGGAGGGAGGGTACTGCGAGTCCAGTCTAGCATCGCTACGGTACGGTTTCCTACGCCGATCCAAGCTGCTAGGTAAGTTCTTTACAACTCATTCATATCTCTAAATCCTATCCCGATGATACCAGCTCAGTTTTCATAGGTTTTCATTTACCTATGAAAAGTGAGTTGAGCGAAAATAGTGGAAGTAAGTTTTGCTAAGTAAGCTTTGAGACTACCCATCAACCATCAAAGGCGAAGTAGGTCATGATGATGATGACCCCTGCCGTTCATGGGCGCTCTTTCTCCCAACGAGAGACACCATGTAGTACAGTGTACATGTCATATACCTACACTTGCTGTATCACTTGAGCTGTGGCCGAGACGAGACGAGAGAGTATACGAGGACACTGAGGCCAGACATGTAGGTACATACTCTTGCTTGGCCTGTCTCAAAGTGTCTCGACGAGCGTGTGTGTACTACTGATCCTACTTCATATTCTGCCCCACTTACCGCAGGCAGAAGCTAATGCAAATGTTACTCGGTCTGTCGTTATCATATGCGCCAATCGTTCAGCCAAAGAGTGTATACATTGAGTGCGTAAGGAGGTCTAGTTTTTATCAAGGAAGAATACGTGCGAAGCCAAGGGCAGAATGACGAGTGAAATGAGGCAATGTTGTACAGTTGCAAGTTTGGTTGCAAGCCATCAAAAATTCTAAAGTTATCGATCATACCTAAAGGGTAGACAAGACATTAGGTATTTGTAGTAGTCTTCCACTGACGGCATACATACATACTTCAGTTCTTGAACTATGGTTTATCCATCCAGCATGGAGCATGTTAGTAAATAAACCACGATACAAATAACAAAAACTCACTTGCTTGGCGTCGAGTTTCAGATATAATTGTAAGCAATTTTTATTGATGGAAGGATCTAAAATCGACAAGTAATGTAATGACGTATGAAAGGACGCACCAACAAAGTGAATTTTAGGTTAAGTATGGGCGGTTTGTATACGTTTATGCCTCATTCAAAATGGACACGGTATAGGTGAAGACACTCTTCTAAATGTCAGCCAAATCAATTCAGTAGGTTTGGCGTTGAGTAGTTAAAAACATCCAACCGTTGTTCGCCTGTTTTTATTTTTAAATTTATAAGATTAATTTTTTCTTTGTAAAGTCAATAGGTACTATTTTGTATTCTCTATAAAAATTTAACATGTTAATTGGTTTTATCAATATTGTATATCTGTTTTTCTGTACTGCACTAGTGCGCTACTAATCATTGCGTAAATCGTAATATTATTATGCTCCTTATATCGAATAATATCGACATTAATTATACCTACTGCAACAAATTTTGCTCACCCGTGAACTTGCACGAAAGTATACTTAGGTAATTTAATTAGTCTTTGAAGCCGTTGTTCAAAATAAAATCGATGATTCGTAAGGTAGGTTTGTTTGCAATTGAAAGAAACCGGAACATGGATCATCACGCGAGTTGATAAACGCGCGAAAAGTTCATTGAACTGAATGAAATGAATGGTTCTATTTCCGGTTTAGCAACAAACTACCCTCATTTTGTTCAATATTTTCTTCTGGATTCCTAGTCCAAGTTCAAACAATCATTCATTGCACATCCAGGCACAAGCAAGACCACAGTGATATTAATTTATTTATGTGTAACGGTTTTTAAAACATACTGTGAAATTCTTCAAACAATTCATGGTTTTGGGTGTAGTTCAAAATGTTATTATCAAGGTAAGATTTTTGTTTCGTAATATTACTTTTTTCGGGCTTGCAGCTCGGAACTTTTACGTGGCTTAGTTTTCCGTTAGTTTCTCTATAATCCGAATGCTCAGGCTATAAAGTCGTTTAATAAGAACAGATTAGGTCTTAGAATCAGGTTATCGCAATGAGAATGTTTATTGCATTTACTTTTGGTAATTTTTTTGTCATTTTGAACTTCATTAAGTGATGATATTATGAATCGTATATGAGCACAGTTGGCCTTTATTACCAGCCAAACTTATAGGATTTACAGCAGTAAGTATCTAATCTAAATCGTAAAAAATAAATAATTTTGGTCTTCACATCAACATTTCTTTGTCCAATTTTGTATTAATGGACAGTAAGTATTAGGATGACGTCGACAAACAGCCGTTTCTCAATCATTTATCAACCTTTTAGCTAAATACCCAAATACCCAATAGAATCCGCTGGTTCATTTGCATTTGCCTTCCATCTTTTCGGTGTAAGTGGAGCAATTCACCAATTTTCGCGCCAAAACTAAATTAACGAACGTACAATTCATGCTTTCACCGATTATTACACTAATGCTTAATAGAAAGTAATTTATTATACTACGGAGGAATTGGCGTAAAATTGATCAAAATTTACCAAAATTATATTAAGCGAAGACGATTTGTAACGGGACTTGAATGAGTCATAGTGGCCGTTATGAATGTTGACTTTTGAATATTTCCTTTTGAATTTCAGTACCTACCGATATATTTATGAAGGATTTGACGTTGAATGAATTGAATATCCAGTATGTGGAAGATTGGTTGGTTTGGAATCAGTTTTAGGAATATTTAATTGTATTCATTCAATGTTCCTATAAACAAAATGTTTAAGGTACTTTGTTGCTTTTTTATTGTAACAGTTAGGTAGGTATGGTATTTTGCTTCTTCATTCTCGCAACTGTGACGCAACGAACACACGGGTGACTATGCGTATTCAACGAAAACATTTGTCATGCATTATGCATGCATCATCATATCTTTCTTTCGTGAATAGGTAAAACTTTTCTTGCCATGTTGAAATGCCTGCTCGTAGGTACGTAGTTCGGGTGTAATCATATCTGTCTTTCATGAATATCACTTTTAACAGACTTCAAAAAAAGGAGGAGGATCTCAATTCGTCTGTATTTTTTTTCATTGTTACCTCAGAACTTTTGACTGGGTGATCCGATTTTCATGATTATTTTTTTATATGAAAGCTGGTGCTTCCCGTGTGGTACCATCTTAATATTGTTCAGTTCTGACAATAGGATCCATGAACATTCATGAAAAAACTATAAAAATTGAAGTCGGTTTAAAGTTTTTTAAAACAAAATTAATGATTTGCTTTGTACGTTAAAACGTTTGCTCGCGAAGGGGGACTTACTTACAAGTACCGAACTTAGAATTTTTGTAGGGTTTATATTTTGAACGGAGCCGTAAAAGGGGAGGCCCCTACATATTAACCGGTATACCGGAAACCGGAAAATGGTCTTGAGATTAACCATATTATTAGAGATATTTTCCATCCTATTCACAGATTTAAAAATAAAATACTTGCAGTTAGCAAAAATGTGGAGTTTTTTTTAGCTTAAATATTTTTTATCAAGTTTGCAGTGAGATGTTTTTGTTGTAACGGATATAGGTACGATATATACGACTTATTTTCTAGCCTAAATGAATATGTAGTTGCATATAATTATGCATTTAGGGCTTATGCAAAAGTAAAGGTTCAATCTGAACTATTTTGAGAGAAATAGAGAGATAATTTATTTTTGCCACGGACAAACGCTTGCATAGCCTGAGGCAAGATAGCGCCTACACGTGTCTGCTATACCCAAATGTTCTGCAGTGTATATTTTTTTATTACCTAAATAAAATAAAAACTACGTAGATACGTATGTAAGTAAAGTATTGTATACCTTCATCTAGTACCCATAACACAAGCTCTGCTCTGCTTGTGCAAATAATGCTGTGTGGATAGTCTAGTCCAGTATCATTATCTGATGATCTAATAATAAATAGAATAGAATAGAAGAAAACATTTGGACATATGTAGATACAAAAAGAGTAACAAAAGTAAACAAACGAAAAACAAAAACAGTACAAATGCGAAAGTTAAAGCAGAAGGTAAAGGTGAAAGGTTTCAAACATCCATCCATCCAAACATCCAAGTTTGGATGGATGGATGTTTGAAACCATTCACGCCAAAACTACTGAACGGATCGGGCTGAAATTTTGAATAGAGGTAGTTCTAGGTCTGAGATAAAACTTGTTTTAACTGTTTTACTTCTTACCTAGTTTTTATTCCATAATACAGTTCCCATGGGATAGAAATCACCATTAAATGCTTCCACAAGAACAACGTGTGCGAAGCCGCTGGGCGCAGCTAGTAAATAATTATATTAAACAAAACTCAATATATCTAATAATACTTACAGGGCACTAAAACGTATGGACGGAGAAGATGTATTTGGACGTAAGATACACACTCGGTATATAAGCGGCATTCAGCCGCCGACGTACTCAAGCGATGAAGGCTACAATACCGCGCCGCCTACGATACCCCAGCGGCCTACCGCGCCGCCTGCGATACCCCAGCGACCGCCTTCCACACCTCTAACACCACAGGTAACTCCTCATTACTATATCGTATCCATTTTGAATGGAGCATAAACGTAAACAAACCGCCCATACTTAACCTAAAAATTCACTTTTTTGGCGCATCCTTTTATACGTAATTTACATTACTCGTCGATTTTAGATCCTCCCTTCAATAAAAATTGCTTACAATTATATCTGAAACTCGACGCCAAGCAAGTGAGATTTTGTTATTTGTGTCGTACTTTTTACTTTTTACTTTTACTAACATGGTTCATTCAAAATGGATAAACCATAGACCCACTACTCAGAGAAATTTTTGTAGATTTGCAGAAGTTACATTCGGTAGATATGGTACGTTATTTACATTACTTGTCGATTTGGATTCCTTCATCAAATATTGCTTACAATTACATCTAAAACTCGAAGTCGACAAAGTGAGTTTTTGTTATTTATGTCCTGGTTTGTTTACTAACATTCTACATGTTCGATGGATACGGTATAGACCGAAGTGCGATAAAAATTTCAGATCGAGTATGACTAGTGAGCTGTGTGGAACTGGTTTAGAATTTGCACCACCACAATTCTTCCCATGGGTGTCGTAAAAGGCGAATAGGGGATATCCACCAGGGGGCGGCGCCCTCTACAGAAAAATTCTACTACCGAACTGCGATCCCCAACCCGCAATGCCCACCGTGAGGATTATGGGCATTACCTCCCATGAGATAAACGCCAATAACGCGCTTATCGGGGGGAGGTCTGCGTCCAGCAGTGGACTAATATAGGCCGTTGAAGCTGAAGTGTGTATATTACATATGTGTATATTACATATGTGTATATTCCTCATCCTTCCCGTCCTCCGGTCGTCTGAAAATTTGGTTCTGAATATGATTCCCCACAAAACCAGTTTCTTCAACAAATCCTTCTCCATCCAGACCATAAGGTTGTGGAATGCACTGCCAGAGTCTATTAGAAAAGCAGTATCCTTGCCAGTTTTCAAAGCTCGTGTCAAGGAGCTTTTCCTGTCAGAGAAGTGAAGAATTGGTACTTGTTTTTGTATATAAATAGTCTAATACTTATGTATATAGAAATATTATGTTATGTAATGTTATTTATATTTTTTAAGCTATTGCATAGCTTCTATCGCGGGCCTTGAGCGCGGGGACCGAATCCAGAAATTCCGTAACGAAAAAACCTTGACGTTTGTCTCTTTAGTTCAGCAACTCGCCTCTAGATGGCATTGCAATAGCTTTACCGCGGCAGTCCCCGAGTGCCACGTCTTTTTATATATTATTTGTATATAAAATGGTATGTATGATTTATTTTTCACTTTTAGGTACACCCCCCCCTGCCTCTCTTAAATTAGTATAATTATATCCATCCAAAGGTTGCCTGGAAGAGATCGCTTCTAAGCGATAAGGCCGCCCATTGTACTCGTTTTATGTAATGTATCCATACATACAGTACCGTGTGTTATTTTTATGGTGTACAATAAAGTATTTTTGTATTGTATTGTATTGTTGTATTGTATTACTTACCAATGACAGGTGTTCCAGGAACCACCGCCGGTAGAAAACATTGCCGCTAAGGAATGGGCGCAAGCACTTCAGCAGTTGCCGACCTTCACTCCGCCGCCGCAGCTCGACTTCTGCCCGCCGGCAGCGCCTAAGCCGAGGAAGATCAGGGGCACCCATGGTGAGTGAGCATCATCAGCATTATCATGCTAGTGGACCTGGTGATCTTTATAGATCAGGGGCACCCATGGTGAGTGAGCATCATCAGCATCATCATGCTAGTGGACCTGGTGATCTTTATCCTTATAGGCTTACAAATTGTTCTATTACAAATGGTGTCAAATTAGATGCCGCCTAAACTAAAGTAATTTGACAGCACTAAAAATGTTTCCGCTCATTTCATAACGATCGAAATAATAATTAAATTTGTTTTAAAAAACTATAACCGACTTCAATTTTTATCGATTTTTCATGGATTTTCATGAATCCCGTTGTGAGAACTAAACCAAATTAAAATGGGATCACACGGGAAGCACCAGCTTTAATATAAAAAAGGAATCATAAAAATCACCCACCCTGTTAAAAGTTCTAAGATAACGAACATAAAAAAAGAAAAAGAAAAAAACAGTCGAGTTGTAACCTCCTCCTTTTTAGAAGTCGGTCAAAAAGGATGGCATACCTTTTAGTCCTGTCAAATTAGTTTAGTTTAGGCAACAACTGAATTGACGTGGCGTGGGGATTATGGGCATTACCCCCATAAGATAAACGCCAATAAGGAGATTATCAGGGGGAGGTCTTCGTCCAGCAGTGGACCAATTCAGGCTGTTGAGGTTGAGGATTCCTTTCTGTAGCTTTGGCTGCAATGTAAACTCATCAACTAATTAGGTGGCAATGTTATTCAGTCAATGTTATTTTAGATACGAAATAATTTTTAAGAGCCATCTTTTTAGGGTAAAACGCGAGACCCTATTACTTAGCCTCTGCTTTCTATCTATCCGTCTGTTCGTACGTCAGCGTAGGCAGTTAGTTGTCTTTTACAGAATGTTTCTTTTGCCGCTATACCATCAAATAAATTTAATAATTAACGCGGGCCAGTTGAGAATGTAGGTAGGCCTACCCACGAAAGTTATGCAAATTTGGTTCCGGATCCATAAAAAAGTTTTTTAGGGGATTTTTTGTTTAGTAGCGAAAGTTTTGATCGATTGCATGAGGCGTCACGCACTTGGTCGGTTTTATTTATTTCTACTCAGCTCTTGACCACCCCTCTTTTTTTTTACCGACTTCAAAAAAAGAAGGAGGTTCTTAATTCAACAGTTTTTTATGTTTGTTACCTCAGATCTTTTGACTGGGTGGTCCTATTTTCATAATTCTTTTTTTATATGAAAGCTCGTAGTTCCCGTGTGGTCCCATTTTAATTTGGTTCAGTTCTGACAGTGGGATCCATGAAAATTTATGATAAAACTAAAAAAAATCCCGTGGGATATAAATCACCTTTAAACGTTTCCATAGGAACAACGCTTGCGCAGCTGAGGCGCGTAGTTAGTAATTTATAATTCTTTTCCCCAGGCTCTGTGAATTTAGATCGATCGGGGTGCTCTTCAAGCATGAGCGGCGATGACAGCCGCCTCCGCGCCGCCTCCCCTTGGAACTCGTCCAGCGTCAGCGAGCAGAGCGAGGCTGAGGACTGCAGCGCGGAGCTCACCATCACCAATCTGCCGCCGTACGAGCCTGCTGCCTTACAGGTACTATTATCACACCCAGTACCTTTTTTAACCGACTTCAAAAAAAGAGGAGGTCCTCTATTCAACTGTATTTTTAACCGACTTCAAAAAAAGGAGAGGTTCTCAATTCGATTGTTTTTTTTAATTTTTTTTGGTCCCATTTTAATTTGGTTCAGTTCTGACAATGGAATCCATGAACATTCATGAAAAAACTATAAAAATTTAAGTCGGTTTATAGTTTTGTAAATAAAATTAATTATTTTTTATTAATTTTTTATGTTTGCTACTTTTGACTGCACATGCACATTAGTGCACATATTTCGAACTTTTCTTTTTCTATAACAAAAACATCAACGGCCTCTCATTAGCGGTCAGCTTAAATACATAATTAATTTACTCTTTCGTCAGTGTCGAGAAACACTTCATTCAAGCGGTCGTCCGCCAAAATGCTGCGTGCAGTTTCTGCGCCGTAGGAACATACCTACCTAGTATATCGCCACAATATAGCGTCCATACAAGTGATGTAGGGTGCTGCTATGAACTGACTTCTACCAGCTGTATCACATAATACTTACTGCATACTTGAGGTGCCGCGTAGCCAGACCATCAGGCCTCAAGACTTCACTTTGTAAATATTATGTTGAGGTTGAGGAACACCACGTTAAAGTAATTTTTAGGGTTCCGTACCCAAAGGGTAAAACAAGTCCCTATTAGACTAAGATTCCCTTGTCCGTCCGTCTGTCAACAGGCTGTATCTCATGAAATGTGATAGTTAGACAGTTGAAATGTTCACAGATGATGTATTTCTGTTGCCGCTATAACAGCAATGACTAAAAAACAGAATAAAATAAATATTTAAAGGGCTCCTATACAAAAGACATGTTTTTTGCCGTTTTTATAGATAATAGTTCGGAACCTTTCGTGCGTGAGTCCGACTAGCACTTGGCCGGTGTTTATTTTTCTATATTAATAAGCGCGGAGGTGCCGCGCCCCTCGCTTCTGATCTCGGCTGTTTATAGCCTGTATTAATGAACAAACTCTCAGTTCACCTAACTTGTTCCTAAAATAAATATCTTGTTTCTACAGGAAATGATAACACAACTGCTGTCTCAATACGTTCCGGTGGTACGTGTGTCTGTTTGGGCGGCTTGCGACGGGCCGCTCGGCTCTGTCGTGCTGCGTTCAGAACACGACGCGCGGCTGGCTATAGCGCGCGTCCACAAGCGGAGGCTGGACCACCATTGGACAGGTAACATTCTATACTGCTGAGTCAATATATACTGGTGGTCCGTATGTCTGTGTGGACGGCTTGCGACGGGCCGCTCGGCTCTGTCGTGCTGCGTTCAGAACACGACGCGCGGCTTGCTATAGCGCGCGTCCACAAGCGGAGGCTGGACCACCATTGGACAGGTAACATTCTATACTGCTGAGTCAATATATACTGGTGGTCCGTATGTCTGTTTGGGCGGCTTGCGACGGGCCGCTCGGCTCTGTCGTGCTGCGTTCAGAACACGACGCGCGGCTGGCTATAGCGCGCGTCCACAAGCGGAGGCTGGACCACCAGTAGACAGTAACATTCAACCACCATATACCCCATCTATGTATTAATAGATTTTGTTGAATCAATAAAAATTAACAAAAGAGATACATACACTGAGTCGTGTTTTGCTGGGTTCCTATGGCTGATAAAAAACACTACCCTATAGAAAATTTCTTACACACCACTTACGTAGTAGGTATCCTATAATAAACATTTCATACTTGTCAATACATTTGAATAAAAATGAGAATCAGAATCTGCGATTCTTTCACTTCCATAAAACCATTCTGGACATTTAAAATTACTGCTGACAAATTTCACACTGAACAATACTAGAAACAACTAAGAAATAAAGTGCTAATTTGATTTGACTAACATTTGGAATCGAATTTAATACATTAATTTTGTTCTATATTTGCTAACAATCTAAAAAGTAAAATCTAAATTCAGGTTATGAAATTTTTATTTAATTTCATAAAATGGACGGTTAAATAGAAGATACAAAATTATCCTGGGCCGAGTATTTTAGACAAACTTATATATTATTTATAATTATTTCTTGTTCCCCAACCTTTAGGTTGGTGGGGTCTTCTTTTCTTTCTCGGAGATGTAAATGGTGGTGCTTCGTCTTAGGAACCTAAAAATCATTATCATAATATCGCACGTTCGGAAACAAAGGGTCACTTTTGCAACATTTTACCAAAACGACTTAAATATGCAGAAATAACCGCCATATTCGACTCTATATACTCAGCAATTACGGTGACAATCGCATGAATAACATCGTTTTGAGGGCGGATGTGACGTTATGTTATTTTGCGTGATTGGCCCGTTTGCTTGAAACGAAACGTGTCTTCTGGTCAGTAGAATGTTGACAGCCGAAGGATGACCTTGTGCGTTGGCGACGGAGGGGCACTACGGTAAGTAATGACATATTTGCTTACATACTACTTTTTGCTATTATGTTACTTCTGAATAAAAATGACGTTTTGTTACCAAATTTTGGCATTTCTCTGCTGTAAACATATCGTCACTTCTCTTTATAAATGACATTATAGCTTAAAACTTTTCTTTTAATTGGAATCAAAACGTCACATCTGTGTACAAGTGACATTATTTTTGAAATAATTAGTTTTTTTATTGAAATAATCATTCATTAATCATTAATCATAATGAACTAATCATTACTACATTTCTACCTACATTATTATTTAGATCGCCGATTGAGTGTAAACTAATCTATTGAGTAATTGTTTTGTTTTGATTCCAGATTTATGATTAACCTTTATTATTATGCAGTAAAAAAACTGCAAATAAATTCGATCAAACATAAATTCCTCATTCGAGGGCATACCCAAAGTGAGGCTGATAACGCCCATTCTGTAATAGAGAAAGCTGTTAGACGGGCCAAAAAATCTGGCCCTGTTTACGTCCCAGCCCAATACTGTCAATTGATAAGGTCTGCCAAAAAGACAGGTAATCCTTTCTATGTAAAAGAAATGAATTTCACTGACTTTTATGATCTTAAGGGTCTCACCGAAGATATCAGTTTGAATGTTACCAAATCCAAAAATGGACAAGCTGTTAAAGTAACTGAAATAAGTCAGCTGAAATTTACCAAAGATAGCGATGTTCATTACTTCAAAACTTCATACGAGGGCGATTGGATTGAAGTAAATCGTAATCATACAGTAACACGAAGCACAAGAGTCAAACAACCTCACGAAGTAACATTAAAAAATTAATAACTATTTATCAAGCTGTTTATATAGTAAAAATTTGACTTGTCTAAGTACTTATTTTGTAAGTCTAAAGAAATAAACGATTTGACTTTGACTTTGACTTTGACTTAAAGCAGGCTTATGAGAGTAAAATTCCCTTAGCTGCACGAAAGAAGGCAGATATTCAAAACTTGATTGATACCAACATCATACCGAAAGTTTATGAAACTGTTTACAACACAATATTCTGATGAGATATCTTTATTTTACTAAGAACAGTTTTGTTTAGGTACCTACCTACTTGAGGGTGTTGAAAGCATTTCTTTTTGATTCATTTATAATTTTATTACCAAAGTTGTAGTTCCTATTGGATAATAAAGTCCATAACGCTGTGAAAATGTGATTTAAGTACTTATGAATAAGAAATAAATATTATAACGGATATAAGATGTTAAAGTTTTAAAGATATTTGTGTGACTGTTTAAAATTAAGATAATATTGTTATGTCAATTTAGAATTTATTAATATCTTTTAAGATTTTGTCCGCCATTCTCGTTCTATAAGACGATTACTTTCGTATGATGACTGATGATGATTGACTTTAGTTTAAGATTATACTCGTAAAACTGGTATTTACAATCGAAACGATTGAGCTAACTGCATTCTGTTGGAAACAGTCTAAAGGAAGCTTTACTGTTTCAAATATAATTACTACTTTTAAGTTTTTTCTACTTTTTGATTGTAAGTTTCTTTAGTATCAAATAAAGATTAGATAGATTATTAAATTGAAATGCCCCACATTTCAGGCCTATTTTGTTTAGATTTTACATGTTACGCCCCTAAGACACGCCTGTTAGGGATTGTTTTGATCTTCTATTAAATATTAAGTACAACTTTAACTTTTATAAAGACTGCAGATACTAGAACAGCGTCTCAGCATTATTATAACTACCTATTCAGTTTATACTAAGGTTTTATACGTTGTATAACTCGAAATCCATTTTTTGTAATTTATTTCGTAATGTTTACTGTCTTTGCCTCATTTATGTGCCATTTGTTTGAATTTCAAATAAAAAACTCGATAATATAACCTACTTTATTTAATAATCCTCCATTATAACGTTAAATTTAGCGATTATTCTCCTTCTAGTGCTCGTTTCAGTTTATATTGAATTCTAATAATATATATCTTTACTACAAATAAACTTAAGCCATCCTAAAACATGTTCTTATAAGTACTTTCATGATTTTATTAGTTTTTTAAAAGGTCGTTTCTGCAATACTACAGTTAACGATTTGTAACAAAAAGACACTTTTGGTACCCTTCCCTCAGTTTATGGCTTGTTTCTCAGAAACGTCTACTTGTATTTTTTTTATAATTAGTGCCGATTATCCTTGAAAAACGAATCAATCTAGAACTATGAGTAACTCCGCAATACTCTAAAACGGCACAGAATTATTAAAAAAATACGTCAAAAAAAACTTTAAAATGCTCCTCCTGTAAAGTTGGAAAACATGCAGAAGTGACCCTTTGTTTCCGAACGTGCGATATATGTAGTATCCCGTATGTACGGAGAGCAATATTGCATTATAGCATTATTTTTTTAAATAATTCTGGAAAGGTTAACCCGGAATAATCTTCTTTTACGAACTGAAATAGATATAATATATAATCAAGTTCTCTACATAAATTAAATGTACTGCATTTTTGTATAAATCTGTGACTAACCTGCCACAGCCGCGGGTAGGGTAGGTAGTATAATATGACGGCAGCGGCGCCTGCGCCCATGATAACTCGACGACGGACCAGCTTGTTCCGAATCCATAGCGTAACCAATATCTCCCTTTCTTATAAATAACCACAAATCAATAACAAAAAACAGATATACTAATAACAAAAAACGTAACAGATCTAACAACAAAAGTTCGACAAATATGTTATTCAGTTTTATGGAATACTCGAGGACGTATGCATACACGCAAGCGCTATCCGAACACGAATTATTGAACAAGCGAAAAAATGGCGATCCAAAGATGGCGAGCCCCTGCTGTGTCAAGTAAGAAGGCTGTGTAAGAAAGTAGGTGTAACCCAAGTTTTGTTCATTTTTACGAACTTAATTTGAAAGTGTGAAATGAATTGCTATGATATGTTTTAAGCACATCTATTTGAAATAAAACTTTGAAAAATCTAAAATCATTCTTATAAAGTCAAAAATTGGCAAAAAAATCATATGAATTGCTCTATAATGTGCATTTGATACAGTTGTTTCCTTTACAAAAGTTAGAAAATGAAAAAACGGAACATATTGAATCTCTTTATGAACTAAAATATAGTTAAAAAATACATCTTTATTTATGAATTTTTCCTCAAAATTGATAATTTTTGGTTTAGACCTCTTCTTTTATAATGCCAAATTGAGGTCAATGAACTTTATTCTCAATTTAATATAATTTTTAATATAATTTTTAATATAATTTAATTTTTCCAGAACAAAATGTGCTGTCCATTTCTATCTTCGTTTGTTAATTAACTTCACTTAGTTTTTTTTTCTGTCGAAACTTATAATTAGCCTTTAGTTACCCATTTTTAATATATATTGTATACTTACCTAGCTGTTAGTTTTCCAAAAATTGTAAAATAAAATAAACTAAAATAAATTTAAATGGCGCGGACTATAATAAGTACCTACATATTTTCCTTTGTTCCACATGCAAGCATTCAAAGTTTTAAAATTAAACGTAAATTCTTATATCACAGGTCGCAGGCTCGAACTATCCCTCGGTCGTCCATCCCCAGCTCCGAATCTAGATGTCTTACGTGCCCGTCTCCGCGCGATCCTGTTGGACCACAAGGGACATGCCTTACCGTTGCTGCGCCTACGCGACGCCTACGCCAGCCGCCATTGCTGCGCTCTCACTACCTCGGATATCGCTAAAGTGAAGGACACAGTCGTTATACATGAAGGTAAACTAATCTAGACAAGTTTCGCGCCCGTCTGCGCGATCCTGTTGGACCACAAGGGACATGCCTTACCGTTGCTGCGCCTACGCGACGCCTACGCCAGCCGCCATTGCTGCGCTCTCACTACCTCGGATATCGCTAAAGTGAAGGACACAGTCGTTATACATGAAGGTAAACTAATCTAGACAAGTTACGCGCCCGTCTGCGCGATCCTTTTAGACCACAAGGGACATGCTCTACAGTTGCTACGCCTGCGCGACGCCTACGCCAGCCGCCATTGCTGCGCTCTCACTACCTCGGATATCGCTAAAGTGAAGGACACAGTCGTTATACATGAAGGTAAACTAATCTAGACGTCTTACTGGCCCGTCTGCGCGATCCTTTTAGACCACAAGGGACATGGTCTACAGTTGCTACGTCTGCGCGACGCCTACGCCAGCCGCCATTGCTGCGCTCTCACTACCTCGGATATCGCTAAAGTGAAGGACACAGTCGTTATACATGAAGGTAAACTAATCTAGACATGTTACGCGCCCGTCTCCGCGAGATCCTGTTGGACCACAACGGTTACTACCTGAGATATTGCTGAAGTGAAGTATGTAATCGCGTTAACTTTTTTTACGACCTTTCAACGGATCCGACAAGCTGCCTGGATTTTTTGACTTTATCTTTTCTATTGAAATGAGCATTTTTCACCAATTTATATTAGTTTATTCTCAAGCTATCATCCAAAATGTATCACCATTGATTGTTTGAGATGAGCAGTCTCCCCTAAAACTTTATATATTTACCACGAATGGCAGGTGGCAATTCCTTGAGATTTTTGAACTAAGACTACTACTACTGATAAATAACAACTGCATTTACTTCTTAACCCTTGTCTTTTATCTTAATACTCTCGTCATTCACCCAGGCTTCGGTCGCATGGTCCAACTCGTCGACCTAACACCAGTAACAAACGCAGAGATGGAAGAGGCTCCATGGAAATGCCACATTCACGCGTCACTCAGTATGATCCAAGAAGACGGCAGTAGGATACTGCAGCCAGTATTTATGGAGGTGGCTGTATTGGCGCAGCATGCGAACGTACTGTTAGAGAATCATGGAGGACTCTTGCCATTGTTAAGGTGAGATTTATCTCTGTTTGTATTAACAGCCTCAACCTCAACCTCAACAGCCTGTATTGGTCTACTGCTGGACGCAGGCCTCCCTCTGATTATCGACTTATTGGCATTTGTCTCTTGGGAGGTAAAGCCCATAATCTCCACACCGGGATCGCAGTTCGGTGGTAGAACTTTTCTGCAGGGGGCGCTGCTGCGCGCCCCCCGATAGGTATCCCTTAGTCGCCTCTTATGACACCCATGGGAAGAATTGGGGTAGTGCAAATTCTAAGCTAGCACCACACAGCTGATAGTGTGTGGACACATGGATGTGTCATTCCTTTGGGGTGCTGTTAACCCCAAAGGAATGACACATCCATGTGTTACTCAGTATGATGCAAGAAGACTGCAAACTGCAGCCAGTGTTTATGAAAAGTTTTTTTTCAGTGCGGGCTGACCCATAATCCGAACGCAGACCGATTCTAATCCTCCTATCTTCTCAAATCATGCACTTGTCTCATTCTACCATTGTCTCTTGGACTTATTTACTTGCTCCTTTTAGAACTAAACTAATTTTTCAAAATAATATCAACAGTTTCATGGAATGCTACGAAGCAACCTTTCCCCCGCTGTTCCCGGACCCTCGCCGCGGCGTCCCTCTGGAGTTGCTGCTTCGCAGTGCGCCCGGACTCGAGATCAAGGACAGCCCTTCCAGGCATCTCACTTGGCGAACCGAGGGCCCCGACTCACCGCCTTCGTTTTGTAGTCAGAGTAAGTCATTCTAAAAACAAAAACAGTTTCGTGTAACACTTCGAAGTGACCTTCGCAATCCCACCGCTACTGAGACTGTGTCAATTAAATCCCCGCCCGTCTCAAAAGTAAGGTCAATGCAGTTTTGTGGTAAGGGCTGTAATGCAACTGAAGATGATAAAACTACTGAATTCCAAAAGTAGCTCTACCTAAAATGTCTGAATTCTACTATGACCATACGCATGAAATATATGATTAGGTTATTTAGACCAATGCGGGCCTTTCATTAGTAAGATTCTGACTAAAGACTTGGTTGCGAGACAGCAAGTTTGTACCCTACAAAACTAAGTCGAAGTTTCTGATTCGTTTTCTTGCAAACTCTAATCTAAAATGCAAGTGGAATTTTCCTTTTTCGAGTAGGTTGTTATTATTGGCCTACGTTTTCTAATTTCTTTCTTTACCAATATATTTATTTGCAGGTGAAAGTTCGCGGTCAAGCGGCCATAGCGATCGGCCCCGAACCGCGCCTGCCTTAGAGCCGATGCTGGCTTTGTTCGAGCGAGAGCTCATTGATCTCCTGCGTACCGCACCAAAGTGTTCTATCCCCTTTAGCAAGTAAGTTATAGAAAATAGCAGATACCAGAAGTTTCTAGAAGTTCCTTTAGTCCTTGTTGATGTTCTTGTTTAAGAAGTTAAAAGGAAGTGGTTACATTCCTGAAGTTTATAGTTCTTGTGGAATTTTGTTCATGTTTTAACTAGTAAGATGTAGAAAATTGACCTATTCCAGAAATTTCTAGAAGTATTTCAGTAATTTTGATGATGTCCATGTTTGATAACTAATAGAAAGTAGTCGCATATCGAAAGTTTCTGGAAGTTCTTTCGTTTTTTCATACATTTTATTGATTTTATTGACATTCTGTTTTAGACTAATCCCCGCATTTCACCACCACTTCGGCCGCCAATGCCGGGTCGCCGATTATGGTTTCACGAAGCTACCTGATCTCCTCTCAGCTTTGGGCAACACTATTGTTGTAAGTGAAGATTTCATTTGTTAACAAACAATGGTTATACAACTTACTGGTGCCGCCTTCAAATTTTTACCACCTAAGAGATTCACCTATTCACTGGGTGCGCCCCCAGCAGAACAATTTTACCTCCAAACTGCGATCCCCAAACCGCATGACCAGCGTGGTGATTATGGGCATTCCCTCCATGGGATAAAAATCTTTAATTATTCTACAGCTAGTTTCGTTTTCGTATGAGTTGGAAATAAAATATTCTTATTCTCATTGCTGGGTTATAGTATAAATAAATAAATCAATAATGCTGGACAATACACACAACATCATCTAGCCCCAAGCTAAGCAGAGCTTGTATTATGGGTACTAGATAACTGATATACTTAATACAATACACTACATGGATAGATATTTTTTATTATACATAGAAAAACATCCAGAACGCCCTGAACAAAATGTCTGCAGATCGTACACTCATTTGTCCCGAGGCGGGAATCGAACCCGCAACCTCCTGCATCGCAGGCGGACCTTCGCCCTCCGTGCCACAGAGATCGTCAATATATATCGTATAGGTCATAGGCCGACTCACGCGCTTCTGTGAGGCCCTTACCCCTCTATACACACTAAACTTAAATGTTCTTTCATCAGGTACTCGGCTCAGGCTCGTCACGAGTAATAACAATATCGTGCTCCGCCCAAGGCCGCCGCTGGACGTCCGACCTAGTCAAACTACTGAAGACACAGCCCGGCCGAGCTATACTAATGCACGACATACCACAACTGTTCCAAACTACGTACGGCCGAATGTTCACGCCGGTCGACTACGGCGTTTGCACGCTGCCTGAGTTGATGGAGCGAGTGAGCCCGCAGGCTATATCTGTAGCGGCTGATGGGACGATTTCGCTACCAAGGCGAGCACCTACGGAGGAGGAAAAAGCACGGACTGTGCAATTCTCGCAGCAGGTGAATTTTGTCTGCTTTTACCTATTTGATTTGACCCCAAGCTAAGCAGAGCTTGTGTTATGGGTACTAGATAACTGATAGACATAATACAATACACTACATAGATAGATATTTTTTTATGATACATAGAAAACATCCAGAACGCCCTGAACAAATATCTGCAGATCGTACAAATATTGGTCGGGAATCGAACCCGCAAACTCCTTCGTCGCAGGCGAACCTTCACCCGCTCTGCCAGAGAGGTCGTCGATTTGCTAAACTAATGCGCGACATCACATAACTGATCGTGCGGTCGCGGCGATGACCCTTCCAACGCAGCCAGAGGAAGTCATAAGAGCAGAATAAAATAAATTATCAGAGGAATGGCAGTAGCTTATACTACACTATGCTGACTGATCACGTGTGCCCCTGCTAAGCGTGGTGATTATATCCACCCCAGACAATAATGTTCAACCTAACCTACAGTGGTTAGGTAGATTATCATCATGCCTGTTATGCACTTATCTTACCATTGATGCCACTCCCAATTCCAAGAAAATCTCGAAGGGTTCGAATGAAATCTGAGGCCTATACAGCCGACGAATACATCGTCATACACCGATATATCGTGTGATTATCAATTAGATATAAAAACAAATCGTATTTCTATTACAGACCGTTGAGCTTCTTTGCTACACACCAAACCTCCGCATGGAATTCTCTCGCTTCGTTCCCGCCTACCACGCGCATTTCGGCCGGCAGCTCCGCGTCGCCCACTACGGCTGCGTGAAACTAATCGACCTATTCGAGCTGATTCCTGATGCGGTTTCCGTCTCGGCGGAAATCAACGGCGAAAGGGCTGTTAAACTGTCAGCTCGGACAGCGAAGCCGGTGATCGCTCAGCGGCTGAGAGCGCTGGGAACCGGGCCGCTACAAACGCTACCTTTGACTTATGCAAGGCAGTTTGGAGCTCCTCCATTGGTAAGGATTTTACTGTGCTACTACAAAATCTTTTGGTCGACGGGCAGCAGTGTTGGCGGTCAGACGAAAACACGTGCACTGCGATCCCCAACCCAGCATCTATCACACTGGGGATCACACACAGGGCACAACAATAACCCTCTAATGAGACGAACAATAAGGCATAATAAGGTCCAGCACTGGACTGTTATAGGCTGATTTTGTGGTAGGTGAGGTCTGTGAAACCTGATGATGAAGTGCAACTTAACTATATCGAGCAGTGGGTGACCTAGCTTTTGATGATGATGATGACGAAGCAACTTCTTTTGATGTGCTCCAATCTTATTCTGTATAATGTTCATATTTTGTTTAAAAAAAAACTATAAACCTACTTTAATTATATGGTTCCCATTATTGTCAGAACTGTACCAAATTAAAATGGGACCCGTGTGGTAAGCACTAGCTTTCAGATCAACTAAAGGCTTTAAAAAGCCTCCCAGTCTTATATACCTTTTCTTTGCCCTTGTAAGAAGTGTTCTCGAATTTGGTAGTCCTATATGGTCTCCGAACTATAAAGTTCATAGTCACGAAATTGAAAGGGTGCAAAGAAAATTTCTTTATCTACTATACCTTAGAATGCATCCAGGTCGTTCCTCCCTTAATTATGAAGACAGACTATTAAAATTCAACGTCCAGTCCTTGGAAACCAGGCGTGTTTATTTTGATCTTATTTATTTATATAAAATTATACATGCAATCATTGATTCCCCCGAGCTCTTATCACAGATATCTTTTAATACGCGATATAGTGCGCGCAGATCCAACACAACCAACCTCTTTGCCTTATTGACATACAAAAACAATATCTCATTTTTTAACCCCCTAACCAGAATGGCACGTCAATTCAATAATTTTGCTAAGGATGAAATTTTACTAGATATTTTTGTTCCCAAATTGAGCCAATTTACCAGAATTTTAAAATCAATTAAATTAAGTTGTTCCTGACTCTAAGCTTATAATAGTGTGGTTGTGTGTAGGCATGTATAAATACATCAGTATTTATGCATGACTACAGACAATCTGATCTGATCTGATCATATTTTAGTATTTTAATTTTTTTTTACTCTCCCCTACATGTTTTGTTCGCATAAATCTCTGTATGCACATAATTTGTGAAATGATCAAGTTCTAAACCTATATTTTATAAGTCTTGTATATTATGTGATTATTTTATGTTTTGTGCGTCTAAAAATAAATAAATAAATAAAATAAATAAAAAAAAGAATCATGAAAATCGCCCCACCCAGTAAAAAGTACTGAGGTAACAAAAATTTTTTTGAAGTCGGAATAAAAGATAACACTGATTATAGAATAAGAACTTTTGCAGTATTTTGTCAAGCCCTTTACAGAATCACAATCAACTTTTAAACTCTATTTTATAACAGTGTCTATTCTACAATCGAAATACCCTTGCAGCCGGACATCCTCGACGTCTCATCTCTAAAAGAGCTCGTCTACGCCGCGGGCGGTTACATCGAAAACGGAATGGTGATAGCGCCCGGTCGCTTAGCAAGCGTCGCTCTAAGCGCCTGCGCCGCCCTCTGCGGGGACCGAAGCGTCGCGCGAGGTTCCACCCACGAATACTTCAACATAACTTACCGCCGCTTCACCGCAACCTCGCCGGACTTGCTCCAGCTAGCCGCGGCAGGGATCATACGCATAGAAGATTCTAGAGTCATTCTGATGCCGTCTTGGCGTACTGTTTGGCGTCTAGCGCAGATCTTCGCGGATAAGGCTATACCAATTACCGCTATGGAGGTGTACATGGAGTATACTACCCGGTTTGAGCCGGTGTTCCCGGGAGCTGAGACTGGTGAGTTTTATACTATCACACTAATATTATAAATGCGAAAGTTTGTATAGATGGATGGATGGATGTTTGTTACCTCTTCACGGCAAAACTACTGAACGGATCGGGCTGAAATTTTGCGTACAAAAACAAAAAAAAATGTTATGATGTTATATTGTCTTATAAATAAATAAATCTATAAATAAACTGATTTGAATCTAGGAACATCGTTAGGTATTAGGAATATGAGTTTCACGTTTACGAACATGATTTTAAGGTTAACTTTATTTGTTGTCAACAGGCTTAGAAGGTGTGTCCGAATTCCTGCGTCAATACAACGAGATTTTCGTCGACACAGGCAATGGAAGATGGACGCTCTGCAGCGATGTCGTAGTGCCTCGAGTAAGGGACATCCCTATTGTACAAGAGGACTATTCTGTGCATGATACCCCACCCGGCCAGAAGGTAACATTCTATAAACCATTTTACGTAACCTTCGTAATACGACGACCACGACCACACGTTTTTTCGGGATGAAAAGTAGTCTTTTCATTCCTTCCTTGACGTTCACTATCTCCTTGCCAAAATTTACTAAGATGATGTAAGCGTGAAAGTTTAACGGACGCGAGGACCTAAGAACGATAGTGGGTATCATCACAGGTCAACGTGCACTGAACCATCATCTTTTCAATAGTGGAGAGACAGACAGCAGCTTATGAGCTGGCTGCTTCCAAGAATAAGAGACTGTGGAACACGTCGTATTACACTGCATGGCCACAGAGAAGGCCAGACACAAAACAGGGCTGAACAACCTTATCGAGGCATGAACCCCATCCACACCTACAGAAAAGCTAAAACTGTTAGTCACGAAAAGTCCTGCTTCGATACCTCAAGGAGCTGGGCTGGTTGGGACCTGTTTAGACACTATGCGAGATGTCCGTGCAGATCTTAGTTTCCTCCTTCCTTTATGGATCAATATGTTATGTCTCGATAAGTCGGTTTATGATTCACTGCATGTTACCGTATGGCGTATGAATAAGTCTAGGTTCAATTAATTAAATGTAAAAGTAGTACAGATTCTACTTCTTAGGGAACTGGGTCTCTGCAAGTATTTAATAGAATACATAAACACTAACCAAACTCGATGTTTGTCAACAAATCACGACATAAAAACCTCGGTTGCTTGGCGTTAAAGTGCGTATATAAATGTAAATTGCGTATAAAAAGACGCGGCAACGTATGGGCGGTTCCTTTACAAAAATTCCACAGTTTGGCTGGTGTGTTAGTGTTAGCATTATTTTTTATACTTAAGCGCATACAGGAGCCTATGACAGCGCTCCACCTATTTAATTTTTATCATATTATTATGTTTAACATAGGACATTTAGATATCCATCGTACAGTTTGTGATAATATTATTAGCTATTTATTAATACCTCTGTAATAGTTTTATCTTATATGTATAGATTAGGAAGAGATGCGAAAATAGAGTTTGGTGGCCAAAAAGCGCACCTTCGTATCTCTGCCTGAGCTTTATAAATGGATACCACAAACTTTCCGATGGATTTTTAATATTTCCTGTGTTCAACGTAATAATAACATAAAATAGGTGGGGGCGCCACTTTCACATGATGTGTATGCGCCTTAAGTGTAGCAATCAGTTTAAAATCTGAGCTGTGATCACGTAATTTCATTAATATTATGGTTTTCAGGGTTCCCGAGTATTTGAATCTCCAAAGCATAACATTTGGTGCTCTCCGCCAGCAAGCGCTTTACCCGTCCCAACGGCTTTCCTCACTCAGGAAAAACGTGAGTTCACTTTATCAAACAGTAAATATCTAAATTTATAGGACTACCCCTTAATGATAAGCCCATAAAGTGCCTTATCCTGGTAGGGATTTCAGCTAAGTCAACCACCCACCAGTACGTGTCACCTTGCTTTATATGTATACAAGCCAATATAAGCCCTATTAATAAATTATGCTAGACAATCCATACAGCATCATCTAGTCCTAACCTAAGCAGCGCTTGTGTCGTACAGATAACTGATATATACACTACATAGATAGATATTTTTTATTAAAGAGGCACGTAAAAAAAAAAACAGAACATCCGGTACAAATAATATATCTGCAGATCGTACAAATATTTGTCCCGAGGCGGGAGTCGAACTCGCAACCTCTTGCAGGCGGACCTTCGCCCGCTGCCCAACTGAGGTCGTCAGTAACTTATTTATTGTTTTTGTTATCTCGACTTCAAAAAATCTTTTACTACCTGAGAGCTATTTATGCTGCGGTCCGTTTTTAGTACACAATACTATCAGCGCTAAAAGTACTCAAAAACGTTCCATAGTCTTTGAGCGCAATAACAACAGATATCGGACTATATGTCAATTTGACAGATCGTTTACAGCGATCATGCTCGGTAGCATGGGTTGTGAGCGCAAAGATATTGCCGGATATGCCGTCATCTATGACGTTTCGCTATCAACTGTAGACGCGCTAACAGATCTACGGACCACTTTTGTGAGCGCTCAAATCGATTTTGTTTATAAACTGACCGCAGCATTACTTTCGCTTTGTCTACCTGAAACTATTTATAATATAGATTTTTTTGGTTTTCATGTTTTCATCTTGTTTCTTTTAATAGGTCGTACTCGTCTTGCCGCGCAGTTCGGAGCACTGTAACTTTCCCACCTGTGCCACAAAGAAGCATTCCCTAACATATATTTATAATGCGTGAGTGTGATTTATGCCGACCAAAACCATCTAATTACACCCAGGGTCGCAACGAATTTTAGACTAAAAGTGTCCTAAGTATTGTGATGTATGTAACAATAATGTTTTAGATCGCGTATATTTTTGTGTGTTTTAATTAGGATAAGATTTTCAATGCATTCGTTAAATGTTATAGTGTTACGATAAAATTAAACTTTTTAGCCATGATAAAGTTTGGCGCGATGAATGATCTGTGTGTCTACCACGAGTTTTCACAATCTACAGGTACTGCTACCGACTGTAGTTTAAAAAAATGTATGGAAACTTCTAAAGCGCCTCTAGGGGAGAGGAGCGGATAGTTGGGTACTAAAATGCGCTGTATGAGTCGCGTAGATAACTATTTGCGTATTAAGGTAACAACTGTAGTAACGATTTTGCGATTTAACTGTGACTTATCATGGTAGACACACTGAATACATCAATGTTGCAAAAAATGGCTTCTTGTTGATTTATTATATACTTCACAAGATATTACTTTTATTAACCTTAATGTACTGCATTTAAAAGTCTCTCTTCATTCATGTTAAAGTTTGATTAGAGTTTATGAAGTTCTTGAAATCTAATTAATCTTTTTTTATTTTACTTTTTGACATATTTATGTATATTATTTTTAGGTTAAAAACGTGATGAAGGACTGATGAATAACCTCAAATTGTCTATATAGTCTAAGAATGATTTTTATGTATCTACAAGTCTAACCATCTCTTTTGGTATAATTATTTTATCAACTCAGAAGTAGATATTTTTAATACATTCTTAGGATAACTACCATAAGGTGTACATATCATTGCAATGGTTTGAGGCTCAATGTTGTTAGATATTTAATTATAAGGTTAATATTAAGTAGTATTTATTTGTGTAAATAACCTTTAACATTTCTCGAATGCTTACGAGTACTATAACAAAACGTGTTTATTTCTGCCTAAAGAATGTTATCCTTTGATATGTGATCTCATTTTGTAACGCATAGAGTATGGCCTTGTTTTCATTATTATTAATATTACCCAATTCTATCTGTACAGCATTACTTTGTCAATCGTTTTATCACTTTCGAATTTATGTACATAATTTTAGATAACATTTACATCAAAAATCTATTTCTTGGAATCTGGATTTTATAATGTAATGTGATAACTGGCCCTATTATTATAATCACAAAATTTTTGAGTCAATTAACACGTTCAAAGGTTTTTATCATTGTTGAATATAAATAAAAGGACTATGGAATTGTTTGATAGAATATGCTTGTGCCTCTGGTGCAATTAATTAATTTATTAAAACTAGAGTTCCACATTTAAATTGAATAATAAATTATATTTGTTTATTTATTATATGGAGTTGTTAAACTTAATATAAGGAAACTAAGGATATTGGATTGGCTTGTCTGGAATATGTTTAAAAAGACAGCCAGTTACCTACTTATAGTAACTAAATCGTATAGAAAATGTAAAAAAAAGCACAAACAGTATGTTAAGTTTATAATGTAAAGAGATGGATATTTAGATTGTAATACAACGTGTACCTTCGACCACAACAGTGTGAAACCAGTTTAGAGTTTTTGAGCATGGAATTCAAAAGTGGTTTTGCACTAATTAAACACATGAGCTAAGTTAAAAGAGGCATTCTAGCTGTGATACTTCCGTACCAAGAACTTTGCAGTGCGATTGCGTCATTTTTATGGATCTGTTAATTAAAAAATACGTAAATAATATGTATGAACTGTACATAAAATATCTATATTGGTACAAAATGCACATACTAGTTGCTAATCAACTTTATTTAAAATCGTTAAATGAATGTGGAACTCTAGTTGTTTTGTTTATGTATGTTCGTACTATTATCAAAATTATAATAATTATTTACCCGTAAAATTGTAAGCAGGCCCTTGCATATTTTATGTGTTGAATTGTTTGATTGCATTGTTTTTATATTTTATAAACACTGCCAGTCAGCATTTATCCAAAATGGTGATCACATTCGTATCATCTTATTTAGAATGCTCCTTTTTATTGATTTTATATTTTGACCATTAGAAGCTACCCTCTCGTGTTAATTATGAAAGCAAATAATATTCAATATTAGCTAACACATTGTCCACTGAATAAAACAAGAATAGTTAAGTTTTAAAATCGGATTCTTTAAGACTGTAGCAGATACATTTAAGTAATTTTTAAGTTATTTTACTTATATGTGACCAATAATTTTATTACTATAAGATAGAAGTAAGTATCTTTGCAAAGAAAGTACAGTAAGTGAAGATGGCTAAGATTAGTATTATTATTTTTTTCTACATCTTCGTAATTCTGTGATCATTTATTTGTTGTTGTAGTTCTTTCAATCAATATGTATGGAAGTTGTATCTTGTCAGTATTGCATGATAAATGAATGTAGTGTCCGAAAATAAATGTTATTTTTTCAATAATACTCTGGCTTTTCAAAATCATACCTCTATCTTATGCTATGCCAGTCCTTTCTCGATTATAAAAAATAAATAGAATATCAAAATATTATATAATATTTTCTAGGTTCCTGGAAGAAATATTATACAGAACTAGTTGCAAATAAATAAATAATGTAGGACAATTCACACAGCATTATCTAGCCCCAAGCTAAGCAGAGCTTGTGTTAATGGGTTGGGTACTAGATAACTGATATATTTGTGTTGCGATACATTCTCTTTTTGCTGATACACAACTTAAATAAATATTTTTTATTATACATAGAAAACATCCAGAACACCCGTTGTACCGAGCCGGGATTCTAACCCGCAACCTCCTGCGTCGCAGGCAGACTTTCGCCCACCGCGCCACAGAGGTCGTCCTAGTTATGGATGGCCACTGGCCCTACCGCATGGTTATGTAGTTAGGAATCATAGAGGGCAAGCAAATGCGTATCAACTTCCTTGAGAAAGAGGATTCCTTAATAAAATCCTGAAACAGGCTCAAAAGGAAGTGGACATGGCATAGCCCTGACACTGACAAAAAATTAGATGGATTTTATCATTGATGGATAGCAAATAGGTACATTTTTAGAGATGTGTCAGTGTTCAACAATTCAATACTAGATCCATTGATTAATTAAAAAGGGAAGATGAGGTACTAGTTTCTCGAAAATGGCAACCTCATATTGTGTAAAATTGTGTGCTCCCACCTCAGTCACCGTCGGACCGGCGGCACGGGCGGTCGTGATTCGCGTTAAATATTGTTGTCTCGGTCTCACTTCGGTCTTAGATACGTCTTTCCGTCTTTGTTCTTCTTTGTATTGCACAGGACTGGAAATATAACTGTGAGTGTATGTGTTTGCGCGTAGTTGTATTGTAACACATGCCAATTTTTGAGTAAGCGCTGGGAGAACGTAACCTTCCTTTTTTAATTAATCAATGACTAGATCTAATATAATCACGAACTCCTCCCACAGCTCTCTAAATATACTCACCTGTAGTTACCCTGAAAGTATTTATTTTTGTTACACCCTCTATAGTTTAGGCTTATACCATGCTCTAAATAATTACATAGGTATTGAGTATTTCCAGTAAATTAAGTTTTTGTAAGATATGCTATGGATTGGACTGATTACACTTCATACATGATATAAAAATATCTTTAAATCCTATGGTCAATAAAACAAGTAAATATTTTTTTGATAATTTATTGCAATAACAACCGAACATAAATCTACCTAGAAAGAAATCATTTAACTGGCTGATTTTTTTCTAACCAGTCTGGTCTGAGAGACTTCCATGGCGGCGCTCCCAAATCAAACGATGCTTCTGCTTCATGTACGCCTTTCTGGCATCAGCATACCCCCCAAGATCACCATCTATAAAAAAAATTAAAAAAATATATTATAAAGTCACTTCTTAGAGCCCCATTTGAGTAGTCATGTCCTAAATAAGGATTAAGGAATATCTAATATTGTATTTTTATGTACTGGTGTCTTGTGTATTGAATAGACTCAGTTCATCATAATAACTCTTATTACAACCAACCCACAATAGCTAAAGTAGAGACAATTTATATATAATACAAAACACCTATCAAATATATATTTTTGAATTTATTTTAATAGGTTTGTACTGATAACTATGCATTATCTAATTAATTGCTAACAATCATTGTAAAGTGAAACAATTGACTTGGTATTGGTTTCGATTGAGATGTCGCCAAAACAAAACTAATTTGACAGTACTAAAAATGATGCTGTCCCTGTCATAACCATCAAAATATTAGGTGCCTAACTAATGGTAGTATTGTTGTCATTTTGTTTTCCTCAAGGATCCTAAATTCCGTAGGTAGAATATAGTTCATTTTTACCCCAAGGGTAAAAGTAAACTATTACCCTGAGATGGGGTTTAGCACCCAAGCTTAGCACACTTTTAATTAGATGTTACCAAGTTGGTGACAAATATAAACTTTGCTGACAAAAAATATATTTCCCTTATATTAGTCCTCTGGGCTGGTAGACAGTTAAAATAAATAATAAAATAAAAAAGGCCCAAACTTCCATACCATATTGAGTGCTAATCATAATGCATTCACTGCCCAGTCTGGGCGATACGACCCTGCAACCTGCTGGGTTGCATCGCCACCGGTACCCGGGGGCAGAGACTGGCATGTGCATCTTGGGCCATGAATGTGTTAAGCAATGTGGTGTCCGCGGTTAGTACTTGGATGGGTGACTGCATCATATTGGCTTTTTATGATCCATCAAAACCCATTTATTAGGGTTTAGTAAAATTTTTGTATATTGGTACAGAACCATCCATAGGCAAGGTTTTTTTAGAATATACATACAGTTGATGTGCTACTGCAAGCTTTACTTTTCTTTATAGCTATAGCTGATTGAGAGAATGTCTATTAGCTGTGACTTACATTTAATGAACCATGCCTCCTCAGCCTTTTTATACTGATCGAGTAGAGGCTTGCAAGCTGTCATGTGGTCAGGATTCTCATAACACATACAATCTTCAAAGCGTTGACGTAGAATGGTAAGGATTTCATTGTCCACAAGCCTGAAATAGAGATATGAAAAATCTTAGCTGTTATTTGAGTTCTACATGACTATTTTTATCACAGTGCAAGTGTTTGGAAGTAGCTTGCTTGATATCAATTTTTCTTAGTAAATATCAATTGAATTTACTTGAAGATATGAAGGACTAGACTAGGTTTAGAAGTGTTCTATTTGCTGACAAGAATTAAGTGTGCATGAAGTAGACAGCCATTAATTATGTGAATACATAATATAATATAATACCCATTCAATACCTTATAGCTGCACTTTAGTTGATCCTGTAAATTGTAGGTAATATACAGACTACATAACCTTGCCTAGATGTTATACAGACAGAGTATAGAGGTAAGCACCTCCTAACTATAACTATAACTATCATAGGTAACCTGATAATAATAAAATCCTACTTATTAAAAATAAATAATGATATTTATAGGTATAGAAATAATAATTATAGGTACCTATCTCGCTTGAACTGGCCGTTAGCTTCAAAGTCACATACGACATCGTCAGAATAGCATTGATCTATGGTAGGAACCCGGCGAAACTTCTGGTGATACCATGGGTATTTCGTCTGGTTCGGCACGACCACCGTTTCTGAAGCAAAAATTCAATGGTAAGATGTTTGCTTACATAACAACAAAACAGATGAGCTGATACCAGTTCATGATGATGTAGGAACCTACCTCGGAACCATGTGACTGGAGTATCTATAGCATTATATAAAGCTCGGCTAAAAGCCCGTATCAAGTTATTATCCTGAGTTTCCGGTTCCTTGACCATTTTAGATGTAAAATTAAGAAATTAGAACGACATTCAACATCCACCTTGTGTCGAAGTCTTCTTTTTTTGTCAAAAATGACTGACATGACAGACATGACTTTTGATCAACAACCTAAAGTCAATGTCAACTTCAAACAATTATGTTTGTGGAAGACTTTTCATATTTTTGATTGTAATGGAAGAAAAATAAATTGGCTTTTTAACGAAGAATTCACTCTCTTTAGCTTTGTAACAACGTTACTTTTATTTTAATAAACTCTGCAAAATTTATAGGTAATTAAAACTCTACATTCGGACTTTATCAAAATTCAACCTGCGTTGAGTTAGCGACTGTATATCGCTAATAATAGCCCAGTACATACGTTGCATACTCACTGCCGCGATTCGGCTTGTCCGAGGCGTTTCCGCGTCCTGCGATTTTGCTTTTTTTAAGCAGCGATTTGGCTTTTTTTGAAACTACGTCTTGGGTCTTGCTTCTTGCAGCAGTCGGCGGCGGCGGCGGCGGGGCGGCGGCGGCAGAACGGAATTTCTTAGAAGTTTTCATAAAAGTTTTTTCATTACACATTCTCTGAAAGTAGGTCGGAAGTTGCCTGCGCAACGGGATGAAGGTTATATGTCCCTGGGGACGAAAAGCATAACTTTCATCAAGGACAAGTACAAAAAAAATGACAGCTGTCACCTCACTTTTCTCTTGAACCATGAATTCTATCTTTAAACAGCCACTCAACTTCAACTTCTTGTAAGATGACTTTTGCGTCTGGTTTGACGCAATTCATACAGCCATTCAATTTCAGCATGATGTAAAATTTAAATAAATTAAAGGTAAAATGCCTTACTATAATTTACTTTCAATTATTACTTTAAATAACATAGATTTCGGCAAAATATTACCATTTTTGAAATGATAAAAACGAATGGTAGAATAGATCTCGGTATTCTTCCATGTTTATTAAACCATGGTAGAATAGCGAGAGCTGCTATGGCTAATATGCCATATATGAAGAAGATTGTTTATGCCTAATAAAAAGAAAGCGGGAAAACGGCAATCCTATCTTCATTTGATTTTTCAAGTTTGGGTTTTATTTTAGGTTGTTTTGTTTATTACTGAGTTCAGACAGTGATATAGACATAAATTTAACGCCTGATTTTATAAAAAAAGAGGCTAATGCAGTCGTGGAAAACCTTTCACCACATAAATCAAAATGAAGGTATCAAGGAAGTATTAAGGTAAATGGCCCGCTGAGTAAACAGTAAAATCGTTATAAGAAAACGTTTTGTTATTATATTTTAAAAGACTTACAAACCTTCAATATTATGGAGCGTATATTCCATGTTAAAGACAACATTACTACTGGTACTAAACACAATGTACTTAAAATAGGTACCTACACGATGTTGAACTTAAATAATTAATTTTGTTTAAAAAAATTGTAATCGACTTAATTTTTTATAGTTTTTTCATAGATTTTCATGGATCCCGTTGTCAGAATCAGAACTAAACCAAATTAAGGGAAGCACCAGCTTTCATATAAAAAAAAGGATCATTAAAATCGGACCACGCAGTCAAAAGTTCTGAGGTAACAAACAAAAAAAAAAAAGACGTGTGGCACTCGGGGACTGCCGCGGTAAAGCTATTGCATAGCATTTTGTATCAACTTATGCAATCATAATTTTATTTATTTATTTTATTCATGCAGTATTGCTTTTTCTTTGATATTAATTCAAGTTACACTTTTTGAGCGTGGTGACCCTATACACCTATATATTTTCTCATAAACAGCTGCTTATGTATTCGTCCGATTTCGGAGCAGCTCGTCTCGATTCGTGCGAGTTTCGTAGAGTCGTACAATACGTCTAATCCATTGATATCCTTCTACGGTCTAATCGCACGCACACAACACAACGCCGTGTCGAAGACTGCCGAACTGAAACGACGTTAGACGATGCACGGCCTTCAAGCCACACCTCCTTGCCCGGCGGAGTGGGGAGCGTGAGGTTTTTTCGTTACGGAATTTCTGGATTCGGTCCCCGCGCTCAAGGCCCGCGATAGAAGCTATGCAATAGCTTAACAGTCGAATATAAAAAAAAAAAAGACGTGTGGCACTCGGGGACTGCCGCGGTAAAGCTATTGCAATGCCATCTAGAGGCGAGTTGCTGAACTAAAGAGACAAACGTCAAGGTTTTTTCGTTACGGAATTTCTGGATTCGGTCCCCGCGCTCAAGGCCCGCGATAGAAGCTATGCAATAGCTTAAAAAAAAAAATATCAGTCAACTCAGTACCTACCCAGGGTAGGTATAGGTACTATATATGTATATCTATGTTCTTACGAATATGTTCGGTACTACCACGGTACTACCCAGCAGAATTCTTATTCTGTGTTTAATAATAATAATGCCAGACAAATTCTTATGTGACTATTTGTTATGATTATTTTTGCAATAAACTATTCTATTCTATTCCATGTGTAAGAACTATTACAATCGGCGCCCACGTTTAGTACCTAGTGGTCGTTTAGTCTAAAATGCGACACAGGAACAAAACAAACATACCTACTTAAAATTAAGTATATACAACGGCTGGTGAATATAATTATGTACCCTCGTTTGCGTGAATATACTTCTAACACTTTCCTGGCCCAAGACGCACCTCGTTCACTTGCCCTCACCTCGAGGGGCTAGACAGTAAATGCGTTAAATAGCGTGCGCGCAGGTGCTACAACTCTACAAGCTCTACGACTACGACAAGTCATTGGACATTTTAGGCAGCTGCATCGAACATAACATCTACTAAGGTCCATCCAACCTAAGATCAAGCAGCCTAGTACCTAGACTATGCCTAGGTAGGAAGGTACTTTCTCGATCTAAACAAACTATCTGTCAGCCTACGACGATAGTGAAGATAATGTTAGATAGGTAGGTATGTAAGGCAGCTGACATCCAGACTATCTTTGTTCTTCAGAAAAGGGCGGTACGCGCTATTTATAAATTAAATCCACGTGACTCGTTGAGGGAATTATTTAAAGAAATAAATATTTTAACAGTAATATCGCAATACATCTATGAAATCTAATGTATACACACAAAAACAGAGATAACTTTATGAAAAGGTGTGATGTTCACAATAAAAATACAAGAAACAAGAACAAATTACACATCCCATCATATAGATTACGAAAGGTAGGGAAATCATTTGTGGGCAATTGCGTAAGATTCTATAATAAGCTTCCATCTGAAGCAACTGAGCTCCCTATTCGTAAATTTAAACTGTACATAAAACGAAATCTTATCAAGAAAGCCTATTACTCCGTAGATGACTACGTAAATGATGTTAATGCTTGGCCGGATGTTGCCCAGTTCCATACAGACAATAGTATGTAAGACCAGTTAGACTTAGTTATCCTAAGATTGTATTAGTTGATAAGCGATGGACTTGCTAGTGGTTTCTTTTTCACTTCTTCCGCTAGTGGACAAAAAATTGAAGTGAATTAAAGTCAATTGCACCTTATTTCTTGTTGATAGTAATAACTATTTATCAAGCTGTTTATATAGTAAAAATTTGACTTGTCTAAGTACTTATTTTGTAAGTCTAAAGAAATAAACGATTTGACTTTGACTTTGACTTTGTAAGATACTGTGAATCTCTCTTCTCGGTTTTTGAAATTCCATGTAACTACTTTAGGTAGGTACGTAGGAAAAATGTAGGAATCTGTGTTATTTTAATATGGTGTGAAAAGCAACTATTATACACCTCATTGGGTGCGAACACTTATTTTCTAGTTTTATGTAGGAATTTTGAAATTTCTGATGAGTCCAAGAGTCAAGGTCTAAACAAAACCAAAGATCCTAGGATCTTACGTTACGTAGGGGTCTAAAATGGGTCGAAACGGAGGTGTCGTAGTGTCATTTATACGGTCTCCCGTAGCTGCGTAGCACAATCTACGAAGCTACGAAGGTCTACGATAAAAACGAAGTGTTTATTTTTTTTGCGTCCAGATCAAGTACTTACCTACACTTTTGCTACGAGGTTATCAAAATATGTAACTAGTGTAGGTATCATGTTTTGTTAATCTGGACGCAGCTTTATCTTTCATTTATAATAATAAAACTTTCTTTTCACATATATCATATGTGATAAGATATACTATATGTAGTATATTCATAATTAAATATCAAAATATAATAGGTCAGAAGAGAGTAGGTATACCTATCTATTCGGACCACAGTAGCAGCTGTGCTTCTGCTAGTGTACCAACCAGGTTACCTCTATTTATACGTCCGTACATACAGATAGTCCAAGATAATTTCAAAGAGAATGGTAACGCTCATTGATTAGGTAAATTTAATTAATCAATGGTAACGCTACGCTGTAGGCTACGCTATAATTTGATTTGCCATGGTAAAAAGTTAAGGATGCAAGCAGTTGTCTTCTTTGCGGCAGCCAAGGAGTTTTTAATATAGTAGGTACCTAGCTTCGTGGCAGCAGCAGCAGCCATTGAGCGAAGGGCGGGGGCATTCGCGCCTGCGCTCTGAACTTGTCATCCCTTCGGGTCGGGTTGCTAGTCACAACAAAAGAGGAATCTCACTGAACCCGTGTAGTGTTTTGTAATTCACATTGTTATAAAAGCATTTTGTTGAAGAATATCTATAATATAATATTGCCGGTCACATTTCATCAGGCGCAAACTTTTGTTAAAAACCTTACCGAAGTTATTTACTTGCTGAAAAAATATCAAGTAAATTTTGAGCTTTTTCTAGGGAAAAGTAATAAAAACCGCGCATGATGCAGCTTCGTAGAATATTTCCGGCGTTATGGAAGCTCCCGCTGAGCTTGCAACCCAGTTATTCCTGTCTATCCGCGGGTTCGTCTGTCAGTGCAGTGCGTGAAGGCACAGTGTTGTGTTGACCCGCGGTGCGGTCCGGTGTAATGTTGCGGCTCGCAGTGGTTTAGTAGCGAACGAGACGCGCGCTCAAAAACATTACCCGCGGCGGCGGCGGCGGTTCCTCGGCCTCATGCGAGTGTCACGGCATGAGAGGATGCGATGGCGCTCCCAGGCTGCCTTCTTCATCTTCGTTATATTCTTCGCTGTCTTTGGGGTGATCGTTCTGATGGAACTGCTTCTTTTGGAGCGGTCACCGCTTCCCGGCTCAGCGCGGCGATTCGCCGACGAGCTTCAGGTGAATTTTTCATTTTTATTAAAAAACATACCGTAGTACGGTACATAAATACTATTTAATTTTACAAAAAAAAAAAAAAATCGGTACCTATATCTACTTAAATCATTTGTAACTAGTTACCTATATTTAATTACTCATAAAGATCGATCCTGAATTTTAATTTTTTCCTGAAATTAAAGTTTGAGTTATTATGGAAACGCAAAAATAAACTGCGGTTAATCATCGAACAAGTGAATTTTAGTGACACCTTGATTTGGCCTTGTGTTTGTTTTGAAGTAATACGTAGGTACAAGTACTTAGGTATACCTACCTACCTAAGCACTACCTATTTTATAAACCATAGAACGGGCTAATTCGAATGTGATTCATAAATAATACTAAGGTATAATAGGTGTAGGTAGGTACCAACCTATATTTTACCTATATTATGTTGTCTCACTGGTGGGAAAAGACTCCCTCAAACTTTTTCACAAGTTGCGCTCGTTGTCACAAGATTGGTGGGACACCATACTTCCTGGAACCTGTTAGCGTCTCCTTGAATTTAAATAAAATGTCAAGTGCGAGTCCAACAAATTTAATGATTCTCTATTATAAAACATCATTTCGTTTGAAGGAATTAGCAAGTTCTCAGTTCATGGGTAAGCACAAAACAATAAACAAAATAGAGATCTGCCTCAGTATAACCACCAGTGGTGTATTTGCCTTTATACTACGTGGGCCAGTGGCCCAGGGCGCCAGGCAGCAACTACAAAAAAAAAAATCCCGGCTCGCTTTGCTCGCCGTTAATTCTATTCCTGTTTTGTTGTCAGGCATAAATGTGTTCTGAGCTTATTATCCTTACTACCTAGTCTTTGCTGACTGGTACACCAGTTTCAAATGGTTGCGGCTTAATAAACTCGCCGATATTTAATTTGGAAGGTCTCTCTATGTTCGCGACCGCTTGTGTAAAAAGGACTATCTTCCTTTTTGACTTCATTAGGAACAAATTTCTTTAGAAATTAGACAGAAATAAAACTAAAGGTTCGATGAAATTGTTAGTTTTGTACAGGTATAGTAATGAAGTAACCGTGCAAGTGCTTGCCTATTAAACCGTGCACTGCGCGTGGCCTGATTAACACGCACTTTGCCGGTTTTTTTCTTTTATTTATGGGGCGACAAACCGTTAAGACCAGGACACACATTTTTAAAATATGACACTGATAAGCACACTGTGAGTTCGTCGTGTTTAGGTTCCTAATTAGATTAATTACATTACATTAGATGGTTCGGTCCGACGATGCGAAGGATTAAGCCCCGGTCGTTCACCAGTGGATTCAATACATTAACACCTACTCCTAACGGAAAACATCGACACCGTTAGGAAAAGTTAGCGTTTCTTTATCAAAGCCGGAGCCCAACCAAGAAGGTAAACATTTCTGTACATGTCAATGTGGTCCTTACCAGAAACTTTGACTACAAGCTTCATCACAGGCACGACAGTAAATTAACATCAGCAAACAGATGACCTAAAGGAAATATTTTTAAAACATAATCCTTACATGTAGGGGTAAAAACCAGCAATGTAACATGGAAAAAGTTCCTCCTTGAGCGAAACTAGGCAGAATGCAGATAGTTAATTTCACAGTATCGTTCCGCTCATCAATGGGCGGATAATGGAGACGATCCTTCAATCACCATTTAAACGTAAGAAGGTACCTTGAGATACGGCAAAAACGCGCTTATCAGGTGTGTCAAAATGTGTAAAACATTCAAAATTTACCCTCTATATTTCCAAAACTACAGATTCTGTTTCGAAAAAGTTTACAGGAAAACAAGTGTAGACGTTGTTCGGAACCCCACAAGTAAATCTCGCTGTAGGGGCTCGTCGAAGGTGTAAGACTTCAACTAGGGCTGGTCGGGAATGATGTCCAAGTAAAAACACTTCAGAACACTTTAAGTTGGTTTATTCAACCATACACTCAACTACGCACTTAATACAAAAGGTCACTGCAACTGCACTTTAATAATTCACTTTAATAATTTTCCATATCACTTGTTCACTCTTCGATCGCTTAGAACTGAATAATCAACCGGCCAAAAGGCCCAGCTTTTATACCTAAATCGGTCCCGCCTAGAAAATTCCACACATTTCCCGAAGCTATAGCTATCCCTTTCTTTATTCTAGAATATTTTATTGTCCTTGTCTTTCCTTTCTATTCGTTCCAGAAACTAATCTATACATATATAGGTAGGCATGTATAGCGAGTCGCTCGGGCGCAACTACTATTACTTATTCTGTTTACCTAAAATAACATTCGATTTTGAACTCTATTTTAAAACAACAAGTTTATGAAGTATTCTAAATATTTTAAGCCTTATCTAATCTACATAAAGTCGTCGTCGCTAACATTCTCCCCCTCAGTGCGCGTTCCACCAAGCACTATATCCTTGGAAGCGACGTCACAATACTTCTTTCTTGGATGGGATGAGAAGTAGCTTTCATCGATAAGCCGTCCTGTTCGCCGAAGAGCTTCATAGTATCTTCCTGTGGCTAGGTGCTCTGATTCAATGCTCAGCCAGTTTCCTTTGACAGATTCTGTATCCTTCTGACGCCTCATTGTATTTCGAAGCAGGCGAATCCATCCACTTCCTTTGGTGGTAGATATGTCTGAAGATTCGGCCATAATCATTGCCTTTCTGCTTTTTCTCAAGTTCCTTGTTTCTCGTGACGCGAAAGTTTCTTCTTTTACTAGCGGTTCTTCATTCTCTGCCTTTGCTGCTGTTGTCTGCGTCACGACGACTGGTGAAGTTTCCGATGGAGTTTCCTCGACACTGGTTTTCGTGGGGTTCTCCTGCTGGACTTTGGTTACCAGAAGTCCAGCGCCGGGTGTATGTTCCAGTTTCTTAATTTCAGTCAGCTTAGCGTCGGCTGTGTTGCTGGGGTATCGCTGCTGGATCTCAACCGCGAGAGTTTTTTCATTTATTGTGCGGCAGTAATTTACGTAGTTTACTGCTGCTGTCGCACCTGGACGAACACCATGTAGCACCCATCCCAAGCTGGTAAACGATGCGACTGGCTCGTTGCGTTTTCCTTTCTGAACTTTCCTCGTCACGATGAGATTCCAGTTATCTTGTCCAATTAGCAACATTGGCCTTTGCTTCTCGTACAGAAGTTCATTTTTCAAATTCTTCAGATGACTACATTCATCGATAATTTTCTCGTCGATACCTTGAGATGTCAGCCTCAGATTTTCTATCGTGCGCACTCCTTTCAGTATGCACTTGTCTTTTCTAGAGGCTCCTTTAATTTTCAAATCCATTTTCTTGGAGTTCTTGATTTCAACGTTCTTTCCACCAACAGTTTCAATTTTCAGCGGTTCTGCTGTTCCAGTGACTCCAATGCGACGAGCAATGTCTTTATCAATCAATGACACTGTAGAACCTTCATCCAGCAGTGCCAAAACTCGAGTGGTCCCCTTCGGTCCGTAGACATCTACAGGAATCATCTTCAGGTAGACCCTCTCTCTGTCAGCTGTCGCGTAAACGGATGTCACTGTTTCCTTTTTCTCTTCCTTGGTGTTTTCTTCCTGCTGCGATGGCGGTGCTGAAGCATGGTAAGCTTGCTCCAAGTGCAGCAGGGTATGGTGAGATCGCTCACATTTCTTGCAGGGCGATGCTCTGCAGTTAGTCTTCAAGTGTTTTCCACGTAAGCACAGGAAGCAGAATCGATTCTTCTTAGCGATCTCCCATCTTTCATTTGTAGATGCTTCCTTGAACTCTTCGCATTCGGTGAGCCAGTGATTTTCTTTACATAGGACGCAGAACTTGGGTTTCTCAGACGCCGTTTCTTCTTCGTCATCTGTCGCTGTATTCACTTGATGACGTGTGTATCTCTTTTTGCTGCATTCTGGAGGAGCGTAGGCGGCACACAAAGAGGATTCATGGTTCAAGAAGTTCTTGATTTTAACCAGTTCAGGTTCATCACCACTGCGTGCTTTGAAATCGAACCATCTTATTCGGTACAACGATGTCAATTTTTCAATAATCTTCATGCACGTTTCTGGCGAATGCAGGTATTCCGTTTTGTTCAAGGCGCTGATTGTAGCAACTGCATTACTTATGTGGCTTGCAAAAACGCATATTTCCCTCGGTGTCTCGCCAACTTGGGGCAGCTCTTTAATCTTTTCAATTTCGGCGAGTGCGATTTGCTCTGGCCTTCCAAATCTCTGTTCTAGGGCACTCACAACATCGTCAGGGTTAGAAGCCACAAACAACAGACTTCTCACGACTTCCCTGGCTGTTCCTTTGATTGCTTTTCTCAGTCGAGCCATGTTCTGCACATCTGTGCAATCAGCAGCGCTGTCCAAATATGCCCTCTTGAAAGGCAACCATTCTTCATAATTCCCATCAAAGTCTGGAAGATCCCAAACCTGTGCGTGCTGTCCAAATCTAGTGGCTCTGATGATAGCTTCGGCAAGTTTACTCATATCACAACTAAGGCCTGGCTGGTCCTTAGCAGGTGGGACTTGTATCTGCCTTTGTAGTTTTGGCTTATCTAAAAACTTTGTCGATTGTTCGACCCATCGTTCCACCTGTACTGATCTTTCCTCGTCAAACTCATCATCTTCCGAATGAATTTCTGACGGACACTGGGATCCTCTGACACTCATCCGAGCGAAATTCGCGGCGATTGTAGCTGCTTTTTCTTCGGCTTTAACAATGGCAGCTTCAGCATTGGCAGCTTCCGCTTCAGCTTTGGCGGCGGCAACGGCGGCTTTAGCTTCGGCAGCGGCAGTGGCAGCTTTAGCTTCGGCAGCGGCGTTGGCAGCGGCGGTGGCAGCTTTAGCTTCGGCAGCGGCGTTGGCAGCGGCGGTGGCAGCTTTAGCCTCGGCAGCGGCAGCTTTAGCTTCAGCGGCGGCTTTGGCTTTGGCTGCTGTGGCTACAGCTCTGGCTGTAGCAATCTTCGCTTTAGCCTCCTCAAGTTCTTTTTCTTCTAGTGCCCGAAGAGCAGATGACTGCGATCTTCTTGAGGATTTCATCGACCTTGAAGCAGGAACAAAGAATGCAGAAGAAGCTGACGGTGGAATCATAGCAGATCCTCCAATGTTCTTCGGCTTTACATCACCAGTTGCAGGATACAATGATTCTAAAGAAACAAACGGTGGAACATCTTGTTGTCCTCCAATATTCTTAGTTTTTACACGTGCTGACCTCCTTAATTGCCCTGGCAGTATTGCTGGGCTTTCGAATGCTTCCGCTGTCCCAGACGGTACAACTGTGCAAGGAGTTCCAATGGACAACGGAGCGGCGGTGCTCAAGTCAGCCAGCATGTTCAATGACGAAGTTGAACTGTATTCGGCACCCGTCTTCCCGGGGCAGATCGGTGATCTGGAGCGTACAATAGGCATGATGCGAAATCACTTCCCAATCCGGCTTTCGAAGGTCGAAGGACCAAAAACTGTAGGGGCTCGTCGAAGGTGTAAGACTTCAACTAGGGCTGGTCGGGAATGATGTCCAAGTAAAAACACTTCAGAACACTTTAAGTTGGTTTATTCAACCATACACTCAACTACGCACTTAATACAAAAGGTCACTGCAACTGCACTTTAATAATTCACTTTAATAATTTTCCATATCACTTGTTCACTCTTCGATCGCTTAGAACTGAATAATCAACCGGCCAAAAGGCCCAGCTTTTATACCTAAATCGGTCCCGCCTAGAAAATTCCACACATTTCCCGAAGCTATAGCTATCCCTTTCTTTATTCTAGAATATTTTATTGTCCTTGTCTTTCCTTTCTATTCGTTCCAGAAACTAATCTATACATATATAGGTAGGCATGTATAGCGAGTCGCTCGGGCGCAACTACTATTACTTATTCTGTTTACCTAAAATAACATTCGATTTTGAACTCTATTTTAAAACAACAAGTTTATGAAGTATTCTAAATATTTTAAGCCTTATCTAATCTACATAAAGTCGTCGTCGCTAACACTCGCACTTGCCCGGATTTTTTAAATGAAGTAGGTACCTACCTTATTAATTATTTTTGCCGCCGTGGTTTAACGGAAATCAGATTAGGTATTGATTGGATGTGGCCAATGGATTGGTTATTACTTTTTCATCGATTTAGCAACAATATTAAATAAACTACAGAAGACTGCGGCTTTCATTGATTGTGGCAAAATGTTCAACCCTTACTTAGACCCCTCTATATCGTTAGACCCCAAATATCATCTGACATCATCATACACATCTATAACCACCGGGTTAAAGACGAATCAATCGATACCGCATTTGTTGAAATTGAACGAGTAGTCTCAGCGCTACGTGGGAACATAATATAGCCTTTTTTTAATATTTGCTGATATAGCGGCATCAGAAATAAATTATCTGTAAAAAATTCAACTGTCAAACTGTCACGGTTCATGAGATACAGCCTGGTGATGGACGGATAGACAGCCGGATTGACGGACGGTCAGCGAAGTCATAGTAATAGGGTCCCGTTTCACCTACCCTTTGGGTGCAGAATTCTAAAAATCTGCTTCATACATACAAACAAACATATGCTAACATCTTATGTCAAATAACGAGAGGAGGGTTATTTATTACGGTTGGTCGGGTAAAAAAGATGGGTTTAATTATGTATGTTTAGATTATAATGCTTATTTTACTATTGTATAGAAAATCTCTTTTATAATATTACATAGGTTATATAATATCCAAATATATGTTTTTTTTAGATAAGTATAGGATATATACTTATCTAAAAAAAACGAAATGAATTGTTTAATTTTAAATGTAATTTTAAAAGTATTAATTTCAAATGATTTCAGAAACCCTTATGTTAAATTTGATGAATAGGTAATTTGTGGACATCTGATTTTAGTTTTGTAACAAGCAAATAAATTTTGTTAGCAAATGATTCAGTATTTTGAAAAATTTACCAAGTATTTGTACCAAGTAAGTAATTATTTGTAGTAAATGTGGTCATAAAAAAAAGGTTATCACGAAAAAACTAGCACGACAGCGAACATCGTGATACTAATATAGACTGTCGAGGATGATGATAAGTAGGTACCTACTCTTAATTAGTACTTACGTATTCTTTATTAGTATTTACTTACGTACCTACTAATAAAGAGAAGACCATGTGGTGCTGGCTTAGAATTTGCACCACAACTCTTCCCGTGAGTGTTGTAAAAGGCGACTAAGGGATATTAAACGGGGTTGGGCAGCAGCGCCCCTTGCAGAACAATTCTACCACCGAACGGCGATCCCCAACCCGCATGCCTATCGTGGGGATTATGGGCATAACCCCCTATTAGATAAACGCCAACAAGGTGCTTATCAGGGGGAGGCCTGCGTCCAGCAGTGGACCAATACAGCCTGTTGAGGTTGAGGTTCAGGTAATACGGTAGACTCAGGCCTCCCCTGATGAGCGCCTTACCCCCGAATTCTCAAACGCAAATCAGGTTTAAGCTCGTCTCAAGTCGTGGTTTTTTGACAGTTTTCAATGAAATACTGTCAAATATTCGTCACTTGAGATGTGCTTAAATCTGAGATGCGTTTGAGTATTCGGGGGTTATTGGCTTTTATGTCAAGGGCTACCTATGGGGCCACCATCCTCATAATCGCCACAATTTGTTCTATTTTCTTTAAAATTATTTCTGTTTCTGTGTCTAGAGTTTGGCCATCGAATGTTGAAACGTATTAAGTTGCACTATATTTAAATGACAACATTAAATCTACAATAACTAATTACTATGTATACCATATACTTAGTATCTACTAATTGAGTTTGTCTTAAAAAACTATAAACCGACTTCAATTACTTGTATGGTTTTCTCATGTCAGAATCGGAACTGAATTTGGTTACTTGACCAAATTGAGACAAAACGGGTAGCACAAACTTTCAAATAAAAAATAATCATCAAAATCGGATCACCCAGTCAAAATTCTGAGGTAACAAACATGAAAAACCAGTCTGCCAGAATTGAGAACCTCATCCTTTTTTTGAAGTTGCTTAAAAACAAATTGTCGATGATTTGATATTATGGTGAGCTTGTTTTACCTCAGAAATATGTCTAGCTATGGTTTATCCATTTTGAATGAAGCATGTTAGAAAACAAAATACGACACAAATAAAATCAAATGTAAACGATACTTATACCCATTTCAGTGTGTTTTAGCATTTGACGGTTGGACGCTTGTCAGGATGTCGCCCAGTTCCACACCGAAAATAGTATGTAAGAACATAAATTAGTTGTGTTAGACTTAGATATGCAAAGATTGTATTAGTTGATAAGCGATAAACTTGCTAGTCGTTTCTTTTTCACTTCTTCCGCTAGTGGACAAAAAATTGAAGTGAATTAGAGTCAATTGCACCTTATTTCTTATTTGGTTGTAAGTACCTACTATTTAACAAGCTGTTTATATAGTAAGCATTTGACTTGTCTAAGTACTTGTTTGGTAAGTCTTAAGTCTAAAGAAATAAACGATTTGTCTCTGACTCTGACGAGTCCTGAAAATGGTGAAATCGCTAAAATGTTGCACGCTTTTGGTCCATTTGACGTGTCCTGAAAATTGAGAAATGCAAGAAATGTCTAAAATGTGGCATTTTGGTCATATTTTAGTAACTACTAATTCCAACTGGCAACTGTAGCGGTCACAAAGTGTCACAGAGGAGGTCACAGAGGCCGCTCAGGAGCCTATTTCAGTTTTCCAACATTAAATGTCGTAATACTTTTTAAACTTTAGCGATTTGTTAACATAATTAATGATTTTAGTTGTAGTTATCGCCAACCTTCTATTATTATTTCCCCTACGTTTCCACCGCGTTACAGCGATCGTATCGGATACTGACTTCAAAAAAAGGAGAAGGTTCTCAATTCGTCTGTTTTTTATGTTTGTTATTTCAGATCTTTTGACTGAGTGGTCTGATTTTCATGTTTTTTTTTGTTTGAAAGCTGGTGCTTCCTGTGTAGTCCCATTTTAATTTGGTCCAGTTCTGACAATGGGATTCATATCATACATAGATGTCAGTTTTTAGTTTTATTACAACAAAATCAATTATTTTACCGTACGATATCGGATCAGATTAATTAATCAGTAGCCTGCCAGACTGTACTTTCCCAGTCAATTTTTAAAGTAACTTAATTTGAAAATTTCTAATATATTAGGTTCCGTACCCAAAGGGTCGTGGGATGTAAAAAAATATATATTTGGTACTACAGACACACACAATTAACATAGAGATACAATTCCAACAAAAGTACAATAGGTTTCATAATTCAGACAAGCACTTTAAAAAGTAAGTAAGTAACTAAGTACTTAGTGCCGTACCTCATCATGATCACCATCAACCTATTTTAGTCTATTTATTTATTTATTTATTTATTTATTTATTTATGGACACCCAACAGAAAAAACACGTCGCATACCTACAGAGTAAAAAAAAATATAAAGTGGTCTTAAGTCTAGTGTTTTTCTAAATACAGAGTGCCACAGCATGGGCAAAATTATGGGTCGACTAAACTAACAATGCAAAGACAAACATGAACATAACAGAAATAGGGTAGGTAGTAGAATTAGAAGTACCTAATAAAAATATGAATAAAAGCTAAGGAAAACTTATCAGCTAGATAAAATAAACTTAAATTAATTAACATAAATATAGTATGTAGATAGGTACTGGAAGCTAAATATTATATAAATGATCAAATTACATTTTCTTGATATTAGGTAGGTATAATGTATAATGTATCTACTGTTGGACATAGGCCTATCCTAAGAAGCACTATAGCGCCCTGCGTTCTTAAATTCACAATTCTGTCCATTCCAAGGTTGCCTGGAAAAGATCGCTTTTGAACGATAAGGCCGCCCATTATACTTGTCTTATGAAATGTCTCTTTGTAATGAAGTAAAGATAAAGATAAATATTTATTTATTTACTTTAACATAATGTCGTCGGTTACAGTTGTAGATCTTAAATAATAATAAATGTTTCAATTATGTTCGACCTTAAAATTAGGCATGCAAATACCATTTAAAATTGTATTTGTAATAGGTAAATTGCTTTAAAAATTCAATAGTTAAAGTTTCAGATAGTAAAAAAAAGTCAATAACATTGTAGTAGCACTTACTTAGTAATAATTGTTTTAGTTTAGCTTTAAACATAATTCTCACTAGTAGTTATTTTGGTATGTCAAGTTTTTGTTACTATATTGCAAATTCAGGGCCACCATACGCACTCTCACTATAATGCCCACATTGTATGAATTATTTTGGCAATTAATTAAATGAATTTGCCTCGCATACTCCAGCGCGATGATGCTGGATATCCAAAAATAGAAATGATGCGGCAACTTATTTTTATCTATGGATATATGCATGACCTTCTTCGGCTTAACTGAACTTTAAGTTGATCATTAAGGTAATTAAATGCCCTCAATTAATGGTACAAGAATAAACAGTTGACGATCCTATTAATATTAAACAGTGTGAGGCTGAAAAAAATATCGTTTCAGATCTTGAAAAAGTAAACCTAAGTCACAAAATATGTAGATAATTATAGTAGGTAGTAAGTAGCCTATACCGCACATCTTAGAAAAACATTTTAGCAAAGCTTTGTCGGTATTTGTTAACATCCCTCTGGGCAGCTCCTGCTCTGACGTTAATTAAATTCCTTTGGACATTTTCTGTATCTACCTACATTGAGGGATAAACTAAGGATAAACAAGTAAGAAGAGCAAGATAAACCACGTCTAAGTATTATTAATGTTATGAGAATAACGAAGCTATTAGTTCATTATTAGTTCGGTATCGAGCGATTAGCTACACGCTAAACTCTACTTGCTACTTTATGCAAAAATTATGTAAAATGAGAGTATATGAAAAATGTATAACGTATATTTTTTTAACGCATGTGACGAATTTACTTTCAATAAATAAATAAAATAAATAAAAAATGCAGGACAATTCACACAACATTATCTAGCCCCAAGTTAAGCAGAGCTTGTGTTATGTATGAAGTGTATCAAAATGTGACGAATTTTCTTTGTGGCAAATGTATAAACCCCTGGAATTCGGTGCCTTTGCTGATGAAATACCGTGAACAAAATAGACTTTTAAAATTAAAAGTACGTTGACTTCAACTGCATAATACATCCGACAGAGAACCAAAGTTATCGACATAGCTCAAAGAATTAGCAAACTGAAGTGGCAGTGGGCCGGCCATATCTCGCGAAGAACCGATAACCGCTGGGGTAAACGAGTTCTTGAGTGGAGACCGCGACTCGGCAAACGTAGTGTAGGACGCCCTCCGGCCAGGTGGGATGACGATCTGCGAAAGGCTGCAGGCAGATGCTGGATGCGTCAAGCTGAAGACAGGGCGCTATGGCGCTCATTAGGGGAGGCCTATATCCAGCAGTGAACTAATATAGGCTGATGATGATGACTTCAACAATCCATATTGTCTGGCCAAGATTATGACTATATGGTCCAAGGAGGACCCTTGGCTACGCCGACAATACTTCTGCTCAATTTTTTTTATGTGATCTGAAGCCCCTTGAAATGACTCTCCTATCTCACGAAGAGCCGGCTACTGGGGTAAACAAGTTCTTTAGCGACTCGACCAACGTATTATAGGACGCTCTATGACCAGGTGATGACTGATGGTAAATGTGCCGGAGCTATTTTCAGTGGAAGCTGATTATTCAGCCGGCAGCGCAGAAATAAAAAGTTCGGCTTTGGTTGGTTTGGTAAGTTCGTATTTTGGAAACCGTATTTATTCTCAGAATAGACACAAGCAATGCGCAGATTGCAGGGATTCAAAGAAATCAATTTTACTGTAGGTATAGTACAACATATTCTTTCACAGACAAATTCACAGATCAGATCTGTGAATTTGTTTTTAAATTTTACACAGGAAAATTATTATTGGTGTGATCGTAATAAGGTTTTGACGTAAAATTGGAAAGAAATAAGATTTGACAGTGACATAGATAGGGATGGTTAGCTGTGTGGTGCTGGCTTAGAATTTGCACCATCCCATCTCGACTAAGGGATATCCACCGGGGGCGGGCAGCAGCGCCCCCTGCAGGACAATTCTATCACCGAACTGCCATCCCCAACCCGCATGCCCAGCGTGGGGGCTATGGGCATTACCCCCCCATTAGATAAACGCCAACAAGGCGCTTATCAAGGGGAGGCCTGCGTCCAGCAGTGGACCAATACAGGCTGTTGAGGTAGATAGAGTTGTATAAACATGCAAACTTATCTTTTACCTAGTGTTATCATGTTAGATAGACTATTTGTCTATCTAACATGATATTGTATAACAAAACAATAAAATAAAAATTGTTTATTTCTGACAATTTGAAATCCATAGTATGTTAGTACAAGAAAATACAATAATTAACCTAGATGTTAGTACCTATATCATCATCATCATCATCATCATCAGCCTATATTAGTCCACTGCTGGACATAGGCCTCCCCTAATACCTATATAATATAATATTAAAATATAATAGTCCTCATTAAATTGCTTTCTGGATAAGGCTTACCCAGAAAGATGAGGAACATCTATCAGATAACAATGATGACCTGAACAAGATTCCAGGCAGTAAGCTGTAGGCAAGGTGCTATGTGTGTCATTAGGGGAGGCCTATGTCCAGTTAGTTTAGGCTAGTAAAAGTTGATGTTGATGACGAAACTTTAATACGTACGACAAAATCATGGTTGAAATTTGTGCGGAAAGTAAGCATCATCAGGGGTTCTTTCGGTTATTGTTAGCAATCCGATAGTAGGTAGGTAGTAGGTGCGTCCAATTTATTTGTTTATCCAAAACATTGGAAGTAAGGTAACGCTGCTGGGTAAACAGTCATTAATCTTCATTACTGTGCTTTATAGAGCACTTTATATTATACTTGAGCAGGTAGGCTACCTTAACTCCAGATAGAAATATAATGGAGGTACCTCTTATTAAGATGTCCTGGAACTAATTTGAAAGTAAACCTAGATAACCTCAACCTCAACCTCAAAAGCCTGTATTGGTCCAATGCTGGACGCAGCCTCTTACGAAACCCACGTGAAGAGATGGAGTGGTGCAAATTCTAAGGCGGCACACAGCTAGATACGTTAATTACAAAATATAAGTACTGTACGTTTGGCATTTGGCTTTTCGGGCTTAATTGGTTTCCATTTGCAACAGACTTTGAGAAAAAGAGGAGGTTGGCTATGTTCGGCTAGATGTATATTTGTATGTACGCTGTATTCTTCGTCTAATTGTATCCGAATTTGTTGATACTTTTGGTTTGCATAGAAAACAATCACGAGGTGGTCCCGTAATACATTGATTATCGAGGGACTAATATTTCTCCCGCAAAACACAAAAATTAGTGAATATTATACAGAAATTTGAACTCGGTGGTTTTTGTAAAAATAGGAAATTATATTTAATCGTATGACAAGAGACTTCTTTACTGATCGAATTACATAATAGTTTTCGGATTCTGAAGTAAATATTATAATACCCTATTTAATATACGGTACTTATTGGTATTTTGAGAAGACTATTAGATTAGCAAAGCCTAGCGTCTGATCAAGCTTAGAATACTCAACCTCAACTTCAACCTTAACAGCCTGTATTGGTCCACTGCTGGACGCAGGCTTCCCCCTGATAAGCGGCTTATTGGCTTTATTCTATTCATGGGGGGTAATGTCCATAATCCCCACGCTGGGTATGCGGGTTGGGGATCGAAATTTGGTGGTAGAATGGTTCTGCAGGGGCGCTGCTGCCCGCCTCCGTGAGTTACCCTTAGTCGCCTCTTACGACACCCACGGGAAGGGTTGGTGCAAATTCTAAGCCAGCACCACACAGCAAGCTCTGTGTTATGATGGCATTGCCTATTTTCTAACCGAAGTTGTTTTTTTTCACGTATTATAAGAAAACTTACATAGTATGATTGCAAAATATGGTATTTGCTTAATATAACATGCATTAAACATGCATGCTATGCTTCCGAGGGCTAATTACAAGTAGGTATTTACTAAAAAACAAAGGTAAAGAACAAAAGTGTAGGTAATCCAAAGTTATAATTGAAAATATAATCCTTAGTTTAGACCTTAGTATAATCCTTAGAAAACTTATTCGATGAACAAAGGTCTCTCCCTAACTCTACCATAAATTAGGTCCTATGCCATATCCCACCAATCTGTACAGAAAGTTTAAGTCTGCTAGTTCCAAACTGAGTTCCACAAGAGAATAGAGAGAGAGTTCCACACCAGGAGTTAAAATGCTTTGAGGATTATCATCATCATCCTCATCAACAGCTTTTACCAGTCCACTAGAAGATAAAGGTCCCCTCCTGATAAGTTTCTTATCATTAAGGGTAATGTCATAATCCCCACGTTGAGAATGCGAGTTAGGTGTCGCAGTTTGGTGGTAGGTCTGTTCTGTTCTGCTCCTGTCCCAAACGCCCATTGATCAGGAATTCAGTAATATCTATTCTATTCACATAAGACATGCTACAAAAACATTGATAGAATAATACAGTAGAGCAGCATCTCTCGCCCGAGTACAGGCACGTGAATATTTTAGAAGTAAATGCATTAACTATGTATCGAAATTATAAACATTAAAATTATATCATTGTAATAATTGAATTAAATAAACGAGAATAATTATTAAATTGTCTGATGAGCTCAAGTCAAAACTTAAAATTAAGGCAATCTTCCACAGAATAGAAACAATGCTCAATAAATAAATTAAACAACTTTCTAATGAATAACGGACCCTTCAGGGTTCTTACCTTGTTTGGCAGTTTATTATACATTTTGATAGCCATGTTATAACAGTTGCGACTATACAATTGCGTTTTTTAACTAGGCACTAGGCATAAAACCGGTCTTTATGCCTAGTGTTTAATTTATACACCTGTTCAAAAGTATCAAATAATTCCGTAATGTGATTTGACAAATTTACACATTTCAAAGATATACATGCATGGCAAGAAAACTTACATAGTATGATTGCAAAATATGGTATTTGCTTAATATAACATGCATTAAACATGCATGCTATGCTTCTGAGGGCTAATTACAACTAGGTATTTACTAAAAAACAAAGGTAAAGAACAAAAGTATAGGTAATCCAAAGTAATAATTGAAAATATAATACTTAGTTTAGTCCTTAATATAATCCTTAGAAAACTTATTCGCTGAACAAAGGTCTCTCCCTAACTCTACCATAAATTAGGTCCTTTGCCATATCCCACCAATCTGTACAGAAAGTTAGTTAGTAAGTCTGCTAGTTCCAAACTGAGTTCCACAAGAGAATAGAGAGAGAGTTCCACACCAGGAGTTAAAATGCTTTGAGGATTATCATCATCATCCTCATCAACAGCTTTTACCAGTCCACTAGAAGATAAAGGTCCCCTCCTGATAAGTTTCTTATCATTAAGGGTAATGTCATAATCCCCACGTTGAGAATGCGAGTTGGGTGTCGCAGTTTGGTGGTAGGTCTGTTCTGTTCTGCTTCTGTCCCAAACGCCCATTGATGAGGAATTCAGTAATATCTATTCACATAAGACATGCTACAAAAACATTGATAGAATAATACAGTAGAGCAGCATCTCTCGCCCGAGTACAGGCACGTGAATATTTTAGAAGTAAATGCATTAAATATTTATCGAAATTATAAACATTAAAATCAAATCATTGTAATAATTGAATTTTATAAACGAGAATATTTATTAAATTGTCTGATGAGCTCAAGTCAAAACGATGATAGCCATGTTATAGCAGTTGCGACTATACAATTGCGTTTTTGCAGGTATTACTAACCGGTATTTATGCCTAGAGTTTAATTTATACACCTGTTCAAAAGATTCAAATAACTCCGTAGTGTGATTTGACAAATTTACACATTTCAAAGATATCCATGCATGGCAATGTCAGGATCTTATGTTGTTTAAAAATTGGTGTGTGGGGGTCTGTGGAATATTGCACGTAGACATTTTTTTTGCGCTATAAATAAAAGTCAATAATGGTCTTGACATTAAACGACATTACGATGACATTACAATCGAATGTTTTCTTTGTTCTCAGAGCTGGGAAGGCAAGACGGAGACCGGCGGCGGTGACAACGGCGAGCCACCAACGCCGGCGCGAACGCCGCATGACGCCGTCTGGCAACCAGTTGCAGGAACCAAGTAAGTGCACTTTGATTGATCATGCTTCGTAACACCTTTGATCGTCGTGATCATCATCATGTTAATGTTTGCTGGAGGACTTATATGATTGGCCTCACAGATGTTTATTAATCTTTAGTCTCGATAGAACATAGCTACATGTAAAGTTCTATAGAGGCGTAATTTAACGTGTTACACTGTGAGCGTTCGTGTGCTCAGTACGGGGAAAGAAGGCACTCTAAGAGACGTATGCAGCATACGGTGTAACGTACATTAAATAATGTATTATGCTCGCTGCAAATGGAATATTACGCCCCGCAACAACGGTCATGTGGACCGCCCATTTCTTATTGGGCGATCCCTTTAGTCGGCGAAAATGAATTGTATAATCTGTATTACGAATAAACAATTAGTTGCTTTGTATACAACACAACAATAATAAACAAGTTTAGTTAGAAAGCACAGATAGAACAAACTAGCTTCAGTCACAAAACTGTCCCTGGTAACGTTTGCAACCAACGCTTTGTGTCTACATTCATAAACTTTGATCGCTGGTGGTAGATTTTGTTGTAAACTCCACTACAGTTGGAGGCACACTAAGCTTTAGGATGATGTTGACCAAAAGCTTGAGAATGAGACTCTTTTAGCTCTTCTAGTGTAGAGCTCACGTAGAGCCCGGGATGTCTACACTTGAAACCTACGCTAGACTAATGAGCTTGTTTGCGTTTCGAGACATAAAGTACGTCTTACATTATAATCTTCATAAAGTAGGTTCAGTATACAAGCCGGAACCTATAATAATGTCAATTCAGATAGCACAAAAAAATATTTTAAAAATATTAAAAATATATTGACACCATTATTCTATGGAGAGGATAGAGGTTAGGGAAAATAAGTTTCAAGGCGGGTTTATACAGACTTTCATTGGTTTTGTTTACCATTTTTATGGGCACCTCCAAAGTTTTCCCAATTTTATGCTGAGAATATTAAAAAATCACTCTAATGACGGGTAGCGATTTCTCTACATTCCAATAAAATAAACTAGTAGAAAGACCGTTCCTACTAAATGACAAAGGCGCTTAGATTAGATCCATTATTATAGCTTTGAGGTAGGTAATTAATATACCATTTTCTTTTTGTCCATTCTATTCTATTCGTGTCCTACTTATTTAGGACAATAGGCCATCGGCTTAGGAGTAAAAACAAAGTGAAAGAACAAAGGTGGCTTCTTTGGAAGTACATATTAAAGCCGTAACATATGGCGTACATCTGGACACTGGCCAGCATTTGCGGACTTTAAGTATAAGTATTTGTTTTTGTAAGTTTTGAAGAGGAGGTTATACAAAATTTTAGTAGTAAGCAAAGTTTTCTACCTCTACATTTTGGTCTGCAGTGAGCTCAACTATTTCGATTGGAACTAGGGATATTTTTTTCTATTCTTTAATTGTAATTTTCTTTGTTATTACTTTTTACTGCATGAATATAAGTTTTGATAGGTACTTTTAATATTTAAAAGTCAATAATTCAGAATCGAGTGTAGGTCCTTAAATCTACCCTTAAACTTTATTATTTTTGTTTTATACTGAAATACTTTGGAATATTAACCTAAACAGAAACAAAGTTTTCAAATAAAGCGTCCTAGTAACGTTACGAGGAATTTTGTCCCTTTAGCACTTTTCCTTTGAAACTCGCAGTTAATATCCCTTACACTCTGACGTTGTATTTGCGAGCCCCTATGAAAGGAACGCATTGTTTCTGACAAACAAATAGCTACAAGATACGGGCGCGTAGGGTTCCTTACACAAACGCGTGTGGACGACCCTTTGGGATTAGTTCTATCTTATTTGTCAGTCGATCCATCAATCCACGACTAACTAGAGATGACGGATAATTAATTGAACTACTTACTACAAATTTTTAGGTAAAGAAAATTGCAATAAAATTATAAAAAGAAATTAAAACTAGTATTTACAATTGAAACGATTGAGCTAACTGCACATAGTTACAAACATTCTACAGGTACTTACTTACCACTACTTACTTATTAACAACCTACATTCTGTAATTGCTTCTGTTTGCTGACCCAATCTGGATTTGATTGATTTAAAAAAAAGACGTGTGGCACTCGGGGACTGCCGCGGTAAAGCTATTGCATAGCATTTTGTATCAACTTATGCAATTATAATTTTATTTATTTATTTTATTCATGCACTATTGCTTTTTCTTTGATATTAATTCAAGTTACACTTTTTGAGCGTGGTGACCGATAAGAATTTTACAAGTACAGCTATTCACTGTTGTACATAAATACCTATACACCTATATACTTTCTCATAAACAGCTGCTTATGTATTCGTCCGATTTCGGAGCAGCTCGTCTCGATTCGTGCGAGTTTCGTAGAGTCGTTCAATACGTCTAATCGCACGCACACAACGCCGTGTCGAAAACTGCCGAACTGAAACGACGTTAGACGATGCACGGCCTTCAAGCCACACCTCCTTGCCCGGCGGAGTGGGGAGCGTGAGGTTTTTTCGTTACGGAATTTCTGGATTCGGTCCCCGCGCTCAAGGCCCGCGATAGAAGCTATGCAATAGCTTAAAAACTGGACAAGCCGTGATCGTCCGCGGTGTAATAATATCATGTCGTAAGAAGAAGGCAAACAACTCTCATCGGTACATAAAATTTTTTAACACCTGTAATTTGGAATAAATAATGTATTATTGTTATTATATCTAACACCTCCACAGCGACCACCTGTCCGCCTGCCAAGAGTGGTGATTATGGCTTGATTGATAGCCAGATAGCTAATATCTTTATTGCACCATCATAAAAAGAACAACTAAATAATACATAAAAAGAACAACTAAATAAGGAATTACTGCTAAGTATAACATAGAGTGGCACAATCGGCGGCCTTATCGCTAACAGCGATCTCTTCCAGGAAACCTTGAATGGATAGGATCGGTACGTATTGAAACTGACGGTGGCGTAATTAAATGATGACACATTAATATATAAAGAAACACAGAAAATTAATAGTTAACTAAAAACTAAAAAATAACAAAAATAATATCAGGAAGACTTATTATGAGTGGACAGATAGTATTGGTGAACCATACTTTTGAAGATGGGAAGGGATTTAGCTGGCCCAATAGAAACGGGGATGGCGTTCCCAGAGTCTGATGGCCTGAAACGTGAAGGAATCATCAATGAGAATTATGCGATGGAATATGTAACGCCTATCCAGTTTGAAACTATTTTGCTTTGCGTTAAAAACAAAAGACATCGAGCAAGCCGGGGTTGGCAACTATTGACTTCACAGAAAAATCACCGTAGCTGTGCGGTGCTGGCTTAGAATTTGCACCACCCCAACTCTTCCCGCGGGTGTCGTAAGAGGCGACTAAGGGATATCCAACGGGGGGCGGGCAGCAGCGTTCCCTACCGAACAATTATACCACCAAACTGCGATATCCAACCGGAAGCCCAGCGAGGGGATTATGGGCATTAACCTCCAGTAGGTAAAAGAAGAGTATCGGAACCAAGGGGTCATGAATGTGACAGATGAAGAAACTCAAAACGGTCTTTTAAATAAGATGGTTTTGATGTTTGTCAAGGTTGTATTTGGCGGTGAACGTATGAGAGTTAATGAGGTAAACGCAATGAAGTATTTATAGTTATTAAAACGTCTAATAACCACAGACAACTAATTTATTCGCGAGTTCTGGATTAGTAGGTACCATTTTTATGGCATACTAGTTTCTTCCAGTTGTTTCTATGAAAACATTTTCCATCCCATGGGACAGTTCCCAAGGGATAGAGCGTCCCGGTGGTCTAATCCTAGAATCAACAACATTTTTATCCTTTAAATCAGATTACCTATGCAATTTTTTTTGTTACCGTTCAGTAGTTTTGGCACGAAGAAGAGATTAAACAACAAACATCCATCTAAAGTTTCGCATTTATAATATTATTGTGATACTTCAACGGTGATTGTGGTCAATGGAGGCTTATAATTCGATAATTATTTATGTGATCTGAAAACAAGTGCAACATAAAATTGGTTAATCTGCTACGGAACTCCGATTGCCATAATATGACTCGCACTTTACCTAACAGGTCAGGCTTTATGATTAACGTTAGTAATACGGGTGCTACATATATATTACACCTGCTCGATCAGAATTAAAAACACATTACTACACGACGGACGATAATTTGCTGGATGTAGTTGTTTGATGTATCGATCAATGTCAGATGACCGGGGTGTGATCCGATTAAAAGTAGGTCAATAAGATCAATATGGTAACACATTTGATGACGATTAGGGGTTTGGACGCTGTTGATAATTACACTTTATGAGTGTAGAGAAACATTATTACGTAGTATTAAAGAGACGAAAGTTGTGTGTGTCTGTGTTTGTTCCTTTTTTAACGTTCAAAACGGCTGGGTGGATCTAAATGAAATTTGGTGGGTTAAAATCATTGATTTAAAAAGGGAAGATAGGTTACGTTCTCCCAGCGCTTACTCAAAAATTGGCATGTGTTACAACTACACGCAAACACATACGCTCACAGTTATATTTCCAGTCCTGTGCAATACAAAGAAGAACCAAGACGGAAAGACGTATCTAGGACCGAAGTGAGACTGAGACAACAATATTTCACGCGAATCACGACCGCCCGTGCCGCCGGTCAGACGGTGACTGATGTGGGAGAACACAATTTTACACAATTTGAGGTTGCCACTTTCGAGCAACCAGTACCTCATCTTCGTTTTTAATAAATCAATGGTTAAAATATAACATTTATTTTAGAAATATGCAGCGTTCCCGTGGAATAATCAAGTAGGTATGTAATTCAAATGTGTTTGTTACTTAATAATGCGGGCAACACCACAAGGTGTGTGTTTTATTCCGACGACGACTTCAAAAAAGGAGGAGGTTCTCAATTCGACTGTTCTTTTTTTTATATTTCCTTTTTTATGTTTGTTACCCCAGAACTTTTGACTGGGTGATCCGATTTTGATAATTCAATTTGCATTTGGTCCAGTAATGACAATGAGATTGAGAAAACCATATAATTAAAGTCGGTTTATAGTTTTTGGTCCATTTATGACAATGAGAATGAGAAAACCATATAATTAAAGTAATAGTTTTTTTATATATATAATAATAGTTTTTTTAAAACAAACTCAATTTTTGATAAAAGAAAGTAGGGAAATTGTATATTTTTACCACCAATTTCATAACTTGACCTAGTTCTGCCACTCTTACCTTTGTAGTACTAGTTTTTGTAAAATGTTTAGTAATTTTTTACTTTTTCAATGCAATTAGTTACATGTTGAAAACTAGGGCGACTAATGTGCATGTAACCTGATAAGCTACCTGCTATTCATGTGTGTTTAGTTTTTTAACCAGGACATTTTGAGCATCTACTATATTTTCTCATTCATTTGATTTATGAACAATCTGAATAATTATTAAATGACTGTTTAAATGATAATAAAATAATTTAAAAAAAGACTTTTTATTCCTTTAACAAGTTATTTATATTTAAACAATATATTTGTAAAAAAATATGACTTATTTGTTAAAGTAACCTCCTCCAGTTGCAGCCATCTTTTTTACCTATTTTCTATTATCTTGTCTTGCGGGCTCTCTCTTGTCTTACTTGTGGCTTTCCTTTTCTTGAAATTACTGCTTCCTTGCACAAAAACCCATTCTCGTAAAGATGGGTACGTAGGTACTGCCGGCGTAGCATTGTACAAAATGGCTTATTTGAAAAATACTCTTGGATGATTGCTTGAATGTGCCAAAAACTGTGGGTCGTTGACTGACCGCCCCATGTATAACACGCTCGTAAGCCACCCTGTGTGACAGGGCCCTTATAGTTGAAGGGAAGCAATCGGGCCCGAGTGTAGTGGGTTCGACGAGGGCCATCCATGCGATGGAGAGCCCTTGCGTTCGCCTCTGTGTGGTGTCAACGAGGAAATTGTTGAATCAAACCCCTTTTTGTGGGGTTATTATTAACCAAATTTCGATGGTAATAGGAATTTGGGACGAATTCCAATACATTTTATGGAAACTAACATAATTTTAATAATAATTTCTCAAAACAATAAAATTTACATCGACGTCACTTGAACATGCTTCGGTCCTCAGTACGGGAACAAGTTAATTATTTGATCTCTTAGCGCTCCATCACAAAAATGGTTAGATAAATAAAATAAAAATGATAAAAAAAAAAACAAAAAAAATATTATGCTGTATTGGTTGGTGTCTATATAAATATGTATATTATATTAGTTGACCGCGCCAGGGCCGACACTCGGCTCGGACCCCGCACGCGATGTAGCGTGAGTCATCCTTAATACTCCTACAACTCAGTTGTTGTAAGTAATACGAGTACGTAGCATTATCTCTCTCTACATCAATCACACTAATATTATAAATGCGAAAGTTTGTATGGATGTATGGATGGATGTTTGTTACCTCTTCACGCCAAAACTACTGAACGGATCGGGCTGAATGATTGCATACAGGTAGTCCTAATCCTGGGATCAAACATAAGCTACTTTTTATCCCATAAACAGTTCCCGTAGGATAAAAATCACCTTTAAACGTTCCCATAGGAACAACGAGTGCGAAGCCGTGGGGCGCAGCTAGTAACTAATAATAACGTAATAAAACTTTTATTAGTTTGTCCGACATGTTTAATCAAATAAATTTATGAAGTACCTACCTTACTGGTTAGTTTGTAATGTATATAATACAATAATAATAATAATAATAATAATAATGCTGGACAATTCACACAGCATTATCTAGTCCCAAGCTAAGCAGAGCTTGTGTTATGGGTACTAGATAACTGATATAGGTACATAATACAATACACTACATAGATAGATAAGTATAAGCAAAATTTGTAATCTGTAGCTAAATTCGTCATCGTTGCCAGGTCAGATGTGTAGATTATTGTCCGAGGGCATTCATAGACTGCATCAGGGTTATCTGATGGGACGTCAGCCAAGAAGCGAAGCAGCGTTATCGGCTAGATGTCGCTGATTACCGGAAATCTCTTCCTACTGAGGTAGCTAATACAGATAGTTTATTTCTGACACATAAGGTTTACAGTACCCTACTTCCTACTAATATTATAAACGTGAAAGTTTGTTAACATGAATGTATGATTGTTGCTCTTTCATGCAAAAACTACTGAACGGATCGGGCTAAAATTTTGCATACAGGTATTTCTAGGCCTGGAATGACATGTATGCTTTTTCCCATAAGAGTTCAGTTCCCGTGGGATAGACGTGCGAAGCCGCGGGGCGCAGCTAGTGTTTAATAAGGGCAAGACAAAAGGTTTCTTCTAATAATTAACAATTTACTCGTAGATAAGTATTAAATAGACCATAAAAAAAACTGCAAAACAATCTTTTTCAGATTTATTTAAAGGTTTAAAGAATTTATTTATTTAGAATGTCTTTACTATCTAATGGTGTTTATTCAGATGTCACTAAAACTAAACTAAAATTATTTCAAATATCTCTAATTTTATTTACAACTATCGTCGACAGAAGTTGGTATTTGCTGAGTTCAGTGCAAAAACCAAAGCAGTCTCCAGTTTCAGGCTGTGGTAGTTTGATCGAGTTTAATGTGGTCGCTCTACATCCACCTGCTATGTGTGTAGAGGAAGATTTAAATGATTTTTGTGTTGGTGACAAATTGCATTAGCGTTGGCAAAAGAAAGTCGTTTCTTGCACTAACCCGCTGAATCGCCATTTTTAACTAACTTCAAAATAAGAAGAGTTCTCGGCTGTGTGGAAGTTTTTTTGAATGTATGTTCTGGATCAGTTTTGATGATTTTGAACAGAGAATGATCCCAGAGTGGTCACTTAATATTCCCGCAGAATTAGTTATTAGTAACGGAAAATTAAAAAAAAGCAATGTAAATATAAGGAATTTTAAGTCAATCCATGTAATTACTATTAACGACGCGCCCAGGATCCCTCCATTAGCAATTTGCGGGTTCATAACAACACTCTCTATGCCCTTGTGTTTGAAAACAAGTCAAGAAAAAAAGATACATATTAAAAGATGTGTAAGGAAGGCAGTAAACGATCCTACAAAGAATTCTTGCCAATATACTTATACTTTATTTACTCATGAATTGTTGCTAAAAAGCCTTGACCCTTATAGACTTGTCTCGAAATAATATACATAAGTGGTAATTGGTTAGTAAATTTAAAATCTTATATTTAAACTACCATCAAAGAGAATAAATAGCTCAACATACGATATGATTTTATATTCATATGATGCATTCCATATATATACAATATTAACATCCAAGAATGCAGGTCAAACTTTGCCAAAGGCTTCTCCTTGAAAATTCTATGAAATAACAATTTTCAATAGCTCTTGGAAATTCTGAAGCTCTTTCTGTGCACGTAGCAGTTTAATAAATAATTTCAGCCTTCACGACAGCTGCCTTTCAGAACTTCACTCATTCATATTTTATCCAAACCTTACCTATCTCTGTATCTTTGTTTCATTAGACCCGTGCCAGGCGGAACACTTTTTCAATTTTACGAGGGTAGCGTATGGGGACACAAAAAACAATACATAAATACTTATACTTTATTGTAGACCAACAAAAATAACATCTAAATATTAATTAAGTATTTTTTAGACTTTTAAAATTGGTGTCCTCACCGGTTTAAAGCGATCTCTTCCAGACAACCTTTGAATTTACATGTGGTTTAAGAAATCATGTTTTACTAGCAGCAGCACCTCGCGGTTTCACCGCCCCAGTTCCCGTTCCCGTGGGAATTCTGAGATAAAATATAGCCTATGTAAAGTAAGCTCTTTAAAAAATATTTTTTGTAATCGGTCTATAAGTTTCTGAGCCTATTTAATACAAACAAACAATTAAATATTTCGTCTTCATAATACTATTATAAATATGATGTTAAGTAAGATAAAGATGATCATGAAGAAATACCATCATTGATGATTTTGAAGCTTCCTTGATGCGTCGCCGGGCAGTAACCATACAAACGTACTTTCAGCTTCATTTGGAAACTACGTCCCCGGTCGTATTAAAATTTTCCATACATAATCGGGTGAAAAATAGCTATGTTTGTAGAGTTTTAGTTTTTTAACAAACATCAGCTTTAAATGAGAGCAAAACTAATTTGCCATATTTTGACCACCAAATCAAGTAATTTTTTATGCATGATAGACACATTTATTCGAAAATCTGTCGCGTTACAATCATCCTAAATATATTCACCATTAGAAATGATTGACACGAAAATATTTCTGAAATCAGTCGTTGATTCCAAATGAATCGGAAAGTACAAAAAAAATATCAATAATGGTGAAATTCCTTCTAGTTTCTGCAACCGCCCGCTCACACGCGGTGGTCGATGCGACTTAGGAGGCAAAATTCCGAAATAAGGTAAACTCCGCCCAATACCCAACGCGATGCGATTCTACGTGAAACAACAACGTAAGGGCCCCGGCCGCTGAGATTTGGGAGAGCTTCGTAGCCTTCTTAGGTTATTAATATGGCTGAAATATGTTTCTGTGTAACTTAGTTGAAATTAACGTATTGAATTGAATTGAATCAATCACCTGTGTGTCTACCATGTATTCCTGACGCTACTACAGTAGTTATGTAAATACGCAGATAAGTTATCTACGCGACCCATACTGCGCATTTTCAAGTTTCCATATTTTTTTTTAACTACAGTCGCTAGCAAATATAGATTGTGAAAACTCATGGACACTCTGGTCCCCGTATAACATGCCTTACTAATTAGGGGCTATAATTGACTTGTGGGGAATATGCCCAGCTTTATTTATTTTATTCTAAACTCCAGGCGGGAAAAACCCACTGGAGGCACAAACTCACTTCAAAGATTACCGCTCGCAGTTCCTGGAATTTAATTATTGTCACGGAATGTGAATTAAACTCCTTGATGGAGGTTTCAGCTTATGTTAAGGCTATGACAAGAAATTGCTTCGTCTTCCCGGCAGACGCTGAATTAATGGCGCGGGAACCCGGCTAGTTATTTAATCTAGGCGTCAGTTTATAAAACTTTAATTAACCAACTTCGTGGCGTAGCGAGCCAAGATTCGACTGAGATGACGAAGGCTGCCAGTTCGATTCTCGCCGCAGGACAAATAAAATATTATACACTTAAATAATAAAAAATATCTGTTAGTATATTATTTTATTTCTTTGAAGAGAGCCCTGGGCCCTGAGTATGAACGCTTAAACATTTTATTACGACTTTTCAATTTAGTTACTTATTTTCAAACCAATAAAGAAAAACACTTTGTTTCAAACCAATATTTTTTTTTTAAGTTTTAGAAAATATAAATACTTATAGAGTTGCATAATTGGCGTCCTTATCGCTAAGAGTGATTTCTTCCAGGCAACCGCTACGGATAAGGCACATTTATACAGGATAAAACCATCTTTAAATAAATATATTATCTCACAATTTATGACTGATGAAAGGTAATGTTCATAAAACAATTTTTGCATTGCGTACCTAAGAGTAGAAGAGTGTCTGAAAGATCAGCATATGAGTATCTGGTCTGGTTTTAGTTTTGTGTTTCATTTCACGTTGCCGACTTTTCTTAGCTCACACTCAGCAAAGTCAAAGTTCGCTTAAAGATTTAAGCCGTAGCACTTCTTGTATCGAACCCATTCTCTTCCCTCGGTACAAGTATCGTCACTTAGCAAAACAACGACATAGCCTCAAGGGGAATAAGTTCGATGGTTGCTGTCTCTATGAAAACGGGGATACTGGTGATCCAAACATCTGAGCTAGGGCATCCAATCCCGCATCGAAATTTTTTATTCGCGTTTTTTATCCGCATTTAAGCCTGCGGGATAGATATCAATTCCGCGGATCCGCGCTATTATCGCTATTTTTTGCTTCCTGCGTTCAAGTGCGTAGACTCGTGGGTATTTCGTGTCTATATGTAATAAATAACCCACTAATTGTTTATCATAATTTCGGTTAAACGCCCTTAATAACACAAAAATGTAAAATTATAAAATATATCGTCTTGAATAATACTCGTTAATATAAAATATCTGTAAGTATTTTTCTATTTAGTCCAGGTTCATTTCACAAGTGATTTTACTGCTCAAATTTACATTGATTTAAAGATTATAAAAAAAACTGGAAATGACGTGGTTTGCTTGCTAATTAGGCTGGGTCGAATAAATATGTATTCAAAAAGACGCCTGTACACATTTTTCACGATTTCCATATTCTTCAATCCCGCAAATCCCGCGAACCCACATGTGTGATCCCGCAAATATGGGGATAACGCGTTTGCGGGCATGGATTCCCTAATCCAACCTCTCTGAATAAGTAACGCATGTGATGTGATGGCCCTTTGCGGCGTTGTGAACATAGTTCCGATGTTCCAAGGGACAGGACGACCCGGTTTAGTTTCGTGGTATTCTGATGGACTAACTAATATTAATGTTATAACTGAGTTTGCTTGTTATGCTACCGTGAAAACCTATTGTTTCATTACATTATACACGCTCTGGTACAGTTAAGATAAGTTCACACACGTTTTTTCGCCATAAAGTAACCATATCGCCGTAAACCATAAAGATTTGCACAGGACAGATTGGACACGGCCTGGTATAATTATTATAAACACAGAGAACCTATTATATCCATTGATTAATTAAAAAGGGAAGATAGGTTACGTTCTCCCAGCGCTTACTCAAAAATTGGCATGTGTTACAACTACACGCAAACACATACGCTCACAGTTATATTTCCAGTCCTGTGCAATACAAAGAAGAACAAAGACGGTATCTAAGACCGAAGTGAGACCGAGACAACAATATTTCACGCGAATCACGACCGCCCGTGCCGCCGCGCTGGTCCGACGGTGACTGAGGTGGGAGCACACAATTTTACAAAATATGAGGTTGCCATTTTCGAGAACTAGTACCTCATCTTCCCTTTTTAATTAATCAATGGTTATATCACATTGTTTCATCACGTATTGTTAACTTATTGCAAACATAAGTTATTCCGAGCGAAGGACCCGCGTCTCTACGGCGAAACTTTCAAACTTGCAAAGAGTTCTCGAAGCGCACTAAAAGTTTTTCAATAAAGAGGATGTTTACCCTAAACTAGCCAAGTGTAATGCCATCGTATATTACTTGAAGCTTGTATCGTAGGTACCGTGTACCGTGTCCATTTTGAATGTAGCATGTTAGTAAACAAACTGCCCATACTTAACCTAAAATTCACTTTGTTGGCGTCCTTTTATCCGTAACTTACATTACTTGTCGATTTTAGATCCTCCCTTTAATAAAAATTGCTTACAATTATATCTGAAACTCGACGCAAGTGAGATTTTGTTATTTGTGTCGTAGTTTGTTTACTAACATGCTACATTCAAAATGAATACGGGATAGGATTTATCTGAAACTCGACGCAAGTGAGATTTTGTTATTTGTGTCGTAGTTTGTTTACTAACATGCTACATTCAAAATGAATACGGGATAGGATTTGTTTCTTTTGTATCCATAAATCTTAGAAAAATCTGTAGATATGGTACGAGTACATCGCTATAGTACGTCACAAATCACCTACTTGCAATGAACTATTTATGAAGAATTAATTATGAATGTAAGCGGGTTAACTACGAACCTTGTTTGTGTTGGAAGAACACCAACGTTTCATCCCTTAACGAGGAACATCTTCAGGGCGAGTGCGGTTCTAGACGCGCGCGTTCCGCATCCCTTCGAGCACTTCGTGAACTATTTGAAATTGGAATTTCATTAATATTGCGAATATAATTTTTGTTCCGTAGTTAATAGTAAATTAAGTAGGTTTTTAATACACTAGCAGTGCCTCGCGGTTTCACCCGCGTAGTTCCCGTTCCCGTGAGAACTCCGGGATAAAGTATAGCATATCATAAGCAAGCTTTTTAATGATAGAAGTTTTTTTTCATCGGTTTAAAAATACAAACAAACAATCATATCTTTCCTCTTTATAATATTATTAGTATAGACTGGCTGGCAGGGTATACTTCCAATTGGATAATACCTAGCTTACGTAAACGCAGAGATACTGAAATGTATTCTAATCCAGGAATTGTTCTAAAAGCGACCTGGGCTTCATCTAGAGCTATTTTAGCTCCATCCAATTCAGGTCAAGCTGAACTTGTATTTGGAAACTGTAGGACTTTTTACTTTGAGATTCTTAAAGTTTGGGTTATAGTTTATTTTGTTTTGCTGTGCTGGCTTAGAATATGCACCACTCCATCTCTTCCCGCGGGTGTTGTAAGAGACGACTAAGGGATATCCACTGGGGGGCGGGCAGCAGCGCCCCTACAGACCAATTCTACCATCGAACTGCGATCCCCAACCCGCATGCCCAGCGTGGGGATTATGGGCAATACCCCCCATTAGATAAACGCCAACATAGTACTTATCTGGGGGAGGCCTGCGTTCAGCAGTGGACCAATACAGGCTGTTGAGGTTGAGGTTATTTTGTTTATGATGCATATGATGTTTTATTGTATCTGTCTGTCTGTTTGACCGTCTGTCACCAGGCTGTATCTCATGAACCGCGATGGTTAGATATTTAAAAAATATTTCTGTCACCGCTATAACAACAAATACTAAAACACAGAATAAAATAAATAATTAAGGAGGCTCCTATACAACATACGTGATTTTTTTGACGTTTTTATAGATCATTAACACTTTGTGCGCGAGTTATACTCGCTCTCGGTTTTATTATTTTACAGAAGCGCTAGTATACGAGCCAAACTCAATGTAGAATGTTTGTTAACAAACCACGACACATATTACTAAATTTGACTTGCTTGGCGTCGTGTTTAAGATATAAATATAAGCCATATTTATTGAAGGAAGGATTTCAAATCGTGAAGTTATTGCGTATAGTGAATTTTAGGTTAAGTATGGGCCGTTTTGTGTACCTACCTATACCTACCTGCTAATTTAGTCGTTTAGGCGTGCAAATGTGACAGACACACGCAGTTAGGTAAGTACATTAGCTTTTTTAATATTAGTATTGCTGTTTTTCTAGAAATGCTTATTTTATTTTATTTTTTTTTAAAAGCTATAGGTACAAAACACTTTATAAAAAGTATTAACAGCTTTAGGTATTATAATCAACTGTCCATTTATTTTAATTAGATAAATTATCGATCTACGTTACAAGAAGGTCTCCGTGGCAAAACAAAATGATTTGTTAAAAATACCTACCGGATTTAATTTCATCGCCCAAATAATCTTATTTTCTGATAATAAAACGGATATTTTCGCCCGGATATCCTTATTTCGCTTAATCCTTAGGAATTCCGGTAATACTCATAATGCTGAGGATATTATTGGAATATAACCCACGAAAACTCGAATCACTGAGGCGAGAAACAACGCCAGTGTGGAGGTATTTGTGTGAAATTGGTGTTTATTATTAACTCCGTAAGGTTTCTTGCTTCACGTGCCAAATAATAAGAAGCCTTAGAAGTATCGAACAACAGATTCGATCGAAACGATATATAAAACGAAAATCTTGTTATATATCGTTCTCTAATTTGTTTTCTGTTTGGTAAATGAACCTACTAGCTGCGCCCTGGGGCATCGCACGCGTTGTTCCTATGAAAACGTCGAAAGGTGATTTTCATCATACGGGAACTGATTTATGGGATAAAAAGCCTATGTTTGATTCCAGGATTAAAGTTACCTGTATGCAAAATTTCAGCCAGATCCGTCCAGTAGTTTTGGCGTGAAGAAGTAACAAACATCCATCCATCCATCCATCCATCCATCCATACATCCATACAGTGTGTGATATAAAGTTTCATGATTGTTGACAGGTGAGTGAATGAAGACTGAGAATGACTGAGTATTTCATAGACTTTTGACAGATAAAGATGCGAATCGGTCGACCTGAAAAATATGGGGATTTACTATTCGATTTTATCGAGGCGACATAGTATGTAACGAAGATTAGAAGAGATATTCTACAGGGTGGGGCTAATTTTTGCCCCTTCAGGGTAGCTACCGTTTCTTTTGTAGTTAGAAGGTTTTGTTCGTAAAAACCTTCTGTTTTATTTTGAAGAAAAAAATATTGCCATTTTTAATTTTTTGAAAAAAAGTACGGTCGCCCAAAAAAAGACTCTATTTCCAACCAGGAACACTTTTCCCAAAGTATCATACCAAATCAAATCTTAAGTTTTGGCAATAATTAAAAAAAACAATTCCCATACATTTTCTATGAAAATACGAGTAAGTGCAAACGACAATGTCACTCATTCAAAGGTTCTTAATTTAAACTCGTATGTAACTACTTTTTCAAGTTGGTAGGCTTATTTAGAAGGCATCTCAGGAAATAAATTTTTACTTTTTTTTTTTTAATTAAAAATTAAGAAGGCTAATTTTGAAGGCCCCTAGCCATGTTCTCTAACGACGATGGATTATACGTAAAAATGTCTCCAGACCAAAATAAGAAACTTATCTACCTAACTACCTTTGAGACAAACGTCATTTTTAATTAAGTTTAAATAAAAAAAATTGTTTGGCAAGTAAATAACTTGATTTTTTATTTATTGGAGAAACTCATACAACTCCATGGGCAAAAGAAACATCAAAAATTATACACACATTTATAATATTATTATATTCAATGTTTGATTCCAAAAGAAAGTCATTTATGCCAGAATACTCAAACGCAACTCACATTTAGGTACGTCTCAAGTAGCGATTTTTTGACAAGTTTCCGCCTGATTAAAGTCTGTAAAATAACCTAAAATATTAGACAACAATAACAAAAACGATTGTCAAAAAAATCTTATCGGTAAATCATTAGAACATGACTTAGGTATTTGATTGTCAGTCGAACTACCAAAATAAAAATAATTTCATGGAATAGGTATTACGGCATCTTAGATTAACACAGGCAATAAATGAGAATTTCGTACCGAAGTTTAAAAGTCCTACTTTAGAGTTTATACTTAGGTAAGGCGCGGCGCAGCTATGGGGCTTTTCAAAGGGTTATCGGATAATAACAAATAACAAGGCACCAAGTTGCAAAGTTTGTTAAGATTCTGTTCTTTGACGAGATTTATCTCTTGTTTACTCTTCACAGACTCAGAAAACCGCCAGGCTTGACAAGCCTGACGGTTTTCTGTTAACGCATTTACTGCCGAGTCTCGGCAGTAAATGCGGCATCTTGTGTCTTTGACCATGGATGTGTTAATAAAGCTGTTAGGTTCATCAAGTAACCAACACCTGTCTTGCTTAATTAAACTATTATAAGCTATTTATGAACTATTCAACCCACAGACAGCTTCAAAACTTACTGACACGGGGTTTTCGTTGCTCAGAATGCTAGGAAATCCAAGTGGATATGCGCTAATCCTATATATTATGATGATATAATACTCAACGGAATACCAGGGATCGCGCAAAACTAAAACGAAAATAATCGCCACCGCACTGGAAAACAAATTTCCCGTAGTTTTGAACAGGCCTTTATGTCTGCTTTTGTGACGATTACTGTCATTCTGAAACCGTCATTTTGGCAGCTGTCATTTTGACTGAAAATCTTAAAATAGTCAATATTGATAATGATAAATAATCGATGATGTAGATTGTAAACACGACGTTCCGACTTTCGTGAGACGTTGGGAATACATTTCATGGAATGAGCACTTCTCACGTGAGACGTTGAGAACTCCTATTTGCGGCATATTTACTTACTAATAATTAAAATCATTAAATACTCTTGCAACTCTTACCGGAACTTATATATATATATATATAACACTATGGTTTATCCATTTTGAATGAAGCATGTTAGTAAACAAAGTACGACACAAATAACAAAATCTCACTTGCTTGGCGTCGAGTTTCAGATATAATTGTAAGCAATTTTTATTGAAGGGTGAATCTAAAATCGACAAGTAATGTAAATTACGTATAAAAGGACGCGCTAACAAAGTGAATTTTAGGTTAAGTATGGGCGGTTTTTTACGTTTATGCTCCATTCAAAATGGATACGATATAGATAGTTAATCGCGTGGTGAGGTAATCCCCTAAGGCTTCAGAGGCAAGAGGCGGCTCAGACAATAACAAAATAAAAAAATATCTTGGTTAAATCTAACCGAGTATAAAATTAAAGTATGTAGGTCTTATACATACTAGAAGACCTAAGCAGGCAACACGAGTAAAGAGCGCTTGTGTTCCAGGCACATCGCGTCGTGGACGAAAGCTGAAACCCATTTGCTACAGCCATCTGCAACTTAGAGCTACCTAATTCAGTGTGCCCTGTTGACGGATTTTCCACTCACAGCATAGGGGATAAGGCTTAATTTCTGACATTCTGAATGGTTCTTCTCGAAATGTGTGTCTAAAATGGTCTCGTTCTACACTACTCGGTCCACATGTAGGCAAATTACACTACTTAATTAACTTAACGTTAAGAATAATTAATTAAATTACAGAGGTATTAGTCAAAACTTTTATTGACCAAACAATGATACATAATCCTATATAATATTAAAAAGAGGAAGATTTGATTGTTTGTTTGTTCAGGTGTATTGAATAGGCTACGAAACTACTGGACCGATTTTAAAAATTCTTTCATCATTAAAAAGCTTCCTTTTCAGGGAGTACTACTTTGACATAGGCGATATTTTATCCCGGAATTCCCACAGGAACGGAACTACGCGGGTGAAACCGCGAGGCACTATTAGGCAATAACCTAAATTTTATTAAAAAACCACATATAGTCTATTATGTTGTTTTTAACCGACTTAAAAAAAAGAAGGGAGGTTATCAATTTAAATGTTTTTTTTATATAAATTTTTTTAATGTTTGTTACCTCCGAACTTTCGACTGGGTAGTCCGATTTTCATGATTCTTTTTAATATGATAGCTTCCCGTGTGGTCCCATTTTAATTTGGTTACACAGTAATGTGTTGTATTAGACAGTAATGTGTTGTATTACACAGTAATGTGTTGTATTACACAGTAATGTGTTGCATTACTGTGTTTATTGTTTTTCTGTTTAAAAGCTTTCACATCGAATCTAATTTAAATAATGTTGACCTCAATATGGAGAATATAGGGCCATTGTTATTTTGGTGTCAAAGTCGATTCCTTATCTGGTTAATTTATTTACACTGCCGAACGATAAAACAACTTTTTAACTTATCTACTGTAGGTGAAATCATGATAAAATATTACATGTTCGTTTTTGTGTCATTGAATTATTTATTTATGATGATTTATTGTTTGTTTCGATCATATAGTCTTTTATTGATTAGTTGATGTGTACCTAATAATATTATTAGTATATCCTACTAAAATTATAAACACGAAAGTTTGTAAGCATGTCTGTATGTAGGTTTTTTGCTTTTTCACGCAAAAACTACTGAACGGATCGGGCTGAAATTTTGCATACAGGTAGTTCTAGGCCTGGAATAACATAAAGGTTTCTTTTTATCCCATAAATAAGTTCCCTTGGGATAGGCGTGCGAAGATGCGGGGTGCAGCTAGTAGGTACTATAAATATAATAGTACCTACTTATATAGGTACAGGTTGCAGGTACAACAAAAATGGCCTCAATATTTTTTGTCTATCCATTCTACAATTTTATGTGAATAGCCTCATTACGAAGTGTTCCAATCACATTGTTACCTTGTTTTTTTTATTTGCTTGTGGCTTTCGTTTCGTGTCTCTGCGGTCATGATTGCCCTATTGTGATCGCCATTTTGTTTTGTGTGTTCAGCCTCGAAACAAACCCTTGCAGCTGCTAGGAACTAAAGGATTTGCTTCGAAGTGATGTCACTTAGCTCGTCTGGGCTGTGCAGGTGCTTGTCCAGATGGATGCTACGTTTTTGCATCAGTGCTACTCACACTTGTGGGGGACAGTATCGCTCACGTCCGTAGGTGTTGACCCTCTGTTACCCTACACGTGTCCTCTGGGTGGTGCTAGTCACCACCCTCCGGACTAAGCCAGTCCGTGAAGCAACTCTGTTGTGCTTCGGAATGTGGTCCGGAGTAGCCATCTTCTAGTCCGTCGTGTCGTGATACATCGTCGGCCGCATCTTCGCTTTCCATCAGGTGAGATTGCGGCCAAACGAAAGTCTATATCTGAAAAAAAAAAAAAAAACTTGGTAACATCATGGCTTGGTAACATATCTATGAATAAATACATAAACTGAAGCACCGATTTCATACACAAGATAAGCAATAAGCTCACAAATTATACGAGCACCAGCTATTTTGGGTAGTATTGTAATAATTCAAAAGTAAAGAAGGATAAACAAAAATACTTTATGTCGATGGCAGGTGCGGTTGGCAGCAAGCTGCTAGGGGCAACAGTTTGACAGCGCAACCGCGGCTGTCTCATAAAAAATGCAGGTGTATTTCCGAAAATCGTTACTTATTCGAATGAAATCGTCAATGATTTAAAGAAACCTTAGCTGTGGTCCGAATTTAGAAGTATATCTGCCACCGGTTGTATACTGTGAAAAAGATTTAACAGGACTATTAAAACATAACGTAGATACTTACAATAAAAAGAAAATTCTTCATCATAATTCTTATTACTCAATAATTAATTTTGTTTTAAAAAACTATAAACCGACTTCAGTTTTTTCATGAATTTTCATGGATCCCACTGTCAGAACTAAACAAAATTAAAATGGGACCACACGGGAAGCACCAGCTTTCATATAAAAAAAGAATCATGCAAATCGGACCACCCAGTCAAAAGTTCTGTGGTAACAAACATTAAAAAAAAAATACAGACGAGTTGAGAACCTCCTCCTTTTTTGAAGTCGGTTAAAAAAATAGAATGATATCTTTAAAAACATAAAAGTAGAGCAAAGGCGAGCTTAACCATATTTTCAAAACCTTCGCGCTGAGAAACGCAGAAAATGTTTGCATCTTGATGCGACTATTCATGCCAAAGAATCTAGTAGTAACTAGCTTAGTTATGTTCCCCATACGTACAGTAAGTAATCTTTGATTATTATCGTACCATTAAAGTCAGTCCAGCCAACGAGTTGACGTTTGAGACGTCCCATTTTTCTATTGGCACACGATTGCTAGTTTGTCATGACTTCTATCGATAACCGACTACTATCTGATAATAAAAATAAGTGTTTTTCCTCAGAACAGCGAGTTTATATGAAAGGTTTTTCATTTTCAACTTCCCTGTTTTTAGGGCGGCGGGATTTAGGTTTAATACCACTTATATTATAAGAATCGTTTTAAATGTATTTTAATACCACTAATCTGTGAATTGTCTTCAGAAGCACGTTTCTGATGAGTACGTAGACCATTTCACCATTTCATCATCATGATCATTATAGCCCTGATTATAGTCACCTACAACTGGGTATGAACGTAATCTATAATATAAAAATAAGTCGGGTTTTCCTTCTTGACGCTATAACTCCAGAACGCACGAACCGATTTCCACGGTTTTGCATTCGTTGGAAAGGTCTCGGGCTCCGTGTGGTTTATAGCAAAGAAAATTCAGGAAAAATAACACACTCAGTTCCCGTGGGATAGGCGTGCGAAGCCGCGGGGCGCAGCTAGTTAAACTACGTTGATTAGTTTATTCCTTATCTATTTTTAAGTACCTAGGAAGATTGAATTGAGTACCATAAAAATGCTTTAAAAATTCTCATAATTTATAACTTGGTAGCGTTCTCTCGAAACCATATAAAGTAAACGCAAATTAATTACTTACTGACGTATTCTAGGCACTTCTTTTGAAAGCGCCATGCTTGTCGGCTTTCTCTTTGCCAAGGGAATATCTAAGGTTATTTATTTCAACTCCGAAACATCTATTTAATAATGTTCACCCACAGTATACGTACATATTCATATCTTATGTATAACTTAATTTATAACAGGCATACATATACCAAGATAGATGGCCACAATATTCTTTCAAACTTTGCTTTAAGACGTTACAATAATAATAACAGTTTTTTGAGATCATTGTTAAACTTATCATCTATACTTCTATACTAATATTATCAAGAGGAAAGATTTGATTGTTTGTTTGTTAGTTTGTATTGAATAGGCTCCGAAATCACTGGACCGATTTTAAAAAATCTTTTATCATTAAAAAGCTTACTTTTCAGGGAGTGACATAGGCTATTTTGTCCCGGAATTAAAACGAGAACGGGAACTACGCGGGTGAAACCGCGAGGCGCTGCTAGTAGAAAATAAAGCTTGCTTAAACATTTTAATCAAGACTGACTTAATTCAAACAAAAAATGAATTAAAACTAAAAGATAATTACCTCGGGGATAAGATAAACAACAGACGGGGAGTTTGTTATTTAAAGTACATCTTAATCCTAATGAGGGCTGCTGAAAATATTTCATTGGACTGCTATGAAATTAATATATAATGATGCTGGACAATTCACACAGCATCATCTAAATAGAGCTTGTGCTATGGGTATTAGATAACTGATATATTTAATACAATACAATACATAGATAGATATTTTGTATAAAATAATTTACTTAACATAAATACATATTTTATATTTAATATACCCAGAACAAAATATTTGTAGATCATACAAATATTTGTCCCAAGGCGGGAATCGAACCCGGAACTTTCTGAGTCGTAGGCGGACCTTCGCCCGCCGCGCCACATTAGTATGATTTATGTAGATTCTTGTTATCTTCTCACCGGCTGGCTCCAAGGCGGTCGTTTACACCTAAATCATTGCTAATTTCTGCAGTATGGTCTTAAGTACACGACGCGACGTATGTATGTAACTAGTATCCACGTAACTATATGTATATGCTTGGAGCTTTGCCAAATTACCAGCGTTTAACGAAATAACTGTCACTGGCTCTACACTTGCATCCGGCTACCTGACTGTATTCGATCCATGTGCTCCGATTCAAAAACCTGGATATTATGTTCGTCTGTCAAGGTCCGTGTACTCACTCACTTCACTGGTGACAATAATGACATATTCCCTCTACAGAATTTAGTAGGTAATCTATGCTATTTTCTAAAATCTAACTTGACAGAGTGGTCGTCATATTATCAGGAAGGTCGGAACGCTTCACAATACGGCACCATTCTTCTCGCACGGCTGCTTTCCTGGTACATTTAGTGCAAACGTGCAGTGCACCGTTTAGTGCAGCTTTTATGTAGTCAGTCCAGCGCATAGGGGAGCCGCAAGCTCTTGTGCCTTCCTTCTCTTGTACCACAGTCTACACAACCTTCACTACAGTACACTGTATATATGACTGGAGGGGTACCGTGAATGATTGATAACTCCAACAGTTTTAGGTTGTAACTGAAGTTTATTAAGATTTAAGTTTACACAAAGATTGAAACCGGAAGATAACAATTTACAACAAACATCACGTTTTGCAAGTAGACATCGTGTTTAGTATTTGTATTTCTATAAATAACTAAAACTTATTAAAATCTTATTTCTAAAGACACCTTAAACCATGTGTGGTTTTTCTAGTAGGTAATATTATAATGCACCTAGGATTTTATGTGAACTGGGTCTGCACCTTGACCTAGCACTTTGTACATTAACACAAAAGCTGACTTTCCATCAGACATGTGTGAGATTGAGCGCATCCTCACAAGTGGCAACATCCAGTCCGGAAAACGTGAAACGAACAATTTCCCGTCGTAGCTGTGAACACGAAGTGTTTTTCCATTTCCCTGTTTTTGTGTCGTGTTGCCAGGTTACCACTACCCTCCCTGTCCGACCTGAATAGCCAATGTGCGTGAAATCACATAATCTGCTCGCCAAGATTGTACAATTTGCACCAAGGAGGAGCTAAATCGTTTCTCGCGTAGACGTGCACATTATTATACGGTCAATCTGTTAGCAATGGGGCCAGATGTTAAATTAGGTCTATTATTATTGCAAAATACAAAAATACACCAGGAAGAATAATTATTGTTCCTAGTGTATTTTTGTGTTCTGGCTAGGAGGAGTATGTAAATGATTATAATATTTTGTAGTCTATTAAATACAATATTTAAAATATTATACTCGAATCTATTCTCCTATCCATATTTACGGCCACAGGGTGGCAGCGGCAGTGGCCAGTTTCAACGGAGACTAGCTATGTGTGCAGTATACAAGTACGCTAGCTAGTAGTAATACTTTAATGAGTACAGTGCACAATTGTGTGCGCAAAGCAAACACAGGTGCACTCTCCATTCCCTCACTTTCAATCCGATGGAATGGCAGACTGCTATGAAGGGCAAGAGGCCAGGCGCAGGACCAACGGCTTAACACCATGCCTCGGAACTCGGAATATGTTAATTATAAACTTTTGATAAGGGGAGCGAGTTAACTAAACGCTAATTATCCAATCAGCCCTTATCGAGAATTTAACTAAATGGTAACAAAGCATCGATGTAAGTATATATCGGGAAAGTACCCACTTTCCCGATATATACTTACATCGATGCTTTGTTACCATGGTACTAGCTTTTATAAAGGGCAAGGTCAAATTAGGTTCAATTAGGTTCACCCACCTCAGTCACTGTTGGACCGCCACTGTTGGACGGCGTTCGTGTTTCGCGTGCGTATTGTTGTCTTGGTCGCCCTTCGTTCTAGGTGTCTTTACATCTTTGTTGTTCATTACCTAGGTGTATTGCAAAAGATTGGAAAAAGGTTGTCTTTGCGTTTAGTTGTAACACAAGACAGGTCATTTGTTGAGTTAACGCTGGGAGAACGTAACGTACCATCGCCAAACGTAACGCCTATCCAGTTTGAAACTATTTTGCTTTGCGTTAAAAACAAAAGATATCGAGCAAGCCGGGGTTGGCAACTATTGACTTTACAGAAAAATCACCCTAGTGGTGGTAAGGCGCAATTTTTGCTGACTATACCGTAGCTGTGCGGTGCTGGCTTAGAATTTGCACCACCCCAACTCTTCCCGCGGGTGTCGTAAGAGGCGACTAAGGGATATCCAACGGGGGGCGGGCAGCAGCGTTCCCTACCGAACAATTATACCACCAAACTGCGATATCCAACCCGCAAGCCCAGCGTGGGGATTCTGGGCATTACCCTCCATGAGATAAACGCCAATAAGGCGCTTATCAGTGGGAGGCCTGCGTCCAGCTGTGGACCAATACAGGCTGTTGAGAGTGAGGTTAAGGAACGTACCATATTTACAGAAAATTACTTATATCTATGGTAAAAAGTTTCATATTCTGTAATAACCTCAACCTATGTTTAACCTATGTTTAACCTACTGATGATTCTACTGTAACATGCGTCAGCATTACATTGTTGTTAATACATTAAGCCTTTCTGTGTGCTTATAGCTATGACCATTGATTAATTAAAAAGGGAAGATAGGTTACGTTCTCCCAGCGCATACTCAAAAATTGGCATGTGTTACAACTACACGCAAACACATACGCTCACAGTTATATTTCCAGTCCTGTGCAATACAAAAAGGAAAGAAAGGGAAAGAACAAAGACGGAAAGACGTACCTAAGACCGAAGTGAGACCGAGACAACAATATTTCTCGCTAGTACGACCGCCCATGCCGTCGGTCAGACGGTGACTGAGGTGGGAGCACACAATTTTACACAATTTGAGGTTGCCTCTTTCGAGAAACTAGTACCTCATCTTCCCTTTTTAATAAATCAATGGCTATGACTCTACACATATTATCTAACTTTGCATAGTTTGATTGTGGTTCGATCATTTATTAGGAAGCCTTTGTGTGGAATAATGGATGTGATACAATGCCCTGAATAGCTCATGGTAAACAACGAGATCGATCGACGCTGACAAGCTCTGACTGAATAAACAACGGCGTAGTCGCTACCGCCAATTCCCGCCAATTATCATCACTGAAATCAAAAACCAAATATGATTTGCACGTACAGTTCACACCAAAAGTCTCTGAATATCTTCCAAAGCTCGTACATACCACAAACTAGGTCTTTTTAATACTAGAGTAAATAGATGTCTTCTAGTTTTTCGTGATAATGCATCGTCGGCTAGATCGTCACCTACCATCCATGCAGTGCCAAGCCTGGTAGTGGTCCACTGCTGGACTGTGCTTGTAAGAAAAGTCTGACTGTGTTTGTAAGAAAATTGTCTTATCAATAAATAACTGAACTGAACTGAACTGGACACAGGTCTCCCCCTGATAAGCACCTTATTGGCTTTTATCGCAACTGCAACGCATTGAATTCAACTCAAACATACCCAACGACCAATGATGTGGTGCGTGGGGCCAGCTTACAGAAAAACTACCACATTGTGTTAGTTTTGCTTGAAAGGGGGGGGGGGGGGGGGTATTTCGATACCCCTTAAAAATCACTTTGGCATCCCTTATAAAGGTTCTTAGTTATATATTTTCTAGGTCGCATTTTCAGTTTTGGCGAAAAAACTGAAACGTGGACCAAGTCAGGATTTTTATTTTTTATTCAATAGTTATACGATTTGCATTTGATACGCAATGTACGATATGCGATTTTCCCATCCGCGCATCGGCTGTCAAATTAGCGCATAATTAGGAGATAAATTGATGAATCAAAATGAAATATTCCGGAAATAGTATCAGAATAAATTAACTTACGGGGCCGCAGTGGTGTTCATAAACCGCAAATTATAAGTAAGATAAGTAAGATTTAGGTATTCAATTAATGTGTTTCCAGGTTTATTTTGATTGTACCACCTATTGTACCTATTGTTGCTAGACAATACCATGTACTCGTAGAGTTCACGACGTTTGTTTCTTTTGATAAGGAATGCTTCACCGCAACCTGATCTTAACTTCTCAAAATACTTCAGTCGACGTCCTTAACGTTTATTGCGTTTGATGAAATACTTTCCTTGAGTTTAAATAAGAATTTTACTGCTCCAAGTATGACGCAAACGGAGCATTTACAAGTATGAAAGGCAGGTTTAGGTTATAAAAAGAATATGGATTGAATTAATAGACGGTGGCGGCGGTTTTAAATCAATCATGCTAATATTATGAATAAGGTTGATGTAGTTGTGCGATTAATACATATTTTATACAGTAAGTATGGTTTTTACGCTGTTTAAAATTCGATTCAAGGTGAAGACTGGTTCTTGACATTTTAAAGGGATTGAATTGAAAAGTCACAAAGTCGCATCGAACCTATGTTCGATCTTACTTTCATTTTGGGTTGCTATGTAACTATTTACCTTTCTACTGGTATATACCAGAGGCGATTCTGCATGAGACGATATAAAACGACTTTTTCAAATTCCCAGCGTCTGTTACGTTATCGGTTAGTTTCAAAACTGTTATTATTGTCTGCCCACATCGTTAAAAAAGGCCGCCGTATTTTTATCCCCTTCCTCATCTATTGTGGATCTAACACTTTCATCGCACCTGTACATATCCAGCTCTGTGTAACGGAGGATAGCATTGAATGGGTAGGTACTCCAGCTTGTCCCCTTCTTGATCGATAATGATGAACCTAGCTTTATGTGGTAAGCAATGACAAGAAACATTATCATTTTCTAGGTTCCGATTCTACGTGTACTCGGCCTATGTTGAGCGAAGGACTGTGGGTGCAGTCCGGGTTATCGCAGCAACGAAGACACGCGGTCCAGATCCTGTGGTGTGCCGCCTGTGGCTCGCTGACAACCGCACTGTCACGCTCAAAGCTAGAGTCAAGGTAAACCACAATCTTAGAAATAAAGGTGGTAGGAAATAAATTCCAATAGGGTATATGCATCGATTTTTTTTATTGTTTTAATCGATTTTTTAGGTCCTTATTTAACCGAAAAATTATAAGACGCTCACTGAATTTTGCAATAACAAGGTAAAAAAACAAATCAAAACTACAATCATTTTCGGGTGATAAAAACGCTGCCATATTGGCGCCATGTTTATTTGACGTCGACGTTCACACTCGATTAAAACCTTTTGTGACGACCTCGGTAGTGATCATCTCAGGAAAGAGGTTTTTCGAAAAAGCTGAAAATAACCGACAATACGAAATGTGAAGTGGGCAGAATAGTGTCAAATCATGGTGCAGCAAGCAGAATAAAAATAGAAGAAATGTGAACAGCGATGTCACGTCCGCTCTAGTCAATGGCGTAGCGTTTTGAAATTTTGCGATTGAGATTTAAAATATAAATTTTTCAATGGTTAAATGCTTCAATAAAAACCTCTCAAAATGCAAAAATAAATATGTAGATATGTTTCTATATCAATAGAGAACACGTATATATATTTTTAGCCATTTTGAAGTCACATGCATATAACCTATTGAAAGCTAACAGATTCTCAACTGTGTTGGGTACTTATAAAACAGGTTATCACGTTTACAAGGGCGATATTCTTTTTTCACGTAAAACACTTTTATCAATATTTTTAACTTATCTCTTGTTGTGGCGGCAAAGGCGATGAATGACAGCCTGAGTGTTGCACAATCCTGCCTACCATTTTACCCCTATACATAAATTATTTCCAACTCTTATATTATTTTTGGGCAAGCTAACACAATATATAAACTTAATTTTAAATAGCTTTAAATATTGTTTTTTAATAACTATTATTACTACTTTAGTAGGTATACTCTATTATATTTAAATGTGACAGTGTTACTAGCGGGAAGTTTAAATAACTTTCACATTTTTATACAAAATAGAAAACTTTGTTGTAAACAGTATGGAAATACACAATTAGCATACTGGTAAGTAATTCGTATTCATTTTGAAGTAAAGTCTATAAACTAAAACTCCCTAAAATGAACCAAGAGGTTATTAATGTACAAAGTGTTATTGTAAACTCACACAGGAAGCCCTTGAAACACATTTAGCCATCGGGTTGGGAAATCCGCACGTTTTCTCCACGTTATAACTGTACAACTACATTAAGCAAGCCATAACATTACAAAGCGGACCAAATCAAATCACTGTCGTCGTCCCAATCTGGTAAACTATTATTGCAAGTGCGCTAGCTTCATCGTAATTGCCCGTAGGCTATTAAGATATGGTTGGTCTTTCTGAAAAGCTCTATTATTAAGCTTTCCATTGAGGTTAATGTCAAAAGGTTTTTGATTTATATACGTAAATTAATTCCAAACTAGGTAATAATGTCTATTCAGATGTCGCCAAAACTAAACTAAACAATTTGACAGTGCTAAAAATGTCGCTGTCCCTGTCATAACCATCAAAATAATAAGGATGGCATCATTTTGAGTCATTTTAGATTAGTTTAGTCTAGTTTTGGGAACATCTGAATAGACACCATTATTAAAATTGAATGTGGAACATTCTCGTTTTCCAAAATACTGCTGCCGTAGTAATAAGATTAAGCTAAAAATACTTATTGACTAAATAAATACTTATATAAAACTGGAAAATCAACACAGCATCATCTAGCTAAGCAGAGCTTGTGTTACACCAACCAGATGACTGTTAATACAATACAATACATAACAGAGATATACCTCTATTTTTTATTATACCTACTTACATTGAAAATACCAAAATACCCGGAACAAATATGTTAAGATCGACATATATAAATAATTAAATATTGTTAGGATAACAAGCACTTCTTTACATTTTCCACCGGGAAATGAGTCAAAAGTGATCACGTATAAAGAACACCCCGTTTTACCGTTTTAATAAAGTTTTCGCAACACCAATTTCGACTCAGTAGAACCGAGATAGTTAGATTACCAGGTATTTAGGTCATTCGAGCTAGGTCGTGTGAATTTGGCCAGAATAATTCCGGTAGGTATGTGGAATCAGCTTTGTATAGGTCTCTGGGGAATTGGCGCTTTAGGCTCTTTAGGAGAATGCCTTTCCAACTCATTGAGCAGAGAGAGATGCTAATGACTCCTTTACACTCGCATTTGCATCTCATAATTCTCTTGAGAATATATACTTTTAAAAACGAGATTGTCTTACCTTACGTTAATAATGATTATTTATTGAATATTTATCGCGTACCTTTGTTTTTTTGCCCTTACGTTTCTACTGTATTACAGCAATCGTAATAAGTTACGATATATAATACTGTCTTAAGATCGGAGTATTTTTATACCGGCCGCGGCATTTTGACACAATGCATTGGTGAATCTTACTTTTACAGATCTTTTATAAAATTAAACTGAATATGTTCAGATTATACATGAAATGATCTTGACATGAGATGATCGGCATGAAAACTCTGCTAAAGCTTGATTCGACTCATTTTTTTTCCCAAAATACAAGTGATTTTTTTTCCTGTGCCTCTTTTATCTTTTAAAACTTTTTTTCCTGTACCTCAATCGTTTTTTTATAATAAAACTAGCAACGCCTCGCGGTTTCACCCGCGTAGTTCCCGTTCTCGTGGGAATTCTGTTATAAAATATAGCCTATGTCACTCCCTGAAAGGAAGCTTTTTAATGCAGAAAGAATTTTTTAAACCAGTCCTGTAGTTTCGGAGCCTATTCAATAACCTAACAAATGCTGAACCGGGACAGGAATCATCTGAGCTGAGGATAATCAATGTAATTATTTTCATTCACCACATAATACTCGTACCTCCAGAGAGGACTAGAAAAATAAATAATAGACTTAATATAAAAACATCAATGTGCAAATGCACAGCGCAAACATTCCCAACTCATTGCAGAATTGGTTTAGTCGCAGCATCATCCGTTATATTTTACTATATTCGATTTTTAGGGTGTCCATCGATATTTTGGTATGCCGGACCCATCGACTTCTCATGTAAAAACTCCGACAGTAAGCCTCAATTTTATTTGAAAATATTCGCGAAGGGCATTGTAAGTGTCCGATCCAAGAACTCCTTATTTTCTAGTGTCCTCTTCCAGCCAAATCTTCACAATTGTCGAATTTGAAGGCTCATAAACATATAAATATGTTAAAAAAAATGTTTGAAATGGTCCAGTTATTCCTGAATCTGACTTACCTACTGTTTGCTTATTGGTGCGATTCATTTCGAGAAGTCGGGTAAACCTTCCTTAGTCATTATAACTATAAGCTATTGGTGGGATTACTTTAATAAAACATGAATATCGTAATTGATGAATGTGGTTTTATATTTTGCTCATAACATGGAGGAGTGACAATCGGATGTAGGTAGTTGTACCATAGAGTATAGTCGCGTTTCATGTTACGCATAATTAGACCCATGCCTGACAGTCATCACCACTTATCATTTTGCTATTTGTTAACATTACAGGCGATACGCGAGAACTGGAACCTCAAATACAGTGCAACCTACGTGCTTTGTCTCCTGCGTGACTCGGGAGTGAAGCCTCAGGATGCAGTTGGCGCTGCAGTTTCCGTGGTCGCCGCCGCGGCCGTCGCGAAACCAGCTACCAATCTCCTCACAGTGCTGGATACTGAGCCAAAACCTGGAGTAGAGGTAAGAATATCCATCACACTAATATCATAAATGCGAATGTTTGGATTTATCTTTTTAGCACGTTTAACACAGGAAATTTATATCCATCGTACAGTTTGTGGTATCTAATCTATTATAAGCTATTTTTAATTCCTCTGTTATAGTTTTATCTTATAAATAGTTTTGGCAGAAATGCGAAAATAGAGTTTGGTGGCCAAAAAGGGCAACTTTGTATCTCTGCCTAGGCTTTACAAAATAAAACTATTACAGAGGCATTAATAAATAACTTATAAAAGATACTGGAAACTGTACGATGGATTTTTAAAATTTCCTGTGTTAATCGTAATAATAAGAAAAAATTGGTGGCGGTGCCACTTTCACTTGTGTATGCGCCTTAAGCCTCACCTCTTCGTTATGCCATTCTGTCCGGTTCTGTGCCACCTTAACCCACTATTTACCGGCAATTTTAGAATGTCGTGTGACCATCGAGCCATCATTTAAACTTTCGCTTCACTCACAATAGCTATCAATCTTTCCCGTGATTTAGATAACTCCAAAGTGTTGTATCCAATAACAAAAGCATCGAGCTCACGGATGCTGCCTTGCCTCTAACGGACTTCGGGCGTATACCGCTGAACAAACACAGATAGCGTTAACCTATAAATAAATATTTCATAGCCGCAGTAGCATTTGCTCGTAACGAGTAAGTTCGTAACGCATATTTTGTCGCCTGGCTTTAGGGCCTCGTTAACGTCGTTTACACTCCACCGGTTTTACTGTCCCGTCTATTTGCATTTACCCTTTGTGAGCGATACTAAAACACTAGTGGGCAGGCTGGGTAGGTCCTTTGTTGAAGCTATGGTGATATTTTCATAAGAGCTCAGAGTTTCCACTTGGAAGACAAAAGTAAGGTGAATTAATTAAAAGCATTTTCGAGGGGTCGCAAAATCAGTAGAAATTTTCTAGCTGGTGTTAAACTCGTCAATAACTCTTTCAATTTTAAAACGCTTATCGAGTATCAGTCGGTACTTTGGGATACCTTTAAGACCACATTCCATACAAAACGAAGACAAGCCGTGTTGCAAGCTTAGTTTATTTATACGTATATTATTAATATCATAATACCTACCTTGTGAGGAAGTCGACGAAAATAGTTTTTGAAATCCGCTCAGCAAATAATGTAAAAAATAACCCATAGCTATCATATGTTTAAGAATAAGTATATGTAGTGTATTGTATTATGTATATCAGTTATCTAGTACCCATAACACAAGCTCTGCTTAGCTTGGGGCTAGATAAAGCTGTGTGAATTATCCAGCAATATTACTATTATTAATAATATTATTATTATTATTATCTGTTCCTATTAGTAGTTTTATTGGTCAATTTTGTTTATTTTTAGAAATTATAGTAACATTATTCGTGAATAAATGTCAGGAAGAGTCATATTTTTCAATTTAGTCTATAAATTGATGAGAATAAAGTTCATTATTGAAAACACAAATAAAATAAGATAAGATAATATAATATTTAACTTTTTACTATATATATATTCTTTTTCTTTTCAGAATACCCTCCACATCTGCGTAAAACCGTTCCACTACGCGTACTCGCGAGACGACTGGCTCGTGGAATGGTTCGAGCTGAACCGAATGTTGGGAGCGAGTCATTTCTACATGTACAATGAATCGCTCAGTTCGACAGTCAGCTGTTTGCTGGACCATTATAGGAAGCAGGGGCTTATCACGCTGCTGCAGTGGAAACTACCTATCGTGTCGAAGGTGGAAATAAGGTAAGTTGTTTGCATTGATTTATTAAAAAGGGAAGATGAGGTACTAGTTTCTCGAAAATGGCAACCTCATATTGTGTAAAATTGTGTGCTCCCACCTCAGTCACCGTCGGACCCGCGCGGCACGGGTGGTCATTATTCGCGTGAGATATTGTTGTCTCGGTCTCACTTCGGTCTTAGATACGTCTTACCGTCTTTGTTCTTCTTTGTATTTCACAGGACTGGAAATGTAACTGTGAGCGTATGTGTTTGCGTGTAGTTCTAACACATGCCAATTTTGGAGTAAGCGCTGGGAGAACGTAACTTCCTTTTTTAATTAATCAATGGTTGTTTGCTTGTTGTAAATCGAAAATAAAAAAAGTCATCGAAATCGATGAAGAGGCCTATATTTAAGTAATATAGGCCTCTTCATTGATTTCGATGACGGGGACTCTAGAGATTACGGATTTCTCTTCGATTTCTATAGTGAGCCCATAAAAGGCTTGCTAGGTCGAACTTGGTCTGGTGAGGCTATAAATAGGACATCGTTATGTACAAAGCATTAAAGTATTATCAGCAGCCGAATCAATTAGTGAAAAAATACAATAAGTAATATTTTCTTAAAAATCAATGATTAAATTTTAAGCTAGAGTAACGTTAACTATGGTTTATCCATTTTGAATGAAGCATGTTAGTAAACAAAATACGACACAAATAACAAAATCTTACTTGCTTGGCGTCGAGTTTCAGATTTGCATTTTTATTGAAGGGAGGATCTAAAATCGACAAGTAATGTAAATTACGTATAAAAGAACACGCCAACAAAGTGAATTTTAGGTTAAATATGGGGGGTTTGTTTACGTTTATGCTTCATTCAAAATGGACACGGTATAGTTCTATTACGATTTACGAGAAGCTTCAAGTGTAGCAGCCACTGAAAACTCAGAACAAAAACTCGAGGGTTCAAATTTTCGAGGTATAAAAAAGATAAGTTACATCAAAATAGTATGTAATTCTGGGAATTCAAATAATACCCAAAAGAAATTCGACCTCGACGGGATTTGAACCCACATCCTTCCCTCAGTACGAAAATGTGCTAACCAACTACTACCGGTCAAGTGCGAGGTCAAGTGCCCTTGCTTGGGATTTCCTTCGGGCTCTAGCGTCGAAATTACCTTGAGTGTGACGGATTACGTACATACCTACTATAATAATAAAAATCTTAGTTTAACTATGTTTCTGCTAGCTGCGCCCCGCGGCTTCGCACGCGTTGTTCCTATGAAAACATTAAAGGTGATTTTCATCCCACGGGAACAGATCTATGGGATAAAAAGTAGCCTATGTTTTATTTTAGTATTAGAATTACCTGTATGCAAAATTTCAGCCAGATCCGTTCTGTAGTTTTGGCGTGAAGAGGTAACAAACATCCATCCATACATCCATACATCCATACATCCATACATCCATACATCCATACATCCATACATCCATACATCCATACATCCATACATCCATACATCCATACATCCATACATCCACACATCCATACATCCATACATCCATACATCCATACATCCATACATCCATACATCCAAACATCCATACATCCATACATCCATACATCCATACATCCATACATCCATACATCCATACATCCATACATCCATACATCCATACATCCATACATCCATACATCCATACATCCATACATCCATACATCCATACATCCATCCAAACTTTCACCTTAAAATATATATTTAGTGTGATTTTATTTTATAAATTTTAATTAGTAGATAATGGTACGAACCCTTCGTGCGCGAGTCCAACTCGCACTTGGCCGGATTTATTTTGAAACCTGGTGCTTCCCGTGTGGACCCATTTAAATATGGTCCAGTTCTGACAGTGGAATCCATGAGAAAACCATATAATTGAAGTCGATTGATAGTTTTTTAAAACAAACTCAGTTTTATTATTACCTACTTTGAATTTTCAACCACTTTTCGACATAAGGAAAAACAATCAATTATACTATACCATAGACCTGATTGGGGCATAAAAATTTAATTTCAAACCTATATTTAGTTTTACTTGAACACAAACACGAAACTTATAAGAAACATTTTTTAAGCTTACGGGATAAGTGTAAACTTACTTATCGACAAAAAGATCAAAAAGATACACGATAAATAAATAATATAATATACAGGGTGGCTCTAAAATACGTTGACAAACAATTTTATGAATAATTTTATTGTTTATATTTATACAGTGCTGTCAGCTCTAACTAATCAAAATACAGTATCATTTAACTTATATATCTATTTATTTTCAAAATAGCCGCCCTTAGCTTTGATACACAGGCTTAAACGTTTTCGGAAATTTTCAACGATTTTCCGTACCTCTTCTTCAGATATTTCATCCCACTCATAAGTAAGTATTGCCTTCAGCGCGTCTACACTTCTGTATGGAGTCGCACAGACCCTCGCCTCGAAAATAGACTATACGCTGTAATCCATCGGGTTTAGGTTTGGCGAATACGGAGGCCAGTCCTTAGAACTTATGAACCCAGGAAAATTGACCATACTGCACTGCTGCAGGCTTAAGGCCCTGTGAGCTGTAGCAGAGTCCTGTTGAAAAATCCACCGTTGGTCGCCGAAAGGCTCCTGGCTCCAAGGAAGAACTACACTCACCAAAATATCCCGTCGGTATATTTCTTGGTTCATTTTAACACCTTTTTCGACGAAAACAAGAGTGGTTTTTCCTGTTGAGCAAATACCGCCCCAAACCATAACTGAATCAGGTTTTTGGCGATGGGTGACAATCGCCGTGGTTCCAGGGCGGCTAGGAGAGTTAATTCTATCATTTTGGCGATTATGATATTGTTCGATGGTAAAAAAAATATCATCTGTAAAGACGATATTTTTCCAAGCTTCACCAGCGGAGCGCGCCTTCAGTAAGCGATATCGTTCGAGTCGTATTTTTCTATCTGTTGTGTATAGTTGCGCTTTTCGCAGCTTGTATGCTTTCAACTTGAGCTCATTTTTGACTACTCGTTGCAACGTTGAATGACTTACACCCAAATCTCGAGCCATTTTTCTTACCTTGTCTTGTGGATTGCGGGTCAATCTTTGTTTGACGATATGTCGAAGACGTCCTAACAGTCCTTTTTCTGCCTCTTCCCGCACGTTCTTCAAGATGTCCAAGCTCATCATAACGTTTAATACTAGAAGAAACTAATTGCCGACTGACACCGAAAATTTGAACTATCTCGCACTGCCGTTTCCCCGCCTCATATAAAGAAATTATTGCTCCTCGTTGCTTAGATATAGTAATATATAATTTATTTTTAATATATTCTCTAAACAATTATCACTGAGTTGGGGCCAAAACATGTGAAAATGCTACCTAATTAACAAAGACAACACAGAATGATCCATTTTTGAATTTTAATTTTTTTCAATTTGTCAACGTATTTTAGATCCACCCGGTAATATTGATTTCTGTTCCTTAAGTTGTTTTTTAAATGCCACCGTCTATATTGTTCTCTTCGCTCAAAGCGATAAGGCCGCCCTTTGTACTTCCATGATTCTGTACATTTCCTTCTGTATTGTTTTTTATGTTTGTGTGGTACAATAAAGAGTTGTCTATCTATCTACCTAATATTCACCGACACACCTGATGGACCTAAAATATGCAAACCTTGTATTATGATGGGTCATCTGGTACCCACAGGTTATGGGTCCCAAATGACCGATAATCACCTGGAAAACCTGCAGATCATAATATATGTATAAACGTAGGCTTAGATGGAAAGAAAACTCTTTATGGTACACTCAAATCAAATAATACCAATTCACATTTCATAAAAGAAATAACTTACTGCTGGGCCCTCCCCTTCCATTATACTATTCTGTCTGGTCCTGTGCCACCGTCATCCACTGTTTCCCAGCTGTCGTAACGATGTCGTCTGACCATCGAGCGTGGTCAGCCTCTGTCCCTGTCGTAACCTTATTCCTTACCTGTCCGCTGTCCGACTATGATTTAGGTGGATGAACCTAATTTAAAAATACCAATTTCGAGAAGCTCAATCTCCCAAATTTTACTTAGAATCGATATACCTAAGTAAAATACTTATATCGATTCCAATGATGATAAATAGAATGATTCCAATGAGAATATCATTGATCGTTTCTAAGTAAAATTTGGGAGATTGAGCTTCTCGAAATTGGTATTTTTAAATTAGGTTCGATTAGATATATTGTTTTTATATAAAAAAAATTATACCTCTATATAGCTTAGACTTAACTTTTCTTTTATCATAGAAAGTTTATGTCTAAGCACGCCGTTTTGTTGTTTTTTACCTGTGGTTGGCAGGTAGTGCCCACCATTTGTGTACTTTTTAACAATTGTGTTTAATAAAGTTTTTTTTTATTTATATTTTATTTTGTCGCTTTGGACAAATAAGGCTTAAGCTATATTAGGGCCATACTGCCTTGTCTTTCGTTAAATAATTTTCTTATCTGTATTTAATCAACTTATTACAAATCCGTCATTTTTTGAGTCCGTGCAATAAAGTATTAAAATAAATAAACAGAGGCCATACGTTCTCCCTGTGCTCTCTTGTTGAGAGAGAACGTACGTAGGATAGATTCTCCCAGTGCAAATCTCTCATCTTTTATCTATGGATTAATACTTATCTCTATGTTTGTTTTTTCTTTTTTTCTTTTTAATTCCAGAACTGAAGGTCAATTCGCAGCATTCAACGACTGCCTATACCGGTCCATGCAAAACGCTGGCTGGATCCTGGTGATAGACGTGGACGAGGTGGTAATTCCGCGGCAGGAGACGGAACTGCCGGCCATGTTAGCTGAGCTGAGGGCGAGCTATAAACCTGCGTCGAAAGTACCCTCGGCTTTCATGTTCAGGAACGCTTTCTTCTACGTCCGGTGGGAGGTAAGCAATATAGACACGATTCTAGACAATTCTGTAATTTTGGGTCTGGTTATAAACCAATTGAATTGAATTGAACGAATTGAATACGCTGTAGCTAGTTAAATTCGATGAGGATTGTAAGCAAACCACAATAATGTTATGCGATGGGCAGTATAAACAGGCTGTGTGACGTTGGCTTAGAATTTAAACCACCCCCATTTCTTCCCGCGGATGTCTCAAGTTAAAAGGCGACTTAGGGATATCCACTGGGGGCGGGAAACCCCTGCAGAACAAATCTACGAACTCCGACCCCCAACCAATGAAGTTAAAGCCATTATGGCGCTTATCAGGGGAAGGCCTGCGTCCAGCATGTGGACCAATATAGGCTGTTGAGATGAGGTTGAGGTTAGTTATACAGGGGACTATTTGAAATGAGTGTATGCCAAATCCGAAAATATAAGAGTAGGGAAAGACGTGAAAGGAGTCATAGGTATTATTAATAGGCTTTCTTATGTCCATATAATAAAAAAAATATCTAATATAATATATATAAATTTATTGTATTAAGTATATCAGTCATTTAGTCTCTATAATTTGATCGCGTAAGTTTAAAAAAACTTTAGTCTCTATAACACAAGCTCTGCTTAGTTTGGGTCTAGATGAAGCTGTGTGAATTATCCAACATTATTTATTTACATAGTAACTTTACGAAAATAAATTAGAATAAATGTACTTAATTGGAACATTGGCGAGAATAATTGGTAGAAAGAGGACCTTGTTGCCGCAAGAGTAACATGGCTAACTGGGGTCTTAATGCCGACCCTTTCTTGAGTGCCGTCTCTAAATGTAATAGAATTGATATTGGAGTGATTTTTTGACGTTGTTTCTGAATTCTGTCGAAGTTCTCAAGAGAATTTGTCTTCATTTACAGGACGACTCAGAAGCAACCGCGCCGTTAACAACTGCGCGGAAAACGCGTCGGTGGGTTACCCCGCATGCGTTGAAAAACCGCAGTAAATACGCGGTGCGACCGCGCGACGCTGTCGAGCTTGGGAACCACTTCATATGGGAGCTCGCGCCTGGCTTTTGTTCCGTGGGTGTACCCACCGATCGGGCACTGCTACATCATTATAGGGTACGCAATTGTTTCTATCTTTGCTTATCATCATTTACTTCTTATGAAAGCTCGCACCTGGCTGCTACTCCGAGTTGTGACCACCGACCGGGCACTGCTACATCATTATAGGGTATGCGATTGTTTCTACCCTTGTCTATTATCAACCACTTCATATTTAAGCTCGCGCCTGACTGCTATTCCGAGCTGTGACCACCGACCGGGCACTGCTACATCATTATAGGGTATGCAATTGTTTCTACCCTTGTCCATTATCAACCACTTCATATGGAAGCTCGCGCCTGGCTGCTACTCCGAGCTGTGACCACCGACCGGGCACTGCTACATGATTATAGGGTATGCAATTGTTTCTACCCTTGTCTATTATCAACCATTTCATATGGAAGCTCGCGTCAAGCTACTACTCCGAGGTGTGACCACGAACCGGGCACTGCTACATCATTATAGGGTATGCAATTGTTTCTACCCTTGTCTATTATCAACCACTTCATATGGAAGCTCGCGTCTAGCTACTACTCCGAGGTGTGACCACCGACCGGGCACTGCTACATCATTATAGGGTATGCAATTGTTTCTACCCTTGTCTATTATCAACCACTTCATATGGAAGCTCGCGTCTGGCTACTACTCCGAGGTGTGACCACCGACCGAGCACAACTACATCATTATAGGGTATGCAATTGTTGCATTATCAACCACTTCATATGGAAGCTCGCGCCTGGCTGCTACTCCGAGGTGTGACCACCGAGCGGGCACTGCTACATCATTATAGGGTTCGCACTTGTTTCTACCCCCACCGTTGATTAAGGAATAGACCATACATCCTTGTAATTAATTTTGGCAATAAAATTTTTAGCAAGCGCCTATTAAATAAATAAACATTACGTCCCGTCGCGTCGTCTGATGAACAAAATTTTAGTATGGTCCGATAAGAAAAAATCTTACATTCTTTTAATGATGCTGTTTTTGATTCCTGTACCAGACCGAAGCCGTGTGTAGACTGTAGATAAAGTTAAAAGATAAAGATAAAACACATTTATTAGCCAAAACAGGTGACAACTTACTCGTACATACAATAATTATGAGTAGGTAATCCAAATGCAAGTGTTTTATGCTCTGAAATGATTGTTACAGACTGCCTGCGAATTCGGTGGCACTAACTGTTTAACAGTGCCATCCACAGTCGACAGGACCGCCCACAGGTGGACGGACGATTTGATGAAACGTATCAACAAGGAAAAGCAAAGTATCGCCCCTACGTGCCTAGCGTAAGAAATTTTGCCATATAGACTTTATAGACCTAGTGTTTTGAAGTGCGAGCTTTGGTAACAAGCGTTTTGACAGATCCCATAGTTCCGTTCACACTCACGCTTCTGATCAAGTGTGGATTTATAGGCTGTTATTAAAAATTATCGCGTTTATTTAACTAATTTTTCCGATAGTTATCCCGTGACTGCGACAACGTGTATACCTGTTGAAACGTCGGGGAAAACTGGTTAATACAGCCGTGATTATCTAAAATAATGTGTTCTGATTTTTTTAAGTTTCGGTCTATCAGTACCAAGGCGCGCTGAGTGCAACGCCAACGCCCAATGTGTACTCCCTTCTTTATGTTAATACCTTTGTACATACTGTTGTTAAATTACAAAAGTAAAATGGTCATAATAGTAACCTATTCCAAGTACAATAAATGTTATTTTAAGGCTACACAACTTTTAACAAATCGAACTGGACTAGACTTTATCTTTAAAAAATCGTCTGGTTGGTTATCAGGGACCCAATTCTGATAAAACACTATGAGAAATGGTCACAGAATCACCAACATAGACATGTTTCGGCAATTCTGCGAGAACTTGTCAATGTGAAGCAATTGCATCTTGAGAATTGGAACCCAGGTCCATATTAAAACAGCAGACATTGATTGAGGTAATTATATTTTACCTAACAAAATAAAGTTAGGAGAAGTCAAAAGCAACAGTTTATTCCAGTAAAATGTAATGAAGGTTAATTACAGATATTTCTCAAAATGTCGTGATTTATTCTAAAAACCGCTTCGTTTGACCACAATCTGATAGAATGTGACGATGTGGTCGACGATCGACTCTTGTCTTAAAGAGACGCAGGTTGTAATGATCTAGAAAGAGAACCAATGTACCTATTTCTGACAATATTGTACGCATACGAATGGCGTCACTTATTTTCTTTGTAGTAAAAGTTTTGATTTAAGAAAATATCTACTTTAAGATAATGTCTACGGAGAAAACAAGCTTGTGATTTTATCCCGCTAGCTTTGTGTTGTCTAATTTTGGGCATTTAAATTTACGCTTACTAATTTCGAAATCAGTAGTTTTTGGAATACGTTAAAGCCGATCTTACTTACGACTTATGTCCAAAAAATAAAATCCATAAATATATTAAACGTACATTTTTACACAATCGTATTGTTAAACGTATTTTTCGATAAAGAGAGCATGCATTGTACAGTTAATGTAAACAAAAACTTTGTAACTTGATTTTTTTTTAACACCTAGAACAAAACCAAGATGTAAGTCATGATTATTGGTCTACTTACGAAAACTGTCATAATCATTTTTTGAGTTATTCATTGTCGCAGAGTAAATGTGCCATTTTGAGTGTTCATAAAATTTCTGATTTGCTCAAACAATGCAATAAAATATTAACTATTGCCAGTATTAACTTTATCAACCGACCAATGATAGGTTAAAATATATTTGCACCATCGCCATGCCAAAACCACTTGTATTTTCATGCATTTATTTTCAATTATATTATTTCGGGTCGTCATTGTAAACCTTGTTATAATTATTTTCGTAATCAAATCTTTTTAATACGAGTACATACATATTGAATAAGTAACCTAGCTAAGCAAGCAAATATTAAATTAGATAAAATTTTATATATCATAAAATCTAAGTACATAAATTGTAACGTATCAAGAAACTATACTTACCATCATTGTTAAAGTGTAAATATTCGTGTACATGACTTATTAAAATACTGTTTTAGAACCTATTTTCTAAGCAGTTTTACTGTATATAAACATTATTTGTTTTACATGTGGTGTATTGCGTACATCTTAAAATAAAATGCCTGTTTCGATTATATTATACTTTGCCATTGACGAGGGCTTGTCCTCAAATATTTATGTTACTACCTACCACCAGTGTAGGTTATATTATTTGCAATTCTCTTATAAGTGAGTAATCCCCAAATATTCTAACTTAAATCAGTTAAAAGCACGTCTCAATTAAAAAAATATTGACTATCTATGAAAATGTGTGATAAATTCGTTAATTGAGACCAGCAGCGGCGTTAGGGCTACTGACACCCCGGGCAGTAATATTTAGGCGCCCACTTAAGGAAATCAAAACTGTCTCATGCTCTTTTTGCGATTTTGTTGAAATGTATTTATTTTTTAATTTTTTGAACCTCTTTCAAAATGTAGAAAACTGTAGAAAAATTCACAATCCTGAAAAAATATATATTTGAAAGAAAAATTAAGAAGTATTTTTTAATACAATAAATAGGAATAAAGGGTTTGGGATATTTGAAGAACAATATTACAAAGTCAGTAAGAAAAAGAATTCGTGCACGTGCACTCTGTACTCTGAAGCCGTCAAAATATTGTGGACGGTTTTCTCGTTGTATGATCGAGCGACGAGTCGAGAGACCAGTATACAAATCAGCAGCCTTGCGCCACGCTGCGCGAGCACGGTATCCCCACCATTGAGGGTACATAGCCAGTGAGCCAGGAGGCCGAGGCCCCAGACCTCAGCCAGCGCCCCCCAAATTTGGCGCCCCGGGCCGTCGCCCCATCGCGTCCCCCCCTAACGCCGGCACTGATTGAGACGTGCTCAAATCTGAGTTTTATTTGAGTACTTGGGTGATGTGATGATGACTAAACGTGAATTTAATTTTTGTTATCTTAAGAATAATATTTTGGGATGACCCAGGTTTGATCAAAGTTATAGTTGTACCTACTAAAGAACATATCAACAAAAACTTTTTTATTGTTATGTCAAACACAAAACTGCTATGCTAATCTAAAAACAAATATATATTTTTTGTTACTAGCAATTATGATTACTCTACTAACTTATTAAAATACCATCTCACTTATGGTGGTTTTTTGAGATGGAGTGGATCTTCAAATCAGAAATTATGAGAGTTAAAGAAAATTCATCGGGGTCGTGGGCTCAATTTATGAGAAAATAAAAGCGGCATTTTTTTACGGATTGTTCATTATAGTTCACATGATTAGGAATATGAGTTCTATAGAGGATAAACCCGATTAAAACATATAGGTTAAGTGTCGTCGCTAGTACACCAGTTGGTCAAGAAGATTATTTTCTTATTGATTCAAACTAAAGTTGTATAAATGAACCGTTTCCTTTCGTTTTTAATAATGGAATTTTGTATCGTTGATGTCAGCTAGTGTCTCATATACGGGGTATATTTTTTTCAGTGAATTGGTTTGACTTCCTGCAAAAGAGTACCTAATATAAATTATTCTAAATATTACACTTAATGTTATCTCATGAATTAATATAATTAATCTTTCACGACTTTCCTGTACCTTCCATAGTTTTGGATTAGGCAATGTACTCCCATCTCAAATAACCACCACAGGAAGCATTTTATTTAATATATGTAAATAAAAACAAATGTCACATGTTACTCAGTCCAGAGTATTCACTAGTAGGTACCTATGTTTTACCACATTTGCAATATTCAATATTTAGACAGAAAAAGTATCGTCGTCTCTAATAAATATGTATTATACTCTAGAAGGTAAGTATTTTTTCGGTTAGTAATGTAATGTTACTTGCATAATTTGACTTTGCAAGGTCCATATAAATATTTATATTAGGTAGATAGTTAGTACTTGTAAAATGGTGTCCGCCGTAAAAATGTTTTTTAGCTATTTGTTTTGTTTTTAATAATTTGTTAAATAATTTCAATATTCTTGTAGTGTTTTTTTTAAATCTTATTTAAAGGTTACTTACGTCATGTTACGTCATAATAGTCTCCTACGTATATCGTAGTTATAATAACAAATAGGGATTGATACTTGTCATATTCATTCCATTATTTTGCATAGGTAATTCACTGTTGTTATATTATTTGATTAATGAAATTATATTTTTAATCCTCATGCGAAGGGAATTAGGCTAATTTTACACCTGGTATCTTTATAAAATTACTCTTATAAATACCAAAGTAGTGTATATGACAATTGATATTAAATTTTAGTGGCAAAAGCATATTTTGTGTGTATGTATATTTTATCTGTGATGTCTATTTTAGAAAGTTGTTCGATGAATAAATGATTTGTTAGCAGAAATCAGTGACGTAAACATTTAGTTATCATTTTACTTTTACTAAAACCCCCATAGATCACGTTCATATTAACATGTTCAGTTTTTAACTAGGTAGGATGACGATCTGCAAAAGACTGCAGACTGCTGGATGCGTCAAGCTGATGACAGGGCGCTATGGCGCTCATAAGGGGAGGCTACTTATGTCCAGAAGTGGACACAGCAGAAGTGGATATAGGCTGAGATGATGATGATGAAAATCCCAGTAGTTCTAACCCAACCTATGAAAAGGAGGTGCATTTATACATTTAGGAGGTCTTTTGCCGATAGCATAGAATAACTATACAGGGTGTCCCAAAAATTTGTCGGTGACAAGGCAGCAATCACCTTGGTGTAATTGGACAAGACTTGTTCACTGCGTGGACTTCGGCACGGCGCGCGGCATCCGGTGGGCGAAGGCGATCTTCAGTTAGACTACCCACATGCGGTAGTATAACTGAAGATATGATAATAATATACCGATAGATATTCGATAGCCGAATTTCGGTTACAGCGACCAGTCAAATGGAGACTAGCCATGTGCGTAGGTAATTCTGTGCAAACACTGTTAGATAGATAAACATTTATTTGGTTCTGCAACACACAGTACTTAAGTGGTATAATTATACATTTGATCATCATCAGTTATACACATTTGACAAAAATAAATTTGTGAATAGCTAACAAGGAAAACAGAATATTGGTGCACTCTCTGTTTGCTTACTCTCATAATTCGATGGAACAGCAGAACGACACGACGCGACGGTCCCATCAGGTTGGATATTGGTCCTGCGCCTGACTTCTGTGATATCTGGCCATAATAATCCTTCATCTTTCCAGTTTTTGGCTAGCCTGCCAATCGTCCAGAATTCATCGAATTCCCAAAACCCATTACATCATTAATTCACGTTGCTCTTACTTTTGGTCTCCAAAACACTGTATCAGAACAGAAAAGACAAAATTTTTATCCATAATTCACAGAGCATCGATCTGGGTCCAGAGACCTCGGGTTGATGATTATGTATAAAGATGTCGTCGTGACGTCTCATTTTTGTATGGTATTCGCGTAGTTCCATTAAATATGAAATAATAATGTATAAGCTTTTTAACAAAAAAAAACAACCGCCGAAATTTATGTGGCACCAATTTCGGGGTATATCCAATAAAAAGAATTATGAAAATCAGACTACTCTGTAAACAAAATATGCGTGGTCATACATAAAACAACAAGATAATACGCATCGATTTGAGAACCTTCTCCGTTTTTTTGTCGGCTGAAAAGTGCTTTTTTTCCTTTCATGACTCTTGGACACGTCACTAAATACCAATTACTTAGGTAAAACTAGTAAATAAGGAGATCTCTTTGATCTTTTGTTCTCTTCCTTCCGCATACTACCGTGAAGCTATAAAATCGGTATTTCATTGGAACTCAGGGCTCAGTAACTGCCATCTACAAAATAATCGCTAAACCTAAACAAACCCACTGTCGACTGTCGCTATGCCGCCGGCCGTAGCCACACTCTACGGCGTAGCGTTGCAAATCGAACCTGAGCTCTACAAGGTGAATTACTGCCAGTAAAAATCTCTAGATGGCGTTACGTGGACACTAACTGCAAAAACGGAGAACAAAATATGTTTTGGAATTTAGTGGATATAATAACTTTTCAGTCCGAGTATAAGTGTCGAGTTATAAAAGTCACCTATTTCATCGCATGTCTAGCACAGAAGAAGAATAAAACGCAGGGCTTAAAGACCATTCGTATAGACCACTTTAATTATATTTCATGACGACGATTAAATTTATATTAAGTTACGTAAAATAAGCCAATTTAGAGAAACTTGTAAAAAGCCTTTTGTTACAAAAACAAAATGACTTCGCTCGACTGTCGCTTACCCTTTTAACGCTGAACAAATACAGGTGGGACTGTTGTTTTAACCTATAATTTTAGGCGGGTTTATAATTTATATTTCGGCGGCGACACAAATCACCGTAGATAGCGCCTCGGCCACGGTGCCCGACGTAGGTACTCGCATGACTAATGTGCCCAATTAACTCGAGGCATTGGGACGTAAGCATCCCTGTTTACTTTTTAACCAACTTAGATGATACGCAAATATTTGCCGGCCAGTGGTAATAGGTTGTATCAAGTTTAGCGTGCTAATTTTGTTTGTTTTCGGTAGTCCTTTGTCCTCCATTTAAGGAGTTCGTACTTATGTATGTGTAAGCAAGGTTTATCTAAAGCATTTTGGGCTCGGCGCATAGGCGACAAAAGTTTAATTTAATACTTTCGCGATGCGTAATGTAATAAAACGTTCCTATACCCTACCTAGATAAATACCTAAATAATGTATGTAGGTAACCACCATATACATACATGTAAAATTCAATTTAATGAAAGGAGGTCAGTCAAAGTTGCCCCGGAACCAGCTCGTGTGAAAGCTTGCTCATAATTAATATTTAATTTTTTCATTAAAGATTAATTACAACATTGGAACGGGCACTTCTGAATCTTGAAAACATTTATTAAATGTATTTTACACGTTTCTTCGACACAATCTTCGGTTTTACAGATATAGCCAATGATATTATTCATCGAGCTTGTGTACTAAATATATACATATACTCTATGATATTATTATATAAAGTGAGGTAAAACCTCATTGCATGGCCTCATTGAAGCCTGCCTCGCAGACATACTATGGCCCCCAAAGAGAATACAATAACTTCTGATGGCCCCTAACCTCAAATTCAGAAATTATTTGGCATTTTTAATAACTTAAAATAAGTGTCCGTAATTTTAATTAGATTGACCTGCATCAATTAAGTCCCCCTTTAGTTGATATCAAGGTAAGTAGGTAATGTAAACCGATATTTTGTAGAGTACCTACTTATATAAATAAGTACATATTTTATATCCTTTTGAAATACAATTTATCATTTCAATAAGTCAAAATGAGCATGTGAATATGACCGCGAATAAAATCATTAACCAAGAATTGTATATTAACTTAACCGTGTCAGCAGCTTTCATGCGTTATTATAATAATGGCAGAGGATATAATATAAGTAATAATAAATATAAGGTAAGTACATATATTATCACACTAATATTGTGAATGCGAATGTTCGGATGTTAAGATGGATGGATGTTTTGACGGATGTTTGTTACCTACTTATTTACACCAAAAATTCTAAACAGATTGGACTGACATTGCATAGATGTAGTTCTAGGCCTAAAATGAAACATAGGCTACGTTTTATTCCATAAATAAAATCCCATGGGATAGATAGTACCTACCTTTTAAATAATGTGTAATAATAAATAAACAACGCGTGCTAAGCCACAGGCATAAACTAGCATAAATACAATAATGGTACTTATGGTTCCTAATATAAAATATTTTTCTTTGCGACTGTACAGTATTATATTTTGATTGCAATATAAGTAGGTACTTGTAGTCACATCAAAAAGTTTCGCCAAACTGAATACAACAAATCTTCGGTATTGCGTAAGAATAAGAGTGGCAGATTGTATGAAAACGTTTTCCTTGAGCAATAAAAACATAATAAAAAGCTTTTATCGTTCCTTTGTACATCAGAAGAAACTTTTCATTGCCTTTTAAACACATTTTTATTGATCAGCCTAAAACCAACTTCATTTCTCATTTATTTATCAAAGGTACATATTAAAGGTACCGCGCATTAAAGGTACCATAAGTTTTAAACAAACTAGGATTAGGACCAGAACATATCCTAACAAGTAAACATGATATTTTTAGGAATAACGTTTTCAAACTACGCTGATAAGAAATAAATAGAACATACATTATGTACAGTGAAATATTCTTTTGACAATACCTTGCAAGTTGATCGGCGCAACTATTCCCTACATTCCGGAGCAAGTATTTTCGTTTTGGAGCCACTATAAATAACTGAAACTACAGCAAGTGCCGTTTAAAACTACTCCTAGCTACTGAAGAGCTTACTTCCGTTCGCTGAAGTGGCTATAATAAATACAGCCTGTGATTTTACTTCGCTGTGCGCGAATGAAGAAATTTACATAAATCTTCTATTTTAAAACTTCTCCTTTGATGTTTGTTTGTTTGCAAATAAGCACACGGAAGTAATTATTCTTGCTGTATTATTCTAACTTCTTATTTGATCGTGATGGAGGATGGCACAAATTTCGAGTGGCTGAACATATACAGTGTACTTACCCTTTATTTTAGGGAAAAATCTTGCTGCGGATGAAGATTATAAAAATCAGCCCTCAATTTAAGGCGCATACATACCCGAGCCAATCTGACAGCGATACCTATTTTATCATATTTTTACGTTTATCATAGGAATTTTTAAAAATCCTACGTTCAGTTTGTGGTATCTATTATAAGCTTTTTTTAATACTTCTTTCATAATTTTATCTCATATAGTTTAGGAGGAGATGCGAAATTAGAGTTTGGTGGCCAAAAAGCGCAACTTCGTATCTCTTCCTAAGCTTTACAAAATGAAACTATTACAGAGACATTAATAAATAGCTTATAATAGATACCACAAACTGAACGTTGGATTTTTAAAAATACCTGCGTTTAACGTAATAATAAGATAAAAAAGTTGGGGGCGCCACTTTCGCTGCTGTATGGGCCTTAACAAGTAAAAAAACCTACCTATGCATAATTTCAGCCCGATCCGTTCTGTTGTTTTGGCGTGCAAACGTAAAAAAATCAAACATCACTACACTATTTGCATATTATTTCAATAAAGTTTTTATAACACTTGATATTTAATATTATTATTTGTATAAATATTATATACATACACTCGAGAGCAATGAATCCGGGTCACTTAAAGAATCCTAAAAATCGTAAATTGGAGTATTGAAGATTGGTAAAAAGTTATGTTCTCCGACGAATCAAAATTTATGCTCTACAAGCACGATGGAAGACACAGAGTGTATCGAAGACCAGGGGAAAGATTCAAGCAAGCATGCATCGAAGAAAAAGTAGCCTACGGTGGTGGGTCTGTACTTGTGTGGGCCGGAATTTCTTCTGAAAGTCGCACAGAGCTGGTGATCATAGAAAACGGCTCTCTAGCGTAAGATATGTGGAAGAAATCCTCAATGATCACGTTGGTCCATTTATGGTCAATTTAGGTGAGGATGCTATATTTATGCATGACAATGCCCGACCTCATACAGGTAGGATTGTGAATGACTACCTTCAAGAGATGAACATTACTCGTATGGAGTGGCCAGCGCGCAGCCCGGATATCAACCCGATCGAGCATGCTTGGGACGAGCTAGGCAGATGCGTAAAACAACGAAACCCTCCCCCAATCACGCTTCGTGAGCTCAAAATTGCTCTCACAGAGGAATGGGAGAATATTCCCCAAAATCGTATAAGGAACTTGGTGTACAGCATGCCAAACCGCGTAAACGCAGTAATGGAAGCACGAGGAGGCAATACGAAGTATTAAAATTCAAGAAAATCGTAATAAAGTTCAAAAATTTCATGTTTCCTATTTTTGTTTTAAGGAGAGATCAGCAGTTTTTTTCTTTATGTAATTTTGTGTTAATAAAATGTATGGTGACTCATATTTTTTTTACTTTCATTTAAGGAGTATTACATTGTCTATTAAATACAATTTATTGCATTAACCTATCATTTTTAGTTTCCGAGATTTTTAACATTCTTTAAGTGACCCGGATTCATTGCTCTCGAGTGTATAATATAGTTAAAAGATTTAATGCCACAAAACCTCTATTTATTTTTCCCAAGTCTTTCGAAACATAAAATTGAATAACATCTTGAAAGGCATTCCCAAAGTCTTTATAGTATAAATACAAAAGTCTTTATTTGGAACCAAACATTTAGTATAGAGCACAAAGTAAGAGATAATTTTACAGAAATTGTATATTTTCACACTATTGAAAGCTTGAAGTCTGCTTAAACCCCTGTCATTGAAGAGTATGATGTCGGTAACTTGACTGAAGTTTTTTTGTCTGATCAAAGCTTATAGTATTTCGGTTTCAGGGCTCGCTTTATGTGACAGACAAATGTCGCTTCAGTCCGCTAATCCTTGGAGCTATGGCGTGCACTTTTGGTTCTCTGCCAGATAAGTTTTTATTCTATCCCAGGTACAGTCAGTGGCAGACAAAAGGCTTAAAATAATTTCTAAAATATATTTTGAAATATCTGTTTTTATCGTTTTTTTGTGTATTGATACGAACCTTATTATTTTTATTGTTTAGTTGTCTTACAATGTAACATTTTTGTAGGATACAAAATGTATTTTACATGGGAGAAGCCACTGACTCCAGCCGGCCTAGCACGGGGATTATTTTCTAACGTAGAATAGATAAAAATGACATCGCATCGTCATACATTGCGTAAATTATTGAAGTTGAAGTAATAAATTTCAAACATTTTACGCATTCGATGACAAGTGACGTGTTTTCTTTTCTATTCTATTCTACTCTAGACAACAATCCCCGTGCTAGGCATACTGAAATACAGTTTTTACTAGTTCGGGAGTCTATGGATTCATTTAAACTCATGTATGTTTACTTGTGTCAAATTAATACCTTTATGGTCCATGACGCAGGTGCCAGTCTCCGTCCCCGTGTAGCGGCGAGACTGGGCAGTAAATGCGTTAATGATTTTACTTTACTTTACTTTAAATATTTTTTTAGTTCAGGATTTCATAAGCAAAACGGGGAATTTGAGAACATAACTATGATATCAACCTATAGAATTGTAGAGGAAACAACGCACGTCAATCTATAGACGGATACATACCTATGCAAGTAACTACTAGAAAAATGGTCAATATTCGTTTTACTGCGGGACACTTATCTGAAGCCCAAGCATCCTGCTCTTTGTTACTTTCCTAAATACTTCCGCCAATGATTTTAACAAAAAAATTATGTTTCGGAAAACGTAGTGTAGGGCGCCCTCCGGCCAGGTGAGATGACGATCTGCGAAAGACTGCAGGCAGCTGGATGCGTCAAGCTGAAGACAGAGCGCTATGGTGCTCATTAGAGGAGGCCAATGTCCAGCAATAAACTAATATAGGCTGATGATGATGATGATGATGATGAAAAAGTTAAAAAAAAACTAATATAAAGTCTAAGTTCAAACAGAGAAGCGTCGTGGCGTTACTATGGTGAACGAACACTTTTAGTGATACTGCAATGACAGAGCAGAGTTGTCAACTCAACAAAAGTTGTCAATTGGCACACGCGCGCCGTCAATTCCCACGACTCTTCTCATATTGAACAGACTCTACCTACTCATAAATAGTAGAATACGTAAACGATTACCAATAATAATCTAATAACCAGACCATCATGACGATTTACAAAGTATTTAAAACGCACGTGTTTTAAATTACACACACAGTACCCTAATATCTACACAATTAGCAATGTTGACTGTACTTACTGTAATTTCTGTGTTGGAACTTGCAAATAAAACTTTAAGCGCTTTGCAATTCGAAAGACAATTTTAAAGCCTTATTCCTGGTTTAATTTCGTAAGCTGTATTTAGCATTCTTGATACCTTCTACCCGTACCTGCGAATTTTCCAAACACGACATTCGAATCTTTAGAAGTATCTTGGTCTACGACATTTTGTATAGCTAACATAATATAAGTATGATTTTAATTGTTATTAGCTAGCAGTGCTATATTTTTTAAAACAAACTCAATTATTTATGAAAGATATATACACTTCTTTACAAATATTGATCCTTAACCTTATTGTATTAAGTAAGTATAGAAATTATCTAGTACCCATAACCCGAAATCGTTATTTATTTCAGAATCTATGAAAGCGTGATCTAGGATACCTTCATATTTAGAGATATATTACTTCGATCTTTTATCTTGAATTAAGTGTTTTAATAATATGATTGGTGAAAGTTTTCTAAATTTTTTATTATTAATGTATTTGCATACATTTTGCTAGTTATATCAGGAACAACACACTTTTTTCTTCGGTTTTTGTTTTGGTAAGAAACTTAAAAGTATTCATTTTGTTATGTCTTTTAATTTTTTGATTGGTTGTTTCATTAACTTGTAATTAGGTAAATCAGTTTCGCCGCATAGAAAATTCAGTGCGCGTCTCTGCTCTGTACTTACACTCGCGAGAAAACCATATCTTGTCATCCCTTTTGAAATCCATCTCGTAGCGGCGTTATTGCACACTCTTAAATATAAAAGATTTACAAATGGCGTGACTCCTTTCAGGAATTTTCTCTAAATTTCGTGGTTTCGGACGTAGCCATCACTGTTCTCAAAAAACAACCCAGTAAATATTAAATGCGGTGGTAGCCGCTAAGTATAGGCACTATGAAATGCAATATAGTAGTGCTCGCTACAAAATCGGCTCAAATCAACTTTATCCAGGTCATTCGTGCTATCTTACATCTTATCGAATGTTAAAATATGTAAGGCGTCGATGCTGTAGAAGATTTATGTTGGCAGAGGCTCAAAACCTACGAATAGTACCTACCTTCATATCTACTGCCAATTCCGCGATTGGTCTAAGTGCCTGAGGACAGGAGATATGGCGATGAACGAGTTGACCCTAATCCGAAAAATTTAGCTCGTTGTTTGGTGTCATTGTATTTAGCTATTGTCGTTTTCTTTTTCCTCTTCCTCATTTATTTCTTTCAATACTTAGTTACCAAAGTTACCAAAGCAGGGAAACCCTTTGAATTAAATGTTTATGGTTAAGGATTCTCAATGTTGCTTCAAGGGTGGTTTTGATCATTTAAACATACAAACCTCGAACATTGTAAGGCGCCTTTTGTGCAAATATCCGGTAAATCTGAGGCTCTCCGAGGCCATCAACGTGTCCCTACTGATGACCAATGTCGATTCACCACTATCTTCATAAATATAAAGATCAAATTCTCAGCACAATAGGCCTCCTCCCGAATGTAATTCGGCGTAGTGGAAAAAGACCTTTGAGAGAAAATATAAACAGGAAAATACATTGAGCCGGGCAGGAAAGCTAATATTAAATCACCTGCGCCCTGTTTGTGCCAGTTAACAAACCATCTGGGACATTTTTGCAAATATCATTCGTGAAAACAGTATTCGAGCTGGTTACTTAGTTCCATAGAACTCTCTCGGGTCAATTTACCAACACGTACCTATGTGTTACATCTGAAGGCTGACAAATCTCATTGTAATTGTACCCACCAAATTGGCAGAGCTTTCCCTCAAACTAGAATGTTACAAGTTATTTATGTTTTCTCTAAATGTTTAATCTGGAGATTTCCCAAAAAAGTTTTATCAATTAAGCTGCATAAGCCTTATCTCGCCGTCCTGATTCAGCCACTAATTGGCAACTATTAGCAGAATAATCTTAAGGGGGAAACTTGGCGAATTCGATTCATAAAAACAGAGGAAGGCGACATAACGAGACAACGGCAGTGGCAGCCACCAGTGGGAGCAATAAGCGGCCAACTTGCTACGGCCGTGCTCATGAAACTTTGACCATAACGGAGGCCTTCTGCGATTAAAGTAATATCCTACAGGACAAGTTTTGTGCACCCGCTCTGCACGTTAGTTATGTACAACATTCCTCTAAACTACTTGCTAAGCGTCGCTTCCGAAGAATTCTAGTCTAAGATTGCATTCTGTTGGATGTTTGGTTCGCGAGGTATGCGAAAATATTTGTGCTGTTACATTTTATTTAGGAGTATTAAGTTCAGTGTTTTTTTTTTTAAATATAGAGAGTAGAATATTTATTCTTTTAGTTATGCTACTATTTGCCAACATTAGCATCCTTTGTCATCTCAAATAATTTGGACCCACAGTCACAAATAAAATCGAGTATTTGAGTTCCGCTGCCGAACCTCAGTTTCGCACATTCGGGTCCGCCGCAGCGTAGTAAAAAGATCCCTTTACGGCATTCCTAAGTAGATTGGCTTGTAAATGAAGGTTATACAGGTACGGGCTAAAATATCAGCGCAATTTGACAACGCAACCCGTTTCAGTCAAACGCTCCACAAAGCGGAACGAGTGAAATGTTGCCAATAAAAAAAGGTCAAACGGATGGCCTCAGGCTTGGTGAGCCTCGGTTTTCAATATCTCACGGTTCTCGCAGGTAGGGCGTGGCGATGGCGGGAAACCTCTCGTATACATCCTCATTTTGCCCGTCAATCGCCTGTTCGCAATCCAGCACAAGTTCAAAACAATAACCCTTGTGTACTGCTCTACCCGTAGCTTAATTTACCAAGTAATTAAAACAAGAATGAGGTTGTTTCGAAGCGAGTACACAAAGTACCGTTTTGACACAGAAACGTTGCAGTCTCGAAAGTTTCAATCTCTTACATTTGATAAATTGAAGCTGCGCTGTAAGAGCGAGTGCCGGGATCACGATACCTTGATTAGTTGAGTTCATCTTTTGTTGCTAGATACTCCAACACTGTAACAAATAAAGCTCGAGCTTTAGTTCAACTCAAGCTGTGGAAGCCAATATGATTCCTATTTTAAGCGAGAGAGCTGCACAATTGTGTGAGTAAATCAATGATGTGCCTTCATTTAGATGTATCGGTTGGTGCAACTTGCATCCGACGACGTATCTGAACAGAAGGGTCTATCGCTATGAAATACTGCCAACGCAGAGGCTGTGTTAGCTCACTCGAGATGTGGATGCATTGTGAATTTCTGACATGTCTATATTTTATTTAGAGGTTGTGTTATATCTACGGCTTTTGTTTTGTTTTAGTTCTTGATAAAAATTATCCTTAGGGGGTACTCACTTGATATATTTTTTTGTCTAAAATGTATTTTTTTGAGGTTTTATCTCAGATAGGATAATTTTTTTTTTACTTATGTTTATCATTGAAAATATTTATCTTCAGGACGGAAATGTTTGATTAAAATTTATTTCAGAAAAAAACATTAATCTAAATTGCTTTTATCAATATAATATCAATACTAATTGGATTAGCTATATTAACGATGTCAATATTAATTTTTAAATGTAATATCAAGTTTGTATTTCGTAGCTACGAATCCAAATACGCGAATATCTTTGTTTTGTTTCAAATCGAAAATAGTTTTCTAATAGTGGAATCCTGGTATTTGTTAGTTAAAACAATAAACCGTGGAGAGCGTGATTTGTTTGAAAATTTTACCCTTGTTGAATATTTGATAAAAATATTATAAAATCCGTGCTGATTGAAAAAATTCCAACGCACTTATTCTATCCTATCGCCATGTTTGTAAAAATGTAAACTTTATTTTTCATTACTCATACTCTGAAAATAGGTCGGAAGTTGCCTGGAAAGCGGGGTGAAAGTAATACTTTTCGTCCCTAGGCACGTAATGACAAGTAATGACAGCTGTCACCTGACATTTCTATGGAACCATGCATTTGAACTTTCTATACAGCCAACTTCATCTTCTTGTGAGATAGCTTCTGCGTCTGGTTTGACGCAATTCATACAGCAACTCAGTTACAGCGTGATAAAAAATTTAAATAACTTCGAAGTAAAATATCAAACTATAATTTACTTACAACAATTTCTTAAAAATAACATAGATTTCATTAAAATATAAACCATTTTTAAATGATAAAAATTAATGGTAGAATAATTCTCGGTATACTACCATGTCTAATATACCATGGTAGAATAGCGAGAGGACCCATGGCTATATTCTGCCATCTCGAAAGACGATTTTCTATGCCTAAGAAAAAAAGCGGAATAATGCCAATCCTATCTTAATTTGATTTTTCGAGTTGTAGAGTTTTATGGGTCTACTATAATGAGTTCAGGCATTGATATAGACATAGATTTACCGCCTGATTTTATAAAAGAAGGCGCTAAAGCACTAGTGGAAAACCTTACCACTTAAATCAAAATGAAGGTACCTCAAATCGTACAAAGATTTTATGAAATGGCGCGCTGAGAAAATAGTGAAATCGTTATAAGAAAACGTTTTGTTAATATATTTTAACGAATTCTCAAAGACATACAAACCTTCAACATTATGGAGTGTGTATTCTATGATAAAGACAACATTAAGTAAGTACTTAACACAATGTACCTTTATTGAAAGGATTTCGAGAGACTAACATCGTTTCTCAAAAGGCAAAATGATGGATTTAACCAAAAACATCGAAAGTTTTCACTTCTTAAGAAATATATACATTGTTTAATGTATAATTGCATGCCTGTTTTTAGTTTTATAAAATAAGTGTACCTCATGGTTATGAAGATGGCCCGCACGTAGTGGCCTATTATGTTCGTACACTTTTTACCAATAATTGTACCTAACCCGAGGAATGTAACATTCTGCACAAATCCTGACGGGTTTAGAGAATGTTAAAATTTAAGATGAGATTAAGTTTTTATAAATAAACAAAAACAGATACAAATCCCTGGAATAAACGTTTCACTATCTTTAACTTATAATAATAAGTTGTTGATTTATGTAAAATAAAATTAACAAATTTTTTCTTTAGCTCATTCATATTTTTACTTTTACTTTTCTTGTATTCGTAATGAAAAGCACAGTGTTTACCTCGGTTGAAAGTAACATTTAGTCCCTCGAACTATTAGCCCGCCTCGGGACTAAATTAGTTACCTTCATCCCTTGGGGAACAATGTACTATTGTTACCTGCAATCTAATGAAAAGATAAAATTTTGCGTACAGTTACAACAGCTTAGTTTTGGAAATAAGGTCTTATTATATCAAAAAACGCTCACGAAGCCGCGGGCAGAAGCTAGTATATAATAATTTTCATAAAAGGGCGGGTTTAATAAAGTAAAACGTGGTAAATAGTTATATTTTTTTTTTCGTAAAAAAGTATATCTGATCGTAACAGGAATACAATTTACAAATACTTAAAACAACAAAGCACAGAATTTCTAGCAAGTCAAGTAAACTAAAGTACTTGACTCGCCAGAAATTCCTCTTGAGACTACCTAATCCATTTGATTGGTTTCAGGCCTAGGAATCTGTGTACCGAAGTCCGTCAGATTCATCGAAACCGACTCTCTATGAGAACAGGCACTCTCAAGCATTGCAACTTCTGTAAGCAATATCGGCAATTCGATACACTCAGCAAACTACCCGATTCTCAAGAGACACATCAAAATTTCACCTTTCCTTGAATACCAACAGAAATGTCGACGTAATAATGTTTCAAGGGTATTTGCACGAGAAAACATAAATACCAGACATTCACTGCAAAGAAAAGAAACCCTATGGAATAAAAATGAAGATGCCTAGATATGTAAGTATACGGAAACCCTCTTTACACATATGAATAACACCCTCGTTTACCTGCAAAACGATATTGAAAATCGGGAGAGGCTATCCGTTTTACCTTACTTTATTATTGGAACATTTCACTTATTCCATATTGTTGACTTTACCATTCTCATTTTTATTATGTAAAAAAAATTATCATCTGAAGGTTTACCCATTTTTAATGTTAGTTCCTATCAAATTCCAACTGTAAGTCCATACCTTATTCCAAATGTAAGTATCTAAACACTTTTTGAATTTAGAATACCCATCAAGCCTACCGTCAAGGCGTTGATGGTAGTAATTTTACGCAAAGGGACAAAAAGATACGGCAGGATTGCATTAATAACTGCCAGGGATTTGATAATCAGTTCACGTGTGCCTTGTGAGTAAAGAGTTTCATTTGAATAACGTTAAATACGTAAACGCACTCGGCAAGACTCATCGAGCCGATGAAAGTTGTCGATGACATCGATGAGGTGGGTAGGCCGTCAAGAGGAAGGTTCTATGGACTATCAGCGTATAGAGAAGCAGACGCGAGGTAAGGGTTTTTCACGAGAGTAAAATTCCGTGCCTGAAACATAAAAGACAGGTATTTTCCAATAAACACAGGCCCGACCTCTGTTTTACTGTCATGGAAATTGCCAGCTTCTTTGCCCTCCGTTTTTAATAACTTCGTAAATATTGATTTTGGATGGACGGAAGTTAAAGACTGCCACAAAGGTGGTACGTGGAAGGTATTCAATATTTCAGAGGAGATCGCGTCCGTGTATGAAACCCATTTTTTTCTCTTTTTTATTCAATTGAGACATATCGACATTTATGTGATGAGATGATAAATTGCCTACATTTCTCTCTAGTTATCTTTAATAATACATAGAAAATTTGTCAAATAGAAAGTGACCTTGATACTGTGAATAGGTTGTAATGACTTCTCAACAAAGTCAAAGTCAAAGTCAAATCGTTTATTTCTTTAGACTTACAAAATAAGTACTTAGACAAGTCAAATTTTTACTATATAAACAGCTTGATAAATAGTTATTACTATCAACAAGAAATAAGGTGCAATTGACTTTAATTCACTTCAATTTTTTGTCCACTAGCGGAAGAAGTGAAAAAGAAACCACTAGCAAGTCCATCGCTTATCAACTAATACAATCTTAGGATAACTAAGTCTAACTGGTCTTACATACTATTGTCTGTATGGAACTGGGCGACATCCGGCCAAGCATTAACATCATTTACGTAGTCATCTACGGAGTAACAGATTGACTTGACAAATGTATACATCGTCTAGAACTGTAACAAGCAGGCCTTGTTTGTTGAGATTTACAGCTTATCGGCCCCCCGAATCCAAGCCAACAAGCTGCCTGATAAATGGTCTTGAAAAAACTTTGCATCGAGTTTGAAATAGTGTTCTAGTAAGCGGGCTAAACGAGCACACAGTATTTAGAGGAGGTCGCCCGGCACCGACAGGCTGGAGGTGGTAGGTGGTAGTAATTGCGCCGGTGCACGGTGGATGGCGGTGCACCGGAGTGCGACATCAGTAATTGCTCGGCGGGGGACAGTGACAGTCGCCTGATGAATGGAGCCAGTGGAAAATTCACTACGCGGAAAAACACCTAGACATTTCTCTAAATTAAAACCCGGAGCTGAGACCTGATCTCGTTACATTTTACTTACTTATAGCTTCGTAAGCTCCACTGAAGCTGAAGTAATTAAGTAAGGAAGCTCTCCATATAATCTGAGATTGTACCTGTCTATACAACGATTGAATTTACAATGAATTGTTTTTATTAGCGCTCTAAGGAACCTTTCTAATTAACGAGTTTATTTACGGTATCAGCTGATTCTATCAGCCTTTGCTTCCAAAATAGAGATATTCATAGCCTTATATACAGTGAGATTGCGAATATAATCTCCTGAGAGTTTGCGCCGTGAATTTGGGCAGGGTATACCTCAGCAGGGTTTGGGGTCAGGCGTGCTAGTTTATTTGTGAAAATCGAATAATACCCCAAACTCCCGATACGTTACCTGAGGTGGCGGCGGCTAGCTTAGCAGACCGAGGGTCCGTAAGTTATAATTTATTACCAGCTTGCTTCTTATATTTTCACTTGAGACGTAATAAATGAACCTACACACTTAATTTGTTTAATTTTGTACCGTATTATTTTGTTACGTACCTACTTAAAGTTTGAACCTAAGCACACGGAAAACATCGCACTTATCGATTAATATCTCGGTGCGGTGTGATAGAAGAACAATGAAACACACATCCGCATTAACAATATCTGTATCATTAGGTATTCGGTTACGTTGTTACGGAACAGAAACGAGCTTTCATATTCGTTCTAATTTTGTATTCTGGCTTTGTTAAATTCAATGTCTCTGGAATACGTGCTTATACAGTGGTATCGGCTTTTACACAAACAACTGCTACTTGGAATGTTAATCCATTAAATGAATCTGAGAAGCCTGGGAGCATAGGATTTCTATTTTATTAAAGCTATTACTTTCATTTTATTTAGTCTTAGCTCATGATAAGAACTGATTTTCCAAAGTCTTAACATTATGCGGATACAAATCCCTCGGTATATACCTATATTTCGCAGCGACCGAGTTTTGAGTAGATCCTTATTAAAATAGCTGTGTTTACTATCTATCCAAAAGTATATTTAACACGGAGAGCTTTATTTTGTTCTTGTGTGTTGTAAGATTTTCTTTACCGACCACGTATCACCTACTCAGTGTCTGAATTGAAAAAGGGTCCAGAATAAGTTTTTGTTCATTGACAATAATAATAATAATAAAAAGATCCAGACAATTCACATAGCATTATCTATCCCCAAGCTAAGCGAAGCTTGTGTTATGGGTACAGGTACTAGATAATTGATATACATAATACAATACACTACATATGTAGATAGATATTTTTTTATTATACATAGTAAACATTCAGGCTCCAACGCCCTGAACAAATGTCTGCAGATCGTACAAAAATTTGTCCCGATGCGGGAATCGAACTCACAACCTCCTGCGTCGCAGGCAGACCTTCGTCCACCGCGCCGCAGAGGTCGCCATAAAACAATATATATTATTTTTATAGCGTTTTTAAACATCTGTTTATCTACGACCACCCCCTAATGTACAAAACGGTGTAACTTTTAAACTAAACGATGAATTACTTTCAAATTAATTCAGCAATTATTGGAAATATCAGCTCTTTATTTAACTGTAATTGTAAAAAACAAATCCCTTAATTAAAAGCTATGATGTTTTTTATGGAAAATAACATTTTTTATCGATTTTTGTATTATACATTTTAAAATATCTCAACAAAATCACAAGTTTTTAATTATTTTTTGTTTTTTTATCTATCTGATGGTAAAAATTGCTCGATCATATCTCAATCCCAATGTTAAAGAATGGCACTCCGATCTAGCAGTGAACGATATACATCGATGTATAGTAACGATGGACCGAATCAAACCGATTTAACGTTAAAGTTTCAACATCGACTATGCATCGATGTTTTTTTTATTTGATGCAACTTTTTTATATTTAATAGGCTCTCGCACGGAATTTTTGTTAAAACAGTGTAAATTAAATTTTTGGTGGTGGCAACATAGGCCACGGGCTGACTGACAAGTGACAGTGTTTCTATAGATACCTGTTTTTTTTAAACCTATCTAAACCATATAATATTAGGTCCTTACATATGAAATTGGCGTTTTGTATGGGAGGAACAAAAAGTCGAATATTTTTTAATATAATATATTTAATTAATCAAAGTATGAACCATTATTTTCTATGCACTTTTGCCATCTTATAGGTAGTTCATTGATCCCTTTACTAAAAAAACCAGTCGGACGGGAATCAATAAAATCTTTGAAGGCGATTTGGACTGCCCCATCGGAGTTGAATTTTTTCCCTTGCAAGAAGTTATCCAAATTTCGAAAAAAATGGTAATCTGTTGGAGCAAGGTCCGGGGAGTACGGAGGATGTCTTAGACTTTCCAATTGAAGCTCTTCTAATTTAGTAGCCGTCTGTTGCGCAGTGTGTGGTCTAGCGTTGTCGTGAAGCAGCAGTGGCGTGGAGCGATTGACCAGCCTAGGTTGTTTAGCCGCTAGCTTTTCCATCATGGTTTGCAATTGCTGACAATAGACATCAGCCGTAATAGTCTGGCCAGATTTGAGAAAACTGTAATGAACAATACCGGCACTAGTCCACCAAACGCTTACAAGTAACTTTTTTGGGGTTAATTTTCGCTTGGGGCAGGATTTGGCTGGCTGGCCAGGATCCAACCATTGCGCTTCCGATTATCGTAAAGAACCCATTTTTCATCACAGGTAATGATTCGGTTTAAAATACCTTTATTATTGTGCCGGTTTAGTAATGTAACGCAGCAGTCGACGCGCGTTTGCCGGTTTGCTTCAGTCAATTCGTGAGGTAGGTACCTACCCACCTTTCAAGCTTTTTAATCTTCCCAATTTGCTTCAAGTGAATTAAAACAGTTTTATCACTAACATCGCAGCCTGCAGCTAACTCGGACGTGGTTTGCGATGGATCCGCTTCCACAATAGCCTTCAACTCTTCATTATCAACTTGAGTCTCAGGCCGTCCACGGGGCTTGTTCTGCAGGTCGAAATTTCCAGAACGAAAACGTTGGAACCAAAAACGAACTGTGTTTTCTTTTGCAACACGACCGCCATACACATCATTCACCCTTCGAGTTGTTTCCGCAGCACTAGTGCCACGGCGGAACTCGTACTCGTAAATAATGCGATATTTTAAGTTTTCCATTTTGTGACGCAAACAGAAAAAAACAGAAGAAAAAAAAACAAATGAATGATGATCATCGAAGCACAAATACATGAGTCTATAGCTGTACAAATTTGAATTTGGAATTCCTTACCAAAGAGGAGAAATTTGTGATTAAAGTGGCCAGTACGAAAAACGCCAATTTCATATGTAAGGACCTAATATATCTAACTTAAGGAACTAGTTTTTTCAAAGAACACGACTACCATCCTCAAAAAACAGCCTTGGTCACTTGGGTAATGTTAAGCTTCTATCGATACCAAATTCCAGAATCGAAAAAGATCCATAGAGATAATATCTATACTATCTCTATGAACAGATCATTGGCGTCCACACTATTTCCCCATAGTATAATTCCGTAGACATTGAATCATGCGCATTGTTTTATACCCTAGTTTCCCTTCCGTTCATTCATATTTTATCTGTGGGTTATGAGTAGTATACTTGTGGCCATGTGACAGTTATCACGCCGAGCCAGTTAGTCAAGGAACATAAATACTAGGCGCAGTTAGTCGAGTGAGAACTATGAGCGCTATGAACCCACTAGGCTGGGCTCTATTGTTTGTTACACTCAACCATGCTCTGGTAAGAATTTAATCACGTTTTTGTTCGATGCCAACACTGAGTTCTAAAGCAGAAATGATTGCGTTCGCTTTTACGATGTCTTTACTTTATTGGTTTTTCATTCATTTCTTCGGCGTAACCTACAAGTACCTACCTGTAACAAAGAATTTATTATTAAAAGTCCATCGTAGTTCTGGCTTTAGTTCATCGTATTTTGACAGTTGAAATTGAAAGATATAATGTTTGGCCTACACCTACTCACAAAATCACATCTTTATTGGTTAAGGCCGTCCGCACATGGAGCTACTCAAAAAGAACTAGTTACAAACTCAAATTACTAAGGAGTTAGGCCGTCCGTACATGGAGCTACTCAAAAAGAACTAGTTACTAACTCAAATTACTAAGGAGTTACTTGAGCGTCACCGCCCATACATTCTCGCACAGGTTCGCACACGACGCTACTAGTAAAAAACCAGTTAATAACGCGTTACCAACTGATCACGCGTGACTCGACGTGCCGGTCGCCGCGCTACTAGTTACCGACTTTTCTGTTTTTTTGTTGTTAAAAATGAACGAGCAAAAATTAAACTGACTGAAACCTTGCAACTTGAGTAGCGTCGTGTGCGAGGTACAGTTTCTAACTAGTTTGTAATTACTATTACTGATTAGTTCCGTCATTTTTGAGTAGCTCCATGTGCGGACGGCCTGAGACTCAAGGCATCTATTTGTAGAAAGGTACTCAAAGGTTTATACTCAAAGTGGTGTAAACCTGAGTCAGCCAAATCGTTAAACGTTGAGCGTTCTACAATCAGCCTAGGCATTTAGCTGAATGGCGCCGTTTTGTAAACAGCCTAGCCGTTTTACAAACGGGCTAATTCTACGTTCCGGCTGCGACATATATATCACATATATATAATAAAATAATAAATGTAGAGAAGGATCATTTAGTGTCTGGTGTAGGTACTTATCATTATACCTGCTCAACCTCAACCTCAACAGCCTGTATCGGTTCATTGCTGGACGCAGGCCTTCCCCTGATAAACGCCTTATTGGCGTTTAACTCATGGTGGGTAATGCCCAAAATCCCCACGTAGCTCATAGTAAGCTCATTTACGTTTTGAAAATTCCTTTGTTTTTAAAAAGATACCCATGAAATCGAATATTTATTACTTCCAACGCAAATAAGGTTCGTAGTTAACTCACATACATCCATAATGAATATATTACAAGTTGTTTATTTTCTATTGGGATTTAAGTTAGTTTCCCTCCAGGGCCCATTTGACTGGTTTAGATCTTATAATATAAATCATATGACAAATAGGTAAATAAACGCGATAAATATCCTTTAAATAACAATAATAATAATGTGTTCATATCATGTAAGTGGGAAAATATTTATTATGTATCTTTGCAATTTTGCAGGCAGGTGACTTGCGGGCATCCTACAAACTCATAGATGGCTTTGAAATACCAGCGGTGGCACTCGGAACCAGTTTAGGACATCTTCCTGACGTAAGCAAGTTCATTCTGGGTCAGTGACTCTGTACTGCCTTTATTTTTGCACTCTACTTTAAGATACCCGAGGTTTTTTTACCTGAGGTTACCTGAGGTTTTCGATACTCTAGTACATGTTTAACTGGCTTCAAAAAAGGAGAAAGTTCTATGTTCTGCTGTATGTTTGATTTTACGATGTATTCACCGATTTCTCAGTCAATTGTGGACTGATTTTGATTGGTTTTGTACAGAACATGTTCTTGGAGCGGTCCCATATTTTATTCCTACCTTTCGTTCACACAAAACAAAAATGGAGTGAAAAGAATAGTATAAAACATAAAATCTTTTCAAATTAGAGTAATAGATGAAATTTATGGTTCGAATAGTCATGTGTATGTAACATGTGATTCCTAATTAAAATCTTTTATCCTTACTTCTTACTTCTTATACTGTTGAAAATTAGATAAGCTACCTTATTTATTTGTCAACACACCAGTGATTTTGTTTCCTAACAAATTGTAGAGTTTCATCGCTAACCATCGCACAAGCTTAAGATTCTTTGTCAAAATAAGAACATACTGTGTTGCGTGTTACCCGTGCTACTTGTTTCCTCCAGAACCCCTATCAGGAATAAACTATCATACGATGATACGGCGTAACTGCAAAAATTTGCCCATTCATTTATTGAGTGTACTGAAATGACAGCAAAAGCTTTTTAATTTCAGATAAATTTTTAAATAAACAAATTGACTCGGAACGGCAATCATTTGATAGACTAAGATTCCGTCGCAAAACATTTCAAGATCATTACAGATGATGTTTTTCGAGTCCATAGGTTATTGGTTAACATGACATAATATAACACATATCAAAGTCGCTCAGCGAGCTATGGAGAGAGGTTTGCTCAGTGTTTCTCTGAGCGATAAGATCCCGAATACGGAAATCCGTCGAAGAACTAAAGAAATCCACATAGCTCTCATAGTCTGAAGTGATGATGGTAAGGTCATTTAGCTTGCAGAACCGATAACCGTTGGGGAATAAAGGTTCTCGAGTGGCCACCGCAATGCATTGCGAAACGGATTGAGGGAGACTCGATGGACCGATGACATTGTACGAAAGGTGTAGCGGTCTATGGATGGAGGCGGCTCATGGGGGTTACGGGCTGATGATGAAATGTTGATTTCTCTTATAAAAAGTAAATGAGATTCCTATTTGTTAACAGAGAGATCGGAATGGAAACAAAGCTTTAAGCGCTACTAAGCTCTCTTGCTTTGGGCCCAAAAAATGTTTTAAAAGCAGGCAGCATACGAAAGATGATTCATGTTATACCTCCCTCAGGGTACAAGGCTGCTCTCAGTGAACCACTCGGTGGCTCGCGCGGTACAATGGGCGTTGGACTCCGGCTACAGGCATGTCGACACCGCACCTCTGTATCGTACAGAAGACGACGTCGGCTTTGGTGTTACCAACTACCTCGCAGGGACAAACACGCCCAGATCTAGCGTGTTTGTGACGACTAAAGTGAGTAATCTTTTTATACCTAACTAAACTCTCAGTTTGAGATTTAATTAATATGAATGAATCCTGTCGAAATACACTAAGTAAGCAGAAGGGCCTATCTGCCTATCTAGTGAGTGTGTGATGCATAAATATGTAAAAATGTTTCGACAAACAACATCCATTTGGTATTGAAGTACCTGCCTACATTTGGTATTCCTGCATGCTCCATTTTTCGTGGAGGTTCCACTCAATTGCACTCCATGTCACCGATTCGAGCCTATCGCGATCTATCATGTAGAAAGTTACTCTTGCTGTATGTATCTGTCTAAATTGTGAAAAATCCTGGAAGTTGCAATATCGAAATAGCAACGTTAGCAAATTAATGAAATACTATGACTAGTTCGTGCCAGATAACTGGGCGTGCGGTTGATGGAATAGTGGTAAACGAATCGCTTCAGTCTTTTCACGATTATTTGGAAACCCATTCGTTCCGATTTCAACCACGTGTATAGATTTTGTCACGAATTCTAGGTTTGGCAACTGATTTCAGTTCAAATTGCTTATGTATTTGTATTTCTGTATTGAACAAATGTTTTAACGTAAAAAAATCTAAAACTTATATATATCTAAGGAAGGACCACCTAGTAGGTACCAGTATTATTCACTTAAAAGGAGTCTTCAAAATATTGTATAGGATGATCGTGTATGTACTTTGTGAACAAAAAAAAAACATTTGTCTTATAAAATTAGCTAAATTAATTAGGTGATGTAAACTTGCTCAGAAGGTCATATCTAAAACTACCAAGAAACTCTTTTGCCGATTCTGTTATTTAAGTTTTTGTACATTTATTTTTATTTTAGTTATGGATCCATAATTATGAGAGAGATGAGGTCCCGAAAGCCTTGCGGAATTCACTGAAAGAATTGCAGCTCGAATATGTTGATCTCTTCTTAATGCACTACCCATTTGCATTCAACGTGAGTCCTATTCATGATACAAATTGAAGCTTCTCTAACCAAAAAAACTTGCTAATCTTGTCTTTATGAAAAACTAGCTGCGTCCCGCGGCTTCGCCCCCGTGGAAGTGTTTGTGTCACATCCGTGGAAGTGTTTATGTCACATCCGTGGAAGTGTTTATGGAACATGTCTCGGTGTCTTCTGGTTCTAAACTACCTACCAACCGATTTTCAGCCAAATCGGTTAAGCCGTTATTGAGTTATAAATAGTGCAACTAACACTACTTTCTTTTATCACATCACATCACACTAATATTATTAATGCGAAGGTTTGTATGAATGTATGGATGTTTGTTACCTCTTTACGCCAAAATTAGTGAAGGAAATGTGCATATAGGTAATTCTAATCCTGGAATCAAACATTGGCTACTGTTTATCCCATAAATCAGTTTCCGTGTAGAAATCAACTTTAAACGTTTCCGATATCTCATATTTTATTTTGACGGGATGTTTACCATGAATGATACGTATGTTATTAGAGTGCTATGTACCTCTATATCGTGTCCATTTTGAATGAGGCATAAACGTATACAAACCGCCCATACTTAACCTAAAATTCACTTTGTTGGCGTAATTTACATTACTTGTCGATTTTAGATCCTCCCTTCAATAAAAATTGCTTACAATTACATCTGAAACTCGACGCCAAGCAAGTGAGTTTTTGTTATTTGTATCGTGGTTTATTTACTAACATGCTCAATGCTGGATGGATAAACCATAGTTACTCTGTGGTTCAGGTAAAAAAGGAAACTGGGACACACCATCACGATATGGGATGATGACGAGGTCCTCCTAGCCAAATTTCGTCCACGGAAGCCAATCTCCACTGAGAGTAGCCATGTACACAGGGCATATTATAGTGAACAAGTGTGTGTGCAAACAAGGAAGCACTCACTTTTCCCTCACTCTCATAATCCGGTAGGTCTGCCGTATCATCGAATATGGGATAACTAGATAGCTCTAGCTCTAGCTACAAAGGGTGTTTACCAATGTTTATTTAACATGAAAGTTTCAAATCGATCATTTTTCAATACTTTTTGGGTTTGAAATTTTTATTACCATAACCTAATAATGACTGTTCCTCTGATTACCAATTCAATTGCGGACTTTTCTTTCTTCTCTTCCAGTCTTAGAAGGCAAGAAATAGTTCAAAAGTGATGCCTACTACTATTGCATTATTTTGGTTTGCAGAAAGATGGCTCCGTGAGCAACACAGATTATCTCACAACATGGAAGGGGATGGAGGACGTGAAAGAGCTAAACCTTACTCGATCCATAGGCGTATCGAACTTCAACTTAACCCAGATGAAGAGGCTTTGGGGTAACTCGAGAATAAAGCCGGCGGTTTTGCAAATTGAGGTGAGTGCTCCATAAGTAGAGCAACTTAGCTCGAGGCTTTGAGACCTGCTTATCATACAAGCCTGTAAAAAGACAAATCAATGATGGCCTCAAACTTTTAATAACAATATAGTAAATCTGGCAAACATGGAGGTACATATACTAGATCTCTATATTTTTTAATAATTAGGTACCTACTTGCACCTGGAAAAAGATTAGCTGCTTTCGTTATTTTTTGCGTAAATGATTTTAACGAAAAATATAACAAAGGTTGAGTCACTGCCTACATTAACGATGTAACAAAATATCTCGATAAAGTATTTTTTCGAATAAATCTCACTTTAGCCGGTTATAAAATATTACACGGCACTAACAGGATAATCCCTATACTGAAATAATTGATGCTTCTTTATTTTAATTGGAGAGGACGAATTACGGTTGGCAATTAATAAAGTTTTTTATTTAATTTGTAAATCTGTAATACGGGAGATATAAAGTAATGCGAAACGCAAACATCAATATTAACGGGTTAAGTAGGCTACCGTGTGCTGCGTTCCGTGAAGGTGATACGTGGCGAACACATTCCGCCACTCTTAAAAAAGCAAGTAGAAAAAAGCAAGTAGAAAAAGCAAGTAGATTTAAGTAAGCCTAAAATGTATATACATTTTAGGCTTACTTAAATCTACTTGCTTTTCGCCTTAGTCTTTCTTGCTAGTAAGTAATCATGGTTTTGATTATTTTTATTTAATAGAGAACAAATTTAATATTTCGCGGATTTTTCAGGTAAATCCGACTATAGCTCAAAACGAACTAGTGGATTGGTGTCAAGAAAGGGGTATAATAGTGATGGCCTACTCCCCCTTTGGCGCAATACTTGGTCGGAAAAGCGAAGCGCCGCTACCGAGGGTAGACGACCCGTTCTTACAAAGCTTGGCTTCGAAGTACAAGAAGACTGTGCCTCAAATTTTGCTCAGATACCTGGTGAGTGACCACCACCATCATCATTATCACCGGTGGCCTATGTAAATATGAATGTATTTCTTTTGTTGTGGTGACGCGTTTGTGACGCCGCCCATCGTAAAACCCAACTGAGTCGAATATGACCGCTTCTTTTGAGTTTAGGTATGCATTTGACCCACAATTTAGATATTTTTTAGCATATGCTGGAGACATAAAATAATGCTGGCGTCGACTGCTGTTTTTACAGAAAACGTATTATTAGCTAAAAAATTTCGAGTTGCAGCACTTTCATTGAATGACACCCTATTTTCATTTTGCTATACTCTACCATTACATTTAATGCTTTGAGGTAAAATTAAATCTATTAATATGAATAATAAAGTAAGAAGCTCTGCAGAGCAAGTAATGATTAGATTTTGTAGAGCCATTACGATGTGAAATTGAACAAATAACCTAATCCAATAACCGTAAACTTCAATAATTAGTTTTAAGGTTATGTGATCTTAGTTTATGTCGTGTTTACTGAGATCCTAAACAAATTTTTGATTTAATTTTTTGATAATAATGAGCCTGGAGTAGGAAAAGGTATCTTTATAATAAACTAGCTACGCCCTGCGGCTTCGAACGCGTTTTTTCTATGGGAACGTTTATAGGTGATTTCTATCCCACGGGAATTGATTTATGGGATAAAAAGTAGCCTATATTTGATTCTAGAATTAGAATTACCATTAAATTTTAGCCCGACCCGTTCAGTAGTTTTGGCGTGAAGAGGTAGAAACATCCATCCATCCATACATCCATACATCTATACAAACTTTCTCATTTATAATATTAGTGTGACTAATAAACACACCACACACACACACATCTTTATCTGCGAAAAAATAACTTTTCCCAGCTGGATCGCGGCATTGTACCAATCGCCAGGTCAATGAACAAAGAGCGCATAGAACAGAACATTGCAGTTTTCGACTTCGCTCTCACACATGAAGAAGTCCAACAGCTATCTCAGTTCAACAAGGACTATAGACTGAGAACAAACACGTACGTAAAGTTTTATAGACACCCACACTTCCCGTTCCCGAAGAAGAATGCTACTGATGCGGAGATCCAACATGCAATTGATAGTATTGTCGAAGACTGATTTATCGCGGACGTATTCATACTATTTTCTATGATAGTTTAGTATTGTATCATGTACTTACTGCAGTTAATATAAATGCTTAAATAAATATACGGTATGTTTCAATATATATTATCGCATTTGATGGCCTAGCCTAGCTCGTCATCCTAATGACCTTCTTTTACCGCACTTGATGGAAAGTGAAGATTGTGTCCATCGAAGATCTAGAAGACACATTTTCATTCTTTTCTTGAAGAGACATAGGTTGTAATTGGCCGGAAAAACAGAACCAGGAAGAGAATTCCATTTAGCTTTCAATATATATTTTTTTTATTGAAATGTCTGATGATGTATATTCTGAATGTCTGTTACTTTATCACGGTTAAACAGCTGAACATATCATAATGAAAACTATCGTAGTTTGACGAATTCATTACGGGTTCTACCACCGCCGACCTATTGGTGTCAACATTTTCTCTCTCGCCCTGAAGATGTCCCTCGTGAAGGGATGAAACGTTGGTGTTCTTCCAATAAGGTTCGTAGTTAACCTGCTTACATCCGTAATTAATATCATAATGAAATTTGGCAATGATAAAGGCTACTTGAAATGTGTGTTCGAAAACGCAGGCAAAAGTTTTCCTATTTTTGTCTTAACATAATCTACTCGCAGTCATAATTTCTCAATGCTCCGAAACTCAACCATCTTTGTATTACATAACTATTACTTTTGTTAAGCCTAAAGCGACGTTCTTTTTTAAACTCATTCAAAGTGGGATAAAAAAAGATCTTCGCTTCAATGAGGTATTAAGCATGGGTCTAGGGTCTATCTACTGTACCCAGTTAATCATAGATTAAGCACATGAAATTAATTTTGCACACTTCAAATTTGAACGGGGAGCAGAGCTGGGAGCTTCCAATAATTAAATAGCTACCTAGCTTATCTCAAAGGAGTTGTGTTAGCCATTTTAATCTCTTTAGTATTATGTAATTGAATTCTTTTAACCGCGGGTATAAAGGAAATGCCGCGTCTTTTATCTAAGCCTCGTGGATTTCGGATCACCTAATTGATTCGAGTCGGGCTTTGTTACTTCTAACTGAAACCCGATATGTAGGTACGAAGTAGGTACTTGTTAATTTGTGTATACACATACCTCTCCGGATAATATCATGTTAAACCTTAGTCCCCATTGTTTTTTTAAGTTTCCGTTATTGGTAGGTTATGTAAATCGATAAAGGTTAAGTTTAATGACGGGTTATTAATTAGCCGCAAATAAAATAACGAAATAGCTCTTAGCAATACATTTATAAGCTCACGCATTAGAAATCATTAAATAAGGCCGAGCTTTAAGTGCCATTAAATGAAACTGTCCTAAAATTATTGCCTCTTAGCGTAAATCCATTCACGAGCCAGTTTTTATTTCGGAAAAACAAGCAGGAGGCTTTTTATCTCTCACAAAGGAGCCTTATTTACATATTAAATTTAAATGAATACTGGCAGCCAACTAGCTATGTTACGCGAATGCATATCTGGACGTGCCGGGAATAGATGAAATCAATATTTGCAGAATGGATAAGGCTGTGCTTTGGCTGTGGAAATGGCCTATTTCATAGTTATTTTAGGCCGACGACGCCTCTGTGCTGTGGAATTTAATATAAGCATCGTGGGTTATGCAGCTGATCGTCAAAGAATGACTTGTCAGTATCTCTCTATGAATACGGAGCCTGCAATTAAAGGTTCGAAGGCTGATTTATCTTTGACGTAGATAGAAAAAGGGGGGTAAGGGGGCCCTACCAACAACTCTCAGGTCCCAAGTCAACCTCACCTGCACGCGGTATCCCCTGCCGGTCAACGAACGAGGCTCTGACGCAAAACTCGCCACGACGCACTGGCCAGCGCGGCGTTTTATGGCTAAAACCCAACTATGTTAAGTGTCACTACACAACGGCCCTTAGTCCCCAGCAGCCCCGCTATTCCTGGTTTTGGCAGCGACCATGGTTCCGGCGGGGCAGAGGGTGCGAAGAATCTTTGGAAGACGCCCAGCTGCCAAAACCCAACGAACCTGACCCTGGCGTGTTACAACGCCAGGACGTTGCGAACGGACGAACGATTGCTTGAATTACAAACGGAACTTGAAACTATCAGATGGGATGTGATAGGGCTTTCAGAGGTTAGAAGAAACGGTGAAGATCTGATTAAGCTTACTTCAGGTGATCTGTTCTTCTATCGTGGTCACGAAGATTCCACATATGGAGGGGTTGGTTTTCTTGTAGCGCAGAATATTGCTCCGTCAATAAATAACATCAAAAGTATATCTGCTCGAGTTTGTTATATTATACTAACACTTAACAAAAGATATTCGCTCAAGATAATACAAGTATACGCTCCAACGTCAAGTCATCAGGACGAAGAAGTGGAAGAATTTTATGATGACTTAACGAAGGCTCTTGAAGACACACCTTGCCACTATAACACCATTTTGGGCGACTTTAACGCCAAAATCGGCAAACCTTTGATAGATGAAAACTCTGTTGGTGGTTTTGGTTTAGGAATCCGAAATAGTAGAGGGCAAACTCTTGTTGATTTTCTCGAAAGTAAAAAACTTTTCGCGATGAATACTTTTTTCCAAAAGCGACCGTCAAGAAAATGGACTTGGGTAAGCCCTGGTGGGAACATCAAAAACGAGATAGATTACGTCATAAGTTCACATAAATACGTAGTAACTGATGTTTCGCCTCTATCGCGATCAAGACAAGCAGTGACCACAGGTTGGTAAGAGCTAATTTTAGGTTTGATTTTCGAAGTGAAAGGACGAAAATGATCACATCACAGAGAAGATACGAAAAACAAGAGATCGCTCTTCTCCCGAAAGCCTTTCAAATAGACCTGAAAAACCAGTTCGAAGGTCTTGAAGATTCAAACCTTGACGTGGACGACACTCATAACCTGCTTTGTCAGACCATTACCGAAACCACGAAAAAACACCTTGGCGGAATTAGAAAAAAGAACAAAAACTATCACCAGAAACTTTAGATTTAATAAATAAAAGAAGAAATATTTTATGCTCAAATATTAGAGAGAAAAAAGAAAGAGATGGTATTAATAAAGAAATAAATAAAGCAATAAGAAGGGATATAAGAAAGTTTAATACTAATGTTATAATTAACACCATTAAAGAATATAAAGGCCCAAAAGTATTTAGGAGAAAGACTTGCACAGGATCTAAACAGCTACTAAAACTAAAAGATAGGGACGGAAACATAGTCACAGACAGAGTAAAACTTTTATCGGTTATTGAGAGCTTCTACAAGACTCTTTATGCGTCCACCTCAGAAGAATCCGATTTGTCAGAAGATGATGCCAGAGCTCCACCCACAAAACGGCATAACACGGAAACATTACCGCACATATTACCGTGTGAGATATCAAAAGCTATGTACGATATGAAGGCAGACAAATCACCTGGCGAAGACGGAATCACTGTAGAGTTACTCCGTGCTGGGGGAAAACCAGTTCTTAAAGCTCTCACGAAACTTTTTAATAAAGTAATGCTTGCTGTTCGAACGCCTGAACTTTGGAAAAATGCACTGGTCACCCTGTTACACAAAAAGGGAGATATCACAAAGCTTAACAATTACCGTCCAATTAGTTTACTGTCACAAGTTTACAAGGTTTTCTCTAAAGTCATCACAAACCGCATCACCCGCGAACTAGACGAGTGCCAGCCCACAGAGCAGGCCGGTTTCCGGAGAGGTTTTTCCACCATGGATCATATCCATACCGTAAAGCAGTTGATAGAGAAGTGTCATGAGTAAAACCGGCCCCTTGTTATGGCCTTTGTCGATTACGAGAAGGCCTTCGACAGTGTCGAACATTGGGCTGTGTTTCACGCCCTCCATCGCTGCAACATTGACTCACGATACATTGATCTACTCCGGGAACTGTATTCATCAGCCACGCTACAGGTCAGAATGCATAATCTTACCAACCCTGTACCAATCAAGAGGGGAGTGAGACAGGGAGACATCATTTCACCCAAACTTTTTACAGCCGTCCTTGAAGACATCGTAAAAACACTCGATTGGAAAAATAGAGGTATCAACATCAATGGTGTCTTCTTGTCTCATTTGAGGTTTGCAGACGATCTCGTCCTCTTTGCGGAAAACTTTGATGATCTCCAACACATGTTACAACATCTTTATGATGCTTCTCTGCAGGTAGGCCTCAGAATGAATATGTCCAAGACAAAGGTAATGGCGAGCATCTCTAACGTCGCAAATCCAACTGTCACAGTTGGAAATGAAGCGTTAGAGATCGTTAATCGATATGTTTATCTTGGGCATACTCTTTCCTTTGGTAAAGAGCATCAACTGAAGGAGATCGCTCGAAGAATTCAGCTCGGATGGGCTGCCTTTAGTAAATTAGACGACATTCTTGAGTCCGCCGAAATTCCACAATGTCTGAAAACCCGGCTGTACAACCAGTGTGTTCTGCCTACCATGACGCTCACCCATGAGGCTGTGTACAAGATGAGAGTGGCACAGAGAGCCATGGAGCGAGCCATGCTCGGCATCAAGCTTATAGACCGTGTTCCTAATGTCCAGATTCGAAGTCGAACAAAGGTGAAAGACATTGGAAATCGCATAACGGAACTAAAATGGAGCTGGGCAGGACACCTTGCACGGAGACAAGACGACAGGTGGAGCAAGGCGCTAACTGAATGGCGTCCAAGAACTGGTTACAGAAGCGTCGGGCGTCCAGCGGCAAGATGGGCAGACGATATATCCAAAATTGCGGGACGAACCTGGATGAGATTGGCTCAGGACCGTGTGGAGTGGCACAAAAGTTTGGAGGCCTATACCCAGCAGTGGGTGAAGTCGGGCTGCGGATGATGATGATGATGATGAGATAGAAAATACTTTTATTGTACAATGAAAGCTAAGAAACAATTTACAAATAAAATTATTATTACCTAAGTGACAATTGACGGTTTTATCAACCTCAACTTCAACCTCAACAGCCTGTATTGGTCCACTGCTGGACGCAGGCCCTGATAAGCTCGATGGCGTTTATCTCATGGGAAGTAATGCCCATAATCCCCAGGCTGGGCATACCGGTGGGGGATCGCAGTTCGGTGGTAGAATAGTTCTGCAGAAGGCGCTGCTGCCCGCCACCCGGTGGATATCCCTTAGTCGCCCCTTACCAAACCTACGGGAAGAGTTGGGGTGGTGCAAATTCTAAGCCAACACAACACAGCGGTCTTATCGCTCAAGAGCAATCTCTGCTAGATAACCCTGGTATGTATAGGAACGTCGGATATACATGGGGTAATATCTGTGTGCATGTGCATGTAGTATGGTACTACTTAAAAAATAAAAACATACCTACTCCTATGTTTTTATAAATAATGATATACCTACAAAAAATATGTACTTATCATTTACCTACATTATTATGGAAACAAGGGCATAATCAGTGGCAAGAGGACAAAAGTTGTTCCTTTATTTTTTATTCTTGAAAATTAGTAGATATTTTGCACATCCTACAGTGACCGGCAATGCATTCCAAAGCTGGACAACTCGGACAGTTAGTGAATTGACGTAGAAGGAAGTACTCATAGCTTTTAAGAAGGACGTATTCATTATTTTTTTTATGATCGTTTAGTTAGTTTTTGTATCATGAACCTACTGCAAATAATATAAATACGGTAGGTACTTTGTTTACGGTATGTTTATAATTATATTTCCGCATGTAAAGGCGTAGCTCTCCGTCACCTACTTTCAATATAATTAAATAAATAAATAAATAATGCTGGACATACAAACAGATTCAGACTCAGAGTCAAATCGTTTATTTCTTTATACTTACAAAATAAGCACTAGGACAAGTAAAATTTGTACAATATAAATAGCTTGATAAATAGTAATTACTATCAACGTTATTCTGCCTTTATCATCGAATGTATCGTTGTTTAGTTTTTTGTCGGTGGTTTATTTATGAGAAAAGTTAAGGGAGGTTCAGTCCCGACATAAATTAAGTGCGGTGACACGAACTAATTGGCGTCATTATGCGAGGATGGGCCGGCCGCTGCCGCCGGCGACACCGACAGCCCCGCCTGCTAAGTCTGCTCTCTTTCAGTATCGTTGCTTAATTAAACAAAGGTGAATTCATTTATCATTCTCTAATTACAAAAGGCGTATGATTAGCCGATTATTAGTCGAGTTCGAGATAATTCGCCTGTCACGAATTCTGTGAGCGTAATTTACTCGTTGTGCCTTTTTGGTGGGGATTAATTAGCGTTCTTGTGAATGGCGGGGTTGTTAGGTGCGATCAGATTTTCTCAGGTAAATAAATGGCGAGCAATGCGCGAGGGGGTAGGGTGGGGTGGGGTAATGGCGCGCCGGGTGTGTGTATAAATGTGCGAGATCAACGGGCGACCACCGCGCGCTAAGCAGATATGTAGCGCGGTTCCCGGTGACTAATTACCGCTTCAACCTTATCTGAACCTTTACATAAAAATACCCTGGGCTCACTCATGTTTTGTACTTACATAAAACGGAAAAAATTCTTTCAAATTTTATAATTATCAAATAACAAAAAAAATAATGCAAACCATTTTTTACTAACTCCAAAAAAGACGAAGTTTCTGATTCGTTTTATATTATTTATGTAGGTACATATGTTACTTGATATCTCCTCCCATGGTTAACCGAATTTGCTGAGAAAATGATAAGTTTTATTCCCGAGGGATTAGTATTTATTCGGCAAAACTTTAAAAGCAACATATTATTTTTGAAGAATAACGACTAGCTACAACAGTTTTGGTGATATATGCGCCTATTATTAATATATTTGTATGATTCTTTCATTGTTTTTTATTTACAGATTTGATTCTCGAGAAATCATGTGCGTCATAAAACGTTCGTTTGTAAAATTTCATCACAAAATAATAATTTCACTACCATCTAATAGTTTTCATGGCTCAACAGTTTCATCCGTGTGTCATCAAACTAAATTAGATATGAATTATAAAGATGTCGGCTAAATTTTTTGCACGTCAAACATTATAAATACATCTTTGATCAGGGAAAATAAGGGAGGGAGGGGTGATTTCGGTCGTAAGTGACATAAGTACGTAGATAATTACCATTCACCGGAATTTGAAGTTGACTTACAGTTTTTTAAAACACGTCGAATTGCGATAGAGGTTATTTAATAAAAGATTTTCAAGCTCGCGGAAAACTGGGAAACGAGTTATGATCACTTAGCCTACCTACCTACAGTTTTGAAGAAATAATTGGTTTTCACTATTGAGAGCAGTAATATTATGTTCACAGAAATATTGCAGGCCGCAGTATGAGCCAGGTTATTAACAGCTGCACCGAATATTTTAGTGAGCTACAAACTGAGCAGCTCGGGGACTTCGTCATATTCATTAAAATGGATCCAGGCAATCCTGCTATGCCTCGTTACACTCGCAAATCGAGTTCATTTCCAAACCTTAACACAAAGCAATCTTGAAACATAAAATGAAATAGTCTGCATGAAGTAACTTTTTATTAGTACTTTTTCATCAAGATCAGATTTTATAATGACAATAGACTTGCTATTAGTTTTATAATGGCCAGGGCTTCCGTTGTTGTCTTTACGTCAACTACTCAAAATTCAGGAAGCCTTTTGTTGTCGAGGCTTCTATTCAAGATTCGCAAGACAGTGGCTCCCGGTGATGTCAGTCGGAATATTAACAAGGGACGCGACGGACGACGCAATCCTTTAAGCGTTCTCGCACTATGTAGGCAGGTTCGGAACTCCCATAGACGATGTCAATAATACCTCTGAACACTGAAGATATTATCTTAACTTCGTAATGGATGTCAATTTCGGGCTTCAGCTAGAGAGGTAGTAGTAGCTACTTAGGAGAATACAATAGCGCCGATGTAGATATGAATGTTTTGAACCGTTTCTATAGATCTAGAAAGTGCCTGTCCTGAATTCTAGTTCAAATCAAAACTTTGGACATTTCGTCGGAAACAGGATATTTTCTACCCTTGTACCACAATTATCTACCAGTTTCCTAGCCCAATAAAGGAAATCAGAGGAATGATACCAACGTAGGTATACCTCTGTTAAGGCTCGGATAATGAAAAGTTGCCCGCAGTAGACCCTTGTCGCGATCGTAGAACATCTGTCTCTTTGCAAGAGCCTGAAAATGGCAGCGTGACCTGGCATGTACCCCTCTCGACCGTAAATTGAATTATTTGTCCAGTTGGTCAAGCCTACAACGAAATTGAGTTACCTACCAAACTCATTTTCACTGGATAACTTTGATGATGTGAGATATAAAAACGTTTTGGTAAACGTGTCTGAACTGAATCATGATTAGAGTAAAGGTTGCGTGACTAGTCGGCATCAACACACAGCTCAGACTAGAAATCCTTTAGTGAATACCACTAAACCACGTTAGTGGGTGGTTTTCCTTATTGTGTAGAGCGAACACTATAAAATTGAGTATAGTCGACTCCAAACTTAAGTTGTACGCAGCTATATCACAATTTAGCGTGATTTTCTAAGTGTAAATACATTCGGCCCAATATAAAATATACCAATAATAAAATTTCTCTGTAGATTGCTCTTACTGGCTATGTTAATCGATATTTTTATGTTATTCTTGTGTTAGATTAGTATTGACAACATAATAATGCACACAGATCCTTATGTTCAATCCAACGATCCTATCTATCCACGGTTGTCTGGTCAATCTCTGATCTGGAGATCTTCGAGACGGCAATTAATGCGACGAAGACCGAATTGCCACATATTTTGTAATTTTTGTTTTGTTCTTAAATTATTTTTAAGTGAAAGAATTTTCTATCTATCTATGTTTCATGGAAATCACTGAGCCGGGAAAAGAAAACTGAACAAAGATCCATGGATTAAAATTTCGTATTTCTTCAATGAATTTTGAACAAAATAAAACGCCACCGGCGGGCGATGCGCTTTACATGTAAAATAGAATTATTATGGAGGCAGAGTCACAACAGGCTTATGCGCCCTCATGAATTTATAACATACGTCTTGTTACACTAAGAAGATACAAAAGCACGTAAGGTTCAGCCCAGACGGGCCACTTGTCACTTTAAGCTGTCACTGCGAAAGTGAATATAATGAAGGTGTCTGACGTATACTTTACCAGTTGAAGGAAGGTACTTATATACTTTAGTTTGACTTATTTTGTAGGCAGTATGGTTACGTAGGTTACGTAATGAAGGTTACAACTTCTTGTCTTTTATATATCCTCCTTCCTTTCTTGTCTCGTCTGTGTAGAAAATCTGCCATGTGTAGCCTATCTAACAATACCCCTAAGCCTGTCTCCATATGCATTGTGTGTGGAAACTTGTAAATAAAGTTGGTTCTCTTGAGCCCAAAAGCTAGGATTGTAACATAAATCCATCCTTTTAAGTTAGATCACGTTCAACAAATGTTTGCCAATCGAACACACGAAACCTAACAGAAAGGCAAACGTATCGAAACTTCGGCTTTCATATTAATTTCAATATTAACTAGCTAAGTAGCTATATCGAGTTATTCCAAGTTATTTTATTAGATCTAAACTTTGTTGGTTTAATCCTATTTACGAAGCAAGCACTATAATTTTATTATTAGGTCCCGTCTCACTTTATAAAATTATCTAGGATGTCGTATAGTATACCTCGTGACTCGCTCAGAAAATTAAATGCTTCTTCTTAGCTGACTTTTCATAAGATCAACAATTTTGCTGCAAAGAGGTATATTGGGTAGCTTCGAACTTGGTGACGTGTGAAAATGAGTCTCTAACCTGGAGATTTCATAAGGGTAATTATTCAGTATTTATAGTGCAAGTCAAAAATATTAGTTTCAAAGTTTTGGTAGGTATCATTCACCCTGTTAGGTAGGGTACGGCAATATATTATCTTAATCTAGGATTTAATGGAAGGATAAGACTTAAGTCGATTGTTTAGTATACTCGTATATCCAAAAATATATTCAACCTCGGAAAATTTGTTCCAGAGATTACGCATTATATACCTACATTAACCAAACTACTCGTAATAACTTAACAAATAAGATCGTAGCAAATCCATAATTCAGGATACCTGATGAAGTATCATTTTACAACAGTTACAAAGACAACAAATTGTTTAGCCTAAAATCTCTTCAAACACTCATAAAATCATCGTTATTTCCCCAGCCTTATGCAATTATAAGCAAGAAACTTAGTAGAAAGCATCTGCATTTTAACAAAGTGCAAGTGGAAATGGCTTGACGGAGCCTTACTGAGAATAAGGTAGCTAACAGAGAGAATAATGTTAATTTGGGAAACGGAATAAATCTTATTGTCTACTCTCTAAATAGAGTTCGTTCGTGTTTCGCGGCATGCGATGCTTGTGGGGGATGTTATTGTAAAAATGGAATAATGCGACATTTTTTTATGCTATAATTGGAAATTTTGCAGCGTGAAAGTGAGTGACATTATACATTTTTACGTCTCGTGTAGGTCACATAATGGTTTTAGCGGGTTTTGTCGTTGGCTGTACATGTCAAAGTATCGAATACGCATAGGCACCCATAGATATCTGCTATTATTGCGTGTCGTGGTTTCATCGCTAATTTTACTAGATTTTACCCGCGACCACAGATATTATAATACTATACTAGTAAATATAAGAATGAAAAATATTTAGTAACAATTCCGCGAATAAACCTTCTGCGATAAAATCTAAGAAATTATATATTTATACAAAATGAAAGAACATTTATCAAAGCAATTAAGTCGTCTACTAGTATCTTGACGCAATTTGCCTGCATTCCTAAAAGCAGTCTCGATAAATACGAAAGTAATTTTGTCAATGTTAACTATTGTAAGCTGACGACTTCTGTGGCGTGGCGGGTGAAAATCCGCCTGCGACGCAGAAGGGGTTCGATTCTCACCTGGGAACAAATGTTCGTAAGATCTGCAGATATGTTGTTGTTTTTTGTATGTTCAACGTGTTCCTGAACACCGTTTTCTATTTTCTATGTTTTCTAGTATTATCATAAATATACATATACATCTAGTATGTAATGTATTGTATCAGTACAGTACCAATAACACAAGCTTTGCTTATTTTTTTTTCTCATGTACTCAGTTTAGGTCTTAATGTAAGATTAGGTCAATAGTACACGCACCCTATAAGGCACTGCAAAATAATGTATAGGTACATCTAAAATGGCAATATTAAAATAGATAGGTGTCAAATGGTTATATCAAGATTCAGACAGACATTCTCTTGATAACGCTTGTCAAAATCGTACAATAAGCAATACAATTCTACAATACATTCACAATAAAATTAAAAAAAAAGTCATCATAATAGTACTAATTTAAAATAAACAATGAGATCTAAATGTTACCTCGTAAAATTATTCACATCAAAGAATTCGTCAAGTCTACCGATGCTCTTCAGTCTGCCAGTGCTTCAGCTTGTTTTGATCGGGCAGCGGAAATAGTCTTTAGAAGGCGGTTATACACGCCTGGCCCAAGGTCAGTGATTTAATTCAGAATATTGAAGCAGAGATTCAATTTCTTATGGCGTCAGGGTAAGTAAAGTAACAATGGTTATCGCAATCGCAAAAGTACCTTTACTTGGGGCTGTGTGAATTTTCGAGCATAACGTTACTATTATTAAGCTATTGCATAGCTTAATAATAATTACCGGGCCTTGAGCGTGGAGACTGAATCCAGAAATTCCGTAACGAAAATAACCTAACACCCCACACTTGCATAAGTTGATAAATAATGCTATGCTTTACCGCGGCAGTCCCCGATTCGCCACACGTCTTTTTTTATTTATAAAACACTTACTCGTGTTATGGCCCTATGTTTAGGTAGGTATATGAACTGACCAGGTTAATGTTCAGTTTGGTCACTTGGTACTAATTTACACGAATCGATGTTCATTGCGCTATGAAATTAACTATCTAATTGGATGCTTATATAACTAATTGATTAAATAACCTACTATATAAATAAACTTACAAATAACCTATTTTCCTAAAGACAATATTTAGAGAACTGCTTTGAAAATAAAACTCCAAGATACTTTAGCCGATATAAAGTACTTTGAACAGGGAAATAAATCTTGTTTCGTGTAAATAAATTCCCGTTGCGGGAAGCGAGGCGTGCGATGTGCATCGAATGGCGTCAATCGGCGCTGACTGCGACGATTTGCGCTCGTGTGAAACTAGCCTTTGTGTTCAGGCTGCTTCTATCTATTGTGATTCTATGGCTAAATTGTTAGTTTGCGACGGTCTGGAAAGTTGTGATGCAATTTCACTCAGATAGACTGCAATCTAACACGCTTCTATCACTTCTACCCTCATGGTTGTACAGTTCTACACGGACAGATAGTGACTGTGTCACAAATATGTACTTAGAGTTCAGTTCAGTTCATTTACTTAATAATGGAATGGGCATTTCATGTCATATTATTGTCAAATTTTGATACTTCAGCTTATACATTTGCAAGTACCTACATAATATTTTATTTTGCTAATTTCAGGCTTGTGAGCTCGTTGAAGTTGTAGAATGTCTGCGCGACAAGCCAGCGTTTTAGTTTTGTTTTGAACGTGTTGAGACTAGGGGCCACCCTTATTGTTTTAGGTAACCAGTTGTATACTATTGGTCCCATAACATGTGTAGGTATACTTGGGTAAGTATGTTAGTTACAGCACAGAATACATATAATAGTACTACTTACGGTAAGGCTATTAGGATACCCTTCATTATCCGTTACACATAAAGTCATGTCTATTTCAATTCAGTACAATCACCCATATTCAGATATTTTACTGGCCTATATGTATAAAATCATATCGCCGTTATATTTATTTTGGTGGACTTTTGAAGTATGTACCTTTGCAATCCAATACAGGCCGGTCGATGCTGTCACTGGAATATAGTCAGAAGCGTAGAAATAAATTATTTGCAGGCAGATTCCGTTTTCGATTCAATAACATTTAGAATTCAGGTTTACGAGGCATTCATTGTACAATTCCACACTACATTATCGATTTAATATAGAAAATAAATCAATGAATTGATAAACTTCTTGTGCTCGATTTTAGCGTAGATTGCATTGGTATGATTTAATTAATTTCAATACTCAATACTCAATCATTTATTGGATTCCATAGGTGTACAGAGGTATTTACATTTTACATAATTAAGTTTCACTATAGACCCTGCTGGGCACACAATATATTGTATGGAGAGTTGATAACTGGTTAGGAATGCTTTACTTTTTTACATGCTTATTTTTCGTTTAATATTAATTACTACACGATTGACGAATCCGTCAATCATATAGTGCACCTTTGTGATTATTATGTTGTATTTCAAAAATTTTATAAAAATATTGTCGTTTTTCTTATTTATCAACGCGTTCTTATATATTTTAACAGTCTTACATTGGATCTCTATGACTGTAGTAGTAAGTTTGGATGCATGTCTTATAATTTTAAAAACCATTTCCGCACGCTAGAGGCACGATACCAAATGAAATAGTTAGTAGGTCGGTACCTATTATTGTTATATTTGGCTGGCCTAAACTTATTTTTAATACTCATGTTGTTCATATGTTAAAATTGTATACATATGTACATACATATATGTATGTTAAAATTGTACACATATATCTATCTAATATGTGTACCATCACATCACATCACACTAATTTTATAAAGGCGAAAGTTCGTATGGATGTATGGATGTATGGATGTATGAATGTATGATGGATGTTTGTTACTTCTTCACGCCAAAACTAAGTACTGGACGGATCTGGCTGAAATTTTGCATACAGGTAATTCTAATCCTGGAATCAAACATAGGCTACTTTTTATCCCATAAATCAGTTCCCGTGGGATGAAAATCACCTTTTAATGTTTCCATAGGAACAACGCATGCGAAGCCGCGGGACGCAACTAGTATATAATATTTCCTACTGTCCTTTTGTTTAAGTTAAAAGATTTTTATATATTTTCACCAGGTGGCTACCAAATTTCAGATCAATCCCTCAACAGGAAATGGGTCAAATTTGACTTACTAGATTTGACCCAAAAAATAAACAGAGCCAACTTAATAAAACCGTTTTTTAAAAGGGAAAATAAAAAAATATGTGACGTCTATTTAGTAGTTATCGTCAAACCGAACTCAACCCGGCAATCCATCGAGAAAAAAATCTTGTCTTTATAGACAATTTATGGCGTATGCAAAACTCGCCATTTTAAATAATGTTCCGTAAAATAATTAAAACCACGGTCAGCTGTTAAAAATAAGAGGCTTTAATAAATATCCAGTACTGCAATTTGACCGTTTTACTATAAACGCATACAAGTTTAACAAAAAAAAACACTTTCTCTAATCGAATTGCCAAAATCAATTTGCCTAAAATCAGTTGACCATTGCATTTTGAAAAACGTTAACATGAAAAGCTGTAAAACCAGATTCGTGTTCGAAATAAAAATGGTTCGCGCAACTCTGCATGTTTATTCATTCGTATCGGAACTTGATTTTTTTTGTAAGTTGTAACTTTGTTACGATCACAATGCGAAGCCTATTTATTCTTGTCTAAAATGCATGTAAACGGTTGGCAGTACGTTTGAAAGCGTTGGCATTGGCAATCGCGTTTTATTGGCGAACAGGGCCGGGCTCGCGGTTATTTCTTGCTGGGAAACCTAAGAATATTGACTTACGAAGAAACCTCAGCTAAATTTTTATATTTCATACGAGTAATGTAACATGTAACATGTAACAAGGTTTTCTAGTAAAAAACTACTAAGCTTAACATGACAGAAGTGCAACAGAACATTCTCGTAAAATGTACACTCTAAAGTGTTTATTCATTCATTCTCAACACTTGTCAAGCGTGTAAAATGTGCACTCTAAAGTGTTTATCTGTCATGTTACACCTACATTACTCGTATGTTTACTTTTTTGCATCGCATAAGAGGCTTATTCCAAAAAAGTTACACAAGTTTTATTACAATGTAAGATTTAACGCCACTCATGTACCATTTTATTTGGACCTCGCACGCATCTTCCTCCTTTTGCGATTTAGCCTACGCAAACGCTTCGTACGCCACTTAAAGAAATAAAAGAAAAAGCCTACATAACTTAATGCTCAAAATATATGTTGGTTCCAGGGTTGGCATGATTAAAACAAGTTATTTTAAAACAGTTAGAAATAAAACTATTTTATAAATAAAGTGTTTCAAAACACGGTTTAAAAGAAATTTTAAACATGAAGATAAAAACAGGGTTTAAATGAATGGAAATAAATCCAAACGAATATAAATATGTAGGACTCTAAATAGCTTGAAATAAATTTACAAGTAGAAAGTCCCTATGTCGGCCGTCGAAAGCAAGTAATTCACTGGATTAGAGTGTATTCCCCGCTCTCTCTCTAGTTCTCTACCTAACAACACTACACTACATACAAGGTGCATAAAGTGTTTTGTATTGATTAAATAATAATAACATTTTTTAATAATTAGATGAGAGATACTGAAATACGCAACAAAAAGTAAATATTTATCGTTTTGTAAATTTTTACTAATATGAATTAAGAAATAGTTTAGAAATTGATTATTTTATTATTCGCTATAATTGATTAGAAAATGATCCCTGAAGGTAAAAGGTAAAAAAAATAAAAAACACAATTTTTAACATTTTGAACTGTTTGTCTTATAAAATATAAAAAAAACTGTATTTTTTTCGAACCCTGCCTAGTTCTTTTGCTGAAGAATGGAAGGTTGTCACTGGGATGTCATGTTATAACAATGCATGTCTTTTTAGGGTTCCGTACCCAAAGGGTAAAACGAGACCTTTACTAAGACTCTGCTGTCCGTCCGTCCAGCTGTCCGTCTGTCACCATGGTTTATCTCTTGAACTGTGATAGTTAGACAGTTGGAATTTCCACAGGTGATGTATTTTTGTTGCTGCTGCACCAACAAGTACTGAAAAACAATAAAATAAATATAAAAGGGGAACCATCATACATTTTGGTGTTTTGATGATAGTGGTACGGAACCCTTCATGCACGAGCTCGTCTCGCACTTGCCCGGTTTTATTTCATTTGTATGGCTGTTGCTTGACAGACCCAAAATTATAGCGCCCTCTTTTCAGTCTGGTCCAATAATTTGGCCTCATTGGTATTAGGGCGTCGAAAGTCTCAACCTCAAACTTAACAGCCTGTATTGGTCCACTGCTGGACGCAGGCCTCCTCCTGATAAGCGCCTTGTTGGCGTTTATCTAATGAGGGGTCGTGCCCAAAATCCCCATCCTGGGCATGCGAATTGGGGATCGCAGTTCGGTGGTAGAATTGTTCTGCAGGGGGCGCTGCTGCCCGCCCCGGTGGATATCCCTTAGGCGCCTCTTACGACACCCACGGGAAAAAGTTTCGACAACCTTAATTCAGGCCACTCACACACCTACTTAATAATAAATATGAGATAGCAGCTGGACATGCCCGCCTGGTAATCCTGAGTGCGAGCCTGCGCAGGGCCACGCCGCCCGCCCTACCCAGTCACGACAACGCCAACGCTCCGAAGTGCAGAACTGTGCCAGAAATCCGAGCAGTACTGCATTCTTCACGATTGACAGACTTTTCGCTTTAGCTCCTCCTATAAATTTGTTTTCCACAGACATAAATTCAACCAACCTTTTTGCTTGAAAGCGGTTTTTTATGTAAGCAATAATCGTGAATGCGGAACCATGTTATTTTCGCAATCGCGGTGCTGTATCGCAAGTGGAGCGCAGCTTGCGTTCGATTAAAATCCAATTACGTGCAAGAGTCGATTTAAGCTGAATTAGCAATTTGCATAAAAGAAGCGGAATTTTATTCCGATCCCATTCGGGCAGTGCGAAACAAAGTCTCGGATACAACTGGCATATTGCCGGAGGACGCCATTGTTCAACGAATCTTGTTTGGATTGTAATTGTCACTATCTTTTTGTTCTTATAACTATTATACACATAAAACGTTGTAATTAAAATACGTGAATGCCATTCCATTGGCAAAGATCATCATTATGGCCATGTATTTGAGACTACAGCTGTTATCGTGGTAATTGATGCACGCATCTTCACTTGTCTAGTTTATGATGACGATGAACAATCAATAATATGTTTGACGACTAAAGTTCTTACCTACATGTATATTATTAAAATGGTTGCAAAATACGACGAAAGAAGATTAGCGGATGTGACTTTAGACCCCTGCCTACAACTATTTAATATTCATGAAGCGACAACGGGTGGTCGTTAAGCTCAACCGAACTCACAACTAAATGTACTCGAAATCAACTCGGCGCAAGTAATTTGCACACATTTTCGAGAACAGGTTTGGAGGATTTTAAAGTGTTAAACTTAGTGTAGTTGCCGTTGGAATTTTGGAAATAGAAAACGGAATAGCGATTTCATACTGGATTCTGTTTATTGTTGCGGGTCGAAAATGATTTATCAACGCTAGTAAATAATGTTCAACTTAATTTAAGGGTACTTTGTTTAAACGTAAGGCTAATTAACGTTAACCGTCGCTACAAAGAGTTGAGACGATCCTTTGTACGTAAAGGAGCCAACATCATAGCATTTCGTAGACCTGCTACGAAGTGCTACGAAATTACTACGCAGTTCGTAGCTTCGTAGCTCGTAGCAATCCGTTGCAAATGCGATAAAAATCCGTTTGCAAATACGATGAAAACGATACAAATATGAATATATTTCTGGTCGTTTGAAAAATAACCGTAGTAGCAAAAGCCCTAAGCACTCAAAGCGACCGTTACAATAATAGTTCTTCCGTATAGTGCCGCTAGTACGCGATTGCCTGATAATAGCCCGCCGACACCCGCCTTGTACAGTACACGTGACTTACACGATCTAATGGCGAATCTATTAGAAAGCTATTTAGAAAGTGCTTAGCTTGTTGTTTTATCTGCTATCGTAAAACACATTCGATAAATTGCATTTGCTTTTTTTGTAAAGTATCCGTAACTACAAAATACATTTTTTTATCACATAAAATCGACATAAAACTGGTACGTTGAGATTCTGAGCCCTCCAAATTGATACAAAGTAACGCCAACTTTGTGGATACTTGAGCATCATTTGGTTTATACTATTTTCCAAGAAATTCGCTAAAATAATGATAGAGCAAACTTAAAAACTTGGAATAGAGTAAACGCTGCCTGAAGAGGTCCGACGCTCACTCAATTTTCTTATAATTAATGTTTGCTTCAATTAAAACGCTGCGAAAAAAATATGTCCTCGGCATATGTTTCCGCGTAAAATAACTTTTATCATTTTTACCAAGATCTCGGACGCGTTCGTCAGAAAGCCTCTCGGCTATAGAAATGCAGCGACTACAAAAATCAATAGCGCGTCAACAAAAACGCTTGCAGAGGCTGCTTTATTCCCGTGGGCTTTTTACTTTACTTGAAAGTTTGAAACAAATTCTTCTTTCTAAGTAAAAAGTTAGTTCGTGTTTTTTGTGGATCTACAACACGAGAAGCAAGTGCAGGAGTGCCGCGCTTTCAGACATTCTATATCATATCTAACGCTTGTTTCGATAATGCATTTTCAATTACTTAGCATGCCGCTGTTTATGCGCTGTTTCGATGCTACGCTAAAATATTACGAAGATAAATCTTCATATTAAAGCAACTCAAATATCTTTAATTTTCTTTAAATTTCCGTCGAAACATTCGTTGTTAAATAAAATTTAGAGATAATTTTGTTAAAAGTTGGGCTTATAGTATAAGAATTGCTTCAAAAATTGCAATACCGTTATCAGGTTCCTACTCTTTCACTAGAACTTGATTTATGGTCCGTTAATTTTGAGCGTCTATCATGAAATATTTTCTAACTTTTTTAATACGAAGGTCGCAGGGTACTTGCTACTTTATCCCGAGGCTTTGCATGGCGTCGTAAATCAGGAATCAAAAACTTCCGTTCAGTTTTCTGTTCTTTTTCAGCTGCAGTGAGGTGTAGCTTGTAATTGCTAGTGCTTGCGGAATCCTCGCCGCTACTGTAATTACTTGAGCCCATTGTATTTATACAGTACCACATAATACTCTGTTCCTTTTGAGAGGTGCTTTAAACTGCAAATACTAAAATAAATGATTTATACGAGACAGTAAACCTAAACAAAAGTCATCACATTAAGAAAGTTGATAAAATGGTTCTCTCTAAAGTCGGTATAGGAACGATAATTTTACGTCATTTACTTGATCTATTGAAAATCTTACCTTGTAGTTAATACATTGTTTTTGCCATGCTAGTGCTAGCTAGCTATCAACGCTATCTATTAGACGAAACTAAAACTTTAATCTTTAGTGCTTCAGTCGTCATGACTACATCATCAACAACGTGACACTTTTTTGAACATGTTCGTCGATTTAATAGACGTTATCACGGCAGTAATAATTAAACAAATTCAAACTTTAATTATCTAGATTGCGTCATTAAATTTTATTACTGAACACTGCTAAAGACCATTCAACAAAACAATCAAGAGAGTTCTTTAATCACCTCTGAGCTGTGCTGCACCAGTTGCGCTGCCCGTACGTACTCTAATTGCTACATACAACGGAACCACTGATGGAGGTCGTTTATCCAAAGCTCTGTGGGTACTCCGTACATCTATGCACTTTTATTGACTAACAAGGATCTGGGATCGTTCTGTAGATTTACGTAGCGTGCTGATCGAGCACCTAGCCCAGTACAGTGATTCGAAAAGGGGGTAAAGGGAATGTAGCTACATTTCACTCGGAAGAGTTAGTTCGATTGTTGTAGTGGCTGAAAATAAACTAAGCCAATCGTGAACCGGTGGTTTGAGGTTGAGTTCTGTTCAAACCACTTCAGAATTGTACAAATATTCCGGATATATTTACCCATTTGGAATTTATAAAGTGAATGAAACTCGCACAGGACCAGTTCAACTGGCGTGCGAAAGAAAAGGACAGGCCTTTTCTTTATCGATGTATCTATGTCAACAAGCTGAGATGAGAATGATTATTGAAATATATATATTTATATACCATTGTGTATCACTTTTATATGACACTAACGATAGCTTTGAATTGCTGCTCATAGTTCTTCATATTTTGGTTAGCACGATACATTCATTTTAATTGTGAGCTACGCAACTAAACATTGATTGATGTTCGCCCATTCATCCCGCTCGTTTGAACGGATAGACAAAGCTTTTAACAAGGTACATAGTAATTAGGCAAACCACCTCTGCGGTATGATTGATAGTCAATGTGTAATGTTATTTAAGGCTTCGAGGCTTACGGACTTGGTTTCATTACAACGCGAGATAGCAAACAGTGCCGAGTCGAACTAAGACTAGCTTCAGATAGCGTGTTATGTTGGTATTGACGTTTTGCAGGTGTGGCAAGATATTGTTTGCGAACATATCGTTAGCGCTAGGTCGTAACGATGTTTACATTTCAAATGCAGTTCTCGACTGCCAGCGTGGAAGAGCGTGCTGTGTCTGGTTTTTGCAAATAATGGAAGTGCAGAAATTTTACCTGTGGTATAACTTCAACATCACAAAAACAAGGTGGTAGAATTGTTCTGCAGGAGGCGCTATTGCCCTCCCCCGGTGGATTGGATATCAATTAGTCGCCTCTTACGCCACCCACGGAAAGAGATGGAGTGGTGCAAATTCTAAGCCAGAACCACACAGGTTACAATCTATGTCATTGATTTTTTTATCTTTTTCCTTTAACTTATCTTAACTTCTTTTTTCATGGCTTGCTGTGCCTTTGCTGCCACAACTCTGCCAGTATCCATGTCAAAAGAGTCATAGTCAAAAGATGAAATTACCTTTATAATTTTTAATGAAAGCTCTCAAAATGTCATTAATGGCAGTAATCGTCAAATGCCACACAAACACAAACATAGTCAAAATAGCACATGATGTTAAAAAATAAAAGGGTTTGTTAGGGGAAATGAGTGGCTTGACTGGGGGCGCTTACCTTCTCACGAACTTCTCACGAACTTCTCACGAACTTCCCCTGGAACACTTGGCTTCCATAGGGGTTGGCTTGTCTCGTCTCTTCGATTGGGGGGAGGTATGTAGGGTGCGATATTATATGGGGGTTGGAACGAAGGACCGATTCACGTCGCGATTCGAATAGATATCAGAATACCGCGGACGCGATAGCACCTGGGGCGACGTTGTTGGGAACGACCGCGCAGCGCTGAGTGCTTTTGAGGAATACCGAGCCACACCGATGTCTTCCGATGATGCGGCCGCAGGTCACGTGAGTGGTTTTACCACCCAGTAGCCAATGGAAAGCAGTAGCATTATATCTTAATTCCACCCTCCAAATTGCGTGTACTTTGAAATTGACAATAGATGCTACCCTAATTATTTGCTAAACGAAACAAATATGGACCTTTTTTAAGGAACAAAGAAAATGTGCTACGAAAAAATACCTATCATATTCCGTCACGGAACATGCCGCTCACCTTAAAAGAACGCAGTTGTTTTAACAACATAAAATTTACCATACATGAAACTCAAAACAAATAACTCTAATCTAAACTATTTTCTTACAACTAAATGCTCAATAAAGAAGCGATCTTTTATTCAATGGGAAGTGGGCAAATTTTAACTACAGGTCTCTTTGTAAAAGAGTTTCCCATTTGAAGAGTGACAACACGAGTAACGTTGTCAGTACCCGGATGCAGAGCGTGAACGCGGGCCAACTTCCATTGCAAGGGGGGTAGGTTATCATCGCGAACCACAACAATCATGCCTTCGCGAATTGGAGCCCCTCGATTATGAAACCATTTGTTAGCTTGTTGCAGCTCGTGTAAATATTCGTTACTCCAGCGCTTCCAAAACTGTTGAGTACACTGTTGTACCCACTGCCATCGAGTAAGTCGATTTGGATTTAAATCCGTAATAGAAACGTCGGGTAAAGCCGCGAGCGGTCCGCCTATCAAAAAATGTGCTGGAGTCAGCGGTAATGGATCTGTAGCGTCCGTGCTTAATACGCAAAGCGGTCGTGAATTTAAAACTGCCTCGACCTGACATAGAAGCGTGTGCATTTCATCATACGTCTGTGTGCGTGTGCCGATAACGCGATACAAGTGATGCTTGAAGCTTTTCACACCTGCTTCCACCAATCCATTGAAATGTGACGCGGTCACGGGTTGAAAATGAAAAGTCAGGCCTTGGTTTAATGTTTTTTCATGTAAGGTCCTTTGGAAGGGATCTGAATTTAAAAATGCAAATAACTCTTGGAGGTGATTGTTACATCCAACAAAGTTTTTTCCGTTGTCCGAGTATATGTCGGTACACATACCTCGGCGGGACGTGAAACGTCGCAAGGCCGCGAGAAATGATTCGGTCGTAAGATCCGAGACTAATTCGAGATGGACTGCCTTAACACTCATGCAGACGAAAACTGCAACGTAAGATTTTATAATTTTCGCATTCCGGATATTATTAGCTCGTACCATAAAAGGACCACAGTAGTCAACCGCTGCTCGAAGGAATATTCGCGAGTTAGATTTTAAGCGCTGACTAGGTATCGGTGCGATACGCGGCTGTGTATTTATCGGTCGTGTACGAAAACACGAAATACATCTATGAATACGTTGTCTTATTGCATTGCGAGCAGCCAATATCCAGTACCTTTGCAACAATAGGTACTGCGTTGTCTGTGGACCAGCGTGCAGGTGAATGACATGAGCGTTATCTATTATTAACGTAGTTAAGTAATGTTTCGCCGGAAGGATCAATTGATGTTTTGATTCGAAGGAAAGTTGCGACTTATGCAATCGCCCGCCTACCCGTAACAAATTGTCCTTATCTAAAAACGGAGATAAGCGTCTAAGTCGATTTGTAGGCAGGTTACCTTGTGTTATATTTTTTATATCTTCTGCGAAAACAGTGTGTTGAATTCTACCTATTATTTTATTTAAGCTAGAAGTATATTCGGGCACAGTAATATGCGCGGGAAATGAATTTTGCACCTTTTTACATTTATAGTAAAAACGAAAAATGTATGAAACGACACGAACTAATTTTCCTAGCGTGGAAAATTTTGACAAAACCTCGAGCTCGTCGGTGTCGGACGCGTCGGTGCTAACCGACGAGGGGTTTGCAAGAAGAGGAGGGTTACGTTTTTCTTCCTGTGTAACAGGATTTGTATTTAATGAAGGCCACACGTGCGCCTCTTCAGTGAGCCAAGGAGGGCCATGAAACCATAGTGAATGTTTTATAAATGCCGAGGGCAGAATGCCTCGAGAAGCCGAATCCGCGGGGTTGTCGTACGAAGGTACATGTCGCCAACAACTAGCGGGAACTCGCGACAGTATATCGCTAGTCCGATTGGACACAAACGTTTTCCATTCGTGCGGTGGCGAACGAAGCCACGCTAACACAATAGTGGAATCGGACCATGCGTAAACATGGTCGAAGTTAATGCGGTCGCTGTAAGCGAGCATCACTTTGCTAATAAGTTTAGATAAGAGCTGACAGGCCATAAGTTCAAGTCTCGGGATGGATAATCGATTTAGAGGGGAGACACGCGTTTTAGCTAACACGAGAAAAACACGAATCTTGTTATCGCTGCATTTACACCGCACATAAACACATCCAGCATATGCGCGCTCACTTGCGTCAGCAAATCCATGAAGATCTATAGTTTCTGCTTTGTCAAAAATGTGACGCGGAAAGAAACACTCCGATAAGAGCGGCAACTCGTTAGTAAAGTTTGACCAAGCGTTTACTATATCTATAGGCGGTGACTCATCCCATCCCGTCCCAGCTATCCACAACAATTGCATCAAATGTTTTGCGTACAAAATCACAGGCGATAAGAGACCGAGGGGATCGTATATTTTTGCGATTTCTGATAAGATTGACCTTTTTGTGCATGACGAGTTAGAAGTGTGAACTACGAACGAAAAACCATCTGCGATTGGGTTCCATTGCAGTCCTAGAACCTTAACCGAGATATCATTGTCCACAGTTGCGAACGAAACGTTGTCGCGCCGCTCACCGTGAGGTGAGGCCGCCGCAGCGAGTATCGCTTGCGAATTACTATGCCATTTCCTAAGCTCGAAGCCTGCACTAGCGCAGATACCTACCAATTGTTCTTGAAGAATGAGTGCCTTGGCCTCCGAGGCCTCTCCTGTAATTATGTCATCGACGAAAACCGAATCCATCAAGGTAGCCGAAGCGAGTGGAAATTTATCCGCCTCGTCGCTTGCAAGTTGACGTATCACGCGTAACGCAACGTATGGAGAGGAGTTAACCCCGAAAACGACAACTCGTATTCTATAATCGCGAATAGGTGCAGTAGGTTCAGATCGCCAGACAATTCTTTGATAGTCCCAATCGGAATCTCGCACCGCTATGTTACGGTACATAGCCTTGATATCGGCTGTAAATACAATTTTGTGAATACGAAATTTCAGCAAAATATCAACAATATCCGAATGAAGCTTCGGACCCGTAAGCAATTGATCATTTAAAGAAGAACCATTTGTGGTTTTACAACCAGCGTCAAATACTACCCTAACCTTGGTGGTTTCACTAGCTTCCTTGACCACGCAGTGGTGCGGAATGTAGTAGTGAGAAGTTTCCTCTTTGGATGGAGGATCACAAAGTTCCATTTGATTAAGATCTAAATATTCTTGAAGACAGGCGTGATAATCCTTCTTCAAAGTATGGTTACGTTCTAAACGAAATTATAATTTTCGAAAACGCGAGAGAGCGATGTCGCGGGATTGACCTAGTATAGGTGCATCTTTGAAAGGCAAGGCAACAACATAGCGTCCGGTATCATCACGCGTATGAGTCCTTTCGAAAATCGCTTCGCTTAATCGCTCGTCGGCGGTGAGAGTTTTTTCTTCTGGAACTGCCTCCAGCTCCCAAAACCGTTGGAGGTCGCTGTCCTCGAAAAAGGAGCTATGACACACCTGGAGTGGCGGCGGGTTACCTCCATCGAAAGAAACCTTTCCCATCAATAAATAACCAAATACGCTATTCATTGCAATCGGTGCGTCGGCGTGACCTCTTACAATGTTACCTAACAAAATGTACGGAAGTGTATCTGCCCCAAGAAGCATTTCAATCGGTTGGGCACTATGTGCATTGAAATCAGGATCGGCTAAATATAAGTTATTTATATGTGGCCACGCATCGGTAGGTACCGGAATTCTAGGTAGGCACGAAACTAGTTTCGGCAAAATTAACGCCTCAACTGAAATGGCCGGAAGATCCTGTTTGCGAGGGGAAATAACGCACGTAGTCATCCCTTTAGGATAAATCGGTTTAGCTTCACCGATTCCATAAATTGGCGAATTTACATGTTTGTAACTCAAACCTATACGTCTAGCGCATGCTTCTGTCATAAAACTAGCTTGACTACCCGAGTCAACCAAACAGCGTACTAAATGTTTCGCGGAGCCATATTGTACATTAACGAGCGCGGTCGATAACATGATCATCGTAGAAGATTGAGCAGATGACTCACAGCTCGCACTGATAAGATGGTTTGCGGCTGACTGCGAAGCGGGCGCAAGTTGAATAGCGGGATCGAACGAAGCGGCCTTATCGTGTTCCTCCGTAGGAGGGAAAGAGATGGCCTGATTTGAGTGCATGGGCTGACTTAATTGTTTATCAAAGTGCAATAAAGAGTGGTGCTTCTTTTTGCATGATTGGCAAGTATATTGAGATTTGCACGATCGAAGATCGTGACCGACATTTAAGCAATTATAACAAACATTTTTATTTTTAACAAAGTGGTACCTATCGTTGGGAGTCATATTTAGAAACTTCGAACATTTATGTAATACGTGTTGCGAATCACACAAAATGCATTGTTTATCATTATTGCCGTTGTTAGATTCCGTGACAGCGAATGAACGGCGTGGGCCCGGCCCTGAAGGGGCCAAACTACGACTTGGTCCTGAGCTATTTCCGTGGTAGCGGGAACTAGCATTATCTCCCTTCTTTGTTTCATTTCCTGACATAATTTCGAACGTGGAAATTTCTTGTTCTAGAAAACGGATAAGTACATCGACAGTAGGTATGTCGGAAGGTTTGGACAGTGATAATTCAAAGCGTTTACGAACGGAGTTCGGAATTTTTCGCAACAAAACGTTTAATAATATGAAACTCCATGTATTCACGGGAAAACGCATTGTTTCAAGTGCTTTTATATTTTCCATGTAAACATTTACTAATTTTCGCAAGCTAGCATTCGACTCGCTCGTACAAACTTCACAATCAAGAATGCGATCCAAATGTTTAGAGGCGATCATTCTACGATTTTCATATCGGTTTTTCAAGATCTCTAATGCAACTGAGTAATTATCATCAGTGATAGGAATTGACTTTATCAAATTATGAGGTTCGTTTTTTAAAGTAAGCAACAGATAACGAAATTTCTCCGCAGGCGAATAGGCATGGTTGTTGTGAATCAGCGCTTGATACAAATCGAAATATGAAGGCCAGTCAGTGGACTCCCCACTGAACGATGGCAGGGGTAGTGTGGGTAGTTTATGCAAAACCTGATTTTGAGGCATCGATTGAATGTTAGAACGGCTCATGCGTCTGCCTTCCTGGTCAGCCTCTTTCAACTTATTGACTTGAACCAAAATAGCATAATAACAATCATTAAAATCGTTACGAATTTTTAATTGTTCATCTTTATTGAACAACTTGGCTTTCATCAAGGCCTTTTCAATTTTCGACTGAAGTTTACTAAACTTTCTTTGTTGGGCATTTAGATCGGAAGATCGTGTTTTAAATTGAACCGGGTCGGTTGTAGCAAATAACAATGTTCTTTTAATTTCTTCTAAAATAATGTCTCTTTCGAAAATATCTTGTTCAGTAGCGGCATCGTCCGCTGCCGGCGCCATTTTGCGATACAAAGATGGCTTCGACAAACACGACAAAGAAAAGTAAAATGTACACGGAGTGTAGCAACAAAACTAATGAAATACAACGATTAATCTTTCGAAATAATTAAGTACGCGTGGCGTAGCAATGAGAATATTAGCAAATGAATACCTACCTACGTATATTGTACACGTGGTGTAGCAAAAAATCTATTCTAAGTAAACCCAATCTGGAGGAATCAAGACAAGATCCGGTTCGAACGGATCAAAAATATGTTAGGGGAAATGAGTGGCTTGACTGGGGGCGCTTACCTTCTCACGAGGAGGCTGGAGTCGGTCCACTGATGGTTCCCCTGGAACACTTGGCTTCCATAGGGGTTGGCTTGTCTCGTCTCTTCGATTGGGGGGAGGTATGTAGGGTGCGATATTATATGGGGGTTGGAACGAAGGACCGATTCACGTCGCGATTCGAATAGATATCAGAATACCGCGGACGCGATAGCACCTGGGGCGACGTTGTTGGGAACGACCGCGCAGCGCTGAGTGCTTTTGAGGAATACCGAGCCACACCGATGTCTTCCGATGATGCGGCCGCAGGTCACGTGAGTGGTTTTACCACCCAGTAGCCAATGGAAAGCAGTAGCATTATATCTTAATTCCACCCTCCAAATTGCGTGTACTTTGAAATTGACAATAGATGCTACCCTAATTATTTGCTAAACGAAACAAATATGGACCTTTTTTAAGGAACAAAGAAAATGTGCTACGAAAAAATACCTATCATATTCCGTCACGGAACAGGGTTTCATCTCGAAAACTTCTTGTGATGGGTCTGAATTAGGCGAGGATTAGAGGAGCGAGTCTATTTGACGTTAGTAACGAGACGTAATCGTGACGTCTCCTATAGACGTGCACGATAGAGGCGCTGTACCTAATTGTATCGAACGTCACGTCCCTCTGGTCGTGACAGTTGTAACGAATGAAAATGCTAACATCAGCAAAACGCCTACGCCGCTTAGCATGAACTGTGAAACTCAAGCCTATAGTAGTCCACTGGATCTAAGTCCAGCAGTGGATGTAAGGAGAGACCTATGCCTATACTACTTCCTGCCCGAGGGCGCCCTTTATGTGCGTTTGCAGAGTCGCAGTCTCCACTCAAGAACACGGCTATCCCAGCAAAAAAAAGGCACTAGGGGACTGCCGCGGTAAAGCTATTGCATAGAATTTTTTACCCCAATGCCACCTAGAGGCGAGTTGCTGAACTAAAGAGACAAGCGTGATATTGCAAAAAGTCATTAAAAGTTCTGCTATTCATCGATAGATGGCAAAACTAAAAAGTAACACCGCTGTGCCGGTCGGAGTGGGGGGTGTTAGGTTATTTTCGTTACGGAATTTCTGGATTCGGTCTCCACGCTCAAGGCCCGCGATAGAAAGTATGCAATAGCTTAAAAACCATTTATTTTCCACTCATAAAAAGCCTTTTGAAATATTTGTGTACATATTATTATTAAGATCTATAACATTATTTGATTGTCGGTTACGATCATTGATCGACATCGTATTTTTAAAATTAAAGTGGAAACATACCCTGAATCAGTCAAACAAAACAAACACAAACCATGTAGGTAAGTATTTACCGCCTCCATACGAACAGATTATTAAATGAGATTGCTTGATTTTACAAATTAGTTCTACATTTGTAAGTGGTAAATTGATCCTCTTGAATTAATTTGCTTCAACACAGATCGCGTAATACAAAGCCCCGCGTAAAATCGGCTTTTCAATGTAACATAGATTGATACCCACTTGCGTTTGGCTACGTGAGACGTGAGACCTTGGTTTGAGAATGTGATCAAAAGGCTCAGTGATAATTGGTTGTGGTTCAGTAGTCACCTACTACTGAAACTACGGAAACTTTGTAAATGATACAAAATTTTTGTTTGATTACATTCCGGACTCGTTAGAAATCTTATAATATCCCAAAAGGTTTTAACTTTGACTGGACTTGAACCCACATCCTTCCCTCAGGATGATGTGCTAACAAACTACACCACAATATAATTTTTTGTGATATTATTCGATGTGTAGTCGAAGTGCGAGGGATCAGTGATAAGAATACACACAATAGTAAAGTAATAATAATATATTATAAAAAGGCACCACAAGACAAGTACAAAGTAACTTATTTAACCATTATATTGAATACCTTTGATAACTAACACACATACATACATATACAATAAAAATAAAATAAACTAAGTATATTTGGATGTATGGATGTATGTTACCTCTTCACGCCTTTCGCCTATAGCCGCGGGGCGCAGCTAGTTAAACTATAAAAACTATACATAAACTATGGAATCTCTCAGACTACAAACCTCTTGCGACTAGTGAGTAATGTCTTTGAAGACAATGTCCACGATGTGGATTACGGCAGACGTAAACGTTTTCAATTTCTCATGCATGCATGCGTTCACCTCCGCTCGCAAAAAGCATTTTCGTAAATTGATGTCAATCCGCTTACATTTTATTTCCAAATGTAGAGCAATATTATTGAATTCCTTCCGCCAAGTTGAACAATTCGAATGTTACAATACTCACATAGCTCCGAATGGTTCTACAAACAAGCTTCTTGAACAGAAACAAGCTTCGCTGATTGCAAATTGTGCTTACAATCGAATACAGATTTAAGCGAATTTTTCCTCCTAAGTTAATACACGAATGAATTGACCTTAAGTAGACATTTTTTTAAATTTATAGCTCTTCAATAAAAAGTAAAAAGATAGAAGGAAAATCTTGGAGAGTAAAATTAACGACGTCAGTTGATTAGCAAATTAAATAAATTGTAAGAAAGTATTTTTACAGTTAAATCTAATTTATTAAATTGTTTAAAGGAAAGAAGCTAATTGGTGAATCTAATGAAAAGATAACCAAACCGGTGTTATGGCAAATTCCGATAGAAATTGATTCGATATTACTACTGTATTCATTTAAAATAATGATTCATCATCATCATCAGCCTATATTAGTCCACTGCTGGACATAGGCCTCCCCTAACAGCTTGACGCATCCAGCATCTGCCTGCAGTCTTTCGCAGATCGTGCTAATTCTTTGAGCTATATCGATAACTTTGGTTCTCTGTCGGATGTATTCGTTACGAATTCTATCCTTCAGAGAGACTCCGAGCATAGCTCTTTCCATAGCTCGCTGAGCGACTTTAAACTGGTGGACCAGCCCTATGGTGAGTCTCCACGTCTCAGCTCCGTAGGTCATGACGGGTAGGACGCACTGATTGAAAACTTTCGTTTTCAAGCATTGCGGTATGGATGACGAGAAATAATGATTATTCCCAAAAAAAACATAGATAAAACTCCTCTAAACTTGTAAACTCTATGTTGAACATCATCCCAGTCCAAATTTCGAGTATACTAATAATCATACTCATTCTCAACATCGGTTTATGTTTTTCAATATATATTGATTCGTATTATTGGTACCACTAAAATGTAGCCTAGTTTAGCGTGGTTACCTTAAGTTATTTTGAAAATTTGTAATGTTGCTTTGCATTATTTATTTAATCAAAATTCAAAAATACTTTATTTTCAACGATAAAGAATTTAAATTATTATTCTTATGTTATTCACTCATCATCATCATCAACAGTCTTCATTAGTCCACTGCGGTATATAGGCCTCTCCTAAGCATTTGTCCTGTTATGAATTTGTCTTGAGAAATATTTAAACAATTTATTTATTTTCATTATATATTCTTTATCGGTTTTTGTAGGTAAACAAACATTATTCTTCAGGTTAATTATTTCCAAATATCAATGCGATTCAGCATGCCATCATGGAAATGCAATGAAATTAACACTTTACAGTGTCGGATTAAATTTGAACATTCCATGCTTCGGTGTTGGAGTAGAGCGCAAAAGGAAATTGGAAAATGACAGTCCCTTATTACTTGGAATGATAATTGCAGAGTGAAGTTAAACACTGCCTATTATCCATAGACCGTGTTTAACTTCACTCGTTGTGAATTCAAGGATTTCTTTGTCAGTGCCAGCCAGCACCAACTTTTGCTTGAATCTTTGAAACTAAGCTCGATTCTTTGTTTAGGTATTTTGTTTCTACGTATAGGAATGTAAGTATAGTTACACTGCTTTAAACCACAGATGCTCAGATTTAGCATAATTAAATAAGAAATTCCAATTTTACACGTTAAACGTGTCTTGAAAGTTACTGGCTCTAGTTACTAAAATTATTCCAACGGTGTTTAGGTTTAGGTAAGTTATTTCATATTAGAATGTCAAAAAAAGTGTTAAAATTGTGGGCACCAACCAAGTGCAAAAACGTGAACAATGGTACAGATTTTCCATATACAAAAAGTTAAATATTTTCAGAACGGAACAAGTTAAAAAAAAAACAAAAATGTTTCTTGGCCTTGCCCCAATGCACTCATTACGGGATACCCTGTATAATAACCAAAAACTTTATTATATATTTCAAATTAATACTACGAGTATCAAACCATCAATCATGTAGTACACTCAAAGGCACAAGCACTTCAGTCTAGCTTGAGCTCGAAGAAACGTCATACACTTTAGAAAATGCAAAATAGTAATTTAGCGCCCCTTCTGGCCGCTTGATAATAAAATGTTGTTTTTGCGATAAAGTCGCATCTCTGTGCCAACAGTGTATTGTAGGTCATCTCTTAAAAGGTGAAACTTGATACTAGTTGGATTATTTCGTGGAATGTTGAAGTGAAAATTATTTTTTGTAGACTTTACGCCGACATTGAAATATTATTTCGTCGCCTTCTAGTGTCACAATTAGACTTACCTTTCTATGGACTACTACAGTATTTTCGAATTACCATTCACCACCAATATGTGAAAAGGTAAAAAGAAATGGACACGTTAGAAAAACGCGCGTGAAATTAAATAAAAAAGATTACAAAAAGTAGCTATGACTCAAGATTTTCCTCTCCGCTACAGAAAGCAAACGCATCCTCGTCTCACGAGGACTTACAAAAGGTCTTTCATCAAATTAATCTTTCGCTTCTTTTATCTTTTGATGGCAATAGTACAAAGATATACCAAGTACCTAATACGGCAGTGGAACAATAGGGTCACATGCATAGCAATGCTCGCTGACAGAAATGATGTTTGATTGCACGTAGGGATATCGTGATAGCATGCAACTATGCATTAGCCTATTACAATTGTGATCTGTCTTCAAATATGTCAGTGTGCCTAGGTACGATATCAGTTTAAGTAATAGGTAAATACCAAGTGGAAGTTTTAAATGAGAAATTTAAGTTTATCGTCAACGTAATTAATACCGTTCGTAATTGTCGTCATTTGAGTGAATGAAGACTGAGACTGAATGTAATTTTTCATAAACCTAGTTACTTTTGACAGATAGGGATGCAAATATGTCGATTCGAAAAACATGGGGAATATTTTATTGATACTAGATGATTGTTATATGAAACAGCATCGAAATTAGTATATTATATTAAAATACTTTACCACAGTACCTCAATCTGTGATAGTTTTATCGTAGAAAAACGCCTGTAGTAATGCCACGGGCAGAAGAAAGTAGAAAATAAAATAATAAAAATAATACATTTTAATACGACTGAATAAAAAAGTGATTGCAAAATGCAACATTTTGAACAACAATAACGAAATTGATTACAACTTCTTCATAAACCATTGGGATTGGTATTTGATTGTCAGTCAAACTATCAAAAAGTCACGGAATAGCTATAAATTAGAAAATAACTCAACCTGAAATGTCTTAGATGAGGGTAATATAAAAGCAACCAACGAATTATATAATATGTCTTTACGTTAACATAGTTAAATGGTTTTTGTACCAAAGTACATCAAAAATATTTTTATGATTCAAGTTAAACTGATTTCCCAAGCACCTAGATGCACAGTTTATATTCCCAGGTTTGAATTCTAAGCACAGCAAGCAATTTCGCTTCTTAGCCGTGTTTATCTTTTATGAGCTCTTGAATTTTCAAGTGAGGTTTTCAAATTGTTGAATAATAAAAGTAAACGGTTATAATAACTGGCTTTAGCTATGAGCCGACCATTGATTCGTCAACAAATGGAGCATTTTGAATATTGTGGTAATGTTAATGCCGCACAGGCGGGTGGAAAAGCGCGATCGCTGAGCCTTCAATATTCATGAGCTAACTCAGACGACAGGCTGTAGAGTAAGTGGCATGATGGCCAAAACGAGAAAGCACGTTACCGGCTTCTATTTTTTACACCCTCTTTGCATGAGTGGTTCCATCTCCAACCAATTTAACATCGGATTTATCCAATGTTTAATATTTTGTGATTAATCGTATTATAATAAGTTGAGGCCTGTCTTATAGTGAAGTCCTGCTGTGGATGATGTTAATACAAGAAACTCATAAAAAGATGATTCAGTTTATTTTAAAACCTACATTGCATTCAATGTTCACATTATGTTCATTTACAAAATACCTACTCGTAGACTAAGTGGTCTCAATAAATAAACATTTTATTATTCTTTTAATAAGACTTATCCCTAGATACATTTCGTGTGTGATTTGAATCTTTTAAAATATAATTCAGTCGTAGCAGAATAACCGGATTTTTATGAGTCAGTTAAACTTACTCACAAAAAGCTACATAGCTAGGTACTTATGTATTCAAAGTTTTGTGTTGGCTAGAGTACCTTATACTTTTATTCAATTACTTTAGGCAACAATTTTAAAGTGCCTATCAAAAGTCTCATTACGAAAATAAATGCCAGCCATTTAAAAATAAAAGCTCTAAGTTTTTACAAATCACTGTGTGTATATGTTTGTGCTCTCAAAAGAACTAAAACGAATCACATTTTTGGCTATATTGATACTTAAAGCTATTAAAATCGTCATGGTTATAAACCGGTGGCACTGGGTAACGTTCGTAGCAAAAGCAAAAAAATTATAGTAGAACGTACGAGTATATCAGTTAATTAAAACTAACTCGTAGTGACTTCAGTTATTCAGTGATCATGGCACAAGAAACTGTGTGTATACATCAAATGTCTATTTAAGTAGGTACCTACCTACTTTAACTATGTATGTCCTGTCTGTGTCCCAATCGAGGGAAGGAAAGGAGGTGGATGAATGCAGTCAGCGAGTGTGTGGAATGTTGGGCTCGCCAGCCATGTATGGGGGGAAGAGGGGACGCCAGTCGGAAGAAGGTCACTGGAGACGTTTTGGTGAGTATTACGTCCTTCTTAGGGCCTAGAGTCCCACATAATTCTGGTCCCCCATGTCTATTCATCATTTCATAATTAATCTAGTAAGTATTTTTAATCTAGTAAGTATAGGTTTGATGAATAAACTCCTTAATTTTCTTTATATATTTTTTTTTAATATCGGAAAGCTCGGAACTCAAATGATGGTAAATATTCCGTTGTAGACTTAGACTGTTAGACTTTAGTATATTGATACTTGCAAATAGCCGTAACAAGGAGCAAATTTATTGACCAAGCAATTTGGAAAGGGAAACCCAATCTACGAAACTGAATAATTCGTCTTAACGAATCAATCTCCTTATAATTAATTTGATGGTCAATGAGGCAGGTTCTCCTTTAAGGATATTGCTACAATATTACCTATTAAAGCTTAATTGTCATATCGGTATTAATTACTTCGCTCTCATAGTCGAGCTATACGGCGCGGCGTATGAGATCCCATATCAATCGGGTATTTTATTTCAAGTTCTTTATTGGTGGCAATTAGGTTAAATTACATAATATCAATAAATATTTATCACGTAAAATATTTTAATTTTTTTAAATATATACAACCAAATAGAAATTAAATTTTATTTTGTTTTACAGTATGCAAACACATTGCTTAGTTAGGTGCACTGCATTATAATCGGAGCGTACTCAGCGTACGGGGCGACGGTATTTGCAATATCCCGACGTTTTGGAAAATCTGAGAATAAGGATTTAAATTTATCTAAATAATATGGGTAACCTCCTTAGACCATTTTCCTGTAGCTACGCCGGATATGGTACACTTCCCAAACTACAAACTACACTACAAACTGCCGTTCCTGGCCGTGTCTTTCACACGGCACGTGTGCATGCTGTACCATAGAAATCATTATAAAGCAACACAATCTTAGGAGTAAACCATACTGCGAGCGCAGGCGTGAAGTATCAAACATATGAAACCGCTGCTTGCGTTCATACTGAAGCCACCTAGCGCAACGGGCTTTTTCGAGTAAACAAACACACGTAATTTCCAAACGCGCTCTCGGGACGCGCACTAGGCTCGCAGTATGGTTATAGACTTACGCTCCGTGCGCTCCGATCCAATGAACCCAACTTTAAGAACCGTTTTGATGATGGTTTTAAATAAACGGTATCTACATATATTCAGATTTATTTCACTTCATGTAAAACCTACCCACGACACACCTCGTTGAATTTTACCAATGCCACCCACACAAGTTGGCTAAGAGGCTAAGAGGAGTATGAAACCTAATTTAAACCAACGCAAAAAGCTACTTCGGCCACTGCTGTCGGTATCCATCTTATTACTGAATCAAGTCAATCTTTGATAGGGCATTATAAAATCTAGGATGATGCCACTTCTATCAAATGGCTTACTAACGTCATAGATTTTGAAGACAAGTTGAATTTCCTGAAAACGTCTCTTAGATAACGGTAACGTGTTATAGTTCTGGAGTGGCCCCTATTGCCAATAAAATGCCAACACCGAATATTCATTCTACCCATTCATTGGCGAAGTTATTTTTAACTCGTTTTAAGTCATTTAGTTCTGCACTCTGACTTGTACGATGTTCTAACGGATACTAATGTTATCCAAATAATGTTAACCGTTCCACTGAGTGATGTAGCAATTAAATTATTTGGGTTAGTTTTAGGTAAGTGTTTCATTAGTTTGGAGTTGCAGCTGTGACCTTGCCTTGCCATCTAAATCGATGTACAAAAGCGATGTTAAAATATTCTTTATTATGTTGTCTAATCATCCCAAAAGCTTGCTGTTTTCCCACAGATTACTGCATCTCAAAGACTATAGTAAAATCTATTAAACTGCTCAGTAACTAGTGCTAAGCCGGGTGTTTTGTTTGGTAGATATAGATCGGTATAATTGTATCTTTAATCGTGATAGCGCCGCAGGATCCAATTTGTGTCGTTCACATTCCCCTAATTAATTTCACCTTCCACACGTGTAGATATTAAGATATTATTGAGATGTCACAGTGAGCAAATATACACCTTATTGATCACAGGTTTAGGTGTAGAGTAACTCTGTGTTAGTTGTCCTTATTTTATCGGGTGACTCATCATACACCTACTACACAAATTTAGTTAAGCAGAAAATACTCCCACAATCTGATCAGAAATATGAGAGGCATATAAATATAACTTTGCATTTCTTTCAAGAAGCTTTTTTCAGCTCTACCTTCAAACACAGCTACCTAGCTGTTATGTATAAATGAATGAATAATGTCGGACAATTCACACAGCATTATCTAGCCGCAAGCTAAGCAGACCTTGTGTTATGGTAAAAGATAACTGATAAACATAATAAAATACATTACATAGATAGGTATTTTTTATTATACATAGAAAACATCCTGAACACCCTGAACAAATAACTGCAGATTGTACAACATTTGTCCAAAGGCGGGAATCGAACCCGCAAACTCCGGCGTCTGCATATATTATGCAATAAATAGATATACATTTTCATGGTCGAAGGCGCTGATGTCTTCCTTCAGGCCGCGGTGGAAAGGCAGGGCAGTGAATGCATTAAGAAGCTTGGGACAGAAATCTACATTTCTGAATAAAATACTTTATGACTAGGTAATACAAGTATTTTAAACTAGCATCCGCCTGCGTTTTTCCGGGTTAAAATTCACGCGTAGGTACTTGTTGTGCCAGACTTGAACAACGTCTATGCAAAATTGCATCCCAATCCGTTAAATGGACGTGAAGGGGTAAAAATCATCCAAACTTTCCAATTTATAATATTAGAGGTAGTCTGATAAAATAATAAATCTGACTGGTATTACCCCCCATGAAATAAAGCCATTACGGCACTTCTCAGGGGGAACCCAACGTTTGGCAGTGGACCGATATAGGCTGTTGAGGTTGAGGTGATAATCTGTGAGAAACTGTTTCGATATGATCTAGCATACAAAGCTTTGTGCAGCTGTGTGGTGCTGGCTTAGATTTTTCACCACCCCAACTCTTCCCGCGGGTTTCGTAAGAGGCGACTAAGGGATATCCACCCGGGAGCGCGGGCTGTAGCACCCCCTGCAGAACAATTATACCATCAAACTGCGATCCCGCAACCCGCCGTGGAGATTATGGGCATTATACCGTCCATTTGCGACGACAGTGTGACATTTCAAATTATACGATTTTTCGTTTTATTGATATTCTGAATCGCGATCTCGCGCTCTACTATCTTCAAAAGCGAGATATTTTTTCCGACTAATAAAACAAATACAATGAGAGAATGAGACAAAATATCACAGTTTAGCACTGTCTCGTTCGACGATCGAGTTTGCTTCGACACAGTGACAGTTCAGTTGTCATCTGGGTCTTGACATGTGAAGTGCTATTAATTTTGACGAAAAACGTGACATCACGGGTTTGCTATGACCCAGGTGATAAAGGTGCGTTTCTTTTTTAATTTCATTTTATTCGACAACGTGGCATTTGTTACTTATCACACTGTTCTTGAAAAAAATAAAGCAAAGTTTACGAGACATTTGTTTGATGTCACCTTTTAAACTTTAGTTTTTTCTGGAACAACGTGATAAATTATCCTTTTTTTTTCAAACTCTATTAAGGAATTATTTTCGTTCCAGATGTGTACTTCTTTTTTAATAAATCATTTCATTATAAAAAAAACTGTAATCAACTCATACATCGTAAAGATATCTTGATAATAATTTAAAAGTTATGGTCATTCAAAAGTTTAAAAGTCGTTCCTGTAAAATTAGAGATTTTGTGATGTCACACTGTCGTCGCAAATGGACGATACCATCCATGAGATAATCGCCAATAAGGCGCTTATCAGACCTCCTGCGTCCAGTAGTGGACCAATACAGGCTGTTGAGGTTGAGGTATAGAGCATACAAAACTTTTGAAAATAAAGTAATTGGGAAACAAAAACTACGAAGGTGTTCTAAGTAATACCTTCCGCCAGCAATTACCAGCCGAAACCTCGTGCAACAGCCACGCGATTTAACAATGAACTATACGGAAACTTCACCGAGTGCCTACCTGCATTAATTTAACTTGTAACAAGTTTGCAGTTTTATCTAGAACCTGATAAAATTGTTGGAACTTGTGTAATTAAAATTATTTCTCGTGTAATGTGATAAGAACTGGTATTTCAGACGGGCTTTGATGCTTCAGCTATGTTACATTTTGTCTTGGTATGCCCAAGCAATGCATATTAAATAGCTATGGAACTAAAGTTGGGTGTATAGTTATTAATATATATTATATAGATAATCGTAACACCGCTGTAAGGCCCTTACTTCTTAGAAAACCTATCGTATCCTTGGTTTGGTAAGGTCCTATCAAAAAAGGCTATAGATATCGATTTTCTAAGGTTAGGATTTTCGACAAGGGATGCGTTGGCAATGGTTCCTAGTATACCCTACCGATAATAGATGCGTTTTCTATTTTTACAACTTTGTTGTCTTCGCATTCGATAAGAACTATTTTATCCAAGTGGATTGTAGCATGTTTCTATTGTATTCCATTACATGATTGAATATAAGTTAGAGAACCTTACGCCCTAGAGACTTGCTGCAATCTCCACCGGCTCGAAGCGCCGCGGCCAATTCAATTGCAAATGTATTTCCAACTGGACACTTTACATGTTTATCGATGTTACGACTGAAAGTCTAGGAATCCAAGTTAGAACGATTTTAGAATGGATTTTCAAAAGCTGTACGTACAAGTTTACAATATGACAAAATTATTTCTTATTGACAGTCACCTTATGTGATTGCATGTATAGAGAGGTAATTACTAATATAGAGACGATTTTCCGAATTAAAGGTAAAATAGACTTAACAAATAAAATTCTTAGCCAGTGGAAATGTGGTGAAAACGAGTTTTGCAACTAACCTATGGAATGCAAGTGGACGAGGAATAAGACAAGTTTCTTTACATGAAAAGTCGAAGGTTAACTTCCTTGAAGCAAGACTTCCGTGGAAGTTACTTGTAGGTTCTACTTAGATGGTCCTCTTTGGAAGTTTCTACATAGGTGCGGTGCGGGCTAGGTAATAAAAGTGGACATTACGCAAGTACAAGTTTGTTTGCATGCATTTACTTTACGTCCTTACGTTTAATTTGTGTTTTTCTACCTACACAAAAAGATTGCGTTTACAATGGAATACTTCAGACAAAAATGAAAAATACCTGTCTAGTTCCTGAGAGACAAGGCAAAGTTTTAAACTCCATCGGGAAATATCAAACATTGATAAAAAATAGGAACAAAGACTGGTTCAGTTTGAAAGCCACAAAAGCATGTGCGAAAAATGTATTCCAGTCCCATTGTACGTAGTGCGGGCATTGCCGTTTGCACGTGAATACCCGCCGATATGAGCACAGTACTGTACCCGAGGATTCTACTGCTGGATTGTGCACCACGAGCTTAATATTCCATTTTAGAATCGAAAAGCTTTAGTATGACTGAGAGAGAGGAATTTTAAATTATGTGCCAGCAAGCATGATTGTGTGTGCCTTCAAAACCTAAAAAAGCTTTATAATATTTGCTGAATTGGAGCCTAATGATAAACCGCAGAAGCCAACAATTTTCATGGACAAAAATTCTTCAGTCTTTTCGCCGGCCAATTGAGTGCGAATCGGGCGGCGGTCCAAACTTCATGGGCCCTATTCACCGATGTAGGTGATAGGTGAAGCGTGAAGCCGCAGTGTGGGCAACGTGATTTCCACAACTGTCGTGACCACCGCTTACAGCCGGCCACCGGCAGACAATAACTCCGGATTACCAATGAATGTGATTTGCTAAATCGCCCTCTATTGTAGTAAGGGAAGGCATTGGTTGGATAATATTTCGTTTATTTACGGCTTGTTATTTAATGTTGCAAATTATGTCGTCATAAGTATTTACCTTTTTTTGCCCCTTGGACTGCACGCTGCTTACATTATGTTTAAAATTTAAATCCCATGTTTTTCGTCGTTACGAAGTTCTTGCATAACATGTGTGTGACTGAACCTATTCTTACTTTTCATTTTAATCTTACCTAGCTTAGATAGTTGATAATATTTTGATACACGTGCTTAAATTGATAGGTGAGTAAGTGGTCCTTTGTTTTAATAGGTAAATCACCCATCTGAGTAAATAAATCTAAGCTTTAGCTATTTTCGAAACATTTTCCATTTTTATTAATTACTTTTCACGAAGTCATCAAACGAACCATTGTGTGACACAAAAATTGTTCGCACATTTCGTATTTACACAGAGCTTGGTCAAATGCAAATATTTCATCTATTTATAGTCTTTATGATTTGTCGAACAAGCAGCGCCGGTGGCGAAAACCGGCCTGAATTTTCAATTATACGTATGGCAGCTAAGCGTTGCCCGAACTAATTGTTTAGAGGTGATAGAGGAGCAGACACGAGAATGTGTTTAAGCGTTATTGTCCCAGTAACAGGCTTCGCAAATTAATCGGATTTCGCGCATATATCACGCCCTTCCGGAAGGAAGCCGCTGCAATCTCAGGTGAGCCGTTTACACCTCAATAGCTACAATTGTTTGTGACGCGATTAATTGTAACAACGCTTACTAAGTATATGATAATATGGTATTCAATAGATTACTAATCCACACGTTATAGAGATGATAGGAATATCAATGTTCCACGGAAATATTGGGTTATCTCGATGAAAATGACCATTAACTGGTTATTCTATGTTCAGTTTAATTTCCAGCTATTGTGGTTCGGTTTAATTTCCTGTGCCAAGTTGAGAGTTGAGTCATGCTAGAAAATCCTGTGATAGTTAATTTACAGGGGAATTGCAGCTCAGACTTTCATACATTAATAAACAATGGAATTGGGTTTCCTCGTATGAGTACAGAACCCCGAAAACAAATTTTACGGTCCTCGAAACTGTAACAATGCGTTCGATTTTCCCTAAAAGCTCGCACCGTTCTATTGATTCCGGTGTTGGCAATTCGTTAGAGGCAGTTTTTGGGTCCAATAAGTTTGGTAAGACGGAGGCGGGATCTATAACAATACAATAAATTGTTTGTATTGGCGGGGACCGGCTGCGTGTAATGTGCGTTAGACCGCCGAGTTTATTTCGACACTCGATGGGGGTAGGTGAAAAACGTCTCTCTCCTAATAAGAAAAAGTGTAGGAAACACTGAACCACCTTATAGAAAGGTAAAGTACCCATAGCGCTATAAACAAAACACCGAGTTGACAAGTAACGAGCTAGAACTTGGTTTTTCTTTTTGTTTACTTTGGGGATCATGCTTATTTACCTGACAGCATTGTGATCCATAGCTGATGGTGAAAAAGTGGTCAATCTCCCGGGGAACAACTTTTGTTCAACGTCTTTACAAATTTTGATTGATATCTCTGAAAAAAACTGCAACAAAGTTTCAACATGGACAGCTGATTTTTTACGAAGTGATGAACCTTAAGCTGTTTCTTGCACTCAGGATAATGACCTCAGTATGGTCACAGAGTTGGAGTGACAGATAAACATACGAAATAAACTTTACGTTGTTTATTTGATACACATTCATGTATTTTTCCAACTGTTTGTAATTTCTTGTGTATTGATCTAATAACCTGACTGACTACACTGTCCATTGATGTCCACTACTGGACAGAGCTTTGAATCTGGCGGGTATTGCCATAATCACTTCGGTGATCGAAGAAAAGGTATAGGTTATACACAGAAGGAAACTGCTGTCCTTGTTTTGGCGAAGTCCCTTAGTCGACTTTTATGACATCCGCCGGTCGAGTTGCAGGGGTCGATTCTTAAGCCGCGACCACTATAGCTAACTTACCTAAAAACTTTACCAAATGTCTTTCCGTTATTAAAAGTTAGTCTGTCCGGTCTGTCCAGAAATCCAGGCCAGTCCAGCAGGGTTGTCACTTTATTAAGGCACTAGAAAATTAATATTTTTTGTATGGGAAACTGAAAATAGGATTTTTTTATTATTTCCCCTCCACAATCGTGGTATCAAACCTCCCTCTTTGGGGTAGTACAGATGTTATAATACACGTTATATATTTACTTATTCACTGATATTTATATTTTTGTAAGTTAAAATTCTTAGAATGCCTAGAATAACTTTTGCTTATTTACCCCAGTTAATACCTACGCTATAACCAATTAACACCTATGTGAGCTTGTCAAGCTCCGCTTGGAGCACTGTATTTCGTCGAAACTCGAAAGGCAATGAGTACCACGTCGTAAAAACCCCCGCTTACATCCGCCGGAGGCGTTCACTCTATCTGTTCACTTCGACATACACGGCCACTCCGTTCCACCTTTCCCTGAAATTCAAACTGTGCAAAAGAATAAAGATAAATAATAATGTGGGACAACTCACACAGCATTATCTAGCCCCAAGCTAAGCAGAGCTTGCGTTATGGGTACTAGATAACTGATATACTTAATAAGATACACTACATACATAAATATTTTTTACTATACATAGAAACCATCCAGAACGCCCTCAACCAAATATCTGCAGATCGTACAAACATTTTTCCCGAGGCGGGAATCAAACCCAACCTTCTGCGTCGCAGGCGGTCCACGCCACAGAGGTCGTCAGAAGATTAGTCAAAAGACCATCGTTTTTTTTACCATGAAACCATTGTTAAACTATTATATCATCCGATGTTATGTTACGATGTGGCCGATACCTACATATAATCGATCACGGAGTTCTAGAAGACGCATATTAGATCTAGTCTTGAAGAGACCCAGGTTGTAGTTGGCTTAACCTGGGTCAACACTTAATTATTTAATAAATCTAAATCACAAACAATAAAAATATAAACACACTCGTATGTTAAATGCATTTTCTATTCATATCAGCGACCGGAATGATGCTAATAACAGGTTTGTTCATTGGGCGTGAAGCTAGCCGCTTATCGCCGCATATAGTAACTATACAGTACAAGTGTAGTGGAGCAAGGCGTTTAATGAATGGCGTCTAAGAACTGGTTACAGAAGCGTCGGACGTCCAGCGGCAAGATGGGCAGACGATATATCTAACATCGCGCGACGAACCTGGATGAGATTGAAGCAGGAAAGTTTGGAGTGGCAAAAATGTTTGAAGACCTATCCTACGAGCCTATCCAACAGTTGGTGAAGTCGGGCTGTGAATGACGGTATCATGTGTTTATTCGGAGTCGAATCAAATAGCCTGGTATACGTAGAATTCTCTTTTTTATTCACATAAAACATAATACATGATAAAACATAACTAATGTTGTGAAAAAAAAAGATATTTCTGAGTTAGGTCAATAAGTCACCATGACTGTTCTTTAGGTAAGAAATGACGTGGAGCATCATTGATTTATTAAAAACGAAGATGAGGTACTGGTTGCTCGAAAGTGGCAACCTCAAATTGTGTAAAATTGTGTTCTCCCACATCAGTCACCATCTGACCGGCGGCACGGGCGGTCGTGATTCGCGTGAAATATTGTTGTCTCAGTCTCACTTCGATCCTAGATACGTCTTTCATATTCGTCTTTCACACTTACCCTTCGCAGTAAAAAGATACAATGTCGTGTTATTTTTAAAACCATTTCATTAAGCTTTTTACGCGAGCGGTGATGAATTGTATTTTGTACATAAAATCTAACATTTAAAATGTTTTATAAGTTCAAGCAAAACAAGCTGGATGGAACAGCTAGATAATCACACCAATAAGAAGTATCTAAACATTTGCAAAGCGGCATTTGCAGAGAAGCGCCACAAAACCGTTACGATATGCCGATATATCACTCGAACACACCTGAACTGTAATAACGAAGAATAATAGCAATTGTTTTGCGCCAGTTTTTATTGCCTCTTCATTCAATTACTGCTCTCCATATATTACATTGCTACGTTCAATAGATATTTTACTGAATTCAATGGATATTAATTTATCGAATTGGTTATTAGGAGTATGTGTAGGGTGGGTACTTAACCGATGACCTAATTAGAAATAATTGTGTATAGGTGATTTAGACTCTCGTTTCGCTAAAATGGTTTATTAAAATATAGACTGTCCAAAGGTTTTACCGTTACTGTCAAAACTTTTTTTTAAATTTGACAATGGTGGACAACAAATAAATTATATTTATTCCTTCCATAAATATTAATAAATAAATTATAACGGATGGAAACTACTTAAAAACGAATAGTAAACTAAAAGTTTGAAAGGCAGCAAAATGTTGGTCAGCAATGTGTCAATAATAAAAATGGCCGGTTGGTATCTGGTTCAGCTAGAGGTTGAACTGAGCTGCTGACTGACCCAAGTAGGTACTAGCCGTCATCATCATAGCAACCTAAGTACCTCGTTGGTCGGCACCAAGCCCATTTTGCAGTAAGGCACTTATATTAATAAGCCTGGGCGCCCAGAATGAATTATTAAGTACCTACCAGTAAATCTGTGGGACCAATAGAAATTAATTATAAGGTCTTCATTAATTTAGCGAGCCAAAGTGAACCATAATTTTTGAACCCTTCCCGGCGAACAAAAAATATTGTAAGAATTTATTATACTTTTTAGCAATAATCTTAGATAGGTTGAGTATTAATATTTTGATCAGCTTTAATGGCACCAAAGCGTGGTTTTGCACAATGCATGTCAGACAGAAAAACAGATCTCACATTCAATAAGGGTCAACATAGGACTAAACAGATGGCACATATATATAATATATAATTATAATGTACATTACATTCCTATATATTTCATACATGTAAACATATGCATTATAGCTGCCGTGTGTGGTCTCCTGACGAATTCTATGGAAAGATGTAATGAGACGCATCGAGCTATAATAAACATCTTTACATTATCACTACCGTGTGTGAAGCCTATAAGTATGATCATTTGTTTCCTTTCTTTAGGCGTCTTCAGATTGCTCATAAAACCGATGTAAACTTTCTTTTGTGCATGTCTTGCGTCAAGCACAATTCTGGTTCGGGTATGGAATAGTGCCCAGCGGTAAACCGTTCGTCGGGTCTGGCCCATGTCATGGGGACAGGTCGTGTCCAACAGAGCGCCCGGATATTTTATTGTTTGCCACGTATCCCTTCGCTTTCAATTTACTCTGAACGGAATGTCTAATCTGATAGAGGCTTTTGTACTAAGCTTCCTCTCTCTCTGGCTACAAAGTAAAGTTGGTTTTCAATAACATTTTAAGAAATACCAATTGCTATATTTCTTGCTTCCGCACGTCTTATTTCCACATTAGAGTACGGTATTCATTATAGTAGGTATTCAATTTGGTTCATGCTCTACATGTATAAACCTCCTTTCGCTGAATTTGCGCTTGATCTGTTCAAATACAAAATACAAATACAAAACAAGCCAACAAACGACTGATGTCATATCTGGAAACGCACAAGAAACTTGCCTGTAATCAGTATGGCTTTCGATCACGAAATTTTTTAATATTTCACAAACTTTCGCCCTTAATAACAATCAATAGGAGTTGCTTCGTTAGCAGATACCTTTTAAAACATCAAACACTAGGAATGAAAATGCAAAAATAGAACAGATAATATTAGCGTCCCATTTATGAAACATTCGTGTTTGACTCTCGATTTTCCATTCAAATTCACCTCCATCAGCGCTGTTAGAAGATGTGTTCCATTCACCGAAGCCGAACGCCGAGAAAATTGTACCTTTACGCATTTAACAAGCTGAAATCATCCACTCGCAATTCTGATAAAGGAAATTTTGAGCGTTGGAAGCTTTGTTCGCTGAAATTATTTTCAATTTAAGGAGGATCAATATCACGATACCTTTCTGAAATGTTTATTTTAGTAGGTAAAAGAAAACAAAAATGTGATTTTCTACCCTCAGGGGAAATATATTGGGTTGCGGTAGAATATTACTTTTCAATAATTCTTCTTAGTGTTCAAATACTGTTCCAATTTATGTGAAATATCAAAACAGTGCAGCTGTAATTTCTTGAAACTGTAGGAAGGTACAAGTAAAGCGACATGAGTCACAAAGGAAAATGAAACAAACAACTTTTAGCTCGGCACACCTAATGAAATCCCGGGGGATCACGACGGCCTGCATCGCCTTTGATAACAGACCCAACATACAAATTTCATTCGCCATCTGAACCACAAAACGCTCATTTAAAATTAAAAATCTTATTATGCTTTCAAACAAACTCGCACAATATAATAAGCCAGCAAAATGTATTATTTTCCATTTCTAAATAAAGACAGGCAGATGGCAATGGAAATTTCATCGAAATATCTGGCAAATGTAAATCTGACTCGTTACATTTGTAATTCGATTCCTTGTACCCCAATGCTTATGAATAAACCGATTATGAAATAAACAATCTAGCATTTTATTGATGAGAATATTTTAGGAATTACATCTAAACGTATCTTCGTAGAATTTACGCTTCACCAACTGCCATAATGCTACGTTTTTCGTAGAGAGAAAGCCTGTTTTATAATAGTATCATGGCAGTCAGTACAAATAGCTCCACAAATCTAGAGTGTACTCGAAGATACATTTTGGTTCACAGTAGACCCAAAAAACATTTTACTCGAGCTTACGTCGATAGAGCCACAAATACCGAGAGAATCACACCTCAAGTGATACTTTGCTAAAACAAAAGAAGTAAAACATGGCTTGGCAGCGGTTTGGATCAGAGGCGGTCGTTATTCTTCTGCTGCCAAGTAGTTAACCGGCACTACGTTTCAATATATTGCAGAGTGGTTTGTGTGCATTTTTATTCGATTTACCTACTTCTTTTAAATGTCTGTAAATCTTTAAATATTACGAATGTAGCTTTTGTCACGGGCGGAGTTCACCGCGCGGCCAAGCGCTTTTTTGACGCATTTAACCGCCAAGAAATTGCAACCGTGGCGGGCAATCGCTTGTGCGTAACGTTGGCTTACAATTTGTGTTTTTACTACTTTCTATTCCTGAAACAAAGTATTAGAAAGAGAATACTCTCTCAGATAACTCTCAAGATACTAGAACAAATCTCGACTAGGCCGCAATGTCCTGGCTATGGTTACACTGACCTTGTTCCTATCGATAATTCAGTAGCGCGCGAGGGATCAATTCGTCGCCCACAGTTTCTCGGCTCGCGGATAATTTTCATAATAAAACATCCCTTTCTGGGGCGCTTTGGTGTAAATCAAGTTTCCCTTTCAATTTCCTGACCGCAACGCAGCTCTGAACTCGCTGTTTGCTAAGCTGTGGTTCCGTTCAAACGAGATTTTCATTAGACGTTCAAACAGCGCCAACGGGGTAATATTTTTATTGAGACGATTAACACTCGACCTCTACTGAACTTTTAAAACAATATTAGTCGTAAAATTTTACGTTTGAAATCAAAATGAAGTTTATTGGTTAAACGGAAACCTTGTTTAATTTGAAAGTATATTGAGCACACTGGGGTTTTATTTATACCTAGGTAAACCACGTTTTTTCTAGTTTTTATTTGATCAAAGCAGGTAACTGGCAATCAAGCTACCGTTTTCTATTTAAATTTAAATTGCATGGTTGAAATAAGTGGTGCTTTAAAAACTATTCGATTAGACCTTATGACGCAATGTAGTTTGTAATGTCCGTTTGCAATAAGCATAAGTAGGTAAACAATTACCCTTATAAATAAGTATGTCTAAGCTGTTTGTGTCTCAAATAAATGATTTATTTATTTATTTATTTATTATTTAATTGTAATTACATGGCTATGTCCGAATAAAACATTGTTATAAATCTAGGTATACAAGCTTGTCATGCCAATATTTTCCCTACTTACTAGTTTGCTACGGAACCCATCGAATTGGGCATAATGTAACGAAAATTACTAATTTACTCTGTCATAATATATTCCTATTTGAAATGTAAAGCAGGATTAATAATTCAATAGCTGTTGCAATTTAATTATTATTTTATTAGTTAAGTACTGGCTGAATTCTTTTAATATTCAAACAAACAATGCATTGTTCATTTCGAAATCAAGTTTCAATTTTAATTCAGCCAACGGATTATTATGATTTACCGTTCGTGGTGGATTATTGTCAAATAAAAATGTCGTTTAGCTATTTTTAAATATAGGTACGCTAAGGAAACTAATCACACTATCACTCTAATTTTACAAATTCGAAACTTTGGATGTTTAGAAGTAAGGATAGATAGATGGATGTTTGTTACTTTTCACGCCAAAATAACAGAACCGAAACAAAATCGCACCAATTCCAATTCCGGCAACATAGGCTACTTTTTATCCCATAAATCAGTTCCCATGGGATAGAAATCACCTTTAAACGTTTCCATACAAATAACGCTTGCAAAGCTGCGGGCAGAATCTAGTATCTATATATCATAAACCCAAGGGTTATCAAAGCGTAGCACAAGTATTAAATACTGGTAAGATTACATTTAAAAATTAACAAGGGTAGCTTCAAACTCTCCGAGAACCTCCCAAGCTTATAGACACGCATGGCTCGTAGTCAGTAAATTGAAATTGACAAGGACCTCGCTCCCCGGGAGGGCTTACGAACTTATTACTGTAGTGTTTTCGTAGGTAATGTGGCAACAAGGAGATAAGGTCCTGTGATGATGGGTAGAATGCTACGCTCAGCTAGTTTGCTTGGTATTTTTGTATTTTAAGTACATACAGCTAGCTAGATTGATATTCTCGATAGTTTATTAAACTTGAATATCTCAATTCTTTGAATAAGGGTGGGTGGATTAAGATTACAAAGCACCTAAATTTGATTTAATTAATGCTACTTTTGCTGGCATCTTATTTCTGAAGTTGCATATCCTTCACAGGTAGAGAGGTTAACTGCAAACATCATTAATAATACATAATGCTGTACACCACAGTATCATCTAGTCTAGCCCCGTACCTAAACTAAGCAGAGCTTGTGATATGATTCTAGCTTAAAATTAAAAATAAAAAGACTTAAATAATAGATATCCCATTAATATTTTATTTAGCAACGGATCCTTAATATGCTTGTAAAGTTTCACCTCTTAATGAAGCTTCTAAAAGCTGTGTACTCCAAACAGGATTTCCCACTTCCGCCAGTGATTTCCATTAGGGTCATCATACACACTTGTCGGATTACAAAGGTAAAAGCCGGTGGGATTATCGCCATTTTATTTCAGTATTATTTTGATAAAAGGGTTTGACCGGAGTAGACTGGTCGGGTCATGTGAAGTCTCTATAAAGTCGCGATTCATAAATCCATTTATTAAAAAACATTCTTTTAGAATATCAACCTACCAAAGTGATTTATTTTAATGTTGTCCTGTTGCAAATTTTATTTAAACAAGAAATAATATGGCATTATTTTCTGAACGTCTTTTTAATCAAAACAATTCCAAATGAAAGTTAATACACAAATTTTGCCTTTAGTACCTTTTACCTTGCACTTAAAAAAGCAGTAGTACACCCGATACACAAAGGACAAAGGGGGCTAAAGACGATATAAATAATTATAGACCGATCTCAGTTTTTACTGTCTTGTCTAAAATCTTGGAAAAACGGGGGGATGTAACAAAACCATTTAGTAGTTACCTTTTAGAGCGTAAGCAAATTGTCTCTATAAACAGCACAATGAGCACTGAAGAAGATATAAGCTATGGCGTACCGCAGGGTAGTGTCCTTGGACCTACACTATTTCTAGTCAATATTAACGAACTTTGCCAAATCTCTTCCTCTAACTGTAATATAATTACATATGCTGATGACACTGCGCTTATTGTTACTGGTTAGACTTGGGATGACACTAAAGCATATGCAGAAGATGCTCTTTCTCGGATTCTCAAGTGGTTGTCCCTAAATTCACTTTCCCTAAACTCTACCAAAACTTAATTTATAACCTTCTCTCTTTCCCCCGCACACAACCTCCATCAGCGTTTTGCTTACGTGCACACAATTGTCTAAACATAGATAAACGTGTATATTCTTGTCCATCTATAGCTCATACATCTTGTTTAAAATATCTAGGGATTCACTTAGATTCTTACCTTTCTTGGAAGCCCCATATTGAATCTCAAGTATCTAGAGTGAGGAAATTAATTTACATTTTTAAAAACCTGAGAGTGTCCGCTGATCTAGCTTGTCTCAGACTGGTTTATTTTGCCTTGGCACAGTGGATTCTGTCCTATGGAATTTGCGTGTGGGGTGAAGCCTTAAAGACTCAGCTATTAAGGGTGGAGCGTGCTCACAGAGCAGTTCTAAAGGTAATGTGTTCAAAGCCACGCCGGTTCCCTACAGATAGTCTATATACTCTTTGTGGGGTACTTACAGGAAGGTAGTTATTCGTTCTAGCGCTGGTCTTGCGCAGGCACTCTAAGCTAGTATTCGACCCTAATCTCACCTCTAAAAAACGCCGCCATGACAGAGTATGTGTGACGGAGTCAAGGGGAACCGGTGCAGTTTCCAGACTTTATCACTACCTAAGCGGAGCACTCTACAATAAAATCAATCGAAACATAGAGATTTACCCACTCACACTCTACAAATGTAAGCTGAAAACTGCATCTTGGCTTCAATCTCTCTCCTACGGACAAACAGGGAACCACGCTTTGGTAATTTAAATGCGACAGCCTCAAGCACACACACACACAAACACAGAGGCATCTTGGAAGCTCCTGTCATTTTAATTTTTATTGTTTTGAAACTTTTAAGTACATTTAACTTCATTAATTAATTAGATAACACACTTATAAAACCTATTGTTAACTTATAATTATACATAAGTGCCTACAGATCATGGAACTTATCTAACTCTAATAACGGAGGTGGGCGTTAAGATCTGCGACACAGTATTATACTTCTGCAGGTCGCATCGCTACCTATTTCTGTTATTTTACCTCAATTATGTTCCTAAATAAAGACGTTTTATGTTTATGTTATTGATGATCGCTATGTAGAAACCATATTTTATGTTATATAAAAAACCTAAAAACCAAGAGCATATTTCAAAATATTCATATTGTTTTTTAATTTTTACGGAACCTTATAGTACTCTATCTGGAATAAACTTTTTTACAAGTAATTGGCGGAGATATCGATTAACATACACGCATAAAAAATATACAGAGAACGCCTTTATTTAGTTTGTCGGTTGAAAACTGGGCTCTACATCTCCCACAAAACCCACACAAATTACTATACAACCTAAATATCGTACAAAATAAAATACCTAAATAGGTAAATGTCGTGCTAATGACTTTTACAGGGCCAGATAATGTGTATCGGGTAGTAGTGACACTTTTATTAGGAAACATAAAAGGGCCTATGCCGAGGTGGCGACGGTCCATTACGTTCATTCGCCCGACTGAGTGCTTAATGCGGGATAATGGACTCTCTCACTATTAATTTTGCCGTTTTTGTTTGCGAAAAACCATAAACAAGTGCCTGTAGTCCGTACGCCTCTATGCGGCAGAATTTTACTTGACGCTTTGCACTTTACATTTATGACGAAATAGAGTAGGGAAGGGCAGTTGAGGTACTTTTCGATCAATTAAATTTACAATGCAAAGAAGGCGACAATTGTTATTGAAAAGGAATACACATTACACACTATAAAGTCCTTCAAACTGACTAATGGCGGAAAATCTTCTCAGGTAGAGAGGTTAACTGCAAAGAAGGAGAAAATTATTATTGAAAAGGAATACATATTACACACTTTAAGGTATTTGTGCATTAGAGAGGCAGGCATGTTACTATCCTAGCTGCTACACAAAAATCACGAAGAAAATTATAGCTATAAATATTCACGGATATTTATTGCGTTTATTTACCTATTTTTCCGTTTATTTACCTATTTTTCCTTGAATATTTATAATACCGTGTTCTGATCGCGTAGGTTTGAAAAACTATGAAATTATAGCTAATAGAAACAAATGAGTACAGGTTTATAATTTTAACTTAAAAGAATTTAAAAAAAAGCAAACAGAACCCCAAAACAGAAATGTTCCCAAAGCACAGTTACCTAAACATTGCGGTTAGAATACCGCGTTGAAAGTATTATAAAGGTCAAAGTTGCACGCTCTGAATCTCTCAAAGTTATAAAAAATGGATGAAAGTTCCCCTGAGACAAAGCTGTTTGTCTGCCTTGTTGGACATCGCAACAAGCGTGCGTTGTACTTGTGTATAAAATCTTTTTTACCGTTTTACCCTCGCACTTCACCAACCAGTATATAGGAAGCTTTATGGTGGACTAGAGTGTTGTCTTTACCGTTTGTAATACACAAACTCATTGTTTTGATTTGGTTATCTATTTCACTAAGACCTAGTGCGAAGAAACTGATAAGGCATCCTCCATTTTAACCGCCTGGATGCTTGTGAGAGTTACATAGCCACTGTAGCTTATGTCATTATTAATTAAGTAGGTAACTAGTAATTCGCTTTGTAGTATTTTGTAGTGTTCGTTTATTTGATTTGTATCTTTCTTTTATGTAACTAACATTAACTACCAAATCAAATCGTAAGTTTTGGCAATAATAAAAAAAATCAATTCTTATACATTTTCTATGAAAAAACGAGTAAGCGAAAACAACAATGTCACTCATTCAATGGTTCTTAATCTAAACTCGTATGTAACTACTTTTTTAAGTTGGTAGGCTAATTTTGAAGGCATTTCAGGAATTAAATTTTTACTTATTTTTTTTTAATTAAGAACCGTTAAGCCAGTTCGTATTTTTTTAATTTTTTTGTCAAACTTTATACTTAATTGTGATGTTTTGTGTACCTAAACATAAGTAAAAAAGTAATGTTTATAATAGATCTACTGCTTTACCTTTTCAGATACTTTCGTTCGTGCCATAATAATGTTTTGGCATTGTTAATTTTTAGTAAATCAATTAGACAAGCTTATTGTCACAGAATCTTTATACCATCATCATTATTTCTTAAATACGGTCCATCAAACTTTTGCATCGCGTAATGGTCGAATTAGCCGTAAACTTTATCGCGTTAGGAACACGAGTGCTCTCAAATATTGGTAGAACGTGGTCTTAGGATACCACACGAGATTTGCTCAGTTGCATTAGAAATAGGTATGGATCACTAGCGAACCGTAAACTATAAAATGGAAGCCTGTTGTTTTCAGAAATTACTATATTTGTGAAATAACTTAAGAAGAAACCGTTAGCTTCTGCCTGCGACTTCACACACTTTTTTATGGAATGAAAACAATTTAAATGTTTATCAATCGACAAACGAGGTTGTCGGTTAAGAAAAATAATTACTAACCGTCCAACTAGGTGGACAGCGCGGTTGGTTGGCAGTAGATGTATTTTAGGTCCAAATATGTGCATAATTTTAGCTCTATCTTCGGCCGAACATCTTCTCAGCGACACAAACTTTTCGCTTTTATAATATTTTTTACTTGTACTTTTTTTTACTTTACTTGATAATATCGTCATAAACAAACAAACAACTGAACTGGAAATTTATGATTTCTCTGAATAACATCAACAGGTCTCAGGGGAAGGGACAGCAATAATGATTTCCTTGAACGTTCCCTTACGCTTCCGATGGTAGAGCCGAACAAATTAATTCATCCGAAAACTCGTGAAACAGTGACGATGATCGTTCATATCGAGAGCGATTAGAGTTTACGGTTCAAGGAGATAAATCGCCGGTGGTACGCGGAGCGAGGCGCGACGGACCAACAAATTATTGTCGTCGTGGGAGCACGAAATATCGGCCGGCACGTCGGCGGCCGCGACCTACCAAATAGTTATGTATATGTACGGGCACCGGGCGTGGGCATGCCGAGCGAATATCTGCGCCGCCCGCCTTGAAAACGGAGCATGCTTCATGACTATGATATTTCTCCAAGCTTATCTAGTTTACGGTTTGTCGCCCAGAATTCTGATACAATAATGCTCATATTGTGTGAAAAGTTGCCTATATTATTCTTTTCGGAGGTTTCGTTTCACTCCGTTTACTATTTTACGTTATTGTTATAAAGAGAGACAGTGTCAAAAAAAAACTGAGCCTGACCCTCATTGATATTCTCATTTCTTATTATGACATCTGTCAAATTCACGCATAATATTGTTGAGCCCTTGACCGTCGTTAACTTCCCCAGTCAGCGGACATTATTCAAAGCGGGTCTCGTTTTAATGGCTCCTTTCGTTTATAGATTCCGACTACATTTTGTGACAGATTTCAAAATGTTGATCGACTAGATCTTTTGGCGCAAACATAGAGTCAACAGATATAAGAGTATGAAAACATTGCAAGAGTTTCTTTGATCAAGTACCACGCGGTACTCGTTCTAAATAGTAATTTGTATTTTTTTAAATATAGCTGTTATTAGTTCCTCGGTGTTCTCAGAATACATTTGTTGTTTAAATCCGTCAGCTATTGTTGTCGGAAGTTACGAGTACGTGCAATAATAGCGGGGATTGTAGGTACCTTCAATTAACGTCGTCGCTATGTCAGAAGGAATATTGGTATATAAATGGTGAAGGCTGGCATTGTCACCGCCGCGCTATATCATTGGTGTGCGGAAATTCAAAGGGCGCCCGGAAGTACTTGATTTATGAGAGCGACCGCATGTATGGCCGAGTATTAAAAATTTCATAAAAATATTCTGTATGAATTACGCGCATTGTGTCGGGCGCTACATTACGAATGTATTTCTCGTACGAAATGTTCCGTGACTTTCTTCCATGCTAAGAATAGTAGGTAGGTACTTTATATTATTTTGGAAAATGAGAAAGCTTATCCAATCTCTGTGTCGTTTATAAGTAAATTGCTTTATAATATTGCGTGGGCTACCTTGCGTAAGTAAATTACCTAAGTTCTTTCCTAAGGACTTCGAGATAAGGTTCTTGGTAAAAAGTAAATTTGTAAAGGGCGGCAGGAGTTTGAGTACACTTGTTAAACATTTTGTTGATATAGTACCCTCCTTTGGTCAGTTCAGGCGTGTGGCGAACTCGCGTACTTTGTAAATAATTTGCATGGGGCTGGGCGGCAGGAGGAGGTGGGGGGCCGGATTTAGGCGGATAGGAGCGCTTCCAGGATTTAAATTTGTACGTACATGTTTGTTTCAAAAAGGTATGGAGATTCTGTGTGGTAATCTCTATCAAAACATTCCATCACATACTGCCCTAATTGATTGTCATACTAAGATAGAATGGTACATAATCAATTAAAGTAAAATCAATGGTATAGAAATCTGTTTGAAGCTCATATTTTACGAAGTATAATAGTTATATGAAGGGCCATTAATTTGATACACAGAATTATGTTTCACCTCGACATTTGTTTAGCACATTCCTATTTCTAAAGTGTAAATAGTAGCTACTTTCTAACTGTGGAGCTTTTACTGGGAAAATGAGATCTAGTTATGAATTTCATATTACAAGACTCGTGTAGGTTACATAAATACAGCAATGTCACATTAAACTAACACATTGTATTGTACATACAAAGTCAGTCTCTGTGCTTTTGTAGATTGAAACCATTTTCTTATGTTAACAACGTGAATATACAGTTTAAATGTGAACTGATATAGAACACTGTTTCTTTAATACATTTTATCACGTGTAGGTTCCCTACCTACGCTTTTAGAAATTCACTCTTACAGAGAGGTATAAAGCGTAGGATTTTAATCTGACTGTAAAATATCATAAAATATGTAAAGCCGTTGCCAATGCCTTGTGAAGGTTGTAGGTATCTGAAGCACTCTATAAATATTCAGTTTATGGACACTAAACTGACAGGAATACTGATGCAGACTGAAAACAAGAAATTGCTTAGATTTTAGGTGAAGACAGGTGTGATCTGTACTCAGGTGTAGGTACTTGTTAGAGTTTTTACACTTATTTTTTGTAAATTTTAACCTAAGTTTTAAATAAATACACAAATATTATGCATTATAATTGTATATAATATTTGAACATGACTTTGATCTGTACTCAATGTGAGTGATTATAAAAATATATCGCGAGTAAATTAGGCTGAGTTATTGTTTCTTTTGTTTTTTGTCAATCACAATTTTTGTATTTTGTTAACTACATTTTATTACTTAAGCACAATACCTATAAATAATATTTTCTTAATTTACTACAAACGAATTTACCACAATTTATAAAAATAACTACGTCTATGTTTGGTGTAACTTAGGTAGCTTGGTTTGGTTATTATTATTACAACAAAAGTTATCTTGCCATTTTACATATTTGTGCAGATACTAGAGAAATTTCGCTCAAAATACGCTTCGTTACGACATACCATAACTTCACTTTTAACATACATATTTATGATCCTCGTATGTTGTAACATTTTCGTGCTTGTATGAATGAAGATTGGTCATACAAAATACATGAAGTTTATATTTACCTAGAATAGACTAGCTCTAGCTCTAGTCACATCTTCGTAAGATTCAAAATTCAAAAATACTTTATTTCCATAAATACAATAAATGTACACTTAGAAAAGGTCAATCATATTAAAAAAATACACTGAGATGGAAATAAAGTGGTATTTTTAATTTCGGCCGCTTCGGTATGTAGGCTAAAGTAAATAATCGATGAAGAAACCTTTAGCCAGTTATTTGTTATTTTTTGAGTTGAAGCAAAATCCACCCCAAGCTTTTTTATCCTCTAGATAATCTGATATTTTATGGTAAGCCTTTTTGCATAGTAAAGTTTTGACAATTTGTTTGAATTTATTTACTGATAATTTTTGCAGCTCGTTTGGGGTTTTGTTGTAGAAGCGTATACATTGCCCTTTAAAAGATATATTAGTTTTTTGAAGCCTATAGTTGTGGGTACAGCGAGTTCATGTTTATTTCTAGTATTTACATTATGTATATCGCTATTTTTTGGGAAACTATTGATATTTTTATAAGTAAGTATACGACAAGTTTTCATAAATTTATTGACTTGTTACTGTCATTATATTTATTTCTTTGAATTTAAGACGTAGGAATCCCTACGTGATAAATTCAAGTCTCTGGGGCCCATTTTATAGATGGCACAAACAGCCCTCTTCTGCAGCACAAATATGGTGTTAATATCTGTAGCGTTCCCCCACAGCAGTATACCGTAAGACATAATACTATGGAAGAACCTGAAATAAACCAGTCTAGATGTGTCCACGTGTGTTAGATCACGGATTTTAGTGTTCTTTCGAGATAAAAATAGCCTATATCTTAATCAATGTCTGGAACTCTATGCAAAATTATAGTCCGATTGTTTCAGCAGTTCTGGTAAAAGATAAAGAAAATACAAACTTTCGCATTTATAAAATTTGTGTGTATGGTGAACATTTTTTACACAAGTAAGGTATAAGTATGGAAGAATAGGACCTTCTGGCACAAGTACATTTATATAAGGATGTCCTAACAACTGATTAGCATTGTGTAGCATATTTTATAGGAAAAAACTGCCTCGTTGGCCAGCATTTAGCGGTCAGCATGTTCAACTGCTGACTATGCAGTCCTGGATTCAAATCCCGGGTTGAGCCAATAGTTGTTATTGAGGTCTTTCTAGCACGAAAAATTCACAGTAGCAGCCCGGAGTCAGGAAGTTGGCGGTGTTACACCCCCGTGCCTCGGAAAGCATGTTAAGCTGTTGGTCCTGAACCTAACCTCTCCCCGATCGTGTTGGTCTGCCGTCTCATCGGATTATGAGGGTAAGGGAATAGAGAGTGCATTTGTGTTCGCGCACACTTGTGCACTATAATTTGACCTGCGCACCTGGCTAGTCTTCGTTAAGATTGGCCGCCATAGCCGAAATTCGGCTAGGATTGTATTATTTATTTATTATTATAAGAATAAGCAATTTTCAATTTTCATAAGTAATTCACGAACAAAATATGCTCAAAGCAAAAACAGAAGTTACAAAACTAATTCGTGGAAATATAAGTTTTGAAATGGTTGGTTAATTTGAATTTCCAACTAAGGTATACCTTGCATGCGAAAATTACCTGGGATAATGAGATCTGTGTTCAGGTGAATAGGACATATATTTGTCCCCATCCTGATTTGCTAAGCTTAGGCGAGGAGCATACTCTGCGAATAAGTACGTAGTTACACCGCACCTTACCAAAGTTTGTCCTATAACTCTCATAGTCGATGTCGACGAGCAAATAAGTAACTTCCAAGTTTGAGGCAAACACTATTAACTGTTTAGTAGTTTAAGAAACGGTCTCCATTTACCCTTAGCATAATCTAGTTTACGCTTAATCAAAATTCCGGGTCGAGCTCAATATGGATAAGTTACCGTGTAGCATAATGGGCTTGTGCCTTGGTTCACACGTACCTACGCATAAATTATTAAGTACGTACCTACCACATAACCATACGTCTACTAGCTAGGTACCTATGTAAATTATCTTTACACGTACAGGAATAGAATATTAATACCACTGACTTATAGGGGTGTTCGGATTTCTACATTACCCTTTAGTTGCTGTACCGTGCAGCATTAAATATTTTCAGTAAAACAACATTGCACCGAAACGTGCTATATCATCGCATAGCCATTTTGCCTAAAGCGAACCTAATATTGCCGCTGAAAGCCGGACAACAAGTTAATTCGTTTTAAATTAGTTGTGAACAGTAAATGCGAATGCCAGACAAACGTGAATAGCTTAATCTGGTTTTAATTATACGATACAACAGATTTATTTATACAATTTGCGGAGAGATGAGTAAATGGGAATTGAGTAGGTACTTAAGGCCCATGCACCAGTGAAAGTGGCGCCCCCAACTATTTTATCTTATTATTACGTTAAACGCAGCAACAAAATGAAACTATTACAGAGGCATTAATAAATAACTTATAATAGATACCACAAACTGAACGTAGGATTTTTAAAATTCCTATGATTAACGTAAAAATATGATAAAATAGGTATCGCTGTCATATTGGCTCGAGTATGCGCCTTAGGTGATTTGTTTGTATAAATGACAATTGTAAAAAATAAAGATGTGACATTATGTCAAATATTCAGTAACCATGTGCAGGTGTAGCTGTGAGGCGGCGCTTAAAATTTCAAGAGCAGGGCACGGGCACCACTGAAGTATCACGAGTTCATAAATTAGTTACTTTACGAGGGAAAGGTCGCGCCCCATAGCGTTGGTCCCGTGTATAATTTCCATTGGAACACGCGCAGTCACAGGTCCTGGCAGTAAATCAGGTCCTCTGTCCGCCGCCGTCCTTGTGTCCTCCAGTGACGAGCGCCCGCGCCGCCGCCGCCGCCAGCACCTCGCAACAATGTAAAGACATTTCCATTGTACCGTAATAGGGCATTGTTTGTGACGTAAATTTTACTGCTGAATATGCAAATTCCGTTATGTGCCGACCTCCAACGAGAAATATTGCAAAAGTTTTGTGAAAAATTAAAATCACGAATCGTGGACAACTTTTAACGATCGTTACAGTTCCTGCATATTTTTGTCGCTTTGTCCTGTTTATGAAACAGTACTTGCATTCTTGTTCATGATTAACTATGTAGATTGTGTTTAAGTTACCACACGTAACTAAACGTAGACAAATTTTAATTAACATTTATTTAGCCGGGCTATGATAAGATATTACAGAGAAAACTTTATAGAACGTTGCCTCTGCCAGAGATTTGTTTTAGCTTTGGCTTTGCTACAGTTAGAATTATAATGAGCAAAAATTTATTAAAAGATATGTTAAAGTGGCAGTAAATGTAGTTTAAGTTAAAATATTCACAGAAAACACTGACTGTAAGAGATGGCTGTTGCCTGCGAAGGTTGATAAAACAAATGTCATTTACATGCTCTTAGGTAAGCGTAGATCAGACAGTATTATCTTTTATCAGGGCTCTTATAAATACAAGAGATTCAAAGAATTTAGAATGAATAGAATCAACTTTTGCAATAAAATAAACTAATATAATTTCGCCACGGTTAAAATTTAAGCCATCAAGAGTTGCAAATAATTCTTTGGTTAGGACAATTTAACCACTGTCTCTGGTCACAAGTGAATCCAAATAACAGTTCTAAGAAGTAAAACAAACCACAAGGAATCTCATTAACAAAGGAAAAAGAAACCACATTATGCAGTGGCCGATCTCGTTACCCACAAATAAAAAGGTTTTTAGGAGCCAGCCTGAAGCGTTAATATTTAAAGCATAGCGCGAGATGCCTCTAATGTGCTATTAGCTGCGAAACCGACAGACTTCTCTACAGAGAATTGTTTTACTGTAAGATATACTGAACAACGGCCGTATCACTGTCGGCTTCTATGGTTATAGGATTTACCCATTAGTACGGTACAATATTCATGACATCCTGCAGTAGGGTATATAATAAGAATTGGATATAGATAACTTACTAGAGAGCTCAGTATATTTATTACAGAGACACATTATAGCTGAAATAATTGTAAAAAAAATCTAATTTATGTATATTCATTTGATTATTATTTTATTTTTAATATATAGCAGAAATAAGACTAAGGTGGTGCTACAATTCAATAGGTAAAGGGGGAATAAAGAATTCATGTTTTTAATCCAGTTTTGATTAATCTATTATTGTTCAATATTTAAGTTGCTACTTAGTATAATATATATTTCTGCTACGTATGTTAAGTACTGCTCAGTAAATTGAAATTTTCAAAGATATCTGTTTACTTTGGTTGTTCACACTTTTTATGTATCTACTATTCTTCTTAGTCATGAAAACCTAATAATATATATATATAGCCTTATATTTTCTTATTTTTTAAATTTTTCGATTGGTGTACCTAATGCTTATCCTTTTTTAGTAGAGAAAAAGAGACGTCATCACTACAATGGTTTTGTTTAGGTAATGTGCCAACAGAATCAGTACCAGTGTTAGCTGAATAATTAAATAATAGGACACAGCTGAAACCGTTTATCGAAGATGCTTTGAATAGGTCCAATCAATAGTTCGGGTTTGGGTAAATTGTAGTTTCAAACAAGTGCCAAACGAAGTTCTATTCCCGTTCAAAAACAATGGACGCGCAAAATGATAAAAGCACAGAAAGAAACGTACGAAAAAAAGAACACACCCTCGTTTCCGAATCGGTTAAAAATGGCATCGTTGCTCTCAGCAAAGCTCTTTGAACTAATCGCTCAGGTGCGGTACATACAGGCAGATCCCCAAATGTGAGCAAAATAAACCTATTTCCCAAGGCATCCGGATGTGCACTTCCAAAAATAGACTTACAGAATGTTTACTACATGCCGAGTTTAAAACCCACATTATGTTACAAAGTTGAGTGAGGTATGTCAGGAACGTGGAATGGGAAACGTGAATAAACATTTTAAGTGAGCAAAAATAAACAGTAGGTACTTATAAGTTTTATATCAATTTCATAATAAAAATATTTGATTAAATCTATGAAGATCCATTTAGGTACACGACTAATCAGAGTTTATCACTGGTAGAAAAAACAGTAAGCAGTACTCAAAACTCAATACTCAATCATTGTATTCCATATGTGTACAGAGGTATTTACATTTATATACCTAATTAAGTTTCTCTATGGACCCTGCTGGGCAAACAATATGTACGGAGTGAGAGGAGGTCGTCATTGTTAACTGGTTAGGAATGTTTTATCGTTTACATATTCTTATTTTTCGTTTAATTATTCGTCAATCGAGTAGTAAGCTTTTGTGATTAATAAAACCTTTAGTAGTTTTATAAAAACATTGTCGTTTTTCTCATTTATCAACGTATCCGGCAGTTTATTGTATATTATAATAGACAGTCAGTCAATAGCAAATATTAGTAGCAACTAGTGTAAAGTATCTAATTTTGTGATTGTAAATTACAACAAAGGTCCTAATTTTACGTGACGTGTCGTGCAACACTACAGCGTAGACATTTGCTGGCGTAGACAAGTGCTACGGCGTAGGCTGACCGTAACCGTAACACGATAAAGACGAGTTATACGTTTACGTTGTCAAAGTGAGGCAAGAGATACTTTTTTTCAGCTCTGTGGAGGGATATTCACGTGACATTTATTACTTCCTGAAAACGTTGCGGCTGCATTAAGTTTTCGCAGTGTACTTAGTTTTTATGGGGTAACCACTTTGTTTTAAACAAATGCACTGTGCGCGGTAATCCGCAAGACTCGGCGCCCATCTGTTATTTGTTTTGACAGAATTTTTGCATTGTTTATATAATGCAACGGAGTTCATTTATAAAGATCAGCAGACTACGTTAAATGAGAGCTATCTGAAACTGTTTTCTTCTTATGTGTAAAAAAAAGGTAACACATAATGTACAATAAGTGATCTTCTGCCTTTTTAGTGGAATCAATATAAAAAAACAAATATTACAGATTGGTAGAGGAGTACAAAAGGCGCACTATTGATATTGTTTAAAATAAGGCAGGGTCGCATATCGAATAGGTTGGTTGCAATTTAGACAATTTTTTTAACAAAATCTATGTAATAACTTTTTAAAATAAGTTTTGAATCGAAAATTGGTGATCCACCCCTATAGTTACACCCTGCATACATATCTTTATTGATTCTATCTTTAACTCATAATTCTAATTTGTGTCCGCAACCCAAAACCTACCAAAATATTCAGTCAGTCATTCAACTAAAAACACACGTAAATTTTCGTCCACTGGAAAGCTTAAAGGCAATAATGTACCACAATGACCCGCTGAATCAACACTGTCACGACAAGTATTTACCTAACGGGACATACACAGCTATTATGATAGGTAGGCTGCTTCGAATAGATATTATGGCGGTCACGTTTAACTAATATTTGAATGTGCCTGAATCGCATAATACATAAGCGACGCCTATAATCGTATTTGATGTGAACGTACGTTTTAAATCAGAGGAATACGAGAGGGTTTGTTATCTGTATTTTGAGTATAAAGGTTTTTTGATACCAATATTTATTTTTTACCTTTATATATATATATATAATGTATATTACCAAGGTGTTACCTTGGTGATATATATGTATTGAAAACACCTTTTATATAATATTACCAAAGTGTTAGCATGCAGTCCGCCTGATGGTAAGCGGTTTGTGACGGTTGCGGGTTCGATTCCCGCCAACCGGGACAATATTTAAACAAATATTTGTATGATCTGCAGATATTTGCTAAGGGCGTTCTGGATGTTTTCTATATTATAATAAAAAAATATCTATCTATGTAGTGTATTATATTATGTATGTCAGTTATCTAGTACCTACCCCATAACACAAGCTCTGCTTAGTTTAGGGCTAGATAATGCTGTGTGAATTGTCCAGCATTATTTATTTCCGCAGCCTATGTAGATACGCCTGCAATATTAGGGACATTAAACACGCTTTATTAAACCATTGATTCTATTAGCTTTAATGTTTAATGAATCTAATGATTGTTGCGTATTTCCTGATCTAATGAAATGTAGTAAAATAATTCCATTTGAAATCGGATCGTAGGTCTGACCCCACTAACTTTAGACCAATATCAGTACTACCAACACTCAGCAAAGTTTTTGCTTAGCATTTTAATGGCATTGACTTGCTGCATTGTAAGCATTCGGGTTTACTCGCGGCAGGTCAACTACTGTTGCCGGTGTAGAGATAGTATAGTATATTTGTGATGCTTGGGAAAAGTCGCAAGATACCTTAGGCGTTTTTTGCGACTTGTCAAAAGCGTTCAATTGCGTACACCATGAAACATAAATCAGAAAACTACATTACTATGGAATAAGGAACACCTCTTTGGATCTTCTAACATCTTATTCGATTAGTCGAATACAAAAAGTTTAGTTTATATTAACGACCTGCCTCATCTTATCAAGAATAATCACGAGATTGTAGGTATTGTTTGCTGATGATAATTCATTAATTTTTTAAATGAAAAGTTAAAGCAGTAAGTTTAACGAAACCAAAACGAAATCTAAAAAAATCTAATACACTTGTATTAGATTTTTTCTACCTAATCTTAAACAAGTTAAGACTGATGTAGACGCAAAAGGAGGAACGATAGAACTTGTAGATTGTACCGTATTCTTAAGAATGACCTTAGATAATAAACTTTAATGGGGCCCACTCATAGATAGGCTATCGAAGAGACTTAGTTCTGCAGCATATACTGTCAAGAAAATCCATCATCTTACAGAAGTGGGCAAATCTAGACTTGTTTATTTTAACTTCTTCCATAGTATTATCATTATATTATCCTATGATATACTGCTGTGGAGGATCGCTGCAGATATTAACACCGTATTTGTGCCTCAGAAGAGGGCTATTCGTACAATCTATAAAATGGGTCCCAGAGAATCACCACGTGATAAATTTAAAGAAATTATATAACGACGACGAGTAACAAGTCAATATATTTATGAAAACTTGTTGTACACTCATAAAAATATCAATATAATATGCACAATAGCGATATACACAATTTAAATACTAGAAATAAACATAAACTTGCTGTACACACAACTAGGCTTTATAGAACTAATGTAAGATACATAAGTAGTAGTTAAGGGGCAATTTATACGCTTCTACAACATAACCTCTACTGAGTTGCAAAAGTTATCAATAAATAAATTCAAAGAAATTGTCAATACCTTGCTGTGCAAAGGGGCGTACTATAAAATATCAGATAGAGCATAATAAAAAAGCGTGTCAAGCTTTTTTATGGGTTTCGGTCTCCAACTCGTAAAATAACAACTAACAGGCTAAAGGTTTCTTCGTCACTTCTTTACTTTTAGTCTACCTACCGAAGCGACAGAAGTAAAAAATATCACTTTATTTCCTTGGCAATACTTCGTTTTATAATTTTGATTTTTTCTAAGTTTTCTAGTGTACATTTATGGGATATGGGGTGTGTATTTGTGGGATAAACATTTTTTGATTTTGATTTTGATTTTTATATGTCTTAGATGACTGTTTATAAAGAACCTTATGTTGTAGTCCTAAGGGAAAACCTCGGCAGGAAATCATTCCACAATTTTGTCTGGACCGCACGTCACAGGGCACTCTTCACCCATACGCATCATAAAATCGAAACTACAACGGATGTGATCCGATTATGATTGCTTCATGTGTACATCCTAATTCTGAAGTTATAGGTGATCAAAAAGTTTCCAAAAGCCATAAAACAAAATTAATTTAAGTTTTGGTCGTTAAATTTAGTGAGGCATAGAACTATGTAACTGCTTAAGTGAGGTCGGCAAACAGGAGTTCCTAAAGCCTTTACTTAATTGTGAGATTATTTGGCTCACGCGGGTTACTTATCGTGTTTACCGCGGCCTCGTTCAAACTTGAACCCCGTCAAAACAGGATACATAAAAGAAATTTATTATTCGATGATCACTCCAGCTTACACACTATGCTTTTATTGTTTGTTATAATAACTTTCAGTTTCAAGAAAAAAAGTATCCAAATATTCATAGGGACACCCTATAAATATTTGTTAAAAATACTGTAGGACTAAAAAAAATACTACGAAATAAATTGGAGATTTTTACGAATAACATAATTTTTTTACGTAAAATCTAACTATACGTGTGCTAGTGGTAAAATTGTGTGATGATTAAAAATTATAAAAGCGACATCAAATTATTGCACTAGCACAACGCAAAAAATGTTGAACATTAAAGTTTAATATTTCTGAATACTTCCAGTACGTAAAATCATACTGAATTAATTTCACCAATCTGATATTTAGGTTCAAAACCCAGCAACCACTAACATAAAATTGAGGGATTTTATTCAGAGCACTCGTTCAAAATCTACGAGCTTACTACACATTTTTGTTTCATTTTATATTTACGCAGCAAATTTGGGCATTTTACATTTTTATTGCGAGCACAGAGCTCGTTCCGCAATTCCGCATATTTGACTAAAGTTATTTCATGAATATCTAATTCCCGGAATGCCAATGTCTTGATTGTGTAATTTAAGAGGCTTGTCTCCATAACTGAAGATATTATGTGGTCATTGCTAACTACCTGTGTAAATGTATTCTTTTTAAACGTTTTATACCCAATATTACGAAGAATCCTGCAACGGCGTTGTGTTTTAATCTAATTTATAAGGGGAGGATTTATGAGGCCGTAGAGAAGGGAAAATAGCCTCACGCAACACGTCTGTGCCGGCTCTATTGGATACGTGCTCGTGATACATCGAACGGTGATCCGCAACACGTACCTCGCCGATTTATCCTGGGACTCTCCGACAAAACATGTCTCCCTCTGTACGCGCCACTTGTTTACATCTAATAAAATAAATAAAACATTCCACAACAACTTCTGTCTCCACTCACTTCGGGGATCGAACCACTCGTTCCTATCACACGCCTCCGCGACTCCCTACAAAATATTCACAACAGTAATTTCAAAACGAAATTCAACTTCCGTAAGGAAACTCGTTTAAAATACTTTTTAAACGGGAACGCAGATGTAAAATATTAATTGACACAAATTTTGAGCTAAAGCTTGTGACTCGACCGGGACTAGGGGCAAATGAAATGTTGATTTTACATCCCGCGCGTTTTACGTTCTGGCGGCAGATGAAACAAAATACACGTTCATTAGCGCAAACCGGGAAATCATATTACAGTCGGTACTCAATTATGAATCGCCCAGCCTCAGCGTGAGTTCAAGCTATTCGTATCTCAACTAAGGTGCGCACGTGCGCTTGTCTACAGTAATTAGTGCACAGCACAGTGCGGTGGAAACGGTTTTGTAACACAAACACGACCCGCCTAGGGCTCCTCAAAAATTCACTAAGCTAACTCTCTTCTTGAACTTCATAATTCAATGGATTTTGCTAAGCTCCATGATTTTCTGAGGCACCGTGCGTGCGAAGGATCATTATTTTAAAATTGCCTCCCAGGCTTGGTTATAAGTGGCGGGCAACATTAGTGTCGGAGTTGGCGACATGAAACAGAATCTGTGCGATGCATGCCGACTTAATCCCAGGTAATGGGACGTAATAAAATGTAAGAGGCTAGAGGTTACGACAGACGTGCGCGCGTGACCTGTTATCTCTAGCTTTTAGTCTGCTTAAGGGAACACAAATTCTGGTTCGGTCATGAACGTTTGAAATTATATAACGTGGCGTATTTCGGCTGGTTAGGGTCGGAAGTCGTCTTCATTGAATCGATAGATTGTTTTGTGAATAGAGATGTGATAGAGGTATCAACGAGGACATGTGAGTTCTTTAACTTTTTCTTTATGTCGCCGGGTTTTGACAAATTAGCGCGTCGGCGCGAGATACGGCGCGCCCCGACCGGGCCATCAATATTGATGCGACCACCATTACTCAATATCACTCAAGTGGAACTGCCCAATTTACAGCTACATTTAACTGATTTGATTGAATCCGCCGAAAGTTATCACCCTGGGGATCTTACCTTGTACGGTCATGCGTTTATTTTACTTCAAAGTAGAAATTATTGAGGTCGTTAATTTTGGTCAATTTATTGATAAATCGGCTGCCAATGCTCAGTTCAACTGTTTTTCAGTTAATGCTATAAGCTCCCCTTCGTGTTAAGTTCGCCCTAATAATACGAGTATAATAAAGGTTAATTAAGCTTATCTAGTGGGTGATCAAAGATTATACTAGATAGTGTTATTGGTGGATGAGAAACAAAAATTACATAGGTACCTAACACTTTCACAGACATTGTCGCATGCGGCGCGCCTTTTTAGGTACACAGCTGAGGCTGAGAGGTAATAATACCTAATAATGCCAAGCAGTGGGTCAAAAGCAAGTATTATTAATACTAGAAAAATAGTTGCGTTTGAATATGCATAACTATCACATCGTTCATTGTAAGTCAAAGATAATACCAACGGACTTTACAGAAATACCTACCACTCAAAGGTCGTGCTCAATAACTGAAATGTTTGTGGATTGTTTTTATTACAAGCACCCAACATCCTAAAAGTTCTCTAAATTTGAGCCAAACTCATTCGTATACATTTATTCTATTTCCTATCACATCAATTTTATTCGTTACCACATTTGTTTGTTGTGATATTTGCCCTCATGTGTTCGCCTAAATTTCCGGGTGGAGCGTGTGACATACAAGAAAGTATTTAGGTAGGTTGTGCATGAAAGTCGACGCGACTTTGATGTATCGTGGAGCGGCGGTAGTTGGACCCTGAATATTTACGAGTTGAAGCCGGGACCGAGGTCGAGGTGCACCACTCACCGGGGAATCTACACATTATTCATGAACGTCTATGTATAACGTAATTTAACATACAACTGACATAACATAACACTAAAATGCTCAACATTTTACCCGCATTCTTAACCTTTTTGTTGTTTACCTTGTTTGTTACGAGTTCTAAATAAATGGAGTTTTGAGAATCAATTTATTGTTTGAATAAACGGCAGCGCTTCCGAAAAACCTCCACGAATCGGTAACTCAAATGCCCGCCCAATCACATAAATTGTTTCAAAGTTGTTGCTAAGGAGTTCAGGGAAACAACTCAAGTATGTCTTATCGTGGTTGTTCAAAGTTAAGATAAACTCCAACTATTGTCGGTTATTGTGAGTGGGTACCTGCCTACTTACCTACCTATAATAATAGCCCCATAAACGTAATCAAAACTAATAGCATACCTAACAGGTAGGTACTACTTAAATACAAGTTTCAAATATTATCAGTTTAAAGAAATTGAACAAAACAAAGACTGCATATAAAAAAAGAAAGAAGGTAAATTACAGGAACCACAATAATTTCTCTTGTGGACATTTTGTTTTCCTTTATTGGTCATATTTATCAGCGCGAACGCCCGGGGCGGAAAATGAATCGCACGCTTATTTCAAGTGATTCAGCTATTTCTCTACAGACGTTACCTTCTTTTAAATGATGTGGAAATTAAAGTAATTTGCGAAGCTTTCGAATGAATGCTGTGTGAAAACGTCGAGGCCCGAATGTGAGCTCAACGGGGCTCTTTGAGCCCTGCCACATGTCACGGCAACCACTCTCACGATTTGGGAGCAGTGTATTTTTTTAAAGCTTCAAATAAAATATGCGATGGAATCCCACTCACAGTATTGCGAATGCGCAGCAAAATATTAGGTATTTAAAATACCACTTAAAAGTCTGCTCTTCAAGATCACTCAAAAGTTACGCATAACAAAATTATTTGTTCTGAAAATAAAACTTTGACGTTGTTAGGCATTTTTGATAATGTTGGAGGATTTTGTGAAAACATTTTACTTGACCTTCTTAGACCTTTTTATCCACCTCGTGACATCCGCTTTGGAAGGACGAAAGATGCGGCGGGTGTAATAACCGGAACCGGTAGCATGACGTCATTTCAGCTTGATTTACAAGCCCGCCTAAATAGATTGGACGTTATGAAAACCCCTTTCCCTACAACCTTGGCGTGTCAATAATTTTATGGGATAGAGCCAGTTTTGCAAAGGTAACATTTCTTTTTCATCTAAAATAAAAACCCTCTATTTTTATCGGCGTCTCGGATATCGTAATCAAATTATTGTGTGAGGGTTCAACGTTTCTTTCAGTAATGTTACGAGCTTCAGAAAAAGAAACACTTTGTGCTATTATACAAAACTACAAATATGTGCGTACTTTCACACGTCAAAGGATTCAGCAGTTAACACCCTTACACCATAATCGAATCACGGGAAATCGCCCTTAAAGTATAAAGTGAGTTTACAACTTTGATCGTTCAACCCGTGCTTAATGCGTTTGGTGTGTTGACAGCTGTCACCGTATAATGCTTTGAGCTTTTGGGACAAGAACAAGGTGCAAGTGTGGCAAATGGCAGCCTGCCTATCGGAGCCAGCGATCGAATTATGAGCCAGGTTGCTCTAAAGCCCCGCGGTGAGCTGAGCCGGTAAATAGGGTATATAAATTTGTCTTTTACAAATTCTTCCCGTGTGATGGGAGTACGTTCGCGAGGAAAATTATGTATCACGCCCTTATTTTAACGGAAAATTTGTGCAAAATATATGCTTTAATAGATATGATAATTGACAGTGACCGACTTCTTTGTCTTCATCACTACAAATACTACCGAGTGTTCTGTATGGGCTGTGCGCATTAACGAATACTTCGATAATTTGAAATACTTTTCTAGGCATTAAGTGCCTTGACTCACAAGTCGTGCTCATTTACAACGTGTCACGAAAATTATTCCCAACGTCTTTTTACGAACTCGATTTTCGAATGATTTTGTGTGATTTGTTCACAGACATTCGAGCTGCGCGCGGTGCTGATTTGTTGCACTTTACATGACAGCTGAAGTCACGTTGTCTGCATTGGCATTGGTATTAATAGAACACTAACATCAGACAGTCGAGGAATTTACTTACTCTCAGTACTGCACAGAACGACGTCGTCGCCTGGAACACAAGGATTATAATTTTCTACTGTTTATGTTTCATTGTTTACCTACCAATGGACGTTACTCCCAATCTATTTGTTTATTTAAATTATAAAAGTAATTTTCCAACTATGGTATGGTGTATTACTCTAAACAAGGTTTTCCCTTGCAATCATCATAGATTTCCAAGCCTACCACAAACACGTCAATCAGGTCAAACACGCTGCTGTCGCTGCAGAGAGATAGTGTCACTCACAAATTCTCAGGATTGTGAAGCAAAACCGAATCTATATGTGTGAGTTGACAACCATATAAATAACTTTAGTGCTTTCACGTATACCAATAGGAAAATGAGATGTTTTCCTCGCAGTTTTTTGGCTTCAACTCGTTATTTCTACGATTATTATAACCCTTGTTCTTCTTAAATTATGTCAATGCTTCCCTAAAAATTTTATCGTCTCCTTATTGTGTCCAGTGCAGTGGTAATATAAGCGTACTGAACATGCATCCTCAAATGGAAGGCATGTCCAGAAGTTTAGGTGATCTCAGCTTTTAAAAACGGTTGGTAATTCATTATATTACTCCCGTAAGATAGGTACAAACCTTAATAGAAGTTCGGTCTGTACTCTTCATTTCTGTATTGTTGTAAACAGAGAATCATGATTGAAACCAAAAAGTCAGATAACTGCTCACAACGCCCTAACGCGCCGCGCGGCGCGCCCGCGTCGCGCCGCGTTGCGAGGACCGCCAGACGTCACCTATGCCGCCCCGCGAACCCCGCCAGCAGAGAGGATAAATAAATCAAATAAGCACGATAAGATACAGCGCGGCCTATTGGTCCCAGTAACAGCCTCTTATTTGCAACGATAAGGATATTTGCTGAACAACAAACAAACTTACTTTTGGCGTTCTCGAACACGAGCTCAGATTTCATTTGGCTGTAAGCTCTCCCGTGAGTGTGTTTGCCCGAGAGTCCGTGGACTTGTACACGGAAGGCGCTCACCTTTCCCAACTTAACAAGTAGCCAAGTCAAATTCTAAAACACGAAAAAGTTTGTGTAACAACAGTGTACGCGAGCAGCCCGGGGACTCGACCACAACAAATTACTGGCAAACAACTTCAAAATAAATTAACTCTCAACTTTCAAGCGTTTTACTTTCTTTTTGTAAGACGAAAACAATTTTTCCTTTGTGTTTTATTTATATAATGTGCTTACACTAAAGATCGGCGAAGAAAACATAATTATCCTGTGTACTGATTGGTACGTCGAATTTATTAAGCCATAATAACCTAAGCGGAATCACGAAACAACCTACCCAAAGATAAAAATACTTAGCTTGACGAATTTTATTTATATTTCCGAAAGTATCCAAAATTATGTTAATTTCCGTTACGACGATAACGAAGTTTTCCTTATTTCGGTCTTTCAAAAATATATTTCAGTTTTATAAATGTAGTTAGTCGTGCTAAAAAGCGTTTGTTGTGTCAGCGCAACTTCGTTTTTAATTTGAAAACTTGTTGACAAGACGTGATTCGAAAGAGTACAAACTACGTTAATATTCAAGGTCTAGCCCGGCTCTCATAATCATCTCACTTTTGGTTCGCAATAACAGCTGCAAACTCATTTATTTATGTTTTCACCGAACTTAAAGTAGATGTATTTACTCCAGAAATGCAAATTGTTGATTAACCAATCTTTGCTTATTAATAAAACAGACTTTTTGTTGTCAATCTATTCGAAGAGTACCAGAAATGTTGTCTTTGACTTCGAAGCGCTACGTTTTAGCTACGTCATGCTGTTTATGTTTTAATTTAATATTGCTTCCCGAACCAAGTGGGTTGGAACTGAGTTTATTGAGGAAGGTTTTATCCAATTCGATGTTATTTTCAGTTTAATATTAAGTCCTTCTAGCCGAATTTCGACCATGGCGGCCAATCTCATCGGAGACTAGCCAGATGGGCAGGACATATTATAGTGCACAAGTGTGCGCGCAAACACAGGTACACTCTCTATTCCCTTACTCTCATAATCCGATGGGACGATAGATCGACACGACCGGGGAGAGGTTAGACGCACGACCAACGGCTTAACGTGCTTTCCGATGCACGGGAGTGTAACACCGCCGACTTCCTGACTTCGGACCGTGACTGAATTTTTTCTGCTAGAAAACCACTATATCAACTATTGGCCTTATACGGGATTCGAACCAAGGACCTCATAATCAACGGTTAAACAAGCTGACCGCTAGACCAACGAGGCAGTTAAATTTTCGGTTTACAGACAGTTCGACAAGATTCTACAAACCGCCACAAACGCTTCTAATATCTACTTCGGCGATACAGATTGACACTCAACTGCGGTATAGAATCCCTTTATTTCGCGTAATTAGACATTTAAAACTCGATTCTCGGCCAAGAGCCCAATTTTGAGTGCAATTTACGGCTAATTATACACTTAAGTACAGAGGCGCTACTAGGAGACCCTGGAGAAGTTTGAAATGGCCGCGTTAATGCCTTGCAGGCCGGGGACTCCGTCGCCCTGAGGTACCAGGGTACCAGGATGCTTAAAAGGCCCAATAACAGCTTCTGTATTTCTGTCTCCAACTTAAATAGCCGCGGCCGAGAAATAAAAACGTTTATTATCAAAGTTGGGTACAAGCAAAGAAGCAATTTGATATTATGACCAGAATTATTTAATTTTAACCGATTTCAATAAAAGGAAAGGTTCTCAATTCGTCTGTTTTTTATGTTTGTTACCTCAGAACATTCGACTGGGTGAACCGATTTTGATGATTCTTTTCTTTATTTGAAAGCTGGTGCTTCCCGTGTGTGGTACCATTTCAATTGGTCCATTTCTGAAAATGGTATCCATGAGAAAACCATATAATTGAAGTCGTTTTTTGACGTTTTTTTAAGCTGTGTGCTGGTTTAGAAGTTGCACCACCCCATCTCTTCCGTGGGTGTCGTAAAAGGCGACTAAGGGATATCCACAGCAGCGCCTGGTATATGCATCTCCATGTTCAGGATATGAGCTGATGATACTAATCATGTATTTTGATCTAAGATGAAACAGAATAACTATTTAGTTAGTAATAACATCATTATCCAACTGAAACTGTTTTGTCAGGCATATTTTTTGTAATTAATTATTACCTCACCTCTCGTATTCCCAACATTCAGTTTGTCTGTATGTTTTCGTCCAAAAGACGTACAATTGGAAATCAAGTTACTGAAATGTTGGAACACACAACGAAAACTCGGCAGACGTAATCTTACAAGCGTGATTTCATAAGTCTTTACGAGAAAAGGCAGAGTTACGTTGAAAATGAACTCTATATAGGAACGCCCATAAAATATCTTCAAGTAATATTTCATTAAATTTTCAGCTGAACTCGAGCTCTTTGTGCAACATTTAACTGATTCTCGTATAGTTTTGCAGTTTAGATTCAGAGGGGTGAGTCAATTTGACCCTAGTAACGAGACGTGATTGTTACGTCTCCTTTTTCCATACAATTTAGTACAACGCCCATATCATGCGGACAGGGAACTACGCAACTCCCATACAAAGGAGACGTTACGATCTCTCACGTTTAGTTACTATAGTCAAATAAATAAAAAACAAAATGATTTTATATCAGACAATAGTAAATTAATCCATAGGTCTTTACGACAGATACAATCTACGGGCAAAAAAAATAATTTAGGCGTCCCGCCAGGATTAATATTGGGCCCTTTTCTATTTTTAGTATATGTAAATGATCTCCCTTTTTTAGCTAAAGATCTCTGTGATTATAGTTATTTGCTGATTATACTTAATTGATTTTTAAAGTTGACAGAAATAAAAATAATAATGACGATGTAAATAATTTACATTCACAAATATAGATTGGTTCACCGCCAATAACCTCTTACTCAATGCTACAAAAATCAAATGCATAAAATTCATGTTACCAAATGTAAGAGAGCTCCCAACTAAGATAATGCTCAAGGATGAGATTGTTCACCTTGTAGACTCAACTTTTTTTCTAGGGTATATTGATTCCTCTCTTCAATTCAATGGAGACCGCAAATTGATGCTCTCGCAAACAGACTTAGTTCAGCAGCGTATGCGGTTCGAACAATTAGATACATTACCGATGAAGATACAGCTAGGTTGGTTTACTTCAGTTACTTCCATAGTGTTATGTCTTATGGTATTTTGCTTTGGGGACAGGCAGCTGACATCCAGACTATCTATGTTTCTCAAAAAGGGCGCTACGCGCTTTTTATAAATTAAATCCATGCGACTCGTTGATAGAATTATTTAAAGAAAATATACACAATTAATAATACTGACAAATAATACTGACAATAATATGGCAATACCTCTATGAAAATGTATTGTATACATACAAAAACAGACATAACTTTTGAAAAGGTGTGATGAAAAATACAAGAAACAAGAACAAATTACACATTCCATCTTATATAGATTATGAAAGTTAGGAAAATCATTTGTGGGCAATTGCGTACGATTTTATAACAAGCCTTCATCTGAAGCAACTGAGCTCCCCATTGTCAAATTTAAACTGCACATAAAACAAAATATTATCAAGAAAGCCTATTACTCTATAGATGATGTTAATGCTTGGCCGGATGTCGCTCAGTTCCGCACCGACAATAGTATGTAAGAACATAAATAAGTTGTGTTAGATTTACTTATATTTACAAATACGAGTATGACACTATCTACTCTTAAGTTGCATTATATTTAGAATTCGATATGCAAAGATTGTATTAGTTGATAAGCGATAAACTTGCTAGTGGTTTCTTTTTCACTTCTTCCGCTAGTGGACAAAAAATTAAGTGAATTAGAGTCAATTGCACCTTACTTATTAAGAAATAAGGTACAAAAACAGCTTGATCACTATTTATTAAGCTGTTCATATAGTAAAAAATTTGACTTTTCAATTTCAGTGCTTATTTTGTAAGTCTAAAGAAATAAAAGATTTGACTCTGACTCTGACTCTGAATCAAGGCATAGTATAATACACATTACATATAATCAAATACAAATAACAGCAACAAAAAGAAACATAATAGAGACCGGTGACTAAAACCGGCTGAGCTGATGATAACCAATGCGAAAAGTATTTTCCTTCATTGATCACCCACAAAGTACTTCCAGAATAATAAATATAAATAAATATAAATATTGCTGGACAATTCACACAGCATTATCTAGCCCCAAGCTAAGCAGAGCTTGTGTTATGGGTACTAGATAACTGATATACATAATACAATACACTACATAGATAGATATATTTTATAATACATAGAAAAACATCCAGAACGCCCTGAACAAATGTCTGCAGATCGTACACACATTTGTCCCGAGGCGGGAATCGAGCCCGCAACCTCCTGCGTCGCAGGCAGACCTTCGCTCACCGCGCCACAGAGGTCGTCTAGTATCAGAATGGATATGATAACCCCTCTGCAACAGTCCCTAGGATGATTTTGCGACGGTCCGGTATTTTACGCATCAGAGATGCAGTTTTTATGCGCACGATGACATGAAAACCATCAGTATGGTAAGTACTGCGCGAACATTTCCAATATACTCACTCCTCTGAATATGGTACGTGTTAATCATATATTGTTTTAAAAAATGAACTTACACGCAACTTAACACAGAAGAAACAAATTATTTTGGTCAATTTACACAGCATTATCTAAGCAGAGCTTGTGTTAATGGTACGAGATAACTGATGTACTCGTACTTATTACAATACACTACATACATAGACATTTTTACTATACATAATAGAAAAGTCCAGAATAACGTGAATAAAATATATCTGCAGATTGTTCACACATCGGCGTGAATCGAACCCGCATCCTCCTGCGTCGCAGCGGACATTCGCCCGCTGCGCCACAGAGGTTGTCAAATATAGTATGACCTTAAATAACTTGCTCGCAACTTATAAGAGTTAATTTTAGCTTCACGGTATAAATTACGTTAAGGCGGTCCTCGCATGTATAAAGCCACAATGAAATCTCCGCAAATAAGACATTTCTTTTATATCGGCTCAAGAATTTCCAAGACACTCTTAACTGATTCAAATATCCCCAGTGATCAAAACTGAGAGTAATATTTCACAAAATACAAGACAAAGTTATTTCTCCGCGAAATTCGCTTTTGGCAACATTGAAGCTAAAAGCATTCCAAGGCCTCTTAATCAACGGTCGACGAATATTAATTTAATTAGTTAAAAGTTTTTATAACAAGTAAAAGGTGGGTGAAAAAATGGTAGTAGAAAAGAAAACTTCCATCTTAATCGAAGTGGATTTTACGGTGTTTTCTTTTTGTGGAACAATTAAATGGAGATGTTATGTTTAATGGGGGGACTTCCCTGTCCGTTATCGTGCTTCTTTAAAAATATGAGTGTAAATTGTGTAATGAGTAATGTATATTCATGGAGCACGAGCTACGTAGATGTATGAGGGGCTGGGCGCAGCGCCCTGACTAATGTGTGCATCTGAACCTCGCTCGCTATCTGTGCCTCGAATACATGTGCTTTTATCATTGATTTGTTAAAAGAGAAGATGAGGTACTGGTTTCTCGAAAGTGGCAACCTCAAATTGTGTAAAATTGTCTGCTACCTGTCACCGTCGGACCGGCGGCACGGGCGGTCGTGATTCGCGCGAAATATTGTTGTCTCGGTCTCACTTCGGTCTTAGATACGTCTTTTCGTCTTTGTTCTTCTTTGTATTGCACAGGACTGGAAATATAACTGTGAGCGTATGTGTTTCCGTGTAGTTGTAACACATGCCAATTTTTGAGTAAGCGCTGGGAGAACGTAACCTATCTTCCCTTTTTAATTAATCAATGGCTTTTATCTTGCTATTGCATTGCAGAAGGAGTCTGAAAGCAATGAAGTATCTATATTAGATTTTTAAAAAACCTGCACCAATAATAAACAAACCCGCAGTACTAAACCTCATATTGACTTTCTTGTTGATTTTTAAATATAATGGAAAGTACTAGCTGATTTGAGATCCTTTCTTCAATAAATATTGTCCAGTTATATATCTTTATCTTGACTCGAAGCATGTGATTTTTATTTTATGTTATTGGAATTTATTGACATAATTTGATGACTTTATGACAGTGTTACGTAAGTATGACGACCTCTGTGGCGCGACGGGCGAAGGTCCACCTGCGACAAAGGAGGTTGCGGGTTGAAAACAAATGTTTGTACGATCTGCAGTTTGTTCAGGGTGTTATTGATGTTTTCTATGTATAATAAAAAAATATTTATCTATGTAATGTATGATTTAAAGGATTATATTCCCATTGCGTAGCGTACCATCTCGAAGCGAATTATTTCCGTCTCGTAGCGATCTGCCAAAGTACAGTCATTTTTCTAGAACTATTAGAATCCCGCTGTACAACGACCTTTACCAAACTACTTGTTGAATGAAAATTATTTTATAGCAAATAAAATATGTATATATTGCGAAAAATGAGTAAAAATAATTGACTTAAAATATTCAGTCCAGAATATGTTTTTTTTTTATAAACATTTCACTGATTTGATTAGTAGACAAATTACATACCAATCGAAAGTATGAAGCCCTAAAGAACCATAACACAAGCAAGTGAATATCATGTATGTACATTATATCAGGTATAAAATAATATTTAAAAAAATCTCGGCATTTGATTGGTCATGTCAGTTTGCAATAGTATGGTTTGTTGGTACGTGAACAACCAAGCCAAACCGATTTGCTGTTTTGCAGCATTAAATTTTACTGTTTAAGTACCAAATTGATATTTACTTTGGCAGCTTATCCCGTGGAAACGACGGCCTTTTTTGCCACCCTTATACATAGAATTTTTTATTTAATTTAATAATACAATTTAATTTATAAATATTCATCAGTAAATTCATCAATATTTCAGGTTTAAACATTATAAACCATTCGATGGCTAACTTTTAATACATAAATTTGATATTCTGTTCATACAATTTGATTAAGTTCATATTTTTGGAGTGGATAACTATTAGATACCTATTTAGGTAAACGTACAAATGTTTATGCAGCTGAAAGACGTCCACAGCTGGACATGAACGAACACATTGGGCTTCTCTCAAAGGTCAATGTTTGGCATGGTTAGCCGAGAGTGAAAAATAATGATATAAAAACAATAAAAATACTCCTATCCTTTTAACAAGAAAAGCACCTACAAGGATGTAGAACTATGAGTAAACTTACAAATAACAGAACTTTAAATACCTAACTAAGTACCAAAAATCTGAGAAATCTGAGAAAGTAGGTACTTACTAAATAACTCCTCAAAAACTCGTATCGCAACGTCTTACAGATTATGTTTACCAAACTTGAACGAGCCTACCTGCATTTACTGCTCCCACAGATAGGGACTTTATAAAAATAATTACTCAAGTTCCGAGGCACTCACTAAGTGGCCCCGAACATTTCACCGCCGCTTCTCGGCACGAACACACAAGATTACATTAGAATATTCGTGAAATATTTCGAAAACAAACTTTTTCATTCCACAGCCAAAGAAAGAGTAAATATAATCAGCACTCCCAAGTATGCAAAGTGTCGTGAGTTGAACCGGAGCAGTAGACCCGATTTTAAGTAAATAAAATGTTTGCGTCCATACCTCGGAGAATACCGTGGCAGCGCCCTACTTCCCGCTTTGAATACGCAATGAAAAGCCTTTTTGATAATTAAAATTATTCATTTTCAAAAGTAAATAGTATTTTATTTTATTGCGAGCTTTGCGTAATTGCTAATATCTTAGCATGTTATCGTATCGTACCAGTATTTAGGCGAGAACTTCGAAGAAATAACCTCCTAGTGCATGCATGTGTAAATAGAACTTGTAAAGGAAGCAACCTACCTAGAGAGAAAGGGAAATAGAAAATCCCATGGGAATGAATGCCTACGCCGTAGCCTGGTGCTACGAGCTACAAACAAAGCACATGGCAGCACTACGAATAGATTGCAGTGCTATTGTCACTCAATGATTCATGTTCGGATGCAGTAATTTGCATTTCATTTGGCATAAACATAAACGAACAACAATAGTGTAGAAACCTAGCATGCCTGCAATTGGAACTTTTTTGTGTGAATTGGTACGCAGCTTCGTGCAATGTAAATCCATTGATATAACATAAGTTGTCAACGAAAATAAAAATGTCTAAATTATTAGATCAGTCGATTTCTGCTGTTCAGCATTGCCTTATGTCTTTGACTATACTTACCAAATACGGGAAATTTTGCCTTAATCACCATACTTAGCAGGTAAAAGTCTACTAGTCTTGCAATGTGTGGTTGTACTCTAATTTGACCTTTAAAAAGAAAAAGTTAATTACCATAACTACTCATTGGAAAAATGATTAAGCCTTTAATGTTTTTATCAAAGCTGTCAGTTATTTTCATAACAATAAAACAAGCCACCCCAATTTCTATGAAAGACTTAAACTTTCTCCAACAAATCATTCAGAGCAGTTATGGAATCCAAACAATTTGATGCCCACGAATGTAATACATACAAACGGCATAATTGGACAATTAGTGTGAGCCCGCGCCCGTATGTTGAACAAAATTTTGTACTGAAAGTGGTAATTATCGTCAACACGCAAACGACTAATTTTACCATTACGTGTATACGCACACGTTCTTCAAATAAAACCACTGTCATTTGTGTCAACCTTGATTTTAACTCGTACCATTTGGAAGGTAATCGAAACGTTAATGCTGAACCATAATAGGCCACCATAATTATTTTGTGATAAAGCACAAAGTAGGCAAATTATTTATTTATGAATTATTGAAAATGTGGCTTGAAAATAATAATTATTAATTTAAAATGAATGTGTGAGTATTGTTAAAATAAATTATCTACAAAAATATTTCAGAGTTCGCAATAAATCGTTAAACTTTCCAGACCGTCTAGAAATTAGTAAAATAATTTTTGTAAAATAGTTTTGTAGAGTAAGTGATGTGTAACAAATGGCTATTGTAAAAAGTTACTGCTTAAGTACCTACATAAGATATGAAAAGCTCGAGTTAGGGCACTCTGAGGCATTACAATGTGTATTTTCAATTCCAGGCAAGAACTTGAGTGAAACTACAAACATAAAATAAATGTAATCAAAGCAACATTTGTGTTGCTACACCATTCCAGCCCCTTGAGGTATTATTTATTCATGTTGCTGTAACAAGTTCATAGTTATAGCGTTAAAGCCTCTAAGAAAGAAGCCATGCCATACTGTACTACATACTATTCTAAAAGCGAAAGTAATTCTGTCTGCCTGTCTATTATGTTTGACCGTAGTGATATTTGACAGGGAGGTAAACGCTGTCCCGGGGACGGACATTGGCTACTTGAAAAGCACGTGTGAAGCCGCGGACAAACACTACACTAAACAGAATAATGTATATGATACGTACAGAAAATAAAGGCAGAATTAAGCGTTTCAATGCACTTAGATAACAACTAATAAGGCGCAATAAGCGTTATTTATTATTTATTTATTTATACGTGCGTCCAGCTGTGGACCAGGCTGATGAGGTAAGTAAATGAATATGAAATGGTCCTTTGCTCTACATACATTTTACACAAAGCAGTAATCAAAAATATTTTTGATATTTTGTACGCAAACTTTAGGTATTGTTCTATCAGTTACAATATTTAAAGCATTAGATTATCCAAGTGAATTTAAGTATGAAAACTTAAAGTTCATTAAAGCCAAAAACTTTATTTGTTTGCCATTCAAGCCATTCTGTCTGAAACACTCCTTTATTAAGAAGATACAGTCTTTTCATAGTTAAACTTGAGCGCAAACTTATTCCGCTTCACGGAGGCTTCGCTACGAAATGCAGTGCACTTCGACTCGACTTATAAATTATTCAAGTAGTGAGACACTTCAAATATAGCACACTGGCTGCGCGATATTTTGAGAACAACTGGCTCTGCCGTCGAGCGTTCAGCCCAGCCTTCGATGCGGCCTGCCGCTTGACCCCGTTATAAACTTAGATTCTGATACCACAGGCCTTTTTATCTCCCCAACAATACAACCACAATAATGACGGAGACCAACTTTGCAAAACTGAGTTGTGGACTGAGTGTTGAGATACACAGACGGTGTGCGCTTCGGTCGGTTTATTATTTGATGTTTTGATGCCTTAGTACTAAGATAGCGAGTTATAAAGCATAATATATTGTAAGGTTTTCTGAATTTATGCCAGATTAAAACAAAAAACATGATCCGAAAAGGTCAACGTAAGACGTAGGAGTACTAGTAGTTCACCCTAAACTTGATATTATTATAAATGGGATTACAGACAGGAGAAACTGAACACCTAACATAAATGTGCTCTACCAAGGCAATTTTTTGTTGCTACCATATAGCAAAAAATGCTAAATATACAGCTTTCGCATGGCACTGCGACCTTGACTGGGTGAATGAGTGATTTCTGCTTTGCAAATCAGACTGGTTAGGTATGAATTGATAATGTAGACAGATGACATTCCGTAAGAATTTCAAGTGACTTTTAAAGTTTCAAAACTAATTTCTCAAATAGACGACGAGACTTTAGAACTTGAGTCAGACAAGAAATCGATCTCTGGCAGTCAAATGTAGAAACATAATTGATCAAAGAGCTTAAATATTAATCTTTCGTCTTTCAGTGACGGTAAGGGTAGCTCAAAATTTAACATAGATTATAGGAACTCGATTTGAAACCTTAGTAAAGTTCGTCATATAAAAAGCAGTGCCAGTTTGGTTGGTTTGGTTTAATGTCACGTTCCAAAATAACTTTCTTCAATGCTAGAAACCAACGAACATACGGTGCTTGGCGTTGAATTAAAGCACTATGGGAGCCTTCAGCCATTTTTACTTAGTCCTTAATTTATAAAGTTACATAGTGTTTCGGTTAAATAATATTTTTCTTTTTCGTTGGCCATATGAGGTAGGCTAAGACATCAACAAAAGAATCTGAGCATTATACATTTTCATAAAATAGATAAGGCTTTTGCGATGTTGAAACAGTACGTACGAATTTTTTGGTTGCTGGCTGTACATCTGACAAAACACTTTGTATAAAGTACAAAAGCGCGGTGTCTTGTTATCTACATACATATTCATAACAACTAACAGCGTCAAAGTAACTCATTAACACAATATTCAAGTTAAAGGAAACATTTACGCAAACCATCGCAACTGTGAGCCTACTGATCTACGCAACAAGGCCTACGCCTCAGCCCCGGCCCATCGCTGCACTGTCACTCGTATATCAACGACGTGAAAGTTGAAATTTTGTTTTTACAGCTGTCAAAATACTTATTGGGGTTGGGCCGTGAGCCGTGTAGCACGAAAGTGTTCAGCTGTGTGGCTTCGCTCCGGAGCACTGTCACAGAATAATGACGCAAAGGCTTTATTTTAAGAACCGCCATTATCTTTCCGCTGCAAGAGTTCACGCCTCGGGCTAAATTAAAATATCCCGCTACTATACGAACTTTCAGTAAAGAAAGCTATGTTCGTGAAACTTCCACTAACATTACAAATGCAAAAGTTTGTTTGAAAGTCTGAAGGTTTCCGTTTCAATTACACTAATATGGTTCTGCAGAGTTAACGAGATTTTTCGTGCAGGTTGCTAATGAGTCAAACTTGCACATAGACTGTCGAGTTATCTCGGAATTCAGCGCAGAACCTCTGGGACTTGTCTGCGACTAATATGGTCGGTAATGTTTTCTACGCTAGGAGGAACAATATTATTGCACTAATTAAAAGTACGCTCTCAGCTTTTCAATTATTTCTGAGCCCGTTCCAAATAAAGTCCCGCGACAAAGAGTCGTAAAAGTTCCATGTTTAGCACATCTTAACCTTTTAAGAGTTCCGCAATTTGCAGGTCGGGGCTCTGTGGCCCTGAAGGAATCGAGGGACAATGGGAAGACTGAACACGGATGACGCTTGTGAAATGTTGCTTTTTCCCAAAGAACTCGGGGAGTTGTAAAAGTTTGGAATTCTTCAGATTTAATCGCTATAATGTGGTAGGTATTCGTACAAAAAAGAAAGGCAGAGTAAAGTACGTGTAAGTAAAAGTAAGTTTCACAAGCCGAGCTTGTGATCATTACTTACTAAACTTGTAGGAAGTCTACTCAATTATTTACTTAGCTACCTCTATAATAAAGCCAACTTTCGTATTATTGTACTCCAGCAATCACCTGCTGGGTTCAATCTCATTATTTATTCATCTATTCGGCCAGTAGAATACTTCACGTTTTATGTTCGTTGAACGTTTAATGTTCATAGATAAAAAGAGATATTTTTTTTATCGTTACCATCATTTAGGACATTACTTGTACTTAGGTATATATATTATAGATGTTACTAGCCATATTTTTAATTGTATTTTCTTCAAAACTTCTACAAATAATTCTTAAGGTAGCCAAATACAAATTTTTGTGTTAGAACTATTCCGAAAACTTGAAAGTTTTTAATTTTTAGTCAAATACTATAAATAATCGGGTTGAGAATACCAGTCAGATAAATAAGGACGTCAAGAATAAGCGTAAGCGCAGCATGGATAAAATGGCGACAGGTCACAGGCACCTTATGCGATCGGAATGCCCCTTGAGCTGAACGGGAAAATCTACAAGACCGTCATAAGACCTGTCGTACTGTACTGTATGGATCTGAATGTTGCGCAACAAAAGGGAATAATGAACTAACTGTGCAGCGGAAATGCTGATGTTGAGATGGATGTGTGGACAAGGATGGATAAGATAAGAAACGAGTACATCAGAGGAAGTTTGAAAGTGGCGCCAGTGACGGATAAGATGAGGAATTGCCCCTCATCTTTTCCGTCACTGGCGCCAGGTTAGCGTGCGTGGTATGGGCATTGTATCCGGAGAGAAGAATGTCATGTGACAAGAAGAGGAATAAACTATATAATAAGATAAAGATATAAACTTGCTAGTGGTTTCTTTTTCACTTCTTCCGCTAGTGGACAAAAAATTGAAGTGAATTAGAGTCAATTGCACCTTATTTCTTGTTTGATAGTAATAACTGTTTATCAAGCTGTTTTATAGTAAAAATTTGACTTGTCTAAGTACTTATTTTGTAAGTCTAAAGAAATAAACGATTTGACTCTGACTCTGACTCTGAGTGTTACGTTTGAATGTGGAGGGATATACGGGAAGAGAAATACCGAGGAAAAGATGGATGGGTTGTGAGAAAGAGGACATGGCTAAGAAAGGTGTGAGTACAGAGATGACGGCTGATAGAGCAGAGTGGAAGAAACAGACATATTGTGCCGACTCCACCTAGCGTGAGATAAGGACCGGAATAAGAAGAGTAATCTAGCTACATCTGTGTTACCAAATAATTTAAAAAAAACTTAAAAAAGCTCTTTATCACGTATATGTTACCTTTTTACAGCTAGTGGAATGAAAAAAATCTCATGCTGGTATTTTCTTCGTTCTACAACTCGTAGTGATTTAGCAGTTGAAAAGTAATTTTGCGGCCTTTGTAAGCCGTTAGCTACGAATCGATACTAATATATGTATACTTCAATACAAATATCGTTTTGGAGTTGATGATGAATTTAAAAGTTGATTTTAGCATCCGAATCATATACATGTCTTTTACCAAATTTTAGACATCCCCCGGTTTCTCGAACGCTTATTATTTTGACAAATTGTTGACAATTTGTCAGGCTGTACACGCACTGCTTTTATTACTCGCGTGGTTTTTTTTTTTGCAGAATTCTGTAACTTAATGGAAGTTCACTAGCGGAAAAATATGAATGTTTGGAGCATTATAAAGTTGTAGGTAGCTAAAATAGCAAGGAATTTTATTCGTCGTACGTGTAAGTTACGCAGGTTATATTCCGCGAGATTAAAATTCACGCTGTCAGATTCCGCAGTGCGTATATAACAAGCCGTTGACTATCCATTCAATGTGACAAGCGTTCGAGAAACCGGGGTATGTCTGTTACTCGGTCGATTAATGTTACCAACGCTTTTTCTTACGCACACAGACTTTACAAGGGAATTTGTTGAAACAGTATTCCTTTAAGGAAAGAAAAAGATTATGTATTTTCCTTTGTAAAGCGTCTGCGTATTATTTTTATAATAAGTATATTTTAAGTAAGCTGCGTAAAAACATATACTTTTTATGTAATGAACATGTTAGTAGAACATGAAATGAGTAGAATTTTAGTTTGCATTTAACATAGCTTAAACATTTTCTCATATCATGTTTATGCACCGAAACTAACGACCGCCTACCTTAAATCAGATTAAAATAAACACACCCTTATACGAGTACAGTAATTAATACCTACCTAATTTCTCTAAAAGCTCTAAATATAAGTGCCCAATTATTGGAAAGTATAAATTATGATAATATACTAATAATAACATATTAAAGGTACATTATTTGGCTTATTGCTAGCAATAATGTTATTGCTACGCATTATTGTTACGTCGTAAAATTTCGCTTGGAGGGTTTTTTCAAACCTTATCCACTATAGTTATAGAACTGTGTGTAAGCTCGCCATCTACCTCACACCGATACTGGCTTAACGTACAAGGCAATTTGCTCTCAGAATCAGAATCAGAATCAGAATATTTTTATTGTAAACTGTTCGTAGGTACAATTTGGTGTTACAAAAATAATGGTACAAGTTTCACAGTTTGTCCAACGGGACGTACAATACAACATAGGTAGTTAGCACATAACATAAGTACACATAACATATACCCTACAAGAAAAAGGGAAAAGAATCTAAAATTAACACAGGTGAATACATAATCTCGTGACTTATATTCCTGGAACTACTTGTGTGTGTGTAAATGGACAAAATTCGCTGAAATGGGTTGCGTCAAACTTTAAGCGATGACAGTGTGTAACATTTGAGATTCTCTAGAATCACCCATATTCTAAAGAAACGGGCGACCGACGTACGGCTAGGAAAGGTAAGTGTCAGTCAGCTTGTAGCAACATTCATAAGGCAGAAAAATCTAGAGTAGTTACTACGATTTTGCACATAGCACCAAAACAGAAAAGCATAATCGTTTAGTTGTATTAATTTGTCGAAGTTAGTGTACTGGTAAAATAATACAATCACTCTGAATCATTCGAAAACTATAATCGATTTCGTATGAAACTATTGAATTGATGTACCTAATGCGAAGAAGTTCTGTATCAGTATCTGAGTAGGGACCGCAAGGCGCTAAATGAATCGAAACTTTTATAGTTTTCGTAAACTATGCAAAACTCATCCTTAAACCTCAGGTAATCTAATAAAACGTCTTTTCAAATTAAAAATGCACGGGCATGTCGTCAAGTTAGAATCTAGGCATAAAGCTTATGAATACATGCAAGTGAGGCAGGTTCTTCAGCGACCGCGGAGGCTCTTGGCGCGAGCTCAAGGCTCTTCATCCCCCTATGTCTAGCCGGTAAATAATTGCGACTGTACCGCGCACCACTCACCTTGACAATTATGTGCACTTTATTTGAAGCCGCTTCTCGCTCTATCTTGCTTGCCTGTATTAGGTGGGTATTAAACACGGTACTAAGCATTTTGTTGAGATCCTGAGGTGTGTTTAATATTGTAACATGATAGAGGTAGAATAAATGAAGGTGGACGTAACAAGATGAGATTGTTCGTAGCTTTATGAAAACAGGTGTACCGGTGTATCAGTGGTTATTTTGAGAATAGAGCCGTCTCGATTAATAAAGTCACAATAAATGATCACATGAACGTTCAATCTATGTAGGTTGATTACGTAAAATAAATATATATAATTTAGGAAGTAAGATCTCGTTAAGTAAGTACTTATAAAAGAAATTTGTAAGGAGGCCACTAAAAACGTAATGACCTCGAGCTTATTATTACCAATTCAGGTCAAGCAATGTTTACAAATTTGTTTATTTTCATGTTGTTGTTACGACGTACTAAAGGAACAGCGGACACAAATTTTCCGTGGATTTCAGGATTACAAAATTTAAGAAGTACCTAGAAGTTGTAAAATGTAATTGAGGATTTTCGACTATGAACTTAACGAGCTATCCGCCCATGAGGTGAAACTTATACATTTTTTCTACCTAAAAATGGTATAATTTCTAAACTCAATACTATATTTTTTTATGAAAAAATACAGATTTGCAACAGACCATTATCACATTCTTATTTAAGTTTACGGTATGGAAAGTTGTAAAACAAAACCAGCGAAAAATTTACGGTCACAGTAAAACGTAGCGACATTACCCTGATATAGGACCCTTACGGCATGTGTGGTGGCGGAGGCGACCCTGAGTGCTAAGGTACTCGAGTGGAAACTTGGAAACCGTGCGATTTCTCCCGCGCTTCATTACACGCAGAAATACAATCAACTGTTTGCGTTACCGCCCCTGTAAAACACAATATCGTCTAGACGCATTCAGTAACCCGCGCCGGGGAACAATCATCGCGGGTACGATTCACTGAACGTAACTAGCGTACCAACTTTTATGACTCTGCCATTATAGTTCCGACGCCCACAGTAAAATAAAAGAGTGTTCAGAAACGCCGCAATCACACAACTCTTTACAACTGCAAATCCCGTGAGGCCCATTCTCATTTTAATGTTTGTGTCTCGTCCTTCAGTGTATTAAGCGTGAAACTAAATCGCGCATGCCAGATGGGACAACCGACTTCCGATAGGGAAAAACACATAGAAATCGGTTCAGTGGATCAACTACAAACATTTATTTAGTAAAGTCACGGGATGTTGCCCTTCTGTCGTGGAAAAAGGGACAATATTTACGAAAAGGCAATATTGTCTTTCCATAACTATAGTATTTGATGGCTTAATCAACTAAAGGGATTTCGGTAAGAACCTGGCTCGACGTGAATCTGCCCTCACGCTTGACCGACTTTTTTATTGTACTTGAAACCAAAGGGATTTGTGGATCTAACAAAATTTAAAAGTATTCCCTGGAAACGTGGCACGGATTAAGACACCCTTATGTTCAAAACAAAATCTATAGGAAGCGGACAAATTCAATGAATAAGTGATATTATCAAAAGTAATAAATTCGAACATAAAACTATCCTATAAAGTTTATGATTGAAGACGGACACGTGACATTAATTTCCAATAACAGAAGCCGTATGATGCAGTAAAACGGAAATCTCGAAAATTCAATGCGCACCCTTGATTTAATACAATCCTATAGAGCAACAATGGACGCGAGGCGCTAGCTACTGAAGTCAAGGCAAACGTCAAGATACATTCAGGAATTAGTTGATGATATGATAAGGCTGAGGTCCTCATACCTGTGTGGGGTAGCGCCTCCCGCCGCTCGCAGCCTTGGCACTCAGTCCGAAGCCACCCGCCATAGAGATCGGTCGCGTTTCGTGCTCCCACTAAATTCCCTATACTGGACCACCACCGCTTCGAACAGAGAACTTTAAAATGTCACTGAAAATTTTAAGCCTCGTTCAAAGTGAGTTTAACACCTAAATTGGACAAATGAAACCTCGAAAGTTATAACTTTATGAAAGTTTGGATTTGTGTGGTGAATTTGAGATGTGATTTTACTTATTAACTATTCGTAAGTAAAGTTCTGTGCTTTTATTACTATATATACGCATAAATTTAAGGATGAATCGTAAGTATTTAGCATTTGTTATTTTCCTGTGTATTTATGGAGCCGTGCCGCTTATTATTTGAGTTCTTTGAACAATACCAACATCAAAAAGATGGAACAATTTCGTGCGGCACAACAAAAAAATAAAAGGCGACGAAAATGAAATTGTACCTACATTACTTTTAAGATATTTAAGGAGGGTATCTTTGTTTTATAATATTAGAAAAGTACTTACACGGTTGGGCCGGACAGATCAACATAATACCTACGTGCTCTATATAACTTTGTTCATTTTCATATTATAGACTAATTAACTGTTAAATTGATTACTAGTTTCGACCCGCGGCTTCGAACGCGTTTTAAGAAAACGTTTTATTTCATGGGAATTGATTTATGCACATCACACTTATCTTATAAATGCAAAAGTTTAGATGGATGGATGGATGTTTCTTATATCTTCATGAGTTAAGTACGGAACGGATCGGGCTGAAATTTTGCACACTGGTAGTTCTAAGCCTTGAATAAAACATAGACTCTTTATCCCATAGACGGGCACAAACTAGTTTATAATAATTAGTTTATTATCTACACCTAAATATTTTTCGTTTTGTAGGTGTCTTAAATATTTAGAAACTAACTCACAGCAGGTACATATCCAGAATGGGCACAAAAGCTCCCGGCTGACTCCCTTAATACGAAACTCATGACATAAGATCTAACAAATTGTAGTCCGCGTTGTAAAAGATAGATACTACTTTGATAGATCTTATCGGGAGAGGTTTTTCGCGGAATTGTTACTAAATATTTTCGTCCTTATACTAAATATTAACGCCTGCGTCTATTGTGTCACTAAATCATCTATTATAGTTGCAAAAGGGCCAATACATCTAAATACATCTTAATGTATTACATCTTACCGAAAATTAAAATTATAACATTTCGGTCGGGTCAACATGTTATCAATGTTATCATCATCAATGGCCTTTACACCCACGAAGGATGGTTTATGTAGTGTTCGATTTCGGCACTAACGTAAATGACTTGTTAGGCCTATACGGGAACTACAACATTTTATGCAAGAAATTGTAAAATAGGAAATAAAATACAACTCAACTCAACAAAGTGAGTTTTAGATCCGTAGGTCGACACACCTTCTTGAGAGTGGTTAAGCGACCTAAAGTGGGTTGATGTCTCCGAAACAAGACTTCTCAGGCTTTAGATTCTGAGCTGCCATTTGCCATCTAGAGTAGCGTCGGGTTTGTGGAGATCGGCTTCCGCTTCGTCAGTCCAGAGCGGTTGAACCGTCCTGTGCCGCTAGCTTTCATCGTCTTGACGTTGATAAAACACTGACTGAATATTCTGAATTTAGATAAGAGAAAACATGGCGGCTCTTACCAATGCTATAGACAATCTACACAACATCATCTAGCCCCAAGCTAACCAGAACTTGTGGACAGGTACTTGATGACTCGCATAGATAATACAATACATTAACCCCCTTATTCATAATGGTCTGCTAACATAAAACCGCTGCTAAGTTGTGTTATTTCTCAGTCTGACTTATGTCAATAGAAGCAGGGCGAGATTTAGCAGTGTGCTTAGTTAGCAGACTATTAGGAATAAGGGGTATATCGATAGATATTTATTAATATACCTACAAAGAAAAGAAAATACCCAGAACACAAATAAGATTGCACAAACATAAAAAAATGGCACTATATACACAGAACGTTTTTTTTAAACCACACATCATACAGAGAACTATTACAAGAATCGATCAAATTTGGTGATCTTAAATGCATGATACGCCATTTTTTAAAGAAGATTTCAATTCTATTCAGATCAAACATTTCAGCGTTTACGAGCGGTATCGAGCTTGAGAAGAAACGATAAATCTTCCATATATTGCAGTGGGACCATTAACCATTGCGATCTGCAGTAACCTCTTTCCTTTGCAAAATTATTACTGGCTTATATTTTAGAATTTTATTTGATTTTTTTCACAGCTGTAATATAGCACAGAATTACGGCAAAAGGCACCTTCCCAATAGATAACATATTTTTTATAAAGTTTATGATTGAAGACGGACACGCGACATTAATTGCGTAAAATGTAGGTACAAATAGATGAAATAGTTTATTGCGAACATGATTAGTATGAATATGAGGTAGAGCAAGTACGTGGACAAATGGTTTAAAAATTGATTAGGTATCATTAGGTATGCTGATGATTATAACAACATCAAAACCAAGTTTGAGAGATTACAATAACTAATAAATTCATCTCTTTTTCATTTGAAAACTGTCAAAAATCGCTATTTGAGACGAGCTTACTTTTGAATTCGTAAGGTATTCGAGGGTAATAATAACAATTTAACTCTACCATTTCATTCACACATCAAGCGTCCCAAGCTTCTGAGAGTTATTTCATAGAATAGTTGAAAATGTCAAATGAAATTTCTATAAAAGTGCCGTTTCAGTCCTGAATAATATCACTGCACTGGATTCTGACAGTTACTGCCATCGCCCAGCTATTCTTGCATGGCGTGGAATGCAGGAATGGAATGAATTCGGGCATCTACATACCAGCGTCGGTATAGCGACGTGATAAGTGGCATAAGGTAATGCGTAGGCATTTCAAACTTTTTAAAATGAAATATGAAAGTAGGGATTACTTTTAAAAACCCTAAGCCGTATGTGATTGTACGGTAACTAATGATATAACATTTTAGGCTTCGGTAACGAAAGGGTGCCAACTTGACCGCTAAGCCTCCGTTATATGTTCGCTGTCCGTGTGTCGGTCTGTCAGCAGGTCAGCATGAATAGGTGGACAGTTGAAATTTCAACGAAGTGTGTAAACGTTTTTTGTCTATTGCTTTTTGTGTTTGTGCTTGTGATAACAATAACTGTATCTCTTTGTCTTTGCCTAACAGGTAACAAATAATCCCTTCGTGTGCGCATCTAACTCGCACTTTAACCTTTTATTTCTGCTTTTTCTCTATAAAATATTCAAAAATAACAGTAAAGATATAATGATAATAACACCAAAAATAACAATAATAATAAAGATGTTATTTTGTTTTATAAGTAAGTAAGTATTCGCAGACAGGCAATATATTATTTTTTATTTAGCTTTTGTCATCAAATAGCTCTTCATCAAACAAGGCTTAAAATCACTCATGCGGGAGACCAACACCGGTGCTGATAAGTACTAGATATTACATCTCCCACACAGTTTCCTAATCTCGGCGGATTAGCTCTAGGTTCATCTTGCATCAGCGATTCCCTTTGCAGTGCAGATGCAATTTGGGTGGTTGCGTAGCAAGTACTAGAACTTGCATGTCATTGAGAATTGAGTTACTAAACTTCCGATGATCTGACGATAGTGGCGCAGGCGATCGTCCGCCTGCAACGCAGGAGGTGAGATTGATTGGACCGTATTTATTTTATTTAGGATGTGATCCATGACATGACATGTGATCCATAATTCGTTAGTAGCATACAGATCTCTTATATTTAATGTAAGTAGTCTTAACTACCTACTACATAAATTTTAAAGCAGATTAAATAACATAAAATTAAAGAAATTCAAATTACATATAAATAAAAGGAAACAAATTGAATTCAAAATAAATTACATTGAGCTAAATGAAATAAATTGAATCATATCAATTACATACATCAAAACATAAGCTAAAATAAATCAATAAGACCATTATTATACAACTTTTTGCACAAAGTGATGTCATATCGGCGAAGAAATTCTGCCAGCTACAGTTTGTAGGATGATGTTAGGGCTATCCCGCACTTAGCGCATCAGGAATGCCGTCTTTCTGGCAAACATCCCTGATGCACTACAGAAACGAGGCAACCCCAACATCATCCTATAAGTTGTTATTGTATTGTAAATGCTTGTACGATATTTTCATGATGATATTGCGTGAATTTGTTCAGCTTCAATTATCATTTTATTATGAATTTATTTAAAACTTCCTTGCAGCTTGCTTCCACCAATTGAAATCTAGTCGGACAGACGGTCCAACAGAACATGAAAACCCTTTAATGGCTTTAATATCCAAGAGCTGAAGTGTCGAAACTTCGTTATTTGCCAACGCTTGAACACTGCAAAGTATTGTAGTTATTTAAAGTTGTTCAGCGGACGTTATCGAGTTAAATATCTGGGACAACCAGTAAAACGAGTAACTTCCACCGGCAAATCCAACTGCAGGAAAAAATAACTTTGACTAGCACGGTTTGAGATATGAATGTTGTTAGTTTTTGTGGTGTTTGTGTTTGTGGACACAGTATGTAAGAAAACTTTGCTTATTATAATAGTCATTTCAGCGGCTATAATATAAATGATAACCTGAACCTGGTAAAACCTGAAGTAAATTTCGACATAGCGTTGTTTCGATTTCGTGATGTTTTGGTATAAGTTCCGTGCATTCGAGATTGTAATCGTCCGGACTATAATTTTTCGGTGTTGTGCTTTCGGGATACCGTTCTCCGTTACTCCGACTTCCGGTATTCCATAATACAAGCTTAGGGTCATCAATACCTACAGGGAATTTCTTCTACTTCGTCATTTAATGTCCATGTCCAACTCAGTCCGATATTGTTTAGTTTGCATAATTTATTATAGAAACGTCTCTACAAATATTAATTATGCAAACGCATATCATATACAAACTTCATAAGAATTGGTTTGCACGATTTAACCCTTTCCGAGTCCTTATATACATCCAGGGACAATCAATGCAGTGATTTCTAGTAGGTATACAAATAATTATAAAGCAACAGTAAATTTTTGTACCGTATTTCAATGCCGATAAATGCGGGCAGCACGCGACACCCCACGGCAACACGACTCCAGCGCTTGTATGTCACATTAAAGGGCTTATCACGGATTTGCGCTAGGCACACTTCTATTAGCCGCACGATGGTAGGTCCAACAACAAACCACTTTACTGGCTATTTTGCTCCCATAACAGTGTAGTTTCGAGGTTCCTGTGGACGGCCAAGGTTGTAATTCGTGCCTTAGTGCGAAGATTCATTATTAATTCTTCGCCACGGTGTTATTATAAAAAAATGACTTGTCTAAGTGCTTATTTTGTAAGTCTATAGAAATAAACGATAAGACTCTGACTCTATTGTTGTCTGAACAATTAGAACATAGGAATGATATTGCAGATGGACCTCCAAGAATGATGTCACATTACAGGTGATTCTTGCTGGCCATAAAAGTGTAATTTTGAAGTTCCTGTAGACGCCCAAGGTTGTAATTCATGCCTGTTATTGTTGTGACAGATGGAACTCTAAGTGCAGACATGTTAGAGCTCGTTTACAATGACTGAGTCTCAAATACACGAACGGCAAGTTGCTGACTTCAAGGCTCACTCAACTGTAGTCATACAGTAGCCAATATGTCAATGCCACCTATTTTATCATATTATTACGTTTAACATAGGAAATTTTTAAAATCCATCGTACAGTTTGTGGTATCTATTATAAGTTATTTTTAATACCTCTGTAATAGTTTTATCTTACATACACCCGCTACTTCGGAATTCTGATTCGATTTTCTAAAAAAGTATAAAATTCACAACTATCAAAGTTACACCATTTGAAAGTGCTTTTCATGATGGTTAAAGGAAACTCACTGATATCAATCAATTTATTAAATGTTTATTAAGGGTTTTACAAAGAAGGGTCATTAATCAGTCGTGTTAATCGTTAGTAATCATAAAATGAAAAAAAAAATAAAGCCAGAAACAAAAGAAAAATTAATAAAAAGTTTTACATCTATAATTTGTATTTCCTCCCCTTGCTTGGATAACTGTCAGCATCATTGAATTCATCGACTTCAGGACCCTAACGATGAAATCTTGAGGAAATGCATACCATTCCTCTTCAATGGCAATTCGCAGCTCTGGAAGCCTTGATGGAGCAGGTACCCGGGCTCGGCTTAGTCGTTTTAGCTCATCTCATAAGTGTTCTGTCGAATTCAAGCCCGGGCATCGAGCTGGCCAGTCCATCGTACGAATGCCGACGTCGCGTAGATACTGGGTCACCACATGAGCAACACGAGGCCGTGCATTATAATGCATTAACTGCATATATATATATATATATCCTGCGTAAGGTACCACATGGTCTTCGACGATTTCAGTAATATAGCGATGAAATCAATCCACGTGTACGGCCTATCGGTTCGATGAAAACTAACGCTGTATGTGCGGTTAACAAGATGCTACCCCAGGCCATTACAGATCCTCCTCTATAAGCAACAGTTTCCTCGATGCAACACTGAGAATAACTTTCTCCAGGACGACGATATACTCTCTGACGTCATCACTTCCATGTAGACTCACTCTGGTCTCATCAGTGAAGAGTACATTACCCCACTGCTCGACCGTCCAATCCTTATGCTCTCGAGCCAATTCAAGTCGTGGCTCTACGATGGGCTACCGTTAATGCTGGACATGTTGCAGAGCTCTTTTTGGAGTCAGGTTCCGTTCAGTAAGTCCCCTTCTGACGGTATCCGATCACTTGGCGATCGTCACGCAGACTTTGTTGGACTTGAACTGCGTTGAGACGGCGATTTAGCAGAACACTAAGATGGATATAACGATTATCGGCTGTAGCTCTGGATCTGTCCGTACTTGGACGGCGATCGAATGTTCCAATCTCAAGGTATCGTCTGTAAACTCATTGCACCGAAGATCTGCTAATTCCAAGTCTTTGTGCGACCTCACGTTGTGCAACACCTGCTTCATGTAGTGCGATAGCTTGAGCTGCTATCTCAGGTGTCGTATCCATTATTGACCGAAAAAGTCTCAAAAATACACGCGTCTGAGCAAACCTTGAACAAAAACTAAAGAAATTATAAGAAATATCCGAATATCCTCATTGTAGAAAAAAAAGTGAAGCCTAGGCAAAACAGAACCAATCGTTAGCATTGTGTTTGTTGCTTGATTACAATGTGAGTTGTAGGTACATTAGAATAATTCATATTAAAATGAATTATTCTAATGTTTCAACATGAAACACACTTTCTGTAGGTATAACTATCATAGTTGTAAGTTTTATACTTTTTGAGAAAATCAAATCAGAGTTCCGAAATAGCGGGTGGCCCGGTTTATTTGCTATCCAGTGTAGTTAGAGATGAGAAAATGGAGTTTAGTGGCCAAAAAGCGCAACTTCGTATCGCTTCCTAAGCTATACAAAATGAAACTATTAAAGTGGCATAAATAAATAACTTATTAATAATAGATACCACAAGCTGTACATACATTGGATTTTTAAAACTTCCTGTGTTTAACGTAATAATAAGATAAAATAGGTGGGGGCGCCACTTTCACTCGTGTATGCGCCTTAATCAAGCTTAGTATAGTTTTCGTGAGGCAAGAAGTGGGTTGTAATATATAATAATATATAACCTTTTATTTACTTTCCTTTACATAGGTTTGTAGTTGTAAAAATATGAAACTAATTTAGCACGCATCATCATCAAAACTATATTATTGATTGGCAGGCTGATACTGCTTCAACATTTAGCCCATTATCGTACAAGTACTTGACATGATGTTGAAGAGAAATTACCTCAGCGCTAGCTTGAAGGTACCTACTGTTTCAAATTCTGTTACATAATGTGTTCTGTGGGGAAGGATAATAACATTTCTAGTGTGCATTGCTAATAGGTTTGGGTATGCTTGTTTGCTGTCCACTGAATAAAATAATTATTATATCTGAACCGAACTAACATCTAAACTATCATACATTTTATTAACTTTATATGTATCTACTATTGCATCGCATAGCAAATGTTACGATCGTGTATTAACATAACTTTGCGAGTAACAATTATGTATTTGGTGTATGAAAACTTGGGTCTTTTCAACTTTACCAGCCAGATCCATAATTAGGAGATGAAAGAGCACAAAGTATGCTTAAGTAAAAAGTGTGAAATTATTTCAAAGAATCTGGATCTGCTAAGAGTGGCGAAAGTTTTCCCTGAGATTTCCACCTTAATGGTAATCTGGGAAAATTTCCAAGTGCGGTAATCGGATCAGCCGCCACCTTTAAGTGTATTTGGAAAATCTTTGGAATTATTCACAATGAAGTAAATCTCCGTCATCAGTCATATTGTCTGTTTCGCGGAACCAGCGGGACCCATTCATATTATCCTAGTATCAACGTCGATTACAAATAATAAATGGGTAGGGTGTCCAGTTCGTTTTGAAATAAAATATTAATTGATATTTACATTGACTTTATTTCGTACACTGGTCTGAAAATGGTGTAAAATCAAATAACAGCTTTATTCTGATTAAGCTCCCAAATTCTTTTAGTAAAACTTTTAAATGAGACTTTTGTTTCGAGCCGGGGTTTTGATGAAATTCGTTTGATCAGACCAAATCCAATGAGCAACTGACCTTTGATAAATGCGAGGGAAATTTTATTTTACCCTGCTTTGTGTATCGCAAAATCAATAGACAAGGAAGGAATGAGGAAAAGCTTGTTATTTATTTATGCCAGTCAAATTATGTTATCAGAGGGTACTGTTTAATGTTACCTATATATGTACATAAAACACGTAATCCAATAGATTTTTTTCAAGTCAATTCGAAATGTACGAGGCCGGATATAGCAATAATCGATACGTGATAATTATTACCCTAAATTTTATAACACATTCTTAGCGATATTTTACCAATAAATATTTAGTATTTTTATAAAATTTTCGGCAAATTTTGGTCAGTCAGTTATGAAATAAGTTTATTGGATTAAACATAACACTAACTTCAGCTTAAATAGTTCAAAGGATCCGTGATGTGAAGATCTATACGCCAAAGTTATGTAGTCCCAGTATAAGCTGCAACGTAACTATCAGTTCGATTTAAACAAATGAGGTAACGTTTTATTCGCCCTAATACCCTGGATGTCAAAATTAGAGGTCTAACGAGATAGCCGGGTCTAAGTGGTGGTGAAAATTGTAACTTACATAATAAAATTCCTACCTCGAGTGGAATACCACTAAATTAATCGCTTTATTTAACAATTGGTATCTTCTCTTCTCTATCAGGGAGTAGATATGTTTATTTCAGTGTCTCAGAATGACACATTTTGCCGCATACACCAGTGAAAGTGGCGCCCCGCCTATTTTATCTAAAAAGGCGGGGGCGCCATACACCGAAAAAAAAAATTCTACTCCCTGATAGAGAAGTAAAACTGGCGCCCCCACCTATTTTATCTTATTATAACGTTAAACACAGGAAGTTTTAAAAATCCATCGTATGGTTTGTTGTATCTATTATAAGTTATTTAATAAAGCCTCTGTAATAGTTTCATTTTGTAAAGCTTAGATAGCGATATGGCCACCAAACTTTATTTTCGCATCTTTTCCTAAACTATATAAGATAAAACAATTACAGAGGTATTAAAAATAGCTTATAATAATTATATATCACAAACTGTACGATGGGTTTTAAAATTTTCTATGTTAAGGCGCATACACCAGTGAAAGTGGCGCAATGAAAGTGGTTTATCTTATAATTACGTTAAACACAGGAAGTTTAAAAAAAAATCCTATGTTAAACGTAATAATATGATAAAATAGGTCGCGCTGTCAGATTGGCTGCTGTATGCGCCTTAAACGTAATAATATGATAAAATAGGTGGCGCTGTCATATTGGCTCGGGCCTTCTATTGCTCTTATTTTCAGATCAGATAAACTACAGTTGGAGGGAAGCGTGTCAAAGTATCAAGGTTGAAACCAAAAAAATTTAAGGATGAAATTTAGTAACAATTCCGCAAAAAAACCTTCTCCGATAAAATCTAACAAATTAGGTATACGAAATTATACATTAATACTAAATGAAACAACATTTTTCAAAGTAAGTACTCGCTTACATATGTGCAACAAATTAAATACCTTGGGGTCATTGTAGATGATAAGCTTACCTGGGGTCCACATACTGAAATTTTCTTTACGGGATAAAAAGTAGTAGTATGTTTTGTTCCAGTATTAGAATTACTTGTATGCAAAGCATTTCAGTCAGATCCGTTCAGTAGTTTTGGCGTGAAGAGGTAACAAACATCCATCCATCCATCCATACATCCATACAAACTTTCGCATTTATAATATTAGTGTGATGTAATATTAATGGACACAGGGTAACGAGGCCACGACAATATTTAGAAGATACCTACATTTCAGTGTTCTGAAGTTTGGTTAGGAAATATTTAGCCAGTATTTAGCTAGTGTTTCTCGCACAAGCAAAACCGCGCGCTATTACTACTAATAAGTGATCCATGGTAAATATATATATATATATATATATCATAATGACAGAGACAGATCATGACATTTCTTTGGTTACAAAAAATATCCAGGTTTCTGAATAGGGTATAGCCGTTTTACAAACGGGTGGTAGGTAAATTATCATGCGTCAAAGTTCAGCCGTTTTATTCAGTCTAGTTTTGAGTCAGCCACGTCGTTGAACGTTGATCTACAATCGGCCTAGGCATTTAGCTGAATGGCGCCGTTTTGTAAACGGCCTAGCCGTTTAACAGACGGGCTAATTTTACGTTCCGGCTGCGACAGCCACACCGAGCTCTGCGCGCCAAGTGATGTGTATATTGTATTTTGCTATATTTGTTGCAGTGATGGTGCTTGGCGATGGTTGGTGCACGCGAGTGTGGCAGCGGGCGGCCCTGGTGGCGTGCCTGCTGGTGGGTGCACTGGCGCCGGAAAAGCTGGAGGCCTGCGCGCGCAGCCCGCTGTGCTCCTGCCGAGCTAAGCACATGTCATGCATCGCTGTGCCTTTGCACAGGTTTCCAGGTATGATTTTTTATCTAATGTTGTCCCACACTGGGCAAAGATTTTTCCCAAACTGTTTCAGGCATCGCGTTTGTTGGCGTAAGGACATCTATTGATTACGTCAGGAGTTTAGGGGGTCGAGCCAAATCTCACTCAATCTCACGTTGGCGTTAGGTCGCTCTCGAGCTAAAACAAAACGAGCGCTCGTAACACTCGTAAGTATTGTTCGATTTTGTTGACTTTCATTCTAGACCACACGTCTAGAATTCTAAAATGTGAGGCAATCAAGCACAAATTAATTAATTTAAATTAAAACGTTTTAAAAAATCTCACGTGAGACTGAGAGAGCGAGGCGAGGGGGTAAACTCTCATGACATCTCACCAAGGGGAGAGGAGGGCGTCGAAAAATCACCATAGGATGTCCTTCATAACGTATTATTTGTACTACCTACGATATAATAAATTTAACGAACATAACTCTTTAAAAAAACACGATAAGCACCTTTTTCGTAGCATCACAGTATCATGCGTTGTTAAAATATTGTTTTTAGAGTTAATGTAAACGCAAAACACTTGGATTCTAGTAACAAGTACTTATACTTATTGTACAAAATATACGATTTCAACTTTGTTATTTCAATCTCGCGTACCTAATGTTTTGGGTTGGTTGACCGGTTGCTATGAAATTCTCGATAGAGTGAGCACTAAACTGTCATTTATATTCTGCATAATCAGAAGCATTAAATTACTACTTGACCTAAATCTCAAAATTAGCTCCATGATCGATTTTGCGGCTAAAGCAGACAAAATTCCGAACGGTGAAATATGACTCAAAATGGGTTTTCAATTTCCATCGCCAACGTAGCTTGCTGCTAATTTTCAAACATTTATAGAAGCGTAGGCTTACCACATATCTAGAAATTTACTAGCTCATAAATCTATTGGCCCTGCCTATTTATCAGATCCCACCGCTGCATACTAATTAATGTGTATCTACAGCCTATGTAATTGCAAGCCCGTGAGGCTTCTAATACGTACGTGCTTACTCACAGTTGCAGGAAGTATGTACATAATGTTACAGACAAAATTGCAAGATAATTAGTTTTTTATTCCATATTTTCAGCAATATTATGATTTTTTGGGACATCGATCTATACATAATTGATGAGTTAACATGACCGCATGCCCAACTTAACTTATAACTGCATTATTCAATAATTGCCACGTTGGTTGTTGCAAGTAAGTGGCATATTTAACTTCTTGTATAATTATAAAAAAAACATATAAATTAACAAAAATCCTACATGCAAAATTCACCTCGTCACTTGTACCTACCCAATTCAAAAGTTTCATATGGATTGAATTCTTCCTCGGTTCTCTATTTACCAGAGGACAAATACGAAAGGGAAAGAAAACAAAAATGACTTATGGCCGACAGCAAAAAATCTAATTTCGCAAATAAGCAGGTATCGCAACACAATACCAAATTCATCACAACACGGCATGGCGTGGAAAACAACAGATGTTGCAGTGTCGATTTGTTTTGACAGTTCATATTTTCGTACACCCGGATGTGCCGTCAGGTTTATTGTCCGTTTCTCTCCCGCAAATATCGTTTCGATGATATGTTTACTGAGCTCGCTCTGTAAATTAGGTCCATAAATAACATACCTACAACATATCCTGGATATTTTTATTTATCTCATGACGATGTCGCCTACGTCACTTGCGGCCGTGTGTGTCTACTACTCAATATATTTATTGTTCTACCCTTAGGTAAGCTTCATATAGGGGCACCCTATTTGGTAAATTTGCGTGTTACAAACTTAATGGAAACCAGGTCTCCGGAACCTATAGTTAAGACCCGGTTGCACTTGCACCTTAGAGGTTTCATACCGCATGATCCCGGGTGCATAGTGGGTCGTTAAAGTTTGTATTGTGAAACTACTTACGTATGTAGGTATAGGTACTACCTATAAGCAAACAAAGTCGAGCTTGTGAGGAACAAAGCTGGGTTGTGGGGTTGGTTTATTATATTAATACCCCAGTTGCCTCTTGTCAAATAATAAAAATTGAATAAAATCAGTAAGTTAAAGTTGTAGTTACTGCTACAGTTAACCTGAAACAAGTATAATAGGGCAGAGATGAGTGTCTCATTAAAAATTATGAATTACTGACCTGAATAAAGTTTTTATGATTGGGTTTATTCCGGTTTCAGTCCATTACTTTTATATGTCCGGACCTTCTCTTACGGTGGTCAAACGAATATGATTCGTTTTATCGTTGGAGGCGATACGCACATATCACACATACATCAATTTAACTACCTATGGCACTTATACTCGTAGAATTATTGTTACGCGCTGCTACACACAGTGGCTCTGTACACTCAAAGCAAAAACGCCTGCGAGGAAAAATAAAATTGCGGCACAGAGCACTACATAACAATGGTAAAACATAACAGACTTATTTTGTGGGATATGAGCCTGAAAAAGCGCATCGCTTTCCTTATTATACACTTCCTTTTGTTTCGTGAAAAACGGTATCGCCGTCACAAAGATAAATTATTTGCACACCAGACTTTAGCTACTTGTATACAAAAACAGTAGGTACCTACCATTAAAATAAAAGTAAATGATTTTTCTGCAAAGTAAAATTGAAACATTATTATTTGTGAATCATGAGAAATCCATTTCCAAAATCATTTTAAAACTCACTCACACATGAAATTCCATCCTGAATGATTAATGATTCATCAATCGTTTTTAACTTTGTCTTTCATTTTTCAAACCAACTCAAAGGATTTTTAAATATTGCTTACATCCCGAACCAACAAATAATATTAGGTCCTTACATATGAAATTGGCGTTTTTCGTACTGGCCACTTTAATCACAAATTTCTCCTCTTTGGTAAGGAATTCCAAATTCAAATTTGTACAGCTATAGACTCATGTATTTGTGCTTCGATGATCGTCATTCATTTGTTTTTTTTCTTCTGTTTTTTTCTGTTTGCGTCACTCATTTTACAAAATGGAAAACTTAAAATATCGCATTATTTACGAGTACGAGTTCCGCCGTGTCACTAGTGCTGCGGAAACAACTCGAAGGGTGAATGATGTGTATGGCGGTCGTGTTGCAAAAGAAAACACAGTTCGTTTTTGGTTCCAACGTTTTCGTTCTGGAAATTTCGACCTGCAGAACAAGCCCCGTGGACGGCCTGAGACTCAAGTTGATAATGAAGAGTTGAAGGCTATTGTGGAAGCGGATCCATCGCAAACCACGTCCGAGTTAGCTGCAGGCTGCGATGTTAGTGATAAAACTGTTTTAATTCACTTGAAGCAAATTGGGAAGATTAAAAAGCTTGAAAGGTGGGTACCTCACGAATTGACTGAAGCAAACCGGTAAACGCGCGTCGACTGCTGCGTTACATTACTAAACCGGCACAATAATGAAGGTATTTTAAACCGAATCATTACCTGTGATGAAAAATGGGTTCTTTACGATAATCGGAAGCGCTCAGCGCAATGGTTGGATCCTGGCCAGCCAGCCAAATCCTGCCCCAAGCGAAAATTAACCCCAAAAAAGTTACTTGTAAGCGTTTGGTGGACTAGTGCCGGTATTGTTCATTACAGTTTTCTCAAATCTGGCCAGACTATTACGGCTGATGTCTATTGTCAGCAATTGCAAACCATGATGGAAAAGCTAGCGGCTAAACAACCTAGGCTGGTCAATCGCTCCACGCCACTGCTGCTTCACGACAACGCTAGACCACTCACTGCGCAACAGACGGCTACTAAATTAGAAGAGCTTCAATTGGAAAGTCTAAGACATCCTCCGTACTCCCCGGACCTTGCTCCAACAGATTACCATTTTTTTCGAAATTTGGATAACTTCTTGCAAGGGAAAAAATTCAACTCCGATGGGGCAGTCCAAATCGCCTTCAAAGATTTTATTGATTCCCGTCCGACTGGTTTTTTTAGTAAAGGGATCAATGACTACCTATAAGATGGCAAAAGTGCATAGAAAATAATGGTTCATACTTTGATTAATTAAATATATTATATTAAAAAATATTCGACTTTTTGTTCCTCCCATACAAAACGCCAATTTCATATGTAAGGACCTAATATATTAAGTATCTGTATTTACTAATGAGACTCCCTCTGTATTTACCAATAATTATTTTCCTATTATAAAATTTAACTATACCCTATTGCTAAAAGCTGGTGATATTAACCCAACTCGTAACATTTAATCTCCGTTCTACTTTTATTTTGAACTGAAAATGTTCCCGTGAAATAGAATTTTGCCGGAAACGATGCTTATAACATAGACTCAGTGTGCTTCATTTTAGAGCAGTTTATAGAGCTCACGCGAACGCAGCTGTGTCATTGTTATTGTACAAAAAAGCTGCTTGATGCGCTTCCAGACACAAGCAGCGTTATAGACTTTGTGAAGCAAGTTATATAGCAGAATATATATATTCTGGCTCTGTATTTTATTCATTCCTTATTTATTAGTAGAGCCCAAGTTTCTACAGCATAGAATTGTTTAAAATAATTTCGCTGTAACAACCTAGGTTGTGATAAACTAAAACACTTGTATAAAAATTATGTCGGCATAAAGGTCATCGCATTTCGGCATAAAGGTCATTGCATAACTTAACGTCTTTCATATTTCCGAAAGTACTTGGCCATCGTCGATCTAGTACTACTTTTTTACCTGTCAATATCTAATTTTGGCTTTAGATTTGAATGGGCGCAGAATTATCCATTGTTTATCTAATGCATTGCAAGTTGATGGAAACGAAATAGTACCCATCCATGGCTCCATTGATTTAGCGTAATAAACCCGATGATTGGGCGGTACAAGCAACACTTACGAAATATAAATACTTGTTTCAGAATGGCCCCGGATAGAGCTTCAACATTTGGATATCAGCATGTCTAATCTAGAAGTCATCCCAGAGAGTGCATTAGATGGGCTGCGATTGCAAACTCTGGTTTTAGTCGCGAATAAACTATATTTCATAGAACTTCACGCATTTAGGTACGTACAAAAGATTGTAAAGCCCTAAAGATAAAGAGTTCGAAAAATACAGAGCTTAAATGATAAAAGAAAATCTTTTCCAGTTCTATGGCTGCAACACTGGCATCTTTAGACCTCGGTTACAACGAATTCACTGAAGTACCGCATCAGGGTTTAAAAGATTTAAAAGTTTTAAACTGGTTAAATCTGCAGAAGTAAGCACAAGTTTTAAACTGCATTGTATTAAAGTTCCTCACTGTAGCTCTCTGGAATTGATTAATGTTTTTTTTGTTTCTAGCAATAATATAGTGCACGTTGGACCCGAAATTCGGTGGCACCATTTAGAAGAGACTTTGACAAGTTTGTCACTGGGCAATAATCAGATAACGGAACTGATTCCACAAGCCTTCACGGCGCTCTGCCACCTCGTGCAGATCGATCTGGAGGGGAACCATTTGCGCAGCATCAGCCACGACTCCCTCCCACCCTCCATCACCATCCTCAAACTATCCAACAACTTCCTTCATGAACTATCCTGTGATTTACTTTTTAATCTCCCTAGGCTACAGTCTGTACATTTACGACACAACTTTATATCCTACAATAACCAAACCCGTTGTGCGAGCAACAAAACAAAAAGAATAGAAAAGTTAGATCTAAGTAATAATAGAATTAATGACTCCTCTGAAATTATTCTCTTGAAAGAAATTCAGATAAGACAAATTATCCTGGACCTGAACGAGTTGTCGACCATTCCCAGGGCGGTATTCTCAAACAATCGAATCGAGAGATTGTCCGTTTCGTATAACAAATTGAGTTCTATTAGCCAGGATCTGTTTTTATCGTTGAAAAACTCTCTGGAGCATCTCGAAGTGGAGCACAACAATTTGTGCGAGTTGCCGGACAGCCTGGGGGAGGTTGTGCGCCTCCGCCATTTGTCTCTGGCTTACAATCGGCTAGACGAGGCACCCTCGCTCCCGCCCCGCATCCAGACCCTATCACTGGCCGGCAACTTTTTAACTTCAATACCCTCCGCGCTTCAGACGCTGGAACCTGGCTCCATTCGTTACCTCGATTTAAGCTACAACAGGATATCTAATTTGTTACCAAACGATTTTTTAGAGTGGTCCACTTCCCTCGGCACTATTAACTTGAGAGGTAACAGGATTGCACAGATTTATATGAACGTTTTTCCGGCTAGCATGCCGGTAAAAGAGATAAATCTAAGTTTTAACGATTTGTACTACGTACATCCGCAAGCTTTTTCCAATCTCACGAGTTCTTTACACGTGCTTGAGTCGTCTTCTACACTCTTTAGTGGACACTTTCCCTTTGAGATTCAAGAAGGTCTAGAAAACCTTGGCTGGCTTTCCTTTGACAACAATGACTTTCATATACTGATATTATCGGAAATAGCTGCATTTCCTTACATAAAATATTTGAATCTAGAGTATAATAGGATTGTCGAGATAGTCGTGAATAGCGAGCAACAGAATGTATCTCTTTCCCTGAGCAATATAAGAATAGCTTACAATTTTTTAAGTTCATTGCGCAAGGGAACATTTGCTCACATGCCAGAGTTAAGAAACTTAGATTTATCTTACAACCGAATCAACAACTTAACTAAGCACAGTTTCAGAAACTTACCAAACTTAAGATATTTATCTCTTGCGGGTAACATAATCGATGCGATGGAAGCCGAAACCTTTGCTAATTTACCAAAACTGGAAATATTAGAACTCCAGGGTAATAATTTAACTTATTTACCGATGCGGGCGTTTTGCAACGTATCGAGCGTGGACGTAACGTTTACGTTGAACGTTAGTAGGAACTATATCCACCGCTTCGACGGAGAATCAACAACGTCAATTAACATATTCGACGGCTCGTACAACCAGCTCTACGAAGTGCCAAACAATTTCTTCATCGCTGTAGAGCTCTCGATCCGACAAATTATTTTATCACACAATAAAATCACGATAATACCGAGTGAGGCCTTCGGTGAAGCTGTCAATTTAGAAATATTAGATTTACATAACAATAATATCCACACTGTGAAGAGAAAATCGTTCAACGATCTTATTTCGCTCCAAATTCTGGATCTTTCTCAAAATTATATATCCCAGTTGTCCGTCGAACAGTTTTACAATTTAAATAAATTACGATATCTTAAGATAAGCTACAATAATTTAAGATTGTTACCGAGAGATCTTTTCAAGAATACGATTATCGAACATCTAGATATGAGCAACAACGAAATATCTCTGTTCCCTGTGACTGCCCTTTCCCAAATTGGTTTCACGCTGCGTTATCTCGATTTATCGTACAATCGTATAGAGTATCTAGACAGTATTATATTCAGAAACACTCAGTTTCTGTTGAGCTTAAATTTAGGTCACAATCTACTAACAGTTCTATCAGATAACACATTTTCCAGCATCGGCGGACTTCGCCAGCTGGACCTCAGCTCAAACCCGGTTAAAGCAAACTTCAAAGAACTGTTTCACAATCTACCTAACTTGAGGCATTTGAACATTGCAAATATAAGCCTAAAGTCGGTGCCTTATCTACCTTTGATGAATTTAACCATTCTCAATTTGACATCCAATTACATTAGCAGTTTTAGGGAGAGTGATGTAAAGCGATTAGTGGGTATCCGCCATTTAGATCTAAGTCATAATCGTCTTACCTCTTTAGTGCCAAAGATGTGGGTACATTTGAATAGTCTCAACACTCTCGACTTGTCGTATAATCCAATCGTGAGAATAACGCCAAATAGTTTTAAATGGTTAAATAGTTTAGCACATTTAAATTTAAATGGACTTAAATATTTAGACATAGTTGACCATGATTCCTTCCGTCCCTTAATATCCTTGCGTTCCTTGCACATTCAATCGTGGTCCAGTATAAATCACTCCACATTCCGTATCTCGAACGTGACATCGTCGCTCCCCTCCTTGTACAAACTGGTGGTAGATTGGACGGATGACTTTATGAATACGCAGCTTCATGGAATCGATGCAGCCAACATCCGATATCTAGAAATACGGGGTTCCAAACTGCAAAAAATATACGACGACGCTTTTCAACCGTTCGAAGGAAGCCAAGAGATATTTATCAGAATCACAGATACGTCTCTGAAAAAACTTCCGACGTCGTTCATGCGGCACTTGGGTCAGATACCACAACTGGGGCTCGACTTGAGCTATAATCAGCTTACGACCCTCAATCCCGGCATATTTTACCCGAATTTCACAAGTTGGAGTCACGTAGCCACCAAATTACTTTCAGGTTTGTAAAAATTTATTTCGGTTAAAATCACACACAACATTTAAACTACTATGTATCACGTCATTAAATAATTAGGAAATTTAAACAAACATTTAGCATGAAAATTAATTTAATCAGTAAATATTTACCTGCTAATACCTGCTAATATACAAAGGTTCTTAATAAGTAGGTACTTAATAGGCTCCTGTACGTTTTAGTTCGCACAACTCCTTTGCCCAACAGGCACCTAATTAACTCAGCGATATCTCAAAAGTGAGTTAGATACTCGATTAAATATTTACGATAGCTCGGACGAGCCGCGAGCGAAGGCATGTATTTTATTAAAATTTACAGTCTCTCGCCGCGCACCGAACCTAGCACCGCAACTCTTCGTAATGAGTTTTAATTCTTAATACGCCTCTCGAAACTTTTCTAGACGAGGCTGAATCGTCAAACCGTAATTTGCGAGATGAGGTTTGAGGTGACTTAAAGATTAATTTGTGTACAGGTGGTTTGATACTGACGGGGAATCCGCTGCGGTGTGAGTGCGAGCTGGCGTGGCTCGGGGCGTGGCTGCGGCGCTGGCTGCAGGAGAACGAGGCTGGTGCGGAACTGCGGCGCGCCGTACGCAGCGCCTCCTGCAAGGACCAGCTCGGGAGACGCGTCTCCCTGCTACAGCTCCGCGCCGATGAGGCCGACTGCCACGCATCCGCTCTCTCCAGCGACGCTCAGCCCAACTACACAGACCTCATCTACACTCTCCTTCTCACCATATGGACTCTAGTTCTGAGATGATATCCGTCTATGCACCAGTGATTTAAGGACTCTTAGGTAATTGTACATATACTTCCAACGCGAATTAAACTGAACATAGTTTACTTGTTAGACATTTTATACACGATACGAATCCGTAGGCATGTGAAAGTGTATAGGATAAATGATGACGATTATACTAAATTTTACTGTATAGTTAATATAGGTAGAATGTTTTCAGAATTTTTGCAAACTGTAATGAAATATTTGCCTCGAATATAAAAGATAGGTTAGGTAGGTAGTAAATTGATTATTCACTGACTTCTCGATCTTCCATGTACATAGACATTCCACAGGCACAATGTAGGTTGGTACCTATGTAATTAATGAGTCAATCCTGCAAATACCTATACTTGATAAACTATAATTATAATTGTAAAAAGAAGAGAATACATATTTTTTGAAAATAATAACGTGGTTTCTCTTCCAGTCCTTTGAATTTAGTGTTGTTTATTTGAAATTTTAGCGTACCCGCAGTAGTCTACTCGTGAAATTTATGGCTTGTAAATGGTAGTCCACTGTAGGTAGCATAAAAAGCAAGCCGAGTAAAAAGTTGCCTTCCCACATGCACTGTTTTCAACCTGAAAGTGAGCTATAAATTGTATAATTTACGTATGCACTCCGAAGATAAAGCATTCAACTATCTCAGATGCTGCAAGAGTCGTAGACGTTATGTAGATTATCTGTGAACTTCGAGACTTTATGAAAGAGATCAAACCTCGTAAGCATTTGCCGTTGCCAAAACGTAGTAACGACGTAAAAGTTTGCGAAAAGTATTGTATAGACCGCGATAGAATTAATAGGTTATCCTGGTAATTAATTGTGTGAATGAAAATTTGCTCCCTTTGGAGTTGAGATCCTAGGTCCGTGGAGTAACGAGCGTCTTCGGATTTATTTTAAATATCTGAGTGTCTGGTCGAAGCGACGCATGATCAGAGAGCTGGTGAGTATTAATCAAGCACACACAGCGCATCTGCCACACAGCGGGCGATGAGCCAGCGTCTTGGGGACGCTTCCGACTGCTATTGATATGGATCATTTATAGAAATAGAAATAGAAATAGAAAATCTTTATTTGTGTCACATGGATAAAATTAGCATAACATAATTACAACTAAAATTTAATTATGTCTAACACAAAAAGGTCACCTTTTTTAAGCTACCTGTAGAGTTTTTGCCACAGTTTGCACTTACCAGGATAGATTAACAGTAAATACTAGTTCTTATTTATTTCTATTATTTGATTGTAAGTTTCTGTGTCGGTAATTTATTTATTTAGCCATGATAATAGTTTCCAAAAAAGTTTCTTAAAATAAATGGAATATATTTATGAGGCAGTAGAAAGGTGAACAGTGAACCTTAAACTCAACCTCAACGGCATGTATTGATCCACTGCTGGACGCAGGCCTCCCCCTAATAAGCGACTTATTGGCATTGGCATGGGAGTAATGCCCATAATCCCCACGCTGGGCATGCGGGTTAGGGATCGCAGTTCAGTGTTAGCATTGTTCTGCAGGGGGCACTGCTGCCCGCCCCTGATAGATATCCCTTAGTCACCTCTTACGACCCACGGGAAGAGTTGGGATGGTGCAAATTCTAAGCCACACAGCTAAACGAAGAACAGTGAACGGTGTGGTATAATAGGAGGATATATTTTGATACCCACCTTTCTTTTGTGCACGTAAATAAGGGTTAGTTGCGGTGTGTATTGAATCGGAAGTCGTTTAGGGTCGATAGGCCGGAGTAGTGTAAATCAAAAGGTTACCGATGAATGCCTGCATTTAATTTCCGACTGGGCTTTCATTTCAAATCGCTATTGACAATTGGTAAAGGAATCACCAAATCCAATCAACCCAATGTTATTATTCAACATGATTAAACTAAATTTTGGTTTGATTTGGTGTAACATAACCATGTAAGTGCTTTTACGACTTTTGAATACAAACAAATGTAGGCTACACAAAGGATATGTAGAGTACGTACTTACATTAGATATATTTTATCTATTACTAGTTACTAGTACGGCGCGTTTAGTGGTCATTTATAACTATCAAATGGGAACTTAATAAGGCGCATGCATTAAGGAATAAAAAGTAGCCTACGTTTGATTCCAGTATATTCAATATAGTTCAGTAATTTTGGCGTGAAGAGGTAACAAACATCCATCTATACATACATCCAAAATGTCGCATTTATAATATTAGTGTGGTTCAGAATGTTCAGTTAAAGTGTTGAATAACTATCACACATAAATTTAAATACAAATTTTCGGATCCAAGTTTTTCTCTTTGCATTTCCGTAGTAATGTTTTTTTTTACACCATCAGGAAGTAGAGATCGATTTAACGTACAAAAAGCTCGCCGACTTTTTTATGAAGCTTGATTTCTGATATTTAGACAGGAATATGAAAAGGTAAGTTTTCACCAAACTTCGTATAAATAAAGATTTTTTTGTAAAAATAAAAAACCAAATAGGTTACACATATAAAAAGGAACAATATTAAGGTTAGGTGAAAAACAACCCAACATTTTTGCATTTCTAACTACAGTCGCTAGCGTGTGTAGATTGTGATTGTGTCTCTCCAACTACACGTTGATAATCACCGTGAGCATAAAATAGTCGAGCACATAACACCTGCAAAAAATACTTAGTTAAGCTTATTTACCTAGTTGTTTTAATGGGTAACAAAACTGTCAAACCTAAATAAAACAAATTCCTAAGCTTAGATTCTAATGAGACTCTCTATGTAGATTTCAATTCTGTGTGTTGCCGCAACAAACCACACATTTCATTTCATTTATTCCACCATAGGTACATCTATATATACACCTGATATCGTTATAATCCAATTTTAAATATAATCAATTATTATTATTATATTGTAGGAATACAAAACAAACAAAATATATTTTTTAAGGAAACACCATAAGGGATTTTATGCAGAAGAGAGTAAATATAGAATAAAAAATATAAACAGACAGACGTTAATTTTGCATAAACACATACATAACATCTAGTTATAAATGTTTGGCTGTAAAAGGGCCTAAAATAATAATAAAAATGCCAGTTAAACAATAATCAAAATTAAATTATTAATAATTAATTAATGTCAACAAATGTGAAAAGAGCAGCTTATTCAAAGTAAACTAAAATAAAATATGATATTATAATAATATTTGCTGCTGTAACAAATCCTCAAAAGCTTCTTTTGATATTCTATAAAGTTTCACAAACTTGGTGTTACTGTTATATTGAAGTGGATTATGTAGAACACGCATCTCACCTCGAAATTTGTTCTGTTTACGTCGTTCATCTTCTGCTTCGGCAGTATCTATCATTTCCATAACAAAACGTGCTCTATTAAACATTTTTGCTTCGGAATCGCAATATCTACAACAAACTATGTAATTTCACGAAGAAAAATGTCGGTGAGTGTGAACTACAGTAGTAATAGTACGTTAATATGACACCTGTCAATTTTATAACTCATGGTACCAAATTCTAAGCAAATGAGACCTAAACTACAGTCGCTGTAGTATAGTTTAATACACTGTGACGTAGGATAGATACTACGCGACTCATACAGCTCATTTTAGTACCCAACTATCCGCTAGAGGCGCTTTAGAAGTTTTCATACATTTTTTTATTACAGTCGCTAGTGAGTATATTTTGTAAAAACTCATGGTAGACACACAGGTCTATGTTCGTTTTAGAATGTGACCCCAAAAATCAACATGAAATGTGAATACAGTTGAAACCTCAAGATTTAATAAATCATTTCAGACATCCAAAAGGCGTTTGGGCATTGAATTTTTTATTGGGTTACTTTCCCAATTTCACCGAAAAGGGTTAAAGAATGAGTAATGTGAATAATTTATATCATTCAATTGAAAAGTAGTTTCTCTGTAGTTATTTTCAACTTGGTTGACACACCTTTAAAACTCATATCAATTATTAGAAGTAAAAGCAATACCTTTTATGTAACTGTATCTATTGATTTCGGTATATCTTATTCGATTGAAACTTGTCATGACCATTTGCACAATGTATGGTAAAGTGACCCGCCGATTGGTAAACAGCCTATATCTAGATAAGATAACTTATAATCAAATAAATTTAAATATATTGTCACATATTTATTTATGTATAAAGTCGTCTTCTCAAATATTGTTAATAAGATTGTATACATTAAGTTAAAGATTTTTTTTTTTGTCTTGGTTCAGTCTTGAGCCCTTGTTTATTTATTTATAAATAACTATGTGACACGAGATTTGATGATCATTGATAAGTAATCACTCAGCGTACGAACAACCGTTTTTACTCGTAAGTACATATACAAGTACCTACCTACCTATAAGTAAATAGCCTCCGTAAAATGAGAATCCTGATCGTGACCTATCGACCTGGTTATATTGGGGCACAGCACCACAGGGACATTTATAATTGAAAAGGGCCATAAAAGGAATAGACATGGAAAAATAATTATACTAAAAGCTCGGGAGCAGAAACCTAATATTCAGTCTGAACTCACACTTAGCAATAAAAAGTTATAGGTACCTACGAAAATATAGGGATTTCCTTAAGCTTGACCTACAGCAGCCGGCCTAGCACGGGGATTGTTGTCTAGGGTAGAATAGAAAAAAAATACGTCACTTTGTGCCGTAATTTTTGTCTTCGTGCTAGGCCTACAGCACATCACTCAATATAGTTATCTAGTAAATGCTCTGAAGGTAGGTATTATGGTAATGATAGTTGAGCTAGGTACCTCTTGATTGTTGCTTTCAATCCTTCTTTCTGCGTGAATACTATTTCTAACCAGAGAGCCTAGACAATATAACAATCGATATCGAAAGCGATAGTAAAAAAGCCATAAAATGTATGGGGAAGTATATGCCTTAGATATGTCACGTGGCGAATGCCGGTTTTGTGATTTTCTTTGTCAATAGAGCGTTAAAAAAAGATTTGGTGTAAAATAAATCATCATCATCATCATCAACCTATATTAGTCCACTGCTGGACATATCCTCTCCTAAAGAGCGCCATAGCACCCTGTCTTCAGCTTGACGCATCCAGCATCTGGCATCTGTCTGCAGTCTTTCGCAAATCGTCATCCCACCTGGCCGGAGGTAAAATAAATGTATAATATTAATTTTGCATTGATGGAGCAAAAAAAATATAATCTCTATGTAATATTGGACAATCCACACAGTAGAAATCAAATAATATTTATCCCAAAAAAAATCACTATGACGGGACTTAAACCCGCGTACTTCCCTCAGGGACTGAGATCCTTGATTTCTTAGAAATTACAAACAGTGTAAGCTATAATAACCAAAAATACACACAGTATCATCTGGTAAGGTAGTCTTGTCTTCTAATTTGAGCCATTTATTCCAATGGAGGTAGCACTAATCTTTCATACATTTATGAAATTGTAATCAAGCCGTAATCTGTATCTGTCTCTCTATGTAATAAGCTTACTCTTTCCATCAGCAATGCTCCAGTAATACAATGATATACTCAATTAGAGCAGTGATATATCTCGCCAGTGACAGTTCTAAGTCTCCTAATACGCTGGGATTAAATCAAGACACATTCCTGTGGATGCTCTAGAGCCAGGCGCCACAGTACATGTAGAAAGCAGACCAACCACTAGCACATTTGTCAAATCAAATCAAATTATTTATTTGCAAACATGGGTCACAGAGATGTCGGTCGTTGTTCACAAATTAACTTAAAACGCTTTTTTTGTAAATGAAATAAAAAGTATCCTATGTTTATACTTTATTAAGTTTTCATTCATTTATTTGACGAAGCTTGGGTCCAGCTGTCTCGAAACCGAGATACGCGGAGGTATTAGTATATTTACGCAGCATTGGAACACAACTGGTTAATATATACATATATGTATATATTTTTTTATATATTTAACCAGTTATTTATATATATATAATGGTTTTTACCAGCCGAAACTACTGAATGGATCGGGATGAATTTCGCATAGATGAAGCTCTTGACCAGTTTTAAAACATAGGCTACATTTTATTATCTTAAGGGTCACATGGGACATTTCCATAGAAACAACGCGTGCGACACCGCGAGTCGAAATTGTTTCAGTATCAGTGTGACGGACCAAATTATTGTCTACAAATGAATCATTATTTTCTTACTTCTATATTACAACGAGCCTGAACTCTTTTTGCTCCCGTATTTAGTTGTCTATTTCTAATCCCGGTAAAATGCGATAGAAGCCGCGAAAAATCCAGTATACAGATTTTTACACATGTCTGTTAACGAGCCGCTTTGCCCCAACCCTAAAAACCTAATGATACAGAATATTAAGTAGGAAGGTAATTAATTATACTCATTCGTTTAAGTCATCAATCACCTCGCTTCAAAGACAAGTTTTTTTTATGCAAGACTGTGTATATTAGACCTAATGGAATGATGTATTTTCCGTTATTTTGTACAAAACACTATAGAGCCTCGAGATTGGTTATACGTGGACCAAAATTGAAGCTAAGTTCAATTAACACATTACTTCTTATTCGATAATAATTTTGACTATTTACTTGTTAGTATATTAGTTTAAAATTTGAATTGTTTATGAGCAATGTGTGTAGGACGCCCTCCATCCTTAATGATGACCTGTTCAAGGACATCATGAAGGTTAGAGGGCGTTTGCCGAGTCGCGCAAGTCGTCGCTGATGATAAAAAATTAGAATTTTGATTTATTAAGAATTCACCGACACCGTGTGTACTTTAATACTACGCAATTTCCATACAACTATGAACCGTGACGTCTCGATAATATCGAGTTCTACTGTATTTATGTTTACTGTGTTCGAAAAGAGTTGGCATGTCGTCGTCTCGCTGGCACAAACATCCCTACGATTTCACGACCTCAATTTATTGCCATCCCTAGATAACTATCTAAATATTTGGTTTTATTAAGTTAATCCTATCCCTGTTTCTTGTATCTATTATGTTGGCTTAGAAAGAAGCTACGAGAAGATTATAAAAATAAGTTATTGTAATTATTTATTTATTTATTATTTATTTATTTATTATTTATTTATTTTGCATTAACAACGATCATTATCATCCGCATATAGGTACTAGACTACTGCTGAATTTTGGCCTATGTCCTATTCCATTGTAAATGCAATAATAAATAGGGCGCTATGGCGCCCTGTCTTCAGCTTGATGCATCCAGCATCTGCCTGCAGTCTTTCTTAGATCGTCATCCCACTTGGTCGGAGGGCGTCTACGTTTAGCACTACGGTCTCCGCTCAAGAACTCGTTTACCCCAGCGGTTGTCGGACAATCAAATAGAACCATTTTATTAAATAATAGTTATAAATATTACAAACATGATATGAAAACAGTTTACTTAGGTAACCGTAACCTACATTAAGTTTATAAGGTACGCCATAATTAAATGCCATCCAATTCGGTTGGCAGTTTGACCTTTTATTCTACCCCTAACTCTACAATACTTCGTATATTAAAGAAATTAGCATGGTTACCTTGGGAATAAGTATTTATTGTGTGGTCACTGTTAGGCGGGGTATTTACTCGATTCATGGCCAGCGATTTAGGTAGAAACGTTTTATTATAACAGAACTCTTTTCAAAGCTACTTTCTACAAGATGCTAGTCTTTGACGAACGGGCAAATGTAAACCTTCGAGACAAATGTTTGTACGATCTGCAGATATTTGTCCCGTGTGTTCTGCTTGTTTCTACGCATAATAAAAATTATATATCACCGTAGTGTTGTATCAGGTTTATGAGTTATCTAGTATCCCATAACACAAGCTTTGCTTTAGCTATCTATCTATATGCATTGTTTATTTTTATAATAGTCTGGCTATGGAATTTTGTGACCGTAAATAATTGCATATATTTAAATGGCTCTATATTTAAATGACAAAATGAATTTTACAAAACAAATTATCGATAATTTGGTTTTGTGGTGATCTTGTTTTACCATTTTACGCAAGAGAGAGTCAAATTGGATAAAATGGTAAAAGTGGAGTGCGCACGATAAAAACCTGGACACACTTTTCAGTATCACACCTCTGGTATGAGCTGATGTTTTTATAATACCTAATGTTTCCCCAAGTTTTCAAAAATGATTTTGCCCAGTATGTGATATAACAAGGCTGCTAATGAAGCGGTCGTCAGGCGTCAAATTGACGTTAGTCGGTGGTTTACACGAAAAATTTATCGCTTTGCCCTAGTTTACATTTGAATGTTGAACTGAACATGGTAGTTTCACGATATTACGCGGGAAAGGTTAGTAACTAATGTTTCAAATGTAATGGACGCTAAACACCGAACCCATCGACTCAGTCCGGGGGGTTGGAGTGTCATTTTGGTGTATGATTATTGTAGGCAGGCAACAGTGCTTTCTCAACATCGGCGACCCGTGGTCGACTTTGGAGAGTAGACCTCCTTAAAACTTTCATGGCAATGTATGTCCATCTTCATTGATTAAAAAAAATTACATTGATTTTTGAATTAGTGAAATCAGTTCAATTTTATATACATCTTATTTTGATTTACACATTACTTTACATCCCTACAATTTAATTTTGGAAGTATTAATAAGCTCAAAATCTTTGTGCATCTTTTTTAATTTGTTTGCTTGGTAAAATTAAAGTTAGTAATTATTATTTATTTTTGTGTGACATAATTAACTGATATTCAACTTAAGCTGGAGACCAACTGGCTCCCCACACAGTGCTTAACTTGTTCAGGACTCATCACTGTCTACAAAACTATAACCTCCCACTAAAACAATTTTTAATTTAAAGGTTTTCTTTTAATAAGGTTAGAAAATATTACAATTACATTGAAAACAAGAAAAAAGCCATGGAGTGTTGAACTCATGTCAAACCTTCCTTGTCCTTTCGGAACAAAGGTAGTTGATCTACGATTGACATGACATTGGCGCGCTCTTGCGTACTGCTAACGGATTCAAGAGAACCATAGGTGTTTTCCTCTCTGCGGGCGGACATTTAGATCATCACACTACAGTGCCAATCATTGAGTTTTGTAGTGAATCGTTTTTAAGTCTCATCGTTCTTTCTTGCCACCTTACTTTATTGGCTATGCTTGATTTTATTTCTGCTGTATCCAAACCAAATGTACCTAAATATCAATGAAGGAATCTTAGTGCGATTTGATTGAGTTAATTTATGAAATAGGAACTTAACTCTTAGGACGCATGTACAATGTACATGGACGGCACCTTTCGACGGCTGTCGTCGACTGCCGTCATCTACAGTCGACAGCAGCCATCGACGGGGAAGTTACCTTCAAGTAGTATCGTCTCGCTCATTATTTCCGCCCATTATGGATCCAAACGATACTACGAAAAATGACTAGCGTTGTTTCGCCCATTAAGGAACATTTTTACAATACATTGCTGGTTTTGAAAAATGATTTTTTTTACTGATTTTGAGGTTAAATTTAATAGCACAATTCTAATTGGCAACTAACCATTTCTATTTGTGACAATAACGCCTATTATTTTCAGTTTTTTAAATTGACTATTTTCAAACAACTAGTGCTTATTAGAGGAATATACAGTGACAGCTGTCAAATTGACACTGTGAGATGTGGCATTGCAGTCGGCAACGTGCCGTCCGTGTATAGGAGCCCTCACTTAAACCACACTCAGGATCAACTCACTTTTCAATCCTTCAGTTAAAAATTCTGAAGACTACCTACGAGCGTGCGAGTTTCTGAATTTCAAAATGAATAACTTAAATGAGATATGATGTGAAAGCTGCGGATACTTTAATATTGCAACTGGATACGTGACCACGTGTTTTTTCATCATACCTAACGGTAAATGGTTGAAGAAGGTAAATGCTTACAGGAAGGTTTACTTGTACCTTTTATGAAATTTGTGAGTAGAGACAACTAGCCCCAATGATTTTGAACCGTAAGTAGCTGCTCAGATCTTTTATTAGTAAACAACTAACTACATACATAAATAAATGAATCGTTTGTAGGTTAACCTACACCAGTTTTATAGCCAAAAAAGTAGTATTGTATATCATAGAATAAATATATAGTATGGTTCATTATAATGTAAACGGGTTAACTACGAACCTTGTTAGTGTTGAAAAAACACCAACGTTCGTAGCTAACCCGCTTACTTTCATAATGTATTCGTCAAGCTACTAAAGTTTCTACAGTAAAATATATTTTGGTTACAACGACTTATAACATGAACCAAATTAACTTAACAACTGTTTATCAATATAAACATTTGCTTGCATCACGAGTTGGGGGTAAGATTGTAAACAAGTTTTAAGCATTCGATTTCAAGTTGCCAAGGAAACGTCAAATTGAGTTTATGACAAAACAACGCAAACAAAACACGGCTTGAGCCATCCATGACGACGACACTCCGTTCGATAACACGGCTTTTAGAATTAAAAATTCATGCAAATGCTTTAACGGGCATGGTACAGTATAGCGCATTGGGTGTCTATACACCCGCCACAATCCTGAGGGACCAGGAAGGATGGCGCGCCTCAATTACATTCCATACGCTCACAGCAGAAATGCTCCTTCCTACAGAAACTGCTGCCATCCAATTTAATACGTATCGTCGAAAGTTTCATAACATAACCTACATTATTGCGGAGTTACGGAGTAACCGTTGGGGGAAACTGTTTATTTGATCCACAAAAATGTGGATATCTTCATACCGCAAATTGCTTTGAGACCTTCCCACGCAAGGGAAAATAAGTTTAATGGGGTCATTTTCGACAACTTTTCTAATTTAAATTCATACCGGTGTTGTGGTGATTTACAAAATTAACCTGACCCTTTTATTAATGGTATTCGGCATAAAACTCGTTTCTTTATGCTAGAAAACAAGAGTGACAAAACGGACAGAGATAAAACTACTAAATGCAATCAAGATGAATCCACAGAGGCTACTAATCGTTTCGATTCCAATAAAGAAATGTGAATTGAAAGAAGGATCGTCCGCTCCCGAATGTAATTGTCCGCGCTCGTACAAAACGATTTCTATTGCTTATTGCCTCCGAGGGTTTCTTGCAATTTTCTTAATGTTATACTCTGACAACTGAATTTTATCATACTGCTTTCAGAATTGAAAATTTTAAAATTTGTTTTCTTATTACAATTGCTTGGCTGTTGGTAAAATGCGTGTTTTGAATTTTGATCAAAATACCTACTTATTTGGAATAACAAAGACGAGTTCACACATATAAAGTTGAGGGTTTGCTAAGTTATTAGAAGCTCAAAACGCTCATTCACGCAGTTTTTAAAATAAAAGCAACAGAGACTCTGTGATCTAAAATAAAAACAAAATTTGGATTCTACGTGAGTTCGAGTAATAATTCTTATTCCGACATCAGCAAGATTTGGAACGAACGAAGAGCTTTAAAAACGTTTAGTAAACATTGAAAAACGGACAATTACTCATTCGGGCCAAACTATCAGCTCCACAATGGCTCTTCACTTCCACTAAACTTGATGGCCCGGAAACCAAACGAAATGAACAACCAATGACTTTCGATTTCTTATAATTCTTTGCACAGTACAAGAACACAAACTTTCTTTGCTGATCAACGACTTTGCAATCTCTTTTAGTTATGTATCGAAAAAGTTTGGCGGTACAATCGACTTTCAAATTAGTAACTGGTTTCTTACATTTATGTATAAGGCCGTTTTCTTTCTTATTACAATTACGGACCTAGTCTTGCTTTTCTGTTCCAAACAATGGATTTCTCGAGTCCACTTCTCGTAATAGGGGAATTTTTCATACGCAACAGAAGGAATTCGATAAGCGAATGTGAATAAGATGATTTTATCGACAAGAATGCGATGTGACATTCAACGAGTAAGTATATTCCGCTACAGAGCACAGGCTATTGAACGTTTCATAATAGGAAAATATGTCTCTCGGACGATTTTACATGACTAGCTTTAAAAAGACTTACTTTAAAATATGACTAATTTATTTGCAACTCAACAAAAACATGTTGTATAAACTTTGGGTTTAGTTTACGTTGCGATAACTATTATTAGATTTTTTCGGGAGAGGATGACCGAAGAAAATATAGATATGTATGTAGATTGTGTGAAAGATGACATGGGTAATAGACGTGTGAGAATGTTAATGGCGGCTGGCTGATAGAATAGAATAGAATATCGTTTGTTTCGACACACACATAGATACAAAGAAAAATAAAAACATACAAAACTAAAACAAAGAACAAGGAGGTCGGTACTAAATAGAGGATTAGAAATACATTTTGTGCCGATCCCACCTAGCGTGGGACATTTATCCCACGCATAAAAAAATATTATTCATTTTCTTTTACCTGCCGCTGATACCAAACCTTTTGAGAAACGTCTGGCTGTTTTACGAAACATCGTTTAAGAGTAGTTTGGACAGATTAGACTATAGCGGAGTTGGCAAAAATCGCAAGGCGAGCTTCCATTGGGATTAAACCTAACACTGATCGAGTGTACACCAAACAGCAATCCATATTACGAGGCCATCACACCACACGCTATGAATTAGGTTGCGGACCTTATTGACCGATTAACGCAAAAGTTGGTGTAATCCGTGGATTAACTCATGCTTGCGAATCGGTCCGGCGGATTATGATCGCGATAGGGATCCGATTAAACGAACCATCCAATCCAGGGGTCAACTTGAATAAAGGGTCAACTGAAAGTAGGGGTACAATAGATGAAATTTCGTATAATAGGTATCTTATCCGGAGCATCGGTGAAAAGAAATCACTGAAGGGAAATTGTTGTAATTTTTTCCGTGAAGTTTTTGGAAGGAACGCCAACTTTTTCAAACTCGGCGATAAACAAGCTTTTGAATGGAAAATTTCGGGGAATAAACTTACGCACAGTTCTACGAAATTTTAACCAGAGAGGTTAATAAAAGTCTCTTATTTGGCTTAGTCGGTTAACCGACTAAACTAAGCTACTGGAGGGAGATTGAGCAGCTATCTCATAATAATATTTAGTTTTTGCTGTCGTCTATTTCAGCACACTTCCATATGCGCCTTTGAACTCTACTTGGCGCCGGAAATTTGATATTCGTAACTACTTGATTATATTGTGCGACCGCTTCCAAGAGAAGTTTATAAAATTCTAGTTGCAGGATGTGTTTCGATGCGAAAAGTACAGGACAGATGAGACTAACAAAATGAGGCAATGTATTCGTAACCGTGAATTTTTGGAACACCTTACGGTTCCAAAAATTCACGGTTTGTTCTCTGAAATGTCCAATCGAAACTCAACTTTCACGCTTCACTAAATTTTGCCGGCTTTTACTACAACAGGGTGCTAAAATAAATGATTGATATATTTACAAAAGGGCGTGTGTTGAATTTTGACAAGTTAGCTGGTTTGCAGCTGGAATCATATTACGTAGGTAATACATACATTATTGCACACATCGTTGCATAACGTCTTTCTAGGAAGAAGGTAACGTCAGCAAAGAAAACAGCTATAGGCGAATTGATTAAAAAAACAACAGACATAGCGCGTTCAGCCACTATTAGAATACGTAATTAATTAACGCGTGCGAAGCGGCGGGGCGCAGCTAGTCAAGATATAAATCAGAGGTTGGTTTTCGTGACCAAAAAAAATAATCTGCGACCTTACTTATAATAATTCCCCCTTTTGTACCAGTGACATTCTAAGAAAGTCTTGTACCTACCTTAATAATAGAGTTAGCAAAAGAAAACTTCAGCTCAGACTCTTTGTATCGTCATCACTTATTTAAATATTACAAATTCAAATCTTGCGCCAATCACTCGTATTCGAATCGATCAAGCAGCGTTTGTTTCGTTATCCTTCTGTTTTGTATTGGCACCAATGGGCGGCCTCGGGCCATACGATTGACCAATCAGAACGCTCTTAAGCATCATACCTCATACATCAAACCAATTGTGTTACGAGAACCCCGAAGACAGACCTTCCTGCGTCGCCGCCGACGTAGGACAAAAGACGCTTGCTTGCTTCCTTAGACGAAGAAAACACTAAACTTTTCCCTAGTTGAAATTAACGATAGCTATCGATTTCCGTGCGTGTTCATGGACCAACTCCTAGCCTTGTGAAAGACGTTCCCTCTGTGAATTGTGCTGACACCCCGCTGTTCCCCTGGATGGAAGAAGCCGTAGCCGAGACAAACAAAGAGACTCCCTTCATTCCTTAGGTCCAGTCGTATCTATCCAGAGGTAAGCCAGTTTATTAACTAGAATATAACTTAATAACCGCTGCAGTGACGACTCGAATACCTACCAATCCGTAAAGTCATTGCCCCCTGATGTACGAGGCGTGGATCTGCGCACACTCTTATTTCATTTATCGAGTGTTCAGATGTTTTTTATTTTTGCTGCTGACTGTTCTGTCAAACTCTAACAATAATAAGGGCGCAGGACCTTCGTAAAGTGGTAGCGTCATTACTGTATTGGCTGAAGGCGGACTGACATCCGGAAACACTCAACTCAGCAAACATTGCCCGGCCCGATAGACTCGAACAAATGCTATTATAGAGAAGATGGGCCGGGATCATACAGAATTTTTCACGTAATAGTACTCGTAAAGGTTTTATTTGTTTTTATTTTGTATAACCGAGACAAATAGCCGCACTCAGAGATGTTAAAGATATAAGCATTGCAATCTCTGAGTGCGGCGCTTACCACTACTTGCACAAGGTTGTTTTAATATCTCATCGTATTTAAATTTCATTTATTTCTATGGTTCACCAATTATATTATAAATAATTATACATATTTTCTCTTAATGATAAGTATAGGTACTTATATATATAATTATTTATTGGTATTAATAAGACTAAGTAGATACACTATTGCATTTTTACAGTTAAATAATAAAAAAATAAATATATTTGGTAGTTGTGGAAGAAGGGCCAAGAAAACAATTCAAACAATATTTTACTAATGATGACGTCCTCCTAGCATTTGACTTGTCTAAGTGCAAATTTTGTAAGACTCTGACTCTGACTCAGCTAAATTTCAACCACAGTAGTCCAGTCATCATTGGACATTATTAAAGTGCACAAGTGTGCGCAAACACAGGTGCACTCTCATAATCCGATGGAATGGTAGCTCACGGCCGAGGAATAGTCTGAGGCAGGACAGGAAGCACGGTATAACATGCTTTTCGAGGAAGTGAATCCCCGATTCGGGTTCCTATTCTGATATTTGTTATCTTTTTCGAATACGACACCCGACTTATAAACTACTAGCTGCGCCCCGCGGTTTCGCACGCGTTGTTCTTATGGAAACATTAAAAGGTGATTTTCATCTCACGGGAACTGATTTATGGGATAAAAAGTATTTGAGAGTATAGATTAAGAGATAGAGAAAGATAGAGTTTAGAATTACTTGTATGCAAATTTTCAGCCAGATCCGTCCAGTAGTTTTGGCGTGAAGAAGTAACAAACATCCATCCATCCATCTATACATCCATACAAACTAGTGTGACTAGTTTCGGCCCGCGACTTCGCACGCAATCCATTCAAATTATTAAGAGTTATTTTCTATCCCATGGGAACTGTAATGTGATAAGAAGTAGTCTGTGTTTGATTCCAGGCATAAAGTTAGATTTATGCAAAATAGTTATTTAGCCCGATCCATTACGTAGTTTAGGCGTGAAGAAGTAACAAACATCCATCCATCCAAACTTTCGCATTTATAATGTACCTCTAAGTGTTATAGTTGTTCACGAGAAACGTGAACGTTTCCTGTGAAAGTGAGGCTTCGAAAAATTTGTTTCTATTGAACGCCTACGTACCAAATAAGCACACCCCTTTCTTTCATGCTCACAATGGATAATCTATAAATAGTGGAGTTACAATATACTTCGTAAATAGTTCGGTTTACCGCAACGATGTAAGTAAAATTCGGGTGATTGCGGAATAGCTTCTCGAAAGTGGAACGCTCAAATTAGGTCCTATTAGGCCCACCAACCTCAGTTATAGTCGGCCCGGCGCCGCTGGCGATTTTTTAAAATATATCTACATACATACAATATTACACGGTAAACACATCAACACACTTTCACACTTATCTAAACATTACGCTGATATTATAAATACTAAATTTTGGGATTTTGTTACACCTCCGCAAAGAGACGAAACGGATCAAGCTTAAAATATCCATACGTACTATACGTAGACAAGGTATACCTAATAATTATATTATCGGGCAAGATTTATGGTTCCTTTTAATATCTCGAAAATTTCGTACAAGGCTGTGGGCAGAGCTTAGTGTATTCACCTCCTTATAGACTTTTGTCTATAAATAGGTATAAGACGAGAAAGTAACACAAGTACGTCATTATTTTATCGTTCGCGACATCGTACCGCTGCTCGTCTGTATAAGCACTTACCTATATTGAACTTTGTGATTCATCAATATTTCAGTGAAATTTTATTGAGCGCTGCCAAAATCAGTAAACCTGCTCATAAAACAATAATATTCATGATATTGGGAATTAATACCCGGTAAATACTGCAATGTTATTTGAAGGTTCATTTTCGCAGTAATAAAAGAAACGAAGAAAGGAAAATAACAATATTTTCTGTCTTTATGGCATTGTGAGCAGTTTTCGGCTTACGTTGGACGAATACCTTTTCTTAATAAAAAGAGTGTTAGATTTTCGTCAGTGTGGGTATAGTCGACACAACCATTATGTTGCTTGAAGTCTTTAGTGACCCGAAGGCCCGCCTGTAACGCAGATTCGAATCTCGCCGCAGGACAAATGTTTACCGGTTGTGGGTGTTTTCGTGATTGGGCGTATTATCAGTGATCGAATGCCAATAACAACGCTCTATTGACTTTAGTACTGGATACCAACATTGTGAAATAGTCCCTCAATATTATTTATTTAGTACTGACAATAATGCTAGCAAGGCAATTATTTGATTCAATGTTATATTTAGGCGTAATAGCATGGATCGTAATTTAATGTTTATCGACAACAATCATTACTTTTTCTATTATAAACGAACGAACGATCAGCAAACCGAACGCTGCAATTTTTTTGTTTATTTACTTTATTAAAATTATTTATTTGAATGAAATGGCATTTCTTTTGCTGACTGTTCTCAAAACGGTTCGCCAAACGTTTAGCCAAAGGCGGATTCAGAACAAAAGAGCTGAAATAACTACAAAGAAACAAAAAACCTATTGTCTTTTATCTAAGGAAACTATCCTAATTTATTAACGTACGTACCAACAACACACTTCGCAGTATTTGACGTTATAACTAGTCACAAAATATGACTTTGCCTTTGTTTCGTAACTAATACCAATATAAGTGGACGACGTTGAGGTTGCGGGTTCAATTCTGGCCGCCTTGGGACAAATGTTTTTACGATCGACAGATATTTGTGGGTGTTCTGGGTCAATGGTAATGGTAGAAGTACTCCCATTTCCGCATTTGGACACTCAGTTGGTCCATTATGCGTTACGCTAGCATAGCCAGCCTAACTCTGTCCAGAAGCGTAGAATCTTCTTGAAGTCGGCGAAATAGAAATCCTCAACTTGCCGAGTCACTCGGCAAGTTGAGGATTTCTATTCGTTGTACTGTTATTCCCATGCATTCCAGAACTACGTGGGCAGATAAATAAAATAAATAAATAATGCTGGACAATTCACACAGCATTATCTAGCCCCAAGCTAAGCAGAGCTTGTGTTATGGGTACTAGATAACTGATATACATAATACAATACACTACATAAATAGATATTTTTTATTATACATAGAGAACATCCAGAACGCCCTGAACAAATATCTGCAGATCTTACAGATATTTGTCCCGAGGCGGGAATCGAACCCGCAACCTCCTGCGTAGCAGGCGGACCTTCACCCACCGAGATGATTCGTCGTCGCTGAGGCACCCTCTGCAGAGAGGGCTGTCCGTTGCTCCGATGGAGAGTAAGTGTTTGTTCAGAGGACAATGACCTGTTATAGTTCCTACCAGGATACGCAGGTCTGTTCTATTTAGGTTACGTATGTGTTTCGTAAGCCTTGGTGATGTTGATGGAAGCGCTGCTTTGGCTTGTTCGGGTGTTAAAATAAAAAATATACATAGATATAAAATACAATGTATTATGTATTTAAGGATGCCCCAGACGGTATGATACTTGTCCTAGGGGAGTTGGAAAGGCCCATTGTGTGGGACGCTACTAGCGGTGACACACTTGCACCTTCCCGGCTTCCAAAGGTATCCGTTAGGGTGGGTGCGGTCTTGACAGAGCCTACACATCTGTTCCCCTTGGAGTCTAGACCCTAGGTCCGTGGGGTACCGAGGCTCTACATTTTTTTTAAAAATAATCTGAGCATCTGTGTGACACGTGAACCGAGAGCTGGTGCAGCGCATCAGCATCGCCATACAGCGGGGAAATGCAGCCAGCGTCATTGGTACGCTTCCGACTGCTATTGAATATGAATCAATTGAGCTACCATTAGATTATATGTTGGCAGTTAGCTCAATTGTTTCAATTGTAAATACTAGTTTTAATTATTTGATTGTAATTTTATTTTTCAATAAATGGTAATAATTAGGATCGAATACAAAAAAAGTTTATCGTTTATCTATCTTGTAGGTACCCATATTAAAAGCTCTGCCTATTTTGGGGCTTGATAATGTTTGTGTGGAAAATTTGACTTGTCTAAGTGCTTATTTTGTAAGTCTAAAGAAATAAACGATTTGACTCTGACTCTGACTCTGGAATAAACAGCTTTTTTTGTGTGTAGCAATTTTGTAGACGATCCGTAGCACTTCCGTAGACTTCTCGTAGACCTTTCGTAGCACTTTCGTAGACTCTCGTAGCATCCTATGGTCAATTTTTATATTATTTCTTAATCTAATATCATGCAATTAGAGTACATTGCATAGATATTAAATTGGACTTAAGGCGGTACCCAGAACCACACTAGCGCCGCCGCCTATTTTATCTTATTATTACGTTGAAGAAAGGAATTGTCAAAAAATTATAGAACCCGTTTATGATACTTTTCCTAAGCTTTCTTTCAATACCTCTATAATAGTTTTTTTTGTATAGTTTAGAAGAAGGAGCTGCGAAAACAGAGTATGGTGGCCACCAAGTGCAAGTACGCATCTCCTTATCACTATACAAAATCCACTATATACATATACTATACTAAAATCCACTATACAAAAAAAACTATAACAAACGATTTCAGAGGTATCAAAAAAAGCTTATGATAGGTATCACAAACTGCCCTATCATTTTTTGAAAATTAGATTGTTCAACGTAACAATTAAATTAAATAGTTGGCGGTGCTAGTTTCAGTGGTACCGCCTTAATGCTCAACAGTCAACACGTTAAAAAGCTTCCACATTTGCAAGTGGCAAATCCGTGTTAAGCATTCAAGAACTCATGTCTACTATCACATGTTGATTTAAAAGCTTCCTGGATATACTCAGCTATGAAATGTAGTTTTACTTACACGTTTCTGCTCGTAATACTCTGGCTAATTAGAGCTCCGACCCATTAATAGTTTCTGCAAAACTTCGTGTTCGGTAATAGGATAAACGACGTTGGCGTGGGATGATAGCTTGTGAGGTTTCATAGGTAACAAAATGTGTGAATACTTATTAAAACAACAATGTACGTTACCACTACTTCCAATCAGAAACTAGGCTAGTGGGTAGCAATTTATCCCGAGTTTCGCTTCAAATAGCGCGTAAGTGAATATGCTAAAAAGTTTGTTTATAAATAAGTAGAGGGTAATTGTAAATACTGGTTAACTAGCGCTAAGGCTGAGTAGGCTGGCCGATATGCAACACTTGATATAAAAAGTATTAAGTTCTTATTGTGTGTGTATACTGTGTTTTATTATTATAGTGGATTTTTATGAAAAATGTATGGAAACTTCTAAAGCGCCTCTATCGGATAGTTAGGTACTAAAATGCCCCGTGGATAAGTATATGCGTATTTACGTAACTACAGTAGTAACGTCAGGCGATTTAACTGTGACAATTCATGGTAGACACACAGGTTGTATCTCATGAACCGTAATAGTTAGACAATTCTAATTTTTACAGATGATGTATTTCTCTTGCCGCTGTAACAACAAATACAAAAAAAATTAAGCGGGCTCCCACATACGGCATACCACTAACGATATTTTATGCCATTTTTTACATATAATGGTACGGAACCCTTCGTGCGCGAGTCTGACTCGCACTTGGTCGGTTTTGTTTTGTACATAATATTAGTGTGATTGATGGTACAATCGAGTAATAATCTATCTATCTAGTTCTAATTTATTTCTATTATTTTTTTTTCCAAAAAATTGTTTAGTAATTGAAAAAGTTTGAGAGAACCACGTTCTAATTATTGTCGTTAGTAACAATTACGTAAAATCACTACATAAACCATTGATTTATTAAAAACGAAGATGAGGCACTGGTTGCTCGAAAGTGGCAACCTCAAATTGTGTAAAATTGTGTTCTCCCACATCAGTCACCGTCTGACCGGCGGCACGGGTGGTCGTGATTCGCGTGAAATATTGTTGTCTCAGTCTCACTTCGGTCCTAGATACGTCTTTCCGTCTTTGTTCTTCTTTGTATTGCACAGGACTGGAAATATAACTGTGAGCGTATGTGTTTGCGTGTAGTTGTAACACATGCCAATTTTTGACTAAGCGCTGGGACAACGTAACCTATTTTCCCTTTTTAAATCAATGACATAAACAATTATAATAATGCATTTATTTAATCAAGTACAGTATTGTACATAATATACTCCTAATCATGCTCACAAAATACCTCAAATAAAAGCCAATTGGTGTTGAATGATTCGTATGATTAATCACGTGAGTGCATTTGTTGAATCGGAGTGTCGCTAAGGATTGATAGATAGGCGCGCGAAGGTCTGTGCGCGGATACGCAATATCAAACAGACGAACAAATAATGGTCATACGTCTCTGCCAAGATAACGCTCCCCAGGTACGATCATCGTGAGTTTTTGTTTGGCGTGTGACAAAGAGAGAATTGATAATTCATCAGAAGCCTCCATTGTTGCCGAGTGGTCGGTATTTGATGGGGCAATTTAAAAGGAGCAATTTATTTTATTGTTCTTTGTTTTTGCTCAATTCGTCGTGATATCTGATTACAGTGCGCTATATTACATTTTTGGTGATATTAGTCGCTGTGTCTCGGGCATTCTCAAGCATTAATATCTGGCGTAATAAAGCAGCAGGAAAGTATATATCTATATTACGGGGCGATTAAGGTGAGGATGTTAGCGAATATTTCGGGAAAGAGCAAGTCCTAGTTCAGGCTGAATACGGTAAACCATTAGCAGTCTGCAAACAAATTATCTTTTCAGCGCTAGATGTATAAGGTAGTAGTATAATGGAGTTTTCTGAGCTGGTGATAGCGCGAGAGGGGAGTATTATTCAGCGGCGACGTCAGGGCCGGATTAGGTGCACCTGCCAGCCAGAGATGAATTTAGGCGGCAGACAGGAGCGAGCGACACCTGTCTGACACGAGATAATACGCTACTTATTCGGCTTCCTCGGTGAAATATGAAATTCTTCGCGGAGGATTAACGTGTGAAATATCTACACATTCTGTGAAGCGGAGACATGTTGAATCCTTTCAGCTTAGGTATCTTCTAGTTCTCATTGGAGATGGAATTAATTCAATTTCTCGCCATGCTTTTCTTGTAATGATGTATTCACAGATATCATAGACCTCTGTGGATGTATTATTAAAACGAGAACCTCAAAAAAGAGCATGTATTCTTGAACAAGCAGCGTTAGTCTTGTATAACGTGGACGTTCGCATTGTGTGTGCCCTCCTCATCCATTACGGTAACGAACTTTGTGCTCTGGCAGCAGATTCATTAGAAAACCATTCATCTCTGCAGCTACACTGGTTCGCTCAGGTACCTATTAACAACTACTTTACTCAACCTCCGTAGTTTATTGAAAAACAACTTAGTTCCGTGCGCTACGGTGCCTACACGACATGAATTGGTTTACCTGGAAACGAGCGTGGTAGTAGTTTTTTTAATATCTTAGAAAACCCAATCTTGTTAGAATTGCTCAAAGCTTTTAATAATATTTATAGCTCTTGGATGTATTCACATCACTTTCTCTCTGCGTCTTAAATTTTGTTTAAAATACGTTTGAAGGTAGCTACAGGAACCATAATTTGAGAATGCTTGACCATAAATTGAACCCACCTTCTATTTGAATGCTTGCAAGTAGAATCATATTATGTATTCATAATATTAAAGCTGTGCACTAGTTAGCGCAAAAACTTTAAATTCTAACTTAACAAAAGTAAAGTTGAGCGCGCAAACCGGACAGCATTGCCATGTGCATTTAGTTGAACGCAAACTTTTCGCTTTGTAAGGCAAGTATTCAGTTTAAACCGTACGTTTGCGTACTCAATATCCGTCAGAGAGTGAACACCGGCACCGGCGCCGTGGGCCCCTCCCTGGGTGTGTATTCAGGCGTGAGTGCAACGGCCCGGCAGCTAGCGAGCGATTGTGTGACACAACTGTTCGCGATACCAACTCCGCGAGCGCCGCCATTGTGCCGCTCTCTTCCTCTCCACTCGCGAATACTTACGTATTCGCGTATATATATTCAATTTCTGTCGCTATAAAGTTTTATTGACACAATTTCGTATGACGAAATTCCCCGATGGGCGGGAGTTAGCTCGTTAAGCTGTAGTGTGTACGCGCGCTGTTTGCCCCCAAACCGACGAACTCAAGTTACACCCTCGCAATCTCTGAAATAAACATGCGCCGAGGCCACTATTGCTAACAACATCGTAACTTGGGCCACACGAAAGCACAAGATTAATCTTAAGTAGCACCCCCTCCGTTGCGTGTTACTGCTGTAACTTAGATTACAATTAAAATATTAATTGAAAAGTTACAAGCGTATGTCATTCCGCATACGCGTAGCTAAGTTTAAACTCACTCAAAGGAAACTTTGGAAACTCAATCTGCAAGTTCAATATTTATCGTTATACCGTACCTACAATCTCTTGTAAAGAAAAGGGTCGCATGAAGGTATTATCAACATAATGCTTACTCAAACATCTTTCAGACAGCTTTTCTCGAAGCAGCGGGAAACATCAAAATAATGGTATTATACGCACAAACAAGCACACCCGCGTGAAAGCTTTCGGGTTTTTTGTGAAACAAGAAAACTCTCGCAACTAAAATTCACTTACAAAAGCTCTTTCTTAGAGTAGGTATCTTTTAAAAAGTCTGAAAGTTACCGAATCCCCCGCCCGCACCCCTTTCGTCTCATTAATTGAAGAATTCAAATTGGTAGTAAGTGAAAACGCTGAGGCGAGATAAAGAATTTGTTACAACTTAGGGGCCGGCAGTTCCCGGGGGCTAATTACATTGTTACATGACAAAACTTTTGGGTCGAGCAAAGTTTCTTTACGTTCCTTGCTCGGGCTTAAGCTCTGCTGAGAACTTGACTCGCATCAGAGCACATAAGTACACCATTATATGGAACGGTTGACTGAGTCATCGATTGATTAATTATTGCAGGGAGAGCCTATAATCAATTATTAGAATGGTCTGGAAAAATTATGAAAGTACCGAGCTTGTACAGTACATTGTGGAAAATACGTGTTGGCTTGATAATTGGCCTTCCTGTTTTTGTAGATCTATTTCAAACGGCGTCCATAATTATTACACACATATTTTCCCAAATGCTGCCACTATGTCTGGAATTAATTTTTATAGAAATAACTCTAGACAGCTCAGGTAGACCTTGCATTAACATACATATGGCGGTATATGTTTCTGTTCTGGCAATAACGTGAATATTTTAATACCTCCGTGGGATGAAACTGATACAGTAGACCTATATCTGATGTTTCCAATTTGAAAGTGCTGCATTTTAAATCCCTCTTGGCACTCGGTCCGGTAATAATCTGACTGTGATATTAACGCAGGTGCCATTTTGGATATTTTGAATTGTTTTATTACCAGGTATCATTTTTGCGAACTTTTTCAAACAATATTAACATGTATTAATGAAACGCATTTCTTTAATGAATCTCTGACATAATAGACATTGCTCATCCCAGGATAAATTATTTACCAAATATTTTGCAACATTTATTTCACTCGTTAATTCAGATCCCGTTGAAATCGACAGGGCGAAGCCTTCACAAAATTACTGTTGGGTGACTCGCAGTATTTTTCCTTTACTATGGGCAGGCTTTTACTTGAAACTCAATACATTAAAGGCTATGGTGTTTCATACCGCAAAAAAACATTATCGGCACGAACCTTAAAGTTGTGAACCTTTGAACCGAGGCTGAATCGAAAGGAACGGATATTTTACAAGTACCGTTTTTGTGAAGAAGAAAGAAGTATATTGAAATGTAAAAAGGAATCAATTTAGTAGAGTAGGCTGTTAGATTCGGGGCTAGTCAGCAGTTTTTTCGATCTGATTATTACCAAATAAATAATAAATAATGCTGGACAATTCACACAGCATTATCTAGCCCCAAGCTAAGCAGAACTTGTGTTATGGGTACTTGATAACTGATATACATAATACAATACACTACATAAATAGATATTTTTTATTTACATAGAAAACATCCAGAACGCCATGAACAAATATCTGCAGATCGTACAAATATTTGTCCCGAGGCGGGAATCGAACCCGCAACCTTGTGCGTCGCAGGCGGACCTTCGCCCACCACGCCACAGAGGTCGTCAAAAATAAATATTACGTAAATATTACTCTTCCCTAAATAATCACTCCGAAATTGATCTGTATAGAAGATAGGTATGGATAAAGTAGGTATATAAGGTACATACAGCTTATCTTATTTACCAGCGCGAAATGAAAATTGCATAAAGTTTTGCTGACGAGTAGTTTCAGGCTATCAAAACTCAATTTAGTTTATAGGTCATAACCATAACTCGCTGTGTACCAGAAAAGAGGAGTGTACCACTTTCGGACCGAATTCTGAACAGATGATCACTATAATAAATAACTGTACATGACTTTATTTTTATGATATGGTTAAATTTAAGTTAACTTTAAATAAATAATTTCTGTAAATAATTTAAACTTCACTTTTACCATGAGTGATTTACATATGTTTCTTGGATATTGGTTTATTCATCAATCGGTCCAAAGCTGGACGCAGGCCTCCTCCAAATATGCGCCTTATATAGCTGATATGTCTGAGATCTATGAGAGTATGCCCATAATCCCCACGCTGGGCAGGCGGGTTGAGAATCGCAGTTTGGCGATAGAATAGTTCTGCAGGAGGAGCTGCAACCCGACAACCGGCGGATATCTCTTAGTCGCAAACTCTGAATCCACGAATATAAAAAAGTAGATTTAATTAAGAAACTCAACACATTAAAGGCCATACCGCAAAAAACATAATATAACCTATAAAATATTTAGGAAGAAAACTAAAAATCAGATCTTCTTTTTTTAAGCCAATGGAAAACAAACGCTTTCTATAAAAAATCTAATAAGATAAACTTTTTTTTCCTTCCTTTGTAAAAAGCATAAGAACAGAATATAAGTTCGTGAATACCAAATTTAATACTCCTTTTAATGAAATCAAATTACTTAACCTCGTAACCTTGGCAAGCGTGATTTGCATTTTAGATCAAAAGTTAAAAATCAGATAAAAAGTAACGGCCTAATAATACGGACTGTAAAAGTCTCCAAACACCTTTTACATTTAAATATAGCCATAAATAACGGAGCTCTCAAATAAGGCTTTTAAAATTACCTGTGGCGTTATTACTTTCATTTATTGATCACCTTGACACAATTATACTGTTATGTAGAGACGTAAAAGCGGAGACTGACAATAACGTCTATCCAGTTGATAATAACGTCTATACAAGTAGACGTCTTGGAGGGTAAAGCAAGTATCGTATTGTATTTCCAAATTGTAGATATAACTGAACTGCCGAATAAACGAGTTGTCGGTTTACTACCTATCTACTTAATAATACTTATTTTATACGGATCATTACCATTCCACAAAAGCGATATCTTGCGGTATCGTTTATTCAGCACTAACTCGAATGAAAATATATTTCTATGAAACCGTTGTTGGATACAACTGGGTCATAGAGAAGCATCAAAAATTTATTAGTAAGCTAATTTATTGAGGTTGGAAGATCAGACCTTATCCATTACCGAGGCCTGATTTGTCACAGTAGCTGATTCATTAGAGGAGCATTAATCTTGGAGGAAGTGCGAGTGCGGCCACCGCTATGATAAGGCTTTACTTTGTTCAAGAAGCCATGACTAGCTCGAGACGAGACGCTTTCTGAAAGCCCAACACTGGAATTTAATTAACCCAAATTTGTCCTTTGTCTCAAGGCGCATACAGCTGTGAAAGTGGCGCCCCCACCTATTTTATCTTATTATTACGTTAAACACAGGAAGTTTTAAAATCCCATCGTACAGTGGCGCTGTCATATTGGCTCGGGTTTGCGCCTCGATGATCCTATACTGGCGATGATTGTCAATATAGGAACATGGTTTCTCTTTATATCATGAATCTCTGGTTTACCTCGTTTATCTTCAGGACATCGCACTGAGACTTGGAGCGATATATCTGCTGTAAAAAAATGACGGTTTATAATGTTACAAACACAACAACTTTTTGTTTTGTATAAAACAACTTTTTACTAAATTCATATAAAAGCAGGCGTGCGGGAATTATAACAAACATTTAGTCTACTTATGTTGTTCCGGCTGATCTCTGCAATGTCTGCAGGGGTATTTTAGTTAATTCGATTCGTTTTCGAAGCGAAAACGTCAGATTCGAATTTGAATTCTATCCCTACGGAACTTTAGAATGCCATTTTGATTTGTATTAGGAGTAACTTCATTTTAGAAAAATAAAAAGGTTTCACGCATTATAATAAGTACCCATATATGTATGAATTCTACGCAACATAATCCGCGGGCACAGCTAGTATTTTAATTTAAAATAAGACTGTATTTTCTTTTAAAGTTGTAAAAAAAAAAAGAGTCAGGCTGAAAATATTTTAGTAAGGGCTCTAGTTGTTCTCCGAAAATAATGTAATTACTCGAGATGGATTGCTCTGGTTCCGGTTGAGAGCTGTAACCCCTCGTCTGCCCAAACTATCACTTTCACATCACGGATAATATATGTCTGTGGATGTCTACAGTTATTAAAGTCACACCCTCGCAGAACCCTCATTCCCATTTGTCGCTTGTTTTAGCCTAAACGCTTCTATGAAAGCTGCAATACTGAGCGATAAATCACAACATTATTCTAGGAAACACTGGCATGATACTAAACTGCCAGAATCTGTTAGTCTCCCAATATCACTGGGTCATAAATGTCTCAATGTAATACCACTAAACTTGGTGCTGGGATTATCTATGATCTGTTGATGTAACATCTACATACGAAACGGATTAGTTTAACCTATCTTTCGACATTATAAGATGTACTGTCTAATCCTCGAAAGATAGGTTAAACTAACCTATCTTTTGACATTTTAAGAATCAAAAAACAAGTTTTTAACTACAAGAAATCAAGTTTACGTATGTTGTAGGGGTGACTTCATGGTTTAGTAGGTAACTTTTAGCATTACTGTGACGTTCATCGATTAGTTTCAAAATCGTTTTCTATTGATACAAAAACATTCTTTGGCTACCTTACCTTACGCTCTCTAGTAAAATGAAGATGGCAAAAAAAATAAATAACAAAACTAAAACTAATGTAATTATGACACATTAGTTGCGCCCCGCGGCTTCGCACGCGTTGTTCCTATGGAAACGTTTAAAGGTGATTTTTATCCCACGGGAACAGATTTAGGGGATAAAAAATAGCCTATGTTTTATTCCAGTAGTAGAATTACCTGTATGCAGAAATTATTTCAGCCAGATCCGTTCAATAGTTATTGCGTGAAGAGGTATCAAACATCCATCCATCCATCCGTCCATCCATACAAACTTTCGCATTTATAATATTAGTGTGATGAAACCCGTCAGCAGGTCACCACTTTCATGACAAGATTTTTATATATTTGTGGTAGCAAGCAGTACTTCAATTTCAGTAAAACGAATAAAGCCATTGAGGCCTGGCCGTCCATAAACGCGGTTGCTAATTACAGTGAGCAGTTGTGTTGAGCACTATTTGAACGTAACTGAATAGTTTGCAATGGTCGTTGCTAACTATTATTGCATGTTGATTGCCGTTAGGTACGACAAGACCGTAATTTTACACTAACCATCGCTGGAACAAGATCGTTTGAATTATTTATAAAACGTTATAATTTTTGGCGAGAGATAAATAGAATGAAAACTTTGGGTCACTAGGGAGGTATGAAACAGGCAAAATGGCCTTGAGTTTCACAATAATTAGAAACTTTGGAACTCAGTTATAATTGCTTATAAAAGAAAATTTTGTCTGAATGTCATCCAAATCTAGATATAACCTAAAAATCATCATCATCATCGTCATCCGCAATCTGACTTCACGCACTGCTGGGTATAGGCGTCCAAACTTTTGTGCCACCCCACACGGTCCTGCGCCAATCTCATCCAAGTTCGCCCTGCGATGTTAAATATATCGTCTGCCCATCTCACTGGACGTCCAACGTCTCTGTACCTAACCCTTGGACGCCGTTCAGTTAGTGCCTTACTCCATCTGTCGTCTTGTTTTCTTGCAAGGTGTCCTGCCCAGCTCTAGTTTAGTTCGCTCCATAGCTCTCTCTAACCTAAACATGGGCAATAAATACTCAAAACTTACCATTTGTATCTTTTTTTAATCTGTCTGTTTCGCAAAGGTCGACCTAGACCTACAATAACTTTATAGCTTATTTTTTTATCCCGAGAAAAAGGCGTGTGATGCCGCGGGCAGAAGCAAGCTGTTAATAAAACCCTCTTTCAATCTAAGTAAAATGCTATTCTGTTTAACAAATGTTGAATCAACGGCACCGCATGCTCCGATCCGTAAAGGAAGCCGGAGAATAATCGGCCGCTCCAGGCTTTATATCACACAAACGTAACACTGCTGAGGTTATTACAGATGTAAATTCTCATTGCAACCTCCATATTGCTATTATAACAGGTGGATTGAAGGTGGATAATTCCTAAAGTCGCTTTGGTTCTGATATGTGAATTTTCTCGTGTTATCCCTAGATGATATGATTACATCTTTGTACGCTCTACGTCTACGCAATCTACTATTGTTTAGAGCTAAATCTATTTCTGAGATCTTATCAGCCGGTTACTCGTAAACTAATCAATGTTAGAATTTATTGCCAATACCAATTAGGCAAGAGATTTTATCATTGAGTTCCTTCTGCCTGCGGATTTGCACGCGTTGTTTTGGGTTAAAAAGTATACAAATGGTATTTCAGGTCTACTACTTTAAGTCTCCTAAATTTCAATTCAGTAGTTTTGGTGTTGTCTTCGGCCAAACATCTTCACAATAGCGCAACGGCACAAACTTTCGACTCTATAAGTAGAATTACTTAACTAAATGGTGTTCAGCGTAGAAACATAGGTATTCTCTCCGACTATGTGTACTCATTACCACAAAAGCAATGAATCTATAAAATCTATAAAACATTTTGTTCTATTCTCTCTGGAGTAAAATATCACGTATCAAAATAAAAGTCATCTTTCTGTCATCATTTACTTCACAGCACTGCATAAAAATGTCTAATTACTTAGATAAATGCTCAAAAGTTCGGTCATGGCGATAAAATGTTTGGTTTGATTAATGAAAGAAGGTGCTTGGGTCGCGAGGCCGCAACTCGATTTAAAGGGAATCAGTCCGTGAAAGTTAACTGCCGAAATAGACCGAAATTACACGTGAATAATAACGGTATTTTCTCATTATTCCCGCATATTTGAGAGTTCAAATTCTGCCGGCGCAACGCGTCGTAACCAACGCAAATATTGTTGAAGCTACGGAAATTGCACTATGTATTACTTGTAAACCACGAACGTACGATGCAATAGGACGGTCCAATAAGCTTCGACTAAGTCAGACTCCCCGAATCAGATCTCAACCTCTCAACAGCCTGTATTATTCCACTGCTGGACGCAAGCCTACCCCTGATAAGCACCTTGTTAGCGATAAAGGGGGTAATGCCCATAATCCCCACGCTGGGCATGCGGATTGGGGATCGCAGTTCAGAATTGTTCTGCAGATGGCGCTGCTGCACGCTCCCGGTGGATATCTCTTAGTCGCCTCTTACGACACCCACGGGAAGAGATGCGATGGTGCAAAAAGCCAGCACCACACAGCTAATCAGATCTAATACCTACCTAAATCGTACACCGCAATTTGCTGACAAATTAATATCTCATTCTTCGTTTTATCTAAGTAGGCTACCTATGCATATTGCCCAGCCGGAACTTTCCTGCCGTGTAACAAACTCCTGTTACATTTTCCACACAATGTATGAGTGGTGGTAGCGCCCACTTGTGATGAAGAGCATACCATTAACCAAACATGTATATTTTCCTTTTGACAATAGACTAGTGGGACGCGCTGTGTACCGCACCTCTTTGTATAAATAACAGCGTGCAGGAAACACACGGAGAAATAAGCAGGAAATTCTACGTAAAAACATCTTGGAATAAGGTATACAAAATTAATGTCGGCGCAAACGAATTCATTCAAAAGAGGTGTTTAGATCGACATCGCGCAGCTTCCGTTTCACAAATAGAGGCAAATAGTATGGTTCTTTAAAAATTACTCTTATCTTCTTAAACAATAGTTCCTTCTTATTCTTTAAATTCTAAATGATACATTTTCCACCCAAGACTATAGTAGTGCAGTCAAAATAATTACTTTAATTTCACCTTTAAGCTAAAAAAAACCTTTGAACGTAAGTAAGGACTCAGTGGCATGTTTATGTTGAATTAGCTAATACCAACCATCAGATTTATTAAGTAGGAAGTAGGAAGGTGTTAGGCAAAGCCATGCTTGAAAATTGTGAATGTTTTATTCGGTCTGTTACATATGGAAAAATTTAACGAAGAAGTCATTGAATATTTACGTATGGTGATTTAAAAGCAAGCTGCATTTGTGCCTCGCCACTCACCGAGTATTATTTTTGTGCTATTAGTGAATTATATCGAACCTCTACTCATTTGTATCTACCCTACTCTAGATTGTTTTAGTACCTAAAAAATGAATGGTAGAGTTTCTTTTAATAAATAAATAAGTTAGGTACCTGATTTTGTTATACCTTATTAAGAAACAGAATTGCATTCAAATAAAAAAGACAAATCAGTACTGGTATTTACAATTGAAACATGACTATTACAAACAATCTACAAGTAGCTCAACGGATATATACGCTGACTGAATCGCCCTGCTGTATGGCAATGCTGATGCACTGCGCCAGATACTTACCAGCTCGGGTCATGCGTCGACCACATTTATTTTGTAAACCCGGAGAGTCTCGGTACTCCCACGGACCTAGGGTCTCGACTCCAACGGGAGCAATAGGGTATAGGCATCGATGTTTTTTATTGTTCTAATCGATTCTTTAGGTCATTATTTAACCGAAAAATGATAAGACGCTCACTCGCAAAATTTCGCAATAACAAGGTAAAAAACCAAATCAAAACTACAATCATTTTGGGGTGATAAAAACGCTGCCATATTGGCGCCATGTTTATTTGACGTCAACGTTCACACTCGATTAAAACCTTTTGTGACCTCAGTAATCATCTCAGAAAAGAGGTTTTCCGAAAAATCAGAAAATAAGCGACAATACGAAATGTGAAATGGGTAGAATAGTGTCAAATCATGATGCAGCGCCAAACATAAAAAAAGAAGAAATGTGAACAGTGATATCACGTCCGCTCTAGCCAATGGCGTAGCGTTTTGAAATTTTGCGATTGAGATTTAAAATAGCAATTTTTCAATGTTAAATAAATATAATACAATAACAACATCTCAAAATGCTAAAATAAATATGTAGATATGTTTCTTTATCAATAGAGAATACGTGTATATTTTTTTAGCCATTTTGAAGTCACATGCATATACCCTATTGTGTAGGGTCTGATAAGACCTGCTTATTTGCGTTTCTTGAGATCTTCAGCAAAATCTGCGGTTGCACCAGCCCTCACGGATGTCCACGGAAGTTAGGAAGGCGCTAGAAAAGATACTGCTTCAACTAACATGTGATCATAAACTTACCTACTTTTTATTCCTTTTTAACACAAACGAGTAAAGGTTTTTTGGAAAAGGTTTTCGAAGTTCAATTTGGATTTACTTTCTAGCAAACGCTTTCGATATTATTTTCCAGACGACTGAAGCCACATTCAAAGCAATCATCTCCATATGCCCTGTAACTAGGTAAATATAAATACTCACTGAAAATATTGTAACTTTTGTGGAATTGGCAATCGGAAGTGATCAAAATACTCGCAATTGGATTATTATTTGATTCTGCCAGTCATTCATTACCCATCGATGAGTTCTATTGTTGCTATTTATAAGATAGACCATTGTTTTCAATGCGGTATTTTTATTGGAGCCCAGTAAGCACTTCTCTTAAATAAATAAAAATAATGTATATTGAAGTTCAGAAAAAATAATAGGTACTTAGGTACAAAAAAATTAGATATATGAAGAACTAAATTCTGTCCGCGGCTTCACATGCGTAGTTTCTATGGAAAAGTTTAAAGTATATTTATTTGCCATGGGAACTGATATTTTGAATAAACGTACCTATGTTTTATTCCAAGCAGAGAACTACATATATGCAAAATTTCATGAATATTAATTTGATACAAATACCGATTAAAAACAGAAACAATCATACAAAGTGTTTCAAATGCCAAAGGTCTCAGTATTATGCCGCTTCAAACCGAAGCTGAACTCTTATTTTCTAAAAACTTTTGTTTCTATATACCTAATAAAAAAACTAAAATGTCAAAATCGTAAAAAGTTTTAGAACAACTAACACACTTCTTACCGAAAAATATATTCATGAGCAATATAACGTCTATTTAAAAAAATCTGCCAAAATTTTCTCTACCTGTAGAAAAGTACTCCTTCGTAGAATTCCGTAAAAATATAAAAATGAAACGAACAATGATTTTATGAAAATGAAACGAGCAATGAATCAATTCCCTCTGAAAGGGATTTGTGAAAATGGAATGAAAGAAGGCATTACTTATATTAAACATGTTACCTTTAAGTATATTACCTGCGGTCTATGGCCTATCTTCAAAGTCTTGGCTCTACCAAACGTTAAATCACTACATATATCATTTTTGTAATAAAATCAAATTAGTTTACGAAGGTACCTAATTCTACCTTTTTGTATACCTACATTTTTGTAATAAAATCAAATTTGTTTACGAAGGTACCTCATTCTACCTTTTTGTGTACCTACATTTTAGACCCCACTATCTCGTTTGACCACCATTTCTCTGTGACGTCAAACGATATCTCATTTATCGAAATTAGAATAAAAGTTCCGGAGCTACGAGGGGAACTAACACATTGTGGCTACATACTTTAGGTCTATCTATGTGGGAACAAATGCTCTTCGAACTCTTAAATATGTATGTAAGGTACCACATAACTACCGTACCCAGGCAAAATCAGTAGGCAGGCCTATAACTAATTAGGTAATGTAAGCGATGAAAATTGGTTAAAGGTCGGCATATCGTATACATTCATTTTGAAGGCACATTTTGCTAGCAGGGGATTGTTAACGAGGCGTTAAAGCGAGTACGAGCACGTTAATGAGAACGTAATAGGTGTTCGCAAACGGTACCGCGCGATCTGTTCCACTAGCGCCCTCTATGTGGATCAAAACTATACCATTCATATTTGATTGAGCTTTATGTCCCTGGGATATGCATTTATGCTAAGGCATGAAGATAACACTTGCGTTTGGCATAGAATGAATAAGATTGGGTAGAGCTCTTATCCCAGAACTCTACACGTGGTTGTAGCTGTGACGCGCCCCTTTTGGGTCACTCAAAAGTGGCAGTGAATGCGTTAAACGTACGTACTTGGGTGACCTAAAGTAAGCCTTAATTTCAGATTCATTGACAGAATCATTTGAAAACAATCAAAAACATGAAGGTATGGCATTTTCCTCAAACCATATATACGATAAAAACTATGACCTAAGGTACCTGAAACGATACCTCAAGATATATACGTATTCATACCTTCCAACACAATGCTATAAATCCAAGCTAACGCAGATTAAAACGTTCGTGCCTTTTCATTCGTTTCCTGAGAATAGAACCTATAAACTTTACAATAGTTTTCACAAGCAATTTTTCTTGTAAACTGTTTTACTCAAACAGGAATAGGTGAGTAGATCGTGCTAGAATGTTACTGGATTGTTTTAAATGAAAAAACAGTAAAATAGATATGATAATAAAACGTCTGTTTGCGATCTATAGCTGAAACACGTCCAAAACAACTTGGGGGTGTTTTATTTACCAGATAAACGTTGGGACTATCGCTATACCATCTGCATACCAAGTGTTTAAATAGAGCTTAGTCGCTCAAATATATTTTTAAACTCTACCTGTATTTAGTATCAGGTTATCTGCCTCCACGTTTTCTAGTTTAAGCGAGCATTCAAAACATGCTTCGACGTCCATTAAGGAAACGAGCAAAGTGTGGTTCGGATTTTTTTAGAGTTTCCTTTGGTGTTGGTTGGCAGAGCTGGCAAGCCGCAGGCAGTGGTGAGCTTACGCCGCCAGTCGGCAGCAGGTGTGAACCTTTCGATTCTCTTTGTATAAAAAGATCACATTTGCTGCACCTCCGGCAAAATATAAAACTACATCAAGTTTAAATTGTATTTTAAAGCGATTTCCTAGGGCGCCAGAATGCTTTATCGGAACGGGGTTTTTAAGTTTCATTATAATATTTAAAGTGGTTTTTTAGTTAAAAGATTAGTGTTCGTCTTCTTGGCAAATATGAAATCGAAAATCAATCGACCCGCCCGTACTTATTCTAGTCGTTTTAAGATTGTTCCTTCAGTGCTTACGATTAAATCTGTAACTCGACGTAAGTGAGTTTTAGTTTTTCACGTTATGTTTGGCTTGTTATAGGTTACAAAATGCGGTTTGAAACAGTGTTATAGAAATGGCGGGTATAGTATGTTTGTGGTTTGAATGAAGCGACGTCCGAACATCTGATTTTAACAACGAGCTGAACATTTAATGAATATATCGCTATCTGAATGTTACCACTCATGAATTCACAAACTGGGCAATGCAGTGTAAAATTTATACACATTTATTTACACGTAGGTTGTATGTAGGTTGAATATTTCCCGGAAAAAATTGATGATTCCAGTTTTTCATAAAATACAGTCGAAACTGCAGTTGGGATTGGAAGGTATTATAAAGCTATTTTAATTTCACGTGAATCGAAATCGCAAAGGCCTAAATATAGTCTCGGTTCAAAACTTAATAAAGACTACCACAGATTAAAAAAATATATATTTTTTGTGTAACCGTTCGGGGTGGGGTGGGGGTTCTCAAATTTAATACAGAGCACCCGAAGTTCGCTCGATTTTTTTTGTGAAATGTGCTTTTTAGAAATTGTGGTATTACTATTAGCCAATAGATGTTAGGAAGAGGTTACGATAAGTTGATTATTGAAAACACGAATAAAATAGTATTATTATTCGCCTATTGATTGATGAATTCGATTGATTAGGATAAAGTTGATTATTGAAAACACGAATAAAACGACATTTTCTAAGATCTAGCTAGGATTCATAGCTTGATCTAATTATCGCCCCTAAAACTCCTTGTATACTAAATTTCATGAAAATCGTTGGAGCCCTTTCCTAGATTCAGATTATATATGTATTTATATATAGGTATACAAGAATTGCTCGTTTAATGGTATAAGATATGCAAATTATCCTATAATGTGAAGACACAAAACCTAAAATAAAATATGATAGTGTTATTAGTAAAATATCAACTTAGAAAGTAGGTCATAAACACTCATAAACATAAAACATATTATTTTAAATTTTATTTGATAAAGGTATCACGTGGAACTCGGCCATGCGTAGTATTCTCTCTTTTACCATTCAATGCCTCGATACCTGATATCATATAAAAATACAGCCTCGAAAAATTGATGGACGTACCCTTTCATTAAATTATTGGTCAATAAAACACAAACGATTTCATGAAACGATTCGTATAAATAAAGCTTTCTAAATATTATCGTGAAAAGCAAAACGAAGCGTGCCCACTGGTACTCGTAGCAATCGATACAAACTCGAATATTTGAATAAATGAATGTAGATACAGCTACCTTGTGCGGCGTAATGTCCTTATTTGTGATTAGGAATATGACAAGTTGGCTGTGTTAGTCGCGGGGTGGTAATCGACCTCTTTAACTTAACCCGTGGATATCGTAAGAGCCAATTTAGGAAACTTACTCGTACCAGCGAAAGTGCAGCAGCTCTGTGTGTGTCTGTGATCTCCAATCCGGCTGCCAAGCCGGTAGTTTTAACGACAAAACTCACTTTTTGAACGCGCTAAAAAGCGAGTTTTGTCGTACACTGTTGAACAACAGTGGACGTGTTTTGTTAAGCACTCGCTCTTGGGGTCTTTAGTCATTTCGCACCGCGAGCGGTTCGAACCGCGGTTGCCCGAAACGCCCAAAAGTTCTTTTTGCATGGGCCGCTTCGCACCGGATGGTAAGATTGTTGCGAATGGCCTTAGGTATATTTTGGAATGGGTCGATTCGGACCACTCTGGACGAAACGAACCAATACTGTTTCCTAGGTCCGATTTATCAGAGCGTGTCTAACGATTTAAATGTTTGGAAATAGATAAAATTAACGTCCCTAGCTCAGCATCGCGGTGATCTAAGACTGCGGTTTCATTCGTGTAATATTCATTCGATGTAATTACAGTCCTAATAGCGACAATTCACTAGAGAATAGATTCAATCAATACCCGTGCTCGTTACGGATCCAATTGTGACGTGTCCCGTCACCTCCTCCCCTGGGAGTTCTGGCGACGTGCTGGTAATGCGGGTCATTTGCGATGAATAAACTATGGCTTAAGTACTTGTTGTTCGCAAAGCTGTCAACTATTCGAGTGGAAAGAACCAATTGATATAACGGTGACTTACGCTTTTTCATTGGTAAACTGAAATAAATAAAACCGGCCAAGTGTGAGTTGGACTCGCGCACGAAGGGTTCCGTACCATTAAATATAAAAAATACAAATCTTTCCTCGTAAAAACAAAAAGTCAACGTGTCACCCATCCAAGCGCTGAAGGCGCCTGACTTCGCTTAACCTCTGTGATCGGTTCTCAAGTGATAAGGACGTTGCCGCCTTTAATTATTGAAATTATTAAACTTTGATTTTTGAACTTATTTGTTGTTATAGCGGCAACAGAAATACATCATTTGTAAAAATTTCAACTGTCTAGCTATCACGGTTCATGTTATACTCGTACATGCCTGGTGACAGACGGACAGCGGAGGCTTAGTAATAGGGTCCTGGTCCCCCTTTGTACGGATCCCTAAAAAACAGTTTCCCGTTTGAGAAAATTTGTTGAAATAGATAGAGAGTGATTTAAGAGGATGGTTTATATTTATAATACAGCATTGCACCCGTGAGAAACCGCGGCGGGCAAAAAAACACACAAAACCATAATGCTGTGAAACATCACACCTCACACGTAATATGAAAGCCAGTTGAGTCGGTCGAGCACAGTAACGTCTGTCAGTCTGTCAGTCTGACAAGCTGTTGACTTCCTTCCAGACCGCAGACGGCGTCAGATACTACAGACTAGAGTTACGCATGGGACCGCAAGATACAGACTTGCTGAGTTACAACAATATATAGATCTATTTTTAAACCTTCGCGATTTGTTAACATAGTAAATGATTTAATTAAATGATTATTTATCAGGTATTTATCGCGTACCTTTGTTTTTATTTCCCCTACGTTTCTACCGCATAACAGCGATCGTCCGTAACCGGCAGGTGAACGCGCACCCTTATATTCCATACTAAATTAATACCTTCTCAATTTATAAATGAATATGAGGTAAGTACAACATAAAATAAAGCCTTATATTATGTATATCTTGCTTCTGAAAAAAAAATGAAATGAAATCTTCTTGCTTCATTTTACACAACACTGCATTATTGTACTTCGTTATAGTTTGACCGCAACCGCTGTACCGCGCCTGAGGTATGCGCGCGGCGAGAGGGTGGGGAAGTAGTAAGACGCACACGAGATAAATATCCAATGGGTCGAGCGCTATCTCGTGATGTCAAGACCATCATTTTTAAAGTGGCCGAATATTTAAAGAAAAGAAGAAAGCTTTGAATATAAAAGTGATCGCGATAGTAGATTTAATATTATTATCGATCCATTAATAATAAATTTGCAGAACGACTCCGATTCAAGTTCCGATGGCGAAACGGAAGATGAAGTTGAAGCAGAATCTATGTCAGAATACCTGTAGATAATTTAGTAGTAATAAACATTTTGTTTATCTCGATATCCTAAGCTCTATCCGACAATATCGATCTCATGTTTACTCTTGCTCTTTTTTCCCTGCCCCCCACCTCGCCGCACTTTCCTAAGGAGCTGTACAGCGGTTGCGGTCAAACTATAGTAAATGGCGATCGCGTTGGCAATTCCGTTGATGCGGTTACAGTGTACGCACAAATTCCGCACGGTCTCAATTTGACGCGGTCAGTGCGGATCATCTCTTATCGGCAGATGAACACGCACCAAAGTATAAGATTCAGTAGTTTTACCGAGACTGTTCGTAAATTTATCAAAGCATGTTATGATTATCATATATTACATTTTAGCATTCAATAAAAAAACAAGTAAAATGATATTCATTCACGTTATAGTATACAATTTTGGTATCTGAAAGCGTAATACTGCCATTAAATCATTCGGACTTAACTCGCACCATAAATTAAACTCGTCCTCACTTTGAAAACTAACCATTGTTCAATTTTGTTCGTAAAATTATTATGTCGAGAGAATGTATGCGAATAAATAACTGTTTTTGAGTTATCAACTCGTAACGTTTTTCCAAGACTAAAAACTGGACAAACTGCGTATGGATTCTTGACGAACCGCTTATTGGAATAAACGAATGTGGGACAAAACGCTTGTTGGACGAAACGCGTTTAAATTGTAATCGGACGAATCGCGTTTTGGACGAACTGCTAACAAATCCTTTCAAATTCCAATGTCTTTTGTTTTCTCCAACTCATTCATTTGTTTGTCATTATTGATGTGAGAAATCCCATAAATTAAAATTTGAAGCGAGTATCGTATCGACCAGTTGGCTCTAGGGCACTTGGTTAGACTTTTCTGCTATGATGTTACGTATATAATTATTATGTTCACACTAAGCCACTTAAAGCCAATCTCAGCTAGCTATCCAGCACACTACATAGCGCCGCTGGTCCCTGATAGCCTGTCAAAAACAGCTCGAGCAATCTACCCAAGTATTGCTATCTGACGTTTCGACGCATCGCTAGGTAATTACAACTTGTGCAAAGTTTGATGTGTTGTCTAACCTGCGGTCGACGTGATATAACTTTTACAACTTCGCATTCACGATCATTTTTGGAAACGTTCTATGTTTTAGACAGCGGGAAATTTTACGCGGAAAGAATTCTCAAATTATGTAAATTGAAAGTGCGGTAGAGTTTGCATATGATATGATTTTACTGTGCTCAGCGGTACGACTTGATTACGAAGACAAGACGTTATCCGGGACACGTACATATTGGAATAGCGATCAACGTTGGACGCATTGTTATGAATTGTAAGGAAAATATCACAAAACCTCAACCGAATACCAATTTACGAAATATTCATTGTTTTATTAGCATTGTATTTTGATGTTTATGATTTCATGTTTGAAAATATGCCTGAATAGCTTTTTTCGTAGGTGTATTATATTACATTATGTTGTCAAGGTTTGTGAATAATTGGACAGTCCCAAAAACATACTACAAGTAAGTACTTTTAGGTTTATTCGTCAGTAAAATGGAAAGAAAAATAACGTTTGTAGGAAAAAAAGTATTTTCTACAAATCAGCTCTTAATCTTTTTAAATAATGTATCATAACATATTATTTAAATAAATTCTTCATGAATTAGTTTTTATACTAAAACATCTTTAATCAAATACCTAAAGTATTTGATAAAAGATCAACAGCACACGCTTAGTTTTCTATTTCATGGAGCAATTTCTATTTACTCATCATGACATTACTTTTATGTTCAATATCATTCGGGTTTATTATGTCTTCTTATCTCAGACGCTACTTAATTCAACAATGTATATTCATATGAGTGTGAAAACTTTCGATATTACTCCGTCCAAAGTTCGGAGCCTTAATTTTATAGTTTTTAATTTAGTTGAAAAGTTGCAAAGTGAAAACAGTGATTATCCTAATAAATGCGCATATTTACCTCTAATACGAGGGTTTAGATTAGAATCAAGTGCAAAAAGTTTGTGAATGCCTTTATGAATATTTTCTAATCCTGGATTATGATTAAAGTTGCCAGACGTGTAGGCAGAACGGGACGAGGTCACTTTTTATACGGGTCCGGGTACCGTATGAAAGTGCGGGATTATTCACATTTACACGCAAATGACTGACGCAAAATACACAATTGATGTTTGACTTCTAACTTTGGTACGGTAAAACCATTGTTACGTACGGTATAAGCATCGTAACGCAGAAACTTGTAGGTACTGATTTGTCACGGGAGCTGATTCATTAGGCGTACATTAATCTTGGTACACGCTGCGGTCTTACATGATAAAGCTTTACTTTGTTCGTGCGGCACCCTCTACGCGCATTTCGTAGAACATCGTAGGCTTTCGTAGCCGTCGAAGCATTTGGATACCACATACCTACCTACCTCCCTTACTTTGTAATCTGCAGGTAAGCGTGAATGGCTGGCCGAGAAGGGGTTTGCACGATACCAAAACTAAATATAGTAAGCTTTTAGGGACCACCGTTCACATCTTCTTGACCGCTGAGCCGCTGCCGTCCGTTCTTCATATAGTTTAGTTTTTGTTTACTGCCGCTGACCTGTCAAAAATGCAAATAATCACACATAATCAATAACAAACTAGTCGCAAAAGCCACGAATAAAGAAGAGAAGTACCTACGTATAAAACTATGGGGCCGCTGTCATCCTACGAAAACCACTGTCTATCCGATAAATGCATGGCAAGAAATGAAAACTGTAATGGTTTTCGTAAACTATGTAGAACCATGGACTTGGATCCCGTTTTAGTTCAAATTTGCTATAATTAAATCCATAAAATAGGAAGCAACCAAGAAACATTACAGGTGGTAGGTATTCCTTTTGTAATGGCAGGCAATATGTAATACGTTATTTTCCGAATCGTACGTTTCATTGTATTGAATAATAGCAAAATGTAACAAATAGCAATAACGTTCCAGTATCGTGTTTCATATGAACTATTCTTGCCTCAAAGATACGCTATGAGTTTCTGTAGGTCATGCAATGCTATCATTAGTGTAGTCTCAGAGTTCTATTTCTGAGCGATGAAGACGAAACAATATTGATATTAGATAATGGAAAAATGGCGTGCTGGAAAGGAATTACCACCCGGGAAAATTGCTATTTCCTTGCTGTTTCCTATCTGGAGATGCTTACTTAATATCAGGGTTGCTACATAATGTACGTGCGTGAGATACACGCGGTATTATGTAACAAAGGGCATAGTACACTGGTGAATATCGGGTTTTTATAGTGTAGCAATCGACTAACAAGTCCGTAACGTGTGAGTGGTATCACCATGTGTCATCCCTAATCGTACATTAGTAAGCTAACCATGACATGATGAAGTGTAAGTACTGCACTTTCGACTACTGGCATCGAATAGATATACACGAATACATACAGCAGTTGTTAGCACACTTTCATCTCTATGTATACATATTCTACTAAAATATATAGGCTAAAGTTTGTACTGTGTTAAACATTGATTAATTTTTCAAACTCAAACTCAAACTCAAAAATGCTTTATTTCCATAAATACAATAAATGTACACTTAGAAAAGGTCAAATCATAGTAAAAAATACTCTGACACGGGACATTAAAAGGGAAGATGAGGTACTATTGTGTAAAATTGTGTGCTCTCACCTCAGTCACCGTTGGACCGGCGGCACGGGCGGTTGTGATTCGCGTGAAATATTGTTGTCTCGGTCTCACTTCGGTCTTAGGTAACTCTTTCCGTCTTTGTTCTTCTTTGTATTGTACAAGACTGGAAAAATAACTGTGAGCGTATGTGTTTGCGTGTAGTTGTAACACATGCCAATTTTTGAGTAAGCGCTGGGAGAACGTAACCTATCTTCCCTTTTGTAAAGATATTTAGCCGAAGACATCGCCGAAGCTACTGAATTAATTGGGCTGAAATTTTGCACACAAAGATCTGGGCCTGAAATAACATATATGTAGTATAGGCTTTTTATTCCTAAAACGCACGCAAAGCTGAGCGGGCAGAAGCTGCTTAACAAATAAATTTTAAAATCTTATCAAATATACATCAGGAGAGTTGGACATTCGGGGAATGAACATGCAGGGAATCGGTCGAAATAGAAAGGCCAGACATTCAGGGAACTGGACCTATTAGACCGAACCCATTTGATCATTTAAACAGCTTTTCTAAAACTAGCCATTTTCGTACATTTTTCAGTACTATTGTCACTTAAGTTAACACAATGACCCAACGTGTTTGGGTTCAATATTTGGTAATCACTCAAAACTTTTGCGCGAGCACGTCCCGAGTCCCTTATAAGCTTGATTTGCAGATCACCAGTGTATTAGCGCCCTAAGAACGGATAGACGTCTACATCAAACCTCGGATGCGATCAAGCTCGTAGGTAAACGAACACAATGTAGGATAATGTTAACTTCCTTACTCCCAACGTTTAGATTATGACATCACCTCGTAATAAGGCTTTTTTTGTTTGAACACTGACCTGTTGTGCCCTACGTACTATTATCGTGACGTCATCGGGACTTCTGATTTTTGTATCGAATTTTTTTCATGTCCACACAAAGGCGCAGTACCAAATCCCATAGAGAAATGAGTTGTATTAGACGATACTCTCATCGAACGGAACTCAGGGTTCTGGTTATATTTCGACGTCAGTGCTTATATTGCCAACTTGATTAGATAGATCAAGTTGGCAATATAAGCACTGACTTCGACCTACTAATATTATGGAGTTAGTTCCACTCACTGCCATACTTACACTTACTTATGTCTTCCCAGAGAAAGCCATGGTATATTTAAATAAAAACGATACTAAATTAGTTCCAACTAATGTCATGACAAGCAAGTACAGTCACCGATAATATCGTAGTAGTATCGAAGAAGAAATGATAGAGCGAGATAGAATAAAAATACTCATTTTGAACGAAACGAAGACTAATATTGACTATTAAAAGATCATAATATTTAAACTGAACACAAATAAAGGCGGCCAATTATGAGTTTTGTTGATGCCCTCAATGTGAATATTTCTGAATTGGCTTATTCAAGTTTTCCAATTATTTTTTTAACAGAAAACAATATTCAAGGTGAAAAACTGTAATCCATCTATGCATCATGTAGTGAATTTGTTTTGGGGCTAGATAATACTATGTGAATTGCCCAGGATTATTATGATTTCAATATATATGTCGCAGCCGGAACGTAGAATTAGCCCGTTTGTAAAACGGCTAGGCCGTTTACAAAACGGCGCCATTCAGCTAAATGCCTAGGCCGATTGTAGAACGATCGGTGAAATCAACGTTCTACAATATGGCTGATCATCTGAATTAGCCCGTTTAGGGAATGGCTAGGCAGTTCACCGTGCTTAGGCCGATCGTCAAATGAAGATAACTGTTTCTGTGTACGAGGCTCCGTCTGCGCAGAATCTACAGTTACCTACATATTATATTTTATTACCGGCTATGACATCAATTATCTGCCAAGGAAAGTTGCTTAAAAATTGGGTTCGGAGGTTAGCTCAAACAGAGACAGCGATACCTAACTACCTACAGTAGAACACAATTTAAAAGTTGGTCGTTTGGTATCTACCGTGCATACCATAACATGCATTTAAACAGCTGTTATTTTATCTTTACTACATCCTCAACCTCAACAACTTTTACTGCTAGACGCAGACTTCCCCTGATTAGCTCCTTATTGGCGTTTGTACCATGAGGGGTAATGACCATAAACTTCACGACTCACGCTCCACGCTTGGCATAGGGATTAGGGATTGCAGTTCGGTGGAAAATTGTTCAGCAGGGGCGCTGCTGCAAACCCTCGGTGGATATCCCTTGGGGTGGTGCAAATTCTAAGCCAGCACCACACGGCCACATTATTACATTACCTACCTACTTCAATTTTATTGAGGTATATTAAAGATTAGATTTTACAGAAGTTAAATTTTATGCACTGATTTTGATTATTATATAATATTATTAATAATCTGAGGCACTGTGACACTACTATGGGATTCAAATAAAATACGTTTTACTTTAATCCCATAAAATACATTTCTTTGGTACCTACATTTCAGTGTTCTGAAGTTTGGTTAGGAAATATTTAGGCAGGTATTTCTCGCACAAGCAAAACCGTGCGCCATTACTACTAATTAGTAATCCATGGTATAAAAAGATATAGCCGTTTTACAATCGGGCTAGGTTTGAGTCAGCCAAATCGTTGAACGTTGAGCGTTTTACAATTGGCCTAGCCATTTAGCTGAATGGCGCCGTTTTGTAAACGAGCTAGCCGTTTTACAAACGGGCTAATTCTACGTTCCGGCTGCGACATATACATTATGTATAAACAAGCTGCCAAACAGCTACCGATACCATACAGCGATGGTTTACTATATACCTACCTGAAACCCCTTGATATCCAGATATCTCTAGTCTAGCACCTTAGCACTACAATCTACTATAACTTTATAAGTCGTGGAGAGACCATTACAGAGCGGCGAATTTTTGATATATACTCTACAATCCCCATAAATTTCCGGCTAGAGTATGCGTATTCACCATTAAGTATGATTTAAAGGCTCGTAATTCAACTATGACGTGTAATCGATGTGTTAAAGCTACATAAGGAAAGGACACTACCCTTAACTCACGAATGAGTTTTAACTCTTCAGTGAACCTCGTAAAAGAAAATTAAATCTGAAATCGTCTGAAAAGTTCAGTTAAGTTCGTGATCGTAAATGCTTATTGATTTTTTTGTATTGAATGGTAACTTTAAATTCAAAAGCAATGACACAACGTGCAATTGTTTTTATCCTTAAATTCCTTAAACCTTACCTAGTCTAGGTACTGCTGAACGTGCCTCATCCAAAAAATGAGGTTTTATCAGAATCTGAAATGACGACCGTTGTGGCGCGGCGGGCGACGGTCCGCCTGCGACATAAGAGGTAACAGGTTCGATTCCCGCCCTGGGACAATTTTTTGTATGATCTGCGATTGATCTATATAATAGATAAGTGTATCAGTCATTTTAGTACCCATAACACATGCTTTGCTTAGCTTGGAGCTAGAGGATGCTGTGTGGATTTTCCAGCATTATTTATTTATTTGAAAGAAAGAAAGTAAAGAAATACAGAAATCATTATTCATAGCTTAAAAAATACACTATTAGGTACATACATACATACACTGAAGTGAGTTTCTTAGTAGAGTCCTACACCGTAAAAACTACAAATAAAACAAAAAACAGTTAACAATTATACGGCAATGGCGTCCGACTCAGCATTATGTTGAAATAGCTACTTATTTCAAACGTGCTTAGCAAAGACGATATAATGCTGGGGCTATGGTTACATTTAAAAAGTTTATAATATAGGTTATCCTTAATTTTTCTTAAATTTTCTGCGTTCTACGTTTCCCATGGTTACGGCATCACGCGTGCACTACGATACCCATTTCGCTTGTTCTTTTTCTGTTGTATTTATTGTTGTCTAGAAAAGGTTTATAAAAAAAAATTAAGAAAGTCGGAAACATAAATACCCACACAGGCGAAACCGCGAGGCGCAGCTTAAACAATAAAATATAAAGAAAAAAATGAAGTTAACCCCAAACAAAAACAACAAGGAAATATTTTGTATCTCTGATTCGAGGCGTTTAAGAAAGCCCTAGGTGGCATGTTGGTCGTAGCTGTACACTGCCGTACGACCTAGCTTACTGAGATATACGGTATCAAAGAGTCATGAAGTTACGCACGTGTAAAATGAACATGTTTACCGGTTCATTTCTGCAGAACATCGTAAACTTTTACATGGCTGTATAACTCCGGCGAAAAACTGTATCAATGGGCCGCTCTCCTTTGAAATTACTTCATTTATCCCAGCAAACAAACAATGCTTCCGCTGTGAATGATAAAATGCACACTGTAAAAAGTTTATGTTTTCTCAACTGAAATAAGTTTTTGCATTTCTATCAAAATATTCGTTTGAAATCTGACTAAACTGAATGGATATAGTTAAACTACTTAGACGTGTAAAACCTCGCTTATGTTTATATCGTACAAACGTTTATCATTCGCCTTTATATGTACCTAAGCTCATTGCTGGACAGTATTGCCTAATGGACATGCTTTTTTGTATTGTTCAAGATTTTACTTTGTACCTATTTTATTCTTATGTACCTGGCTCCTGGACGTTTCGGTTTTAACTGTAAGTCCACTCGTAAAATAAATAAATGAATTATAGTCCTTCCCTAATGATATCATAGCATCCCGCTATAGCACCCTGTCTTTGCCATACCGCATCCGGTAACTATGTGGTATTAAAAAATTAAGAGGTATTATTAAAAAATTGCTTATAATAGATACCACGAACTGTACAATGGATCTTTAAAATATGTTAAACGTAATAATATGATAAAATAGGTGGCTCTGTTATTGGCTCGAGTAAGCGCCTTAACACGTCTTTCACAGATCGTTATCCCACCAGTCATAGTAAGTACCACCGATTGCATGGCTTTTATGTACCGAAAACTCCAATAATAACCTGATAAAACTGTGTTCAATATTAACCTAAACTTGTTGACAATGTTAAGTCATATTAAACTTTATGTCTATCACAATACAGTGCTAACAAATGTAGTAGTTAGCGAACAAATATGGTCATAACATTAACATTCTATGAAATGCGCTTGAAAGATAATTTGAGGTTTATGTCGACGATAAATTTCCACTAAAATTGAAGCATTGCAATGTTTTTATTATTCACTCGTGTAAAATCTGCATGTTAAATCGCAATATCAGTGTCAATATTCTAACATACACATAAAAATCTAGTTAATAAACCTCGTATGAAATACCTTGCTGCCCCAAAGCTACTCAGATTTTTTGCCAACTACCTTTCGGATCGGACTCAGTTTGTGAGAATCGGTTGCTTTGATTCTTCTGGATACCATACCCGCTCAGGAGTCTGTCAAGAATCCTCGCTAGGCCCATTACTGTCTACTATAATGATAGATGACATTGCTAAATCTGTAGTTCAAACTTTAACTTTACGCTGACGATGTTAAGATATATGCTGACATTATATCTCAGAAAGACTGTGATCAACTTCAACGGGATTTAGACGCAATTCATACATGGAGTAATAAGAATAGGTGGGATTTTAACATCTCTAAATTCCAAGTGGTAAGTTATACGCGTTCCTCGTGTGGATTGACTTCGAACTACACACTTCATAATGAGCCCATAGCAATAAATGTTAGTATAAAAGACCTTGGAGTTCAATTCGATGCTTAACTAACTTTTCACGAACACATGCGTACACTATTTGCGATCTGTTTCAAAAGACGAAAGTCAAAGTCAAAGTCAAAGCCAAATCGTTTATTTCTTTAGACTTACAAAATAAGTACTTAGACAAGTCAAATTTTTACTATATAAACAGCTTGATAGACGAGAATTCGTTACGCGTAACTGCAAAACCTTTAACAACCCAAATGCCCTCTAAATTTTGTAAAATTCATTAATAAGATCCAAGCTAGAGTCAAGCTCTATGTATCCATATACAGCCTGATGATAGAGATATTACAAAAACGTTTCTTGAGATTTCTCTATCGGAAACACGTGGATACTATCCATACATATACCCTACTAAGTTTTTACAGGATACATTAGGTTTCAATTCCTTGCAGACTAGGAGACTGTATGACCAACTGTTATTAATATGTCGTCTACTGAGAGGTGTGATAAACGGCCCCACACTTCTTAGTGAAGCTAGCCAACTATGTGTACCCGAAAATTGCGTTCGATTCCGTCCTGGGCGTCTGGACCTCTATTCTCTCCAACTCCTCTAAGGACTGTAGCGCGTCAGCAGTCCCCGATTTGTCGCGCACAGAGAAACCTAAATATGCTCCTGAACCAGAATCCTCAGCTTGATGTCTTCGCGGATAGATGGAAGGTGGTTGAGAGTGCACTACTCTATTTTAGTGAAACATAGTGATGCATTGCGAGCCGCACCACTATCCTATGGTCTATGAAAGTTCCTGTTATTATTTTTATTGTTGTTTGTCTTTTATTACTATTAATTTTTATTATGTTTTTTTTCGTTATGATGCAAGTATAATTTTATTTAGATATTACCACAATATTATTTTTTCTATGTGTTTAAGTATAATGTAGTAGTTACTACCAGAATTGTATTAGATGTAGCGTACCATTAATAACGCATTAGATAAAGCTATCTGTAATTTTTTTTTTTGTGATTAATAAAGTGAGTTTGAATTTGAACCTTCCGTTCGATTGCTATCAAAGCGTTTGACTTATAAAAAATGACATTAATATAGATTTGATACGTGATATTTTAGTAAAAGGGTGCGATTGCCTTTGTTTATACTATTGTGCACTCTGACGTCACAAATACTAGCTTCCAGTATACAAAAAACAAAAGGGGATCGCATTGCTTTAAAAATATATCTCTACCCAGTATTGGCTACCCTTTCCAAAGAAGTACCTATCCTTAATTGGCACAATGCACTACTTTGAATTTCTCTAATTGTTGACAAGTTATTTTCAAATACAGAATGAAGTATTTCATCTCAATGAAATCAAATATAATTAATTAGTCAAGATATTATTTTATTTCTTATAAATTACCCATAGTGTAAGCTATTTAACCAAAAATATTTCATCTCTATCTGTCAAAATAAACTTGTCTATGAAATACTTCTTTGCAAAGAGCAGGCTTCTTTGCAAATAATCTTCAACTTATCCTTTCTAGATGTAACACCTTTAAGTACACGACAATAAGTACCTACGACAGGATTAGGAGATGACCAACGACCCACAGCTGGCTTGTCGGATGAACATAATTTACAACCAGCTTCTCCAGACACCATATAGTAACTAGCTCATACCAGCAATCGCATAGTCAATGGCAGCAATCTGTCGAGTGTCAGAAGAAAAATATTACTTCTAGTCTGGAGTCGTATATAAAGCGAATTCTTAAAACGTAAACTAAACAAAAAGGCTCAATCCGTAGCCGTAGCCACAGGTAAAATGCGGTTTTAGAAATAAAGTGAGATTTTCGTAAAGAATGCTTTGCCTGTCTCGCCAACACTGCTTCTCAATAATTGTAATTAATTACTCCCATTATTGTTTTCATATTTTATTATTCCTTAGCCTAAAACTCACCATTATTTTTATAAACTTACCTTGTCTAAATTATTATTGTATAATATTAAGTACTTCAATTTAATTTTACTTATTGTTTTTTATGGCTATTTTATTACCTGTAAATTTGCTTTTTTACCAATAAAATGTCTATCTGTCTATCTATTACAAATATGTACTTGTTGTACTGTAATGTTATGTATTGTATCTGTTATGTTTCACACACGTCTTAACGCCATTATTTCGGAAACACTTTTTGTTTTATGTATTAATTTTAAGTCTCAATTATTAAGTACCCTATGTTATAATAACTGTTTGTTTCATAAATAAAACAAAACAAAGAATTTTAGCGCTCCTATGCATTAGCGATTAACGGCGATAACCCCAGCCGTTAATCTCCGATAGACGCTTTTTCAGCAACTGCAACCGCTTGCTTGATTGTACGCACTTAAACGTGACAAAATTTCAACTGCGTTAGTGCTTAGCAGGTCTTATAATTTTGTTCAGTTCAGTAGTATGTAATTAAGAGACCGGAAAATATCGATGAACATCTATCTATATCCTGACTCTACCACAGGAACTGAAGTGTTGAATATTTTCACATAATATAGTTGCCTCGAAATCGGGTCCCTGTTACGAGCCACTTGTCGGTTAAACGTGGCGTGCTAAAGCAAACCACCAAGTGGTGGTTTTTCTACGACTACAAGAGTAATCATTTTCGACAATAAACGGAAATTTCTAGTGTCCTTTTTAATAATACGTGATACTTTCAAGTATTGAATAAAATAGGGTAAGGTAAAATTCAAATTTAAGTTCCCCGTCGAAGTAGAATTTTTTATAAATTGATTTCTTAGAAATTGCTCAAAGTGTAATTTATAATAACTAAAACCTTTAACCTTTAACCCGAACACTTAGGATCCATGAAAATGGCCGTAGTTTAACCGTCCCAATGGATTAAAATCTAGAGTTGTCTCAGACATCTCAGCGAACAATTGTTTTCACATTATAGAGACAGATAATCTGAATGGGCTAAAAGAACGAGGTAAGCTGTGCTCTCTCGGATGGAGATTTATCTCCGTACAATGGACTAATCCGCTGACGATGGGATTGCAAAGGACACCTGCTGTTCAGTAAATGGGCACTGTTTTTCAGACCTACGCTACTTTTTGCGGAACCACGCTCGGGAAGCTTTCCGATATTTCGTGACGGAATTTTTAAGTGCTATTTTCGAAACTCAAGTGGGAGGAAATGAAAATGTTAAAGCTTTTCCGATCTGTGTGGAATTCGAGATACAATAACGTTATTTCGATTGTATTCGTAACCATAGTTGTATTAGGAATAACATTCAAAGTGCTTTCCTTCGTTATAAAATATATCATTTGTTCCAGCTTTAACTCTACCTATTTGATTCTTGTTCAGCATTATACTTTCGTTATTCCGCGGATGGTCGCAGTGGGAAAGTTATTAACCATATCGGTATCAAGATCTTATGTAATGACTCCATACTCCACCCATCTGTAAACCCATTAATTAAAGTACTTACCTGTCCTCTCATATAACCTTCGTAATCATGAGTAGGTGGCACCTAAAACAATTTACCCAGAAACACCCACGTCTCTGCAGACCACATTACGGATTAAATACCTACTTGAACATGTCCATTGTGCCCGAGTAGTGTACCTATACTTGTATAGCCACTAGAAGGACATACATAATCCCTTGTAACATTCCGACAAAGCTTGTGTCAAACAATGAGTGGAGCTAAATTGTATCCCGTACGGTTGTGACCACTTAGTATATCTACTTTGCAAACTTTGAAGGAGAGTCTTGGTACTTATTAATAAAACATATGGAGAAAACTGACACTACATTTTATTTTCTCCACTCTTGCTCGGTGAGTTTGCTCTTCAAAAATATGGAGCAAGATCGGGTATTGCTCACATGCGGAAAGATGAATTCGCTACCTCACCATGCTACCTCGCTACATCAGCAGTCTACCTAAGAGCCACTCGCTACACTAACAGCATGTTCATTCAAAATATTGTTTTGCCCACTTGTTGAACAAATATGTAACAATTGGAATTATGTTGACTGACACCACATTAATTACTACAGTACACATACACACACACACAAACACACACACATAAACACACACACACACACACACACACACACGCACACACACTCATACACACAAATTTTAGGTCCTTACATATGAAATTGGCGTTTTGTATGGAAGGAACAAAAAGTCGAATATTTTTTAATATAATATATTTAATTAATCAAAGTATGAACCATTATTTTCTATGCACTTTTGCCATCTTATAGGTAGTTCATTGATCCCTTTACTAAAAAAACCAGTCGGACGGGAATCAATAAAATCTTTGAAGGCGATTTGGACTGCCCCATCGGAGTTGAATTTTTTCCCTTGCAAGAAGTTATCCAAATTTCGAAAAAAATGGTAATCTGTTGGAGCAAGGTCCGGGGAGTACGGAGGATGTCTTAGACTTTCCAATTGAAGCTCTTCTAATTTAGTAGCCGTCTGTTGCGCAGTGAGTGGTCTAGCGTTGTCGTGAAGCAGCAGTGGCGTGGAGCGATTGACCAGCCTAGGTTGTTTAGCCGCTAGCTTTTCCATCATGGTTTGCAATTGCTGACAATAGACATCAGCCGTAATAGTCTGGCCAGATTTGAGAAAACTGTAATGAACAATACCGGCACTAGTCCACCAAACGCTTACAAGTAACTTTTTTGGGGTTAATTTTCGCTTGGGGCAGGATTTGGCTGGCTGGCCAGGATCCAACCATTGCGCTGAGCGCTTCCGATTATCGTAAAGAACCCATTTTTCATCACAGGTAATGATTCGGTTTAAAATACCTTCATTATTGTGCCGGTTTAGTAATGTAACGCAGCAGTCGACGCGCGTTTACCGGTTTGCTTCAGTCAATTCGTGAGGTACCCACCTTTCAAGCTTTTTAATCTTCCCAATTTGCTTCAAGTGAATTAAAACAGTTTTATCACTAACATCGCAGCCTGCAGCTAACTCGGACGTGGTTTGCGATGGATCCGCTTCCACAATAGCCTTCAACTCTTCATTATCAACTTGAGTCTCAGGCCGTCCACGGGGCTTGTTCTGCAGGTCGAAATTTCCAGAACGAAAACGTTGGAACCAAAAACGAACTGTGTTTTCTTTTGCAACACGACCGCCATACACATCATTCACCCTTCGAGTTGTTTCCGCAGCACTAGTGACACGGCGGAACTCGTACTCGTAAATAATGCGATATTTTAAGTTTTCCATTTTGTAAAATGAGTGACGCAAACAGAAAAAAACAGAAGAAAAAAAACAAATGAATGACGATCATCGAAGCACAAATACATGAGTCTATAGCTGTACAAATTTGAATTTGGAATTCCTTACCAAAGAGGAGAAATTTGTGATTAAAGTGGCCAGTACGAAAAACGCCAATTTCATATGTAAGGACCTAATACATTAATATTCAGTATGTACAGTACTTACTATAGTATTATGAAATAAATTGGATTATTTTTATCCACTTCAAGATGAGAGCCTTTTAAATCTAGGTTCCAGAATTCCAGACCATATTTGTCTGGTAGAGATCGATCTTGAACGATAAGACAGCCAATTGCTAAGAATAGATAAGTTGGTGCGTGCTTGTAATGCAGATCTGCAGGTAGGTATCCCTTTATTCTGTTTTCAATTTATATGTTTGTATTTTAAATTTGTTGCTCTGCACTACATGTTTTGTTCGTATATGATCTCTGTATGCACATAATTTGTGAACTGATCAAGTTCTAAACCTATATTATATAAGTATATTATGTGATTATTTTATGTTTTGTGCGTCTAAAAATAAATAAATAAATTGTCTTTGATTTAAGGTTTATTTTATGAGATTTAAGTGCTAGAAAATATACAATCCAAATTTATTCCAATTAACTATTGTCAACATTACAATCAGGCATATTTTTTTTACTTATAAAGAGTTAGGCGAAAAACATTTTTGTTGTAACATTTTTAACACGGCGCGGTCGCCCATAGGGATCCGACCTCGCCTTTTCATCGTGTCGTTGAAATTGGCATGTCCTAGAACCAAAATGATGTATGATAGCTATTTGCCAATCCACTAAGGACATTGGCGACAGATACGGGAATAGCTACCTCCACGTATCTGTGATTCTTCCGAATGCCACGTTATGCGACCAAGTTGTAGATAGGTTTAAAGAACTTTATTCTCATACAAACACAGGGTTTACTTATAATGAGATACATAAGAAAATTAATCTAGGTTTAACAATATTTTAACTAACCTCTGGGGCCTAAAATAAATTATAACACAAAAATATCCTTAACTAACATTGTTCACTAATTATTTTGTAATAATATTGTGTAAATACTAAAATTATAACAGCTAGTAGGTAAGGTACTTAGATAATTATGAGATAGGTAAGCTTATATGGCGTTACTAAATATAAGACTGGTTGTTACAGAGTATGTACATGTAATTTAAGTTTATTTTTAAAGACATTCTAACTAACACATTCTTTTATGCAGTGTGGCAAATTGTTAAAAATTGTAGCTCCCTCTGATAATATTGTTTTTTTACCATAGTTAGTACGTGTATTAGCTACTTGTAGTTTTATTTTATTTCTGAGATTGTATTTATTTTCTTTTAGATTTAATTTGATGTTTGATTGAATGGAGCTTGAAGTAATTTTTTTTATTAAAATGCATGTGTTGTAAATGTAAAGTTTCTCTATATTCAAAATATTAGTTTTATTGTATAATTCTTTAGTCGGCGTAAGATAGTCATAATGGTATAATACTTTTATTACTTTGTTTTGGGTTCTTTGAAGGGGTATTAAATTTGTAGTAGTAGCTGTTCCCCAAATCTCTACCAAATACTCTATATGTGACTTAGCAAGGGAATTATAAATAATGTCCCTTACTGGTTTTGGTATACATTTTGAAACTTTGTATAGTGCTCCTAGTAGGGATTTTAGTTTTGATTTTACGTGTTCAATATGGTTTTTCCATGTCAACTTGTCATCAATCCACAAACCTAAATATTTTTCTACGTGTGATTGCTGAATTAATAGGTTTATTTAAATACTGTGTCTATCTACATTCTAAAAGTTGCTGAATATATCTTGTATCTATCATCATTCTAATATAACGGGCTTAAATTCGTAGCATTTGGATACAATTTATGGTTACAAAATTACCGCAAGCTTCAAGCAAGCTGTTTGTTATCTGATGCCGTCAATATAAAATGCATCTATATATCAAGTTTTACCTCGTAATTATTGTGCATCACTTCAATGCCACATTTTTTATTGTGCAGCAGCGGTGTTGAACGTTTTAGTGCGAACCTTTAATTGACCTGTTTGAAATGAATCGATAAATTAAAATTAAAACGACTTCATTGGTATTTAATTAAAAACTAGCTGCGCCCCGCGCTGCGTTCGCACGCGCTGTTCCGATGGAAACGTTAAAAGGTGATTTTCATCCCACAGGAAGTGATTTATGGGATCAAAAGCCTATGTTTGATTCCAGGATAAGAATAACCTGTAAGCAAAATTTCAGCCAGATCCGTCCATTAGTTTTGACGTGAAGAAGTAACAAACATCCATCCATCCAGCCATACAAACTTTCGCATTTTAATATTAGTGTGATAGTAGGATATTTTCAAAAGGTACTTGAAGGTTTTTTACTTTATAAACGCATTACTTTTTACCCTGTTTCAAACAAGTAAAAAATCAGGGACATCCCTGATCCCACAGTTAAACAAAGCTAAGCAAGAAGAAACGCCGGTTAAATGAATAAGTTCGAGTATTTCCACTTGCTATTAAAAGCGAACTTTGCGAGTGCCCAGAATATTAATACACGGGTCAGAGTTAAATTAATTTATACCTAAAGGCGGAAGCACACTAAGCTGCCTTGTTGTGTCTTGATGCGTCAGGAACATTTCGTACTCACGACGTTATGGTGTGTTTCAAACACAAACACATTTTAACGTCGTGAGCCGTGAGTGACGCTTTAGAAGCTTATCGGCTTTATACATTTAGTAATGTAGAAACAAACTTTTGAAACTATTGGTGTGTCGTGCGTGCGTGACTAGTGGTAACGCATTTCGGATTCATATGTTTACCCCCGAATACTCAAACACTTCTTACATTTCAGACGGTCCCTTATGCAAAAACTTTGATAGATTTTAATTGAAAACTGTTAACATTTTTGCATGTGAGAACTTCTTACAATGTAAGTAGCGATTGAATAACGCGTACGCGTAACACGTAACGTAACTCAGATTTAAGCACGTCTCAAATCGCGATAATTTGACAATTTCGATAAAAATCTGTCAAAGTTTGTCACTTGAGGTGGCTTTAATTTGAGTTACGTATGATTATTCGGAGGTAAGAAACACATTTTAATTATGTATTAAAATGCTGTCAAAATGTGCTCCTAAAGATACTAAATGTTGAAACAAATATTTGTCTTATGTGTCATGACACAACACCAGACAATAGTGTGTTTGAGCCTTAACGACTAAGCTCTGTTGTAAACGGCATACCCTGTTTCGTGATTCCAGTCGCGTTTTATTCCAAAATCCTGATCATCTGATGTTTTTATGTACAAACGTGAACTTAGCTTTTTATGGTGGCTGCGATAATATTTGGCAGGCCGGCCAAACTCCTTCGATAAAGTTGTAAAATCATTTGGGTAAAATTTTCAGCGACAAACTTTTCCTTGTTTTGGTTTTGTTACCCACATACGTACCCAACCAGCATCTATATGTATTTGGTTTTGACAGATTTCATTTAAAAAGTTCGAAAAAAACTTAGGATATAAATTTATGTAGAGTTAGAGTTACGAAATAAGGAGGGAGCTAAAAGTCAATTACTTAGGCTAGTAGGCTTCGGTAAAGCTTTTATTGTTACTTTCTATTTAAAATCAGTGCTTTCAAATAAAAATCGCACGTGTTTGACCAAACTTAAGAAACGTTTATTAGATTATTTTGTATTCACAGTCAGTTTACGTAATAGGGTATATGCATCGATTTTTTTATTGTTTTAATCGATTCTTTAGGTCATTATTTAACCGAGGAATGATAAGACGCTTACTGAATTTCGCATTTACAAGGTAAAAAAAACAAATCAAAACTACAATCATTTTCGGGTGATAAAAACGCTGCCATATTGGCGCCATGTTTATGTGACGTCGACGTACACACTTGATTAAAATCTTTGGTGACGACCTCGGTAGTGATCATCTCAGGAAAGAGGTTTTCCGAAAAAACTGAAAATAATCGACAATACGAAATGTCAAGTGGCCAGAATAGTGTCAAATCATGGTGCAGCAAGCAGAATAAAAAAAGAAAAAATGTGCACAGTGATGTCACGTCCGCTCTAGTCAATGGCGTAGCGTTTTGAAATTTTGCGATTGAGATTTAAAATATCAATTTTTCAATGGTTAAATTCTACAATAAAAACATCTCAAAATGCAAAAATAAATATGTAGATATGTTTCTATATCAATAGAGAATACGTATATATTTTTTTAGCCATTTTGAAATCACATGCATATACCCTATTCGATGTTGTTCAGCGATATAACTGTTCGTTGGACGATTAGGATTTCAGAATTTATAATATTTACTAGCTGCGCCGCGCGGCTTCGCACGCATTGTTCCTATGGAAACGTTGATGAAAGGTGATTTTTATCCCACGAGAAGAGATTTACGGGATAAAAAGTAGCCTATGTTTTATTCCAGTATTAGAATTACCTGTATGCAAAATTTTTAATAATTTATAATTAATAGTTTTGGCGTGAAGAGGTAACAAACATCAATCCTTACATCCATACAAACTTTCGCATTTATAATATTAGTGTGATGTGATAATTTTCGTATAGATAAATAGACAACGTGAGAAACTAAGCAATTATAAAGCCTTATCTGTTGCAGCAACGGAAGCTGCATTTGACAGGTTGTCAAAGTGAAGCTAAAATCTTTATAGAGTCGATCGGTAACCCTATTTCGATCAACAGATATTTGCGGAAATGGTCTTAAACTAGCAACGCCATTGCCAGTTCCGATCCCGATAGCTTGTTACCGATTTCAATTTGCTAAATACGGCTCCGTCGATCAAATTGTAGTTTTAACCATCTACCGCTACGCTTTTGTTTATTTTGTGTTCTACTTTTTTCTTTTGTTCTATTAATTAAGTACTTCTCGGTTTATTCGCATACGGCCCGTACGAGCTTACTATTGTTTACAATTGGTTAGGCAAACGAGATATTAAAAATATAATTGACATAAAACTAAAAAGGAGTTTATCCATCAAAACACTATTTCTTTGTTTAAAATGAGACTTATCTTAAATATGATAAGGACTTAGACTAGATGCTTAACAATATTGGTAGGCTCAACAATATTGGTATGCAGTTTCTGAGGCAATCGAGATATTAAAAAAATAATTTAAATAAAAATAACAAAGAATTTATTTATAAAGACACTATTTCTAAATTATAAATGAGACTTATATATATTATATCTCTATTAGACTCGTTACTACTAAGAAGGGAACCTACTAAACAAATATTGGTGTCAATTTAGATATTACCAAAAATTATAGTTATATCTGTGCCAAAACTAAACTATACTAAGACAGCACTAAATTTGTTCCGTCCCTTTTATAGTGTGCATAATAAAAGGATGGCTGTAATTTTTTTGCTGTAATCGTACCCGCATTCCAAACTCCTGTAAGCGATAAAAGAAAGGACAGCATCATTAATAAAGCTGTCAATTTAGTATAGCTTAGTTTGACCACTAAATTGACACTATTACCAATTTATTGAGGGATTCCATAAGACAACGACTATACGCTTACGTGATCAAGTTTAGATAATAAGTTTAGAGAAAACGTTACAGGCATTCTAAAAACCGCTTATCCCGAAAATAAACGATCATCTCACGTTCTGAAGACACGTAATTTTTTCCCGCAGCATTTCCCACGTCAGGTTTCGTAATGAGTATTAGCAGACCATCAATCATGCAACGGCTATAGGTGATTGTAGCCCGCACGGCCCATGTGCCTTGTCACTTCGCCCCCTTGCGTCATGCATCAAACCATAATTACATTTTCAGAGTTTCCGATAAAAGGATTATAAAAGTTTATAATCACTTGGTCATCAAAGGCTACTAGATTAATAATAATGTTAGTACAATAAGAATGCATACATATTTTATAGTTCATTTCTTATTTATGTTATCAATACTGCTCTTTAATCATGCTGTGTACACATGTTTAGGGATACAGTCCAGTTTTTTTTTTAATATTGTATTTTTTGTTTGCATATTTCTTGATTGTATTCTGTTTTGTGTGCCAAATAAATAAATAAATAAAAGAATATTATTTAATAAAAATATCTCTGTATATATACAGAGATATATACATACACACACCCTGTATACAGGGTTATTGGTGATACACGACACTGTTTGAACATAATCACAAGCACGTTTTTTGTTAATCGCCTCCAATACGAAATAATGTCGGAAACCTACTCTCCTCCACTCCCATTTAATTTATTTGATAAAATAAAAAAATGTTTATACATTATTATTTTTACATTATACAATTTAAGTTATTTATAAATTATATCCCTATTGTACTAATATTATTATTAATCTAGCTGCTTTGATAACCTTTTTAAACGATATATGGTTATATATAAACTATATATGGTTATAAACTTTCATAATTATTTATAAGTCTACTACTACTCGTCTACTACTCTCTAATCTACCAATGAAAAAAATGTGCGATTGTAGGTATTTTGTTGAGCAGCTTTTATCGTAGGTACGTACTTGATTCTGTTAATTACTTTCATCGTTGAATTCTAATTGTTGGTTGATATGCTTTATTGGATTGTTTAGCTTCGGGCAATTCGACATTTTCAGAAATTCTGTTGTAATTACAAATTTTACAGGTCAACAAAGAACATCCGGTGGGAATAAATGTTAAACCAATAATTAGGCAGTAGTGGCTTGCGGGGCACACATCACCGAGGCGATACGGGCGATCGATTGGTTTTTAGGGTTTCGTACGGCAAGCCTGCTAATTTTACCTCGATTGGACCAGTCTGCCACGGGTTTGTTACTTGGTTGACAAATTTAAATAATCTAATCAATTAACATCAATTAAAATCCATCAATTAACGCCTCGGTGAAGACAATAATTTAGTTTGTAATTTGACTTGCCTATAAGCCTACTGTGTAATTCTAAAGAAATAAACATTATCGATTGCTGATTCGTTTGTCGGTAACTAATCCTTCAGTTACTGTGGGCTTCTTGAAATAATGAAAACAACTTGAAGTTATACCGTAATGACCTTACAAAACCAAAATAAAAATCAATGCGCCAAACTAATAAATCAGTCAGACCACAAAATAAAAAGGACCCATGAATTACCTTATTAACTAGGTACCCATAGTATTTAATACCACAGAATATTTTTGGTAAACACCCAATTGAGGTCACCTACCAATATCTACTATAGTATGATACGACATGTATATAACCATCGAACTAAAATGAGGTTAATAAACTAGACGGCGTGCAAAATTTTTCGTCTAGCATACGTAAAGTTTGCACACGACGAGGCCTCATGAGCGTTTCCCGACTTCCGCTTGATTGAGAAAAAGAAAGACCAACCAGCAATCATCAGTGGTTGTATCGGAGCTGCAAACTTTTATAGCGTCATAAACACGAGATGAAATTATATCCTAACGACCCAATAAACGAGAAAAACTCCTCCCTACTACCCTCTAAAAGGTTCAGCTCCGTATCTGGCCGGCAGCGGCGATATTCCTATTTATGTTATTAGGTGCCTAAATTAGATATTTATTGCACGTCCCTTTAAAAAAATCACAAAGACGACTCGTACTAGATAGGTAGGTACTCCCTTTAATCACTGAGCGAAGAGCTCTCCGAATATGAAAGGTTGCTAATAAATTGGTTCGGAATAATTGGATTTTTCCCGCGCATCATTACACCTTATTGCTCAATACCGTTGCGTAACGGAACGACGCGATCGGATCCCTCCCAGCCCCTGTTGAATCTCGCAATTAGCATTTAATTTAGTTTTTATCCCTCATTTCATTTCGATGCTGAATAACACCGAGCGACCCTCGTCAAGAAGGCTTTAACAGGAAAATAAAAAAAAAAACCTTTGTTTATTTTGTTATCTTTCTCCGCGCGGAATGCAGCTACTACAACAATTACTTTAGGAAAATTAAAACCTAAAAACATTGTGCTTTATCTCAATCTTAGGCAAGTAATCAAAAAAGTACTTACCAGGTATTATTAACTAAACACTCAAGAGTTAAATAGGTATAGCGGTATCTTACTGAACTAAAACTCTGAAATGCATGCTGAGCTTTCAAGGTAAAAACTTATATTGGTAGGTAAAGTTCCGTGAACATTGTAAAAGAAAAGTTCAAAGACTTCTAATTACTAAGTGCTTCTTAAAAGTTCTCTTAGATATTCATGAAATAGCTCAGACTTTAAGTATCAGAAAAATAGGTTTTGTTTGTAAATTTTTATTACCAAGAAAACCTTTGCTGACAAACGAGTTTGCTGTCTTTTCATGATATACGAGATTCCCAACGTCTCTTCAACAAACTAAAGCATACCAGGGAGTCGTGATACTTACTTACTTGTTTGGTATTCTTGATACAACTTTACAACACAACTTCACCTCGCCACATATTTCCTCGATATCATAGAGCAGGCAAAGCATTTTTCAGTAACATTAAGTTTACAGTTTAGAAAGTTTGAAGTTAAACACGTCGACGACGTAGGATGTAGAGTTAAGAGTAACTTTAGAGAGCCAGTTGGGCGACTCTTAAATGAACAGCGTCTTGTTAGAGTTGCAAAATTCACTTGGATTGCATATTTACTTATCCAAGTACTAAAGTTGACTTTTACCCAGTTTAAGTCTTATCGGACAGGCTTTGATGACGAAAACTCTGATTCTGCGGGAAAATGCGTATAGACGGTATTCATAGGTTTATTTACAAGAAATATTATTTTCCTACGTATATTATAAAGCTTAATATTTCACGAACGGAACCCTGGTTAAATAATGATTATTCCACACCCACAATATGCTAGCTATCCAACCATACCGCACAACATGGAGTAGAAGAGAAAAAAAAATTGGGTAAGTACCTCCTTAATTTCTAATCGTGGTAGATTTGGAGATATTTACTAAAAGATAAAGGCAAATAAACATTTGTTACAAAATAATTTTAAACAAACACCACAGACCGATAGAGTGCTTTTCCAAATTCCGCAAAGTAACTCAGACAAAATCATAACTTTCTTATTTGAAAGGACGACCCATTTATTTTTAAGTGTAATAGCATAAATCAATTCTTAACCACGGAGAGTTATTCAGTATGAATACAAAATCATAAAGGAAGGTCTTATTAAAATTCAACGTAGCTATGCAATTCAGTCCGCGCACAAAAAATAGAGTTTGAAAGGTACTAAGATTATGAAATGGGTTTAAAAGGATATTGGAATTCGCTCTCAGTAAGTAAACCTACAGCATGTCATCTCATCTGTAGAAAAAAAGAAATATTTATCTATTTGGGCCCTAGTAATAAAATATTCTACCTACGTAATATATTTTTTTCCCACTCGAACAGTTTTGTGTAAAGTGTGAGTGAGCATGTGGTTATTTTAGCTATGCGTTGTGTTGCCACCACTAGTTCACATAAATACATTCCGATCGGCATTTTTCGAATGAAAATAAAGCCACAATTAATTGGTTACAGGCCACCAATCAGATTAAAATATTTATCGTCACGAAAAGCAATTTACAGAGTTCGCCACAGCACAATACATGTCAGGAACAGCTTGGATCTGCAATATCTGGCTGAGGTAGGAAATGCTGCACATTTCGCGGAAAACAATTTTCACGCTGCTTTTTTATTATAAAATTTCGTTAGAAACATTCAAAAGTCGATCGTTGTTACCGGGAAACGTGGTTCACATCCGCACTCGAAGCGACAAAGTCGACTCTCACGCCCGCAAACTTGCCTTACATTGAATCTTAAAACTCCAAATCCTATCGCAAATAAACGAGCACAGTATACAAAAGCAAGATTTATAGTCTTTTTATACCCTGGTGATTCAAGTTTCTTCAAGTTCCGTTGCAAATTGATATCTTATAAAACAGTTATAAAGGTACAGTTGGCGATGTTTCGATTAACGGAGATGGAGATAAAGAGGTTGTTTAGCCGCCTATCGGCGTGATTTGTATCGATCGTTTATAAATTGGTTCATTTAGGTATAAACAAGATTAGTGAGTGTGCTCTAAGTAACCTCGCAGTGAGCCAGAGATTTTGAAACGCCTCCGAGCGCAGTGGGTAGCGCCAGCGACGCTCCTATTTATCTCGACTAGATAATTCCCGCTGAACTGACGCGGGATGAGGGTAAACATCTTGACGTGATTAATAGTAATCCTCAGTAGTTTAATAGTGTAGGATTTTGTTGTTTGAATAATATTATCTAAAACAGAGTTAATTCGCCGATCCCGCGAGCCAGCCCCGTCCATTGGTCATTTATTTTAGTTACGCTGAAAGTTAGCGTAGTTTTTAACGTGCTATAAAAGGAGAGCCGTGAGCGCTCGTTCGTGGGTAAGAGGTCAAACAATTCGCTCGGTTATCGTTTGAAAGCTGGGAGTTGGTATTGTTTTAATGTTCACGTACCTGCGGTAGCTGTGTATATTTGTAGACCGTGAATTGCCGCGCACCTGCCTCGAACTCCACTAGTTTGTCGCAGTTCGGGCGGCTGTTGTTTCAAGTTCTTTGATTTTAAACTCAAGTGCCGCTTGTCTTTCAACAAGGTGTCTAATTAGCTCTTGCAAACTTTTCCTCTATATTTACCGAGTTGGTTAATTACGGTGCTTAAGATTGATGTTTCTGCTACGCTTTCTGTTATTGTGTCCTTATTATAGGAGCTGGTTCGTCTGGTTCGGACTATTAAGTTACAAGTTTTTACATAATTATCTGTTAAACATGGTACTAAACAAAGACGACGCACAAACTGGTATTGTTTGCGCATTTTAATTTTATGTTATGCCAAGCATCCAAATCCTTCATTTACTGAATGTTTATGACAGCACCAAGTTTTGTCTCTTCGAAAGTTTGCAGTTCGAGTGCCAAAGAGCCGAAGAAAACTTGATCATACCTAAATAGGAACTCTAGGCAACTACTTTATCAAGTCGAATAAATAATCAGGTTTAAAAAAACCCTTTATTGCTCCAATAAAGGCCACCAGAGAAGGCAACAGAAGGCTATAGATAGAGCAACCGCAATCGGTTCGCGGTAAAGCTGACTGCGGTCTGTGCTACAGACGCGCTTGCAGATATCACCTAAAGGAAAATCAGTTTAAAATCGCGACTTTTTGAAAGTTTGTTTTGTTGGTACGAAATAAAAAAACTGAAAAGTGTAGTGTATTTGAATATAATATGATAACGATGATGAGGTCTCGTTTACCGAATGACTCTCCTTAGCTCTAGACTGGATCTTATTGACATTTGTATTTTTCATTAGCTCCAGTTTTTCAGTTTGCGGATTTATCGCGAATTTTCTGTCTCAGTAAATCTGTTGGGTTGGGTAGCTCTAAGGAGGATCTATTGAGTAAAGCATTTATCATTACATCTAAGTAGATATATTATATTATCCGTTTATTTGGTGTACTATTGTGGTCTTCGACAATATACCTTTTACTTACCTACTTAAATCAAGCAGAATACATAGGTTTACAAAGACAGTTTCTTTTTAACCGATTTCAAAACCACCTCAGTACGTTTGACTGGGTGATCCGATTTTGATGGCTCTTTTTTTATTTAAAAGCTGGTGCTTCCCGTGTTGCAGCTGGTCCCATTTAAATTTGGTCCAGTTCTGACACTGGCATACATAAGAATACCATAAAATTTAAGTCGGTTTACCGTTTTTTTAAACAAACTCAATTATCTATTTCATTTATATTATATATTTTGGTGTATTTACTGTTTACTTAGTAGGGCCAGAGTCAGAGTCAAATCGTTTATTTCTTTAGACTTACAAGTAATTTTTATTACTACATAAACAGCTTGATGAATAGTAAATAATTCACTTAAATGTTTTGTCCACTAGCGGAAGAAGTGAAAAATAAACCTCTAGCAAGTTTATCGCTTATCTAGGACGTAGATAAGCAAAACTACCCCAGTAGGTAGGTACATATATTGGGTATTTTTGTTGATTTATGTAAATTAATTGAATGATAGGAATTGATTTGTTTCGTAACAACGATGACTTATCTTCGTTAATTTTTAATTTGGGGGCTTGAACTTACGTTCCTATTTATAAAGTTCTTGTTTCCGTAAGCTTCGATATGTCCCAAGAGAGTAGGTAACTATTCCAGCAGGTAGGAGCTTCAACCACCTAAACTGCTTTAAAATTTTTGAAATATTAAATTTTATGTTATTAAAACAGGTTTTGTAAAGGTTCGGCTTACCTACCTGTCATACCTAATCAATTTCAGTCTATTTACCACAGATTTAAGATGCACGTTTACTACGACTTAAAAATCTACATTGAGACAAATTTTGTACCTACTGTAGTAAGTACTGAATTTGGAATGAGATAAATTTAGTACTCACCTTAAAGGTAAGTACTAAATTTGGATTGGTAGAAATTCAAAACTTAGTTTTTAAGTAGGTACTTTAATAGTGCCACTAGCATCTACCCAGATCATCGTTCAGTCCGGAAGAAGTAGCAAAATATGGAAACAAGGAAATAAGGATATTTCTACCCCAGGGGTTATTTCTATCCCATTATGGGATAAAATACGATAGACTTTATGGCATTGCAAGTCTACACTTAGGTACCTACATCTCATGTCCATATTCCTCTATATCAGCCCGATCTGTTCAGTAAAATACTGAACAAATCGAAGAAACAAGCATATCATCCACGCAAACTTTCGTGTTTATTATTATGATAGTGTTAATATGATATGAAAGTGTAACAAACTTTATAAGGTAAATATATTATTTTAAACTATACATATCAAATTTACCTACACGATTTAAATTTAAAATATTACAACGTATAATATTTGTAACCTGAATGGCAAAGGAAAGGACCAAAAATCTCGCCTATGTCTGTCGCTATTTCAGTCTAAGTTTAGCTTTCTAAGGGGTTCAAATCTCAAAGCTGATATAGAAGTCAGATTACTAGCTGGTGCAATTATACTTCTTAGTAAACTTTGGCTGTAATACAAACTCGGCGTTCTTAGGTATAATTAGAAATTAGAGGCTTTGAGATGGTAAGGTTACGCGAATAATTTAAGTCTCGGGTGCGACTTGGATTTTTATGATAAAAACGTGATATTGACCCGGTGGACAAATAAGCTGTGTGTGGTGTTGGCTTAGTTGCACCACCCGATCTCTTCCCATGGGTGTCGTAAGAAGCGACTAAGGGATATCCACTTGGGGGCGGCAGCAGCGCCCCCTGGAAAACAATTTTATTATACCACCAAACTGCGACCCCCAACCAGCATGTCCAGCGTGGGGATTATGGGCATTACCCCCATTAGAAAAACGCCATTACGGCGCTTATCAGGGGGAGGCATGCGTCTAGCAGTAGATCATATGAGAGATTCTTATTTTGTCCTTCCTTTTTGTGTTAAGTATGCTGCGTTCCATTGAGTTTTGACATGTACTGAGTTTTGTTAATTGTTGCTTTGTGAGTGCCCATGTTTGACATCCATATGTGAGTATTGGTAAGACGCATGTTTCGAACAATTTGGTTTTAACTTTTATATTCATATGCTTGTTTTTGAAATGTGTGATGTGATGGAGGGTAATGCACATAATCCCCACGCTGGGCACTACCGCCATGATACAAATTTCAAGAAGTCGCTTATCAGGGGGAGGCCTGCGTCCAGCAGTGGACCAATATAGGCGGTTGAGGTTGAGGTTGAGGAGGTTATGGTGATTATAGGCGATAGTTACACCTCTTAACCTCAGGTAAGTCATCTGTTAGTTCCGTCAAATAAAAAAATGTTACATTGCGTTATAAAAATACAAAAATAAAAGATATAAAGATCTCTAACTAATTAGGCTTCATAATATAAGGTAAATCAGTTGGACAGATGCCGCTGTAGGGGTGAGGGTGTATCGTGAAACAAACACTTTGACCTCAACGACGTGGGATCGTAGGTACGGTGGGCCGGCCCAAAGCTGCTAATTACGGACAACTTCAGCTACCTGCCGTGCCTTTAGACACGGGTAGCTTGGTACAGTAACCGCCAAAAAGCGGCGAACAGATGAATACTCCAAAACCCTGTGTAAAAAACTAGATACCTAGTACTTCATCAGATGCAGTTTTCAACGGCTCCAAATTCTCGGACAAATCCGCCCCCTGGTGATGGTAAGTGCAGCAAACTTGCAAGTAAGATTGGAACTGAAACAAAATGTGCAAGTACTCACAAAGGGATAGAAGCCGAGGAACAACACCATTTTCACCACACCTAAAGCCGCTAAGCTGGCAAGATAACAGAAGCTGCTGAACAATAAGAAGTGAATAAACGCGGCTACTCCGCTCATGAAATAAAAAAAGAACCACCTGTCCTACACATTTTTTGTTCTCTTGTGTGTTAACTACCTACTACTTACTATATCTATATCCAATTTGATTCGTCAGTAGATACATACTTATTTTAGTTGGTAGCCAAAAATTTGGCATTTTAACAAACGAATTGTAAACTTATGTAGAACTTACGGTCCATATAAACTCCGAGCATCTTGCCGCATTATATTGGCATTTCAAAACCATTATGATGCTTTACACCGGATAACCGTAGGATAATGGCATATCAAAATGATTTTGTAAAGCTTGTAATTTGTCTTTTAAATGCAGCAGCACAACTTTCAGCTATTTTTGGTGCCCTAGAATCTACAATAGCATTTCAAAGTTGTAAGATGATGCTTAATGTTGCTTAATAGCATAAACTTTTATCATTATAATGCACCGTAAATCCGTTTTAAGGCTATGAGCTGTTTTCAGTGGTAATGGCACTTATTAGTGGTATGTAAAAGCCTAGTATTGCTTAACATTATAAACGTGAGTTAATGTTAGGTTCCTATGCATGTATTTTTAAAGACTAACTGAATTCTCTTGTACAGCTTGTAGCTCTTTAATCAAATACGCGTGAGTTATTGTAATACGTAAAGCTGTTTTAATATATTTTTTCTGTATTAGTAAAACTATTTGTTTCGTACAAATAGCCATATGGCTTGTGTGTTCGTTAGTGGGTGTTTGTTGTATTTGGCAAAAGATATGAAGTTCAGACGAACATGCAAAAAGAGGCAAATACGACCATCCACACAACGCACTCAAATATACATCGAACCTATTTGACTGCTTTGATGTGCCTCGTCGAGAAACAGACAAGCGCACGGTAACGGGTGTTTGGTGATGGCCTAATTTGTTAAATAGGCAAATAAGACGTACACTTTGTCATATAAACTGTCCACACATGGTAATTATATGCCAAATATGCAAAATACACAAATACAAATAGCCATGTGAAATGCCATGATAAAAATAATACTCGCCGAATACCGCGGACCGCGCAAAACCGAGCGAAATCCTAGCAACGCTCTGCGTACCGTGTACTGCGTAGATCTGGCTTTATGGATGAAAGATGTGGTTTAGCGGTTTCTGTTACTGCGTGCACACGGAGTTCTGGAGTCTTCAATTGTTCAACGGTTTTTAGCAGTGACTGTACTCTCACTCGACTCACCCACACGTGAGTGTCCACTGTAAATTAATTTGTAAGAATGTTCGTACTTATTTTCAGCTGGTCTAGCATGACTGTTAATTTAGTCCGAGTTGAGCAAGCACGGAGTCGCATTATTAAGATTTTAATTTTCTAGTGAATTTTTCAGAATAAAATTAATTTTTCTCAGTAAAAAAGCGAAATTATTATCTACCACCCCGCCCGCCCCGGCTTTGCACGGGTGCAATGCTTATGCATTATACATATAAAGATTACCTACTCTTGAATCACTCATGAATCTACCTATTAAGGCCCATACACCAGCGAAAGTGGCGCCCCCAACTATTATATCTTATTATTACGTTGAACGCAGGAATTTTTAAAAATCCTACGTTCAGTTTGTGGTATCTATTATAAGCTATTTATTAATGCCTCTGTAATAGTTTCATTTTGTAAAGCTTAGGAAGAGATACGAAGTTGCGCTTTTTGGCCACCAAACTCTATTTTTGCATCTCCTCCTAAACTATATGAGATAAAATTATAAAAGAGGTATTAAAAAATAGCTTATAATAGATACCACAAACTGAACGTAGGATTTTTAAAAATTCCTATGATAAACGTAAAAATATGATAAAATAGATATCGCTGTCAGATTGGCTCGGGTATGCGCCTTAAATAAACCGCATCAAATCCGTTGCGTTGTTTTAAAGATCTAAGCAGGTACAGACAGACAGCGGGAAGCGACTGTCTTATACGTTTGTGGGTGAATGAATAGGTCTAATGAATGATGATAATTATAAAAAAACGCACAGCACAGCCAGAAAAAATATCTGCCATAAAGTACAAAAAAAAAAAAAAAAATATTAGCTACAACCTGCGGCGCAGTCGGCGCTTCAATCCCTATACCACAGAGGTCGTCATGTAAAATAAGTATGTTAATTTTGTTTATCCGTAACCAGTTGGTCTCAACAGAGTATACCAAAAGCGTTGTATAAAACTATAAAACTATGAACAAGATAAGTACCTACGGGTAGCTTCATTTTTGTCCTCCCTTATCTATTGTTGGTCGTATTGTTCAACTTCTTTGTATCCTATCCTATAGACAGAATCGCATTTTCGTTGTTTCTACCTAGATTAATTGAAAAAATTGAGATCTTAGATGCGATCTGCAAGGATTTGTTCCATTACGTTTCTTTTCTACTTTTAGGAAAGCAGAAAACCCTCGTCAAGCCGGATTTGTTAAAAAAAGTACAATTTGTTTTTATGCTTTGTTGTGGTTCTTGATCAAGATAAGAGAGTTTGGCAATCATGTTGTTTTTTTCCTGTATCGCTAAAAAATATAACTTTTTTATGCTCGTATTTGTTGATAATAACCAATATCAATCAAATTTACAAAATTATTTTACTTTGAGCTCAATTGACCTCCTGTATTGGAAACAGGGGAATTCTTACGATACTCAAAACATTCTCTAACAAAAAACCAAATTCAATTTGGTTCATTAAATTGTCTAAATCACGAAATCAAAGGAACTTTGTTCTGTCACGGAATAACTATTATAGTACTGTTTTGAGAAGAAAACAGAAAAAATGAGTGACATATACAAAAACAAGATTATCCTTTACGAAGGGTCCCTTATCCTGTTAAAAGTCAGTATACCTCCAGATGACTTGTCAAAACACAAACCCAAATTAGAGGCTTTTCCGTTGACAAATCTCCCATGAGAAGGGTTGCCCTCAAGCAAAAGGCACTAGAATCTAAATAACGCCGTACAAGTTACCCCTTCTCCGAATGTCATGAAAAAAACATGGGTTTTGTAGTTGCTAGCGGCTTTATCAGCGTTTGTGAGTTAAATATTGACGACTAGCGCAAACACGTGACTTTTCACGCGCTTTTCTTGGATAAAGTTTAACGAATAAACGTAACATTTTCAACTCCCTCTCAAATTTCAATAAGAACTGTTCTGCCTTTTTTTGCGTAAAAGATAATAAAGATACAGAGTTACTTTTGAATTTACAATATTTAGTAGGTGGGGACCTGTGGACTCAACTTTCTAGACGGGTAAGTTAGGAAGGTAGTTGCTCTGAGCTAGGGTAGGTACAATCGCCAAACGTAATGCCTATCCAGTTTGAAACTATTTTGCTTTGCGTTAAAAACAAAAGATATCGAGCCAGCCGGGGTTGGCAATTATTCACTTCACAGAAAAATCACCCTAGTGGTGGTAAGGCAATGCCTATCCAGTTTGAAACTATTTTGCTTTGCGTTAAAAACAAAAGATATCGAGCAAGCCGGGGTTGGCAACTATTCACTTTACAGAAAATTCACCCTAGTGGTGGTATCCGAATGTAAGGCCCGTACTATGAAAGCTTCCCCAAGAATTACTACACTACGTGAGTTCTACTCATGCTTAGAATCTTTGCTCAAGTAAATCTTTTTTATGGAACGTAATCTGACGCACCACACGGTAGTAGGGTTTTGTCTATGGTCTACACATTTATCTAGGCGGAAAACGTTCATTTGCCTTATCATCCTGCATCTCACGTTTTATCTTTTAGAGGTTTTTTGTTGTTTTGTTGGTTTTTTTTTAACTAGTAAGTTTAAAGAATCACTAGACAGATATATGAAAATTTTAAATCGTTCTAAAATAGGCAATTAGTCAAGTAGGTAATGCTTGGTAACCGTTCAATAATACATAATAACGTGTTAAGAACGCATCGTTACTTGAGTGTTACATAAGTGAGTGTAGATTTTGACATTATGTGTTCCCAAACATTGTTAATTGTCCTGAGCATGGATCTATGACTGAGCAATAAGCATGCTTTCATAATACGGGCCTAAAACTCGTCCGCGGATGAGATGTCCACTTCACTTTTGAGGAAAATCTAATCTCTCTAGTTAGGGTGTCGATCTTTTCTATTTCATAGAGTATGTAGGTACTTATAAAAACTCTGCCAAGCGCATGTCTTTTTAGAAATTCTAATTTGCGTTGTGGGTCCAATTTTGTCCCTAATAAAATAAATAACGAAATCACATTGAATCAAATATGCTGCTAGCATCCAATCCAATACGCTCACGTCAAAAGGTTTCTAAACTAGAATGGATCATGTTCACAGCAGTGGTTATCTACTTAGGATAGGGTACGTGGTCGAAACGTTACATTGCGCTCCAAAACGCAAATCGAGGATGCGAAGTGCATGCTAAATGAGTAACGTTAGGCACATGACTGTATATCCGCTTCACCGAACACCCTTTGCATAAAAACTACTCTACTGCGTAGGTAGTACCTACATAATACAGATGGTATAGCGAAGAGCAACATTTACCAACTGAAATATGTAGGAGCTTAAGAACTTTGCTCGAAGAAAAACTTCTGCCGATATGAAAATTTCTCAAGAGACATAGATATTGGGCCAAAAAATCCAGCCGAAGGCACCTTCATAAAGACTGTAAGTCAGCCAGAAGAAGATAAGAAAGTTGCGAGTGGCCCGCGTCGCTGCCACTTGCGATAAACTCCGAATATCCATCATACTTAATTACCTCACTCTTTTAACAGTTTAGAAGCTCGTCGGGTAGAATTAACGGGTCCTTGTCGGTGGGACTTGCCGCTGTTTCAGCGTTTTCTTCCCCGATACCTGCATTATTTAACTTTCGGAGAGCCATGGCTCGCTCAGTGTTGTAGTATTTTAACCTCCGACAAAGAAGAGGGGTGTTATAAGTTTATGGGCTACGCGGAAAAGAAAAATCGAAGTTTCTGATTCGTTTTTGTGCAAACGCTAATCTTGTGCAAACGACATATTATTTGCTTTGTTTTTGGGCAAACGGTAATCTTGTGCAAACGATATTATGAGTTAGTTTAGGTCGTCAACGAAAACGAATATTTTTGATTTTTGTTTTCCAAGTAGGCCCCTGGTGTAGTATTTGTTTCGGGTCGTGTCTTCATGATGTATGTATCATGAAGACACGACCCGAAACAAATACTAGTCGTCTACTCTCGAGTAGACGAATATTTTTTAATGAACTTTTTTTTAAATTGTTAGTGCCATTCAAAGTTATGGTATAATTTACGTCTGGGTTTTATGAATTATTGTTAAACTAGATGCGCCCCGCGGCTTCGTACGCATTGTTCCTATGGAAACGTATAAAGGTAATTTCTATCCCACGGGAACTGATTGATGGGATAAAAAGAATCCTATGTTTGATCCAGGATTATAATTATCTATATGCAAAAATTCAGTCCAGATCCGTCTAGTAGTTTTGGCGTGAAGAGGTAACAAACATCCATACTTTCGAAATTATAATATTAGTGTGATAAGCTTGTTCTCCAAAGCCTGATTGATTGTGTTAATTTGTGTTTCGTTAAATTTAAATAGTTTTTTATTCGTTTAAAATACAAGTCTGTTTGATAAAACTGCACATGATTACGCAGGAATTGGGTTTTACAATGGCTTCAGAGTCCGTTAATCACACACGGTTGAATTAGCCCAGGTATCGCGCAGCCAAAGATGGATGACGCGTCGAGTGACTCCACACGAACTGAATTTGGCCAAATACCAACTTTGGGAAGTGATAAAATGCGTACGATATAAATTTAACGAATTAAATTCTGCTCTCCCCACTCTACCTTATCTATCTACGACGGGCGAGTTTGGGCGTATACTTAGTATTATTCTATTCTGCTTCAGACTGCCTCGTTGGTCTAGCGGTCAGCATGTTCAATCGCTGATTATGAGGTCCTGGGTTCAAATCCCTGGTCGAGCTATAATAAATAATTGTTATTGGGGATTTTCCAGCAAGAAAAATTCACAGTAGCAGCCCGGAGTCAGGAAGTTGGCGGTGTTACACCCCCGTGCCTCGGAAAGCACGTTAAGCTGTTGGTCTTGCGCCTAACCTCTCCCCGGTTGTATTGGTCTGCCGTCCCATCGGATTATGAGAGTGAGGGAATAGAGAGTGCATTTGTGTTTGCGCGCACACTAGTGCACTATAATATGTCGTGCGCACGGCTAGTCTTCGTTGAGACTGGCCGCCATGGCCGAAATTCGGCTAGGAGGGCATTGTTATTATTCTCCGCTTATACGAAACTCGCACTAGTTTCTTATAAGCCCAAATTAGTCTACGATAGTAGTTAGGTTCTACCTGAACTTAGGTATGCAAACTTAGCGGATAGCCAGCCTTACTAGCTAGGATGTAAGTGAGCTTAATTTATAATTCCTGTTATCTTTGTCTAGAAACTCCCTTCAAACAGCATCACTAATCCTATTACCCACTGCGACACACTGGTACTCGTCGTTTTACACGAAATATTTTGCTGGGGGTTATAATAGTTAGAACGTTAAACAAATTTATGCTTTTAACAAAGAAAATTACCTACTGTCATGATAAAAAAAAACATTTGTAGGTACTAGTATTTACTAGTGTCCTAAAAATGTAATTAGTACGTTCGTTAGATTATCAGAGGATATTAAATACGAAATTTTTCTTTTGGCGATTAAACTAAAAATGATGAAGAAACCTACAGCCACTTAAAGATCCACGTGACATCATACCTTGCTAAATATATTAGCAAGGCGTCGCGTGCCAAACTTAGACGCGCCATTTTTGAATTTTTTTGTTTAAAAAAAACAATATATGTGTTCTTCTGACAATAGAACTGACGGACTAAATCCATTTTGTTTCCAGGGCCTTATTGAAACAATTGAGCTAACTGCAGACTGGTTGCAAACAATCTAAAGGTAGCTCAACTGATCTATATCAACACCAGTCGCAAGCGTTCCCAAGAACGTTAATTAGAAAGGTATATATTTAGTATACTTACCTGAACCTTAAGTTTAGTTACTAAATAGAGTCGATCTATTTTTGTATGGTATTTGGTACAGCACCTCTAACCATGCAGACATCGAACTAAGAAAATCCCATACAAAAATGGAAACTCTCGATAACTTCTCGATACTTCGACTAACCAAACCAATGGAATTATGCAGAACCACCCATCCGATATTTGACATTTGAAAGCCCTTTTGATGGTCTTGAGAAGGCCATTCATAATTTGCAATTGTATGGCGGAAGCCATTGAAATGGCATGCAAGTCATGGTCGTGGTCTCTGGTTTAAACATAGTTTAATTCAAACATCCATAAGAAAATTTTCACAATTTTCTTATACTTAAATCCCCAGTGACAAATCACCGAGAGTCCAAGAGTCAGTTGGAAAGAAACAAGACGATATTAAAGCATCCGGTCATCTCTGTTCCGTAGAAGTTTCACAATCCATCACTCGTAATTGCTTTCATCCCATCTCTTTGATTATTACTTGCTCATCATCGCGATTTTACTGTATCTACGACTTTGATCGAGTGCTTTTTAGGTAGTCTGTCGATAAGATATCACAATGATTTTAAATGTATAATAGATAATTTTGAATGGTGGTAACTTACCTTGGAACCCACAGTCTTTATCGACAGGAAGTTCCGAGAACGGGCGTTTTTTCATTGGCCAGCCCGGCCCGACACCGATAGACAGTGTAAAAACCCCCCCTATTTTGGTTTGTTCTACCTATAACTTCTAACTACTCTACCTCTAAATTTAACCTTCCTACTTATTTCTTATATTTATGTTTCTAGGATGAACCGAATATAGAATTAATGAGTATTGTGGCCAATGATCGTCTAGTTAGTGGTAGGACTCTACGTTGTGTTGTGGTAGTACCTGGGTTCTTTTAGGTGATAAAGACAAACGAATGAATACTAAAATTAGCTAAATCTCTTACGTTCTCCGTATTAATCTAATATGTCATCTAAAATTTAATGGTGTGAAGTATTTATGTGCTTATATTATATTATAAGCGTACTACTGTAGTTGAAGTTCAGATAAATAGTTTTGTAAATATTAAAGTAATCATCCTTCATTCTTTCTCACTGAATTTAATTACGGCACAGGATAGAAGCCCCTCCTTCCGCTCCTACCAGTAGTTTCCGTCGCCTTACTGGATAACTTCCTCCGTATAAAGTCTACAAACTGAAAGGCTACACTATCAGTTTGTGACTAGGGGACACATCACAAATAATCATAGTCATAATGTTAGTCATCAGTCAGTCTGGGGACAAGAGGACTTTATCTTTTATCAAAATTCCTAAGTCTTGTTATGGTCAGTTATAATTTAATTGCATTCACAGGGAAATTTACTTTGTGATGTTTAATTCAAAACGTTCACTCTAATCAACCCTCACTCCAAACAGTCTCAGTTCTCTAGTTATCTGCGGAACCTAACTCTACTAAGCTAATCTAGCCTAGTACCGAAAGGTCCCTATTTTCACACTCGGAGTGTATACAAAAGCTTCAATCCACAGCTCTTCATTCGGCTATTTCAAGGCTAATGCCTTCTATTCGTTATAGAATAGATAATGGACTTTAGGTCCTCTAGGAATTTATTCCCATAATTTATAAGGCCTCTTTACATAGAGATTATGCCCAAAAGTCTACAGCTTTTAATAGGTAATGAAATTATAAATTTCAGGTTTTCCTTATTAGGATTCATTTTAATAGAGGCCCTCTTTACATAGAGATTATGCCAAAAGTCTACAGCTTTTAAAAGTAATGAAATTCTAAATTTCAGGTTTTCCTTAATAGGAATTATTTTTATGATAGTAATGTAAAATATAATGATTCATCCAATCAAGATTATTTCTCATAGCTTATAAAGGCTTTTCCCACATTCGGAGATTATTGCCTAGGTGACGTTCGCACCAAGCTATAATTAGATTGATCAAAATATAAATGTCTCTCTACCGGAGACAACTGTAAATACAGTTAAAATTGTAATGTAAATCATAGTCATACCTGAAACCAGAATACACTACTATGCTAGTTTTATTCAACTTTAATAATTAGTTAATTTAAACAATCTTATTATTATTAGATTAATCAAATCAATATATTGGACTTAGAGTCCTATAGGAATTAATTCCCATAATTTATCAGGCCTCTTTATCTAGAGATTTTGCCCAAAAGTCTACCGCTTTTAATAGAAATGAAATTCTAAATATTACCATAATAAATATTAGATCAATTAATCTCTTTCGTTAAAATAGAATATTTCCTGAAATAAATAGGGAAAGCACAGTGAAATTCAATAATCGCTCTTAAATATAACATTTCCTGTAAATCACATAATGAAACATAAAACAGAAAACACAGTAAAATTCAATAGTCTTTCTTAAATATAACATTTCCTGTAAACATAATGAAAACATAAAGCAGAAATAAATTCAATAAATAATAAACACAACTTCTTCCATAAGAAACACGTTGAAAATACATTAAATAAAGAGTTAAAAAATACATTTGATTTAAGTCAGCATTATTATGTACTTTTATGTGAGTTATTTAACACTTGGTTTAGGTAACAGTAATCTGAAAAGTAGTTAGAACTTGACAAATATCAGACGTATTTTTAGTAATAAAAGCATGCGACTTAGCTTCCGCCGGAACTAGACTTGGTACCTGAAACACTGACTCTACTCTACACTCAGTTGATTACTTGAACAAGTGTCAAGAATCCCAACACCGACTCTATTTTAATCAATCAAATTAAAGGTAGGATAATATTATGTAATGAATTCAGTGGAATTGAAGTTATATCAAAATTAACACAGACTTTATAGTTAACACTTATTAATCAACACTGATTTTATTCAATTACTTTTGTTTGACAAAAATACCGTTAATGCCCTTAACGTCAAAAGGTCGTCCTCTCTTTAGGGTCTCCAAAACCAAACTCCCGTATATCCTCCGTTCCTAATACCATCCCTTGGGCGCCGCCCGCGCATTCCTCGCTACACCTCCTAAATCGATTCTTCGATTCTTATTGGTCCTTGGTTTTTTCATAGCTTGATTTAAACCTTGACCCTGCTCAAAACCATGCAATATTTATCTACTAGATGGCGTTAGCTGTATTTTAAACACCACTTGACATCATTATATGAATGTAATAAGCAGATAATAATAGATGTGTACAATTTATAGTCTCGAGCAAAGACTTCGCTAAATTATCATTGATTTAACACTAACATTCCATAATAATGGCTATTGTAATTTTCTCCTGAAATCGAATTCCCGATAGTTTAATGCTTTCTTTAATGGTAATTTATTTCATTATTCGTGATTACTGCTGTAATACCCATCTTTCACCTCACATAAAATTTTGTCGTTTATAAGGTCCAAATTTACCCTAATTATTTTAGACATTGTTGTTTATCGTTTTGAAGTGCCCAATTTTTTTGCTTCAAGGAAGGTCTACGTTCCCACATTTGGCGTCTCACATTCCACAAAACCACTTGTCACAAATTGGTTCAAATAAAAAACTGGCGACACAAAATATCTTATTGTATTTGTAAACGTACTTGAAAACCCATTAATGTCACGTTTAAGTATTTGGTGTTAAAATAGAGTGCTGTTAAAATATTAACGTTCCCAAAATATAAATAATTTCGAGTGTCGGATAACCAGCCCTGTTGTATTAAATTGCAGTGACTGTAAAAAATCTCATAAATAAGGTTATTTACCATAGTAGATAACACAAACTTGCATTCATACACCTCGTTGACTTATTCGATAACGATTTGTTAGAAACAAATCGACCTGTGAAAAGTTCTAATCGTTGATAGATATTTTTAATCTGTTATGGGATAAAAGTAGCAGTTTCAAATCCTGATATTTTAATCTGTTATTCTTACGAGTACTTAATTCAGTTTATATTTGCAAACAACAGGCTGATTATAATCTGACCTGTTACAATCGACCCCAAATCTTTATGGAAGTGACCCATATAATAACTGAAATAAAGATTTCCTAAAAACTTTAAATTTGCAAATATAACTATTGCGTTTGCTAACCATTGTCTCTTTATTTTCAAATATAATCTCAATATTATTAACTCATAATCTGTGAACCTTGAATTCATACATATCATAGTGTAGTGTGTGTGTAGAACCAGATTCAAAATGATTGGTTTTAGATTAGTACGATAAGAGGAGAATTTAAAACGTTAGACTGAGTATAAGCAAAATGAAAATTAAATCAACATTGTTTTACCAAGCTCCTTAACAGAGTAAGTACAATTGACTTCGGTACCTCGGTTGTGAGTCGAGATAATTCCTAGTGAATAGTCAGCGAACGATTTCTTTGTGAACTTACATTATGTTTACGCACGAAATGCTCGTTAACTCCTGCACAATTGTCCGTTACCTGTATCTTAATTCGACTGATAACTCAATTTTGATTTACCCGGAACCAACTTATTTCAAATCTGGAATATGTGTATAGTGTGCTCAGTTCGAACCTAACTTGTATAGTGTGAAATTTTATGAAGTCAGCCCCAGCTGCAATTTAGATCTCAGATTCATTAAAAGTCTCTGATATGATCTCTTAACCTAACACCAAAATTATACCTTCATAAAATTTATTTGTGGTGCATGTATGATTCAAACTTCATCAGATCGTCCCAGACTTTGAAATGTGATGACTCACTTGGGCCCTCCAACCTGATTCTAAAAATCTATTTACTACACATTCATACAAATTGTTCGCTCACTTCTCTTACACAAGCTAAAACTATGTCTCATAACTCACTCCGCATATACAATCAAATTCCTCAATCGTTTCATTCATTCTCCCAAGTGAACTAGCACACCATTTTAACCTGTGACACAGAGCTTAAGAAATTTATAATCCAAGTTATTTCAAACCAAACAAAGTAAAAGAAATGAAATTTTTCATCCCATAATTATTTTATAAGAGTATTCTACCCGCGGTTATTTTCTTAGTTTTTCACATTTTCATAACTGATTCTTATACGAAATTTATGTTCAATATTATTATAACTAAATATATGCTTTGAAAGAACTACAAACGCTCAACGACCCCTTAGCTTATGATTTATTACATTACTTATTACTCTATGATAATCATAAATTTTAACACATTATTATATCTTACTGAAATATCTAGTAATTGATCCGTTGTTTTTATCAAACTTACTTTAAAATCTCTATAACCTACTATTCAATTTAGTTTACTACAAAGGGTAATATCAATTAGCTTTGCTTAGCAATACGACTTAAATTATGTATTTGATGTTGCTTTTATGCTTGTCAAATTAAAATTTACTTACACTAATCCATAATTCCAAGTTTTGTCAAATAAAATTTACAAATAACCTAATCCTTTTCATATTGATTTAAACTATTTTAATATTTGTCGTCGACCCCGGAGTCTATGTACTTAATATTTTCTAATAACAGTACAGTGCCATATGAGATGGACTCTATTAACACTCTAAATTCATCAATTCAAGAAATCTGAAGACCGACCCCAAAGTAACACTACGATTATGTATCAGTTACCAGGTTATACATAATACCACAGATTAGGTAAATGTTACTTTGTAACAATAATACCTACAAAATAGAACTTGAATCGTTTCTGAGAACCAGCTCCAAACAATATAGCTTTCTTAAGTTTTCACTGCTTATAATATATCGAATTCGCTAATATTATGTTTAAAATTTAATTTAGTTGAAAGTTAAATCTAAAATGTTTCTATATTATTTCGTTTGTCTTTTTATGCACCTTCCATTTCACGAGCAGCAAATTGTGCGAAAAATTTCGCACTTTAGATCTCTTAGCTTAATTCTACCTAAAGTAAACTTAATGTATAATAATATTACCTAGTTTATTTATAATCTACCTAAATATAATACTTATATACGACCCCTATTCTCTTAAACAGTAAACCTACATATTAAGCTGTAATAAAATGATTGATTATTCTACTTTACTTCCATTTAAATTTATTTAATAGACATAGAAAACATCCAGAACGCGCCGAACAAACATCCATCCCGAGGTGGGAATCGAACCCGCAACCTCCTCCGTCGCGGGTGGAACCACGACCACCATGCCACGGAGGTCGTCATATTGATGTTACACTGTATTGCATTGTACGGATTCGAACCGCACTTAATAAAAAAGCTACGCTAATGTTACTAAAATGAACAGCTTCTCTAAAACATATTTATTTTCTACTTTAACTATACAATAACATGCGACCCCCATTCTCTAAACACCAATATAATAAAACTAACAAGTCTAACTAACACAATAATTATGTTTATGATAAGTTGGATTGATCCCTATTCTATATCTAAGTTACTATATCCTGGTCACGCGTGCACTAAACTGTAAAAACCCCCCCTATTTTGGTTTGTTCTACCTATAACTTCTAACTACTCTACCTCTAAATTTAACCTTCCTACTTATTTCTTATATTTATGTTTCTAGGATGAACCGAATATAGAATTAATGAGTATTGTGGCCAATGATCGTCTAGTTAGTGGTAGGACTCTACGTTGTGTTGTGGTAGTACCTGGGTTCTTTTAGGTGATAAAGACAAACGAATGAATACTAAAATTAGCTAAATCTCTTACGTTCTCCGTATTAATCTAATATGTCATCTAAAATTTAATGGTGTGAAGTATTTATGTGCTTATATTATATTATAAGCGTACTACTGTAGTTGAAGTTCAGATAAATAGTTTTGTAAATATTAAAGTAATCATCCTTCATTCTTTCTCACTGAATTTAATTACGGCACAGGATAGAAGCCCCTCCTTCCGCTCCTACCAGTAGTTTCCGTCGCCTTACTGGATAACTTCCTCCGTATAAAGTCTACAAACTGAAAGGCTACACTATCAGTTTGTGACTAGGGGACACATCACAAATAATCATAGTCATAATGTTAGTCATCAGTCAGTCTGGGGACAAGAGGACTTTATCTTTTATCAAAATTCCTAAGTCTTGTTATGGTCAGTTATAATTTAATTGCATTCACAGGGAAATTTACTTTGTGATGTTTAATTCAAAACGTTCACTCTAATCAACCCTCACTCCAAACAGTCTCAGTTCTCTAGTTATCTGCGGAACCTAACTCTACTAAGCTAATCTAGCCTAGTACCGAAAGGTCCCTATTTTCACACTCGGAGTGTATACAAAAGCTTCAATCCACAGCTCTTCATTCGGCTATTTCAAGGCTAATGCCTTCTATTCGTTATAGAATAGATAATGGACTTTAGGTCCTCTAGGAATTTATTCCCATAATTTATAAGGCCTCTTTACATAGAGATTATGCCCAAAAGTCTACAGCTTTTAATAGGTAATGAAATTATAAATTTCAGGTTTTCCTTATTAGGATTCATTTTAATAGAGGCCCTCTTTACATAGAGATTATGCCAAAAGTCTACAGCTTTTAAAAGTAATGAAATTCTAAATTTCAGGTTTTCCTTAATAGGAATTATTTTTATGATAGTAATGTAAAATATAATGATTCAACCAATCAAGATTATTTCTCATAGCTTATAAAGGCTTTTCCCACATTCGGAGATTATTGCCTAGGTGACGTTCGCACCAAGCTATAATTAGATTGATCAAAATATAAATGTCTCTCTACCGGAGACAACTGTAAATACAGTTAAAATTGTAATGTAAATCATAGTCATACCTGAAACCAGAATACACTACTATGCTAGTTTTATTCAACTTTAATAATTAGTTAATTTAAACAATCTTATTATTATTAGATTAATCAAATCAATATATTGGACTTAGAGTCCTATAGGAATTAATTCCCATAATTTATCAGGCCTCTTTATCTAGAGATTTTGCCCAAAAGTCTACCGCTTTTAATAGAAATGAAATTCTAAATATTACCATAATAAATATTAGATCAATTAATCTCTTTCGTTAAAATAGAATATTTCCTGAAATAAATAGGGAAAGCACAGTGAAATTCAATAATCGCTCTTAAATATAACATTTCCTGTAAATCACATAATGAAACATAAAACAGAAAACACAGTAAAATTCAATAGTCTTTCTTAAATATAACATTTCCTGTAAACATAATGAAAACATAAAGCAGAAATAAATTCAATAAATAATAAACACAACTTCTTCCATAAGAAACACGTTGAAAATACATTAAATAAAGAGTTAAAAAATACATTTGATTTAAGTCAGCATTATTATGTACTTTTATGTGAGTTATTTAACACTTGGTTTAGGTAACAGTAATCTGAAAAGTAGTTAGAACTTGACAAATATCAGACGTATTTTTAGTAATAAAAGCATGCGACTTAGCTTCCGCCGGAACTAGACTTGGTACCTGAAACACTGACTCTACTCTACACTCAGTTGATTACTTGAACAAGTGTCAAGAATCCCAACACCGACTCTATTTTAATCAATCAAATTAAAGGTAGGATAATATTATGTAATGAATTCAGTGGAATTGAAGTTATATCAAAATTAACACAGACTTTATAGTTAACACTTATTAATCAACACTGATTTTATTCAATTACTTTTGTTTGACAAAAATACCGTTAATGCCCTTAACGTCAAAAGGTCGTCCTCTCTTTAGGGTCTCCAAAACCAAACTCCCGTATATCCTCCGTTCCTAATACCATCCCTTGGGCGCCGCCCGCGCATTCCTCGCTACACCTCCTAAATCGATTCTTCGATTCTTATTGGTCCTTGGTTTTTTCATAGCTTGATTTAAACCTTGACCCTGCTCAAAACCATGCAATATTTATCTACTAGATGGCGTTAGCTGTATTTTAAACACCACTTGACATCATTATATGAATGTAATAAGCAGATAATAATAGATGTGTACAATTTATAGTCTCGAGCAAAGACTTCGCTAAATTATCATTGATTTAACACTAACATTCCATAATAATGGCTATTGTAATTTTCTCCTGAAATCGAATTCCCGATAGTTTAATGCTTTCTTTAATGGTAATTTATTTCATTATTCGTGATTACTGCTGTAATACCCATCTTTCACCTCACATAAAATTTTGTCGTTTATAAGGTCCAAATTTACCCTAATTATTTTAGACATTGTTGTTTATCGTTTTGAAGTGCCCAATTTTTTTGCTTCAAGGAAGGTCTACGTTCCCACATTTGGCGTCTCACATTCCACAAAACCACTTGTCACAAATTGGTTCAAATAAAAAACTGGCGACACAAAATATCTTATTGTATTTGTAAACGTACTTGAAAACCCATTAATGTCACGTTTAAGTATTTGGTGTTAAAATAGAGTGCTGTTAAAATATTAACGTTCCCAAAATATAAATAATTTCGAGTGTCGGATAACCAGCCCTGTTGTATTAAATTGCAGTGACTGTAAAAAATCTCATAAATAAGGTTATTTACCATAGTAGATAACACAAACTTGCATTCATACACCTCGTTGACTTATTCGATAACGATTTGTTAGAAACAAATCGACCTGTGAAAAGTTCTAATCGTTGATAGATATTTTTAATCTGTTATGGGATAAAAGTAGCAGTTTCAAATCCTGATATTTTAATCTGTTATTCTTACGAGTACTTAATTCAGTTTATATTTGCAAACAACAGGCTGATTATAATCTGACCTGTTACAACAGTAGAGTCAGAGTCAAATCGTTTATTTCTATAAACTTACAAAACAAGCACTAAACAGCTTGATAAATAGTTATTACTATCAAATAAGAAATAAGGTGCAATCCACTTCAATTTTTTGTCCACTAGCGGAAGAAATAAAAAAGAAACCACTAGCATTTATCGCTTATCAACTAAAACAATCTTTGCATATCTACAATCTACATTAAGTCTAAATATAATGCGACATAAGAGTTACAGTTCTAACACAACTAATTTAAGTTCTTACATACTATTGTCGGTGTGGAACTGGGCGACATCCGGCCAAGCATTTACATCATTAATGTAATCTATGGCTTTCTTGATAAGATTTTGTATTATGTACAGTTTAAATTTAGTACTCAATGACACTTCTATATTCTTCATTGTACCGACACGACACGACGGCTTTGTAATTCCACAGTTCTCCTGAGACCTCTCACGCTCGCCGTAGAAGCTTCCGTAGATACACAAGACATACGTAACGCCAGCCCGAAGCAAGGGCCGACGCAAGGTCTCCCGTGGGAGACTTGCTGCGACGACATGTCAACGGTGTCGGTGCTGCTACTGGCGTCTCGGTGTCAGGCCGTGCCAATGAGACAGTGTCCCATACAATTTCATAAAATTATACGTCCTAATCTTATTCCTAATTATACTACCAATCGTCGGCGATATCGTCGGCGTCGTCGGTATCGGTGCCGGGCAAGGAACGCCAATCGAATTGTAGGAATAAAGACAAAGAGTTCCTACATACTGACGAGTATTTGCTTTGTAGCCAATTAAGCACCCACGCAGGCGTCTGATTGGCTACAGATTGTTAAGTTTTTACCATTGTCTTTTTAATAGTACCTACTGGAGTATTATTGACCCTTCCCTTGATCATTTGTCAGCGCATCTATAAATACACAACTATTTACAATCTAGAATCTTTTTGTAAAATAAAGACAGCCATATTTAAAAACAAAAACAACAAATTTAATTATATAAAACCAAAACTCATGTCTCACAAGACTTGGAATTAACCTGCCAAGCCTTAAGATGAACGCTGTATTACTACATAAAGGATAAATCAATCCAAAATTCATTTTAGTTAGTTGCATTTTACATGAAATACGAAGCAAAAGCACCATGCCACAAAGAAAATAATGGGAACTAATCCGAATAGAAGTAATTCGGTGGATATCCCTAAGTCGCCTCTTACGTTATTACATCACAACAAGCCAGCATCACATACCCTATGCAATTTCTACACAATCAATTTTATGTATGTTTTTGAGCAAGTAAACACTTTTTCACACAACACTCTACTATCTCTACAATCTCTACTGATGTAAATCAAATCAAATATCAAATCAAATAATTTATTCGCAGGAATGTAGGTACAAAAGTTCTTAATAATAATGGTAACTCCAATACATTCTGCCTTGTCAAGGCGTGCAAAAATTTAATATTAGGCTCTTTATACCTCTATAGCTATATTGTCAAGATAAATCATATTAATGAGGCTAAAATTATACAATTCAAAATAGGTGTCAAAAATTATGTTAATTCAAAGTCAAAAAGTTTTATAATCTAAATATTATTTTATGTCATAAAAACATCTTTCAATTAACCAGGCTTTTAATTTAATTTTAAATAAATAAAATGGTATGTCTTTAAATTCCTTAGGCAATTTGTTGTAAATTTTTATTGCCTGGTGATAGGCATTCTTTGTGACAAGTTTTACTCTGTGTTCCGGAACATAGAGCCTGTCTCTATGTCTCGTTCGTCTCTCCATCACATCGGCGTGTGTCTTAAAATAATAAGGATATTGTTTCACAAACAGGCATATGTCCCTTATGTACATGCAGGGCAATGGTAATATATTAAATTGTTTAAACAAGGGTTTGCAGCTATCCGTATTCCAGGCGCCACAGATGGCTCTTACGCACTTTTTCTGAATTATAAAGGCCTATATCTGTAGAATTTCCCCACAAAATTAACCCGTACGCTAAGGTCGACGAGACATACCCGTGGTAAGCTTTTAGTGCTGCGTCTGTGGAAACCCGAAGTCTTAGGCTTTTTATTGCGAAGACAAATCTATCCAACTTGTCACAGGTATGTTTGACATGGGCCTTCCAGTTGCAATGTTCATCGAGCCATATTCCTAGAAATTTGGCTGTATTAACTTCAGCGATCTCAGTGTTATTACAGTTAATCGTAAGGTTAATTTTTTTCCGCTTATAAGTTCCAAACTGCATCAAATTAGTTTTTGTCAAGTTTACTTTCAAATTATTATTATTTAACCACTTAATAGTATCATTTAATGTATTCTTAATGTCAGTTTCTAATGTCATACTATTTTCTCCTCGTATAATGATTGTGGTGTCGTCAGCAAATAATATGGTCTTATGATTAGTAATATTCGGAATGTCATTGATATACATTAGAAATAAAAAAGGTCCTAAAATACTACCCTGTGGTACCCCGAATCTATTGTGTTTGAGGCTAGATCGCACTATATTTTTATTTCCCTTAGAGACTTTTGCTACTTCTACGCATTGTTGTCTATCGCTTAGGTAGCTTTGGAGCCATTCATTTGCTCTACCTCTGATGCCATATCTATTAAGTTTATACAGCAATAGTTTATGGTCGACAAAGTCGAATGCTTTAGACATATCTAGTAGCAGCGCAATGACAGGAACATTATCATTTATAGCGTCCATTACTAATTTTACAACATTAAAACATGCTAAGGTAGTAGAGCTGTTTTTACGAAAACCAAATTGCTCTGGCTTTAGGATATTTACTTTAGTCACAAAATTTTGGAGCCTTATCAGCATGGTTCTTTCAAATATTTTGGACAGTATTGGTATGAGAGTTATAGGTCTGTAGTTATCCATGTTAACTTTGTCTCCTTTTTTAAAAAGCGGTTTAACGATGGACAACTTTAATTTGCTTGGGAACTCACCTAGTTCAAAAGATCTGTTTATTAGGTAGCTAAGTTTGTCACAGATATAGTGAGCACTTAGTTTTATAATTTTAGTACCGAGTCCATCTATACCGACAGAATTGGTATTTCGCAGGCTCTTAATAACTTTAAACATCTCAACTGGGTCAGTCGGATGAAGAAAAATTGAGGATGAGTGCGAGTCTATCATTGTTTTAGAAATGTCAGAAGATTTAAAATTAAAATTACTAATATTCGTCATGTCTATGAAATATTGATTAAAAAGTTCACTTATGTCATGCGGGTCCGTATATGTCAAATTATTTCTTATTATAGTATCAATTTGTTTCATTGGTTCTATGTCACCTATATTATCATTAATTATTTCCCATGCAGATTTGCATATGTTGGTACTGTTGGATATCAATTTCGTATTTTGCAACTGTTTTGACTTATAAATACATCGTTTTAGTACCTTACTATAATTATAGTAATGACTTGAATATATTTTTTTATTAGAACACGATTTGATTAATTTTAAGTAAAGATTTCTTTTCTGTAAACTTGACTTCCGAAGTCCTCTAGTAAGCCATCTACACTTTTGGACTTTGTTTGTAATTTTTACCCTCTATACAGGAAAACAAAGATCGTAAAACAACTTGTAGAGGTCGTGAAAGTAATTAAAAGCCTCGTCTAAGGTTTTGTTTTCCTTCATTTCAGAAAAAGATAGAGCAGATATACAATTGCAAAACTTGTTTTTGTTTTCTTCGCAAAAGTCTCTTTTTAACTCAAACCAGTGAACAGTTTCAAACTTCCTTTTTATAGGAACCTCTAATGTTTGGGCTGTTGCATGATCCGATAGAGCTAAATAATGAATTTTCCCTGTAGTTTTTCTAATATTACTAGCAAATAAATCCAAACAAGATGTAAGACGTATTAGAGTGTTTCATGCTTTGATGTTTGGTTTTGCATGTTGTGACGGCCTGGATTGGTGCATTTGGCACTAATATTTTGCATGTTTTCTAACGTATCTGTAAGTTTTAATGTACTCTCCATAGGCTGGCTATCCTTACTGTATAAATAAAATAAAATCAGTCAGTAAAGTCAGAGCTTAAAGCTTAGGTATTCGTTGAGTTCGGACGAGCATCCGTCAGGCGAGAGAGGGGAAAACACAAACTTTGAGAGATAACCCGATTCCCTAACGAGTGGGGCACGGGTGACAGCGTCAGCCACGTTGCGCTGCAATTTATACTTTACTGAACAGACGGACAAATCGAATTGAGAAAAATCATTGTCTGTCTCAGGTTAATTTATTGAGGCTTTTAGACGGTGTTTTGGTCCAGGCACATACTATTATATAAGTCCAGGGCTCAAATAAAATTCCAAGTTATTTATTTTGGTGGCTTTACATCGTTGTAATATTTAAATAGAATTAGCACAACCATGATCAGCTATATATGTAGCATGTAAAGTCACCATAAACGTACCTAATATAAACTCTACTACTGTACTTTCTAATACTCTGTAAAGATGGACACTTTATTTAAGTACGTGTTAATGTATACTTTGCCCTTTTGTTACTGTACCTACTAGGTTACTATTTATTGTTTTTATGGTAAATAGAGTTAAAATATTTAGATTTTTTACGTTATGTATGGGTAACGTGGATTTATCGTCAAATAACTGTGCCCCGCGGCTTCGCACGCGTTGTTCCTATGGAAACGTACGTATAAAGGTGATTTCTATTCTACGGGAACTGATTTATGGGATAAAAAGTTTGTTTGATTCCAGAGTTACAATTAACTAAAACTGTATGCCATTTAATAAACCTGTACCTATGCCAAATTTCAGCCCGATCCGTTATGTAGTTTTGGCGTAAAGAGGTAACAAACATCCATCCATACATCCATACAAAGACAAATTAAGGTAAAATATAAGTGTGATGGCATTAGATAGTGGGTGCTTTGGTTCTTAAGCTGTAAACTTCTATGTTCTTTTTTAAACAATATAAAGAGTTTTTTATTTGATTTTTAAATTGTTCTCGCCAAGACTGGGAGAATGAGTGTACCTAAATTCTATTTCATAGGGTTTTGTTTTTGTATTTGGTATGATTTTATACAAGCTAACAACCCTTTTATTTTTCATTCTGCGTTCTTTGTATTTAGCAACCAAAGTTTACCTCATTTACTCACACTTTCTAGGTAGGTACCTACCTACTGTAACTGAATAGAATAAATGAAACTTATGTTCAATCATTCAAGGCCTTTTACATATCCATTAAGTAATTAGGCATTCACATTCAAATCCACGTAGGAAACAGCAACGCAACTATTTCTACAGCTTTGAACATAGCTAAATTCTATTGAAGCGTTATCTGGTGCACGCAGCGGTCGCAGTTTAGGACTTAACGAATTATCTGGCCAGCTGTCAGCCGGTATGAAAGCCAATTGTGAATAATGGTCTGTTGAATTTATAATCATGTGCCGACCGAGTGCCACCCGCCGGCCCGTGACCATCATACAATAGATTAGACCATACCATTGTCTGAAAGTGGGTTTTGCAATACGGCCTCTTTATAGGCGCCCCATGATGTTATCGCAGATCAAAATGGCGGATATCTGGTATAATTTTCGCTGGGGTGACCACGTCTTAGTGTCTCTTTACTGGGTTGCGTATGTTGAATCAAAGCTTTAGAATTAACCGACTGAAACTAGCACTTCAAATGAAACCATAGCATTATTTCAGCTCAAACAAAAATAAAATCTCCTAAACGAATTCCGAAAACTATTAAGAAAGCAAGTAACTTTTAATACGGGAGCGTACAATTTAATCTTCAATTTCCTGACCGGAGCGCGGTCTAATTGAACTTTGCAGTTTATTGGGGGCATTTCGGGCTATAATCTGCACTTTATCATCGAGTATCTTCCGACTCCATCGACGCAGAAGTTATGGCGGGAATCCGAGGGTATCGCCACTTTGACGCCACCATTTTCATTTCAGAACGAATTTTTACATTCAAATAGAATATTTCCAAGTCCCGTAAACAGAAGTTCGGAATTGGAACGGGATTATTTGAATGGTTTTGGTGAAAACCGTTTCGTTTAGGTGACAACGACAATTTTTTTTATTCAATAGAAATAAAAGTTCGTAGCAATCACAATCAAAACGTACCTACTTATTATAAGTAAAGGCACACCTATGAATAGCTTTTAGCTATGTATACAATTACTTCTCATTATGGCTTTAGTCAACATAGAATCCTCCAAGGGTAAAAAAGGTTGGATAAACAGATACAGAAAGAATAAGTATAAACCCTTGCCCTCACGGTCCCTATTTTGTTTGTATTGGTAGATAATAGGACAGCTAAAACCGAATGCTAAAGAAAATACCCAGTAATGGTAAACTGGTACTATTTGTACACAGTAGGTACATGAAAAACCTTAGATATAAGAATAAACTTAACTTTATCCCACTGTAAAAACGTAAGGTTTTCATTTCAACTAGAAGAGCCGCCCCGCCGCGCCGCCGCGCCGCCGCCGCCGCCGCAGTGCCGTACAAGACAAGTTTGCCGGCGTAGCACTTCGTAGCGGTCCGTAGCAGTTCGTAGCATTTCGTAGCAATTCGTAGCAATTGTAGAGCAATTGTATGGTTCGGCGAAACCGCTGAAGGGAATTTACTTCACGGATGGATTAGGATTGCAATGTTGGTGTTACGTTTCCTTTTGCATGTCGAATTCACTTTGAAGCTATTGCAGACAGTAACAGAAGCGGGTTTGAAAACATTCCTAGCAAAGAGACTGCATAATTCGTTTTTCTGTAAGTTACTACAAAAGACAGTAGGTATTTTGCGAATCTGTGAGTAGGCTAGGAGCAATTTATGGAACGTTGAATACGAAATCTTCTATTTATGCGCTACATATTATCTAATATATATCAACCTTTACCTCAATAGCCTATATTGGTCTACAGCTGGACGCAGGTCGCCTCCTGATAAGCGCCTTATTATTATCTAATGGGTGCCCATAATCTCCACGCTGGTCATGCGATTTTTGACATTAGCTGTCATTTTTGACATTTGCATATGGTTGCATCTAAATACACAATTATATCTAATGTTATTAGTCGGTTGGTCAGAGAACCATTATGATTTGTCGGGATTCTGTGCGTCGCTATAACGTTCAGATAACATTTATGTTATTTGTTTTGTCGAGATTACGTGCGTCGAGATTGCGTTCACTTTTTGTTTTCTGTCGGGATAGCGTGTGTCCAGATGCCGTAGTACACCCGAGTTGGGGATCGCAGTTCGGTGGTAGAATTGTTCTGCAGGGAGCGCTGCTGCCTGCCCCTCCGGTGGATATCTTAGTCGCCTCTTACGACACTCACGGGGAGAGCTGGGGTGGTGCAAATTCTACACACAGCTAAAATTTGGCGGTCTTATTATGTTATACACAATATTGTTAACGAAGTTCGAGTCGATATCGTCCTACCTAGTGCATGAAACGAGAAGCTACTTAATTGGGTCCTAATAAAATGGAAAACTGTTTTTGCCCAGCGTAAAATTGAAAATGTGTCGTACAAAGACGCATTGCGTATTTTGACCTATTTTTGATTCTACGAACTAAACTCAAAATAAAATCTATGGAAAGTTATTTTGATGCTCCCGTTACCGCTACTGTGTAATAAAAAATGTGTGCTATTCAACAAGGTGATTCATTGTACATGGATCAAACGAAGTGGGGTAATAGGGCTCCATTATGCATTGATTGGACCCCCATGTAATGTTCTACCATTTTGGATCGTTTAGAACATTTTTTTTTCCTCCAATTTTGCCAATCGCCCGACTGGTCCATAGGGAGGAGGCGCTTTTTTATATGAAAGTAGTTTAATCGTATATTCAATCGACTTTCGAACGGCACTATGATTTTGTAAGTGTAAACTTCAATGACTCAACAAAAGAAAACTTATAACATCACATATTTTTTTTAATGAATGCTTCATTTATAATTTTATTGATATATGATATATGGTCACATGGTCAGCTAATTTTAACTTAGTTTTTAACTTATAATGTGAAAAAACAGTATCTTAAAATGAGCTCATAATGTTTTATTTTTTTAATGTAGGTATTTTAAATCAAGAAACAACACAAGGTTGTTGAATCACCCTGTATATTGAACCTACATGTAAAACTCTGTTGGTTTGTTTTAAAAGCGACAAATTTCAGATTCAGCTTAATTTATGCATAAACATAGTCATACGAGGTTTGACTATAGATAAGGGTCTGCATGTGAGACTACTAATAAATAACAAATGTGAAGTGCTCCCAAATGAAAGCAGCCCTGAGGGGCTCGTACCGTAAATACACAATTTGCAAAATTACATTTCTTTTAGAGATATTCTGTTTTACTAAAATTCACAGGACAAATTATCTAGATGAAATTGTTTGGGGCAAGGTAATATGTAGGTACGTAATCTCTTTTTATGGGGCAAAATAAAAAGTTCAATCAAAAGATAATAAAGTAAAGGGGTTTTTAAGAATTGTTATAGCTCATATTTTAGCTTACTTAACCATTGAAGAGCATCGAACTTTAATAAACGAACTATACTGACATAAAAGCTGAATTTAAAGTGTTCTGAACCGGATTTGGGAAATGGAACACTTATTTCTGCCTCACTGAACACATGCGAATAACTACAAAACAATCGAATTCATCATAAGTTATAAAAACAATTTGCTGTCCCAAAACTTACACAATAGACCGTACGTGATTTACGCAAAGAAAACTTGAGCATTTAGTTAGAATCGAGGGTTTTGGGAATCGTTGGATCGGAAACACACGCGGAAGGCCTGGGCGCCGGATATTGGCCGGTCCCACATGGATTGACGGTTTCTTTACTTGACCACCCAGAGATAGGATACCGGTTGAAAGGAACCTTTTAGTACAGAATAAATAAATCGCGAAGGTAGACAGGTCACGGTGGATCCGACCGGGCTTTTAATTTCCCACGTCGAAGGATACGAGGTTACCTGCCGTAGTAGTTACCCCATACGTATACCTACATAATATTGTAAGGCAAATATATGTACCTTGTTGTGAGGTACAAACATTTATTTTTATTGAGCAAATATTGCGATTCGATGTAGGTAACATCGAAAACCAAAGTATAACACTTACCTACGTTGCCCTTGACGCACATGCACGTGTTTAGCTCGCTGTACCTGCGGCTGGACAGTGAATGCGTTAAGCCAATATTAGGAACTATAGTTTGACCGAAACTGCTGTACCGCTCCTTAGGAAAGTGCGACGAGGTGGGGTCGAGGGATAAAAAGAGCAAGAGTACACATGATATCGATATTGTCGGATAAGATCTTAGGATATCGTAGGTAAACTTTATGTAACGATTATATTTTTTTGTAACTAAATTATCTACAGATATTCTGACATACATTCTGCTTCAACTTCATCTTCCGTTTCGCCATTGGAACTTGAATCGGAGTCGTTCTGCAAATTTATTATTAATGGATCGATAATAATAAATCTACTATCGCGATCAGTTTTAGATTTAAAGCTTTCTTCTTTTCTTTAAATATTTGGCCACTTTAAAAATTATTGCCTTGACATCACACGAGATAGCGCTCGACCCATCTTTGGATAATTATCTCGTGTGCTTACTACTAAAATAAATTGCAATAAAATTCCATCGCGGGACAACTTGACGGACACGATATTTGAGTTTTGAACTTTCTAATATTTCGGCACAGTTTTATGCGGTACGATCACGGAATAACTGAAGTCACTGCGAGCTATTTTTTATTGGCAGACACAGATCTGCCCTCATTTTTAACCGACTTTAAAAAAGGAAGAAGTTCTCAATTTGACTTTTTTTTATGTTTGTTACCTCAGAACTTTTGACTGGGTGGTCCGATTTTCATGATTTTATATGAAAGCTTGTGTGGTCCCATGAAAATCCACGAAAAATCTATAAAAATTTTAATCGGTTTATAATTTTTTAAAACAAAATTAATTACTGTTAATCATCGATAAAAAATTTCGCCGGGAGGCCGCGAAATTTTTGATCGATGCTGTTAAGGCGCATACCCGAGCCAATCTGACAGCAATTCTTATTTTATATATATTTTTACGTTTATTATAGGAATTTTTAAAAATCCTACGTTCTGTTTGTGGTATCTATTACTTATAAGCTATTTTTTAATACCTCTTTTATCTCATATAGAAACTATTACAGAGGCTTTAATAAATAACTTATAATAGATACCACAGCAGCAAGTTTTAAAAATCCTACGTTAACGTAGGATTTTTAAAACTTGCTGCGTTTAACGTAATAATAAGATAAAATAGTTGGGGGCGCCACTTTTGCTGGTGTATGGGCCATAATATATAAATATCCCGTTATGTCCATTGAGGAACTAAGTAGGTAGCCGGTACTTACCTATTGAATCATTTAGTATGATTGAATGAATACCTCATCTTTCTTTACCTTCATCAAGCTAGGTTTTATTATTCTATCCTATCACCCTCCTGCCTATAACCGAATTTCATTACCAAATACGGGTAGCTCGTAGATTAACAGGCACTCAAGAGCCCTAGTTCACAAATCGGATTTGCGTACGAGGGACGCCTTTTAATGTCAGGGTCCGCAATAGGTCTTCCATATTTTTCGATTGCCGTAAAGATGTCATAAAGTTTCCCTTCGGAGGAGATAAGAAAGTTATATGGATGGCAGGCCCTTACGGCCCACCTAACTCTCACTATCCATCACCTGTAATTGCAGTACTTCCTTCAATGTTCACAAGAAGCGTAAATGGGCCGGCCTGGACGTGACCAGACCTATCTACTCATTTATTATAACCAACGAGATTTTTTCTATGGTATTGTTAGTGTTTTTCCTTGCAGAATGCATAGGTACGGGTACTATAAGTGGGAATAGGTAGCTGCCCCGACCCAAATCAGACCCACCACCCACCACCTACCTAGGTACCTATTTTATCTTACTATTGTGTAAGGTATCTACATAAACGAAGGAATTTTCAAAAATCGATTGGGCCGTTTGTGATAGGTGATACCTATCCTAAGTTTGCCTACCTAGCTATTACTAACAATTGCTTATTGGTGGATGGAACGCGTTTATCGAGTAGAGTAAGAACCCCGTTCTCAAGTGGACGTGTACCAGACCTACCTACACCCTGGGCAGCAGACGGCCCTTACTTCATCGGGATGACACGAATTCATAACTGTTGGCGTAGCCCAGCGTAGGTATTGAAAATATTGAAATACAGTAGCTAAAACCCGGCTTCATGCTCTCTATGATTGTACTGTCAAATAGGTACCTACCTATATACGTAACAGCATTGACTGCCGTGGAAATCCCTTGGGAGCGGTTCGGAAATGGGACAATGCAAGTTTGTAGGTACCTATACCTACCTATTTCATACCAACGTACAATGTATTCGAACCCTCTGGCACAGTCACAGGGAAATAAACAATTTACACAGCATCATCTATCCCCAAGCTAAGCAGAGATTATGTATTTATTATTAACTTAATAGGTACAATCATGGTACAATACATTAATTCTATATATTTTTTATTATACATACATAGAAAATACCCAGAACACCCGGAACAAATATTTGCAGACCATACAAACATTTATCTTTCCTGCGTTGCGGGCGGACCTGCGCCCGCCGCGCCACCATATCGTCACAGGTAAGCCCTGTGACGGCCTTTGCATGTCTAGATCACAGTGTGAGACAAGGGAACGCCATATCACCTTAACTCTTCAACAGACATAATATTGAAGATATCACCTTAACTCTTCAAGAGACATAATATTGAAGATGTCTGATGTTAACACTAAATCAGGATGAGAGATAATTACTTAAATAGCAGCTGCATGTTTTGTTGTGTCACTTATGTCTCTAATTGTAGTGTTATTATATTATCTTTGTTGATAACATGATGTGAATCTGACTCAAATCATTCCATTTCTAGCCTGTATGTATTGTATATCTATCTAGGTATACAGTGACTCAGCAATACTATTTCATCTGTCACTGCACTGGTCTTTGAAGTTGATTCAGAAAGCCACCAATGAATGTTGGAAATAGTATGAGGCTCTCATGAAGCATCAACATTAATCGGGGTAAATATTTTGTTAACTCTGCCATCAAGCCGACTCATATGGATTGGTCGAAAATATTCGTAAACATCAAGCCGATCCATATGGATCGGTTCAACATGTGTTGCTTTTGTGTCATATTTTCGTCCGTAATGGCAAAAGGTTAAGTGAAGAGTGAGGCTTGGTAAAGTGATGTTGATAATGATGAAGGCACTCACTGTATGTCATAGACCATCTTTTGAGTATGTACATATACCTACCTATTTATTATGTGTAAGTGTACAAGATTGAAATCATTTGTCTAGGTGAGAAACCTATCAGTCTGGAAAAATTTTGAGATAAAGATTTGACATTTAAATATAAATAAAAATAAGGCAGCTAACATTCAGTGATTTATTAAACAAGCTTTACAACTTCTGAGGTAAGTTTAAATTAAATTATAATTACAAAATTTTTGGTGAGCAGGCATTTAGGTTGTAATTTTCATAGCTACTCCAATATTTTGTTAAAATCTATTTGATTCTTTCTTCTTGCTTCCATATTTTATAACTTCAAAATACCTTATGAATTTTCAATAGTCCAGTCAAAGAAACCAGCTGAACAGGACCATGGCATGGGCAAGGAGCAAAATTATGAAGTTGAATTTCGGTCAAGTCATGACAGTCTTGACAAATAACATTCTTAGTAGTGTTATTTTGCCTTTGAACCTTGAAGCCTGTGTTAAAAATTTGTCTGGTATTTATTTACACTAACACTACCTTCCCCTTATTCTGCGAGAAGAATTCAACCAAATTACTTAAAAATCTCTACTTACATAAAAATAACTCTATAGGTAAAATCTGAGTAGGTACTAAGGATCTAATAATAATTTGTCCGATGAGCCTTCAGATAGAAGTTCCAGTTCAGCTGCTTTTTTGGTTGCTTCAATTTGCGGTTTCACATACTTATAATATTTGTAGAAGTGCTCCCCAAGAAGTGCAGAGCCGTAGAGGGTTAGGCCGATGCATACTAGCACAGTTCCTCTATGTAACTTATCGAAGAGCAGGTTACGTGAGTATTTTTTCATTTTTCTGAAAAAAACAAATAAAAATAGAGGTTATAAAATATTATGTGATGATATTTCTGTTGGTTATAGTCATATTCTGTCCTCAGTATTCACTCACATTGCTTTTTTTACCAGATAAGTTAAACGGGTCAAAGAATTTTCATAGGGTTTGTTTTACAGTTCTCTCTAAAATAAAAATATACACTCAGCCACCAACCCCAAATGAGAAATGACTGACATGACAGTACCTACCACATTTACACCGAAGAGAAGAGAAAGAATACATTAAGTAGTGTATTAAATAAACCCATTTTCTTTAAGTGCCTCAATCAGATTTTATTGGGCTAAAAATCCACAAAAAAATCTATTTTTATACAATCGATAAGTGCCATAAAAATGCTTTTAAATATTATATTTCAAATTTCGCGCATAGTTTGACGAAAACGCTAGACGTAGTCTACGCCATTATTACTATGTGGTCATGACGTAAGTTGGCTGTGTAAGAAAATGCGCTGCCTGTATGTATGCATATGCATATAATGTATTGAAACTTTTTTGTTTACAAAGCCTCATGTCATGATGAAATAACATGGCGGCTACTACTACTTTTGTTGTTCTAAGAACTAAAACTAATATTTCCCGAATCCTTTTTGCGTAAGCTATCTCAATAAAATATTTGTAGATTTTTTCTTGGTTGGAGTAAAATATTCTTAATACGAAGCATTTACTTACACTGATTTCTCAGAAGCATTTACTTACACTGATTTCTCAGAAAAATTATATGGGGAGCTGATAATATCAAATCGCTTCCCCGCCGAAAACTACACACAAATACATACAAAGTCACTCGCTCTATAATAAGGTGGGTAATCTGTTCAAAAAGAGAAAAGTCGTTGGAATTGAGTGCATTGACAACACTGCTCTGTCATTGCAGTACGACTAAAAGTGTCGAATTTAAAAAAGACCGCTTTTTTCACGTAAGTACATAACAAAACAAAGATTTACATAAAAATACAATTCCCAATGTTAAACCTAAACGATACAACTATACAAGATGTCGTGGTTTAAGGGCGCACGGGGGCGTACGTAGTGATGTGATAAAAATAAAATAATGGTTGGTGTGTTCAAGAAGGGGAAATCACTGGAATGGAATCTGTGATTTGAAATCAACTAGAATGTTTAGGTGTAAATGTGGCAAGTTAGACATTGACATTTATTCTGCGCAGTCATTCAAACTAAAAGAAGAAAACCATGGCTACGTTCCGATACACGCTTAATGCGCTGACGCGCGCATGAAGTCGTTTCGTTTCAACTTTCAGCGCGCTGACAGAGCGCACGGCAACGCCCACTTCGCCACGCCCGCCCGCCCCTCGAGCGCACGGGAGTTCACGCCTTACCGTACCCCAAGTTCCACAACCATTCTCTTCTAACTGTCAACCAAGGGTACGTTCCGATTCAAGCTTAAAGCGCTAACGCACTGCACGAGCTGTGCGCGCACGAAGCCCCGTTCCGATTCATCTGAGCGCGTTGGTGCGCGTTGGCGCGATTAATGAAACGAAACGCTCAGGCACTCACAAAGAAGTTGAAGGAACGCACGAGCTGCCTTGTCTCTAAAGGTGAGGCAGTTCATGCGCTCCCGTGCGCTCGAGGGGCGTGGCGAAGTGGGCGTTGCCGTGCGCTCTGTCAGCGCGCTGAAAGTTGAAAAGAAACGACTTCATGCGCGCGTCAGCGCATTAAGCGTGAATCGGAACGTAGCCCCAGACGTAGACGCCACAAATAATATAAGAAGAAAGGAAGGAAACAAAACGAAAGAAGAAGAAGACTTTCGTCCGCCGGCTCTTGGCTCTTGTCGAAGTTAATGTATTCTTTTTGTTGTCGAATTTCGTTTACTTGATATCTATTTTTCATATACCAAACAACTATGAAATATAGTTACATGTTCGGATCCTTGACTAAATTCTATAATATCCATCATATAGCCAGATATCAGTCTTCCAAAGTTCCCGTAGCGCCTGTACAAACATTTGAGAAAAACCGAGTCAAGGAAGAAGTGGTTGTGGACAAGAATACCATTGCGTTATTAGAGAGACTATCTTTAGGGAAAACAGACCCTGTGGAAGGTGTTAAAGTGCTAGAAGATTCAATAGCCTTTGCTAATCAAATTCTTCATATTAACACAGATGGTGTGGAACCTCTATACTCAGTTTTAGAAGAAAGGTACTCTACATAACTAATCTATTTACTACATTGTCATTCAGCCCATTCGTAAAATTGCTAAAAGGAAAACAACGCAATTCAGTTAGTTAATTGCATTAGTAGATTGTTTTATAACGAACAATCAACATATAGCTGTCTCTGATCCATCTCTCTGAATTCAGCGTATTAGGTATTCCTCTCTAATTAGTGTGTTATTTAAGCCACCTTGCCATTGTACAAAGTGGCATATTCTAAAAAGCAGAGGCAACATACAGCTACATAAAAATATAACATTAAATTTCAGGAATTTAAGTCTTCGCACTGATCAAATAAACCAAGGAAATTGTCAAAAGGATATCCTCAAAAATGCAGCAGTAAAAGAAGATGACTATTTCGTGGCACCACTAGGCAACATCCCCCTGCATGAAGTAGAAGTTGAAGAAAAAGAACAGAATATCAAGGAAAATGAAATCTAGGATATTGGAAATCCTTAACAAAAAACATTTTTTTAACATCATAACATCTACTGAGCAAAGTGCTAAATATACCCTAGAAAAACAGTCACAGATACTGATCAAAAACATTTACATAAATTGGCTACAGTACCTACACAACAAGACGCAAAAACATATGCCTGTCTTCATTCAAAATTCTCATGGAACAATAACTAAAAATGCTAAAGCCCCTTTTGGCATCATACATAAGAGTGTCATTGAGTACAAAGGTGCCATATTAGAACATAATTTGAATGAATATGTTCCTTCAATGAAAACAAATCTGAAGTTCTCTATAGTTTTACCTAGAGAGGACCTAATGCAGTATTTTATTCAGTGGCAAAGGTATAGAAAATACTGGTGGAGTTCTGTAAGTAATCTAAATTGTTTAATTTGGACTGAAGGAAGCCTTATTTAATTAAAGTAGTACTATTATTTATTTAAATTCTGCCCACAGCTCAGCAATTTTCTGGGATAAAAATAACCTTATTTCCAGGTCTAGCACTACATCTATGCAAAATTTATTCATCAGTTCAGTTATTTTGTGATGAAGAGACACCAAACATCCAAATTTACGCATTCATAAAAACAGTCTTAATTTAAAACATCAAAGAAATTAATTTAAGTGTAAACATTGTGTGTAACCATTATTTTTAACATTGTATTTTCCAGATAACTACAACCCCTAGTCTTTTTGAGATTGATGATGTGAAGCAAATGGAAACAGAAGCCAATGTGGACATTGTAGCAAGGCTGCCTTTTGGGCCACAGACTGTAGAGCATATTAAAATGAAAACCAATGATGAAGTAAGCCTCAGTTTTTTTTAATTTAGATTAGAAATTTACTACACTACTATGTGTGGTTCAGTGGCGGATTTACCAGCAGGCTAGAACCTATGCTATGGTACGAACTTTGGCGATGGCAAATTTAGCCAAAAATAGGTTTTTTTCTTACAGAAAAAAGGCATTATTATAATCAGGGCGTTCTGGATGTTTTTCTATGTATAATAAAAAATATCTATCTAAGTAGTGTATTGTATTATGTATATCAGTTATCTAGTACCCATAACACAAGCTCTGCTTAGCTTGGGGCTAGATAATGCTGTGTGAATTGTCCAGCATTAAAAAAAAAAAAAATAATAATAATAGGTTTTGCCACACAGGCGATGCCTCGGGGCGCTAGTTGTAAATAATCTTGAATTCATATTATTACAGGCTTTTGAAAACTGTTCTCGCTTATCCTGCACAATGTCATTGGAAGGTGCTCTGCTTACATTACTTATGGATGGTTACAACACTGATGATGATTATTTACGACTCCATAGAAAACTTGCTCCATACAAAATATCATTTGCGCTGCATTTTCAAGGTAACCTTATAGTAGATAACTATACAGGGTGTCACTTTTAGATCGGTCAATATGGGAAAGTCTGAAACTATAAGACATATGTAACTTAAAACATGTTGAATATTGTATTACCTATTGAAAAAAAAGGTGGTATTTCGAAAACTTACTAAAATAAATTAAAGGATTTGAAAACAATGCATTATATCCATTTTAGGCATCATGTTTCATGGAAACTTTTACCTACACAATCAATATTTAAATATAAATAGTGTTAGTTTTACTTTTCAAAATGTCCGTGTTCGATTCCCAGGCAGAGGACAAGTTTATTTTTAATGTATGAATGCAGTTTAGTAACTAGAGTTACTAAAATCGATGATATGGTTCCTAAGAAGAGATCTTCGTAGGTATGTCTTAATGTTTCAAACTTTCCCATACTGACTGATCTAAATGTGCCGCCCTGTATAATTATACAACTGTTTAAACTTACATTAAAATAATAACAGATGTTTCTTAGAATTATTTATCTTTTCAGAGTTAAGCAATATGGTAAATTTAAAGGAACTGGCAATTTTAATGTACAATAGGCTGTTGTTGGAAAAAATATCAGCTTGGCTGCCCGACTTCTCAATGGATATTGAAAATCAGGTAGTAATCCTTTAATATTATAGTTTAACACCACTAGAAAAACTATTATTTAAAATCGGTATTGATAACATAGAAAATTTTGATCAAGCAATAAAAACAAATTATAACTAGCACAATTAAGCTAACTGCAGACTGTTGCAAACAATCTGCAGGTAATATAGTTGTTATTTATAAAAATGTTGGTTTTTACAGGTCAAAGAAAACCTGCAAAGGGGCGTGACATACACAGCAATATTAAGTGAAGGCACTCTTGTAACTGGAATTTTGCATTTACTGAACAGCAGTACACTGTTAAAGGTAAAGGTCTTGATTGTTCATTATGAATGTAAGCGGGTTAACTACGAACCTTGTTTGTGTTGGAAGAACACCGTCACACGTCTTGATTGTTATTCTTTTGACTTTTTATGACTCAAAGAATAGAAGCCACAATGAACTCACTCCCCCATTTTACAAACTTATTAGTGATTGATTACCTACTCCATTATCAGCAATATGTGTCCACTAGAACAGAGAGGATAGAACATTTCTCGCTTTCAACTCGATCGAAAGACGTTTACTCCTATACATAGTCGTCGCCCCTTTAAGGGCTCATAAACACGGTCTGCAAGTTGCCATACGATGTTTCCTGCGTCCAGCCAGTGGACCAATACAGGCCACATCGTTTCTAATAATAAAACCACCAAGTGCGAGTCAACTCGCACGCGAAGGGTTCCGTACCGTAGCATTTATAGTTAAAAAATCAGGTTTTTTCAAAGAACATCTTAGACCCCTCTAAATGTTCTTTATCGTGTTTTAAGTACTTATTGCTATGACAGTTGAAGTGTTAGTTATGAATTGTACACAAAGTCAACCTATTGTGGTTGAAGAGATACAGCCTTGACAAAGGAAGAGCAAAAATAATGCGTTTTTTTATAGACCCTTTAATTTGCATATAATATTTAATTTTCATTATTAGCTGATAATAGCAAAAAGAGAAATACACATTCTCTGAAAATTACAACTTCGTCTTACGGTTAATAAGATAGAGCCCTCTGACGGACGGACGGATAGCGGAGGAAATAGGGTGCCGTTTTCACTCTTCTGGTATTGAACCCTAATAAAACTAGCGCATAGCGGAAAAGTAATTTGTCTTAAATATAACACATTTTCAAATACAATCTGGCGGACCTTCGCCTGCTGCGCTACTATCGTCAATTGATGGTAGGTATCGAAGACCCAAAACAATAAATTCTCCCGTGCAATGATCGAACGAAACGCCCATAGTGTTGGTAAAACTGAAAATAGCTCCTAATAAAGTTATGTGCGGAACTAAGCAGCATTTCTGCCTGCTAAATTGATATTTATGCGATCATACTTGACCGGCGACTTGTGGGAGGTTACTCTGCCTCCCACAAATGCCTAACAACAACTGTTATTAATACTTAGTTTGACATCCTATGCAATTTCAAATTCTTATCACCTGAAGTTTCATATTTACCGTGACTAATATAACGACAACCATTTCTTTTTCAGGAGCAAATCCACGTGGCCGATTTCCATAGTTATGCGGCGTTGATCTGCAGTGCAAAGTAATCAATTATGTAATGTAGTTAGAAAGTAGTTAGTAGGTGATTAAAAATCCATTTTTATTGGAGCTTGTGTTTTTTACTTGGTAGCAACAAAGTACTGCTTATGTTTTTATTGATAGCCTGCTGGTAGTGTTGCGATGAGCGACAATGGCGGCACTATAGAAAATTAAGTATAAACTCGCAGTCACGTTTAAATTTTATTACTTGGAACTCTTACAGGGCATACATTTACATTCTTATTGCTATAACTGTAAAAAAATGATTCAGATAAATTCTTTCACATGTTATTTTTTTCATACTATCTGCAATATTTATTATTCTAAAAAGTTTTTAAGTGTTTGACTTTATAATAAATCTAATGTAGTTCAAGAGTTCTTATTTAATGAAACTACTTAAAAAAAGGAATGATAGAATACATAGAAGAATAACAAAATAACTGTGAAACAGGAAATACTCATGTTAGAACAATTTATGGAAGGTATTGTAGCATCCCATACATTGATATAAGTCAGGAAAACAACCACACAATTAGTGAATATTCCAACCTATTAGTAAAATAATACTAGATTTGGTCTATTTCACTTTCGTAGTAATTTTAGTAAATCTATATCTAATATTATTTAAGTCATACATTCACAATTAATTTCAGATTTTCTAACCAAAACCACTTAGGGGCTCTTACACACAGATTTCACCTCTCATATTCACAACGTATGAGCCCTTAAGGTATAGGTAAGGAATATGAATATTGTTAATTAAGTCACACTTATGATGGAAGATCAATATCAAAAGACATTGAATGTTAACATCACTTCACTTCTGAAATAGTTATTGCTATTTTTCTTGTCTGCACATAACATAGAACATTAAGTTAACTTCAAATTGATAGTACAGTACAATTGCTTTGTACAGTTAGCTAGATCTTAGGTAATATTTATTGGGTTATACCAACACTCAGACATATTACTTTCTATTACTTAAAACTGCAATCCCTCGAGTTCATTTAGGCTGGCAGCTGTAGCTTCTTTCCTTTCAATACTGCAAAAAAAAAGCAAAATTACTATTAACCATAGCTAGCCGTGGCGGTGGTGGTGTTAGAATAGACCCCTCCAACTCAGCTTGTGTTTGTTGTAAGAGGCAACCAAGGGAACCTAACCTACCAGGTGAAAGGCAGCAAGTTCCTTCTATGTATTTATATCATCTCAATGGCATCACCAATCTGCATGCCAAGCATAGTGGATATGCAAAACCTACCTTGTTTAGGGTGGGTAGGCACTGCTAAATAGCAGTAGAATGAGTCCTGATGAAGAAGGATTATGTATAGCTATTTACAAATATATTCCAACACTACTATATTGTAGGCTCCATTTAAAAATCACACAAGTTATGCAAATGAAATGCAAAAAACAAGTTTTCCTCTGAATTCTATTGTTTGATAATGTTTACAAACAAAGTGTTGCTGTAGGTACATTTTCATCTTGAAAAATGCAGACAATTCTACTTATGCAACTCACTGCATTTCTTTTATCTTGGTACAGTTATCATTAACAGGCAATATACAAATACATAGTTTATTGTTCAGAACAATAAACTAACTAACAGTCAATAAATCAAGATTTTTTAAATTTACCTTTAGTAATGTAGAGGTAGAAGAAATCACAGTACAGCACAGTTTGCACAACTCCAGCACCAATTGCAATCACCTCATAATGATCTTCCACAAAGTAGCGGTAAACCTATAAAATGATTATTAATCAATACAAAGGTTCAATATAATGGATAGTTTTTATTTGCTACTATGAAACTTCTGGAATACATTCAAAAAGAAAATTATCTGATTTAATTCAGCAGCCCATACTTTATTTGGCTTATAAAATAAGCACTTACACAAGTTATTCTAATCATTACTAAAGAAGCCACCTATGTAATTGAGAGTTAATAACTTACCCAATTCAATAGATATAAAGCTCGATAGGAACCAAGGGCAAACAAATAATGTGATGTGATGCTTTCTGCTTCTCCAGTCTTGGATACAAGGAAGAGTTGTGGCAAGATGGCCACCGATTCTAGATATATTGAGAAAGTCCATAGAATCTGAAAGCAACAAAGAGGTCACATTAAATTGGTTGTATGAATGTGTCGCTCAAGCTCATGAATGAGGTCATCAACCCATTGATATAGTGTGTTGATGATAAGTATGTAGTTGTAGAATTATTACTAAGAAACAAAAATGCACTACAATGTTATGAATAAGTACACACTAATATTCGACTTTTAATTTTACATACCATTTTTAAACCAGTATGACCTCCTAAGTAAGATATGTGAGTAGGAGTAAATAAGATTGATGGCAAAGACAGGCAGAACTTACCTCCATAACTGTGAATTCATGGTTGATCAGTAGCGCTAGCACCAAACACGGTACGAGCAAGAATTCAATCCTGAAGGTGTCGTGGTTGTGGTCGTATGTAGCTTTGAACTTCACATACATCAAGTAAATAGTCGCAAACGAAGCACTGATGAAAACAAATTTCATCACTGTGTTATACGCGGAGACATAAGTGGTCAACAGGTCCAGGTATCGCGTGGTGTAGACTATAGCGAAGAGAATCTGACTCTTTCCAGAGATGCCTAAAAATTACACAAAACGTATAAGTAACGTCAACTGTTATAGGCAGGCATGCCGGCATTTCACAACCCACAGGAGACTTACCAGCACATGATCTTGTTTTCCATATCTTCAACAACAATATAATAATGGCTAAAAGGTGAGATAAATCACCAAGCAGGCGGAATATGTTCATTTTTCAATTTATTTGGAGTAATTCGTATCTCACAGAGCCGCGTACACTATCATTCGAACAAAAATGACGTGGCTTTTTGACAAGACGAAATTGTCATTGTGAGTGATGGATCTCCGAACCGAAGATTATTTCCTTCGTCCGAGCCCACGAAGAAAAAAAAGTTAAACTGACATGGCAGAAGTGTACGAACCAGATGCAGAGTCAAAGAAAAAAGAAGAGGCAGAGGAAAATAAAATAAAAGTCTAACCTGAAAAACAAAACATGAGATCGCTCCACGTTTTTGTTTCTGGGTAATGTTTTCATAAAATAAAGTTACTAGCCCTATCGTATTACAAATTCTATATTACATCGAGTTAGAAGAAGACACTGCAATAATAACAAGATGGTGCGGCACAACAATCAGCTACCAAATAACCTAACACAACTCCAGAACTTGATCAAGAGGGACCCGGAATCCTACAAAGAAGAGTTTCACCAACAATTGGCTCATTTTGATACAACCTTAGAGATATTTAATCTGAATCCCACACAATACAACAAGAAATTGGATGAGCAGTCAATGTTTTTAGCTCAAGTTGCACAATGCTACATAGAAGACATGAAACAGTTCCCTCAAAAGATTGTTGATGTTCTGAAAACTCATAACACAATCCTACACAACGATATGCGACTATCGCTCTGTAAGTGCTTGATCCTATTGAGAAACAAAAATTTTATAACACCTTTTGATTTACTGGAGTTGTTCTTTTCACTGCTGAAATGTCAAGATAAATATTTGAGAGAATTTCTTAAAACTCATATCATCACTGATATCAAAAACATGAATATGAAGCACAAAGATATGAAGTTTAACTCCACACTGCAGAACTTCATCTTCTCAATGTTGAAGGACTCCGATTCTAAAGCTGCTAAGTTGTCAGTTGATATTCTGATTGAGCTGTATCACAAAAACATATGGAATGATCACAAGACCGTAAACATAATTTCTGATATTGGATGTTTCTCAAAGATAACTAAAGTTATGGTGGCATCTCTCAAGTTTTTCTTGGGCAGGGATGAAGAAGAAAAAGAGGAAAATTCTGATAGCGAAGATGAGATTGATCCCAAGGATACAATGATGGCAAATAAGTTTAATAAAAAAACACGAAAAAGAGAGAAGATGGTTGATAAAGTTAAAAAGATTGCCAAAAAGATGAAAAAGAAGAAACAGAAGGCACCATCCTTTAACTTTTCAGCCCTCCATCTTATCAACAACCCACAAGGATTTGCTGAGAAACTTTTCAAGCAGTTGGAATCTAGCAATGAAAGATTTGAAGTCAAGCTGATGTCCCTTGATGTTATTTCAAGACTTATAGGGCTTCACAACTTATTCCTGTTCAACTATTATCCATTCATTGCCCGCTTGCTGATGCCACACCAAAGAGAAGTTACCCGCATCTTACAGTTTGCTGCCCAGTCCGCACATGAACTGGTGCCTCCTGAAGTGATTGAACCAGTAATGAGAGCCATAGCAAATAACTTTATAACTGAAAGAAATTCAACTGATGTCATGGCAGTTGGATTGAATGCTGTTAGGGAAATTGGTTCTCGCTGTCCCCTGGCTATTGGAGAAGACCTACTCAGAGATTTAGTCCAATACAAGAGTTATAAGGAAAAGTCGGTCATGATGGCAGCAAGATCATTGATTCAACTTTACAGACACTCAATGCCTGAACTTTTACATAAAAGAGACAGAGGCAGGCCAACTGAGGCAACAGTTGAGTTGAAAGGAAAAAAGTATGGTGAGGTAGACACCAAGAATTACATACCAGGCTCTGAAGTTCTGTTAGAGAAAGAGGAAATAAAACCAGATAATAAAAAGAAGGGAAGTAAGAAGAAAAATGAAGATTCTGATGATGAATGGGTTGATGTAGCCTCTTCTGATGATGAAATAAACATTTCTGAGAGTGATGAAAGTGAAAATGATGAGGATGAAGTTGAAGATGAGGATAGTGATGAAAATGAAGTAACAGACCAAAATGATACATTGAATACCACAGACAACTCTACAAGAAAAATACTTAAAGCCAAAAAGAAGTCTGATCCTAAAACAACAGAAGAGAAAGTAAACACTGCTAGAAATATTGCTATGGAAACAATATTCACCGATGAAGATTTTAAAAGAATTGAAGCTGCTCAGATAAAGAAGAATCTGACCGGCACTAAAAGAAAGCATAACATTGCTGATGAAGAAGAGAATGAATCAGGTGAACTTGTGCAGCTTGCAGACATAGAAAATATTTACAAAAAGAGAAAACATGACAAGAATGCTAGAATGGAATCTGTTATGAAAGGTAGAGAAGAGAGAGACAAGTTTGGTTATAAGGATCGCAGGAAAAATATACATTGTTCTAAAACAAATCGAGAGAAAAGGAAAACTAAGAACTATCAAATGGTAAAACATAAGGCAAAGGGAAAAGTGAAGAGATCATTTAAGGATAAGCAAATTGCTTTCCGGAATTATTTGGTTAAGCAAAAGAAGATGAAATAAAATAATGTTTCTTTACTTTAAAAAGTGGTTTTATTCACAAAGGCTATTGTGATGTTCTTTCAAATAAATTGCAAATTTTGGCTAGGCAAGTAACTTCTATGCAGGCAGCTAAACACTAGCCAAACTTGATGAGAAATGTTTAGGATTCAAGCTTATGAAGAAATGAGATAGAACGTTTGGTTTTGTGTCTCATCCGCATAGTGGCTTTTTGCAATGTTTAGCTAGTTGATGTGCCAATTAAATTACCTTGGAGATGGATGGACGGACCTCGTCAAATTGGTGAAAATATTGTTTTGTGGACTATTATGTGATCAGAGTGTTTCGGTGAGGGTTTCTGCACCATAAAACAATAAAATGAAAAACCAATGTAAATCGGATGGTGAGGCAAAATTGCCGAATTCATCATTCATATAGAAGGTACACGTTCTTTGGACTTTAAAACGGTAAAAAAAATACTGTTTCTTCATTGATATAGAACTATATGGATAGATTGTATTGTATGTGTAGCCGGTGAGCAAGACCGAGTATACGAGTGGGCGGGGTTAAAGGTGTTGCCATGCTATTTTCTTTCCCTGATTTTAGGTTCATTATTTCACGTCTGATTGGATTAGATTTGCGATTTTCCTGTTCATCAATTTGGAGAAACATCTTCAGAACAGGCTATTCCACCAAACCTTTGTAGGTACCTTTCTACACTGGTCACAGGTATAATAATAGGTCCATAGTTTTTGTCACAGCCTTTATGTAGCAAATTAGACATAATGATTTTGTTTTTTCTAGAAGTCAACAAGTTTGATTTTATATTCATCCTGGAGATCAACCCTTGTCAGCTCGAAGCTATAGGGAAGCAACCCTTAGCTTCTACTTAGCTCATAGCTACCTCTAGCCTATCTCAGCTTACATTAGGTACTTACTGTTCAGTTAACTGCCTCAACACCTACAACCTCCTGCATCGCAGACGAACTTTCGCCCGCTGCGCCACAGAGGTCGGTAAAACATTTAATTTAGGTAAGCATAAAATTAAAACAACTTTTAGTGAGGTGGGTATATTTTTTTAATATAGTGTAGGCAATAATTACAAAATACGAGTAGAAATAAGTTTTAGAATACAGAAAAACAATGTAGTTATAACAATAATATTTATGTAAGTAATTAAATTTTAACAGCAGACTTCAAAATCTCATTTTTGCAAATTAACTAGTTCTCCGAACAATAAAACTCGCGAACATTAACTTTTTAACCGACTTTAAATAAAGGAGGAGGTTCTGAATTCAAATGTATTTTTTTTATCTTAGTTACCTCAGAACTTTTGTCTGGGTGCTCCGATTTTCATGATTATTTTTAAGCTATTGCATAGCTTCTATCGCGAGCCTTGAGCGCGGGGACCGAATCCAGAAATTCCGTAACGAAAAAACCTTGACGTTTGTCTCTTTAGTTCAGCAACTCGCCTCTAGATGGCATTGCAATAGCTTTACCGCGGCAGTCCCCGAGTGCCACACGTCTTTTTTTTATATTAAAGTTGGTGCTTCTTGTGTGGTTCCATTTTAATCTGGTCCAATTGTGACAGTGGGATCCATATTTGAAGTCTGTTTATAGTTTTTTGTACAAACAAAATCTATTATTTAACAAGTACGGAATCAGACAATTATTGTATTTAACACAAAGTTTATGCCAAACATTCTGATCAGATTTTTACCATTTTTTTACGAGAATAATGATTTTTTTTTACTTTTCGATTATAATAAAAATGCAGACGTTTAAAATCTCGTGTACAGATTCCACGATTTTATAGATGTTTTTATCTATTTTATTTTATTTTATCAACATATTATTCTAAAGACCCCATTTTTGCTTTATTTGGGGGAAGTACGCCTTTAATAAAAAACCCCGACAGTAAAAAAAATCTATAGAATCTTGGAATCTGTACACGAAATTTCGTAACGATCGGTTGTAAAATACGACCTGAAGAGGAGTGCGGACAAACCGACAAAGATAAAAAATGCCTAATTGAAACAAAGACATTTTGTTCACTAACGTTCACTCAATTAAATCTTGAACTTTGGATATTTCTAAGATAACTTATAGGTAAAACGAAATTTATTGGTACTTTTGAAATTATACTTCAGGTGAAATGAGCAGATAACAAAATGTAATGTCACTTTACACTAAACAATAATATTACCTACATCCCGAAATTAGGCAAAATACTTATTCAAACATTTTATTATATTAGTAGCATTATAATAGTAAAAAAGTGCAATCAATCGATCGACGATTTTTTTAATTGGCGCTTACGCCTTTTCATAAATGTATGCTGTGTCCCGCTCCTATGAAGGCAAAATCCTTTGATTTTGCCGGCTACAAATTTGGATGACGCCTTCGGTTCGCATCCTTTGCGACCGGTGGCTTCTATCCAAAGCAACCGGACAATGTTGTTTTCGGGAAATCTGTAACAAATAAAAACATTTTACAATACGCATCAGCTCATTGTGTAAATTCGATTTTATTTAATTCCTGCACAAAAGATAAACAAACCCGCAGCACTTACATCTCAAATTAACCTTCTTGACGACGGTTGACGTTAACGATTTTTAAACAATGAAAAGTACTTGCTGATTTGAGATTTTTCTAAATGTATTGAGCTTGACTCCAAGCATGTGAATTTTGATTTGTTGTTGGGATCTGTTGACATAATTTGCAGCTACATGACAAAAATATTTCAATGCACTATTGGGGAATTTTATTTTCGACTGCAGGCAACCCTAAATTTTCGTAATTTTAGGTTATAATAATGAAAATCAAGGTACATCCTTTTTGATATAATGCAATCTAGCCGACCAATGGCGGTTTTTCCAAAAGATGGAAATCGTACGAATGCACCCCACACGTGGGGTAGATTCGTACATAGTGTGGGGCACATTCATACATGGGTGGGTGCCTTCGTTTTTTATTAAAATATGAAAACAAGTTTCTCATAAACTTATAAAAAAGTCTTTGCTATCGAGATTAAACTTAACAGATAATAAAAAAAACTTAAAAACAGTAGTGTTTACTAAACGTTTTACATTAAAATATGGTAAAAAATTAACATGTTACAAAATACACCTTATCAACCGTTAATTGATCGATAGTGCAGCAAGCAGCGTAGAAGGAGAAACCTATAGAACGCTGACGAATGCCATCTCACTCGCACTAAAGCGAGAACGACTTATGATTCAAGCATAAGAAGAAATGAGATAGAATGATTGGTTTTGTGTCTCATCCGCATAGCCGGCTTTTTGCAATATTTAGCTAGGTACTAGATGAGCTAAACGAATTTCCGTAGTGATCGACCAATAGTTGTTTTTTTCATTCTATGCCAACGGACTTCGCAAAATATTGTGGTTGTGAACTTTTTAAGTTATTAAAAAGGAACTAAACCTATAAGTGAAACACAACGATGGTTCGGTGTAGTGTTTTTGGATGTAAAAGTAACGGTGAGGCAAAAGTGCCGAACATTATCATTCCACTCGTAAGTACAAGTTCTTTTGACTATCTAAAGGTTAAAAAAATACAATTTCTTAGCTTTTACATACAGACATGGCTCAAAAACGATGTTTTAGGTGAATTTTCATTATTCTAACCTATAATTACGAAAATTTAGGGTTGCCTGCAATCGAAAATAAAATTCCCCAATAGTGCATTGAAATATTTTTGTCGTGTAGCTGCAAATTATGTCAACAGATCCCAACAACAAATCAAAATTCACATGCTTGGAGTCAAGCTCAATACATTTAGAAAAATCTCAAATCAGCAAGTAATTTCATTATGTTTAAAAATCGTCAACAAGAAAGTTAATTTGAGATGTAAGTGCTGCGGGTTTGTTTATCTTTTGTGCAGGAATTAAATAAAATGGAATTTACACAATGAGCTGATGCGTATTGTAAAATGTTTTTATTTGTTACAGATTTCCCGAAAACAACATTGTCCGGTTGCTTTGGATAGAAGCCACCGGTCGCAAAGGATGGGAACCGAAGGCGTCATCCAAAATTTGTAGCAGGCAAAATCAAAGGATTTTGCCGTCATAGGAGCGGGACAAAGCATACATTTTTGAAAAGACGTAAGCGCCAATCTAAAAAATCGATTGATCGCACCTTTTTCACTATTATAATACTACTAATATAATAAAATATTTGAATAAGTAGGTCGGGATGTAGGTAATATTATTGTTTAGTGTAAAGTAACATTACATTTTGTTGTCTCTGCTCATTTCACCTGAAGTATAATTTCAAAAGTACCAATAAATTTCGTATTACCTATAAGTTATCTTAGAAATATCCAAATTTAAAGATTTAATTGAGTGATCGTTAGTGAACAAATGTCTTTGTTTCAACTAGGCATTTTTTCTCTTTGTCAGTTTGTCCGTACTTTTCTACAGTTCGTATTTTACACCCGATCGTTACGAAATCTCGTGTACAGATTGCACGATTTAATAGATTTTTTTATCGTCGGGTTTTTTTATGTAAGGCGTACTTCCCCCAAATAAAGCAAACAATAAAAATGCAGACGTCTAAAATCGGAAATATTCTAAAGACCCCCTGTCTTTAGAATATTTCCGATTTTAGACGTCTGCATTTTTATTGTTTGCTTTATTTGGGGGAAGTACGCCTTACAGTCTAAAATCGGAAATATTCTAAAGACCCCCTGTCTTTAGAATATTTCCGATTTTAGACGTCTGCATTTTTATTGTAATCGTAAAGTAAAAAATAATAATTTTATTCTCATTAAAAAATGGTAAAAATCTGACCAGAATGTTTGGCATAAACTTTGTGTTAAATACAATAATTGTCTCATTTCGTAAATGTTAAATAATAGATTTTGTTTGTAAAAAAAACTATAAATAAACAGATTTCAAATATGGATACTACTGTCACAACTGGACCAGATTAAAATGGAACCACACGAGAAGCATCAACTTTAATATAAAAAAATAATCATGAAAATCGGAGCACCCAGTCAAAAGTTCTGAGGTAACTAAGATAAAAAAAATACATTTGAAAAATGTGATTTTGAAGTCTGCTGTAAAATTTAATTCCTTACATAAATATTATTGTTTTAACTACATTGTTTTTCTATATTCTAAAACTTATTTCTACTCGTATTTTGTAATAATTGTCTAAACTATAATAATAAAATATACCCACCTCACTAAAAGTTGTTTTAATTTTATGCCTACCTAAATGAAATGTTTTACCGACCTCTGTGGCGCAGCGGGCGATAGTCCATCTGCGATGCAGAAGGTTGTGGGTGTTGAGGCAGTTTACTGAACAGTAAGTAATGTAAGCTGAGATGAGCTAGAGGTAGCTATCAACTAAGTAGAAGCTAAGGGTTGCTTCCCTATAGCTTCGAGCTGACAAGGGTTGATCTCCAGGTTCTAGGAAAAACAGAATCATTAGGTTAGGAATTTGTACATAAAGGCTGTGACAAAAAGTATGGACCTATTATTATACCTGTGACCAGTGTAGAAAGGTACCTACAAAGGTTTGGTGGAATAGCCTGTTCTGAAGATGTATCTCCAAATTGATGAACAGGAAAATCGCAAATCTAATCCAATCAGACGTGAAATAAGGAACCTAAAATCAGGGAAAGAAAATAGCATGGCAACACCTTTAACCCCGCCCACTCGTATACTCGGTCTTGCTCACCGGCTACACATACAATCTATCTATATAGTTCTATATCAATGTGCAGCAGTCTGTAATGTACCGTCAAACACCCTAATTTCGCCTGGTGTACCTTAATTCGCCTGATTTTTTTAAATGGTCAGAACATGGACTATAACATAGATAATGGTTCCTAAACCTACCATTAAGTAGACAATTTTATTTTATGACAAGATTCTGCAATCGAATTGTAGCAAACTTCATGTATGAGATGACAGTCACATTTTGAGTAAAGTCGAACAAGGCAAGTTTTTTAAGTGGTCTGCAAAACTTCATCTGGAAACCGAAGAAAATAAGAGGTAAGACCATTAGCACCGTAATTAGTCTAAGCTGAATTTTGCCGGCTTTCTAACAATATATTAATTTATAAGCTAAGTTAAGTGGTTGTGACAAAAAATCCATTTGAATAATTAGAGGTAAAATTTCTGACATGTTAGTTCCGAAATTCGCCTGGGTTTAGGGTTGTCACTTGGTTTCCTTACCCGACTGCAAAATTAAGGGTTATGATTTTGTTGTATGTTGTGATCTAATGACTGAAAAATGATATACTATCGATGCTATATAATACTCGGTTCATAGCACAGATCGCGGTGGTGATTTTTTTTTCTATAAATATGTATATACCCAAGGTGCGATGCAACAAAAAAATATGTGGATTTAATAATATCTACAATTTGCAATGCATAATACTGGGTGTACTAAGCCGATGGGGTGGTTTTAGTCACAGTTGGGCGTTTTTTTTTTTGAATTTTTTATTTCATTTTTAATGTTACATTTCAATATATTATCTTCGTTTGTATGTTCTATTAAAGTTCTTACATAATAAACAATCTACAATTCATTTTTTATGAAAATATCGCCACTGTCATTAGCATCATCCACAACCTGAATTTACCGACAGGTGGGTTTAGTTCTCCAAATTCTTAATAATTAATAAATGAAAAATAAATAAATAATGTAATAACAATTGATTCTGATAAATACATTTATAAAATGTTTGTTACGTTGTATAACTTAAATAAAAGATTTACCTATGCAATAAACAATATTCCAATGAAACTTAAATGTAAAAGCAATTGTAACAACGAACACAAAAATTTGTAACAAAAGGATATTTTTAATTAAAATGGTAGGTGGGTACTAGGTACGCCTTGTTGTTTGCTTGAATGGTGATGGAAAGCTTTTATTTATATTTCAGATAGCAATGCCTAAAATAAACAAAATTTCAAAACGGCGGAGCAGACAAAACGGCGGAGAACAGCAAGTGATATACGTAGAGGAAGACTCGCATTTAAATATGATTTAAAAATTTATGTTTTTAAGTTATGTTTTTAAAAGACATTATTTTTTAATTTTGATTAAAAACTGCCTATATTTGTTAGATTTATTGAAGACTCTAAATGTGTTTTATAAGCTAAAAAACTAAAGTGACACATAATTGAACAACTTTACTTTGAAGGATAAGGTACTTCTTTTATGAATAAAAATTCTTATTTTTTTTTATATTATCAACCATCGTTTCATTTTAAAGACACACTTCAGTAGGATAGGTTATACTAGGTTTGCTTTACATTCGCGCCAGGGACCGAGTACGACGTAGTAAGTGCATATTGGTCTCATTATACAACAAAAAATATTTTTGGCAGCCCTAACCACAACTCGCATAATGTATGGAGCTGATGTGCGCATTGTTCAAAAGCGTGCCTAAATTCGCCTACCCCATTTTTTGTGAATTAGACTTTGTTTATGAAACATTAGAGTTTGAATTCGTTTAAAGCAAAACTTTTATACAAAACTTCTCTAACAACGCAATTCTCACGTCTTACAGGGACTGAAAAAATGAGGATAGGCGAATTTAGGCACAAGTGCCTAAATTCGCCTGGCATCTTTGCGACCCATTCTAATATGCAAATAATTAACATTTTATCACTTTTTAACTCTTATTAGATAACCTGATGTAAAAGAAAGTGACTGGTATATTTGATTTTGTTCAAAACTACATATATCTAGAATAGCAAACAAAAATGTGTCAAAAGTAGGCGAATTTAGGGTGATTGACGGTACTTGTTCAAAACCTTCTCTTCTGTATTGAACACTTGGAACGACGTATATTTGGAAGTGAAAACACGTGCTGCTGGGATGCCTTCTGCTTCCAAAGCAAATTTTTTAAGGTACTTTGCGTGCTGCTGGGATGTCTTCAGCTTCCAAAGCAAAATTTTTATGGTTCTTTGCTAAACAACTTTCAAGCGTTGAAGGTTTGCCGCCGTAATTGTTCTGCAGATTTCCGAATGGATAAAGTTTTTCAAAAACTTTCTTCATCGCAGACTCCATTGTGTCTTCGTCTACCTACCTCTCCCGATCTGGTACCCATTTTTGCGTATTTCCGCGGCATGGTTCTCAAATAAGTAATAGTGGTCAATTCACACAGCATTATCTAGCCCGAAAGATAAACATGGCTTGTGTTATGGTTAAGTACTAGATAAATGATATCCTTACTAATTTTGTCCCGAGGCGGGAATCGAACCCGCAACCTCCTGCGTCGCAGGCGGGCGAAGCCGCCGCCCCTCAGAGGTTGTCAAAATTACCTACGTTAATAATTACCAATATTCAATTGGTAGATATACACTCATGAAATATCACTCACAATCCATAAGGGGTACATTCGTACAGTGCGAATCTACCCCAGTAGTGCTGTATGAAATGAAGGTAGCCGAAACCCAAATTTTTTACAGGTAACGGTAAGGTAGGCACACACCAAGTATGAACGCGCTAATGTTTGTAATCGCGGAGTCATGATGAATGTACGAATGCTCCCGCTGTACGAATGGTAACGGTTTTCCCCTACGTTCTCTCAGCGCTTACTCAAAAATTAGCATGTGTTACAACTACACGCAAACACATGCGCTCACAGTTATATTTCCAGTTCTGTCCTGTGCAATACAAAGAAGAACAAAGACGGAAAGACGTATTTAAGACCGAAGTGAGACCGAGACAACAATAATTCACGCGAATCACGACGCCCGTGCCGCCGCTGCTGGTCCGATGGTGACTGAGGTGGGAGCACACAATTTTACACAATATGAGGTTGCCATTTTCGTTTTGGAGTGTTTCGTTTAGTACCTCATCTTCCGTTTTTAATTAATCAATGCTTATGATACGTTGTTTTATTTCTATGCTTAAATTAAATGTTTGCTGACCGACGACCTCTTTGGCGGCGGCGCAACGAGCAAAAGTTTTTAACATACGAGGATTGCACTCTAATATCGTTGCAGTCCACCACCACCTCGAAACTGCTAAAGCACACCTGCTATTTCTTATCATCATCATCATCATCATCATCATCAGCCTATATTAGTCCACTGCTGGACATAGGCCTCCCCTAATGAGCGCCATAGCGCCCTGTCTTTAGCTTGACGTATCCAGCATCTGCCTGCAGTCTATCGCAGATCGTAATCCCACCTGGCCAGAGGGCGTCCTACGCTACGTTTGCCGAGTCGCGGTCTCCACTCAAGAACTCGTTTACCCCAGCGGTTATCGGTTCTTCGCGAGATATGGCCGGCCCACTGCCACTTCAGTTCTTTGAGCTATGTCGAAAACTTTGGTTCTCTGTCGGATGTATTCGTTACGAATCCTATCCTTCAGAGAGACTCCGAGCATAGCCCTTTACATAGCTCGCTGAGCGACTTTAAACTGGTGGACCAGCCCTATCGTGAGTGTCCACGTCTCAGCTCCGTAGGTCATGACCGGTAGGACGCACTGATTGAAATCTTTAGTTTTCAAGCATTGCGGTATGGATGACGAGAAGACTCGACGTAGTTTTCCAAACGCTGTCCAGCATAACTGGATCCTCTTCTTGGCCTCCTCTAAATTGTTTTACCTAACTGCAGAATTTGTTCAAGGTAAGTGTTCTCGGAAACAATTTCGGGAGGGTGGCCATGTACGACGACCGGCCCCGGATCAATGAGGCCACTGATCATGACTTTGGTTTTATCCAAATTCACGCCGAGACCGATACGTCGCGAGGCTGAAGCTAGGCCGTCCAGCATCCGGTTCAGCCTTCTCCAGGGACTCCGCCATTAAGACTATGTCATCAGCGAATCGCAGGTGTGAGATGTAACCGCGCCGCCGTAGAGACATCTTAGCACCTCGATATAACAACAGTCTACTTGGCATCGCTGTAAGGATTCCAGAACAGCTCAGGTTTCGACAGAGTCAAAGGCCTTCTCATAGTCCACAAAGGCCAGGCAAAAGGGCTGATTATACTCTTCGGACTTCTGTATAATCTGCCTCACTGTGTGTATGTGGTCTATGGTGCCATAACCTCCGCGGAACCCGGCCTGTTCTGGTGGCTGGATCGAGTCGAGTCTCCTGGCGAGACGGTTCGTGATCAATGGTGAGAACAGCTTATAGACGTGGCTCAGGAGTGAGATGGGTCTGTAGTTTTTAAGGAGGGTTTTATATCCCTTCTTAAAGTAGTAGTTCTCCGAACAGTGAACCTCGTGAACACTAACTATTTTTAAACCGTTTTTTTAATACACGGGTATCGGTAAAATTTTTCATATAACCGGGTATTTGCAATTTTTTCAGAAAAACAGGCAATTTTTTTTATATGTAATAGTTTGCTTTGCGGCTATGATCTATATTTTGTCATATAGCAGCAAAGAATGTGAACAGATCCTAATAATATAAATTAAAATTCACATGCTTTGCGTCGAGACAAAGAGATATAGGTAGGTACCTACCTCCCTTGATGAAAGGATCTCAAATCAGCAAGTACGCAGGAACCCGACTACTTTTTCCATGTTTAAAAATCGTCCACAAGAATTTAATTTGAGAGAGGTAAAGTAGGTACCTACCTCTTACGGGTTTGTTTATCGTTTGTGCAGGAATTTAAAAATCGAATATTCATATGTTTTCTCACTAAATATTAATCTGTGGTTACAGGTGAACAACCTTCTTCAGTAGGTACCTATAATGGATACCTAGCTGGGTATTTTAAATTGATTTGACCATCACCTTATACCTACCTACCTACTTAGTCCGTGCAGTTTGAAGACTCTTGTGGCTTGAGGTTAGGTGTTCATAAGAAAGAAACGATTAACTATTAGCAAATTCCCTATGATACCTACCTAGGCCGCCGCCGCCGCCGCCGCCGCTGCCGGCCGGCGACGCGAGGAGGGTTGCCAGGTTAGTCGCGAACACCGGACAACCCCAAAGGGGAGGGGGGGGGGGGGGGGGGGGGTGTAAACTAGGTCGAACAAAACGGGTTTTTATTGATACCGTGTCCATTTTGAATGAGGCATAAACGTATACAAACCGCCCATACTTCACCTAAAATTCACTTTGTTGGCGCGTCCTTTTATACGTAAGTAATTTACATTACTTGTCGATTTTAGATCCTCCCTTCAATAAAAATTGCTTACAATTATATCTGAAACTCGACGCCAAGCAAGTGAGTTTTTGTTATTTGTATCGTGGTTTATTTACTAACATGCTCCATGCTAGATGGATAAACCATAGGTAGTACCAACTTATTACTTTTTAGCATATTTTACATTTGACGCAACCGCTTTCAATAGTGTTTTGATACAACACGTTCTTTAAAATCAGTCCAGCTCGAGTTTTAAAAAAAACACACAGTTAACTTTTCACAATCTCTAGGCCAAGGCGGTTTTGTTCATTGGTCCATATATTCCCCATCGCACTGAAAATGCGCTCGACGAAGGCGTTCGATACGCACGCGCGAGTTTTGCGTTTGAGGGATTTCATTATGCCTACCTACTTTTGTAGGTGCTTGTGACCAGTAGTACCGACTTTCCTCAAAAGTCCGGACATTGTTCTGTCCGGTATGACCATTTCTTTTTTACCGGACATGCCACGAAAATACCGGACTGCACGCTGATATACCGGACATCTGGCAACCCTAGGCGCGAGAGACAAACATCTTCTCATGCTTCCTTTCCTTTTTACCACACACAAAAATAATGCGCCAAACTGTTGCACAAACACCAGCTTCAATTAACAAACAAACTAACTAAAGTCAATGAAAACCAAATTCTGTTCCTAGGTGTTTTTAGTAGATGGCGTTTATTCATCGATTCATAATTGATAAGTAAAAGAATAGGAGTCGTTAGTAAATATCAAGGAATATTTTTTAGTCTGCTTTTTGAAGCTCCGTAATTGAAAATGTATTTAATAATATAGTTTCATTGGTATAAGACTTCACTTTCATGGAACACCTAACCAACAGGTAGCGCTAGGTGGCTCTCATTAGCAAATCCATTGATTTAAAAAGGTTTAATAAATCAATGAGCAAATCACAATATTTTTTGTTGAGCTACTCTGTTTATCAGATCTATAATCCTCATCAGATTTTCATCAATTATTTATGTGTAAATTACCTCTATAGTGTTTACCTACTACCTGTGCTACTAACTATGAAATAATCTTTGAAACCAAAACTCTTTCAATTAGGTACATGAGCGCCATCTCTGTAAAAATCAATGTAGTTCGTACTGCACAAACTGCAAAAAACTCATCGAAATCAGATATCTCAAAGCGGAGATATTCTAAAGCCCCCCTTTTGCCTTTTTTTGGGGGAAGTACAACTTTAATCAAAAATCCCCGACGACATAAAATTCTATAAAATCGTTGAATCTGTACACGAAATTTCGTAACGATCGGTTGTAAAATACGACCTGTAGAGGAGTACAGACATACAGAAAAAAAAACGAGTATGTTGACCCAGGTATGAACTTCGTTCACTGCGTTCACTCGGTTCAAAAAAGAGCACCACCAGACTCCCGCTCCACGCCTTTGGAGTTCTTCCACTGTGAAGGACGGCGTTGAAGAGGTTCTGTAGTTCCTGTATAACAGGCAGGAGCTCCTCCGGCTTTCAAAAACTCTGATGTTGTTCCGTCCTCCCCGGGGGCTTTTCCGTTTTTAAGCTGCCTCAGAGCTAACACCGATCTCGTCTTGACTTATGTCAGGCAGTTCGTCGGTATAGTGGCGTGTCAGGGTGGCTCTAGAATCGTGGTCGTCTCGTTGGGAACGAGGGGCATGTGCAGCGAATCGGTCATAGAAATCCTCTATCTCGGCGAATATCTCCGGCTTCAAAAAAACGGTCCTCCCATCGTGCGTTTTAAGCTTGGTCAGGTGGCTCCTGCCAAGCTACTGAGTGAATACTTTGGACCCTCGGTTTCACTCTATTGCCTATTCAATGAGGCGTGTGATGGAGCTCCGAAGGTTGCGCCGTGCCATCTTCGCAATTCGCTTGTTCAGGTCTGACCTGTCGTTTGGGTGGTTTCCCGTCTTTTGCCATCAGCCCGAGAGTCTCATCCAAGAGTTTGGATTTCTTGCCAGCACACTGCTTTTGGCAGAACCTTATGCCCTCGTTCCTCAACGCTTCGACCAGATTGTGTAGGATCTCGTCAGCGTCATCAGTGGGATCCAAGGCAACGAATCTATTTTCTTTGCTGCTGGAACTTCTTGGTGCCCGCCATGATCTGGATTGGGTCAGGTCGGAGCGTGGACTTCATCAGACGGTTTCTTTCAAGCTTTAAGTTGATATTCAGAGAGCCTCGGAGCAGTCGGTGATCAGATCCGGTATTGAACCTGTTGATCACTAAGACATTATCTCTATGTGTAGTTTAATTTAAAGAATTTTAGTATCTTATGTGTACATCTATTGCACCTATTCATAGAAATAAATATACATAATTTTTATTACTCATACTCTGAAAGTAGGTTAGACAGAAGTTACCTGCCCAGCGGGATGAAAGTTATACTTTTCGTCCCTAGGGACGAAAATCGGAACGGAATGACAATTACAAAACAAATGACAGCTGTCACCTCACTTTTCTATTGAACCATGCATTCTACATTCTGCTTTTATTTTAATTTTACTCCATTATTACGGACATTGGCGAAATTATGTCAACTCAGACGTAGACGCCATTAAAAGAAGAAAGGAAAGGAAAGGATACAGCCACTCAACTTCAACTTCTTGTGAGATGGCTTCTGCGTCTGGTTTGACGCAATTCATACAGCCATTCAATTACAGCATGATGTAAAATTGAAATAAATTAAAGGTAAAATGCCATAATTAAAATTTACTTTCAACTATCTCTTTAAAATAACATAGATTTCGGCAAAATATTTACCATTTTTGAAATGATAAAAGCTATTGGTAGAATAGATCTCGGTATTCTACCATGTTTATTGTACCATGGTAGAATAGTGAGAGCTACTATGGCTATTACGAGTATGCCATCTATAAAGAAGATAGATTGTTTATGCGTAAGAAAAAGAAAGCGGGAAAACGGCAATCCTATCTTCATTTGATTTTTCGAGTTTGGGTTTTGATATTTCGTTGTTTTGTTTATTACAATAAGTTCAGACAGTGATATAGACATAAATTAACTACTGAATTTATAAAAAAAGAGGTTAAAGCAGTAGTGGAAAACCTTTTACCACCTAAATCAAAATGAAGGTATCAAGGAGGTATTAAGGTAAATGACGCTCTGAATAAATAGTGAAATCGTGATAAGAAAACGTTTTATTATTAAATTTTAACGAATTCTCAAAGACTTACAAACCTTCAATATTTTTTTATTAGCCTGTTTCGTCCCACTGCTTCAATATTATGGAGCGTATATTCTAGATTCAAAGATTCAAAATTTTTATTGCGATCGTGTTGTACAATAGGGTATATGCATGTGATTTCAAAATGGCTAAAAAAATATATACGTATTCTCTATTGATATAGAAACATATCTACATATTTATTTTTGCATTTTGAGATGTTTTTATTGTAGAATTTAACCATTGAAAAATTGATATTTTAAATCTCAATCGCAAAATTTCAAAACGCTACGCCATTGACTAGAGCGGACGTGACATCACTGTACTCATTTCTTCTTTTTTTATTCTGCTTGCTGCACCTTGATTTGACACTATTCTGCCCACTTGACATTTCGTATTGTCGATTATTTTCAATTTTTTCGGAAAACCTCTTTCCTGAGATGATCACTACCGAGGTCGTCACCAAAGGTTTTAATCAAGTGTGTACGTCGACGTCACACGCGCTGGAAAATCGTCGAAATCGCGCTTTACAAGACGCGCTAACTAATTTGCTAGGCTTTAGGCTTCTTACTAATTTGCTAGGCTTTAGGCTTCTTTTATTACAGCAAGTCATTGTCATGTTCACATGACATTCATTGTCAAAAAATATGTTTTATTTAATTTCATTGTCATTTTGTGTTTGTTGTGGATTGTTTTGATTGCATGCAAGTGCCTTCCTCTTCTCAAATTCGACAAAATTACCCAATTTCCACAGGGCTAAATTCTTTGACAATGTTGAAACCTAAAGCTCTAACTCAAGTTTTAAGTCAGGCTAATACTGGTGGTGTGGAAAATACGCTGTAAGGCTCACAAATTGATTTTTGACTAAATGATTTTTACCCATAGAAATAAAACTTTCCAATTAATAAATTTTATTTCAGATTGCTTAACCATCAAGGCGCTCTCCTGGCTTATTCCGGTTACAATGACAAAGATGCAAGAGTTACCGCTGCGATTGCTAGCAATGTGTGGTCTGCCTACGAAAAGCAAGGAAAGAATGTGTTCAAAGAGGATAAGCTACATTTTATACTTGTAGACTGCCTCAATGGCAAGATAGCAATAACGCAAGTTGCCAATTTACTACTGTGCCTTTACGCTAAAGAAACTGTGGGTTTTTACGTATTCTCTATTGATATAGAAACATATCTACATATTTATTTTTGCATTTTGAGATGTTTTTATTGTAGAATTTAACCATTGAAAAATTGATATTTTAAATCTCAATCGCAAAATTTCAAAACGCTACGCCATTGACTAGAGCGGACGTGACATCACTGTACTCATTTCTTCTTTTTTTATTCTGCTTGCTGCACCTTGATTTGACACTATTCTGCCCACTTGACATTTCGTATTGTCGATTATTTTCAATTTTTTCGGAAAACCTCTTTCCTGAGATGATCACTACCGAGGTCGTCACCAAAGGTTTTAATCAAGTGTGTACGTCGACGTCACACGCGCTGGAAAATCGTCGAAATCGCGCTTTACAAGACGCGCTAACTAATTTGCTAGGCTTTAGGCTTCTTACTAATTTGCTAGGCTTTAGGCTTCTTTTATTACAGCAAGTCATTGTCATGTTCACATGACATTCATTGTCAAAAAATATGTTTTATTTAATTTCATTGTCATTTTGTGTTTGTTGTGAATTGTTTTGATTGCATGCAAGTGCCTTCCTCTTCTCAAATTCGACAAAATTACCCAATTTCCACAGGGCTAAATTCTTTGACAATGTTGAAACCTAAAGCTCTAACTCAAGTTTTAAGTCAGGCTAATACTGGTGGTGTGGAAAATACGCTGTAAGGCTCACAAATTGATTTTTGACTAAATGATTTTTACCCATAGAAATAAAACTTTCCAATTAATAAATTTTATTTCAGATTGCTTAACCATCAAGGCGCTCTCCTGGCTTATTCCGGTTACAATGACAAAGATGCAAGAGTTACCGCTGCGATTGCTAGCAATGTGTGGTCTGCCTACGAAAAGCAAGGAAAGAATGTGTTCAAAGAGGATAAGCTACATTTTATACTTGTAGACTGCCTCAATGGCAAGATAGCAATAACGCAAGTTGCCAATTTACTACTGTGCCTTTACGCTAAAGAAACTGTGGGTTTTGGAATATTGAAAGAGAAAATAAACGCAATAGCACAATATCTTGAAGGACCATTGAAACAAGTAGCTACTTCATAATATATTCGAATATTGCTAGTTTCTATGTAATAATGTTATGACTTATAGAACTTATAACACTTTGTAACAAAAACTGCTATTTAAGTAAGTTTAATGTAATAAATAATATGATATGAGCATCCTACACATTTCATAAGGCTTTAAAAAAACCCCATGTTCAAAGACTAGAATTTCATTATCATAACAGTCAAATTGCAAATAAGTACCAAGATAATGAGAAGATAAGTATCTTATTAAATTCATCCTAAACATTAACTAGTACCTATAATAATACCTATATCGTATCCATTTTGAATGGAGCATAAACAAACAAACCACCCATACTTAACCTAAAATTCACTTTGTTGGTGCGTCCTTTTATACGTAATTTACATTACTTGTCGATTTTAGATCCTCCCTTCAATAAAAATTGCTTACAATTATATCTGAAACTAGATGCCAAGCAAGTGAGATTTTGTTATTTGTGTCGTATTTTGTTTACTAACATGCTTCATTCAAAATGGATAAACCATAGGTACTAAACTACTGACTAGTGAACAAAAAATTTAAGTGAATTAGAGTCAATTGAACCTTATTTCTTATTTGATAATAATTACTACTTATCAAACTGTTTATGTAGAAAAAAAAATTACTTGTCTAAGTCCTTGTTTTGTAAGTCTAAAGAAATAAACAATTTAACTATGACTCTACCTATAAAGTATTATTCTAACAAATAATATAACATGAGCAGTGTACACATTTCCTATCTGACATTCAATGAGAATCTAAACAAAATAAAGGCTATATTTAATTATAAGAGCAGTCAAATTTAATATAAGTACCAAGAATTTTAAGTACTTAATTCAATTAATCATAAACATTAACTAGTTGTACCTAATTCTATTTATTCTTTTTCACTATTAACAACCACTGTTTGTAGGTCCTGAAATAGTTTATGTTTTTCCCTCTTGTGCACTCTCAATTCATGGGTCAAAAGTTTCCTCCTGCAAGGAAAATAATATAGGGGTTAACAAACATTATGTAGATCTAATTAATGATTTTATTGAGTATTTATCACATACCTTTCAATAATTCTGTTATATGTAGAGGAGATAATACAAGGTTTGGGATAAATACCCGATAAAATCATCATTATAATAAATCTGGAAAGTATAAAAAACATGTAACCATTTTTAATTTAGACTAAATCATCTTTTCTTGTATATATTAGATTATAAATAGATTATTGAGCCAAAATGCATTGTAGATTTCCAATAAATAGCAATTGTTATTTTCATCTGTAAATATTTTAGAAACCTGACACTTTAGGACATAATGTTACGCAATTGTGTTCTCTATCCTAATATATTTTTCAAAGATTAAAGTGGATCATACCTTGTGCTAAGATCTCTGCCACAAATAGAGCAACGGTATCTTATGTTCATATGTACAGAATCATAATGCTCTAACATTACTTTCTTTTGACGAAACATCTTCTTGCATTTGGCACACTGAAAGAATATTTTACAAATTTACTGAAGGTTTTAAATGCAGTTACCTCACAGATATTATAATAATGATTAGGGTTCTTGTGTCTTAATTCAATGAAGATCTCTGCTTACCTCAAACTTTTTTCCTGAATGCATAAGTGCATGTTTCTTAAGATTACTTGGATTTGTGAACTTCGCTGGACATTTTGAACATAAATACCTATGTTCCCCAGTGTGAACTCTCATGTGGCATACTAGATATGACTTCCTCTTGCCTTTGTAAGGACATAAGTCACAAGAAAACTCCAATTTATCATTATGCACATACCTAAAATAATATTATTTAAATAAAACTGTCAGATGTACAAAATTGTTAAATCATGTTAAACTGAGATAATAAATTAAATATCTTACGAATGATTGGCAAGGGCACCAGGAGAGTAGTATACTTTCCCACATTGATGGCAAGTATATTCTTGGCATTTATAATGCATCACATTTTTATGCTGTGTCAGATTTAAGACAAGTTTGCCACACAAGGGGCATGGGTGGTATATACTACAGTTTTGTTTCCTGTGTTCCGCCAATTCTACCTGAAAATAAAAAATATTATATGAATGTCATTGCTGATATTACTTTAGAAATTTGGGTAGGTAACCTTTATTACCTGGGTATCAAACTTTACATCGCATCTTCTGCATTTGAGTTCTCTTATTTTTTTTACATTACTCTTTAGTCTTTTTAGTGTTTGTGTATCACTTAATGTCCAATTAGTTTTAGGACTCTTTTTTGTGGTCTTTAGTATTTTTTGAATTTTTCTTTTTCCAGTTTTACTGGAATGCACTGTTTTTTTATGTGCTACTTTTGTTCCTTTATTTTGCGGCACCATTTGTTCCTTTTTTTCTATCTTTAGTACAGGTTTTGAGACTTCTGAATTTACAGGTGAGCTATCTTCTCTATCATCAAGTTCAAAATCAATTGATTCATCATATTTACTAGCAGTATTTTTCAAAGCTTCTTTACGTAATTTCATTTGGTTAAGTATGAGTTCAAAATCATGCATGACCATTGGCTGAGAACTGGTACCTTAAAACGGACATAATGGCAAATTTAAAAAAGCCATGTGGCATAACAAAATTAAAATAATTTTGATGATAAGTACTTACTCATCATTGTTTCAGATGATAAAGCTTTACGAAATATAACATCAGATTTCTCACACTTTCTTTTAAAATAAAATGCAGCTTTAAGTTCTTCCAAGCAACTCTCACAGACATACTTTGGATAGTAATCAGTTTCATGGATCTGTAACAAATTAATTAAGTGTTAGATGAAGCCCAAAGCTAATTGCATACTTGATAATTCATATTATTTTACTCATGCTTGCTTTAATTGCATAAGTTTAGGTATAGATAAACTTTTCATAGTTTCTGATAGACTGTTTTGTTGACACTCCCATGTATTTTCTATTGTAAATGAACTTTGATTACACCATAAATATTGGCTGAATTAATAGGCTCCAGGAGGCCAACATGTATTGTAATAAGGTACTTACTGATATATTTGCCACAGTTCTAATAGCACTCATTATCGGGATATCGTCAAACCTATTTGTTACAGGGATGTCAGCAGATTTGGTGCACACTCTGCATATCATGTCTCCATCAAAAGTCTCTACCCTGAAAAAAAAAACTATACCTTACCATAGGCCGAATTTATGTACAATTAAAGTAAAATTTGTGCAAATTGCTGCCATGAACTCACTTGCACTGATTATTGTGAACTTCAACATCAACAAATTCTTGTTTCACTGATAAGTCCGGAGGTTTTGGTCTGATAGATTTCGAAAATAAGTATTCGGTTAGTAGGATAGACATCTTTTTCTTTGCGATGTGAAAATCCGCAGACTTTTAATAAAAAGTGTTGATTTCATAGATCTAAAGGTTTCTCCTACGGTTGATTTGATATTATTCTGATTGGCTTCAGTCAGTGTCAAATCAACTTCAACTTCTTGTGTGTGGCTTCTGCGTCTGGGTCGATGCTGTTTTGCCAATGTCCGTGTCATGACAGCATCGCAAGCTTTTTGGGAGTGCATAATAAACTTTTTTTATGTAGGTACATTAATAAGAATTATTTACAACAAAGAAAAGCAATCATTTCGAACAACAACAATAAATAAATACTCTTTTTCGCGGAATTGTTACTAAATATTTTTCATTCTTATATAAATAAATACTCCACAAAAAAAATGGAAAGCAATTAAAATTACAATACATTTACATAATCCAAAGAACTACCAACCTAACAGCTACTACTAATTACAACTTTAATTATCATTATTATAAGTAAATTTTCATAGGGCATAGTTAATTTTAGGGGAAAAGCAGAGAGATAAAATACATTTCATAAAAGTTGGAAGAGGAACATCAGGAGGGAGAGAATCGTATAAAGAACTAAAACGATAGGACAGTTGAAAAAAATATGATCCACATGACCTTCGTCTATGCCACACTCACATAAGGAATGGTCCCTGGATTGGGGATCGCAGGTCGATGGTAGAATGGTTCTGCAGGAGGGACTGCTGCCTGCCCCCGGTGGTTATTCCTTCTTCGCTTCTTACGACCCCCGCGGGAAGAGTTGGGGTGGTGCAAATTCTGAACCGGCGCCATACGGCTATTGTCGCTGCTATGTATATGTATACGTCTTTTGTGATGAATTATTGAATAATACTTGCCTTTTCCGCATTAAATAAACACTGCGTTGTTATTGATTTCACTTTGACATGTCTTTCACAATCTGAAGAAGTGAGCCGTAGTAACTATCGCAAAAACACGCTAATCTGTGCCCTAACACGCTGGCAGAGCGCGTGTTTACTTGACAGTTCAATTCTTGCCCGAATCGCGCTGTGACGCAGCTGAGAAAACCAACGAAGGCATACAGAATACGGTTTTGTCCCATTCCCCGCCGATATCTTGTCGTATCTGTGTAAGACGTGGAATTGGTCATAGAGCATAACCCCCCTGATCCTAAGTCTCGCAAGGAAGACAGGAGTGCAAGAGTGACCAAGTCTTAGCCTATAAACAGTCGAGGTGGTAGTTTTATTGAACTTTCGAAACTTAAAAAACCACGGAGAACGAGGGATGTCCGGTTGAACATCAGCATAATGCTTCCCTTTAACAAGTTTTGAGGCATTCCAGAGATCTATCCACGAGTTCTGGAGATAAGACGAGGGAACACCTGTTAACTCTGTTACTGTGTAAATAATTGTAAAAAATGTTAAATTGTTGATATCTGCATATATTTTCATTTAGTACAAGTGCCTTTGTGACAATAAAGTTATGTGAACATTATCTCTTGAATCTGACCAGTGATATTTAAATAATCGTACTTTTCTCGAAAAAACCGCCTCAAAATTTCAAAATTTGAAAGTGCGCGCTGTGATAACAAAGATTTTTTGACTTATCTGTGCTAAATACGGATTTCACTTGTGAGTATTGTGTTGATAGACTATTAATTATACAGTGGAGCATTCTCATTGTCCGCCAGATCCGAAAAATAAAACAATTAGTACCATATTCATTTAAAACAATACCTGATTTCATCCCAGTAATGCCATCTAGTTAACTTTATCTGAACTATTACGTACACAAAGTAATACATGGCACAAAAACCATTTCTTCAAATGTTAGTTACAACTGTCGCCTATAGATGACGCTTTAGACGAAACTCTGATTACTTTTACTATTAAAAAAGCGGAGAGTAAGAAGATAAACAGAGATGGCGCCAATTCGAACACCACCGCCGAGAAAAATATTATGCAGTAAATGTTGTCAAGCTATTTTATCAAAGCATTACATGACCTGTGCTTCATGCAAGATCAATCTCCATCTTAATACTTGCTCGACCGTCACTGATAGCCACTACTGCTACCTATCAGTCGAAAGCAAAGCACGTTGGAACTGTGGGCCATGTATAAGAAAGAACTCGCAGGCCAAGCTGAATACTAACAACGAAAAATCACTGCTCCAACGTGGCGTGTATGGAAAGGACACAGCTCCTAGTAGCGCTAGTCCTATACTCACCAGCTCCTCTACGCACCTAAATGTAACTTTTAGAAAGAAAGCGAGATCTGTAGCCGACCCGCCCACATTACCAACTTCTGAGCAAAATGCCGTCAGTTCGCCATCTCCTGCTTCAGGTGACCTTTCGACCAGCAGCGCCATGCTCTTGGAAATCAAAGATTTACGTGATTCAATAACAAGCCACCTGAAAACTCAGGACAACAAATTGGACGGATTGGTAAACCTTTTTACTGAAATAAAAGCCGAAGTCGCTAAACTGAATAATAAGTTAGATTGCTTACGAGTGGATTTTGACGGTCATTTAAATAGCGTCGAGAGCATTTCCGATGACTACAACATACTCAAGTCTTTGATTCAGACCAACACAGACCATGTAAGTGATTTCTTATTAGAGAAACAGACCTTACAGCAAGAAGTATCTGTTACGAGTAGAAGAGTTGATGTGATTGAAGATCAAATAAATAAAGTTCAAAGTACGTCTCGCAATTCTTCTCGGGTGAAGGTATCAAAACCTACCAACCTGGATACACGCCACTTATCCGTATCGCCACCAGCTAGGTCGGAATACCTGCTACCTAAACCTGGTCATAAATTGCTAAAGAACAATGATAATTTTTCAACCAGTGAGTCTTTACAAAATCAGAATCAGAATCAGAATATTTTTATTGTAAACTGTTCGTACAATTTGGTGTTACAAAAATAATGGTACAAGTTTCACAGTTTGTCCAACGGGACGTACAATACAACATAGGTAGTTAGCACATAACATAAGTACACATAACATATACCCTACAAGAAAAAGGGAAAAGAATCTAAAATTAACACAGGTGAATACATAAAATACTAGGTTTTAAATTACATTAATTTACAGTATTGGTTTCTATTAACTAACAAAGTCACTATCTCTCTGAAAGTACTCTTGTAGATCATAAAAAGATTTTGATACAAGCCATTTACTAAGGTTATTTTTAAACTTAGGACCCTCGAGAAGTTTGAAGTCTAGGGGCAAGCTATTGTAAATTTTAACTGCAGAGATATAAGCACTTTTTTGAAACATAGTATTATTTATTTGTGGTATGCAAATATCGTGTTTATAACTAGGTCTTAATAAGGTGGAGCGACTTGAATGGTTTTCAAAAAAGTAGTATTTATTATTTTTAACAAAAAGACAAATTTCTAAAATGTAGATACTAGTAAGTGTTAAAAATTTCTCTTTTTTAAATATATTTCGGAGAGATTCAGTACTTTTCATATTAAAGATAGCGCGTAGACATTTTTTTTGTAAAAGAAAGGTTGATTTTACATTAACGGAATTTCCCCAAAAGATAATTCCGTAGCTTAGATGGGGATAGACGAAACCATAATACGATTGTTTAGCGATACCTTTAGTGGCTATGGAGCTAAGGACAGAAAGAGCGTAGCAATATTTAGAAATTTTCGAGTTAATTTTGCTTATATGGGCTTTCCAATTTAAATGACAATCTAATGAAATACCTAAAAAGTTATTTTCATGGACTATTTTAACCTCGGTATTTTTATTTACTATTTTTAGATTTATAGTTGGCGTTTTGTAATTTTGGAAGCGCATTATATTAGTTTTATTTATATTTATTTGTAAATTTATAGATTGGAGCCAGTTGATAATTGAATCTAATGTGTTATTTATTTGTAATTCGAATTCAGGTGCCGTTTTTTTGTCTTCAGCTATAAATATAGTGGCATCATCAGCAAACATAATACATAAATGGTTTGTAACATTAGGTAAATTATTTATGTATAGGAGGAATAGTAAAGGACCAAGTATACTGCCCTGAGGAACGCCAATTTTGACTTCTTCAAAAGGGGACTGAACTTTCTCTATGCTTTTAGTTTTTTTATTATAAGTCTCAATAACTGTTGACTGAGAACGATGATTTAAGTAAGAAGTCATAAGGGATAGAGCTGTCCCTCTTATTCCTAGATTTTCTAATTTACATAACAAAAGTTCATGACTTACACAGTCAAATGCTTTTGACATATCCAGGAATATAGCCACTCCGTATGATTTTTTGTTGATCTCTTCCCAGACATTTTTTAACATTTTGAAAATGGCTAAAGTTGTATTTTTATTTTTCTGGAACCCAAATTGATTGTTATTTATTATATTGTTGCAGCTCAAGAACGAATTTAATCTCTTAAAAATAACTTTTTCAAATATTTTTGAAAAACTTGGTAGGAGCGCTATTGGTCTGTAGTTGTTCATATCCGTCTTGGAACCTTTTTTATGTAATGGTTTAATCAAAGTCATTTTTAAATCAGAAGGAAAACAGCCATTTTCTAGGGACAAATTAATAATATAAACCAAGACTTCAGCTATATACTCCATGCTTACCTTTATAACTTGAATCGGGATATCATCATGACCTGCACTCTTTTTATTTTTTAAATTTCTTACTATTTCTTTTATCTCAGTTTTATCTACGGGATACATAAATATACTATTGGGATTATGTGATTCATGCTTAATAGATTTTTTATTACTGTTAACTGTTTGATTCGTAAAAAAGCTATTAAATGTTCGTGCTAAAATATTAGGATCTGTTATGTTTTCATTGTTGTGATTGATATTGTCTACTGTTGTCTTTATATCATTTGTTGGTGTTGTATGATGTTTGATTAGCCCCCACGTGGCTTTCGCTTAATTTGTGCTATTTTGTATGTACTTGGTATTTACATTTCTTTTTGATGTTCTTATCACTCTTTTCATAGCTTTGCTATATTTTGTATACGTATTTAAATTTTCAGGTGATTTGTTGGTTATATATTGTAAATATTTAATTCGTTTTGTTTTGCTTGAAATAACTATGCCTTTAGTTTTCCATATGAAATTATTCTTGTACACTATTGTTTTACGTTCTAGAGGGAAACAGAGATTGAAAATTAATTTATAGAGATCAATAAATGTTTTATAAGCAGTGTTTGGGTCGTTATGTGAGTAAACTTCAGCAAAATTAATTTGAGAAATATATTTGATGAATATTTCTATATAGATATCAATATTACGTTTCTCAACGTGCCAATACTTTTCTTGAAAACTTAAAGTGGTTTTAATTTTAATAATTTGTGCAGTATGATCAGATATTCCCAGGTCTAATACTTGAGCTTCATATCGTTTTATATTTGTGATTATGTTATCAATACATGTTGCTGTAGTAGCTGTTATTCTTGTTGGTTCCTCTATTGTTGTATGCATATCAAACATTCGCAGTATATTCATAAATGTTTCGGTTCTTTTATCTTTTATTAATATGTTGATGTTAAAGTCTCCTAATATAACAACTTTTTTCTTGTGATTTTTTCTTATTTTTAATTTATGTAAAAGTGTCTCTAATGTTGTCATGGAGAGTTCGAAATTGCTGTCAGGTGTTCTGTATATACAGACTATTGCGTAGTTTATGTCTGGTAGCGTAACACCGCAGCATTCAAAATGTTTTTCAATGGATATTTCTTGTAACCAATCAATTTTTTTAAAATTTAACCCTCTTTTTAGATAGATACTTACCCCCCCACGCGACCTAAGTCTCAGAGATTTACTCTTCCTATTAAAATGTGAGCCAGCTTGATACCCATCTATATTTATCATATTTGATTCATCTTCGTTTAAAAATGTTTCACTAAAGCAACATATATCAACTTTTTCTTCATTTAGGATTATATGATCGAGCTTTGATTTTATTCCTTGAACATTGAGGTGCATAAGGCTTAAAAAAGACGCATCTTTAGTTACGAAAAAGATTATTTCTAGTCACATTTGGACTAGTGGCCTGTGACACTGAAATTGAATTTAAGTCATCTTGTTGTTTTTGAATATAATTTTTCGGGTCGAAATGTTCAGTCTCGTTGCATTTTTCATCATCATTTTGTATTTGTATAGCGGATTGTTTTTCGGCGCTTTTGTTATTTTGGTCTTTAGTTGTAGTCATTTTAATATTCCTTCCTATGTAACAATCATTGTAATCGTGATTATTGATAGTTTCATTTATAGTTTTTACTACTTTTCCTTTATAATTTCCGTATCTGTGTCTAAAAGCTGTTAAAAAATTGCAGTTGGGAAAGTTACCTGCAATGTTTTTAATCACTGCGTTAAGTCTGTCCTTATTTAACCGTGGGTTATTAACCGTTTCTAGTACTATTATATTTGTCGAAGTTAACTCTTTCATGGTACTAGAGAGCTCTATGAAGAGCTTCGTAGGATTTGTGTCATTTGAACCTACAGAGAGAACGACCCAATCATCTTCGTGTAAGTCCTGTAGATCAGGCTTGGAGCTTTTTAGTATATGGTCTGTAGTTGCATTTGGATAGCAGGTATTTCTTATAATGTATTCTTTAGCATTTTTATGTTTTTGACGCTGTTTGATTATTTCACTTGCTAGATCTCTACAGCTCTGGTCTCCGATTATTTGTATTTTAGGGCGTCTTATGTCGTTTTTTTCGCCAAATGTGTTGCTGATGACCACATTGTTACGCAAAAGCTTTGCTCTTTTTTTCGTAGAGCTTGATAACAATGACCCATTATCGGTCCCTTGGCCAATCTGAGAATCGGCAACCAACGAATCTGGTACCATATGGGTGGTTTTTACAGTGCTTGAGTTTTGGTCCATGTCTTTCTCACTGGAGTGGCTTTTATCATAATTGTATTTGCTGATAATTGCCTTCAAGTCAGTATTTTCAGCCTGAAGTGTATTGATTTGTTTCCTGGCCATCATCAGCTGATTTGTCATTTCTTCGAGCTCATTTTTTAGATGCTCAATCTCAGGGCCTTTTTGGGAAGCTGACATAGGCATAGTGCTCGTAGAGCAATCAATACTGCCATTCATAGGTTTTGTATTTTCAAAATCCTCATCAGATGATGTTTCATCATATGATATTGGTTTTGGACGTCGTTTTGTTTTTTTATTTACAATCTTGGGAGTAGCTCCTAGAATATCTTTGCGATAAATTTGGGGAGAATATTTTTTCCGTGGTATTATTTGCCTCTGTGGACGTTTTGTTTGTGTGCGATGCGGGGTGATAGCGGTGCTGGTTTGACCTACCCTTCTGTCAATGCAAGTGTAGCATTCCCAGGAATTTCGATCCATTGTACCATAATACCTTGTAGTTGAAATATTCGCACATCCTAAATCATAGTTATCTTTACATGTCAAACATGTGAGGTGTTGTCTTTGAGGAATATTTTTTTTACACTTTGCACATGATAGTGACATTATTAGCAACAAAAAAAAGCTCCAAATTAAAATATTAGTTAGCCAAGCTTCAAAAATTATACAATTTAAGCAACCACAAAACCATCAGCTGATCTGCCACAATATTTAAGTTACCACTAAAACCATCCGCTTAACAACTAAACCTTTTTCTTAATAAGTAGCCATTAGTAGTACCTATTTAGATTCTATAAATAGACGAAATATGCATGTTATTTACAACAAATAGGCCAAGCAAAAAAACATTTACTTACAATTTACTAAAAATACTTAATGGTAAGGGCATCTAAATTAAAGGTTACACAAACCCGAAAAAAAAATCACTAACTTAACGCTAATGTAATAAGATTATGCGTAAGCAAGCACCGAATAACCAGACATGCAGTTCACAACAGTTCACTTCTCTTAAAATATCAAAATGTCCAAGCACCAACACCGACTAGGTATTCACTTAGTTCAAGTTTACCAATGTATGTGAATGCCATGAGCGACATCTAGTATCGAATTTGTTGCGGAACGGTGAAATGAATAATACTGTTGAGTTCGTGAGAGCGGCATCTATCGTCGAGTAGCAGATGTAGTTTTCCTCTTGACACTGTGTAGTCATAATCATAACATAACATAACTAATTTTCCGGTATACGATGATGGGTTTTCTTCTTTCACAAGGCGACTTCAAAAATATTGTGTAAAATATTTTGTGCTTCATACAAATAGTTTAAGAGATAGATTTCTACCATATCATGTACAGAGTACAAATAATGCTCACGGAGTGTTATTTGATTAGCAGTGCTTCCGGCTAATCATGTTTCGTGAAGTAAAGGGGCATCTAGCGTCGAATAGCGGAATTAATTTTTCCTAAATTGATTGTGCTCCAACTTGACAGTGACAGATTTCAACTTTTTTGGCGGCAAAAACGGTTTTGTTATGTTGGGTTTTCTTTATAAAAACTATTGCAAAATCTTATCTAAGATTGTAGGTATGGGCTGTTTCTTCTTGTTGGATAATGCTTCCATTCAGCAAGTCGATTTTGTGAAAAATCACTGGGTACCACAGGCTGGGTAGGTACCTTCGTACCCAGTAAAGGTTTATGCACAAGTTTTCACTACACTTTTACCGTTTAGTTTTAGTGATTTACACTCGGACTACTTTCGTGCGCTTATTTTACGTTACGAAGGAGATGTTGATCAATAGTTATCCACAAATCATGGGTTTATTCTAATTTTAATTAAATTTTAAATACGGAGCACTTGTTTACGTTGACAGCGCCACCTGTCCTCAAAAATGCCTAGAACCTAGCTCTGACAACCTTAACCAATATCATACCACTGATGAACAGGATTGGCAGGTATATCGTAATCGTAAAACCAAACGATTCAGTCAAGATGTTATAAGAGGTTCTGACCCGATGCGAGGCCAGCTGCAGGTGGTTGAGAGGACAACACATCAACGTTTGAGACAAACAGTCATAAGAGGCTGTGGCCAGGCGCAAGAGCAACTGCAGACAATAGGAAGAACAAAACAGCTACATGCGTGTTTCTTTACACCGGATACCGCACGAGAAGCCATCATAGCTCATATGGAACGCAGAAGCGATAGAACAGGATTCGAGGTCATGAAACTGAAACTCAGGCATGAAAGGTATGCTTCCTTTATTATTAATATCCCTGAAGACTTTATTCAGCTATTTATGGATGCAGAATCGTGGCCTGTTGGAACTGAAATCCGTGAATGGTTTCCAAGAGGAGCCGGGCGTGCCCCACACAGACGACCCCCCACACCCGGCCAGAACAATTTCGAGAAGGGTAGCGCTCAGTCAAGGTAATCCAAAACATATTTTCCACGCCATCTATCAGAACGTCAACGGGTTAAAAACAAAGCTAGACTACTTACGGCAAAGCATTACCCTATCAGAAGCTGATATAATTAGTGTCGCGGAGACGAACTTGGACGAATCTATCTACGATGCCGAAATTATACCATTAGATTGGAGCATACTGCGGCGTGATCGGTCTTCTAGAGGAGGAGGGGTATTTTTGGCAGCACGACCTGGTATAGAGGTTTCTAGACGACAAGACCTAGATACTAAAGACTGTGAAGATATATGGGCCACAGTGCGATTCTTAGGCCGAGTCTACTATGTATGTGTTATATATGTTAGTCCTAGTGCCAAAGACGATGAATACATGAGATGGTTCTGTCAGGTGGAAAAGAACATGGACATTATTCGTGATTCGCCCCTAATAATTTTCGGTGATCTCAATCTCAATAGTGCGACATTGAATATAAATAGTTATATGTGTTATTTTTTGAACTACTGCGATCTCATAGAACGTAACAATATATTAAATGTTAACTATAGGAAACTGGATGTAGTCCTAATAAGTGCAAGCGTGCAAGATGTCAGTGTGAGTGAAGCTGAGGATGGCCTGGTAAAACGTTCTGACAGACATCATCCACCACTTAACATCGCCATAAAATGTAAAAGGATTGGTAAAGGTGAGAAAATGCAAGCTAGCAACATCGATAACACTACGGATTGGAACTTTAGTAAGGCGGATTTCGAGGCTCTTTATGAACGTATTACGTGTACACCCTGGAATGATATTTATGAACATAACGATGTCAATATGGCGGTTGACTCCCTTTATTACCATCTTTACAATTGCTTTAATGACTGCGTACCCAAGAAGGTCCGGCGCACAACTGCCAGTAGAAGGTATCCAACTTGGTTTACAAAGGAAATTATATCCGATCTCAAACTAAAATCTTTACTTCATAAAATATGGAAGATGAGTAAAGATCCAATTATGTACAGTTTCTTCAAAGCTATTAGATCTAGTATAAAAGTTTTAACCTCCACTGCCTACGATAACTACGTTTTTCGGATACAAAACGAACTATCAGTTAATCCACGGGCTTTTTGGAATCATGTTGCCAATCTCAAAACCAAAGGCGGTTTTGAACCATCTGTAACGTACAACGGGTGCTGTCATAATGGCCCAAATGCTGCAAAAGCTTATGCAGATTATTTTAGCAGCGTTTTTCTTCAACGTTCTCCCAACTTGTGTACTGATAATGATTCATCCTTTGGCAACAATAGTCTCATTAATATAACTAACATATCTATTGAGGAAGTTGAAAGTCACATTGACAAATTAAAAGCAAAAAGCTCCACAGGACCTGATAACGTACCTTCATATATTATTAAAGCCTTTAAGACTCAATTCTCAGCTCCTCTGGCCTATATAATGAATCTCTCCCTTAAAAACAGCGTATATCCGTCGCGTTGGAAAGTCTCACGGGTAACACCTATCCCAAAATCAGGTGATAAAACACTTGTAGAGAATTTCAGACCCATAGCTATCCTATCTTCATTCGCTAAAGTCTTTAAAAGCATAATTCATAAAAATATTTATACACAAATATCACCATATTTAAGTGACACACAGCATGCCTTTCGGAAAGGCAGGTCTGTCAACACTAACCTTCTTACTATTGTAAATTATGTATCCTGCAAATTGGATATGAACTCGCAGGTAGATGTAGTGTATTTAGATTTTAGGAAAGCATTTGATCAAGTGGATCACGATATTTTGCTGTCAAAATTGAGTTCTTATGGTATGGCTCCAAAACTGTTACGATTCTTTGGTAGCTATCTAGAAAATCGGAAGCAGTTTGTACGTATTGGATGCTATGACTCTCCATCTTATCATACTCGCTCTGGGGTGAGTCAAGGTTCATCGATTGGCCCTCTCCTCTTCACAATTATGATTGATGACCTTTCCAATAGTCTATCCCATGCTAACTGCCTCATATATGCAGATGACGTTAAAGTGTTCTATGAGATTAAATCACAACATGACTGCGATAATCTACAGAGTGACATTAACGCTATTAAAACCTGGAGCGACACGAACCACCTATTCTTTAACATCTCAAAATGTCAAGTAGTCAGCTATACTCGTTCGCATAGTAATATAATTGCCCAATATGAGTTGGGGGGTGAACCTATCACACGAGCCTACTCTATTAAAGATCTTGGAGTAGAATTCGATACAGAACTTAAATTTCACAATCACGTCAGATGTCTTACCGCCACATGTTTTAAAAGATTAGGTTTTGTTTCTCGTACCTGTAACAATTTTACTAATATAAATGCAATAAAACTACTTTACACATCCTTAATCCGTTCCAAACTTGAGTACAGTGCGTTAATTTGGAACCCTTATGAAGTTACGTATACACTTATGCTTGAACAAGTGCAGAAAAAATTTCTCAGATTTCTGTATAAAAAAGTACATACTTACTATCCTTTCATGTACCCAACGAAATTTCTGCAAGGTACATTAGGTTTTAACTCATTAGAAACCAGAAGGTTAGACGAGCAAATTATTTTCTTGTGCCGAATTCTACGAGGTACAGTAGATTGCCCTACTCTTATACCTGAGGCCAGCCGACTCTGCGTACCAGAACACCGTACCAGATTCCGCTCTGGCCGTGTGCGCTTGTTTGAGCCCCTACGTGCAAGAACATTATATCGCCAGCAGGCTCCTATCTCCCGTGCCCAGCGCGCTCTGAACAACCTCCTCGCTAAGCATCCTCAGGTTGACCTGTTTGCGGATGGATGGAAGTTGATAGAGCGAATGTGCCTTAACTATTGTGAGAATATCTAATACTTATGTAATTTTTTGATTTATTATTAGATATTTTTTCGAGAATTATTTTGTTAATAATTTTTACTGTTATTTTATTTAATTGTTTGTTGAATCTTTATAATGTTTAATATACCTACCTATTCTACTTAGTATCTATGATTTAAATTTAAGTAGAGACATGTTGTTTAAATACTGTTGTTTAAGTTTTTAGATGATATTTATAAAGATTTACCTAGCAAGTAGGTGTCCTAGACACGATCCTAGACGTAACACATTGGAGAACACTGTAATGTTAGGTCTGGTTTTTAATAAACGAATTGAATTGAATTGAATTGAATAAGTTCTAGGAAGTAAGCTTAAGTCGTGACAGAATGAACGGAGATTCTCAAGCGAACCTAACTGAGCCGCTGCTTTTGCTCAGGAATCAGCAGTTTCATTACCTGGAATCCCAGAATGACCTGGGACCCAGGCAAGAACTACATCAATGCAGAGATTACTACACTCGTAGGGGCCTTACGAATTTGCAGAATCCGAGGGTATCGCGATATGTCTTTATAGGGATTAGAAATAATTGATTGGAGACAACTTCTAGAATCAGAAAAAATTATAGACTTGTTTAACTTATGAGCTTTAACAAACATTAAAGCTTCTAATATAGCAACAGCCTCACCAGTGAAGACCGATGTAGAGGAAGGACATTTAAAACTTAAGGTAATATTTGTAAAAGGCATCCAAACTGCTGCTCCAACCTCACCATCAGATGATAGCTTAGAGGCATCAGTGAAAATAGAGTGCCATCCACTAAATTTTGTATCAACTTCCGAATTATTCCCCAGCATCCACAGAATTCTTAAATATACCAAAATGCAATAAAACCTGTGGGCGGAATATTAGGGCATTTTTTTTGCCTATTTAATTATTATTATTATTATTATATATATATATATATCTGGCTGCATATTTTTTTTTTATTAGGTTTCATGTGTTTTTATAAAACCCAAGGACTTATGGTGGTTCCGGCGGGTAAGGTCCCGCGGGAGGGGTCGCCACGGGCGGTCGTGGTCTGGGGGCCGGGGGTGGGGGCTGGCGCAATGTGGTGGAGGTGCTCGTGGTGGCCGTTGTCGGCGCGGTGCTTCCTTTTCTTGACTTAACCTTATTATGATCTATTTTGTCATAATTAAGGCGAAGGTGGAGGCGCCGCCGCCGCCGCCGCGCCGTACTTTTATAGTACACTATACAGGGTGACTGGAACTCAACCCGCCGCCCCGCCCGGCCGCCACCGCCCCGGTGGGGCGGGGCGGCAGCGGGGGAACGCGGCCACGCCACCGAAATCGCGCTTATAAATAAGCCACTGTGTGTAAGGAACCGCGCTAGAGAATCACCGAAATCGCGCTTCACAAGACGCGCTAACTAATTAGCGTCTGTGTACGGTGTGCCTCACTTGCATCGTATCCCAGATGCAGAGCCATTTTGATTCATATGGTAGCGTTATTCTCTTCTCTTTCGCCCGCGACTTGCAGATCAAATCCACCGAGGAGTTCGTCGTGCAGTTGGCGCGGCGGATGTACGACCGCGCCGACAACGGTCACCACGAGCACCTCCACCACATCGCGCCGCCCCAGACCCGGCCCCCAGACCACGACCGCCCGTGGCGACCTCTCCCGCGGGACCTTACCCCGCCGGAACCACCATGAGTCATGAGTTGTATAAAAAAAAAAAAACAACCAATGATATAAGGAGTTAATTAAATATGCAGCCAAAAAAAAAAACAATTTAGATAGGCAAAAAAAGAGCTTTTTTTGCCTCAACCCAAGGACCGAGGGGTCGTCACCCATCGAGTTGAAGCTGGGGTAAAGAGGCCAAGCCTCGAGGCCTCCCTCCGTGCCCGCACAAGGGCCGGAAAGAAGAAGTTGATCTCTTCTCTTTCCATTTGATTGATCTGACAAGAAGTTGAAGTTGAAGTGTTGGTTGATGGTTGTGTGTTGTGCGGAGAAATTTTTGTTTTGTTTTTTGTATTCGCGAAAAAATCCTTGATATGAATTTATCCGAAGAAAATACATTTGGAAATGGACTACTATACGTGGGATTCAACCAAGACCAAGGTATTATTAAATGTTAAAATAAAATCGGGCAGTATTGGCTCATTCTTCGTAGGAGATAAAAATTTGTTATGACGATTTTTGTTTTGTAACCAGGGTGTTTTGCTTGCGGGACGGAGAATGGGTTTCGAGTATTTAACAGCGACCCGCTTAAAGAAAAAGAGCGTCTTAATTTTGCTGAAGGAGGATTATCTTATGTAGAAATGCTGTTCAGATGTAACTACATGGCCTTAGTTGGGGGAGGCAAGACACCCGTGTATCCTCCAAACAGAGTTATTATTTGGGACGATCTAAAGAAAGATTCTGCAATATCTCTCGATTTCAACAGTCCTGTCAAAGCAGTTAAACTGAGGAGAGACAGAATTGTGGTTGTTCTAGGTGAGATGCATTAATTGTTAACATAAAATACATTGTTTTCATTTTATAGTTTTATTATAGGTATGATTTATTTGCTGTTCCAGAAAACCTGATAAAAGTGTACACATTTACGGCCCAGCCACAGTTGTTACATGTTTTTGAGACCTGTCAGAATTTGCGGGGTTTGTGTGTCGTGTGCCCTAACAGCAATAATGCTCTGTTAGCTTACCCAAGCCGTAAAACTGGACATGTTCAAGTATGTATTGCTAACACCTATACTCCGATTCAGAATCTAAGGTATTTTATGTCAATACAGACAGAACTTGGCATCAAGACCTCGGAACAAATATTTGTATGATCTGCTGATATTTGTTCAGGGTGTTCTAGATGTTTTCTAAGTATAATAAAAATATCTATTTATGTAGTGTATTATATTATGTATATCAGTTATCTAGTACCCATACCACAAGCTCTACTTAGCTTGTGACTAGATAATGCTGTGTGAATTGTCCAACATTATTAATTTAATGAAATCTTAACGAAATCTCATAACAATAACAGAAAACAACAAGGTAATTAGCAAGGTTATCTATCACTAGAACTACAACAATGCATAATCTCATGTCTGCAGCAAAAAATGTTTAAATTTGAATCCAAAAACAAAAGAGTTGTTAATTTAATAATGAATGAAAGCTTTCAAATTCAAAACAATATTTTTATTTGTATTCTTACAAGTAATACAAGCTCTGCTTAGCTTAGGGCTGGATGATCTGTGAATTTTCCAGAATTACACCCTTGTTTCCATTTATACAATATAGATATGTATGTAAGTATTTACATAAGTATGTTTAAGTTGGTAAATATAAACTAAGGTATTTTTGTAATTTTAATCATTATTTTTTCCAAATTTGTTATGTAAGATACTATATAACTAATGCACACAAATCCCCATGTTCAATCCAACAATCCTATCCATCCATGGTTGTCTGGTAGAAAACGCTATTGAGCTATAAGACCGCCGTTTGTAAATTATTTTTAAGTGTGCAGTAAAGAATTTTCTACCTATCTAGCCATTATTTATTTATAAATACGAAATTTATGACTAGACAGATGGATGGATGCGAATGGACTACTGAACCAAACTCGGTATTGCCGTCCATATACCCAGTGATATCTTAACTAACCATTCACTTAGACCTAAGAATGAATGATTACATTCATTGCATTAGCAAGCAAAAATATATAAAATGTGAAACAATTACTTTGCAGTTGGTGGAATTAAGCAGCCATGCCGGACCCAGTACAGCACCAGAAGGTCATCTGATCACAGCTCACGAGGCTCCATTGAGTTGCCTTGCGCTAAATGTGGGTGGAACAAGACTTGCCACAGCCTCTACTAAAGGCACACTGATCAGAGTTTTTGACACCGCCACTGGACAAAAGTTGGCTGAGCTAAGGAGAGGAGCTCATCAGGTAACCTACCTACCTACCTACTTGTGTAAAACGTAAATAAAACCGGCCAAGTGCAAGTTAACTCGCACATGGAGGGTTTTATTGTACAAAACTATTTCGTAAAATAGTCCCAAAAAAGATTGTTTTGATGTATTGAAAAAAATACAACATGATGCGGTCACCCCTCGAAGTACTGACCGCGCCCGACGTTGCTTTACTTCGTTGATTACTTGCGTAGATTCAGATTGGGCTTGAAACATATAAAATAAAGCTTAGGTAACCGAAAGATAATGTAGCAAATACTAAAGGATTTCATTATGAATGTAAGCGGGTTAACTACGAACCTTGTTTGTGTTGGAAGAATACCAATGTTTCATCCCTTAACCGAACTCGCCCTGACCCCCACAAACAAGGTTCGTAGTTAACCCGCTTTATAAACTGTATCTAAACAGGAGCGTTAACGAATTCGATGTATTTTTAATAGAACGATGATTCCATTCTAGGCCAACATTTAACCTTTAAAATACAAAGATCTACCCATAAAAATACAAAGCAATTTAGTATAATATTTAGTACAATTTATATTTAGTTTAATTTTAATTGGCTTTTTTTTACAGGCAACTATCTACTGTATAAACTTTAACCACACAAGCACCAACCTGTGTGTAACATCGGACCATGGGACAGTCCATGTGTTTAGTCTCGAAGATGAAAAGTTAAACAAGCAGTCTGGTTTGGCGACCGTCAACTTCTTGCCAAAGTACTTTTCGAGCAACTGGAGTTTCTGCAAGTTCACTATTCCCAACGGGCCCCCCTGCATTTGCGCATTTGGCGTGGACAAGAGCTCGATAATAGGTGTGTATATCTTGCCAAAAAACTTTTTTTGACGAAGTAATCTAGATTAGGCTTTCCGCGCCGTGGTGACTCGCTAATTATAGTTATAGGAGAATAGTTATGGCACAGCCTAGGCGTTGTGTATGACAGACAGGGCAATCAAGCCGGGGCCAAGGGGGGAAGGTGGGGGGATACACGCCCCTGAGTTACTAAAGCTTCGCACACACCTGCGCGACCAAAGCGACTGCGAAGCAGAAGGGTCAGTTGGTGTGGACGGCCGAATTAAATCCTCACCGCAGCGTCCGCCGCGCGGCAGACGCTCCCGCTTCGCAGTTGCTTTGGTCGCGCAAGTGTGGGGTGAAGCTTTATGCTATTTGGGAATGTCCCTGTCAAAACCACGTCAAAATGGCTTCGTCAAACGACTGTATGCAAATAGGCTGTGGTTATGGGCTGTATGGCCTCGAAGCTCTGCTGAGAGGTCTTTGTTCTGCTGTGAACTTCTTGGGGCTGATGATAATAATGACAGTCCCTACTTACAACTGTATTGGAAAAAGGTTTACTAACTTTAAATTGCTCTTCCTTCATCATCATAATCATTACCCTTGTCGATCCACTGCTGGGCATGAGCCTGGTTAGACCGCTCTATGCTAATCTGGGCCAGGTGTAGGCCGCGGTCTTTCGGATGTCGTTAACCCATCGCGCCGGCGGACGACCCCTGCTCCTACAGTCTCTCGACCACCACTCGGTCACTTGCTTTGATCCGACGTCACCAACGTTTTGTACTTTCGTCGTACGTCTTCCATTTACGGATTTCTCTGTTAGGGACTTGGTCTAAGAGTGTGATGCCAAGCACGGAGAATATTTCTTAAACTTTCCCGAGCTAGTTAGCTTACAATGCCAAATTTGAACCTTATATTACTACCTAGCACTTATCTTGCTGCTGCCCAAACTCGGGATACCATTTACCTACCTGCCAAATTTCACTAAGATCCGTTCAGCCGTTTAGGCGTAAAATTGAACAGATTGGCGGCGAAACATTCAAAACATTTCTCTTTCAATTTAAAACTTTTAAATCCATCATGGTTATGAATACTAAAATTATTTACAACGGGATATTTACCATGATTCTCTTTTAATTGTTATGTGGTATATTTATTATTTTTTTATAGACTTGACGACCTCTGTGGCGCGGTGGGCGAAGGTCTGCCTGCGACGCAGGAGTTTGCGGGTTCGATTCCCGCCTCGGGACAAATGTGTGTACGATCTGCAGATATTTGTTCAGGGCGTTCTGGATGTTTTTCTATGCATAATAAAAAATATCTATCTATGTAGTGTATTGTATTATGTATATCAGTTATCTAGTACCCATAACACAATCTCTGCTTAGCTTGGGGCTAGAAATGCTGTGTGATTGTCCAGCATTATTTATTATTTATTTATTTATTTATTTCAGTGATCTGCGCTGATGGGTCCTACTACAAATACAAGTTCAACGATAGTGGTGTGTGCACACGGGACGTCTACGCCCAGTTTCTGGAAACCTCTGAAGACAGGTAAGCAATCTGTGGCCTTAGTACGGATAAAATGTCAAGCAGTACATTATGTTTTAAATGTATATGAAAATTTACAAGGTTGGTCCTGATCCTTGTAAAACATAAGAAATAAATGGGAAATTTACTAATAAATTATTGCAACGTAATTTTCCAACTCAAAGTAGTAAACCTGATACAACATAGCTTTGGAGACGATTTTAGATGATTACAAGAACGATATGCTGTCTGCTTAGGAGATTCGAAAATTGTATCAGTTGTTTAGCTAGTTTTAGTGTAAAATTGTTTTAAGATGTCCCTTTGATTTGTATGTCTCAAAGAGATCTTCATTATTTTCAATGTATTTTATCAAAACAAAGTCTCTGTCTTTAAATGTGTATAAAATAATGCCGTAGCATGGAGTTTGCTGTACCTACTTTATTTGAATGTTTTGTCATTGTTATGGCTTATGAAAAAAGATGTTTTTAATGTTTTTAGATGTTATTAAGAATGATGATGCACTAACTTTCACCACATGCATTGGCATTTTATGTTTGCTTATTGAAAAGTTTATTGTAATTAAAAGAAGTCTGATATTTAGATAAATTGTTATTAATTTGGAATTTATTACAATGTTGTATGTAAGTACTGTTTGGTTACTAACTTCTAATCAGTCTTGTATATTGAAAACTGATTAATTATTTAATTTGTACTATGACATAAGTTTTTTATGTTAATATTGGCTTTACATATATTTAATGTTTGACGCATATAAGAATAGGTAACATCCACCTTCCAACTTTTTATGACCAAAGTAAAATTATATAATTTGATCTCATGGACAATTTTATGATTATTGAGTTGTACATTTTTATTTGGGCCTACTATTAATTTCCAGAGTAGGTACCTTAGCGACCGACAGAGGCTTTGATTTGAGTCGGTATAGGCGCATAACACGTCACAATGGCTTGATGCATAAGGTCTGATTACACAGATTAGGTAAAAAATAGTATACATCCGCGTTTATGGATTTTAAATCTGAAAATAAATTTGTAACTAAATAATAAGTAATAAATAAACGTTATGTAAAATTTTACTTACAAATGGTACCATCATTTCAGTGGCGTAAAGAAATTCTATAGGTTACTTAATACGTTGAAATGGAAATATATTTTATTTGAATTTTCGAAATATGTATGTGACAAAATCCTAGTCAATTGAACATCCATCTGTCAGGCAAGGTTCCTAGGTGGAAAATACTATAACACTTTTTAATTAATTAATATGAGCATATATTAAACCTTGAGCTTTAAGCCCATCCTTAGTGCAATAAAGTTTTAAATAAATAAAAAGTGAATGCGCCTTTACCGACAAAAATTAAACTAAGTCTTCACAAACGAGATTATGCTTAGTATTCTCATAACATAAATAAAGGAACATACAACTGTAAATTAGCCTATGTAATGTCAACGATTACCTACATATTGATTTGTGATATTTGTTAATCATACGATGGCTCTTATTGTAATCAAGATTTTATATAATAAACTAGATATATTTTTAGATTCCTTGTTGTTTTTTCATTGCTTACGAATTAAGTAGGCAGGTATTACTTAAATAAGTGAAACACCTGAAGTATTTTTGAGGCCTTTTAAATTATGTTATTTAACACAGCTAATTAACTTACTTACGCTATAAAATAATAAGAATCATCATCAACTATCTTTTTAAAACGTCAATAAAAGTATTTCGAGGGACTTTGATGTTGGCAACACTTCGCATTTTCTTCTTGCCTTCAGCTTGCTGCTTCAGTAGTTTTTTCCTGCGAGTTATATCACCGCCATACTGGAATTAATGAAATTGAATGAGCTCGGCAGTTTTTTTCTGCAAACGGTCACAAAAGGGAAAATACTAGAATGACAAAAATAGAAAGTATTTTTCATCACCATCTATTCGAAAAGTGGCAAAGGGTTTCTCGATAAGTGCGAAGAAAGTGGGTAATTCTAGCGCACTTAATTACAACAGTGACGATATGACTCTGGAATGCTTTGCTTCGCTCTGGATTTAAAAAAATGCTCTCGCCCTAAATACATCATTTTGTTCCATTGTGATACTACTTTCTAGTCACAGGGCGCCCTTATTCCGCTAAATTAATCGCTTTACCATAATAATGTTATCGTCTTAGAATGACATAAATTTTGATATTATACTTTTGATGAATGATAAACTACAGAAGCATGTCAAAAGTGTCTAGGTTGCAAGCGTTCTATTCAATCTCTCCGTGCAAATAGAACTGCACACACTATCTAGCTAGAGTTTCTTTCATGTATGGACGATTCTGTGGCGATACTATTGTCATAGTAAAGCTATTGGTTAGCAGAATTCGGCCCCAGGTAGCAGACAACTTACCAATTTCGCTGTTACATCTTTTCTGAAAGCTTTTATAGTTTCTCGTGCCAGAACTTTCCCACCAACTACCGCTTGTATAGCAATCTGAAACGGACAGATTATGATGAGACATCTCATTTTATTTACATAACTTTGGAGTTATGCACATAATCTGCATAACTAATCTAACGTAAAGGCGGCTCTAGTACTCCAGTCATCCCGTGACCACGACAGAGTAAACCTGTTGAATCGTCGTCGGGAAAAATAGGGAGATAAACGCGATAAATACCCGTTTATATTTGAGGTCATGTAATCTAACGTGTGCTAATAACAAGGTCCCAGGTTCAAATCCCGGGTCGGGCAAAAGTTGCTACTGGGATTTTTCTTGCAACAAAAATTCCTGCGCGTCCTGCGCCTAACCTTTCCCCGGTGTCTCCCTTCTGTCTTCGCATGACAATGCGGGAATAGGTAGTGCACCTGTGTTTGCGCACTGCACACTTGGGCACTATAATATGTCCTGCGCACCTGGCTATGTCTCTGATACTACTGGCCACTGTGGCGAAACATTCGCCTAGGAGGATATCATCATGTAGATGCTTCTTGAGTTAGCTTACTAGGTTTTTTTCAAGTTCATTTCAGCTCGCATAGCACCAACGCTGTTGCCTGTCTCGTCCCACAGGACCAGATGTATTATCCCATACACAACCACTGTAAGACGACATTGTGGTGGTTGCAGGGAGTCGATGGATGGAGACGGCTCAGGACCGCTATTCTTGGTGTCGTTTTGAGGAAGCCTATGTTCAGCAGTGGGTATACAACAAAAAATAGGCTTCTAAATCTCAACCTCACCTTAACAGCCTATATTGGTGGGACGCAGGCCTCAACCTGATAAGCGGCTTATTGGCTATTGTCTCATGGGGGTAAATCCATAATCCAAACGCTGGGCATGCGGGTTGAGATTGCAGTGTGGTGGTAGAATTGTCTGGTAGATATCAAGGAGTTGGAGTGGTGCAAATTTAAAGTCGGCACTACACGGCTTCTTTACGCCGCCACACATTCCAGGCAGACAACTGACTGGCACTATACTGCCGCGGATAAGTGTAAAGCGAAATTTATTGGCGATAGTTTAGATGAAACGCAATCTGTTTTAGTAATCATAGATGTTAAGATGCTGATACTTACTTGCACCATTTGTCTAGGGATCATTTCTTTGAGCTTTTCCGTTAATCTCCGGGCAGTGAACTCCAAGCGACTTGTGTGCACAATTGTAGATAACTCGTCAACCAACGCTCCGTTTAGTAGAATGTCCATCTGTAACCAACTTATTTTTATTAATTACTAGCAGCGTCTCGCAGTCTCACTGGCGTAGTTCCCGATCCCATGGGAATTCCGGGATAAAATATAGCCTATGTCACTCCCTTCTGATAACTGTGGTATAGACTATCTACTAGCTGGTGTCCGCGGCTTCGAACGCGTTGTTTCTATAAAAACGTTTACGGGAACTGTTTTATGGGATAAGAGTAGTCGTAAGTTTGTTAGTTTGATTCCAGATTGAGACCTATACAAATTTTCAGCCCGATCCGTTCTTTAGTTTTGGCGTGAGGAAGTAACATCCAAACTTTCGCATTTATAGTATTAGTGTGATGGGTCTGTTCTAGATTGAAGTTGAAAAAAGTTTGGACGGTCATTGTTGATGGTCAAGGGTTTAGCCACCAACTCACCTTAAAAAAGTGAAGATCTGGCCTAGGATGCAGGAGCTCGCTTCTCCAGAAGGAACTTATTGATAGTTTGATTTTAAGTCTATAATTAATTACTATACCTACTCCACTGCTGGTGCTGGCTTTGGCCCAGCAACAGCAGTACGACAAAACTGGCTAAATATAATAATAATACATACCCTGACCAGCGCGCTCGGATGAAACCCATGGTCGTGGTAGTCAAAGCTAGCGAATCCGGAAGTGATGCTCTTAAGTGTATCATGAAAGTCTACAACGACTTCTGAAAGCGGTAGTATGAACTGCATGAGCGTCATTTTGTCGTCGACGGCGCTGGAAGGCAGTGGGACGCCGCGACGGTCTATACAGAGGGTTGTTACCACGCCGATGTATTCTACCGGTGTTATTATTGTTCCTAGAATAAAGTTAAACAAAAATTAACCCCGGACGACCTTGTCCACTTCCTAACTAGACCACTTCCTTACTTGACCACTTTCCAACACAGCGTCGGCAAGGCAGGGTCAGGTAAGTATTATCCTCGCAGCAGGCGCAACGCAGGAGGTTGCGGGTTCGATTTTCACCTCGGGACAAATGTGTGGACGATCTGTAAATATCTTTTGGTGTTCTGGATGTTTTCTATGTTTAATAAAGAAAATCTATCTGTGTAGTGTACTGTTATGTATACAAGTCATCTAGTACCTATAACACAAGTTCTGCTTAGGCTAGATGCTTCTGTGTGAATTGTCCAGCCATTATTTGTATTTATTTAGCTAAGCAGTTCACTTTTAATCTAGCACGCACTTACCGATTACTAACGGTTCATACCACTCGTCAATATTGTTTACATCAGGTAGTTGCAATGGGTTTGTGATCAGAACTTCTTCGCCTCTGAACTGTTTGATTACTTTCGCTCCCTTGACTCTGAAATAATTGAGACATTCGTTATTTAACGAAGTTTGCGTCAATATCATTTATCAATGCAAAACGATATCATGAACAATATTAAATGTAGTAAGTATATAGGTACTTACTACATTTACCCCCTTATTCATAATGGTCTGCTAACTTAAAACAGCTACTAAGTAGTGTTATTTCTCAGTCTGACTTATGTCAATAGAAGAAGACAGAGCGGGATTTAGCAGTGTGCTAAGTTAGCAGACTATTATGAATAAGGGGGTCAGTACCTAAAAATTTGTTACCACACCAGGCTAGAATATAAATCTAAGCAGGTAGATACTTAAATTCAAGTACAAGTTTTGTTTTTCTCATTTAAGTGAACTGTATTTATGTTCTCTCAGAAAATAAAGAATCTTATGTAGACAAGAATCGTCTGGTAGAGATCGCTCTTGAGCGATAAGACCGCCAATTGTCACATATTTTGTAATGTTTATTTTGTTTGTTAATTATGTTTAACTGTACAATAAAGAAATTTCTATCAATTTTTATCTTTCTATCTATCTTAAACCGACTTTTAATTTTGTTCATGATCACGTTATAGTCACAGATAATATAATACTATACCTATAGTACCTAACCTACTGTACTTCATCATAGGCAACGTGCTATAGAGCCGATTTAGGTAATCTTTCTAATATTATAAACGCGAAAGTTTGTAAACAGTCGGTATGTATGTTTGTTGCTCTTTCACGCAAAAACTACAGAACGGATCGGGCTGAAATTTTGCATACAGGTAGTTCTAGGCCTGGAATAACACATAGGCTACTTTTATCCCATAAATCAGTTCCAGTTCCCGTGGGATAGGCGTGCGAAGTCACGGGGCGCAGCTAGTAATACATATCGTACGTTGAGTGCTCGGAGGGATGCGGTACGCGCGCGTCTAGAACCCCACTTAACCTGAAGTTGTCCCTCGTTAAAAGATGCCACGGTGGTGTTCTTCCAACACAAATAAGGTTCGTAGCTAACCCGCTTACATCCGTAATGAATACATATCGCCTCTATAGTATACTTACCTATACCTACTTATACTCCTCAACCTCAACCTATCTTTTAACCGAAACTGAAAAAAGTCTCTTAGACTTTTATCCCACGGGGGTAATGCACATAATCCCCACTCTGGGCATGCGGGTTGGGGATCGCAGTTTTAATGGTAAAATTGTACTGCAGTGGGCGCTGCTGCCCGCCCCCGGTTGATATCCCTTAGCCGCCTCTTACGACACCTGTGGGAAGAGTCGGGGTGGTGCAAATTCTAAGCCGGCACCACACAGCTATACCTATACTCCGGCCAATCTCAAATTGCAATGTTTGCAAACATTGACGTTACATTATACCTGATAACTTTCTTGTTGTTGATTTTTAGACAGAATTTGTACTAACAACTTGTCTATTTTAGCTCTTTCCTACAATGTTTAATACTGACAATTATAATGTAATACTTATATCAAACTCAACCTCAATAGCCTGTATTGGTCCACTGCTGGACGCAGGCCTCCTTCTGGTAAGCGCCTTATTGGCATTTATCTCATGGAGGGTAATACCCATAACGCCCACTTATATCAAACGAAAATTTTGGATATTTGTGTAGTGGTTTCTGTAGAACTTCTTGTCTTGAGATTGGCTCGAGTATAAAACAAATCAATTATTTTCTTTGATACGAAATAAATACATTATTTTGCGCTTACTTGATCTTATAGGGCACAGAAGGAGCAGTCAAAATAGCCTCAGCTTTGTACTCTTGAAGTAGCCTCTGTGTGAAGACATCCAGATGTAACAATCCTAGGAAACCAATGCGCCATCCCTGGCCCAAAGCAGGACTAAAATGAAAAGAGAAATTCAAGAGTTGGTGAAATAAGTTTATCGGCGATCGATTCACATTGCCTGCGAGTTTTTTTCTGAGTTCTACAAGAAATAAAACTAGCTGAAAAGTATTTAGCAAATCGTAAACCATTCTAAAACTTACTTCGTTGTTCGTTGTCCTACAGGTTGTTCGACAAAACGTGTACAATAGGGTAAAAAAGGGGTTAGGTGGAACCAAGTGCCATGACTTAGCGTATTTTAGAACCTCTTAGCTATTTCTACAAATATTTGCTTTAAACAACAAGACTTTATAAAATTGAAATCCGCGAAAATAGTCAAATGTCGCCGGCAACGTAAATTGAACGGTTAAGGACCGTTCAATTTACGTTGCCAAAAGATAAGTTTAATCAGGTAATACCTAAAGAAAGTAAATTAAAATAATTAAACGTTAGAAATGGATTTCCATACAGTTTTCTCTCTACTTAACGCGTGAGTTAGAGTAGAGTTTTCCGTCTCGCATTTTAGTAGGTACCACGTAGGTGCCTACGCCTGCAATAAAGTCCTTTTTACCTTATGTTTGTAAATGGAATATTTAAACAACTTTTTGAGTAAGTATAGTATAAAGAACTCTTGTACCCTTCAATAAAACACACTTTTAAGCAGCTATTTACCTTGAATCAGCTACAACAGCCACTGCCGAGTCATTCAGAGCCAGTTTCCTGATAGCATCACTGAGCATGAAATGCTGTGATTGGTCAGCAGGGAATATTCCTGCATAGACCATGTGCTTTACTGGTAGTATTTTCGATTTACTATTGTTTTCTGCAAATTCTTTGGCTAATAGTTGATCGCCAACTGCCCCTCCGCCTTTCGGGCCGCAACCTTAAAAATAATGAAGTATTTAGGAGTTTTTTAATACTAGCGGCATTTCCCGTCTTCGCACGGGTAGATATTTATTTTTTAAAACATGTAAATATTGGCTATGTTACTCAAGGATTATGTAGCATTCTAATGGTGAAAGATTTTTTGAAATCGGTCGGTTTTTTTAGTTTATTCGTTACAGTAACATACAAAAATACAAATCTTTATAATATAAATGTAGATTACATTAATTTTAATTTAATGGACAATCCACACAGCGGATGTTATGGGTAGGTACCTAAGTACATACAAATATTCCGGAAGCGGCAATCAATCCCGCAACCCCTTAGATCAAAGGTGGATCCTTAGGGACCTTATCATGTATTTCATAACAGGCGAAGGTCCACCTGCGACGCAAGGGGTTGTGGGTTCGATTCCCAGCTCTGGACATAAGTACAGAAAAAGCTGTATACATGTCGCAGCCGGAACGTAGAATTAGCTCGTTTGTAAAACGGCTAGGCCGTTTACAAAACGGCGCCATTCAGCTAAATGCCTAGGCCGATTGTAGAACGATCGGTGAAATCAACGTCACCTCTTTAAAATAGGCTAGAGTTCTTAGCTACACATAAAAGCTGGCCGGGCAAGACCGGCGTCGTGCGGGCTTAAACCGCCGGCAAGATCACGAAAAAAATGGCGGCTGGCCTTGCCCGGCGGGTACTGCCGCCGGGCCGCGACTGGTGTGTATGTCGCAGCCGGAACGTAGAATTAGCCCGTTTGTAAAACGGCTAGGCCGTTTACAAAACGGCGCCATTCAGCTAAATGGCTAGGCCAATTGTAAAACGCTCAACGTTCAACGATTTGGCTGACTCAAACCTAGCCCGATTGTTAAACGGCTATATCTTTTTATACCATGGATTACTAATTAGTAGTAATGGCGCGCGGTTTTGCTTGTGCGAGAAATACCTGCCTAAATATTTCCTAACCAAACTTCAGAACACTGAAATGTAGGTACCAAAGAAATGTATTTTATGGGATTAAAGTAAAACGTATTTTATTTGAATCCCATAGTAGTGTCACAGTGCCTCAGATTATTAATAATATCATATAATAATCAAAATCAGTGCATAAAATTTAACTTCTGTAAAATCTAATCTTTAATATACCTCAATAAAATTGAAGTGGTATGTAATAATGTGGCCGTGTGGTGCTGGCTTAGAATTTGCACCACCCCAAGGGATATCCACCGAGGGTTTGCAGCAGCGCCCCTGCTGAACAATTTTCCACCGAACTGCAATCCTATACCTATGCCAAGCGTGGAGCACAGGCGTGAAGTTTATGGTCATTACCCCTCATGGTACAAACGGCAATAAGGAGCTAATCAGGGGAAGTCTGCGTCTAGCAGTACAAGTTGTTGAGGTTGAGGATGTAGTAAAGATAAAATAACAGCTGTTTAAATGCATGTTATGGTATGCACGGTAGGTACCAAACGACCAACTTTTAAAATTGTGTTCTACTGTAGGTAGTTAGGTATCGCTGTCTCTGTTTGAGCTAACCTCCGACCGAACCCAATTTTTAAGCAACTTTTCTTGGCAGATAATTGATGTCATAGCCGGTAATAAAATATAATATGTAGGTAACTGTAGATTCTGCGCAGACGGAGCCTCGTACACAGAAACACTTATCTTCATTTTGCGATCGGCCTAAGCACGGTGAACTGCCTAGCCATTCCTTAAACGGGCTAATTCAGGTGATCAGCCATATTGTAGAACGTTGATTTCACCGATCGTTCTACAATCGGCCCAGGCATTTAGCTGAATGGCGCCGTTTTGTAAACGGCCTAGCCGTTTTACAAACGGGCTAATTCTACGTTCCGGCTGCGACATACACACCAGTCGCGACCCGGCGGCAGTACCCGCCGGGCAAGGCCAGCCGCCATTTTTTTCGTGATCTTGCCGGCGGTTTAAGCCCGCACGACGCCGGTCTTGCCCGGCCAGCTTTTATGTGTAGCTAAGAACTCTAGCCTATTTTAAAGAGGTGATACTTAAATAGAAGCTTCACCTAACTGCGACACTTGTGGAGTTGTGGAGGATGTATACCATCTATTAATATATCATAGCAGCTATATAAGCTAAAATGCACGTGGTAGCAAATGATACCAGTGGCCAAAGTGGCCAATGATTGTTCAATTTTCGGTCGTTCGTTTTTTAGTCTAAAGAATAGTTAATTGTTAAGGTTTACATATTGATGTATATTTTTGCTGTAAACAGTTGAATGATCCAACCGTCACTATACAGTCCCATTGAAAAAAATCGACAGTAGCGATTTTACGTAGACCCCGACCGCACGCTCGAATTCCCGCCACAGCGCGTATCGTAGTAGGCGCGCGTTTCGGGCGCGCGTTTCGGGCGCGCGTGTTCGTTGGAGCGGTTATTGTACCTAAATTATATATTTGTTATTGTTTAGTTTTTTCTTTTATTATTTTTAAGCTATTGCATAGCTTCTATCGCGGGCCTTGAGCGCGGGGACCGAATCCAGAAATTCCGTAACGAAAAAACCTTGAAGTTTGTCTCTTTAGTTCAGCAACTCGCCTCTAGATGGCATTGCAATAGCTTTACCGCGGCAGTCCCCGAGTGCCACACGTCTTTTTTTTATTTGATAAGCTATGTGGATCGTTTGTTAATTATTTTCTAGTTTAAACAATAGGACTGCCATGTATTAATTATAAAGGTTCTTACAATAAATATGATTAAAAAAAATAGAAGCTCTCAATTAATGAATGTTTGGCATGTAAGATCACTCACCTACCATCACAACCTGACCAGCTATTGCTTCTTCAATAGGCTCTTCACTTGGCCTCAGCAGAGCTAAGTGCCTCACAGTTTGCTGTTTTAAATCTGAGCTCCATTTCACTGCCTGCCCCACTTGAACCTTTCCAGAATGTATGTACGCTAGACATAACACCCCTCTGTACTTATCATGCCAAGTATCAATTATATGCGCTCGGAAATGACTGCAGTCATCTATTTTAGGTGGCGGGATCCTCTCTATAACTTGTTGGAGCAACTCCGGTACTCCCCAACCTTTTTTAGCTGATATACTCATCACAGAGTCTGGTTCTATTTTAAAAAGAGATTGCAGCTGAGATTTCACCTTTTCAGGGTCAGCTCTTGGTAAATCCACTTTGTTTAGCGTAGGTATTATAACTAGGTTGTTCTTTTTGGCCAGTGAATGAACTGCAACAGTTTGTGCTTGAACTCCTTCATTGGCGTCTACTAGCATAATGACACCTTGGCATGCTGTGACACTTCGGACAACCTGAAATGTATTATAAAAAGCAATATAAAAGTATTTTGTAGGTAACTTTTGTTAACTAAGATTGATACAGCTCAGATTTAATGCTCAATAGCCAATATGCTCTACTACTGGATAGGGGCCGCCCCCCCGATAATCTTTATTGGATAGTAATTTGTATTATGGAGGGTAATGCCCATAATCCCCACACTCGGGATGCAGGTTGAGGATTGCAGTTTGTTGGTAGAATTGATCTGTAGAGGCTGCTGTCTGTCCCCTGGTGATATCTCTTGGTTGCCTTTACAACACCTGCAGGAAGAGTTGTGCACCTACCTCATTAGAAAAGTCCACATGTCCTGGAGTATCAATAAGGTTCAAAAGAAATGTTTCACCATTGTACTTATAGTTTAGGGATGCTGTAACAGCTTTCACAGTAATTCCTCTTTCTCTTTCTACCTGAAAGGAGTTAGAACTACTTTGTTATCAGTGTGATATTGTCTGAGTTTCAGAATAATAATGGAGAAGGGTATTAACTCTGCTACTCAGTTTTAAAAGGTTTTGATATCCATTTACAATGTGTCAGCCCTCAACTGAGATTGTAGGATCGCTAAACTGAATAAAGAATATGTATAGAATACAGTTGTATCCTATACCAATGGCCTGTCCCCAGTAAAGATTTTAACCTATTTGTACAGTATTGATAAGTTTATTTATTAACTAGCTGCGCCCCGCGGCTTCGCACGCGTTGTTCCTATGAAAACATTAAAAGGTGATTTTCATCCCACGGGAACAGATTTATGGGATAAAAAGTAGCCTATGTTTTATTCCAGTATTAGAATTACCTGTATGCAAAATTTCAGCCAGATCCGTTCAGTAGTTTTGGCGTGAAGAGGTAACAAACATCCATCCATACATCCATCCAAACTTTCGCCTTTATAATATTAGTGTGATAGTGTGATGTGATGGAAGTTAGGATGGAAGTAATTACTTTACTACTGATACTTTATTGTTGTAATTATTGTTAAAATACCTGCAGTTGGTCCAAAACTTGCGCATCACCGCCCGGTTTCTTAACACCAGTGATTTCAAGTAGTCTATCTGCAAGAGTGCTTTTCCCATGATCAACATGAGCTACAATACTAAAGTTTCGTATTCTTCTCAATTCAACTGGCTTATCGGAACCATCCGAGCTGTTTATATATCGTTTATTCAACCTGAAACGTAATCAATAGGCATGCCTTACACCGTGCAATATTTTGGTTATATTTTTGTATGAAAATATTACGCACCTTTGATAAGACTTTAGGGAATTGAATAAATTAAAATACCTAACATTACAAACTAATCTGACCATTGTTGTTCATTTAAAATTGCAGAAATATGCTAGAATTTCAAGAAATCATTTCATGAAAATCAATTCAAAAACAACAAACAATGAAACAATGACAGACAAGGGAACAGCTGTTTTATGTCACAGTAATGTAATGTCATTCCATTCCTCTCGCCGCCGCGCCGTCAGTTGCGTTTCGTTCGCAGACGTGGACGAAAGAAACCTTTGGAGCTTTTACTATACATACTGAATATGTATAGTTCAGTATGTATGAGTTGTCACAGTTAAAACGCCTGACGTTACTACAGTAGTTACGTAAATACGCATAATGTAGTTATCCACAGCGCATTTTAGTACCCAACTATCCGCTAGAGGCGCTTTAGAAGTTTCCATACATTTTTTTAACTACAGTCGCTAGCGAGTATAGATTGTCAAAACTCATGGTAGACACACTGAACGCCATCTGCACAAAAACTTTTAAACTTTTTCAAATATTCTTGCTTTATTCGGCCGTTTTCACACTCACACTTTTCACAATTTTTTTTGTCCCATCTACGGAAGACTGTGGATTGAGGCCCGCCCGGTCAAAAGAGGAGGCCCTTTACCCAGCACTGGATTTCAGCGAGCTGAATAATTGAAGGAGTTGTAATGTCTGTACCTAACGGAACTATCCGATTTATAAATGAAGATTAACAATATCACATCATTCAGCCTGTTTATCACAGAAATTATTCTAGATAGGTATATTTGTGTGCTGCTGGCTTTGGCTTAGAATTTGCACCCAACCCCCCCCCGCAATTCTTCCGGTGGGTGTCATAAGAGGCGACTAAGGGATATTCACTAGGGGGCGGGCAGCGTGCGGGGATAATGGGCATTGCCCCCATGAGTTAAACGCCAATAAGGTGTTTATCAGGGGGAGGCGTGGACCAATACAGGCTGCAGTTGAGGTTGAGGATATATCAAGGTAACTAACATGAGAAATAAAAATAAGCCGTGGGCAGGTACCTAGAGGCTAGTAAAAAATAAACAATTCTCGTGGAACTAAATATATTTTTAGAGTTATGGGCATAGAACATTGTCAGACTTTAGGAGATCACACTTTGAGGACGGATTCGGCTTACAAACTACTATAACAAAAGATCGTTTAAATTGCTTCTTCCACACTTTGATCAGCAGATTCTGAAGAAGGATTGTCGTCAGGAGTTTCTGATTGAAGCGTCTGCAGTTGTTCTTCAAATCCTTAAACATAAGAAAAAAAATCAGTAGATGCCTAATTTTTTAACTTTCTCAACTAAGTTAGTTGGCGACAACTCCGTGTTATGACAACAACGGCCGGGGTAGTTAGTTAATTGACGACATGCAAGACGAACCCCATCAGATAAGACCAATAAGGCGCTTATGAGTGGAGATGTTCTGCGTTTAGTAGTAGACTAGTCTAGACTTGTAGACTTATAGGCTGTTGAAAAAGAAGAAGGCGAGCAGTCGGTTAAGAGCCGAAAACTGATGTTAAGTACTAGAATTCGTTGTTAGAGGGGTTCATAAACCGCGAACCATATTTTTTTTAATATTACAGTAGGAGGCCTGGTACAGGAATCGTTGTCTAGGGTAGATAAACATTACGTCACTTTATCATCGAATGCGGAAAATATTTGAAATAATTTCTTTATCTTCGATTATTTCAGCAATCCCCGTGCTAGATCCACAGTTTGCGTTAAATTAAGTAGTCATAATGCTGCGGTCTGTTTTTAGAAGACTATCAGCGCTAAAAGCACTCAAAGTCGTTCCGTATTCTTTGAGCACCACGGTATCAACAGTGTGTCTACCATGAGTTGTCACAGTTAAATGGCCAGACGTTACTACAGTAGTTACGTAAAGTTATCCACAGCGCATTCTAGTACCCAACTATCCGCTAGAGGCGCATTAGAAGTTTCCATACATTTTACTAACTACAGTCATTAACGAGTATAGATTGTCAAAACTCATGGTACCTAGACACACTGATATTATCAGGCTATGTCAATTTCACAGATCATTTACAGCGACCATGCTCGGTAGCATGGGTGTTGATATGAGCGCAAAGATATGACGTCATCTACGCTTCGCTATAGACGCGCTAACAAATCTACGGACCACTTTTGTGAGCGCTCAAATCGATTTTGTTTATAAACGGACCACAGCAATAGTTGCATTAGATAGAATGTAATGAATGTACTCACTCGTAACATCTGCATGATCCGGCGCAAGGTAAATAAGTAATCGCAATACTTTCTCTTCAGTGACGAGACCGGAGCGAGCGGTGATGGCGCGCAGAAGTTGATGGCCGCCAGTTACTCCTGTAGATTTAAACTTCAATATGATAAAAAGGAGGGGGAGCTTTGTTAATATTTTTCTACTCTTCCTGGAAAAAACCATGGTAAAAGTAGCATTATTTATCCTGGTCTATAACTATGTCTATGCAAAATTTTAGCCAGATCCGGGCTGTTGTTTTGGCTCGCGTGACCGGGAAACAAACTTATTCAACAAATTTATTCCTATTTTTACTATTTAGTACCTAATTTCTGCCTAAAATTGAAGTGAATTAGAGTGAATTGCACCTTATTTCTTATTTGATAGTAATTGCTATTTATCAAGCTGTTATATAGTAAAATTTGACTTGTCTAAGTGCTTAGTGTGTAAGTTTAAGATATAAACGATTTGACTCTGACTTCTACGACTTGACACGTGTTTTTCTATGGAAACGTTTATAAGGTTCTTTCTAATTTCCATCCCATGGGAACTGGTAAGTAACTTTTTTATGGGACAAAAAGATGATGTTCTATTCGAGGCCTAGAACCCCTCAATTTCAGCCTGATCCGTTCAGTAGTTTTGGCATGAAGAGGTAGGTAACAAACATCCATCCATCCCTCAGAAAAATTATCTAAGCCTCCAGTCTTTCGCAATAATAATATTTCCTACCCTACTAGCCTCTATTGCTAATGTTAATCCTGGGCCAATATAAGATGTTTGGAAGTTAATTACTATCCAATTAACTAACAGAAAGGACGCGCAACAACGTTGTCGCTAAAAACCCAAACAGTCCATGAAGGCACCTATAATAGAACAGAGTATGTACAGGTACCTGCATTGATTTCTCCTGTTTCTAATGTCTTCTTCACATCTAAGAAACGTTTTACCAACGTGCTTTGTTCCTGCAATGCCATAGTTTGTGCACCTAAAACAAAGCAAACCATTAACTTTTGTTCTAAATTGCTTCTGTGGCATGAACACTTTTATTGTACATACAAAATAAAATAACTTGTATATCTAAATAAAACAAATTAAATAAACGAAACGTAGAATCGGCGGCCTTATTGCTCAAAGCAATTTCTGGAATACATATTAAGCCTTCGTAGTATCAAGCTTTTAATAACCCATAATTTTAGTATAGAGACTTTCGTACTTTGACGAATTCATTATGAATGTAAGTGGGTTAACTACGAACCTTGTTTGTGAACCAACCTTGTTGGAAGAACACCAACGTTTCATCCCTTAACGAGGGACATCTTCAGGGCGAGTGCGGTTCTAGACGCGCGAGTTCCGAATCCCTTCGAGCACAAACAAGGTTCGTAGTTAACCCGCTTACATTCATAATGAACCCATAATTATAATAGCTTTAAAGATATTCTGTAATCTGTGTTAATAACTAACCTGCTTCAGGATCTGAAGATTTCGCCAGGCATTTGATAGCTTCTTTTAGGGCTTCGAGGGCTTTTTCATAGTTCTGAAAATGTATATAAACTTCAATTATTAGGGTTCTGTCTGTCTGTTCGTCCGCCCGTCAGCGGGCTGTATCTGTTGAACCGTAAGAGGTTGACGGTTGAATTTGTAACAGGGTGTGTGTGTACGTGTGTACCTAGAAATACTGCCGCTATAACAAAAAATAATAAAAAAATATAATTGAGGGCTGAGGGGTCCAACGTCTTTGCCAACTTGAGTATCAAACCTACCGATCACCGAAGTTAAGCAACTTCGGGCCAGGTCCAGTACTTTGATGGGTTATGATGGCCTTTTGCTTCTTTATGATAAAATAATTAATTTGTTTTAAAAAACTATAAACCGACTTAAATTTTTAAAGTTTTTTCATGAATTTTCATGGATCCCATTGTCAGAATTAAATAATTAAAATGGGACCACACGGGTCGCACCAGCTTTTATATAAAAAGAATTATGAAAAACCGACCACCCAGTCAAAAGTTCTGAGGCTAAAAACAAAATAAAAAAAAACATTCGAATTGAGAACCTCCTCCTTTTTTTTAAGTCGGTTAAAAAGATCCTTAAGGTTCTTTTGCCAAATAGTCATGTACATTGGTAGGTACGGAACACTGTGCGAGATGACTCGCTCTTTTATATTAATATTTTTTCGTTTCCCAAGTAGGTAAGCGAAGCCGTGTAAACAGGCTACAGCTAGTAGGCATGTTACCTCGTATTCGTCAACCTCCATCTTAGCGCATTCAGCATAGAACGAGGCCAGTTTCCCGAATGCCTTAGCCCTCGTGTAGAAGTGTAGGACATGCCGCATTATATCAGGGCGCGTCCTCCAATCCGCGTGTCTTCGTAAATAGTCCGCTGCCATTAACTGCGCGTTCTTGTCGCGAGTCGCAGCCGCGAACGTTGCTATTCGGTCGGCATCACCTGAACGCATCAACCAACGCATTGCACCAGCCTGCAATGCAAGATAACATAATATACAATATCTACAATATCAGATACATTCTGCCGCTGAGCTAAGCTGCTTATATAGAGAGTATTGTTATGTATAATACAAACACACGCCAATTATTTTGTAAGAAAAAATCGCATACACGGAGGTGTGTCTATTTTTGTAGAGTCCAAACTTAATTTTAAGAAATGTATTGCAATAGACCAGCTCTCGCACGAATATCACTGTGAACTAACGGGAATACAAATTAATTGTAAATCGGATAAGTTGCTGGCAATAGGTTTGCATACTCTTTTGTGTGAAAATGTATGTTATTTAGACATAGGAATTAATTTAAATTAAGATATTATTATTTAGACATAAGAAATAATTTATATTTAGATATTGTTATTTAGACATAAGAAATAATTTATATTTAGATATTATTATTTAGATATAAGAATTAATTTAAGTTTAGATATTATTATTAGACATAAGAATTAACTTAAATTTAGATAATTATTATTTAGACATAAGGCAATCATGTAATTTTTTGACATAACTAAGTGCTCCTTGTGTTCCTATGGTTGAAATAAATGAAATGAAATGAAATATAAACACATAGTTAACATCATATCACCAACCAAGTAAGTATAGACTTATCGATACTTACTTGGTTGGTGATATCTTAACTAGACTGACAGTGCCTTCTTACTCATTATGACATTATATATATATCATCCTATTATTATATTATAACGCGAAAGTTTGGAAACATGTATGTATTTTTTGTTGCTCTTTCACGCTACTGAACCGATCGGGCTGAAATTTTGCATACAGGTAGTTCTAGGCCTGGAATAACACATAGGCTACTTTTTACCCATAAATCAGTTCCCGTGGGATAGGCGTGCGAAGCCACGGGACGCAGCTAGTATTAGAATAAATCTTCCTTCACCGTGCGTGCCACAAAGCTGTGGAATGCTCTACCTACTACCATAAGACACGCAAAGTCTCTCCGTGTATTTAAGAATATGGTCTGTGAACATTATCTCTCCGTGTATTTAAGAATATGGTCTGTGAACATTATCTCTCCTTAGTCTTAAATTGTTAGATTTTATTTAACATCTTTTTATGTAACTGAGTATGTATTATTATTATTATAGTATAGAGGTATATGTATTTTAAAGTATGTATTATGTATTTATTGTATCAACACGCCACCGTCTATACGTGTACAACTGCTTCGTGTCCATCCCAAGGTTGTCTGGAAGAGATCGCTCTTAGCGATAAGGCCGCCCATTGTACAACTCTTTTATTTCTCTTTTCCTGTATTTTATTTTATTTGTATTTTTTTGGTGTGCAATAAAGTGTATTGTATTGTATTATTATGTCAAGTACAGACGAAGTTACTGTTCTCCTGTAACAAAGCCACATAGTAGCTACTACAGGAGACATTGTTCTTACTCATTTATACGAAAAATATTTATTTTCAATAATTACACCCATTTTGGAAAAAAATGTTTTGTATTTTTTACATAAGCACTCTTTATATGCTTTTTCACCAGAGTTAAGGCCGCTCCGCCGTAAGTTGCTTAATACGGTCCACACCGATTTAAATATTTATCTTAGTCACAAATGGCTAGCTTGAATAAGCGTTATTATTTACTTTTCTCCTCAGCATAGCTGATGGATATTATAGATAGGCTTTCAGGTAAGTACAGTCAACGAAAAAAAGTCAACGCTGTTCATCGATTTTAGACGTGAATTCAGCGACAGACTAGCCGCTCGCTCGGTTTCTTGCTGACGAGACCAGACTGTACCATCGCCAAACGTAATGCCTATCCAGTTTGAAACTATTTTGCTTTGCGTTAAAAACAAAAGATATCGAGCAAGCCGGGGTTGGCAACTATTCACTTCACAGAAAAATCAAGGCGCAATTTTTGCTGACTATACATGTCTATAATATCCGTCTATCTATATATATATCGTATCCATTTTGAATGGAGCACAAACGTAAACAAACCGCCCATACTTAACCTACAATTCACTTTGTTGGCGCGTCCGTATACGCATACGTAATTTACATTACTTGTCGATTTTAGATCCTCCCTTCAATAAAAATTGCTTACAATTATATCTGAAACTCGACGCCCAGCAAGTGAGATTTTGTTATTTGTGTCGTATTTTGTTTACTAACATGCTTCATTGAAAATGGATAAACCATAGAGCGTACTGCATAGTGACAAACCTTGTCCCCCGCAGCCGCGAGTCTCTTCGCCGCCTGGTGGTAGAGCCCTCGGGTGCCGAGCACGTCAGCCAGTCTCCTCAGCAAGGCCTCCCGCCCGCTGGTCCCGGCCGGCGCCGCTAGACGCTCGCTCAGTGTCTCGCTCAGAGGAGTGGATGATTGCTCTACTATATCTAGAGCTTCTTCGTACTGAAAAGCAAGAATATAAAAACATTGTTTAGTATAAAGACACAATAAAACTAGTATGACATGACGTAATATAACGTAATATAATAATCAAAGTTTATTTGAAACTTATAAATGTGGAGATGTCCTACATTGTGATCCACACTTGTTTGCGGCGTCGGTCGTCGCGTCGCGCATGAGTCTGGAGTTCTTGAGATGCTAAAAGAGGATTTCAACTCAGGAATGTCGCAGAAAGATAGCAGTTATTGACGATGATGGAGACGTAACAAAGTTAAATTCGACTTGTTTTTTAGCTGTTTCTTATGGTTTAGTATCCACTGGGTGCTATGAGTTTGTAACTTTTGCCGACTTTTCATTCGTTTTACGATTTGAAAAGGAATTTCGCTCATGTTGAGTGGTACACTACCTATGGATATGGATGGCATAATCGAAGTAAGTACCTTTAGATGGATTTTCTCACAATAGCACCCGTTATAGATACTTAAATAAGTATAGTACCTATAATCATTTTTGAAGTCACATACAAATTTATAAATTGTCGATTTGACATTATATGTATAGTTTCAAAAGTAGCTCGACAACTGTTCAAGATTAATACTATAATAATTATCACCTGCCCAGCAGAAGCCAGTAAGGCAGCCGCGTGTGAATGGTGCTCCGCCTTGCGTAAGTGAGCCGCCAACGCGTACGCAACTTCCGGTTCCAGTTTATCACCCAGTGACTCCACCAGTGGGATGATAGCATTCGTGTCTCCGCAGCTTAGGGCCAGCCGTAGTGCCATGTGGAGATTCCCTGGAATTTCATGGTAATAGACTAGAGGAACGACGTCTTCGAGTTGACCTCATCGAAACCTACAAGTTTCTCACTCGCAAATGCGACCTACCATACCTACTTCTTATCATATACGACCTCTGTGGCGCGGTGGGCGAAGGTCCGCCTGCGACGCAGGAGGTTGCGGGTTCGATTCCCGCCTCGGGACAAATATTTGTACGATCTGCAGGTATTTGTTCAGGGGGTTCTGGATGTTTTCTATATATAATAAAAAAATATCTATCTATGTATGGTTTATCCATCCAGCATGGAGCATGTTAGTAAATAAACCACGATACAAAATAACAAAAACTCACTTGCTTGGCGTCGAGTTTCAGATGTAATTGTAAGCAATTTTTATTGAAGGGAGGATCTAAAATCGACAAGTAATGTAAATTACGTATAAAAGGACGCGCCAACAAAGTGAATTTTAGGTTAAGTATGGGCGGTTTGTATACGTTTATGCTTCATTCAAAATGGACACGGTATAGTGTATTGTATTATGTTTATCAGTTATCTAGTACCCATAACACAAGCTCTGCTTAGCTTGGGGCTAGATAATGCTGTGTGAATAGTCCAGCATTATTTATTATAAATAAACATATTAAAAATATATATATATATACATATGAGTTGGAGGGAATGAGTTCGAGGGATCGATTCTTAAGCGGGCCGGCTAAGTGTACCTAAACAAGTTACATTTTTATCTTTAACAAAATCTTGTTTGCCACAATCACTTTTTATTTCAGTGTCCGTGGATGTTGTGAGAGTCGACCTAGGGAACCTACCAGAGGGCAGCAGCGTCCATGTGTTTTATATAACACCTGTACTGCAATCACCAATGCCTCTGCCAAGCTCGGTGATAAAGGCAAACCCCCATTTTTTGGGAGGTAGGGATCTACAGTTGACATACCGCTATCTTTGTGTGTCGATGTATTTACGTCACTGTCGTTAATTTGCTCACCAGCTTTTTGATAAAGAGCAATAGCTTGCTCGTTCTGTCCAGCGTTTTCTAGTATAGAAGCCGCGTTCAACGCGTGAGTGGCTGACGATGTAGACCCGGCGCGCCATACCAAGTTCCACGCACTGGCTTCCGCCGCAACTCGGATTGCGCACGATATTGCACCGCATTTTATGTACAACTGAAAAACAATTATATTTTACTGCATTAATGTGGGACTTTTAAAAAGAACTTACCTAACTAAACTTTAAAATTTAGGTACCTACCTTAACTGCACTTTCAGTTTTATCAGGCTGCATCTCCAAATACTGAGCCATTTGGTAAATAGACGCGCGATTATTTTGAAATATTTTCTCGGCCTCCTCAATTCTATCCATGTGGCAAAGAAGGCGAGTTTGTTCAGCGAAGTCATTCGCCCGAGCATACGCCTCTAAAGCTCCATCTAAATCGCCAATGCTTTCTAAGTAGTGACCCCACCATACCAGGAGGCTAGGATCGCTGGAGGTGGCCACGAGTTGCGCTAAAGCAGTAGTCTGGCCGTTGGCAATCAACATCCTAGGCACGTGAGGTACCAAGGTCCCAGCACTTTCGAAGAGCTTCAAAGCTTCTACAGTCTCACCATTTGACCAAAACACCTTCGCTAGCTTATGCTGCGCGCTCTTTATTAGAAGGACATTCTCTCCTACAGCAGTCCCGTTCGTGATAGAGATCAGACCGTCATCTTTAGCAGAAATCAATCGAGTCAACAAATCAGGTCTTTGAGCTTCGCGGAATAGTCTTTCTGCTTCCTCTGTCATACCGAGATTGACAGCTAATATGGCAACTTTACAGGTATCATCCACATCATTGTCTTGCATGACTTTCCGCATCATCAGAGCTCCTTTAATGTTACCCATTTTGCCTAAGCACACAGCACCGACGTCAGGGCGTTTCATAGAGACGCAAACTTTAGCTAAACTGTCCCAGATAATGGAGTTCTTGGTGCCAGTAATATTGGTCCCAACGACAACTGCCTTTTCCAAATATCCAGTGGTCATGTAAAAAAGGAAATCTAAAATTTGCTTTAAGCTAGCCGTGTCGTGTTCGCTGCAGTCCACAAATTCCTGCATTAAAACTTTCTTAATGTTTTGCTGAGAGAGTATTACCACGTAGGGGGTGTAGAGTAGACACAGCATGAAATCAGCCATAAAATAATCCTCCGAATTAGAACACCAATTTTTGTATTCATAAAGCTTTCCCTCGTAACAGAAGAATAGATAAATTTTGTCCAAGTCTGCAGATCTCATGTGGACTGCCACAATTCTCGAGTCGTTTGAGTCCCATAGAATAGCGATAGGAACACTTTGGTACGGAGGAGTTGAGTTTTCAGCCAGAAGGTGGTTGGAAATGACGTCATTAGCCGCATCCCAGAGATAGAGTCTAGGGTCTGGAGCCAGGCCGGAATTCGCGATACTGAGGCAAATGTAGCGGCCGACACAATTAACGCTAGCTCTCATAACCTCCCCAAAGTCTTCAATTATTTGGTAGCAGTTCTTTGCAGGGTAAGGCATCCTCAGACCTTTCTTTGTAATCTCAGCTAACTTAAGAGTGCCGTCCATGGTAGCTATAACAATAAACTTCCCTGTATTCGTGATTCCGATAGGTTCGCCTTCTCCTTCAGTGCTTGGTAAAATTCCGAGATTTATTCCTGTGATGGAATAACATTCAACATGAGGGTTTACTAATCCGACGAGGATATCATTGTAAATTATAAGGATGTCAGTTTTCCAAGAAAATGTTCTTAATTCGGAAAACTTCGCTTCCACTTCCTTACTAGCCATCCAAATCTGTAAATAATAAGTACAATTAAGTTACATACCACAGAAAACCAATAAAAATAAAAGAACTTACAATTAAATGCGGCAAATTTTAATTTCATTTATTGCAAGAAATATGTTCTTAATACAAGGTCTTGAACTTTAAAATAGTGTTAACCCTTAAATTACCTGTACTTCTTTACCATCTCCCAACGCAATGTATAGATCGTTATAAGCCAGAGCTCTTATTGTGATGACAGTTTTGATATTTGCTGGTTCATCATTTTTATGAGTAACAGCAATTTCATTTGATGACTTCTGTACCATAAAAACATTTGGTGAATAGCCCCAACATACAGGCTGTTCTCTAAGAACAAACACGCTTGTTATACAGTTAACATGAAGAAGGGGACTCATCAGACCTTCCGAACCCCAGCTGACATCTTTTACTGTGCCTTTGATAGATGTTGAACTTATCAGTTTCCAATTATTCCTATGATCTCTTCTCCACAAGTACAAATTACCAAGCGATGTCCCGCAGCAGAGAGTGTCACTCAAATTACAGTAGCTGATGCTGGTAAAGATATCTCCAGAAGCAATTTCCTCATTCTCATTTGGCAGCACATCATTGTCACCTGTCTCGCTATCCCAGACACGGATTACATTGTCACCAGTGATTACAGCCACATAAAAGTTTCCTGCCAGGACTATACACTGGCCATTTCTAGCTGCCATCCTTACATGTGTGTCTGTTATAAGTGAACCATCATCAGATGTTACAAACCTGGTCAGGCTGAGAGCACCACCTGACTCCCAAGCAATAAGAAGATAGATGTTACTGATCATTCCCATGAACATTATGGAACCAGGGGCATTCAAGACTTCTGAGCAGGCACCAGTTTCATCAATATATAGAATAATCCCATTATCTTGTGCAGCATAGCAGCAGTGGTTGTCTGGTTGGACTCCTTCCCTTACTCGAGCTGTTGTCCTCGGTCTCCAGGCAGCCAAAGCATCCAAGGCATTCTCATCTCCAGCAACTGCAGCCCGCGCCAGCCCTCTGATAGAGGATTCAGAGCTGGCACCGGGTGTACAAAACGTGAGGTGGGTGATAACATCCCCAAGCTGATGATGAAAGGAAGTCAAAGGCGCACCAGAACTAGATTGCCAGCCTGAGAGGGAGCCCGCTGCGTCTGCTGCGACCAGTCTACCGCCACCAAGACTGAATGCAACGCTTGTGAGGGCTGCATTATGTGGCGCCTCTAGTCGTGCCCATGAGTATTCCAGCCAAATATACAGCTCACCTCCATCCCAACCCACCACTAGTAATCTTCTAGTTGGATGCCAAGCAAGGGCGGTGACTTGATTGGATATTAATATTGGCCATTCACATCCTTCTAGAGGTAAGCCCTGGAAATGTAATGTTCATGTAAATATTTACAGTTTTGATAGCCATTGAAAACTGTTACATGCAACTATTTGCTTACTGTTTCATTAAATATAGTGACAAATCCTCCTTTGTCTTGCTTGTATGAGCCTATAGCTAAAAGTGGGAGCATGGGATGCCAAGAACCAACTGTAGATACCACATTGCCGTCATTAAAATTAAGTTTAGTGTCAATATACAGAGTCATTTTATGTATAAATCTCTGAGCTTAGTTGTCAAAAAATAATCATTACTTATATTGGAACAAATACAGTTACAATTGAAGTATTTTATTATCTTTTTTATATGAAATCTCAACTTTCATGATTGTTTTGTTTTTGTTTCGAGCAGCCGTTGTTGCTATGGAAACAGATTTGACAGCAACTTCAAATTGACAGAATACTTAGAACAGTGGCAAACCATAAGCTGGGGATACACATGCCCGTAGCTTGCACACTAGCATACCAGCTCCATGCAAGTGCCAGCTAGAGTCAAGCCCTTCGCAGACAGCCGCTAATTAGTTAGCGCGTCTTGCCGTCGAAATACTCTCACGAACTGTCCTGTGTAAACGCAAGGGTAATACTGGCATGCCAAGGCACAGTATGCATGCCAGTATTACTTGCAAATGTATCCGCAGTGTGCCAGTTACTCGTACATGCCAGTAACTTTCATGCCACCTACTTTCCCGATTTACTGGCATGTGTATTCCCAGCTTTATGTATGATGAAGTTCCACATTGGTACCAGTAAGTTCGTACGTCCATGCCAAAGATAATTTATTGATTAATTCATTTTGGCAACACTGGTGTGGTGGCGTTAGAGATCTCGCTAATATAAAAGCATCGATGTTATTATCGAATCAAAATAAAATTAATAAATCGATGAACGCTAAATTTTAATATAACATTAAATTGATTGAAAAAGATCGCTGTTTAAAAACATCTATGTTTTCCGTAACAAATAAAGCTGTCTATTTTCCATCAGTCTATATTATGTTTATGAAATGTGTTTATTGTATAGAAAATACAAAATTTATACAAAAGAAATTCCATTTGTATTTTTTGGGTAGGTACACTTAGTAAAAAAATTACCCATGACAGGCGTTTTTCAGTTTTTTAAAAACCCTTTCTGAAGCTGTGGATGTCGCTGTGCAACACAAATACAAAGAGCTTTTTCTTTAAATTTGAGTTTTGTTTTAAGTCAGCTACCGGGCTTTTAAAATCAAATTGATGTCGTTATATTATGCATATAACATTGATGTGTCGACGATATTGAAGTCAAAACATCGATGTTTATTCACCATCGATAAATATCAATCATCCCTAGGTGGCGTCCGTCCGTCATCGCACGCATCGGCCGGCGGCGTTTCTTGTTGACAAATTTTGATTTCCTTTCATAATAAAATAATTTGTGATGTCCAAAATGTGGTGTCTTACTTCTGATTACGATCATCAAAGAGTGATTTATCTTTTGCCTGATAAAGGTGAAGTAACAATTGGTCGAAGTCCCGACCCACAGATATGTGATTTCGCTATTCAGGACGACCCCTCGATCAGCAGGAAGCACGTAACTCTAACGGCATCGTCAGATCAAGGGCTATTCATTACAGATCTTGATTCCAGATACGGAACTTTTATCAACAATCTGAAACAAGACGGCAAAAACAAAGTGAAATTGTCCAATGGCGACATCGTAAAGTTTGGCAAGTTAAACTGCATCTGGAAAGTGAACGAAAAGAGTTTCGTTACGTGTTCATCGACTATGAAAGGCGAGAACATACAAACCGTTAAACAGAACCTCGCGAAGATAGGAGGAATATTAAAAAATGATTGGGACAGTACTTGTGAGTACCTAACTATGCCTGCTATTACTCTCACAATAAAAGTTGTTTTGGCACTGGTGCAGGGATCCTACATAGTCACGGCAGAGTATTGGAACCAGTGTGTTGAATCCATTAACAAAAAGGTGCGCTTGCCAGATCCAAATAAATTTACTCCAGAAATCTTGGAATCCACTTTGAACAAAGATATTGTATCATTTCTCCCAAACAAAAATAGAGCAAATTTGTTTGCTGGCAAAAAGTTTGTATTCCTCTCAAGGAAACAGCATGATATGTATAAAAATGTTTTGTCAAAGGGTTCTGCTACTCCAGTTCTGTTGGAAGAAAGTGATTGGCCTTCTCTAAAACAGGATGATGAAAATATGGTGGTGATTCAGTATAACACTGGCCAAGACAATGAAGCTCAAAAGAAAAAGATAACAGAAATGTTATCGTTTTTGAAATTTAAAGGTAAGAGGGTTGTGGCTGACGCAGAAATAGGTTTAGCAATATTGTATTGTTCAACCAATAAGTATTGCAACCCCGCTTTCAACTTACCTTCTGAAGTTGTTAAACAGGTACCAGCACAAACAAGCAATAAGGTACTGGCTCAGGAAAGCCAAGATCAAGTGGTAGGAAAGAACAAAACTAATATTGTTATCAATGAAAGTTTGACAGCTGATGAAAATTCATCAAAGAGGAAGTTGAGTGAGATACATGATGATGAACCATCTTCAAACGCTAATAAAAAAGTGGCTCATGATATACCCAAAGGTAAAGACAGTTCTAAAAGAAAGCATCCTGATGAAGATGACCTTAATCCTTCCAAGAAAGTTGCTGTTGAACAAGATCAAGATGACTTTTTCAATTTCATTACACCAGCTACTAAAGATGATGCTAAGAGTACTGAAAATAGACTGAACCTTGCTGTGCCTCAAAAAAGGAAAGCCGATTTTGATACAGATGAGAATCTTTTCAATTTTGTTGAAGGAGAAAATAATGCTAAGCGTACCATGTTTGAAAATAATAAAACAGAAAGTAAATCACCTAAGATCAAAGCTGAACCAAATGTTTCTGCTCAAGACATAGCTGCAATGAGAGGTTCAAAATTGGATGAATTAAACAAGGATAATTTGAACTTTATACAGCCTAACAACATCAAGAGAGAATTGGATGATGAGCTTGATCATAGAATGAATCAGCTGGACATAGGTTCAATAATTGTAAACATTAAAACAGAATTGATCGTAAAAAAAGAGCCGCTTGAAATAGAAGCTCAAGATACCTGTGTAAAGAATTTTAAAAAGTTCAAGAAAGTCTGGCCTTTGAAAATGCAGGTGACAGTAATTCCTAAATCTTCCATGACTATGCACTCCATAACTATTGATGATGGTGAACCTGCACCAGTTTTGGAGAACACTGCCATGGACAATAATAGTGCATAGTGAATTTTTGTGGTAAAAGAAATATACCTATGTAGCTAAGATGATTAGATGGTACCGTGGTAATCTTATTATAGTTAAGTTTTTCGAAGCGCTATGGTAATAAACTATTAATAAAAGTTTAAAATTTTATTATTAAATGTTTTTATTCTATAAAATCCCAAGACAATGCTAGTCAGAATTATTCACTCAATTTTCTGGTTCTTCATCTTCTACATCACTCTCGATACCACTGAAAACAAAAAAATAATTTTGTAAATTACTTGTAAACAAAAAAATAATTTTGTAAATGTATCTTAATCCTTGTCAGTGCACTAAACAACTGCAAAATAACATTACCTCATCTCTGGATCTTCAGATTTTATGTGATGTACGGTACCATCAGGGTTCACCCTGACCTTGCCAGATACAGTGGTCAACTCATCTATCACAGGGTGGAAGTTCTTGGTTTTGTTTTGTACCAATTTTGGTGGTTTTATGGTATCAGATGGTCCTGGAATTGAAGATAGCAATTAGAACTTTAAACACTTGATTGTGTGTAAGTAAGTACATGTTATGAAATTAATATTTGAACTTACTCAAAGTAATGTACAGTGGCAAAGACATAGACAGAGGTAGTTTTAGTGAAATAGATCTGATATTGGCCTCTCCTCCTGGGTATCTAGTTTTTATCTGCTGTACAAAAGATAGCACATTTTCTCTCAGCTTCTCTTGGGACATGCCTGTATGTCCAATGAGCAGTGTAGATGTCTGACCTTCATTGAGTCTTAGCATTACTGTGCACAGACCTATTTTTATTTCTTTTTTTAGATCTGCTTCATTTTCGATTCGGACAGGAACCAGCATGTTGTGCTTTTTGAAGAACATATTCCCAAGGATGTGGGAGACATGACTGAGAACTCTGGTATCCACCATGATGAAATCATGTTGCGTAAGTAGTCTTCTTTGCAGTTCATACTGGTCAAACTCAACTTTTAACTGCCGGATAGGTAAAACAGTTTTTACCTAAAAAGAAAAAAATATTCAGGTTAAAAACTTCAAATGAATGTTAAATTCACATAAATATTATTTTGACTACCTCTGTAACACCAGATTTCTTCAGCAGTTCTTGCCAGTGATCAACTGTGGGCTCATGGTCAATTTTTTTGCCTTTTTTCAAGTCCTTTGTAATAAGACAAACCTCACCTGTCGAAGCAACTGTGCTATGAGGCAAAACACTGAAATGATAGTTGTAACATTGTACATATATGAAACAAACGGTAAGTAACAAATCTTGACATGTTGACAATAGGGTAAACCATGGGTAAACTTACAATCTGATGCTCCCAGTGTAGTTCTGAATTTTTATGCAATGGATTTCAGCAAATATTGGCTGTTCATCGTCAAATAAGACGTTAGTTTTTTTATGGTGAGCTGTTAACTGTTGTAGAGCTTGAAGGCTTGAGTTCACCATGTTTTCAGTAATGAATTTGGACGGCAGGACATACTTGGTTTTTTTATCAATTTCTTTCTTTTGAAGTACTGGGTCATTTACTTTCTCTTGAAGAATGTTGGGTTGAACTTTTAAAGACGATTTCTTTGTCTTTTTTGCTATTTTTATGGATTTTTTATCGCTGTTTTTGAGAGCTTTTGCTATGGGTACTTTTTGGGATGAAACCATTGTAAAGTGGTTGTGTTGCAGTAGTAATTTACAAGATGCAATCTTACGAAGACTACCAAAAATCACGGCCTTCTCTGGTATAAGTTATGTTAGAAATAACACGTTAATTTCCAATCACAAAAACATAACCTTAAAACGAACAGAACAGCCCGCATTGAATTGACTTTGATTGATTGATCGTAGTGATATTTCGAATGTTGACATTGACAACTCTGAAGAACACGACATTGACTTTTTGGCAGGTAGGTATAGGCGGACCATAGATGGACAATAGACAGACGAAGACAAGGACAAAGTCAAGTGACTCCCGGCAGGGGAGTACTTCATCTCCCCTGCCGAGGTACGGAAGGCCGTCCTCCACCTACCCAGGCGGAAGGCGCCAGGCTACGACGGAGTCCCCAACATGGCCCTCGCCCAGCTGCCCCGCCGCGGAGTAACCGCACTCGCCCGCCTGTACAACGGCATCCTCCGGACGGGCCACTTCCCGGACGCCTGGAAGACCGGGCGGGTCATCGTCCTGCCCAAGCCCGGCAAGGATCACCGACCCCGGCTAACTACCGCCCTATCACACTCCTACCAACTGTGGCCAAACTCCTGGAGCGCCTGCTCCTGGTGCACCTGGCTCCAACCATCGAGCCGCGCCCGGAGCAATTCGGCTTCAGAAGTGGCCACTCCACCACGCTACAACTCACCAGGGTTCTTCACCACCTAGCAGTCGAGCATAACGCCGGGCGCTGCACCGTTGGGGTCTTTCTCGACGTAGAGAAGGCCTTCGACCGTGTCTGGCACCCCGGCGTTCTGTACAAGCTCCTGCAGACGCCGACGCCTCCAGCCCTCATCAGGATAGTGGCATCCTTCCTCGAAGACCGGCGGTTCTTCGTCGTGGTTGAGGGTGCCACTTCCACCCCCCGGACCATCTCAGCTGGTGTACCGCAGGGCAGCTGCCTGTCGCCCGCGCTGTACGCGCTCTACACCGACGATATCCCCACCCTGGAGGGCCACCTACGCCCCGGGGAAAGGGATGTGTCGCTAGCGCTGTTCGCGGACGACAGCGCCTACTTTGCGTCCTCCTCCAGCCCCACCATCGCAGCCAGCAGGATGCAGCGGCTGCTCGACATCCTGCCGCCATGGCTAGACAAATGGCGCATGGCCGTCAATGTGGGAAAGACGGCTGCGCTATTTGTCTCCCGCCGGTTCCGCCACCCTCCACAACTGACGCTTCGGGGCCAGGACGTGGCATGGAGCCCGCACACCCGGTACCTCAGCATCGAGATCGACAGGTCGTTGAGGATGCAGCTGCAAGTCGACCGCGCGCTACACCAAGCGCGCGTCGCCCGCGTGCTCCTCCGACCTGTCCTAGGATCTCGCCTGCCTCTGAGGACCAAAGTGCGGGTCTACAAGAGCTACGTTCGGTCCCGACTTACCTACGCAGCACCAGCCTGGTATGCCCTTGTCTCCAAGACAAATAGAGACCGGCTCCAGGCGCTGCAGAACGCCCTGAGGATCTGAACGGGCGCGGGCCAATACGTCAGGAATGACGTCATCGCCCGCGACCTGCAGATCCAATCCATCGAGGATTTCGTCGTGAAGTCGCGCCCCAGACCCGGCTCCCAGACCACGACCGCCCGTGGCGACCTCTCCCGCGGGACCTTACCCCGCCGGAACCACCATGAGTCCTTGGGTTGAATATAGTACAAAAATAAAAAAAACAATTGAAACCAAAAAAAAAATATGCAGCAAAAAAAAAAAAGTAATAATAATAATATAGGCAAAAAGAGCCTTTTTTGCCTCAACCCAAGGACCGAGGGGTCGTCACCCATCGAGTTGAAGCCGGGGTAAAGAGGCCAAGCCTCGAGGCCCCCCTCCGTGCCGCCACAAGGGCCGGAAAGAAGAAGTTGATTGTCAAAGTCAAGTCAAAAGATAGCGGTTGGTTAGGTACCGGAAGGAAGATTTCTAGGCCTTTTCATTTTGTATACCTATATGGGTTTCGGTGCAAAAAGTTCTTTAACAACGTTCAATAAAAGGATATTGAAAACGCCAAATACTTGTATTGCTCTTTTTTGAGTGGCTCTTTGGCAATTTTTTGAATGGTTCTAAATATCATTATTTTAATTGAGGCTGATATGATAAGCGTTCTACAAGGTACTGATATTATTATTATAGATGAGATTAGGCTACCTCACCCAAAATGATTTTTATTTCCTTATTACAGAAAATTACATAATTTTTTCGTGGCTCCGGTAACATTTATTTCGTTGTTTAAGGTAATTTTAGGGCAGAGCCTGATCCCCATATTAGTCACCTTATTCTCAGGAAAGGAGCAGGTCAGGGGTCATTTAATTTGTTTCAATTTTTTTTCTGCAGTACGCAGCAGTATTAACTAACTGCAATGTAATAAATAAGTTATAACTTATTTTTAACTCAGTAGATACATGTAATATAGGTAGGTAGTAGGTAGGTACTTCCATCACGGAGAATCATCAAAAACGAAATCTTAGGTAGGTACGTAAGTAGGTAAACCAACCTTACTACCTATAATAGGTACGTATTGGAAGGAAACTGCCTTCCAATACGTAGGTACCTAGGTAGTCCTCCCCATTATTTTATTCTGTTTCCAGGCTTGGCTATGTACCAAAAATAACACCTTGTGAGCATCCAGAGATCCATTTTGTGGCCACTAGCAGATTTTGGCGCGCTTTTGATAACTGAATTGCCTGTGAGTGAATGGTCTTGTTGAAGGTATGTATACCTTGGTAGGTATACATACCTGCCAAGGTATTTACTATACATTGATAGCTATTTGATGATACATAACTACAGTAGTTAGGTATAATTATGTTGTACATGATATGCTAGAAGATTATGTTTTGGAGTTTTAGAATATGAAAGTCAAAGTCAAAGTCAAAGTCAAATCGTTTATTTCTTTAGACTTACAAAATAAGTACTTAGACAAGTCAAATTTTTACTATATAAACAGCTTGATAAATAGTTATTACTATCAACAAGAAATAAGGTGCAATTGACTTTAATTCACTTAAATTTTTTGTCCACTAGCGGAAGAAGTGAATAAGAAACCACTAGCAAGTCTATCGCTTATCAACTAATACAATCTTAGGATAACTAAGTCTAACTGGTCTTACATACTATTGTCTGTATGGAACTGGGCGACATCCGGCCAAGCATTAACATCATTTACGTAGTCATCTACGGAGTAATAGGCTTTCTTGATAAGATTTCGTTTTATGTACAGTTTAAATTTACGAATAGGGAGCTCAGTTGCTTCAGATGGAAGCTTATTATAGAATCTTACGCAATTGCCCACAAATGATTTCCCTACCTTTCGTAATCTATATGATGGGATGTGTACCTAATTTGTTCTTGTTTCTTGTATTTTTATTGTGAACATCACACCTTTTCATAAAGTTATCTCTGTTTTTGTGTGTATACATTAGATTTTCATAGATGTATTGCGATATTACTGTTAAAATATTTATTTCTTTAAATAATTCCCTCAACGAGTCACGTGGATTTAATTTATAAATAGCGCGTACCGCCCTTTTCTAAAGAACGAAGATAGTCTGGATGTCAGCTGCCTGTCCCCAAAGCAAAATACCATAAGACATAACACTATGGAAGTAACTGAAGTAAACTAACCTAGCTGTATCTTCATCGGTAATGTATCTAATTGTTCGAACCGCATACGCTGCTGAACTAAGTCTGTTTGCGAGAGCATCAATTTGCGGTCTCCATTGAAGAGAGGAATCAATATGTAACCCTAGGAAAACAGTTGAGTCTACAAGGTGAACAATCTCATCCTTTAGCATTATCTTAGTTGGGAGCTCTCTTACATTTGGTAACATGAATTTTATGCATTTGGTTTTTGGAGCATTGAGTAAGGTTATTGGCGGTGAACCAATCTAGTATTTGTGAAAGAGAATTATTTACATCGTCATAATTATGTTTATTTCTGTCAACTTTAAAAATCAATGAAGTATCATCAGCAAATAAGACTATATCACAGAGATCTTTTGCTAGAAATGGGAGATCATTTACATATACTAAAAATAGAAAAGGACCCAATATTGATCCTTGCGGGACTCCTAAATCGATTTTTGATCCCCTAGATCTTTCTTTACCAATATCTACTTTTTGGACTCTATCAGATAAATATGATTGCAAAAGGTCCAGTGCCTTGTTTTGAATTCCATAATGTCTTAGTTTATTTATTAATGTACCATGATCAACGCAATCAAAAGCTTTAGAAAGGTCACAAAATACACCAATAGCGTTTTTCGCTTTATCCCATGCATCCAATATGTGCTTTAATAGAACTGTACCAGCATCAGTTGTCGATCTACCCTTGGTGAAGCCAAATTGATTTTTATGTAACAACCTATTGAGGTTGAAGTGAGAGGACAACTGTGTGAGAATATTTTTTTCAAAAACTTTACTCATTGCAGGAAGTATTGAGAAAGACTAGCTGCGCCCCGCGGCATCGTACGCCTATTCCACGAGAACTGATTTATGGGATAAAAAGCAGTACCCTATGTGTTATTCCAGGCCTAGAACTATCTGTATGCAAAATTTAAGCCCGATCTGTTCAGTATTGTGACGACGCGACGGTCCACTTGAGACGCAGGAGGTTGCGGGTTCAATGCCCGCCTCGGGACAAATGTGTGTACGATCTGCAGACATTTGTTCAGGGCGTTCTGGATGTTTCTATGTATAACAAAAAAAGTATATTAGTTATCTAGTATCTACACAGATATCAGAACCTAAGTCTGTGAGTACCTACGAAGAAGTGAAGAAGTAATACTTCTTCGTAGTCTATATCGTGTCCCATAACAGAACACAAGCTCTGCTTAGCTTGGGCTAGATAATGCTGTGTGAATTCCAGATATATTTATTATTTAATTATTAACTATAAATATAAAAATATAAATATAATAGAGTAGTAGTAGTAAATAGAGACTGACTGTCAGTCTCTATTCTTATGGTAGTAGTTAGCTAGTAAAACCCATTGATTTTTGAAAAGAATTAATCAATGGTTAAACCAGTTAATTATTTAAACACATTTTAGTAATTTCTTTCAAAAAGTTTCTTAACTTTAAAGTATTTAGAAGATAGGTACGTATTTTGTATCTAGTATTTCAGATACTATTTTAAAAGCTATCTTGTATCTGGTTTTTTGAATAGATACAAGATGTATTTCAGATTCTTTTTTATGGTATCTTGCACATCTTTATTTATTTATTTATTTATTTATTTAGATAGGACATCCAACATGAGTTCACACAACGTAATTAGTAGCAAGTAATATGGTTCTTAAATCTATGTGACTCCATAATTTAGGACGTCTCAGCATGCACAAAAACATAATTATGACAAATTAACAGTGTTATTTTTTAACTGAACGGACAAAGTAGCTACAAAGATATAATTAAAAGTAAAATAATAAATTCCTATGACTTAAACTTAAGTAAAAGTAAAAATATTTTTTAAATTACTTTTGAGATCTATTAATAGATATATAAATTTATATTTAAGATAACAATGAGATCATCAATATTTTTCTAGATTATATTGCTTTTTTCCTAGTATAGTAATAGTTATATTTATAATTTCGAATTAAACACTAACGAATGAAACTTCAAATTAAACACTAGTGAAACATATGGGTAGGTTCGTACATTAAGAGGTAGGGAGAATAATACTTCTGATTTTCTTCTTAAATTTAGACAACGAATCCGTGAGGTCGATATCCTCGGATTTAGAAAGCGAATTATAAATCCTACAGAGTCTTGGCAGAGATGCATATTTACCTAAATTCGTTCTTGAAAATTCTGAGGAGAAAAGATTATATGCAATTTTCCTGGGTAGACGAGATGGAGCGTGTATAAGAAGATTGTTAATCAATTCAGAACAATCAATGTGTCCATTGAAGAGCTTATGTAAGAAAATAAGATCTAGCATAGATCGTCGTGCGGATAGTGGGTGCATGTGGTAATGTTTTAATCTACTTTCATAACTAGATAGTTTTTTTGCCTGATAATCACCGTAAGCCACGTGATACAGAAATCGCCTCTGTACGCTTTCGATGCGTTTAGAATATATTTCATAGAAAGGGTTCCAGATTAAGCTGCCGTATTCAAGGATGGGTCTTACAATAGAGTTAAATAATTTAATTTTTGTGGATGAATGTTTAAAGTCTTTAGTGTTTCTTATTATAAATCCTAATGTCTTAAAGCCCTTAGTTGTTGTTTTTAAAATATGCGAGTTAAATTTAACAGATGTATCGAAAACTACCCCAAGGTCACGAATTTCGTCAACAGTGGAGAGTGTAATGTTTTTAATATTGTACTTAGCTGGGATCTGAATTTTGTTACGGCTAAAGTGGACATGAAAGCATTTACTGATGTTCAGTGGCATGCGATTTTTATCTGACCAAACAGACAGTCTATTTAAGTCTTCTTGTAAAGCTATGGTGTCTAAGTGAGAGCGGATGGGGTGAACAATTTTCATGTCATCTGCGTAAAGGTAAATTTTCGAGTGTTTAAAGCAATCAGTGATATCATTTATAAAAACGTTAAACAAGATTGGTCCAAGATGTGACCCTTGGGGTACCCCAGAAGTGGCCAGGAATGATGAGGACTTATAACCGCTTGCAGTAACTATAAGGCGCCTGTCATGAAGATAGGATGAGATCCATGTCAGGAAGTTACCGGATATACCTAGTCCGGATAGTTTTTGTATCAATAGACCGTGATCAATTCTGTCAAACGCCTTGCTAAAGTCCGTATATATAACGTCAAGAGGAATCCGGTTGTCTAAGGAATTAGTAAGATTAGACGAGTAACAAAGAAGATTAGTAGAAGTAGATCGGGATTTCATGAAACCGTGCTGATTTTCAGTAATCAACTGTTTCAAGTGCCAGGTTAAGTGCACAGTAACTATTTTCTCTAAAAGTTTACCAAAAATAGAAAGTATAGCTATCGGTCTATAATTGACAATGTTATTTCTGTCACCTGATTTAAATATAGGGACTATGTTCGCTTCTTTCCATTGGTCGGGGAAAATACCATTAGAGAGAGACGTATTGTAGATTTTGTGTAATGGTGTTATGAGGGCAGGAGCACAAGCTTTGATAAAAACAGGAGGTATTCCATCGCTTCCAGCACCCTTATTAACGTCAAGATGTTTCATACTATTTTCTATTTCGTCCCTACTAATATATATGGAGCAGAGAGAAGCAGAGAAGTAAGCAGATCCGGTATCACCAGGGAACGTAAAACTAGTGTCAACTGAGGAGCTGGGGGAAAACACCGACGAGAAATTTTCAGCAAAAAGGTTACAGATTTCATTGCCGTTGGCAGAGTATTTAGCGTTATAATGCATTTCAGTAGGATAAGTACCGCCGACTTTTTTCTTATTTTTTATAAAGGACCAAAATAATTTTGGATTCTTAGAAACAGAGCTTTCGATAAGATTAACGTATTTACGATAGCAAATCTTTTGTACGTTAGAACATTCGCTACGCAGGTCGTGGTACCATTCAGAATGTAGAGGGTTGTTAAATTTCTTAATTTTCGCGTGTAATTTATTTTTTTCTTTTAGCATGCGTATCAATTCTCTAGAGTACCAGACGGGGTAATGTTTTGCTTTGGGTTTCTTCATGGGTACATGCTCGTTGATGACTTTTTGAAGTATTATGTAAAAAGTACTAACCATATCATTAACATCTGTATTACAGAGTTCAAACTTTTCCTCCCAATCGACGGTGTTCAATGCGTTAATTACGCGTTCGTAATCAGTTTTAAAAAAGTTTGGTCTAGCCACGGTGTTTTCTGGCAAGCATTTTGAATGAACAGAAAAAGGTATCGAGAACTCTATAGCTGGATGAGGGGTGTCCTCCCTTACCAGGGGTGAGTCAGAGCGTCCGAGTCTCTCAACTATCTTGTTGCTTAAGACGAGATCAAGAGTTCTGCCTTCATCATTATGAATGTGATTATATTGATTAAGGTTGCTGAGGGCTGAGAACTCAAGAAAACATGCATTTATCTCGGAGTTAGTGCCGGTCGAAGTACAATGCAAGGAGTTAGAGCTCTGAGACCAATCCAGTTTATTAATATTGAAATCTCCGAGCAAAATAAAATGGTCGAGATCATCCGTGACTATGTTTTTAAGAGCTTGGTCAGTGTACTGTTGAAGATCTTCAAGTTTCAGAGGAGAAGGTAAATATAAAGCTCCTATATATACTTTACTTTGACTACTATTTTCGCAGTTTATGCTGACCCAAAGATCTTCACAAGTACTTTCAAATTCTCTTATCCTTATTGAGTTAAGATGATTAGCTACAGCGATAAGAACTCCTCCGCCGTCTTTTCGCTTATGATATTTGCTGGATTCACGATCACGTCTGTAGACCACATACCTGTCGTCGAATAATTCGGAATCATAAACACTACTGTTTAGCCAAGACTCAGTTAATACTATAACATCATACGAGTGCAATCTAATATTTAAGAAGAAGTCAGTTGTTTTAGTTTTTAGTCCACGAACATTTTGGTAATAAAAATTTAAACCTGAGCTATTCATAAATTGAATACTACGTATAAAATAAAAAATTAAAAGTTAAAAGTAACAGTAATGTGAGATGTATACCTAAGAATATCTAAACTAGTATGATAGTGCGATATAACACCGACGACGTAAAAAGCTATTACTGCAGGGAGTCGAGCTTTTCAATGCTGTCGATTAAGATGCGGTCAGTTTCCTCAGCTTTTTTGATGAAAATTCGGCCACTGCGAACCCAGACAAACTTGTACCCTAGTAGTTTTGCTCGAGCTCGTGTTGCGGCGTGGAGAGATTTGACTTCCGGAGATAAGTGCTCCACGACGTATACCGGTTGCGGTTTGTCCAAAGTTGACCCTAGATGGCGTGAGTTAAGTCGGTTTTTCGGGTGCGTCCGGTTGTATTTTAAGGCCGCAGCAAGAAACGAGTCTCTTTTGCGGGGGTTACAAAATTTTACAAGAATCGATCTCGGTCGGATGCTATCGGGATTCTTTTTTGCAACTCTGGTGCAATGTGTAATATCTGCGTCCGAAACGTCACACTTTATTTCCTGGCTGAGGTGGAGGATGGAACTAACAAGGTTTTCTGACTTGTTTTCAGGCACGCACTGAATTTCTATGTTGCTTGCCCGGGCGTGTTGCTCTGAGCTGGTAATTCTTTGTGTAAGATGCAGAGCTGACTCTCGAAGTAAGAGGTTCTCTTTTTCAAGTTTATCGATTCTATCAGATTTTTCGTCTAAGGTAGTCTTTAGATCGTCGTACTTGCTGTTGAAGGATATAATAGCCTGTTGAAAGCTATTTACTATTTCGCCAAGTTGTCTCTGCTCCCAAGTTAAGTTTGTCAGTGCGCTGCCTATTTCAGCTGTAATAATGTCTCTGAGTACCTTTCTGGTTATAGGAGCGTTATCGTCGTCGTCTTCGGTTTCGCGATCGGAGACTGATGACCGCGAGTTGCTGTTCCCAGAAGTCTTGCAGGCGACACTGGACAATGGCAGCGGTGAGGTCAGGTATGCTTGACTGGTTTTGTCTATCAAGTCGACAGTGGGGTTGGTGGTGGCCCGTTTCGAAAAACTGCAAGATGTAGCTTGTTGAGGAATTGGAATACTAGTGCGCCTAGATGTGGATGACTGTGGAGCAGCCCTAGTTGGGAGGGTACTAGTGTTGTCGCTTTTAGATGCCGATGACTGTGGAGCAGCCCGAACAGGAAGGTTGGTGTTGTTGTCCTTTGTTGTTGATGACTGTGGGGCAGCCCGAACAGGAAGGTCGGTGCTGTAGTCACTTGTTGTTGATGACTGTGGGGCAGCTCGAATAGGAAGGTTAGTATTGTCACCTTTAGGCACCTTGCTGCTACACTCTACACAAATCCAGGCGTTTCTTGTACCAGTGCTCATCGACCGGAAAGACTTCAACTGTACGTTTGCACAGTCAAGGTCGTACCATTTTTGGCAGTTGGAACACCTTAGTCGTTCTCTATTTATAATAGGATTCAAGCAGCCGGCACATTCCTTAGACATTTTAAAAAAGTATAACGCTCGGTCGGGAGGAAAGGGCAATTTCCTTCGTCCAAGGTCGGGAACTAAAAAATATTAATTGGTGGTAACGAAACGTAAGTTTCGTGTCAAAGTTTATGTCACTTGTGTAAATTCGCGGGAACACGACAAGTTTGTGATTAATTATTTCACAATTCACAGTTCTCACACACTGTCACTTATTTATTTGTGATTGTCACGTATTGGCCATGTTAGGATTAATTTTTTGGGATCAGAGGTAATGTTTATACACCAAAAACTTGATTATTTATACGGAGCTACTCTGCAAAGTTGTTGTCATGTCAATGTTGCCATGATGAAAAAAAAAGTACATCTCTGGAGTAGTAAGTACCTATCTACTTACCTACATGGGATGGGTACATAACATTTCCACGTAGTTCGGTACTTACTCTGTTCATGTAGGAAACATCGAGCTACTTCGGTATTTTAGGAAACTCCAGCAATTCAGGTCAAAGATCAAGTTACAGTTTAGCGGGTTTAGCATGAAACAATGTAAACTTCCAGTTCAAACTGGATATAACGTAGGTAGGTACCTAAATGACTTTTATTTCTAACTTACTCTTTAGTTACCAATCATATGTCAAAGTAGGCTGCAAGGCTAGCCCCTTCTCGGTAGCACAGCACCGCAGAGTCTATAATAGCCAGTAAATGCTTGAAAAAATTTGTGTGTAGGTACCTAATACATACCTAAATAACTTGTATAGGTTGATTCGTTTTAAGACATTTCTCATACCTACCTGCCAGAGTAGGTCCTCTTCAAAACGAGAATTAGGTAGGTATCATAATCAGGTACAGGTGGTACCTAGGTACTTGTATGAAGTAGGTAGCTAGGTATTAGATGTAGGTACTTTACTCATAACATATCTAACAATCTCTACCCTCAGACGAAGTAGATTTTTTACTTCGTCTGAGTCTCTACCTACCTACGTAGGTAGAGGGATAAGGTAACTCGCTGTGGGTGGTAGTAAGTTTTCCTTAGCTAGTATTCATATTTTTAACCGACTTCAAAAAAGGAGGTTCCCAATTCGACTGTATTTTTTATATTTGTTGATCTCAGAATTTTTGACGAGGTGGTCCGATTTTCATGATTCTTTTTTATATGAAAGCTGGTGCTTCCCATGTGGTCCGGTCCCATTTTGATTTAGTCCAGTTCTGATAGTGGGATCTATGAAAATCCATGAAAAAAACTATAACAATTGAAGTCGGTTTATAGTTTTTTAGAACGAAATTAATATTTTTACTCTGTATGTGATATGTTTTTTTTCTGTTGGGGTCCATAAATAAATAAATAGATACCTGGGTTGGTACCTACTACTTATACTTACTTAACTTGGGTTAGGGTACATCTCGTCCGAATCTAAAACTAGCCCGCGGACCAAACGTCCACTTTGCTTTGAGAAGGGTAGTAACATTTCGTCCGAATCTAAAATCTCTTGGTTTTATTTTAGTTTCGTACCCCAATGCAAAAGTGAAGTGGACATTTCGTCCGAATCTTAAATATCTTATATTAATATGTACGACTATTCTTATTCGTAGACATTCAGCCACAAATGCTGCCAAATTTCCAAAGGTACCTAATTGATAGTGCTCGTTTACTTACTTAACGTAGGGAACTTACACAATCTGTCCATAATGTGCTTCCCAGACATGAGATAAATGGACCCAAAAGAATCGATTAACTTCTTGCCGAAATATCACCACAGCCTAGGTAGCAAAATATCCGGCAATCACTGGCAAGCTCCAATGATGCGACCATTGCAACCTATACCTAAACTATAGGGTATCTATAGGTGTACTAATCTTCTAGGTATCATGTTTGTGTAAAAAGCGTAGGTATAAGTAGGTACCTAAACTACAAAACCGACTCAAAAACTTGATATTTTTTGAATACTGTTGGAAAATATTTAACTACATTATTGGTAATATCGAGGCTAGAAACAATTTGGATTTGAAATCTTTAATTTATCATTTTAATGGACCTCCTTTCGTTATCAAATTCAAATATAAACATTTTTTCGTATTTTTTTAGGATTATTCCCCTACCTTTTTACTAGAATTTTACCTCATTATTAACTCATTTAACCCTTTCTTTATCTATTTCATTGCATTTAGCGTTGTTGAAGTTCGTGTTTTAGTTTTCAGTGTTATGATAACCTTGTTGTTTTCTGTTTTTTTATGAGATTTTGTTAATCTTTCATGTATGAATGTCTTAGTGGACATAACATATCTTGGATACTGAATCGGAGTAGGTCTGTTTAGGTAAACACAACATTTATGAGTTTTTTAACCAAAGCTTCGCCTTTTCAGTGGTTTTAATTAATTTAAGCTGAAGTCTATTCTTCGCTCCCGCCCGTTGTAACCAACCTAGATCTATTTCAAGCTGGAATACTCAATGTTTTGCCTGAAATTTATCCGGGTTCAACCCCAAGTTTTCACTGAACAGCTTTTCTTCGGGCGCGTCAAAGTTTATGACCGAAGCCCGAAGGGGGTTGCCTGATGCTCCGAATAAATGTGCTCTATTAATAATAGGTGTAGGTACCATCGGAGAACTGTCGAAGTCGGGCTTTGCGTGGTTTACCAACATGAGTAATGAATTTAAATGTAGAAGTGTAGCAACACAGAAAACTAGGTCAAACAGATAACGGGATGTTTTTTTAACATAGGCAAGTACGTGGAGTATTTACCTATGCAAATTTTTTCATGTCAATATAGAGGCTGCTTTTCTGCGGCAGTTTGTTCTCGTAGAAACCACTTTATCCGAATATTTGACTTAGGGCCGTTAGGTTAAACCTACGAGGTTCTGTTCTGCTTACGGGTCGCTATCTGTAGGTAGGTAGATTAGCGCTCATTGTAATGGCGACATGAAGAGAAAGCATAGGTACCTATTATAATAAATATCCACTATAGTAATAAATGGTTTAAATTGGTTGCTGAAATAGAACAGATAAAAATGTTGTCTTTCCCTGCTGAAAAATACCTAATTTACTGATTAAAACCAGCCTTTACACAGGTGACAATGTTCTCACAGACAATCCAAAACACGGGCTCCGTGGCCGAGGGCGCTCGGCTGCGGTCGACAGCACACAAACGTTGCCACCACGCACACATCCCTGCCCAACAGAAGCTCAGATCCATGCCATAAGCTCTGCCATAAGTGCCATATTGACACAGTCATTGCTGCTTGGTTAAAGCCTGGAATTTCTGAAGAGAGAAAATCTTGAAATCGTTCATCAATCACACACAACACACCAAGCTAGGGTACTGCGGCAACATTTTGCCCGGTGAAGCAAAATACATGTAAAGTTTTCAAAAAAATCCTTGCTGTCATAGATATTTTTGGTATAGTTGTATTAGTTGAATTCGGTTCGACTTTCGATTTACCTGGTGACTCTGTTGGTCTGAGCCTGGTATAGGTTGGTAGATAACTAAAAGCCCCATAGGGTTAGATGTTCAACTTGGTGAAATAAAACGATCTAAACATCAAAAGCTGGGTGCACAAAGTATACTTACTTACAAACAGCGTGCTCAGACTCGATCAATTGTCGTCTTAGTTAGAGCCAGATTAACTTTTAGAGATCATAGGTATACTTACACAAGGTGTGATACTGTCTAGCGTATATCTCACTTGTTCGGAGTATAGATAGGTAACAGAAGCTCAGCCGACATGCCCCGGGGAATCTAGTTCTCAGCTAACATACTGGCAAGTTACTTTCGACCATTCTACCAATTTTGTTCATCAATTATTTACGACAATCGTTTCCGGATAAACATTTAATATTCTGAATGTTTTCGCTGAGATTTTCACTACACTCTCTGCTGAATGTGTTACGAGTATTACCTACAATCCTACAAAGTGCTACTAAGCAATGAATTGGTAGCATTATTGCTCATAATCGAGTATAACCACGTAAGATATCCAGCTGCATTGGATAATAAAAGGAGATGGAAGTAATATTTACCCACTTACTGGAGTTTGCCGCTTCCGTAGAACGGCTCTGAAAACGAACTTTTCCCCATCCCCTCGTGCTACCTCAACCTGAACCTCGACAGCCTTTATCGGTCCACTGCTGGACGCAAGCCTCCCCCATTAAGCGCCTTAATGACGTCTATCCAATACGGGGTAATGCCCATAATCCCCACGCTGGGCATGCGGGTTGGGGATCGCAGTTTGGTGGTGCGATTTTTCTGCAGGGGGCGCTGCTGCCCGCTCCCCGGTGGATATCCCGTCGCCTCTTACGACACCCACGGGAATAGATGGGGTGGTGCAAATTCTAAGACAGCATCACACAGCTCCTGCTACATATAAAGTTAAAATATTGAAAAAAGTTGCCAAGATATCTATTAGATTCTAGAAAATGTGTCGATCAATTCCCCAATGAGTGCCAGCTGCCTACAGAAGTACTAAACCTCGCCTACTTTATCTTCTGCCAAATACGTTCTCTTGCTTTATATGGAGTCCAGGGAATAGCTGAGATCATACCGTATATTACGTTATTGTATTCTGGTAAAACAATGTGACAAATGGCCAAACGCTGTTGGAAGCGAACATATTTTACAAACTGTGTTGGAGTCTTGGATCGCTTCTGACATCTCTACAAGATATGCAAAATACAAACTCTGCGTGACATACGTTACGAGTAAGACGTGTATAACTTTTATATTATTCAGATTCGTCGGTTTTGTTACATTGTGCTTGTTATCTCGATTAAGAACAGAAACTCGTACTTTCCATTAGTTTTATCTTGAAGACAAATGGGGGTGGTCTTTTTGCTGAAAACTAACGACCTCCAATTATTGAGCGCTTTTAAAAGGATGGCTTCTGGCGTGTTTTGCAAGGATCAGTGGGCACTCGGTTTTAGTAAAATGTTATAAAAATAAAGAATATTTATGGACGCGGCCTTCTTTTTGTTTTATCTTACGGACGACGGTATCGTAGTAGGTACTTTAATTATACGAGTGTGGGTGGGGCTAACGAGTATTTTGAATGTGATGTTTTTTTAACCGACTTCAAAAAAAAGGAGGTTCTCTATTCACCTTTTTTCAAATTTATGTTTGTTACCTCAGATTTTTTGCCTGATGTTCATGATTCTTTTTATATTTGAAAACTTCCCGTCGTGTTGTACCATTTTAATTTGGTCCAGTTCTGACAATGGCATCCATGACCAAAACTATATAATTGAAGTCGGTTAATACTTTTTTAAAACAAAATTAATTATAATTTTTTTGTCATAATTGTTTAAGTATCCGTAACACTAGCTAACGAGAAAGATTAGAGAGAAGAAACTCTCAAGAAGTAGAGAAACGAACTCTAAAGCATTGAATTGCACAAGAATGTAAAGAAAATAAACTTTTAATCCAGCACAAACATTCTAGCAATTTGTGAGTTTTCACTTAGCTATTTTTAAAGTTTAGAGTATGCAAACATAAAAAATCTACTGTAGCGATTTGCTCTCGGTTGCAGAGAGACAATGTTTTATTCAGGAGATAAGACTGGCCTTTGTGTTACTTGGTAGAAGCTCAAATAAATTATTAAGGAGAAGGTAATCACTCTGTTTGCCGGGGAAATACTACGTACAGTGAAAAAATGTCTTCAGCGACTACAAACGTATTGTACTTGCATTATTGATGAGTGTGCACGGAGGTAAAATACCTACAGGATGCGAATTGTTTCGGAGTCGTGCGCTGTAACAGCTACGCGGTTATTACTGCTACCTTCACTACTGTAGCTGGTAGGTTAGGTACGGATCTTGGCTCAGCTCTTAAGAGCGGGACTGTTACAAATTTAACACTTTCCGGCTGGCTTTTAGCTTTAGCGCGATAGACGGGCCCGGCTCCGTTCTGTAGCCATTCATTATTTTGTTACAACGTGTTAGCACTTTTGTTAATTTTACACGACCAACGTTTTACACACTAGTCCGTGAAATATGGCGTTTGTAATGAAATTCCATTCGTGTTTGGAATATAAACCGATTATTTGCTTTGATAACTGTGATTTGCTACGCAATTTTACTACAAAATGGGTAGTAGGTTATACTCGTATTTAAGTTTTGACTGTCAAGATTTTAAAGGTTATAAATAAATAAACAATGCTAGCCCCAAGCTAAGCAGAGCTTGAGTTATAGGTACTGGTATTTTTGACGTCAAAAATAGCCTGAAAACCCGGAGCAAATATTTGCAGATCGCACAAACATTGGTATCAAGGCGGGAATCAAAGCAGCAACCTCCTACGTCACAGGCGGACCTTCGCCCGCCGCGCCCCATAGTTCATCTTATATCGTCGAATACAAAAACAAGGTTCACAAAGAAAACGCAGTTGGCTTTACCCACTTTAAGAAGATTAAAATAGCGTTCACATACGGTTCTTGAGCTTGCCAATGGATTTATGCCGTCTGTGGCAAGGGGCACTCTGCCTCGCTCTAAGCTCGCCCGCCACTCGCGCCATATGCTTTCTTCACTTTGAATGCCACAATCGCATTCGAAAATTTTGCAAGCATTTGAATTTCAAAGAAAAAACAAAAGATGACATTGTTTGGCAATTGGTTTGTACCTAATCGACTAACTTAATAACTTCTTTTATCATTAGTCGTTTAGATTTTCTTCAGAAGGCTAACTTAGTGTAAAAGTTGAAACGAGTAATTTCGTTGTATAAAAAAACTGCAGTGATGACAAACTCATTACATATTTATAAATAAAGGTAATTTGTTTATTTTAAACCGTATAATTATTAGTATACGGCTTATATTAAAAAGATTACTTTGTTACTTTTATCTATGTTCGTGCTATTGCGCGAATCGAATTGAACTTTAACCCCTGTAATAAGTTACTCACTAGCTAAATAACAGCATGAATAATATATTCGCAACAAATTAATTTTCACCTGGAGCCTGGTACTCATAATCCACTTATAATAAAATAGACCATTGATTTGATTCTTGCGTGTGTGAACAAGAAACGAAAAAAATAAATGGAGAAGGGACGAGAAATTTCTAAGAAAGAATTAAGGATAAACACCCTATTCTTGGTTACGTTATCCAACCGAAAAATCTAAAAATGTATTATTGAGATAGCTATCGCAAAAAACAGACGGAAAATATTAGTTTTAGTATCTAGTATCTATCTGATAAAGACACTCAAAAAAAGGGTATACAACGGTTTGTAATAAATAACCCTATTGGCCCCCGAATTTGCTACAAGCTTGCTACGATAGTGAAGTAACATTAGTGCTACGAACTTGCTACGACAGGTCTACGAGATACTGCTACGAGTTTCGTAGCAAGATGGGTCTACGAGGCAATGATCAACTTGTTTACAACTTAGACACTATAGACACATGAGTCAAATTGCTTTTATGAGTCCATGAATAAATTATATAAGGAATAATAATAATTTATACATGAACTATCAACTCGCCCCGGCTTCGGATAGTAGAAAGCAGTTGAATAGATGTTTTTAAAGAGGTATATTCCTAAATAAATTGTTCCTTCAAGGTACAATGTATTCAGGAATTATACCTCTTAATTATACATCTTCTATGTATAAACTGTGTACCTTCTATGGATTCAAAGAGGTATAATTCATACAAATGTACCTCTTTGAATCCCTAAATATTTTGTTCCCAGCAAAGAAGCGGTGAAGGTATAGTCGGTGTGATTTTTCCGATATTTCAACAATCATTGTAATTTTTCGTTCGTGTCCATTGGTGATAACTTTTGCGATGATATGACTCAAAATAATAGAACTATGTAATAAATAATATAGGTACAACTTCTGATATCAATTGGCTACTCGTTTAATTCGCTGGACTCTTCCCTGAATTTGATTGCTCAATGTAAAACTTGGTAATCAAATCTAGTGAGTTGAGAGCCGAGTCTTGAAGAGTGTCCGGGCAGACGTCGCGTCGTGAACTTTATTTAATTTCCTGATTGTGCAAACGAAAGCTGGGGGGAAACGAACCGCACCCACAGCGCCCTGCTATCACAAAACGCTGCTATCTGTAAAATTCACATAAACAGTTTTTAGAGTTTTAAAGATAAACTTATCATTGTTGTTAGGGGTGCTATGAGTAATAAGTCCTCCAAGAGTAAGTTCGCAACTGATTTATTTATTGGATTAAAATTAACATGAAAGTATAATACGGAAGATAGAAGTCACGTTTGATACGTGACACATTCCTCACGTAGATATTAGTAAGTTGTAATAACATAGGAAGTTGATATGACATGCATAGCCTAAATAACGCATTGTACCTTGTACAATTGTTTTTGGGTTCTGTAGTTAATAAGGAGTCCTTATACGAGTAGCTTTACTATATCCATCTGTCTGTCCGCGACTTAGGGAATCATTGGTGTCGATTCTGTTGTTTTAGGATTCCTAACCTAAATTTTAAGATTTATAAATTTTCTATGCTAGGTTGACCTAAAAATTATGGTATTCTCTATACAGGTCCTAAAAATACCTATACATAAATATATTGAGTATTGAGTAATGAGGAACATGAAACTGCCGAAATGTTGGAAAGATCAATACTCAAATCATGGTAAATATCCCGTTGTAAATGACTTTAGAATAAAAGTTCTATCTAACTACCCAGTTTAACATGTTTTGTTATACAGGGTGCTGGGAAGTAGCAGCTGAGTAATGTCGCTTGAACTCGACCCAAACTGCAATTTAATATTAAGGTATCTTTATTTGAATTTCTAGCCTCCAGCGCCGCTCGATAACACATTGGGGCTTTGTAAGATTTTCGACGTGGCTCAGCCAGAAATATGTGCTTAAACTTCCAAGGCGTCGCGTAGTGAACGTGAAAAATAGGCACTTCTTCTGTTTAAAACAAGTTATTTACCACTAAAATCACTTATAGCAGGTTATTTGCCATATTTTATGCTGTGATGAGTTATCAAACAGATCATGGTAAATATCCTGTTTTAAGTATACATATAACCTACTTGTACTATAAATATAAATGAAACGCGACTAAATATGTATAAACTCCTAATCATTGGTTAAGTGTTTTTATCTACGATTGTTTCAAATTTTTTTTCCCTAACTGCTTTCATTTTCTCAGAAGTCATTTTCGTTTGAGTTAAAAAGGCCCTAGCCTTACCACAGGAAATAAATAACGGATGCTGAAAGAAGTTTGATTTTACCTATAAGCTATTTAATAAAAACTAGCGCACATGCTTGTCGGCATTATGCAGAATCTATTCCATACTACTCGTCTAAGAAAAGTTACTTATTACTATACAATACTAGGTTATATAAACCTAATTTAATTTAATTTTTTATTTATAATTATGATATTCAATATTCATGATACCAATACAAAGTTCAATTTAATCACGATACCTACACACGTTTTTACAAGACTCGATCAATCAATAACAAGAAGTCCCTTGGGAAATATTAGATAATATTTCAGTGTGCGTAGGCTTTGAGTGATCTACAAATTGTGATTAATGGCCGAGGCGCCTCGAGGTCCGAGACTCAAACCTCGCAATTATTCGTCATTTAGAATATAATATATCATTGTCACCCATTGTCACCTATTGTTACAGCAGCATCAGTAGATAGAGTCTGTTCAAAAAGAGAAGAGCCGTGTGCAATGGCAGAGCAGTGGTGTCAACGCAACAAGAGTTGTCAATTAGAACATGCGCGCCATCAATTCCAACGACTCTTCTCTTTTCGAACAGACTATAGATACAGTAAAACAAGGTTTTGCTACTTGCTCACCTACTATTGAACGAGTAGTTCAATGTTCATAGCTACTAACCTTATAAATGCGAAAATGATTATGTATCTTGGTCTGGCTGTTACGTCTCACTGCTAAACGGCTGGACAGATCTTGATTAGATGGCTATATTAGAAAGATGGTATCACGATCAAGGATATAGATTTCTTTGATGCTGAATGATGCTTTGTGGATTGTCCAGCATTAAATAAATAAATATTGTTGGACAATTCACACAGCATTATCTAGCCCCAAGCTAAGCAGAGCTTGTGTTATGGGTTCTACCTCTAGATATTAATACTACAATACACTACATACATAGATAGATTTTTTTATTATACATAGATAAAAACCATTATAATTATTTTTATTTCAATTGCTAGGTCTATTTAGATTAGGCCATTATTTTTAATTAATTCAATAGTAGGGACTAGGGACATATTGTCATCAAATTCGGGCAATACAATTGAGCCTTGAATGAACTGAGGGGAAACTTAGTGACGGCTGTTTCCGAACAAATTTATGTGACGTCCGATTAATTTCGTTGTTCTTGCACCAGCTCGAATAGGCTTTGATTGTTGTCCACTTTAATAGTATTTGAATTAATGAACCCGGCGCTTAATCCTCTTAATCCAGAAGAGAAATTGTAAATTCGTACTTGTTGTGATTGCCAAATCGAATAGGGAAGTGCGGTTAGAATGATAACTTAGCATGATGTGTTCAAGCCATTTTGTGATACTTTGATTTTGAAATTGTGCTTTTCTGGTGTTTTGTGTTGTTTCTGCGTGTCATAAACATGTCATTTCTGAATATGTCTAACGCAAATCCTGTTTAAAACAGTTGAATGGGTAGGCAATATAATTAATTAAATAATTCTCTGCAGCGTAGCTTTCCATCTTGGCAGTTGGCTGTACCTACAGCTCAGCTTACAACCTAGCTTGCAGCTTAAAAGTTCTACATCAACGCTTTAGTAGTGTAGATTATAGTGTGATATAGAATACACAGATGATTCCTCGTTTTACGTATTACGTACTCGAGCGGTGTCGGACACAGCAATTGGCAGTGAGTGAGAGGCGCCAAACGGAATAATTAATCTGTCATGAGGTGTCGGTGCTTGGAGTCCACAGCTCGCTCGGACGCAAACACTCAGCGCCGACACGCTCGAATAAAATAAAATAGGTCCGAAATAAGTACAGAACTCACTGGCGAAACTATTCGTAGAACTGTAAAATAATGACTAAAGTTCGCTATATTGATTCGGTCGGTCGGTGTGTGCTTGGTTTCAGGCGGTGGAATACTGTGGATGTAATGCTTTCAACATGAATTGAATTACATTTAGTGTAAATAGTGGTGTGCTGTTCTCAGAATTTTGAATATAGAAGGAGGATTTTTCGGATGGGGAAGTAAAGGATAACAATTACACTAGCCGTTGTAGCTACAGGAAAATGGTCTTAGGTAAGTATTTATTAATTTTCAATAAATTTTCTTCCTCCTGGCTGTTTACAAGTTATTTTATGAAATATCAAGGGTTTTATAAAGCGTCTAAAAACTATGAACCTTACTTGGGGTTCAATTTCAATGACATATTTATTTGCAAATTATTTCTTGATTGACCCGAGAGTAGGTGAGGGCAGCGCATCAGCATTGCCAAACAACGGGGCAATGCAACCAGCGCGTCTTCAGAACGGTTCCGACTGGTATTTTTATGGATCAGCTGAGCCACCTGAAGATTATTTGCAATAGTCTGCAGTTCGCTTTTTTTTTTTTTTTTATTTTACTCCACACAACAAAAGGCTTTGTCGCAGAGCGACCACATCGCCTAATTAAGCAGTTAGCTTAATTGTATATACTAGTTCAAATTTGTTTCTATTATTTGATTGTAATTTTTCCTTACCCATAAAGATTATGATTATTTATAGGTACACTTACGCAATAAGTCAATAAGGACTGAAACATTCTTATATATCTATGCTAACAGTAGGAAGTAGTTACAAAATTAGATGGTTTCATACATTGTCAATTTTTAACCGACTTTAAAAAAAGGAGGAGGTTCTTAATTCGACTGTATTTTTTTAATGTTTGTTACCTCAGAACTTTTGACTGGGTGGTCTGATTTTCATGATTCTTTTTTTATATGAAAGATGGTGCTTCCTGTGTGGTCCCATTATAATTTGGTTCAGTTCTGACAATGGGATCTATGAAAATCCATGAAAAAACTATAATAATTGAAGTCTTTTTTATAGTTATTAACCGACTTCAAAAAAAGGAGGAGGTTCTCAATTCGACTGTATTTTTTTATTTTGGTATGTTTGTTACCTCAGAACTTTTGACTGGATGGTCCGATTTTCATGATTCTTTTTTATATGAAAGCTGGTCCTTTCTGTGTTCTTGTGGTCCCATTTTAATTTGGTTCAGATAATGGGATCGATGAAAATCCATGAAAATACTATAAAAACTGAAGTCGGTTTATAGTTTTTTAAAACAAAATTAATTATCTATGCTTAGATAGATCGTAAAAAGAAAGCTTTAGAAGGATCCTTCCGAATTCGATATAGTGTAACTTTGTATCAGTTAAACTTAGCGGATTTTATTTGGTATTTGGGAGTTGAAAGCAAAGTTTCGGGAATAGATCTCTTCCATTTTAGTGAACAACGTTCAATGGCTTTATAACAAACCAAGTGAGCCAAACCAAACCAAACCAGAGTGGTTGGGCTTTATCCACAAGCTAGCTAGGTATATTGTTTAATCGATTACAAATATACCTAGCTCGCTTGATTTTTTTCAGTCGTTGTTTTGCCACGATCGCATTTTCAATGTAAATAATTTCGTAACTTAAGAGAAATCGGCAGTTGCGGTTTTCTTAACATTCGTAACTGTGTCGTAGCTGTGTGTGTTAGAATTTGCACAGCCCCAATTCTTCCCGCGGGTATCGTAGGAGGCGACTAAGGGATATCCTTCGGGGGCGGCACCTGCAGAACAAATCGTCCACCAAACTGGGATCCCCAACCCGCATGCAATAGCATGTGTGCCCGTGGGGATTATGAGCAATACTCCTCATGTGTTAAACGCAAATAAGGCGTTTATCAGGGGGAGGCCTGCGTTCAGCTGTGGACCGATACATGCTGGTTAGGTTGAGGTAACATTCGTTAGGGGACGGTGGTCTAACGGCTGGCGGCATCCGGCTAATACGTAATTTTTTTTTTTAATTGTGACAGTGGTCGATATTTCATGTTCTCTTTACATTATTGTGATCTGCTCGCAGCGTCTCAAGCAGTTTCTAGATAAGAACTATTCTATATTTTTTAAGTCGGATTTTGACGCTAAACCTCTTGATCCGTTCCGTACTACTTAAAAACTCTAAAACTAAGATTTTAAGATTTTTAAGTAGACGTAGCACACATGTTCACATAAATCTTCAGTCACTAACTTTCGCGTAGGATAGGATTAAGGTGGATACTTATGTTGAATATTATTTTAAGTACTGTAGGATAGTTCTACTCTGTTTTTAAAGTGTTTTCATTGTAAACAAGGTGCTACAACTCTGTTCTACCATGTAGCCTTTTTGTTAGTGACGCCAAGTCTCTCTTTGTGCCCGCGTGCAACCCCCTACTCTGGAAATCAATTATTTATAAGCCAACATTTAAGTTTCGCACGAGAACGGTGTGGGTAGCCAACTTGATTGCGTAGGAAATTACAGAGTTCATTTTGATATTATAATGTTTTCTTTTAACATCGTGCTTGTTATCGTTTTAAAGCAAATATCCGAACATTTTGGTCGACGAATTAAGAATCTAATGATTTAATTCCAACCAACGGGTGATGGGCAGAGATTATCTTTACCTTCTAATAACTCATTTAAAATTTGGAAAGAACTCACTGCTACTAAAGAACATCCTCTAACTAAGGTACCTAAACCTATCTTAATTAAAGCAACAAAAAAAAACCAAATAATAATAATGAAAAAAATGATTTATTTGCCAATTTACTTAAAATAGGTACATATTACTGGCAGCAATCGCACTAGGCAAGCCTGTGTCGCGGGAAGCCTGTTTACAAAAGTAGCTTTGTCGGTGGCGATTAAATGTAACTTATACAGGACAAACAAACAAAAAAAAATACTTACATTAAAATAAAACTAATCAATTAAGTGGAGTGAATCTACACATCGGAATACTAAGTCTGCAACACCTTGAGATCATGGGTTATCATGTGTTGACATGAAGTTAGAGTGACAAAAACGCTGCGAAGTTGTTACGCTGACAGAGGCAACAGTATAGGTAAAATTGCATGGATTAAGAAATGTTTGAAAGGCAAGTGAAAACTTTGCTTTCGCGAAGTACGAGCTAATCCTGAAGCGGGCGATAAGTTGGGACACTCGAGCCATGCGGAACTTTTTAATAGCTCGGACGAGCTTTACGCACACATTTGAAGATAACTTAAGCTTCTAAAACCCCACGGATTCGTTTATCAAAGTGTTTTTATAAAAAAACAAATGATGTAGTTATAAGTAAAAGTGCAATGCGTTTATTTTGCAACCTATACACATCATTATGACATAAAAAATACATAGATACACAAGATATCTGTTACAAAAATAACCAACACTCAGCAAATGCTATGGCCCGATATGAGCACGATGTATCATGCCAGAGCGCTGCTGGTCTTCCGTGGAAGCCATAATGAAACGTGGAACACAAATCACACAAATAAAACCGACAAATAAAAACACACGAACAAATTAAAATAAACACAATAAGTTATCTATAGAATCATAAAAAAACTTTGTTGTAGTGTAGGCACCATTTATGTTTCAGTTCATTTAACATGATATTTAGTATCTAATACCAAAGTGTGGGCGTTGGTATTTCCCCTGATATAAGTCGACATTTTCAGTCCACTCCCAAGAACTAATTATACATTCACGTAGGTGTATAGGTAAATAACGGCAAGGTTACTTACATCTAAGTGGATGTTCCTGCGAAACTCGTTTACTTCGGATGACTAACTACCTCGCAATAAATCTCTAATTTAAATCTCTTTGAGCCCGTGTCGTCGGTCTTTCGTAAGTACTTACATATACGGGTAATATAGTGAGCCAAACAATGGTTCTCATGCAAAATGCAAACGTGAGCCACCGCTCGCTCCGGGCCGAATAGCCAGCGAGCGAGCCGTACTACCTGCCGCTCTACTAAACAAACGCACTACATTCCACTTTTACCTATTGAATTTTAATGAGCCCAAAGAAATTCCACTCACATCGTACTTCGCGGAGTTTTACTACTTATTTCCTGAGGATATTAGTAAACGGCAATCAGGAGATCCGCACGAGCAAAAAACGAGTGTTGCTAATGGGTAGCGCGAAGAGAAATGTTCTATTACCTACTTCCCGCGTGAATACAAAAGGGGAATGTCAATTTTGCGTGCGGGCGGAGATAATACAGTCCGTGTAATGATAAAAGCTCAGGGATGAGGGAAGCAGACGTCGCCGGCGGCGGAGGCCTGGGCGGTGCGTGCCGGAGTCCTCTTACAAAGATTTGTTCCACAAAATTGGTAGCGTGGGTGGAATTCTGGGCAAAACGTTTTAAGCCTATTTTAATGAAATCTGTTGAGGGAAATTCGTATGTTTTTCTGACATCCGTTTCGTTGTCGCTGCAAATGTTATCAGTCGTTTGATTACTCTAAAGCAAAGATTTATATCGTTAGATAGTCCCTTTCCGTAGTGAGACTGCGCCGTGTTTGTTGCCAAACGAAGTTTGTGAGCTCACAAACATGTCTGTCATTTGGAATCAGTGAATTGTGTGTTTTTGAGGTGTGCTTATTCACAAAAGTTCGTGCTATGTGATTGCACAATGTGATTGAACAATAAAAAGCAATAACAGTTACTTATGTAGGTTTAATGACAAAAACACGAATTTAATCTACTCATAGGGTCGTATTATGAAAACTTGCTCAGTCATAGAGCTATGCTTGAGTGACGTTTATGCCATAGAAAAACGTTGCTCAAGCATACATCAATGACTGAGCAAGCTTTCATAATACAGGCCTTAGTGTGCGTGCGTCGACATTTTGTCAACGCACATGCCACAGTTTTAAGGGCGTATCTAACGATTTAAATCTTTGCTCTAAAGCCATAAAGTGGTGTTGCTATAGAAGTTTTAAATTTGTGGGTGCCATAAACATGTGTTGGTTTACTTCTGGAATGATGTAACAAATCAGCGTTTATCTTAAAACCTGTGCTCTAGAGGCAGTATTTCAGGCCGTAAACATGAGCTGACACAAGCTAGTGGGAAAAGTTGCACAGCTGATGCAGCTGTCATAAACTTGTGATGCCGGGGCCGGCTCCGACGCGGCGGTCATGCTCAGCGTTCATACATTATGCATGTATCAACGAAGCGTTACCTTCGCAGTTATACAGGCACCCTACAAGTAATTTTTCACACCGTTTTGCGATACATTTTCTATGACTCACGTTGCTCGTTGACTCTGTCTGTTGACCTATAACACAGTAATTCCTAGAGACACCCCACGTACGTGTAATAAACGTGGTAGGTAAAGTTTGCGTAGGTACAAACACATTGTATTTTGTCATTGTGGGAGCCAGACGTGAACTTACTCAATAACTAGGGACGTGACTGGGCTTTGCTACTTAGGAAGCGAGAGAGAAAAGGCAATCGACTTTTATAGTCACTGACGTCCACGCTATAAACCGAATCACTGTTTTTTCGCGTTCGACAGGCGACACTAACCTTTTTTATTTACCTATCATCGATAATTTACCTATGGCATATCATAAGTTATTTTTTTTGGACCAATACGAATTGTTCGATTCCATGAGGCCTTATTATAACCTAGTACTCAAATATTCACTTTGTTTATATAATAATGGCGAATCATTAGGTATCTTCAGTCATGCAATTACGGAATATGACCACAAAACCAATTACGCAGGTAGCCAGCCACATACAGATTCTGCTGCGTTCTGTTTACCTAAAGTAAATAATGTTGGTAAAGATTTAATTAGATACGGCATCCACAATAGGTATCTACATCCAGGTAGTCATACTAGAGTGATTTGGAGAATGTCCAGATAAAAAAAGGATTCAACTTACGAACCTAAGTACTAGTAGGTAGGTACCTACTTCTTGAATGAATGACTTTTCGTATTGGTCAGAATTCAATTGAAGACCTAAGCGATGTCTAAGTGACTGTCTTGGTGACTCATCCGTTTGTTCTTACGCTAATTAATTAATTTATGTCGAGACCCTAGGTCCCATTGATTTATTAAAAAGGGAAGATAGGTTACGTTCTCCCAGCGCTTACTTAAAAATTGGCATGTGTTACAACTACACGAAAACATACGCTCACAGTTATATTTCCAGTCCTGTGCAATACAAAGAAGAACAAAGACTGAAAGACGTATCTAAGACCGAAGTGAGACCGAGACAACAATATTTCACGTGAATCACGACCGCCCGTGCCGCCGGTCAGACGGTGACTGATGTGGGAGCACACAATTTTACACAATTTGAGGTTGCCACTTTCGAGAAACCAGTCATCTTTCCTTTTTAATAAATCAATGCTAGGTCCGTGGGTTTTAAAAAATATCTGAGCGTCTGTTTGAAGAGACGCGTGACTCGAGAGTATCTGGCGCAGCACATCAGCATTGCCATACAGGAGGACAATGCGGGCAGCGTCTTGGGGACACTGCCGGCGGGTATAAATGTGGATTAGTTCAGCTTCCTGTGGATTGTTTGCAACAGTCTGCAGTAATTTGTGTCTGTTATTTGTTACCTTAGTAAATATGATCAAATGGCTGAACCGGCGAAGTGAGCATGAGTTTGCGTTAACATTTCTTGCTAACTGATTACATGCGCAAACACAACATAGCAAAATGAACCGCCTCTACTGAGGTTGAATAAATTTTCCGCGCAAAACCACAAATATTTTTATCCTTTAGGTAGAGCAATTTGGAGCGGAATGTCAAGCTGGCAATAATCACTTGGTGGCGAATAAGCCGCAAATAAAGTAAATCCCGCAATCTCAGGCGACCCGCACCTCGTCCCTCGTTTGCATGCGTCACTACGACTTAGCTGTTACAACAATGAAATTGCTAATTTTTTGAATGTTTGTTTGGACAATGACAATGTATAGGGAAATAATGTGGCGTGTTTTAAAAACATTAAATCCGAATTCAAATAGGCTATTTGAGTACCTACATTGAAAATATACTACGAATAAGGTTTTTTTAAATTTTTCATTACTCATACTCTGAAAGTTCAAAAGTTGCCTGCGCAGCGGGATGAAAGCTATACTTTTCGTCGACGAAAAGTAATGACAAGTACAAAACAAATGACAGCTGTCACCTCACTTTTCTATTGAACCATGCATTCTACCTTTCTATACAGTCACTCAACTTCAGCTTCTTAAGATGGCTTTTGCGTCTGGTTTGACGCAATTCATACAGCCATTCAATTACAGCATGATGTAAAATTTAAATAAATAAAAGGTAAAATACTTTCCACTATCTCTTTAAAATGATTTCGGCAAAATATTTACCATTTTTGAAATGATAAAAACGAATGGTAGAATAGATCTCGGTATTCTTCCATGCTTATTGTACTATGGTAGAATAGCGCGAGCTACTATGGCTATTATGCCATCTATAAAGAAGATTGTTTATGTTTATGCCTATTAAAAAGAAAGCGGAAAAACGGCAATCCTATCTTCATATGATTTTTCGAGTTTGGGTTTTGATTTTTCGTTGTTTTGTTACAATGAGTTCAGACAGTGATATGGACATAAATTTAAAGCCCGATTTTATAAAAGAAGATGCTTAAGCAGTAGAGGAAAACCTTTTACCATCTGTATCAAAATGAAGGTATCAAGAAGGTACTATGGTAAATGGCGCTTTGAGTAAATAGTGAAATCGTTAAAAGAAAACGTTTTGTTATTATATTTTAACGAATTCTCAAAGACTTACAGACCTTTTTTTCAATATCATGGAGCGTATATTCTATGTTAAAGACAACATTAATACTGGTACTGAACACAATGTACATAAAGTATAAAGGATTTCGAGAGACTAACATCGTTTCTCAAATGGCAAAATGATGTATTTAACAAAAAAAAACAAAGTTTTCACTTCTCAAGAGGTAGTTGGAAAAATCCTTTCACTATAACTAATAATTTCTCTAATTTTACCATAGACTTTAAATAAATATCTTATCGAAGTTGTTGATTTATGTATTTTTTCTTTAGCTCATTCATCTTTTTATTTTTACTTTCCTTGTATAACGAATATGCTAATAATATCAAAATTCAAATCAAAATTATCGGGACGTGTGCCGATACACGTCCCGATAATTTTGATATTTTCGCTTTGTTGTTGTTTTGTTTTTTAATATTACATCACGTCACGAGGTCAGGTGCACAGATATTGTGACCGGGTTGTACTTGTTTTTCTGTTATTTACTTACCTTCCAGCCAGGGACTTTTGTACCGCCAAATAAGTGCACCCTAAAATGTATAACGTCATCCCTTTAATTATAACGATACCTTCTCGTTTGCTGTGCCAGAAAAATTACGGTGAAGGGTATCGGTACAGAAATTATATTATAACGGTACATAAATTTGACCTTGGCCGTGGCTTACATTTTTAAAGTTGCGTCGACTTCCGTTTGTTTGTTTGTCACATCGGTCGGCGGTCATAATCAGTCCGATCCGACACAGCCGAGATCGATCATTGAGCGTACGTAACTACCTACGTAGCGAGAGGAAATGGGTAAGTAACTGTGAACTTTTATTAACTAGGAATATTTTACTAAAGTGTCCTTTCTTTTGAGAAACATGTATGTATTTTCTAGATTTTCTTTTAAATTTGGGGAATATGGGATATAATTAAGGGATTCTAGGATTACATTTGGGGATTATGGGATTCAATTAAGGAATTCTTGGTTTAAATTGGGAGAATATGGGATTTAATTGGGGATTATGGGATTAAATTTGGGAATTGTGGGATTAAATTTGGGGATTATGGGATTAAATTAAGGGTTAAATTTGGAGATTATGGGATTAAATTATGCGATTCTGGGATTTATATTGGGGATTATGGGATTAAATTAAGGAATTCTGGGATTGAATTTGGGGATTATGAGATTAAATTAAGGGATTCTGGGATTAAATTTGGGGATTATGGGATTAAATTAAGGGATTCTGGGATTAAATTTGGGGATTATGGGATTTAATTAGGGGATTATTAAATTAATAATGGGAATAAGTTTGGGGATTATGGGATTACATTTAAGGAATATGGGATGAATTATGGGATTGAATTAGGGGATTATGAGATTAAATTTGGGGATTATAGGATTAATTGAGGGATTCAATTACAGGATGATGGGATTTATTATGGGATTGAATGAGCGGATTATGAGATTAATTATGGGATTACATTTAAGGATTATGGGATTTATTAGGGAATTATGAGATTGAATTTGGGGTTTAATTTAAGGATTATGGGATTACATTTAAGGATTATGGATAAAATTAAGGGATTATGGGATAAAATTTGGGGCTTATGGGATAAAATTTGAAAGAAACCCCTGCTAGATCCGCCCCTGATTCCCACGACCTTTCTCGTTTTGAAAAAACTAACGTCACAGTTTTGTATTTGATGGTTAGACGCGCTTTCTCACTCATAGCGCGCCCCACCGACGCGAAACAACAACAAATCATGCCGCAGCCATTTACCAAAATTCAGTTTCAGCGTACGAGTTTTACTAAACGGTCTTTTACTAAGCAGGACGACTCATTGTTGGCCTTATCATAGGAGAAAAAGCTGTGTTCGGCGTTTTTTCTTCTCCCCATGACACAAATTCATACAATATACTTTTTTATTTAGATTGTAGGTAATTAGTCGACACGTGTGTCGTTCCGCGCAGCGCAAGCTCGAAAGACAGATAATTAATTTTTTTTTTAAAAACTATAATTGACTTCCATTTTTATAGTTTTTTCGTGAATTTTCATAGATCCCACTGTCAAAACTGATCCAAATGGGACCACACAGAAAGCACCAGCTTTCATATAAAAAAAGAATCATGAAAATCGGACCACCCAGTCAAAAGTTCTTAAGTAACAAACATAAAAAAATACAGTCGAATTGAGAACCTCCTTTTTTTGAAGTCGGTTAAAAAAGCCACAAGCGCGAGTTTTCGGTGCTTGCACTCCCACACGCACCGTGCTCACTGGATTTCTGTACCGAAATAGAATAACTATTAAATAAGTGTAGAAAGCTTTCGGTTAAATTAACCTGTACTGAAATTCATTTGCGCTGATTAACCGTTTTAACTGTACCGAAATGAGTCTTCCAGCGTTGATGTAAAAACCGACACAGGTAGGTAGATCCGATACCCGCCCTCAGTTCCCGTGATTGTTCCAAAGCTTGATTGCCCCTCGATCGGTATCACGTCAGTGAAATTTAATTACACGCTTGCCAATAATTGTTTGTACCGCTACGAGCAAGGTAGATCCGATACCCGCCCTCAGTTCCCGTGATTGTTCCAAAGCTTGATTGCCCCTCGATCGGTATCACGTCAGTGAAATTTAATTACACGCTTGCCAATAATTGTTTGTACCGCTACGAGCAAAGTCCGGTCCAAGCTGAAATTCCTAATAATACTACAGCGAAGTTCACTGAGAAATTAATTAGACGTCTATACAAAAGTTTTTCCATTAGGGACCGCCGTGAACGACAAAGTAGACTATTCAAAACTAACTGTCATTTTGAGCTAAAACTCTTTAAAACTTATTAAGGAAAGCTTTTCTTTGGCTCTTTGAGTTTATTGAGGGAGCAAATGGCTTACCTCAAACCCGCTTAAATTTAACCACGAAAAATACGAAATAATTAACAGTAAAAATGAATGAACAACAGACATTACACAAACTACAGGTTGCAGCGATTGTAACAATAGCATACTCAAATATTATTTTCAGTATCAGGCACATGTTTTTAATTTTTCATCTTAAACAAATGTGCCAATTTCAGTAGTTGTTACAAGTTTCGTGAAATATTAGTTGGCGAAACTATATTTATTGTTCACGTGACTGGAATATCAGAGTTACTCAACTTACTTCTTTGTTCGCATGTGTAAGGGCTCATATACACGGACTGCAAAGCAAATAAATAAATAATGTTGGACAATTCACACAGCATTATTTAGCCCCAAGCTAAGCAGAGCTTGTGTTATGTGTACTAGATAACTGATATACATCATAATACATACACTGCATACATAGATAGATATTTTTTTATTATACATAGAAAACACCCAGAAGGCCCTGAGCAAATATCTGCAGATCGTACACACATTTGTCCCGAGGCGGGAATCGAACCCGCAACCTCCTGCGTCGCAGGCGGACCTTCGCTCACCGCGTCACAAATTTCGTCGATGAACTCATCGACTGCGGTCGACGACTGCTGTCGCCTAGCGTCAAGTCAACTGCAGTCTACGGCAGTCGCCGACTTCAGTTGACGCTACCTTTGCCATGGGTGCAATTGTATTGCAGGCGGCAATTTGCCGTCCGTGATTTGCCGTTTGAGACGTGCAGTCCGTGTATAGAGCCCTAAACGTTAAATCAACTGTTTTATTATAAACTTGGATTACCACGATTATTCGCGGAGGTTCTGTCGAGAACAAGAACTGCCGAGGTATTATAGTAAAGGGCGCCGCCAGGTCATTGCCTTTTTATGAGCACGTTTGTGCTTGAGTTGATGGTTGGATGTTTCTATTAGCTGTCTACAGGTGAAGCTTTTGTGAAAAACCGGTCGCTTGTGGTCTTTTCGGGCTTTTCTTTTGGGATGCATATTTAATTTGTTTATTAAAAAGGTCATCCTACGTGCTAATCACGTAGCTAAGGGCTAATGACCTATACAGGTACATAGAGATACATTGCAGAATCTTAAGACAAGATGTGGGTAGGTATATGTATATTAGCCCCTAAGTGATTGATTGGAAACACCGTTGTTTTTACATTATTTATGCGACAGGTAAATTAATTTACTAATGATCATTTCATTAGTAAATGAAATGAAATGAAATTTATTTATTTCTCGGCCACAACTAAGCCAAAATATAAAAATAAAACCACTTAGAGCTAAAGCATGAAACAAAGGTGAAATTACAATAACTTAAATATGACTTATTTTGTTATGCTAAGGCTTGTGTAAGCAATCTCTATAGATATCTCATGTAATGTAGTTTTCAAATGGGTAAGATTTTCCCTTGTGTAAAGTTCTGTAACAAAGTTTAAAAAAAAACTACAGAAGGCAGAGCTGCACAACCTACACAACTCAACTGCTCAACCTCAACAGCCTGTATTAGTCCACTGCTGGACGCAGGCCTCCCCCTGATAAGCGCCTTATTGGCATTTATCTCGTGAAGTGTAAAGCCCATAATCCCCACGCTGGGCATGCGGTTTAGAGATTGCAGTTTGGTGGTATTGCAGTTCTGCAGGAGACGCTGCTGCCCGCTCCCTGTGGATATCACTTAGTCGCCTCTTACGACACCCACGGGAAGAGTTGAGGTGGTACAAATTCTAAGCTAGCACCACACAGCGGCACAACCATGGTCCATTATTTTTTATTATTAACACCGTGCTTGTGTTCAAAAATAATGTCAATCACATCACTCATCCTCTAGCTTACTAACTATGTAGAGTACCCATTTAAGTGGGTACCTATCTAAAGTGATAAATGTTCAATAAATTCCTGCAAACTCCTATGAGATAAGCCTGCCATTAGGCTGGCCATCGAAACGCATCGAATTCATCGATTACTAACGATGTTGATTCTCTATTAGCGATGAGCTGAAATGCACTATAATTGGCAAACTGATTACATTTCGTGTTTCTAGTTAATTTATTCATACCTATGTAACAATAGTTACACAGCCGTGTCGATCGAGAGGTAAGAATCGACCCCTGCAACTCAACCCGTGGAAGACTTACCTGAGGAAGGACACCAGCTTCCTGCCGTGTATATAAACAACATAATATACCTCAACTGCGATTACTAATTCAACAGCCTACCATGGTGATTATGGCAATACTCCCCTGTTTGGTGGGGGGAGGCACTTTCAGTAGTGGGCGTATAAGTGCTACTAGCTGCGCCCCACGGCTTCGCACGCGTTGTTCTTATGGAAACATGAAAAGGTGATTCTTATCCCACAAGGACAGATTTATGGGATAAAAAGTAGCCTTTGTTTTATTCCAAGATTAGAATTACCTGTATGCAAAATTTCAGCTAGATCCGTCCAGTAGTTTTGGCGTGAAGAAATAACAAACATACATCCATCCATCCATACATCCATACAAACTTTCGCCTTTATAATATTAGTGTGATAGTGTGATGATGAACACTATGATGTTTCTTACTTCAGCAGTATCAGACTAATATTTATATTTGGAATTTGCAAAACTAATAAACGGTCTTGCATCGATGCAGGTATAGATTGGGTATAAAATATAAAGTATAGTCGTTTTACCCGTTGTTTTTACCCCATAAATCAGTCCATGGGATAGAAATATAGGTCGTTTCGTTTCCATAGAAACGACGGAACCGCGAATAGCAAAGCATCTATCTATTATCTTTCTTAAACAAATTCTCCTCCCCTATAAAAAAGTGAAGAGGACATTTGACATCGAATCTCTTCGCGGACGAGTTTTGGACGAAATGTACCCTAAATCGTATATCATCCGGCTTTCAGGTGTGCGCCAACATAAGCTTTATCATAAAATAATGATTGAGAAATCATGATAAAATCGCATTCAATCTTGAAGTATTTGAGGGAGGTGACGCACACTGATTGATTGCTCACTCGAGCGTACATTCACTGAATGTCCCTCAATATTCATTCGATAGAGTGCTGTTTTTACGAATATATGTATGATAAAATATAAAATAGGGTTTCTTCTACTAAAATGAGAAACGTTGATGTTTTTACCTATAGCTTTTAGACCAGGTCTGTAGAAGACTTTGAAAATGGTAAAAAGTGAAACAAATAAAAGTAGGATGAAACCCATTAGAAAAAGAAGAGAATGTAACAAAATGAAACAAAAAATAATTTACGGGCGATCTGAGGTCATTCTGTGGATAGGGGTGAGTTTTTAAGGGTAAATAATTGAGTTTGTTTTAAAATACTATAATTTTTTAAAAAAAAATTATAGTATTTTTTTATAGTAACTGTTGACTGGCTGAATCGATTTTGATTCTTTTTTATTTGAAAGCTGGTGCTTCCCGTGTGGTCCCATTACAGTCTAGTCCAGTTCTTACAATGGCATCCATGAGAAAACCACATTAAAAGTTGTGTTTTTTTTTAAACCCAATTATAGTCATAATAACTGCGGTTGGCAGTTGGATTGGTGATCGTAGTATGCGATGTTCAAAATATACAGTAGGATGCTATAGCCTTTCTAGGTAGGCTCTCTTAACCAAATCGTTGTAAGATCACGGGCTGAACTAAGATTCTTATTATCTATACCATTTACCTTTTAAAAAATATGTACCATTTACGAATAAACTCTACCGACCACTCAATCATTTTTCGGGAATATTCGTAGTATGTTGACGTCCAAACCTAAACAAACTTCATCGGCAATGCTTTCTGCTCAGTTTTATTCTCCACAGAGAATAGGTACAGTGAAATGGATTCGGAGTGTGGAATTTTAGAAATGCAATGGTAGAATTTCGCTCGCCTTTGTCGGATAAATATTATATAGGCTTGACGTCGGACAGGGTTGGGAATCGGTAATGAAGTTCGTACATTGTACACACCATAAATTCGTTCCCGTTTTCTCTACGAGTTCAAACACCCTTTTTGTGCATGCCTAAAATTATATTGTTTAGGAAAATGTATAATCCGTCCTAAAACCGCGTAAGTCTATTCTGGACGTATGTTTTATTGATAATGGCACTAGCTTTTGGGCAGCAATTTTGTGGTTTAACGAATACACAATTGGAACGACGGGTTTGCCGCGAACCCTAATAGGTACTCGGTTTTACGTTTGCAACCCTAGGTATTTTTATAAGCAAAAATGTTGTAAAACCAAACAAATATTGGAAATGGAAAAGCTATTTGTCGTAACTGGTTTCGACCGCCTTCATACATAATTTCATTTGTTTCTTGTCCGTTTACTAAAACTGCTCTCTTTTCTGTAGTACGATGGAGAACACTAATGTTTTATTTTATTGAGTAAGTATTAAAAATACGGATTTTCTTCTCCACGTTTTTCTATATATGTATATATATATATAGTTGTTTGTACCTATAGTTGTTTAGAAATGTTTATTATATTTTAGGATACGTACGTATTTGTGTACGACAAATACGTACGTATCCTAAAATATAATAGCACAGCGCTAAACATCTCGCAAGACGATAATTGCTTCAACCCAGTTTGTTAGTTTGTACTTCTCAAGCGCTAAAAACATAAAGTGTTCTAAAGAGAGGTCTATAAGTATTTAAAAGCAGGAAGAGGCGTTCACTGAAACTGCAGCACTCTTGTCCGCACTCATAAGCTGTTTACACCAGCTTGCCTTTTATAACTAGTGTTAGTTTTTTATAACAACCTATGCTTCTGTGTTTTGGAAAATACAAACTTTTTAGAATATTTCCTAAAATATTTTAGGGAAATAAGCCAACTGTATTTTGTGGCTTATTTTCCTGTACCAGCTGCATTTTATGAAAACAAATGAAGAACACATCTGCCTGTGGTCTGTATCTAGGTAAACTTATTTGAAATCTTGCTTTTGTATTAGGTAAGGCACGTTCCTAGGGTTATCTGCGAGATGAAGTTATACTTACCTACCATATTACTAGGTTGACTATCTGTTTGTTACCGGCTCCTCATTTAATTATAACTTATATTTTTTACTCAAAGACAGTAGTTATTTGTTTAACAAGAGAGCAATGATTCGAATCTCTTTTTTTCAACCTGTGCGATAACGATTTTACCTGACATTATGTAAGCATTCATCGATTTTGATCACTGTTTTTGAGCAACAAAGTTACCGTTGCGTTGATGGTAGAGTGGTGAAAAGTAAGTTTACATGTATCGCGTTGATTTCCCGTTGAACGCTCTCTATTACTTAATGTTGTCACGTATTGCTCTCTCCATCTCGCATCCCAAGTGGCTCAGTGGGCCAATTGATTTGTCTCACGGAGGCTCCTTCAGGCAGTGTTTGAAGACCCTCCGTGTGCACAATCTAGCCAGTTGCACCATCTCTGTAAGACCTGTATTACTTGGGTTGTCTCACAGCTTTATGCGTAATTTACCAAGATAATTATAAAGGATATGTTTGTGATAAGACTGTACAATAACTTTGTAAGCCTGTTGTTTATTTAGACGAGATACCATTTGGCTGTGATTCGTTATTTATTACATATTTAATCGTTTATTGCTGACCGCACAAAATCCACGATGGAAAAATAGGTGACAAATTTACCTACCTATAAATAAAGATTTTATTCGTCGGTGACATTTTTAACAAGCTAAGCTTAGTGAAAGTGTGATACCCCTTAAAATTGGAGAAAAACACTGTCTGTCAATCTGTTAATCAAGAAAATATGAGCAGTTTTATCGCAATATTTACAATCTTTATATAATTTGACTATTTATGGAAAGAACTGATGCAAATTTTCAGTAAGATAATCTATTAATTTGACTCATAACTCGTTAAATTAAAGTAGGTTCTCAATTTTACCCCATCAAGAAAAATCAATTTGTTTGGAGCGATCGAGCCCACATCTTACTTGAGCTTAGGGGTTCTTTCCACTCCAACACGGTTCATTGGTAAGTTAAGTAATGAAGGGTTCCGGTATAAAGCAGTAGGTAAGTTATTCAGGGGAGTATCTAAGCACGTGTTTCCATCGCTCGCTCGCTCCGGGCGGATATAGAGATATGGACCATCGCGTTTATAGCCTATCAGGAGATCAACCTTTGTAACCGATCATACGAGTGTTTATCTGGCCGTATTTCACTTCTTTCGATGGTAGGTACAATCATGAACGCGCTTTATAACATAAAACCTGTTTTCTAAAGGTTTGAGACTATGAATTTCCTTTCCCTAGGATCCACAGCCCACTTCCTCATTTCTCGTCATCTTAACTTGAATATAAAATAGGAACAATACAAAACAAAACAGGATCAAACCTATAAGGTCGTATTTGATTTTCTTTTGTTTAGTCACACAATCTCATCTTCAAAATCGATTATAAGGGAGCGTTCAAGTATTACGTAACGCAATTTTTGAAGATTTTTGACCCCCCCCCTCCCCCCACTGTAACGCTCCGTAACATTTTTCTGTACCCCCCCCTCCCCCCCTTTCTAAACGTTACGTAACACTCAAGTGATAATTTTTCAAACGTAAACGAAAAGGGTTGCCAATTTGGGAGTTTTAATTCCCTAATTTTTTATATAAAAAAAGAAATGACGTTACGTAACGTGTTGTAAGAAAGACCCCCCTCCCGCCCCTGTAACGCATCGTAACGTTTTACGAGACCCCCCCGCCCCCCCAAATTGCGTTACGTAATATTTGAACGATCCCTAAGTTGATACCTGCGATTTAAAAAAAACGTGTCGATACTGATAGGAAGTATAAGTACCGGTTATACAACATATAGAAACAAAATCTGTTCAGATTCTGACAGAAGACGACACGACACACTACGTAATACTGGCAAATGATTAAACCTGTACGGATCAATGTCGGTACCGACAAGTTCGGTAGGTAATCTGTTTCTTTATGAACGAGCGCATAAAGATTACATAGAACTATTATACTCGCTATTGGTCTGTACCGATTGGTCCGTACCTGTAACCCTGTATCATTGTTTGTTGTTTGTATACATTAGAAGTAGTTAGAACACCAACGTTTCATCCCTAAACGAGAGACTGAATTCGTCAAACTACAAAAGTTTTTATAGTAAAAAGGACTGAAACTCAAGATTTATAGCTAGAATTCCGTGTTTATTTTGTAGCATATCATATTCTGCTTCCGCTACAATAATTTAAAATTCCATTTTAACATGAAAGAAGCGAGAATGCGAGTTTATTGTTGAATTCGTAGCTGTCCGTGGCATGATGCTACGCGCTGTGAGTGCTACGCCGGGCGTAGAGCGTTGCTACGTCGGACTTTTGGTTTGGTGGTTATCACGTTCAAACTTTTGTGAATTCCGAATATTTGAACATAAATTGTGTAAAATATTAATTCTGTTCGCGGTTCTAAATGCCAATTCTATGGCGTGTAGTTCTCTGCAATGCCTTATTTAATTTTATGATACATTTATAACTAGTTGCGCCCCGCGGCTTCCCACGCCTATCCCACGGGTACTGATTTATGGGATAAAAACTATGCCTATGTGTTATTCCAGGCCTAGAACTACCTGCATCCGATCAGTCCTGTAGTTTTTGCGTGAAAGAGCAGCGAACATACATACTGTCATGTTTACAAATTTTCGTTTATAATATTAGTAGGATAATTATTAAAACATAGTATTAATATACTTTATTATTCACTTCTCAGTATTTCCGAGCTTTTATGCAATACATCACCCAACACGCGCTTCTTTTTGATATTAAAAATAAGGTGTAATTTCTAATATGAAACACCAGTGCAGCACTTACCTGAGAGCAGTAAAATAAATGTTACTTTACTCAACCATCATAATCAGTTTTTATTGGCTCTCAATGATATCGTATACAGTTAAATAAAACTGCAGATAAAACGAGTTTATCTTGAATTTATGATCCTACTCTATTTATAAACATTGCATTAGTACATCATTCATTAAATCATTTAATTTTGACAAAATAAATAAATAATGTAGGCCGATTGCCCTACAAGAAAGATCTATCATGATTATGATAGATTTTCTTGACAAAGAAAATTAAATCAAATAATAGAATTAAATAAGCACTAGACGATTGATTTTCTATTTAACCACAGTCACATAATTTGTTTGTAATGAATGATTCAAAACCTTGGTTACCTAAATATTCTAAGTTACGTTTTTATTTAATAACAGATAATCTAAAGAACACATGAACCAAGTGTCTTCCCCTTAAATAGAGACAATAAGAAAAGTGCCGATGGACACGTTCTTAGTGATATGTTTTTATAAAATTAAGTTGAAACAAAATTACCCATTAGCCAAACCTATGGCTAGATTGTAATGTTATTCTAGTGTATTGATGTATTCTAGAAAAAAAAAAAAAAAAAAAATTTAATAACAGATAACCTGCAGATTGTTTACATCAGTCTGCAGTTAACTCAAATGTTTAAATATGTAATACTAATAATGTACCGATTTTAGTTTATTTCTATTCCTATATTATTACATAATTGATTGTAATTTTCTTTTTCTATAAAAATTTAAATCATTTGGATTTAAATCACCTAGTCTTAATGTTAGATGTTAAATCAATTTAATACTCCCACACCAATACTGGGACTGGCCGCTTCTGTAGCGCATCTGTATTGCAGAGTCTCGCGATGATGATTTTTAAGCAATCATCCGCAATAGAACAGCATCCCTGATGCTCAAGGGTCAAGGGCGGTACCAGTACCTACCTGAAACTTATAGCTGAAAGGCTGGACACGTACTGCGCTTTCATGGAGCACTGGACGCGCACACATAGTGCCATGCGCTTATCATGTGTTCTATTAATTTAAGATATTTTTGTTAATATTGTTTTGATTTTAGGGTGTGTTCCTTACCTTATCAATATGGCTGAAATATGTACTTATGTATCAAAACTGAAATAAACGTATTGATTTAAATTAAATTCCCAGCTTTAACACGTTTATAAATAACGGAGAGATCGTAAAGCTAGAAAAGTCATAGCATCTCGTTCATTGCTTAATACTTAGCGTATATTACTGCTGAATTGAGTTTTTCCGAATCATCTCCACCGTTGATAGTGTCGCTTGCAGGAATCGAATTCTGTAACAAGACTACTAGAACCTTAGGTCGACGATTTTCGTAGCAACTTACCATAAATCGAACGATGGATTACAAAAGTATGTTATTATACCATGGAATAAGGTCAAAACACCTTTATTTGTTTCCATGTAGAGGTTTATTTATCAGAATTCAGTTCTGATATTAAACCTCTTTTCTCTTATATTATCAGAATGCAGATTTTGATAATAAAAGAAGAGAGTTTTTATCAAAATGGCCTAATTTCTTCTTATTATTAATAATTTTCAATTAAGAAACGTTGGTTGCACTGTAAACCAGCTAATGAGTTCTAAGTCTTCACATATGTTGGGAATGAGACAAGAGATTAGCTTTTTGCTCTATGTTCGGTCAAGGCACAAGTTGTTTTGCACAAATTGTCAGCAGTGCGGATGGAAACCGCAGAAACGACAAAAACTACTTACAGTCTCAAGCTGCCTTGCTCGAATGTTGTAACAATGGGTGTTATTATGAATCGTGTGATTTTTCTTGTACTCTCCTCTTTTTTTACAAAGAAAAGTAAAAAGTATTTATTCCAGCAAAATACATACCTAAGTAAGTAATTACATTAGTTATATATGTATGAAACAAAATAGGTATCCTAGGAATAGTCACAATCACAATTAACACACATTAAAAAATAAAGAGCGGAGTAACTAGTTATGTCAAAAGGCAATATTTCGCTGTTTTATAGCCTTCCAAAGATAAATAAATAAATTATAAATAAACAATGCTGAAGAATCACAGCGTCATCTAGCCACAAGTAAAACAGAACTTGTGTACTTATCAACCTTAACCTCAACAGCCTGTATCGGTCCACTGCTGGACGCAGGCCTTCCCCTGATAAACACCTTATTGGCGTTTACCTTGTGGGGTAATGCCCATAATTCCCAGGCTGGGAATGCGGGTTGGGGATCGCAGTTTGGTGGATGATTTGTTCTGCAAGGGGCGCGCTGCCCACCGGTGGATATCCCTTAGTCGCCTCTTACGACACCCCCGGGAAGAATTGGGGTGGTGTAAATTCTAAGCCAGCACCACACAGCTTAGGCTATGGGTACTAGATGACTGATTTACTTAATTCTGTGCATCACATAGATGTTTTATACACGAACAATTGAGACTTTATATACGAGTAAATTTTTAAAGCGATTATTTCACAGCTTACCTTTATAATATTCTCATAGATTTACTACCACTAAACTTATCAGTAACGCTACCGCAGTTTGAGATATTACGAGTATTATCTCTGTATGAGAGCAGTCTTCGTATACCCCTATCTGAACATCTGTTTAGATAACAAATGAGCGTTCTTTTTGACGTCGGCCGCCGTATTGTCTTTGTGAAAAGTGCTCGTCGTTTAGAGCAATCCAGTGAAGACTCTTCACTTGAAACAACGTGCTCAATAAACCGTCGGACATTATAACGAGCTTCGTTTGTTTTTGCTGCGCTTGTCTTAGGCAACTTTATCGGACATTCGTGTTAATTCGTTAAAACTAAACTAATTTGACAGCACTAAATTGATGCTATCGCTCATATCTCGATCGTAATGAAATGGAGTTAGTTTAGTTTAGATTGAGCAACATCTGAATTAACACCAATATCATTTTAATTGACGTTTTCTAGAGAACTTTTAATATACATATAAGTCAAAGACGCAACTCCTAGTTGTCCGACGATCTTTCAAAGAACCTCAGCTTTAGAAGGCGTTTTTAAAGATTCTTATCAATTGATATCTCGGCTTTTATTCTAGAATAGAAGGTTTAAACTAAGAACCTATGAATCCAAACCCAAGAAGGTTTTGGTCAGTTTTAACCTTTTATTCTATGATGGTTCCGTGCGGAATGAGTAGCAATTTTCATTGGCTCATCCAGTAGCTTTAATCATTTCTCCTTGTGAAAACGATGTAAATAAGGTACCAACCAAAGTCTATATATTGGCATAATATGATGGAATACAATGTGTTTTAAATATTATTTGAGAGTAATCAAGTCGCGTAAAACGGAAATTTACAAGCTTGTGTTTGTTATAAAATATATTCAATTTAATTTAATATTTTCAGTTTTATTGACTGTTTTACTCTGTTATATCCACAGCTGAATGTCTTTTAATTTTCAGTATTCATTATCAAAACTGTATTTGATAAAAGAAACAAATGAATGGATAATTAATACAAATGAAATGCTGAGATATCTAATTTCAATGCAAAACCAAACGCAAGCAAGGTATCTTCTCTCTCACTCGTTCTCTTTGAGATCATATTTGAGTAGAAATCAACGTAGAGAGCTCTAGTTTCAGTAATGGGCTGAACGTCGAAGTACTTCCTTTAATAACGTAGAGTGTGAAGTCACAGCTTGAAACGGATACTTATGAGGCTGCCATATGAAATTCTTTGCAAAGTACGTTTCACACATGTGTTGTTAATTTTGTTTGAATTCGTTGTCCACGATCGTGTTTTATCGAATTTTATTGGAAAGTGTGTGAAATAAAACAATAATCGTATTTTATTCACATTTGTCTGGAAAAACAAAACGTAATATGTATTTCTAACATTCCAATAATATACAAACTCTTTTCGATTACCTTTCCAGATAAGAAACAACGGTTCAGTCTCCTGAATCAAACGGAACGATTTTCGTTAGAGGGGCAATAAATCGAGTGTAAGTATTGGATTCTTTCTCTAAGATTTTGTGGTTTTCTGCCTGGAAAGTCAGCTGTTCCCGTTTCGAGCTGTCAACTTGTCCGTATAGAGACGCGGTTATACAAGGCTATAGGGGTATCAAGCGAAAAGCCTTTCTGTGTCAACCCTCCGCGAGGAGGCCTCATGCCCTATATTCTCTATGAAAACCGTTTTCACAAATCGCTCTTAAGAAAATTCCTAGGTGGGCGGGGCGCTCATCTCCTAAAAGTGCTGGAAAATGTGAAAGAAACTCATATTTATATGTGCGGTTTGAATAGTATGTTTTTGTACCTAATTCAAGCGACTAGAGCTTAGGATTTTCTTTTATCATAGGTATCTTACGTGCTAGGCACGTAAGAGGCTGAGCTTAAGGCTCTTACGTGCATAGGTACCTTTCTTACGTGTAGCTTACGTGCAGCTTACGTGCATAGAAAAAAAACAACGGGTTGCATTACTGGAGTGCCGGCAGAAGTGAAAACTACACGCACACTCTTCCGATATACTAAGGCACCACAAGTGGCAATTTTGTTCTTTGCTATAATAAATACTTGGAACAGCGCCATCTGCTACCTTGCGGCGACACTTCTCTACTAATAAGAAAGGTCATCTCAATTGACGCTATGGGTTTTGTGTTGCTCCCGGCGAAGAAGATGACCCAGCTAGCGACATCTTCTTTCAACTTGGTGAACTATTTACACAGGTAGCTGTAAATTTTGAACTTTTGAAAGCGCATTTAGGCTGCTAGCTAATGTAGTACTAATTTAAAATTACTGTAATGCAAGCGTGTTACGTCACCACGGTCACGTGAGGCTGATCTAACATGTTAGATCAGCATCACGTCATCCTGACGCGAGTTTAACATTTATTACCGATGCCAAAAAAAGTGCACAACGCCGCGAAAGAAGTTTTCACTTCAAAAATCTAATGAGTTTAGCTAGAGTTTACTAAGAACAACAACACTAGCTTGTGACAGCCCACTGCTGAACCAAGGCCTTTACTAATAAGCGCCTTATTGGCTCTCCTATCCTCCTACTACATAAAGCATGAGTTTTCTTACGTTTCTTACGATATATCCAAAAAAATAAGGTTTTAAATTAAAGAAGAAATTGAGTTAATACATTTAATTATTCGTGACAAATGATGACAATATCAAACTACAACACCTACAATGTATATGCTAATATAAGTTTGAGCTTAGGTTCTCTCAATTCCTAGACCAGCCAGACAAGCTTGCTTCGAACATGAAACTGCTCACGTTAATTCCCAAACAGATATATACAAATGAACAACACAGGACACGTGTCTATCATCGGAGTTACTCGTACAGTATAACTAAGTACTTAATTTATTATTATTGAATAAAATTTGGCAACACGTTTAAAATTTAAAATTCAAATATCAGGCTTGAAATGTAATCACAAGAAAATATTTTTATTATTACCTATGTTAGCTAAAAATAAAACTGGTTCAATTATCTTTTCCAAGAATTATAAATCACAGCTTTATTTTTTTAAGGACATAAATAATATCTTCAAATAAGAACTATAGAAAAAAATCATTAATATACTTATGAATAATTATTTACGTAGCTAGGAGTTCTTTTCGGTTGGATTATGCGGTATTATAGTTACCCTATCTAGCCAATAAATTGTAAATCAACTAGAACTCACCAGTCCTAGTTGATCAAAATGTAACCTACGACCATCTACCGCCTAGCTACTGTTCATAATTTACAATGCTTAAAAAATTTGACTATTCAGTCGGGTTCCTTAACGCTATCGAGTAATTATAACAGTGGTATTCGTTAATAACTGAAATTATGTTATTATATGATTTGAACAAATTTAATAAAATATATATTTTTTTAAATATCTATATACGCCAGAACAAATAGTCTGGCCATAGGTAAGTTCTTCCAATCTAAACTGTCGCATTACTTTCGGTCATTTCCGCACTTGTAACACGTATCATTTAGTTTAGCCGAAACTAAATTAATAGTGAGATTTTTCAGTCAGTTCACTTTCAATTTCTTTGTCAATCTGTCAAAAAAGTGGCAGCGTAGTTTAGAGTAGAACCACTGTACCTAACTACATTATTGTATTTAACTAAGTAAGTATCTCTATTCTATTCAATAATCGATCAATACATCATAAAAAACAAAAGTAATGTATTTTGTGTATTGGCTAGTTTTAGCCTAAAGGGACTAAGCTGGTCTATTTTGGATATTGTTTTAATATCACGACTATCGTCCGTAACTACCGATGAAATTTCAATGGATTCAATGTTATAAATGCCCGAAGACCCAAATAAAATCCGGGTAGTTTGCTTCATTTTGTTATACCATCAACATTTATTACACTCGAGTCAACATTCCATAAACAAATGTAACAACCAGGATCAAAAATGTTGCTTGGTATGGGATTGGGCATACAAAAATGATTTTTAGACCAAAGAAGATTACGAGCAAATAATCTGTGCTAAAATGTTACGAACACCTGATATACTACCTAATCACATTATATAAAAGTAAATTATTAACTAATTAACTGTTTACGAAACCAGCAAAATTATTATATTATTAAAACCATAATAACTGCGGATTATATTTAATATTATTACCATCAGCAAAAATAATAAAATGTCATTCTTTCAATATATAATCTTTAAAAATAGCCAATAAAATGAAAAATCAATAAGGATTTATAAAACTTTGCAAGAAGCCATTTCAATATAAGGTGTCTTAATTTTTGTAAAAAAAATGCATGTCCACAAACCTACCATGCGAGGGATGTATAGATTATACTTTACATTTATTTGGCAGCGCCGGATTTTCAGGACGTGGTAACTTACAGGTTGTAAACTTACTTGATCCTATACCTAATATTAACATTAAACTAAGTATACGATAACTGTACAAGTTTAGTTTATATATTTTATATAACACACCTATAGTTATAACTAAGTAAGAGAAGAAATGTGCAACAAAAATAGAAATGAAGAATGAATGAAGTATAGTTATCGATAGTTGGCGCTAAGGCCATTTCAGAATAATAATATTAATAAAAAGTCCCTTTACGACTGATCTACTTAGTTAAGAAGCTTTCACACCTAGAAAACTTTAGCCATGGGATTTCATAGACCTCATTTACCGTTGTTTTAAAAGCTAACCTATATTTGTGTTGATGAAAACTTAAAGAACTTTGCAACCAATGGAAATTATTCAGGGGATAGTTAAAGCAATCAAATATAATTTTAGAACATTATGAATCGTTGTCTTTTTGTCGCTTATCCTATTGAGATGTTTTTAATACTAGCCAATTGACGCTTGCTAAGTTAGAATGTTGGTCCTAACTTAATTTTAATTTGACTACTGCGTCTTAATTATAAAACAATAAAAAAGCTGGATACTTTACAAAAATACAAAAAAATCGTTGATGGGGGTGACCCTCCATCGAGGCAAGCGTATTTAAAACCTATTGTTAATTACGTCCCTCTCAAAGTCTATAGAACGGTAAAGGCACGGTCATGATGTGTATTGCACTTAGGGGATTACTTGTCCATACAGACAGAGAGAAGAAATTCTTCTAAATGGTTCAAAATACGCTCTAAACTACAAGTCAAGTCGAGGAAAGCATTTCCAAGGCACATACTTTTAGAAAACAGAGTAAAGTGGTACAGAAAAAGACTCGCAAGTAGTTGCACCACGTGAGTAGAAAAGGTACGAGGACGAGCACCGCTACCGAGGAAGCACTCTACGCATAGAGACTGTACACCAAGCACCGCACGGCCGCGGGACCTACCACGTCACCACTCACACGAAAATACACGCCTAATACTAATACCTATAGTACATACACATATATTTATGATCGTGATAATAATAGGTAAAAATCTACATCGAAGCTCTTACAGTTTATTAAAATGTTTACCTGCACTTTATCACCGTTTTCACAGATAGTCACAGAACACGTTCCACAAACACAACCACACAACCACTTTACCTATTACCTACAGATAAAAAAAATGAATTCATTCGCGCACCGAGCCGTTAGCGATCGTCGAAATATGGTTACCGTTCGTCTTCTCATGCAGACGGCAAGAGTGCGCGACAGAGTCGGGTAAGAAGGGGGGCGGTGGCGGGCTTGGCAGGTTTAGGCAGGCGCCGCCGGTGCCGAGGCAGAGGTGCGAGGCAGCGTGCAGCAACGTGGGCGCGCGCGGCGGCGGCGGCGGCGGCAGCACAGGCGACAACGACTCCTCCGAGTCGTGGTCTGTTGCCGTCGCCGCAGGAGGCGGGCGCTACACGTGCGTGCAAGCGCCCGCCGTCACGGGTCAGCCGCCCGCCAGGATGTCCTCCGGCTCCGGCGACCAGCAGTTGTCCGACAGCCAGCACCCCACCACCACCGTTATGAAACCGATCAGCAGCGCCAGCACAATGTACACCTCCGCATTCCCTGCCGAACACAACACAAACTATCAAGATCCGGTACCTTGGGTTCAGGTACAGACATCGATCACGTTAAACATTCAGCTCTTAAAGAATAATGTTTCGTAAGATCTAACCGAGCTGTTTCCGTATGCCGAGCGGCTGTCGACTGCGCCATAGTGAATTGATGAGCGTGGGGTCGCCACGCGTTCTCCAGTCGCGATATCCTCTCCCCCTGGTATATTCGTTGTTGAATCTGCATGAAAAACAGTAGATTTGTCGTAATAATCTTTTATGGGACTATTTACTAAACCACCTACTCTGCATAATGCTGCATCTATCACTCTTATCTACCTACTAAAACAGACAAAATATATTACTCCATGGTGGCAACGCTTTTATTGAAAGAGCGAAACTGCCGAAGATGCTTTGATCACAAAAACTGGCGTGAAGCCAAGCCTTCAATGCTGAAGCTCGTTGCCCGCTCAACTCGGGCTTTGATACGGACAGTAGCGAAAAAGCGAAATTGAATTGTTACCATTTTCCGTCTTTAGGATATTTAACTGCGGATCGTGCAAAATATCTAAAAGTGTTTCATGCGAATGCAATAATTGTAACTACCGTGATGATTTGACAATAATGAATGAGGATATTGAAGCGGTTCAAGTTTGAGAGACAACCACGCTATACGGGGGTAGAGTGTCAATTGACATACAAATTTAAATGTTTAAAAAAATTGTCAAATGCGATAATTATCGCTCAAACAATTCAATTTCGCAAAGTGTATAAAATAAACTTATACGGTATGTACAAAGCCATCTTTAGTGGTATACTCGTACCTATGGGCAAGATCTTTTTTTTCTCAAAATCTAATTTTATTTAATTTGAATTAGTTGTATCGGGTAAAATATCAAAGCAAAACTACCTTACACAAATCCCTCAAATGGATCCCACAAATCCCATGGTATTGCCCCCTCGTCCTACTTTACTTTACTAACTACTTATTAATTTAACGTGCAAAATATAAATAATTTGGTTTGATCATCATGGTACCATGCAGCAAATCTATCCATCCATCGGACACAATTGATGGTTTATGAATCTTTGCTTTGAATTAGCTCCTATTTCAGAGAAAATATCATTCAAACTCTCTTATAATTTACTTACATTAGTAACCCCGTCGCACCAGTTTTGAAGCAGACAATAAAATATAACATTGTACCGACTTTTGTATACAGATATTATAAACAAAAAACATATTACATATCAAAGTCATTGGCTCAACCATTATGGGTTGAATAAGTGGGCGAGTAAATATATGAGGCTGGTAAATAAATTGTGTAATTATTGTATTATCAATATTAAATATTTGCTGCATTGGATAAATGGTCAACTTTCACACACACACGAAGGCTTCAACCACACTGCGAGCGTAGTGCGGGATGAGCGCGGGCTTGAAGTAGGTATCAATCATATGAAACCGCCGTTCGCATTCATACTGAAGTGACTAAGGCGGGCGGGGCCTAACGCGAAGGGCTTGACCGAGTAAGCACGTGTAATTTTCAAACGCGCCCACGCTAGTCTTACGGTATGGTTGAAGCCTTAAAGTAAACTCTTTATTATGGCACCAGCATTTATTTTTAACCACACTTAGCACTCACGTTGCATTATTAATCGGTATTGCAAAGATATATAAGAATAAGAATATATAACTCGGTTTGTTGTAAATAAATACGTATAAATTATATAGTTTATCTAAGGTAATAAATATCTAAGGATTTTCAAGAGTAATTTAATCGTGATCATAATCCAATATGGCTGCTGCGTAGTTAGGAAAGTTATAACATAAACTATGCCACAATAACTGGTTTGCACATAGAATTTACGTACAGGTAACATCGGTTTCCGATATCGGTAATATCAGGAAGCGAAGTACCTAACTGTTTATTTTCTTCTATGGGTAGTCCAAGTGTGAGAATCAGAAAAAACAAACATTAAGTTACTGTAACTAAAATTAGTAGTTCATAAACAGTCAGTAAGCTTTGTCTATCTTTTCAACTGGCACAATAAAGAAAGGTACAAGTGGATTACCAACCACTTTTTAAATAAAATAATGTAAATCAGCTGTATTTTATTTGTGCAATCCTCACAAAACTGAATAGCAGGAACTGGTAACATTAAACTTCCGTTGTCCAGATTATACCGTGGCTTTTATTGCATTTTGTTGCTGCATTTGGCTAGTCACTTTGAATTAGGGTTATTCAACACCCTAATTCCATATACGAAACCAAGAAACCCCTAATTACGAGTATTCAAATCTTTGTTTTTATTTAAGTAAAACCGTTTGCTACTTATTTACCTTTAGGTTTATTAAAAGCCATTCCGTAAATCTGCGACCTCCTTAAATTGTTTTGCTCATTTTGTGTATAAACTCTTCCTGTTTAGTATTATGAAAGCTTTTTTATAATATTGTTGCCATTTGTAATTTTTACCAAGATGTTTCCTTCGCTCGGCAAGTTTAGCTAAAAGTAGGTTAGCACAAATTACGAACGTGACTCTTGGAGTCCACATATATTTTAAAATACATTTGAACAAATAAGTTTTGTGGTTTAATTTTATATTCTCGTCAGTAACTTGAATGTAAAGCATTTACATTTGTTTTATTAAAATAAATTGAATTAATCATCAATGTTTTCAATATATTTAAGTTTATTCAAATACCAAAAACGCTATATCTACGCCTGCTCAGAATTTTGAAAATGGTTTTCAGAACTTTTGAATTTTACATGACTAATTTAGTTTTCCAAGAATGGGTTAAATTGTATTGGTTCTCTGGAAAAATAATCATAAATAATCGGTCATGTCTGGAATAATAATAATGTTAATTAATGACGTTATCGGGTACTTATTGCGTATCTTCTGTTATTATTTGCCCTACTTTTCGACCGTGTCTCTAATCGTGTACACATACAGCCGAGAATTGACCACGATCGCAGTAGCACGGCAGAAACGTAGGGCAAATAATAACAGAAGGTACGCGATAAATACCCGATAAAGTCATTAATTAACATTATTATTATTCCCGACTGACCCCTGTATTTTTCCAGAGAACCAATACAATTTAACCTATTCTTCGAAAACTAAATATTGGATAAAATCGTTATTTATGTTAACAAATTGCGAAAGTTTAAAAAATAATAATGTTACCAGGTCCAGTATTCTCGTACCCTTTTTCTTTAAATAAGGAATCTATAGTTTTGTGCATTCGAGGTATCGTGGCGGTGAAATTTACCGACATTATGTTGAACTTGGCAATAAAACCCTTACTTAGTTAGGGGTGGGTTATACAGGGTGAGAATTCCGCTTCTTACAAAAAGATTTGGTGGAATATACCACACTTAGAAATGTTTTGGGTTGCAAATAGCATAAAATAATCTTCATAAGTAAAAAAGCGTTTGTAGTTTTTTACTAAGACTTTGAAAAATATGTAAGCCAACTTAAGAGACGATTTTTGTCACCTACCAACTTTGCGTAATTTTTAGCCACAAACTACGCAAAGTTATTGTAGGTGAGTCTAGAAGCGAAATAATACCCTGTACCTATACTCCCTAACAGCGAGGTGCCAAGTAAATACAGTGGTCGGCGTCGGTGATTAGGTGGCTAGATGGGGACCGATCTCCAGGGGGTAATCGAATAGAATTAAGTGTACCTTCGAACGCCACCGACGCCGGCAGGGGGCGCTGTGGAGTGTGGCACTCCTGGCGGCACCTGGGCGCCGCCCTGAACGCCGCCCTGCGCGCTGCCTTGCGGCGCGCTCACACAACACCCTGCATATCAAAACACAACACTACTACAGAAGTTCCTTCTAAAGCCCGTATTATGAAAGCATGCTCAGTCATCGATCTATGCTTGAGTGATGCTCATGTATAGTTTTGAGTAAAGACTAATTTTAAAACAATACTTGGGAACTCGTGTCAAAATCTACACTCACTCATGTAATTCTCAAGTAAAGTAACGATCCTTTCGGTTTTTACCACGTTTTTACGTACATTTTATTGAACGGTAACCAAGCATTACTTGAGTAATTGCCTATTTTAGAATAATTTCAAACTTTCAAATCTCTGCCTAGTGATTCTTTGAACTCATCTTTACCGAAGTGTGGTCTGGCCCACGTTTGAGTAAGGCTTGGAAAGGCGCTCTACGCGTCAAATATTTTTTAAATAAAGTGCCAAAAATGTTTGGAATCTTTGCATTTCGTTTCACAAAAACCATCAAAACAACTAAAAAATTGTGATAGTCAGGTTGATAAGGTAAAGAAATGTTTTTCGCCTAGATAAATGTGTAGACCAAGGACAAAACCCTACTCACTCAAGTATTGATTTAGCATTGTAGCGTCAGAGTTACGTTCTATAGTAAAGATTTACTTGAGCAGTGATTCTAAGCTTTAGTAGAACTCACGTAATATTAATAATAATAATAAATTTATTTCAGATTATAGAAAAGTTACAGATTTTATTTAACTTATTCTATAGTCCATCGCAATATATACCTTAAAAACTAACATACATAAAATATAAAAACTTAAATAATAATGGCGAGAACGTGTAGATGACGCAATCAGGGTGTCAGCTGACGACGGTGCACGGCGGCGTTAATGACTGCATAAGTAATGCTTGGGGAATCTTTCATAATATGGGCCTTAGAGCGTAGTTCTTCGGAATCAATACCAACCCACTGTAACTCCAGCATGCATACAAAATAAAGAAAATCATAACTAAAAACTAAAATATTTAACTTTCAAATTACAAAACGAGTTCCTCGCTCCCGACTTTGTTTCCAACTTTATGAAAAAGGAAGTTTATGTTTAGGAACTATGTTTAGTAACAAAAACAAAAACCCTACTATACCTCCTGCGTTCATAGCTTTTTATGAAGCGATAAAAAACGAGAAAACGATTTGCAGTGGATTATTCCTGTATCAGAGGAAAGTTAGGATAAACTCGACTGGGCTTTCTGCTTGCAAAAACTTTGTAGAGACATTTTTAAACTCATTGTACATTTGGCAAGCATCGAAACAGCTGGAGTGCCTAACAATTGTTTTTGTTTGCAAAGTACGTGCTTACATTATAATTCATATCATTTTCTGGCAGGTGTTTTTAAAGCTTGCTATTTAACACCCAACAATTAACAACAAAAAACAAAGGGTCGAGGGCTGTGGAAGTTGTACCAAAACGAATGAAACATACACAGTAGGGAACTAAGCGAAGAGCGTGACGTATGACGGCTCTCGAGGGACAAAAACCACAAGACAAACAATACTTTTGCCCTCGTTTTTTTGCGAGTTTTCACAATTGAAACTAGGTATTACTCACTCACAGTCAGTTGTTCTTACGCTGATCATCCCTATGATTAACTCATTAAATAACAAATGTCTTGTCAACATCAATTTGCCGATTGTGGTAAAATACCTATTTAATAAGGTTCGAATCAATAGAAATCAATGCTAAGTATGCAAAGTCAACAGAGGCCAATAAGAAAATTTAAAATATCACAAAATTGACCGGAAGAATATATTTTTAGAAATAATGTTCGCAACATTATATCTTAGACCCTCGCTCTGTGACCCGGATTCGGATGTCGCGTGTCGGTCAGTTTTAGACGTTAAATATAAAATATCACCATATTGTAAGCTTTTATGACACGCAATAAAGTGTTTTATTATTTTTTTTACTGACCTCTGGGGTTTTTCTGTGCGAGACGATACATTAAGAGGGGTAACTACGTATTTCCGTCTCCACTTGTGGATGAATTGGAAAAGTTTATAGGAATTGCGAAGTTATTTTTCGGTACCGATGTAAATGCTTATAGTAGCTATAAGTTATAGTAGCTATAAGTTATACCTAGTTGGTTGAATAAACCGACGTTAACACGGGTTCAGTGAAACGTAAATATTTCTAAAAAGTGGGTCGGACTCCCTCACATAAAAATCCTTTTTTTTATCTCTTTGAACAAATTCAAAGCCACGAGATGTCCTGTCCATGTAGCTTTAAATTCAAGTTTATTTAAGCTGGAAGATAAAAATAAGAAAGGTTTCGAAACTTTTTCTCTTAAAAAGTTACGAACACTAAAAACTAAACCAACCATAATGAAGTGGCAAGTCTGAATTTCAAGCTTCAGTCACGATAAGTAAATTCTCAAAAAGCTTCTATTTTTGCTGCAAGTAAAACGGAACCCTAAAAAGAATTCGAGGATAAAAAACGTATGTCGTTATTTTGGGTTGACGTGAGGTTTTTCCCTAGATCTCTATGGCATTGCCGGTCCGAGCAACTTGGTTAATAACATTCTCACCAGAAAGGGATATGACATCCCAGGCTGCGAGAACGATAACTAGAATGAAATGAGAAGATTGCTGAACGTGAACGAACAAGGGAAGTGGGAGACACAATGACATCGGTTTCCATTGATCAACCTATACAAATAGGACGTTCGGTTTTCATTGTTTTCATTCCTATTCAAAAAAGCTGCAGAAAGACACATGTGGTATTAGGTACGCAGTGACGAACGATAAAAAATAAACAACTTTTTGAATATATCATATATAAATCATAATCCTTGCGTATATACCTTTTGTCGTTTCACTCGCATAGAAAAAATGGCAGAATTTATTTATTGAACACGAATAAAATTGAAACTTGTTAAATCTCTTGCCCACTATAACAAGACATGAATTCGATTCAAGACGATCAATATTGGATGTTCTATCTGAGTCTAGCTACACTGTCAATACTCGCAGAATCGCGTAAATTCAATAATCGTGCGGAGACTACAGACTGTCGCATCATCAATAACTGGCCGTTGCCAGAGGCGGAGCCTTTGATTTAATGCAATTATACTCAAACTACATCTCTCGCTTAAACCATGATTTATACATGACCGAGAATATGATACCCAAGAATACCTACTACAGTAGTCTCACTAACGTATGTTTGTTTACCCATCAGAAAATGTGTTTCAAGGGGAGCTCTTGTTACCGAAATAGGAAAGAATCCTTGCGTAAAACTAAGAGTTTTAAGCAACCAGCTCCCATGGCTATTTATGTTATTTATTTGCGTAATAACAAGCTAATACGAGATAAAAGGGGCTTAGGTGCGTGATACCCTTATACTGGCTTTAAATAAACTGAAATGATTTTATTTATGGATATGAGCAAAGGTTTTGCTGCATAGGGTCGTACTCACAATGGGGATAAATATAGGGTTAATAATATATATGAGTAGGTATAATAATAATTTTGCAAGCATAGAGCCGTTTTATTATACGTTGATCGATACCTATAAACACATTTCCTTGCCAAATAAAGGAAAAGTATAGCAGTTCGGAAAAGTTTTTCTGCGGAACTAATGAACATAGAATAGAGTGCGATATGGATATCATGAATGTTATTTCTCTAGGAACACTCTTGCACGAATGGTACGTTTGTCATGGCTAAATGGACGTGGATTAATTCGGGGATCGGAGAGCCGCGCGATATGACTGGTTGACGTACGGTAGCGGAAAATAACTGACTAATCCTAACGAATTCGGTTTTACAGCGGAAATGTCCAGGGAAATGGTAGAGCCAGTTTGAAATCAGAGCTTAACAGAGGTGTTCGTTAGATATGGATACGAACCTTGCTGACGATAGTATGCTGGCTCAACTTAATTTAACTATCAAAAATTACTGGACCAAGTAAATATCCCAAAAGCTTTTCTATAACAAAATATTCGCTGCGTAAACAAAACCACAGAAACTGTTGCTAGCAATATTTCATGTTGATCACAACAACAAATATTACTAGGCCTGCACAAGCAACCGTAACAGAAAAAATATTAAAAAAAAAGTCAAAAACAATAAAAGGCCGTCGCGCCATGCCGGCTAAGGTGGCCAAGTCGTTATGTATAATAAAAAAAGGAAATGAGGTTCCTTACCAAAGAGTGCTGTGATCGCTGCTAGCCATAGGAGTGCTGTGCGGCTGCGTGCCATGTCAGCAGGGCATGCCGCGCGATGCGGGCCGCGTCATCGCCGCGACATGCCGCGCGTGTTGCGGACTACTCTCGCTGGTTCTCGCCTGTTATCTCGACCTGTACGAACAATACACCACTTTTACAAAATATCGAACACTCTTGACGAGGACTTTACTTTGAACCATTATAACATTAGATAGGATCCACCGATCAGCGACAGATTTTTTTTTCGAATGGACTATAATGTTGTCGACCGCAGATGGCCATGACAGCGTTACCGGACTTTTGGCGGGCGCAAATGGCGCCTCGCCGGATGATCAGCGTCAGAAAAGAGCACCCTTCGTTTAAATTTCAGCTAAAAATAGGCAGAACTGTCATCCTCGCCGAACTTTATTTAATTTCTAAATATTGTTAGCAATTTAAATCTATAATCGGCTCTATCTCCGTACAAATCAATGAAATTCTAACCGAACCACAACAAAGTCGGCTGCAACTATTCACTCACATCCAACGAAGTCACATTTGAATAAAAAAAATAACAAAATCATTTCATTCGTTTGAAAGCGGGGCATTCAAAATAAGATATAAATATAATAAACCGACTAAGTGCTTGGCGAGCTAAATAAAACAAGAGGATTTTGTAGTTGGGTGGTTTATTATTTTCTATCTATTTACCTGCCTTACACAACTAAAAATTTATCCAAGTTTTAAAAGATTTTGTACTATGTGATTTTACCTATCAAAGCACATTCTGTATGAATTGTCCAACATTATTATTACTATTTTATAAGTTGATCGACAATTACTCGTTAACGAGTAAAACATAGCTGTGATAGTTTTTCTTCTAAATTCGTTATATTTATAACAAAATAAAAATCCTAGAAGTAGTAAATAGTACCTACTACTAGGATGACTACTAGGATACCCACATTTCCAAAAACCTTTCACCTCGAAAAAAAAAGGACTTAAACTTAATATTTCGCAAACGGATCCGTGAATCGAACGATTTTGCACTATGTCGCGCGTGATGTGTATTATTACCCATGCAATTAAAAAAAACCCTAAAGTCTGTTCAAGATGGACTATATTATACCTTTAACATGCAAAAGGGTAAAATGTTTAAATGTTATTTCTTTCCCATGGGAACTGATTTATGGGATATAAAGAAACCTATCTTTCATTCGAGGCTTACCTTTATGCAATTTCAAGCAATTTCAGCTCGATCCGTTTAGTAGTTTTCGCTTGATGAAGTAACATCCATCCATCCATCCATACATCTAAACATCCAAACATTCTCATTTATAATATTCGTGTGTTAACGACGTCACGTACGCTGCGTACGCTTAAATTCCAAAATGCCTCGCTTCCCGATAGCTTACATATTTAAATCCTAGATCCATACCGAACCACTTCGGATGTCAGTCAACCAGCATGACACCACACGAAGTTTGTCACGTTGAAGTCAAGTTGTGACTCGCAATGGTAATCTGCGGTAAACGTCATCTCAGTGTCAATTTCTCCGCAATCTAGTGGTAAAGTACAGAGTTGGGTTGCTTCTGCTCGTTTCAACCTGACCTGTCTATTAGTCGTTTCACCGCTGTAATATGGCGTTTGCCAAAAAAGGAAGAAACCTTACAATTACTAGATGGCGTGGATTTTTTACGGAAAAGAGCTAGGTTGTCAATGGGCATATCTCAATAAGTTTGGTCTATCCCAATTTTAATTGTCTTAAGAATTGTTTTATTAATTTCATTATTAGTTAAGATAGTTATGATCCAACTTTTTAACAGAATTTTTGTATGGTTTGTTTTCGTTTATTACAGTTTACACTATGGGTAATTTTATAAGAAATCAATAATTATCCATATAAATTTCGACTTCGACGGTACTTGAACCCGCGACCTCTCCTTCCAGAGATTTTCGACATCTTCGTCATTTGACTTCGTGGTATAGTTGGTTATTGCATTTTTATAATTCTATTATTGTATTCTTTCATTGGTCTATTGTAAAATCAAGTTGTGCATGGATGTTTCGGAACTAAATTAAATGAACTTTTAGAACCATAGTTATAACTTTTACTAACTATGATTCGATTATCTTCTGTTTTGTCTGATATTGTTTGCTTTATTGGGTTTTTATTTACTTTATTAGTAAACAAAACCAGACAAAACAGAAGAAAAGAGGACGCTTTTATAGGTGTGTCAGTGTGTCTAATGAGACACACCTATAAAAGCGCCCTCTTTTCTGTCTTGTCTATTTTTGATATTTAAATTCGCCTTATTGCTATACTAACAAATATACCTCTCACGAGTGACGAACCACTAAGTATTGATGAATTTTAGTCTATGTCTAGGTAATTTTCTAGTTATTCTGACTCTTGTTAACAGAACAATTAGGGAAAGCTTTTTTTCAAGAAATAAGTAAATAACGCTTTTTGATCCAGCATCATCTAGGCCCAAAGTACCTAGACAGAGCTTGTGTTTTGGAAACCTGACTTTTAGCTATGGTATGGCATACCTACAGTAAGGAGCTTTTTTAAATTACGAAGGTGCATCTCTAAATAGTTTTTAGTATGCTCCCGTTCTTTAATTATTTACAGAACCAAGGCACCATCTTAATATACTAGAAATTGAAGATGCGGAGGAAAAAAGACCTTCTAAATTAGATGCAGGCACCATCTTACTGAGTATAATGAATTGCTCTTAGAAATTAAAAATAAAACATCATGAATCACCACGAAGTTCGTAATACATTCTCTACAGTCCTCGGAGCTCCAAAGTAGTGGCGCTTAGTATGCAAAGCATTTTGTGCAAATAACTTTTATTATAATCCAAAGCAGGCTTGAATATGCCGCTTAAAGCCATGATTTACACAAGCGTTCAAGCGAGAGATAAAAATGTTTACTCACAGTTATCGTTATTGGTTATTCCTAAGCGGATTAGTCTTTCTTTCATCCTTTGTATACCGAAATAATACAACCGAGACGATGTCTCCTCAAGGAAACATTGGGGCACAACAGGTGGTCCATATTTAATGGTTATTGCTCGGTTACAATTAATTTGTCTGCCTGACCGAGACGCGGTTTGCTAAAATAGTCAAGGAATGACACGGGGTCGCGATGCGACCTATTTCGAAACAGTAGAAATAAAATTAGTCTTAGAGTGGTCGATCACGGGCAATGACCACTGAGAAATATTTTTTTGTAAATAATGATGTAGTTTAATTATTGTCTACTTTTATAGTTTTTTTTTGTAAATAATGCAGAACATGTTTCAATATAGAATAGACGTGGTTATACATGTGGATATGATCGCTGGTTTCTGTGCGAAAAAATTCATAACAGAAATTGAAAGGAAATGGCTATTTTTTATTTTTTTTATTCAATACATCAATGGGAAAAGAGAGTTTCTGTTTAGACCTATATCGTCAGTTGCAGGTTCAATAAGTAGTAGTAAAACGAGTAGAGTAAAGAGTTTTTCTTAGTTTTTTTGTGAAAAGGGACTCTTTGTTTAGATTTTTTATTTGCAACGAGTTAATTGCGCTAAATAGGTAGATGACGGACCTATAACACGTTGCACAAGATGCAAATATGCTTATATTCATTTGATATAGACCTAATCTAAGCCCTAGTTCATTGTAGACATTACGATAAGCAACTATGAGACAGGGAACTTCATTGAGTTCCGTATCCAGTGTCGGCTGGCAGCTCCCTGACAAGGGTCACGCTTGCCAAAACATCCGCCCAATGATATCCGGAGAATTTCTCTATCTAAGATTTATTCACCCAAGGGTTATTCTACAAGTTTGGAACTTGTAAAAATAGCAATGATGGTCTTCGTAGGCAATGTAGTTGGTAGTTGAAAGGAAAAGTCACAAAGTTTGATGTGTATGGTCGTCTTGCGCCCCATTTATCTTCATTCATTTTTACTAGAAGTTGTCAAAGAAAAAAAAAAGAAAAACGTGTGTATTTTATTTCTGAAAATAAGTTTTGATTGTTATCTTTTCTCGCAATCGAAGTAAAAAGTAGATTGTTTAAATTAGGTCAAAACCAGCCATTATTTTGGTGTCACTTTCGACACAAGGTGTAATTTCTTACATTTGATGTATTTTTGTGAAGTTCTGTCTTTTTTGACATTACTGTACAGATACAAAATCTCCCAAGGAGGGGATTTTTCAAGGGGCAAAACTGGAATAACCCTATAACTCGGCCTTGTCATCCTCTCTCGCTGCACTCAGGAGTATAAGAACCTTGTATAATATTTGGTGGTTTAGTCCCTAGAAAACAATCTACTATTTATTGTAAGTATCTCAACAGAATCAACAGACATTGACTATTTTGTAAATGCAATGAATGTTAAATAGAATTGCTGAGTTCACAGCTGCCGTATTGTTATTATTGGAAACATTACAAAAGCGATTTGCCGTTTGAAGTTACAAAAGAAAATATTTAATCGATTTGGATTTCAAATGGTTTTGTACAACGTCAAAATGATACGAGTTGTTATTGTATGTGGAGTTGTTATGTAAATATTTTTTTATTGACTAAAACGCCTTTAATTAAGCCAGCTAAATACCGTTGGGAGCTACAGCGGAGTAAGCAACTGTGTAGCTCAGAAGCCGGTGAGGGCTACGACCGATCAAGCTACGGTGTAGCCCCATTACAGTTGAAAGCTACGGTGTAGCGCCGTAGCCATTGTAAGCTACGGCGTAGCGTCATTACAGTTGAACGCTACGGCGTAGCAAGCTACGGTGTCGCGCCGTAGCCGTTGTAAGCTATGGTGTAGCGCCATTACAGTTGAAAGCTACGGCGTAGCAAGCTGCGGTGTAGCGCCATTACAGTTGAACGCTACGGCGGCGTAGCAAGCTACGGTGTCGCGCCGTAGTCGTTGTAAGTAAAAGCGTAGCACCGTAGCCGGCGAGGATTGTGACTGATCAAGCTAAGGTATAGCGTCATTACAGTTGAAAGCTTCGGCGGCGTAGCAATCTTCGGTGTCGCGCCGTAGCCGTTGTAAGCTACGGTGTGGCTTCGTAGTCGCTGTTAAATACATAATTAATTTACATACAACATATAAACAAAAAAATACATGGTATTTGAAAGTTTTTGTACTACAATATAATTTTCATTACTCATACTCTGAAAGTAGGTCGGAAGTTGCCTGCGCAGCGGGATGAAAGTTATACTTTTCGTCCCTAATGACAAGTACAAAACAAATGACAGCTGTCACCTCACTTTTCTGCATTCTACCTTTCTATACAGCCAATCAACTTCAACTTCTTGTGAGATGGCTTTTGCGTCTGGTTTGACGCAATTCATACGGCCATTCAATTACAGCGTAATGTAAACTTGAAATAAGTTAGAGGTAAAATACCATATTATAATTTACTTTCAACTATTTCTTTAAAACATAGATTTAGTCAAAATATTAACCATTTTTTTAATGATAAAAATTAATGGTAGAATAGTTCTTGGTATTCTGGCATGTCTATTAAACCATGGTAGAATAGTTCTCGGTATTCTAGCATGTCTATTTCTAAAATCGTACAACGATTTTATGTAATGGCGCGCTGAGAAAATAGTGAAATCGTTAGAGGAAACGTTTTGTTAATACATTTTAACGAATTCTCAAAGACTTACAAACCTTCAATATTATGGAGCGTGTATTCTATGTTAAAGACAACACACAATGTACATTTAAAGGATTTTGAGAGACTTACATCGTTTCTCAAAAGGCAAAATGATGGATTTAACAAAAAAATACAAGGGTTTCTCTTCTTACGAGGTACCTGGTAAAAACCTTTCAATATCTATGTATAACTAATAATTGCTCTAATCTAACAATAATATACTTTAAATAAATATCTCACCTAAGTTGTTTTAAATGCTCATTCATACTTTTATTTGTACTTCCCTTGTATTTGTAATGAAAAGCACAGTGTTTTCCATCCCTTGGGTAACAATGTACTATTACGAAATATTTTGATAAAGTAAAAAAAAAAATATAATTTTCTTTAGTACAAAACGTGTGTATTTCATTATATCTGTCCTGTTTACCAAAAATGATTTTGTGCCAAGAAAATTGTCACTATTACCTCACCTCTAAACAATCATTATGAAAGGATCCATCTTTCCATAGTCCTTCTGAAGCACTATGAATCAGGACAGGAATGCGAGGGCATGATGAATGCGAGGGGCGCCCAGCAACAATAGACGTCACGCACTTGCGAACTCATAACCATTGATACCAATTTATGGCCGCCATTTTATTTGCCGTTGATGAAAACTTAGGAAAACAATGATCTCTGTCTTCAAATAACCGAGTGTTTTTTTATACTAATGTGTGAATGAAGTCATTACATTGCTAGCTTTTTAATTTTATTTTCGAATAGGTAAGTTTTTACCCGGGAGTAAAAAAGATATTATTCTATTAAGCCGGTCAGTTAGATTATCAGAAGATATCGGACATATGTTCATATAAACACATTATATATATTCATAATCAAATAAAAAATTACAAAAATAAAGCTCGTTAAAGTAACGTTGTCTATGAAATACTTTATTCTGTCATTCAATCTTCATTCACTCACCTGTCAACAATTAAAGATCTTCTTAATTTTTTTATTCTATATATACAAATATATATATAGATTTCATTTCATGTCATTTAATTTCGTAGTGTACGACTACGAACATCCTTAATTGTAAATGTACACTAAACTGAAAATACATCCGTGGATGGATATTTCTGTATTTTTCCTTGATTAGAAGAAAAAACATTGAGACAAGATATCAACTTTTAAAGCAACTTAGATTCAAAACATAAATAAGTATTTTCATATTGACGAATGTTCAAAATACGTTCACCCTGAAAAACATTAAAGTCTGCAACTCGGTTTGTATTTCGTTTCAGATTATCACTGCGTCATGTCTAATACAAGATTTATGCCAGTGGTTATAGCTATAATTGAAGATAAGATTCATATTTTATTGATTTATTCTTTAATATCTTGCATAAAACTGCCAGGAATCTATAACATATAAATACGTCAAAGATACATTAAACTTAATAGAGATTTTCTTTTGATTTTGCTGTACTAGGCTAGCAAATATACAGGGTAGTTTGTGAGATTACTATAAAATATAAGATTATAAAAAAGCTTGGGGCGGGTTTTGCAACTCGAAAATTAACAATTAACAGGCTAAAAGGTTTCTTCGTCGTTTCTTTACTTTAGTCTACACACCCAAGCGACCAAAATCAAAAATACCACTATATACTTTATTTCCGTGTCATTGTAATTTTTTAACACACAACGCTAAGTAGAGGCCATATTTGCCTTAAAATCTGCTGCGCACATAACTGAGAGAAAGTTTATAGATTTATCTAGTAGCATAAGTTTTTGTTTTGTTGTTTTCTTTTTTAAGGTTAGTAAAAATATATTATTTCTTTCTATAATTTGACCTTTTTTAAGCGTGCATTTATTGTATATGTGGAAATGAAGAACTTTTGACTTTTGAGATGGGAGTGGATAATTAGATCCGTTAGAGAAAAGTCTTGAAATGAGAGCTCATTTTTTAACCGACTACCAACGAGGAGGGTTATGTGGTTAGCACCCTATGTATGTAATTGTATGTATGTATGTAAAAAGCCGTTTTTTATGTTCACATCATCATCACACCTCAGCGCTGAAACTACTCGTTCGATTTCAACAAAGGAGGTATCGATTGATTCGTCTCAGTACTCTGGTGTTTATAGATTATAATGATGTCAGACGTTATCGGGTGTCTAACGAGATAGCGGGGTTTAAGTAAGGGACGAAAATTACATTGTTAAAATAGTAAGCAAAATCGGCAAACGCCGCCGTAGTCAGTTTTAGTTTATCGTATTGGACCATAAATCTGGGTATTTAACGTTTTTTAGTCGCTCACCTACTTTTATTGGCATTTGAACTTTGATGGTTTCGGAATTGGCAATCTAATCGCATCTCTATCCCATGCTATATATTTTAGTTTACTCATAAAAGGACTAGCATCTCCTCTTTTTATATTTTATCCACACTGCTGCTAGAATAGAATAAAGGCATAAACCTCTATAGGGATATATACCTATAAAACAAACACACGCTAACTATCCATGGATAGGATATTGATCAAAGGAGATTGTGCATCGTCAGAGTACTCAAAGCCATTAAAGTGGGTTCAACGTGCAGGAGGTTATTGGATATCTATCGGTAGGAAGCTCAGCTATGCATTACTTACTACACCATAAAGCGATGGGAACCTTCGCCTGGCTTTACGGTTTTGGAATTTATATTTTAGAGTACGACATCAATGTTCAAAGTGAACTCAATAAAATCATTTCGTTTTTACAAAAAAATTACTTGAAATTCCTGAATATCAGCACTGTTTTTAAGTCCTCCACTTCAGGATCATTCACTATCAGAAAAAATCAACTTCGAGCAAATAAAAAAAAAAAAAAAACCTCTCCTCCTTTTTCGAAGCTTATATATTTTTTTTATAATATTTACTTGCGGCAGAGTTGTGATAGCGTTAAACATAATTTATAGCACACAGAGCAATTTTCCATTACTTTCTGAATAATCTTACGAGAGAAGACGCTCCCTCATTAATACAAATGTGTTCTTTATTTTTCAGTGATCAGTTAAATGGATTCTTGCTATACCAAAAACAAATAGGGATGGCAGCTCAGGATGGAAAAATACATGATTTAAATTATTTATCTACGAGCTTTAGTTACTTTATAATTCACAAGCTTCTGCTGCGGCTTTGCAAACGTTTACCAGAATCAAAATTTATCTAATTATGCTAAATTCTGTCCAAGCATCTAAATATCCATACAAACGGACGCATCTATAAAATAAGCGTTATTACCGACTATATGAAATATAAGTTTATGTTATTACTAATAAGCCGTCAATTTACTTTGTATTAAACAAATTTTCAAGTATTAGTTATACTTGAAAATTTCTTTAATACAAAGTAAATTGACGGCTTATTGCGACAAAAATAAATAGTTCCGATGGTAAATCAATATGAATGTTAGAAATTTTACCTTTTCTTTATGTTAATCTACTGTATTTCTGGAAATAAATAGTTATTGCTTGCCCTGGTCTATCCAGGCATATCCTACATTTTTATTTAATTTTTTTAACCTAGCTGTAAGTTTCTCTAAAATGTGGATAATAAAATAAAAAATTACCTATAATATTTTGCAGAAAAATATCTTGCGAAGAAAACTGTGGAGCTTTTGCTTTAAGGTTTTTACCAGAGCAATATAAAGAAGATTTATAAAGTAATTCAAACAGCATGATGACTCTTACTGCACCTGTGCTCATAACTTATTCTTTCAGTTTAGAATTGTGTAAACCTACTTGTTGCATGCACATACCTACGAAATTTAATAGGTAACGAGAAATGTTAAGATATCTATTTTCTTAATACGCTGTCTTACACATTTGTCAAAATTAATATGAATAATATGTTAACATACGGAATTGCTAATGAGTAGGGGAATAATAATTTTCCGGTCAGGCAATAATATTCCTTTGTGTAATTAATTATGTAATTTACTTGTACATAGTCGTATATCAGTGTTTCATTCAATATTCTCACAAGATTATTTGATATTGGTAACAGTAAAACGGCCGAAATGTACATTGATATTATGTAGATTCGGATCTAGATATAGCGAACCCATAACAAAAGCTCTGCTACGTTCGTTGGTTGGGGCTCGATATGTGTGTGTGAATTATCCAGTATTATTATTCTGTGAGTCCCTAGTTCCTAGTCTTAGGTATTTTTCCTGTGTCAGCCATTATAATTCAAATTTACTGTTGTGGCTTTACTTGATGACCGTTAAATAAATAACAATGTTAATTATGTTTTGAATACTCAGACTCCACAAAGGGGATGTCCCTCTTTTGTTACGCTGTTACATTGTCTGGTTCGACCAAGATTGGACACGAAAAAACTCTCGCTTTATCAATTCACTTTCATGAAAATTAGAAGTTAATGAAAATAATAAGGGCTGTGCATCCTATCACAGGAATTGACGTCAGGTGCTTGAAATTCTCTATCCACTGTTTTGTTTTGAGGTTGTTTTTTTAAAGGTGACCTTAAACATTTGTGTTGTAAGTTTTGGAATAATCTTACCATCGGATCAAGTAAACAAACTCGTATTTTCCTCTCAGTTACTAATCTGAGGGTATTAAATATATTCAAAGGTGAACTTTGCTATTTAACGATTATGAGTCGGTATAAATTGAAGCTTGAAATTGCTTTGTATTTTTATGGGTAGATCTTTGTATTTTAAAGGTTAAATGTTGGCCTAGAATGGAATCATCGTTCCATTAAAAATACATCGAATTCGTTAACGCTCCTGTTTAGATACGGTTTATAAAGCGGGTTAACTACGAACCTCAGGGCGAGTGCGGTTAAGAGATGAAACATTGGTGTTCTTTCAACACAAACATGGTTCGTAGCTAACCCGCTTACATTCATAATGAGTTTATAAAGCATTTATCATAGTAAAAAATAAATGTTTATATGTCTCTCACTAAGTACTCACTCAGTAATAGAGTTAACGCGATTGTTAATTTATTAAAATGACTATGATCTACATTATGTTGTGTGAGACTGGTGCCTAACACAGTTTTTTTTTAATATGTGAGAGAGTTTTTTTCTCTTTTCTAAGCACGAAAAAGTGTACATAACAATAGTCCCATAACTTAAAGCCACTAGGTATGTTATTACCTCATAACATGACCAAATTCATCTCCAAGGACCGATTAGGCCCGGGGATAATTATGCAAATTAGTCCATCACTTGATTTTGCCCGCGGCTTCGGCCATGGTCCTAAAATATTCGAACAACTGCCTACGTAAAAAATATAACATACTAGCTGCGCTCCGCGGCATCGCCCGCGTGGTAAATTATGTTTCAAACTTTTTCTTTTATAAGAAGCTTCTCCTGACCGTAACAAACACAACAAAAAAAGAATTGGCGAAATTTGGATCCGTCGTTCACGCGTGATGCCGTGACCAAAGCAAATCTGGATTCATTTTTATTTATATAAAAATTAAATGAACGCTTTAGCTTTATTATCATCAATGGTCTTTACATCCACGAAGATGGTAGAGCCGTTCGAAAATTTATAATAGCTGCAAGGACATTTTATTTCAGTGTGTATTGCATAGTTAAATTGATTTCAATTATTCCTACATAACGTCTTTATCTATGTTGTCTTTGTGAATAAATAACAACTATATTTTGCAATGCTTCGCAGGTACTAGATTGAGAAAAAACAACAAATAAGTCCTCAATCAATTGACCAGTAATTGAAAAACCCGTCCCGTTTTTTGTTGAATTTCCACAGCATCGCTTCGGAATCGGTCAGAATCGGTAGTAACAGAAATAAACCCCTTTTTATTTCTCCACTTTATCTTAACTTGAAAGCAAGTTTTATTTTAAAAGGCATTTCCTTTATTTTTAGCCGCAGAAATATAAGAACAGTCTTTGGTTGTTGTACATGAATTTATACTAAAACCTCGAGGTTCACATAATAGCCGTGCAAATTGTTCCTGCCTCTCTTCGCCTAATTAATTATTAGCTACGAGCGTTCTCCTTCGGCTACGTAGCGAGATACATCTGAATAAGAAATTACAATCACTCTCTTGTAGATGCCCGGTAAACAGGTACCTAGCGGTCGCAAAAACGAGATATCTTTATGGCGTTTCTTATTTATTAGAAGTTGGATATAAATAAAACGTTTCATCAAAACTTTTGTCTTGAGCGGTCTAAACTAAGTCACTTTAAAAGTAAAAAGCAAAAAGTAAGTTTAAACGAAAGATTGAGATTCCATTGTTAGTTTTAAAATTACAAAATAAAGTTTCAATTAGGTATACTCACAGTCTCTCAGCAACGAACGGTTTATTCAAAAAGTGCCGTAGCAATTTTGTAGCATTTCCATTAATAATCATCAACACGTTAACCAACAAGCGGTACTCATTTTAAGTCCGGGAAATAGATTAACACAGCACAGTGATTTACTGTAGAAACGTAATATTAAATTTTCACGTTAAATGCCGGGTTAAAATGTATCGTGAGGGCTGCGAGGTCGGAGCGCGGCGGCGCACGGTGCGGGCTGGAGCGGGCGCGCAGCGGCGGGCGTCGTCGCCACCTGTCGCTGAGAGCGCGGCGGCGGCGGCTCGCGGGCGCTGCGGCGGCGGCGAGCGAGCGACTGAGCGAGCTCCGGCCCGGGCTCGCACGTGGCTGCCGGGCGCCGCCGGCCGCCGCCCAGGTGCACTCTCCCCCGCGCAGCCTCCAGCGTCTCCGCCCGCCCTAGCTTCGCACCCGGCCGCCGTCTGCATCCGCCATCCGCTTGCACTAGCTCTGAGCCTCTAATTAAACTTTTTCATTGTGACGTTCATCGTTCATTAACACCGCCAAAGAAAATAATAAAACAGTTATTACTTGACGACATGAATGAAGGCTTAATGAGAAAGTTTATATATTTTATCTCTGCAGATATTTTGGCAGACTCTTCGTGTATTATATGCAGGCGGTAAATACTGTTGTTATATCGATTCAACAGTATCGTTCAAGAATAAACTGTTACCGATATAGTATTATAAGCTTGTGTGGTATCATATTGCAGAACAGTCAAAAGTTCACTGAGTTCGTTAAGCTTGCTTCGTATCTGACGGGAAACGCTTTATTCCTTTTTGTGAGGGTTCAAATCTCATTATAAATAGAAAATTATGACTATAACTGTCTCGTATCTTTTCGAGTGCAAGTTTTATTCAAATATATGTTTTTTCGTCGTTTATTTGGTTCAGCTCTAATGTTTTTTTTATCTAAAAATCCAACTTAAAATACATCTTTATATCTTCATAATATATAGTTATATGAGTTTTTAAAGTTCAAAATTTACTGCTTACTAGGTAGATATTATTAAACGAAATATCAAGAAAAATTTAAAGTTTTATTTAGTCACCCAATATAAACCCTATTTTGTCGTTCTCGATACGTTTTTTCTATACGTTGTGTTGTACGTACCTATGCCTAACCTGCCTCTCATAATAGGTACTATGTTGTCTATGTAATTATCTGCTACATGTAGAAACGGGCTCTAGACTACATCGGCTATAATCTGTAAAGATATCCTAACCCGTTGTTTTATTACCTACGTTTACAGAATATTTTACTATACAAGTAGTGATAAGGGTTTCATATTCATATAATCTTACCAACTCGAATCAGAATTGCCGTTTTATAAAAAGCGTTTCATTCCGTGTGTTTCGATAGTTTTGAATTAATTGAAATACTTTAATGACCGTGCTCTGGTCAAAGGGAAATGGAATGCAAATTGAAATACAAATTCAACTGATCAGTTGGTAACAGTACGAAAATACGTTCACAAGAAAATAATGAAATACGTTGTTGAAATAATAATAAGGCATTAACGTTTTGTACGAGTTATTCCGTTCCGAATTCTACGTACGCTTTCAGTGTTCATTCGCAAATTATCATTGAAAAGTCTGTAATGTTGTAAATAGTAATTGAAGATCAAATTGACTCTGAATTTGATATATGTATTTGTACAGTTGGTTTGAAGGGTAAGGATATCCGTCAGGGGCGGACAGCAGCGCCCCCTGCAAAAGGTCTACTACCACCGAACTGCGATCCCCAACCCGCATGCCCAGCAGGGGATTATGGGCATTACACCCTCCATGAGATACGCCAAAAAGGCGCTCTGTATCTTTGACTATTCATCCGGTCTTCTTATGTTACAGGTAGGTATGTACCGTATCGACGCAATCAGTGACCGTAAGTGGGTTTTGGTCTTCAATGTGAAAATATAACGGCGATCGTGGTCGCCCTGTGAAATCGCTGTAACGCGATGGTAACGTAGTAGGAAAATAAAAGCCAACGACCACCAGATGGGTAGAGAATATGCTCACCCAAGGGGGGCAAACCATTGAGATATCCTCAGTTAAGGGCTTCCCCTTAAAGCAGAGTCCTCTAGTCTGTCTTGGGGATACAGACTCTAGCAGTGGGCCAGCTCTTGTGTAGACTGGTAGACCTTAATATTGATGCGCAAGGATACCGTCAACTTTGTGATCGTCGGGCGAGGATTCTGCCAGTCCAGTCATTTCCAAAGTCATGGAGCGACTGGTGCAGCAACAGTGAACTCTTCGTAATTTTTTGGCGATAATAAGGTACGCGATACCCATAAATAATGTCCAATATGTAAACTCCTCCTAATAAGTGCCTTATTAGCCTTTATCTCATAGATACATAGACCCATAATCCCTGCACTGGGCATGCGGGTTGGGGATCGCAGTTTGGTGGTATAATTGTTCTGCAGGGGGCGCCGCTGCCTGCCCCCGGTGGATATCCCTTAGTCGCCTCTGACGACACTTGCGGGAAGGTATTAGGAAAAAAAAAATACTTCAAATGAGAATGCAAATGAGTCAAAGTCCAGAAATCTATTAAATTACAAACAAGGTTCGTAGTTAACCCCTTTAAATTCATAATGAATTGTTCGAATCTATCCATCATTCCATTTGTTGTTTTCCCCAAAAAGTTTAGCCATTAGTTAATAACTTATTATACAAAGATTTCATCCTTTACTCCCAAGACCTTCAATAAATACAGCTTAGAGCATATTCATCTTCAGCAGAGTTTATTTAAACGATCGAGGTAAAATGAAGAAATTGTTTGGATATATTATCAACCTTTCTTCATTTGGATCGGAGCTTTTTGCGAGAGCTTCGCCTGAGCATCAAAGGAGCGCATTCACTCAAAACAGCTTTCTCGGGAACGAGTTTTCATTCAAATAATAGCAGATTAAACTAAGGAACCGACTGAAATAACATTTGGGGGAAGTTCCATTCGATGTTTGAGGAATAACGATTCGTTATTTTACTTTTCACATGTGAGACAGCCGGTTTCCCGAACGCTTATTATTTTGACAAGTTGATAATTTGTCAGGCTGTACGCACTGCTTTTATTACTCGCGTGGTTTTTTTGCAGAATTCTGTAACTTAATGGAAGTTCACTAGCGGAAAAATATGAATGTTTGGAGCACTATAAAGTTGTAGGTAGCTAAAATAGCAAGGAATTTTATTCGTCGTACGTGTTAATTAAGTTAAGTACGCAGGTTATATTCCGTGAGATTAAAATTCACGCTGTGAGATTCTGTAGTGCGTATATAACAAGCCATTGAATATCCATTCAATGTGACAAGCGTTCGAGAAACTGGCTGTCCCCCGCGGCTTCGCGCGCGTTTTTTCTATGGAACCGTCCATAGAAAAAACGCGCGCGAAGCCGCGGGGCGCTGCTAGTTTACATATAAAACAGCTGAGTCATCAGCAGACTGATGCAAGACTACGAGTATCTAAAAAAACTTAATTGATCCAAATCAATAGCAATCGAAAGCGTCACCGAGACGCGCTGGCTGCATTGCCCCGCTGTACGGCAATGTTGATGCGCTGCGCCCGATACTAACAGCCAGTTTCTCGAACGCTTAAAGATAATTTGTATCCCACGGGAACTGATTTATGGAATATAAAGTAAACTTATGTTTGATTCCAGGATTAGGATTACTTGTATGTAAAATTTCAGCCATGTTTTTTACCTCTTCACGCCAAAACTACTAAACGGATCGGTTCAGGCTCACTTTTGGCGTGAAGAGGTAACAAACATCCATCCATCCACCAATCTATACATCAATACGAACTTTCGCATTTATAATATTAGTGTGTTACTCGTAATTTCTTTGTTAATTTAGAGTTAAATTATTTCCATATAATAAACTAAAATATGGGATCTTAATTTCACATCAAATCATAGTGGTCCTTTTAAAAGATGAATTTCTGGTATAAGGCATTGATTTAAAAAGGGAAGATAGGTTACGTTCTCCCAGCGCTTACTCAAAAATTGGCATGTGTTACAACTACACGCAAACACATACGCTCACAGTTATATTTCCAGTCCTGTGCAATACAAAGAAGAACAAAGACGGAAAGACGTATCTAGAACCGAAGTAAGACTGAGACAACAATATTTCACGCGAATCACGACCGCCCGTGCCACCGGTCAGACGGTGACTGATGTGGGAGAACACAATTTTACACAATTTGAGGTTGCCACTTTCGAGCAACCAGTACCTCATCTTCGTTTTTAATAAATCAATGGTATAAGGTAATAAATCGTTGTGAGTTTTTTATTTATTAAATAAGATCTTAGCGTGACAGCGTGATATTTTCGATTACATTCATTATTTTCACGACATATATTTTATACAAGTGTATGAAACGGTTGGAAATTAAACTTCGCACGTCTCTTTGATTCGAGTCGTCAACCGTGAATCTTTCAGAATAAAAATACGTTAAGTAAGGAAGTGAATTTTTTAAAAATGTAATGTGTTTTGGAAGTATGTTTTTATTTACTCACTCGCTTTAGCCCGTGGGATAGAAATCACCATTAAATATTTCTATAAAAAAAACGCGCGTGAAGCCGCGGGAAAAAAATAGTAACCCATACAGGGTAAATACCAATACTCATACAGGGTTATTTATAATTAACCGATACTGCGTACTAAAATGATTGTTCCACTGTATTCCGACAAGTTGATCGGCAAACCTTACCAATTACCTTACATACCTCTGATGTCTCTATTCAAATCAGTCACGGGATGCGATAACTGATGAGATTGCATCAATGAAGTATAAAAGTGAATATAGAATAGAGAATTTACTTGTAACAGAACATCAAGTATTCGCTCTTTTGTAACTTACATTTTGAACATGACGAACGATTGTTTTGATGTAACATTTTATCGAACAAAAGCACGAGTGCGGGTGATGGGTGACGGTGGGGAGTTAGGTGCCTCTTAGATTTCATAAATACAATACATGCACACTTAGAAAAGGTCCAATAATAAAATAAAAACAATTCAACTAAATTAACGGGACAATGTACGCAAGGTAGAAATAAATGTTACAGGTAAATGCTCACTCGCTGTGAGCATTTCGAACAGAGCATTGAGCATTCGCACGAACGTTGCATCACATGAAAATGCTCTTGGAATCTAATAATTTTCTGTGTTGTGTACTATATTCGTAAGAAAGTTACATTACATTGTAATGCTCAAGCAAATGCTCTGGTCTATCCTTACCTTTTTAGTTTCAAAGCATAACCAAGGTATGTATTCGACTCTACCGGTATGTCAAATTTTTGGCATGTAATTTATGTTCGAGTCAAAGACTATGGTTTATCAATTTTGAATGAAGCATGTTAGTAAACAAACTACGACACAAATAACAAAATCTCACTTGCTTGGCGTCTAGTTTCAGATATAATTGTAAGCAATATTTATTGAAGGGAGGATCTAAAATCGACAAGTAATGTAAATTACGTATAAAAGGATGCGCCAACAAAGTGAATTTTAGGTTAAGTATGGGCGATTTGTTTACTAACATGCTTCATTCAAAATGGACACGGTATAGTAGCCTACACGTTACGGATCGTAGGCTGCTACGATCTTTGGTTCTAGTAACTAGACGCAAAAAAGACAGCAATCGAAATTCCAATAACACACATGACGACCCTAAGTAAATAAAGTTGCGAATCCCTAAAACAGTGGTCTACTTTATAAGGCTTTTGAAACGTTCTGAGATGATTATCTACCCGGAGCACAAGTGTACGGAACTTGGTGGTCTGATTCGCACTCAGCCGACATTATTCTTAGTTAGTTAGCTTACTCTGTGGAAAAAAGTTAAAGAAATATAATGATAACGAATCATTGTCTGCGGAATGTCTCGTACTTGCGCTTTGCTACGGCGTAGACAGTGCTACGGCGTAGACACTGCTACGAAATTCTTAGTTTTAATTTTAACAAAAGTTTTGTTTTTATTAATTGTATTTGAGCTCATGAATTATGACTACGACATTCATAATCTATGAGCTAGTTTATTCTAGAATACATAGTTTTCTTACAATATGTTTTTGTCTTTAAAATATAGAAAGACATAAGTGTAGTTGTGATTCTAAAAGTTGTAGAATTGTGTAATAATTATCAACAAAAAGATTGATCGTTTTTTTAAATAATTTATTTGAAGTGGGGTCTTTAAAATAATAAGGTAGGTATACCTACCTACATTAGTTACCACCAATGTTTTGTGTGTCATTTCCAATTACGTTGTTCCCTTTTATAGTTATGAATAAATTATATACCCTCGTTTTATTTATATGCCATCGTTTCAGAAGCCAAAGTGGTTTTTGATCGATCCGATACAGGAATATTATTTAGGAGCCGGTTCATTTCCATTTAACGAGGACAGGTCTACAGTCGGGTCCTTGAATTTTTAAATCCATTTATGAATACAAATGTAAATTTGATTATTTTTGCTGTGGAAAAACCAGCCAATATTATGGTTCTGTAAGAAGTTATATTTTATTGAACTCTAATGAGAGTATTGGTTTCTTTACCTACATTGTTGTTAAGGCCCATACACCAGTGAAAGTGGCGCCCCCAACTATTTTATCTTATTTTTACGTTAAACGCAGGAAGTTTTAAATAATCCATCGTTCAGTTTGTAGTATCTATTGCAAGTTACTTATTAATATGCCTCTGTAATAGTTTAATTTCGTAAAGCTTAGGCAGAGATACGAAGTTGCGCTTTTTGGCCACCAAACTCTATTTTCGCATCTCCTCCTAAACTATAGGTATAAGATAAAAAACTATTACAGAGGTATTAAAAAATAGCTTATCATAGATACCACAAACTGAACAACGGATTTTTAAAATGTCCTATTTTAAGCGTAATAACATGATAAAATAGCTGGCGCTGTTATATTAGCTCCTGTATGTGCCTTAATTTTGGTTTCTCATATACTGAATCTGCTTTTGTGGCAATATCGTCGAGATCTCTCTTTCTCCTTGTGTTTCTTAGGCCGAAGCTAATCTGCTTCCAGACGACTTCATTTATATGCTTTCTTCTCATATAAATTATATTTATTCGCCGTAGGAACACGAGGCACATTTGGTTACAACAATTTACATTTCACTTATATCTCTAGTAAGACAAAATAAATAATCAATGCGACACAAAAACGAAATTAATACTTAAATCTGAACGAATAATTTCACAACGTTCAAATTACAGTAATTTTCATTTAAAGCCAAATACAAATTTCCTATTAAATACGTAATAGGAAATTTGTGTGTTTTTGTAATAGTTTTGTGTGTAGATTTTTGGCACAACGATATGATCGTTAACCACAGGGCACAATACAATATCGATAAACACGGGTCATATCGCTAGTACTTCATAATTATAACAGTTTATAATTATAGTAGATTCGTGTTGCGGACAGTGATGGTAAGTTATGAACTAGCAATTGAATATTGGATTGAATAGTCCACGCGGAGCACGTATTTGTATTGTACGGATTGGCGGCTGGCCAGCCGTGGAATGTTGCCCAGCGGATTCACTCTATTAGAGCGAGTTAATTGAACCTCCTTCTTTGCTATTTCAAAATACTATGTTGGAGGCAGTGAAACAGCAGGATTGGGAAATAAAAAAACATTTTACACACGACTGTACAATGGAACACCAGAAGTCGAATTCCGGAAAATGGTATACGGGTGAGTCTATTTGATGTTAGTTACACGCGATCATCTTTTTCCGTACAATTTGGTAAAGCGTCTCAATCGTGCGCACATGGAACTATGCAAATCCCCATACAAAGGACGGGCCACGATCCCTTCTCGTTACTAACGATCCTCTAAAAAAAATTACATTGCAGAACCATATACAGAAAGCACAGGCCGCATAGTGAAATACTGAAAGCACACAACCTCCAAAAACTGTAGATTTAACGATCACAATCTCGATTGAAAGCAAAAGATCATGAAATCAAAACGCTATGTCGAATTTTTCTGATAAGATGCGTTAGTATGTCATTATATGATAGAGATGTGGATTTGATTCTTATGATCTGTACGAATCGGTCGGTGTCAGATGAAAATTTGTCTACTGCTGAATCTGCCTCCTCAAATTAGTGGATTTATTCATAATCACCACAGTGCATTGTTCTTCTGATAGATTCCATTACTTGACTCTTACTAGTCCACGGGTTGAGTTGAAGAGGTCAATTTTCACACCACGACTGCCACACAACAGAAGGACTTAACTTTTCATTTATTCATCTAAAATTAAAGAAACATAGAGTACAAATATTTAGGTATTTCAAGATCTGATAAAATTATCGCCAGGATCTACAAAATTTTGAGTCAAAGCCATCCGTTTAGCGAGCTTTATTCGCCCTCAAACATTAAACAAAGGATTCAAAACTTTCTGTTTGTTCGATTCAAGGACTACCCTTGAACCCTTTCATTTCACTTTTCGTAATTCCTGAAGGAAAAGTGACACGAATGTTTCTAGTACCTACCTATGGCAAGTTTGGTTGTAAGTGCCTAGTTCGACGCAGTGTAAAGCTCTTCGTCAGCATCTGGTCAAGACTCGAAGACAGTATCGGATTCATTCTGCAACAAAAAGTGCTACGCGAATTTCATGGAAAAACTTGGTCAAAAACGACAGCTATATCTAGAACCTATTAAGGGATTTGCACGGTGCATAGGTTTTTTTCAAGTAACAATAACAGAACAAAACAAATTACAGTATTTACTAGTATTTAAGTTTTTAACTATTTCTTAAAAATGTAAGCCATCATAACTTTATACGTATACGTACGAAGAATTAATAATTTTTTTGCTAATTTGTCGAAATACGAAATATTCAGCAGAAAACTAGAAACTTCTCGTTCAACCAAAGTGAGATGATAGTATTAAATCACTCACGTTTCTCTGAACTTTACTCCTCAACAAGTTTGTTTCGCTCACACGAGGCACGTAAAATGTTGGGGAACGGTAACTTGAAGGAGACTAGTTTGCCCAGAGCCCAGAGGCCACAAACTTTAATCCAGCTCTGTTCGAACATTGCCGCCGCCGGCCGCCGGACTAACGCCCCCTCTACACTACACCCGCCAAGGCTTATTTTACAGCTTGTTCGACCGACCGTGCCCGTAAAAAGAAGCTATAAAGTCGAGATTCAAGCATATAAAATTTATTTTCAACTTTAATTAACTTTTCTATCTTCAGCGCAGCTGTCTTGCAAGAAATGCACCGTTCTTGTCTACACAAAGGGATGTTATTAATTAATTTCATAAATACAGAAGCCATTTTCACACTTATACCGCGTCAGTTCTCTGAAATGTTGAGTCTGTTTACTCCTTTGTCTAAGATCAGCTTATTGCATTTTCACTAATTACTCAAAATTCATAATAACTTGGTGTATTGTTGAAACGATATCGTTAGGTGTGTATTGTTTTTTTTCTAATCATGGCAAATATCTTTCATTTGGAAAGGCCTGTTTGTTCAGCACCCACTGCTGGACATAGGGTTTCTTACTATACTGAACAAAATGGCTGATTATGATAGTGACAAAAAATAAAGTACGCTCAGACTACATCAATCAACCTCATTAACCGCTTGATTCGTTGAAACTCTTGACCACAAAGAAATGTTTTCAGTGAAGGAATTCTTAATAGTAACAACAATACCAAAGTTCTCTAACAAATAACGAATCCAAGTGCATTGTAAAGTGATTTTTGTACGAGCAATACTGGCAAGGGGCACTGCTGCGCTCGGGCGAGCTAGCACCAAGTCTTTGGTAGGTTATCTTCACTTCACAAAAGTTGTTTCCAACAATCCGTTCAATTTATTCACAGTGCAGCTTAAAAAGTAGTCACAGCCTGTCAATGTTACAAATAGGCGCATAAAACCGTGCATAAAACTTTAAGCATAAATAAATAATGCTGGACGATTTAGCCAGTCTTCCCTTTGTAAAGTTTGTATGGACGATATTACCCATTTAAAACACATGGTGTAGCCTTTGCGTATAAGTTTCTTATGTTGCACATCATCATCATCAACCTATAGTATTCCACTGCTGGATATCGGGTTCCAATAATGAGCACCATATCGCCCTGTCTTCAGCTTGTCGCATCCAGTATCAGCCTGCAGTCGGAGGTTGTCATCCCTCCTGGTTGGAGGGCACCCCAACTACGTTCTCCGAGTCGCGATCTCCACTCAAGAACACGTTTAACCCAGCGGTTGTCGGTTCTCCGCGAGATATGGCCAGACCACTGCCACTTCAGCTCGCTAATTCCTACTAGCATCTGCTGCACATACCTGCTTATAAATAAAAATCAGTAGATGTGGCTTCCCAATTGTTTTCCATGTCCTCAAAACACTGCCGGGACAAAATGACTGCCTAATTGATTGGCGACAAATTGGCTGGCTCCCAAGTCAGCATCACTCACTACTTTTAATGTTACCTACTCGAAACTTAATTGCAACGCCCTAGAAACTAGGAGCTTGAATTGCAAATGATTCAGGGGTTTTCTATTACGAGAACATTTTGTATAGGCTTCTATTTCGGCCCCGATATCGGTTCATACCCACCTTGCGACGAGATAAACGTTTATGAGGTTACTATAACGTAGTTTGATATTGAATCTAGATGTACCTATACTCTAACTACTATACTCTATTTTAGCTTCATTTTCATCACCTATTATAGTCCACAGCTGGTTATACGCCTTCCGTAATGTGCTCCATGCGCCATAGCACTCTGTCTGCAGCATGCCGCAGCATCTGCCTCCAATCTTTCGCAGGTCGTCATCCAACCTGGCCGGAGGGTGTCCTATACCTACTACGTTTGCCGAGTCGCGGTCTCTAGTCAAGATTTCGTTTACTACAGTGGTTGTCGGTTCTTCGCGAGATTTGGCCGGCTTACTGCCACTTCAACTTGCTAATTCTTTGACTTACTTTACAAAATATAGTAGATCTATTTTGAACATAAGTTAGTATAAGCAAGATTTTTTTTTCTTAAACATAAATTATTTTTTATTGGCCACGAGTTTTAAAAATAGTTTTCACTGCGAGCATTATACAATATCCTTAATCAATAAAAAATATTGCAATTTCTGTCAAAAAGTCAATAATGAAATCGAATGATTTTGTCACATAAAACGTAAGTATGAAGGATTTCTTGAGTTTGGCCGTAGTATACATATAATCATAATAAATCAAGACTTTGTTATGGCCTAATATGTTGTGCTACTTATGGTAATTGTGGTGAAATCCATTATGTAATTAGGTGTTCGGTCAAGCTTTGTGGTTAGTTATAAGCCAACGGATCGTGTGGAATTCTCGCTAAGCTATTTACTTTAGGTTATTGAAATGTGCTTACAAATTGTAATTCGTGGCCTAGATATTCAACAATTACACTAAGAAAACCACTTAATAAATAGAATAGATATTAATTACCTGCACACTTAAAAGTAAGAAACGATGTACAAAATATGAAATAATTATAACGTAAGTGACAATTGGCGTTCTTATCGCTCACGAGCGATCTCCGCTAGACAACTTGTCCTGTCTGTAATGTCCTTGTTGTTATGTAACAATTGTGAGATTAAATGGGGTGGAAAATGTGGAAGCTCCATTTACCTGAGCCATTTGTTAGCGTTAAGCCGCTTTCGCACTAGCGAAGTCCCTCCGAAATGAGAATTTCACGAAAAAGTAGTTACAAATCTAGGCTAATCTCTTCAAAGTGTAAAATTACAGGGTATTGAACGACGTTACTAAACCGATAAAGGTTTTGCTCATTCAAAGAAAACAATATACATATTTTCAAGTTAGTATATTTGTTCTCAGGTAGTTTATTTTCATTTAATTATTTAATCACACTAATATTATAAAGGCGAAAGTTTGGATGGATGTATGGATGGATGTTTGTTACTTCTTCACGCCAAAACAACTGAACGGATCTGGCTGAAATTTTGCATACAGGTAATTCTAATCCTGGAATAAAACATAGGCTACTTTTTATCCCATAAATCTGTTCCCGTGGGATAAAAAATCACCTTTTAATGTTTCCATAGGAACAACGCGTGCGAAGCCGCGGGGCGCAGCTAGTTATAATATAATTTGAAGTTTTTCATAATGCGTACATAACCTTTAATATTTAACGTAGATTTGTGAAGGTATTAAATCAGAACCTAATTTTAAGTTTCTCGTAAGAGATTGGTATGTATGTAGTTTGTATACTTTATTCAATTAATAAATATTAGGTCCTTACATATGAAATTGGCGTTTTTCGTACTGGCCACTTTAATCACAAATTTCTCCTCTTTGGTAAGGAATTCCAAATTCAAATTTGTACAGCTATAGACTCATGTATTTGTGCTTCGATGATCGTCATTCATTTGTTTTTTTTCTTCTGTTTTTTTCTGTTTGCGTCACTCATTTTACAAAATGGAAAACTTAAAATATCGCATTATTTACGAGTACGAGTTCCGCCGTGGCACTAGTGCTGCGGAAACAACTCGAAGGGTGAATGATGTGTATGGCGGTCGTGTTGCAAAAGAAAACACAGTTCGTTTTTGGTTCCAACGTTTTCGTTCTGGAAAATTCGACCTGCAGAACAAGCCCCGTGGACGGCCTGAGACTCAAGTTGATAATGAAGAGTTGAAGGCTATTGTGGAAGCGGATCCATCGCAAACCACGTCCGAGTTAGCTGCAGGCTGCGATGTTAGTGATAAAACTGTTTTAATTCACTTGAAGCAAATTGGGAAGATTAAAAAGCTTGAAAGGTGGGTACCTCACGAATTGACTGAAGCAAACCGGCAAACGCGCGTCGACTGCTGCGTTACATTACTAAACCGGCACAATAATGAAGGTATTTTAAACCGAATCATTACCTGTGATGAAAAATGGGTTCTTTACGATAATCGGAAGCGCTCAGCGCAATGGTTGGATCCTGGCCAGCCAGCCAAATCCTGCCCCAAGCGAAAATTAACCCAAAAAAAGTTACTTGTAAGCGTTTGGTGGACTAGTGCCGGTATTGTTCATTACAGTTTTCTCAAATCTGGCCAGACTATTACGGCTGATTTCTATTGTCAGCAATTGCAAACCATGATGGAAAAGCTAGCGGCTAAACAACCTAGGCTGGTCAATCGCTCCACGCCACTGCTGCTTCACGACAACGCTAGACCACACACTGCGCAACAGACGGCTACTAAATTAGAAGAGCTTCAATTGGAAAGTCTAAGACATCCTCCGTACTCCCCGGACTTTGCTCCAACAGATTACCATTTTTTTCGAAATTTGGATAACTTCTTGCAAGGGAAAAAATTCAACTCCGATGGGGCAGTCCAAGTCGCCTTCAAAGATTTTATTGATTCCCGTCCGACTGGTTTTTTTAGTAAAGGGATCAGTGAACTACCTATAAGATGGCAAAAGTGCATAGAAAATAATGGTTCATACTTTGATTAATTAAATATATTATATTAAAAAATATTCGACTTTTTGTTCCTCCCATACAAAACGCCAATTTCATATGTAAGGACCTAATATTTGGGACGCTAAAGGTTGCGAACTAGTTTTTAAGGCTTACGCACTATAATAACAAATACCTTAGAATTTTATAAGATGTGTAGCTTTCTTGTAAACATGCATTTAGTTTATTTTTGCGCTTACGCTGCCGCGCTGTTACAAGAACGTATACGTAGTTATATACATACGTTCCTGCCCATGCTCATCATAAAAGATAAAATAAACTAAATCCCGACTACGGCGTTCAGCGATTGCGCTTATTCACTTTAAGTATGAAATTTTCAAGCATTTTTACACCCCCAATACCGTCTAACGTCATAATATCGATATAACCACCGGGATATTGAGTCGGATCAATCGTTACCTCATTTGTTGAAATCGAACCAGTAGTTTTAGCGCTACGTGGGAACATAAAATTCGCCTGCATACATATGTACACAGAAACATAAGGTGCCAACCTCATAACCTTCCTCCGTTGATAGTCCGGTAAAAATGGCATAAATTGCACTACTTTTTATCGCGGAAAACGCGTGTAAAACCGCGATCAGAAGGTAGTCCTACTAATATTATAAACGCGAAAGTTTGTAAACATGTCTGTATGTATGTTTGTTGCTCTTTCACGCTACAAATACTGAACGGTTCGGTCTGAAATTTTGCATACAGGTTAAGGCCTGGAATAGCACATAGCCTACTTTTTATCCCATATATCAGTTCCCGTGGGATAGGTGTGCGAAGCCGCGGGGCGCAGCTAGTATAATAATAACATGACTGTTTCAGACCACTACGATTTAGGTACGTAGCGATCTCATGCTTAGCATAACGATCGTATTGCTATGTAAACGAAGCCATCTGCTGCTAATGGAAAACAATTCATGGCGTTTGGCTAGTAAACATAACGACTCAGCAAGTCAAAGAGGAGCTACGTACTTGTTTGTACTTGGTAGACTACCTACTTGGTGGAGAGCATAGTATTATTATACAGGGAACCACGTAACATGTGTACTAAGCCGAAAGGGGTGATTCTAGAGCACGGGTGATCAAACTGTAAATTACGAGTTTTTGGATTTCGTGTATTTTTTATTTTTTGAAAAAAAGATAATGTAAGAAAATTTATGAATTAATTATAATTTTCTGTTCGTGTTCTGTTACTCTCCTGCATTTATTTATGATTATAAAATATTTCACTACTGTTTTTTTTCTTGTCAAGTAAAACCAGTGTTTAACAGGATATTATGAACAAGCTAGCAAGTAAGAATATCCATAGATATTTTAAAACAATAATAATACTAATAAAATAATACACGTTCTAAAAGAGGAATATGAAAAAATCAATATCATTCTAATTTTTTTCCAGAAATGTAACAAATTGTTTGATATTTAAAACAACGTAAATAGTGAATCCTCTTGGGGTCCAGAATCACCCCCTTTCGGTTTAGTATACATGTTTCGTGGCACCCTATATGTATATTCTCTGGCTTGGTAGAGCACTTATTTTGTCAAGATCTAACTACATTGTGCCACAAAGTGTGTGCAAATTTTACAAAGGTAGGTAAAATGAATATAAAAAAAGGTTTCACATATTTAACATAGTCTTACACAATTTACACATATTAGAAATTCGAAATACAACAGTTTACGAGCAACAAAACCAACCAAACTCCCGAGTTCACACAAAAATAAACAATTAGAGATGGCTATTTCACCGTATAATATAATGTCAATGGAATAACTCAAATTATTTATTTACACAAGACATTACAGGTGCCTCCAAATCATTATATCTAGTAATACATTTGTAGTGTAGGTATATACCTATTGTAAGACGTCATTCAATGACGAGGATTAGCAGAATCCTAGAAATTAGATTTCTATTTTCCCAAGTACCAAACATATCAGATTACTCTAAACAAAGCTGGTAAGAAAATAGAATATCATTTTATTAAATAAACAAGCATAATAGAATTACAAGATAAGCAATTAAATTATAAAAATTAGAGATAGAACTTTTGTATAAAAAGCCTTGTTTTAACTCAATAAACAATCAGTACAAAACCTACTACAGTCGTGTTAATTACTCCTCCCTCCAACCTTCATTACACATTGAATAATGTACTAAAGTTTATATTTATAATACTAGTTTCGTTTAGGAACGTTCTTCTAATGAATTAACACCTCATGGGAAATGGTTAATGCATTGATTAATTAAAAAGGGAAGATGAGGTACTAGTTTCTCGATGTTCATATTGTGTAAAATTGTGTGCTCCCACCTCAGTCACCGTCGGACCGGCGGCACGGGCGTTCGTGATTGGCGTGAAATATTGTTGTCTTGGTCTCACTTCGGTCTTAGATACGCCTTTCCGTCTTTGTTATTCTTTGTATTTCACAGGACTGGCAATTAACTGTGAGCGTATGTGTTTGTGTGTAGTTGAAACACATGCCAATTTTTGAGTAAGCGCTGGGAGAACGTAACCTATCTTCCCTTTTTATTAATCAAAGGGTTTATGGGATAAAAAGTAAGTTTTGCAAAATTTGTCTGGAATATTTATTTTATTTTATTTGTTAATGTTTCGATAAATGTGCAATAAACAATTTTCTATCCGTCTTAATTTTCGTAGATCATCTTGTCCGTCTTTTATCAATCGACCAACCACTTTTATCAATCGACCAACCACTTGGTCAAATTTCAGCAGGAAGGCCATAAGCACCATCAGAGTCCAATACAATAACGCGTACCGGGCACTCATGAGGTTACCGAGATGCTGCAGTGCGTCGAGCATGTTCTCCGAAGCGGGAGTTCCCGACTTTTTCGCCGTCGTCCGTTCGCGCGTCGCGTCGTTCTGGAGTAGATTGGTCCGCTCCAAAAATAGCATTTTGAAGGCTGTCTCTGACCAGGTTTACAAAAACCCTATTTATACACACTGGATCTCCCTTCATATGGAGGGAAACAGAAAGTGACGTGCGGCAGCTTTTTGCACCGTGTTATTTATATTTTTGTTTTGTTTATTTTAATAATTGTTCTTTAAGACTGTGTGTTTTTAATGTGATATGGGTTTTTTTTTGCCTGAAATAAACGAATTTTATTTTTATTTTTATTTATTTAAGGGATAGAGTGGTTGGTCGCCTTGTTGGAAACTTATGAAAATATCAGGGTTCATATAATAATATCAGATCCGCCTCCGGTAAATATCCCTTAGTTGCCTCCTACGACACCCACGGGAAGAGTTGGGATGGTGCAAATTCTATGCAGCCACACGGCGATTCACCTAAGAATTATCCTTTATTTGGCATAATGCACCACTATTAATTTCAAGTGATTGTCAAATACAGAATACGTAATTATTGTATTCTTTTTGTACAGAATGAAGTATTTTATCTCTATCTGTCATAATAAACTTTGTCTATTAAATACTTCATTCTGCATTTGAAAATCTCTTGTCAACCATTAGAGAAATTCATAGTGTTATGCCAAAAAATAGGATACGGATGGGTACTTCTATAGACAGGGTATAAGTATGTATCACAGCAAAAACGTCAGTGTTCCGAGTAGGTTACGTAAAGATAATGAAGAAAACCTTTCTGAAGTTTCAACCTCCTTCGGTAATGCTTCTATCTTTAAAATCGAGATGGAAGTAAAAAAGTTACGAGCTATCGTCAGGATTCAATTAGGGCGTCATAATTAATGTTATAAAATAGTAATAGCCATCGAGAATATTATAAATGAGTAGGTACTTATTGGAAAACTATCACGTAGGTAATCTCACTAAATCACATCGCTCTAATATCATATTAATTAATATTATAAATGCGAAAGTTTTGGTTTATGGATGGATGTACATATGTTACCTCTTTACGCCATAACGACTAAACCAATCAAGCTGCAATTTTGTATGTAGCTCAAAGCCTCGAAAAATCTAAAGTCAAATATAGACTTTTTATCCCATAAAACAATTTCTTTTAGATAGATATAGCATTAAATCGTTTCCATAGAAATAAATTAACCATATAAAAATAAAGGTTTATAAGTTCAACTATCAACTATAGCGTAGTAAATTGAGTGACCCTGCGTGTATCTCGTGCATAGCATTTACATCTGTGTGGGTGCGAGCGTAGGTGAGCAAGCCGCGCGTGTAGCAATGACGTCATTGATATCGTGTTCGTTGCGTAGCGGGTTCGTGGGTTGCAGTGGACGTCATCACTTACATTTTCTTGCAAAGCTAGACACACGATAATAGCCTCTTGCTCGCTACTTTCTAAGGTGGAATACCACGTTAAAAAGTAGCGAGCGACGGGCTATTCAATATCATTATTTATTCATGGCCATTCATTTTATTTATTCATGGCTATTCATTCGTGGAATGCCACGTCAGAAAGTAGCGAGGAAAACGCTATTCACGTGTGTCTAGCTTCTCTTTGCAAGAAAATGTAAGTGATGACGTCCACTGCAACCCACGAACCCGCTACGCAACGAACACGAGATCAATGACGTCATTGCTACACGCGAAGCCTGCTCTACCCACACGTGTGCAAAGTTGCGTACAGATATTAAGAAAATCAAATTTTCAAAAGCTGATGTTAAAGAAAATTATGCACTATCACATTGTTATTAGTTTCCTGATTAATTAGAATGATTTGTTTTTTTTATACAATTATCCACGCTGACGACGTGACGAATTCAAGCCTCTAAAAAACAAATAGGGATTATACCAGATTTTAAAAAGTATATTATAGTTACTTGTAAGTCGAAAAAGTTAAGCTGGTACATACAAACTACCAATACCAAAAAGCTCCAACAAATCAATCGGAAACAACTAAAACGATCGACGAAAGCTTTCAAGTAATTAGTGGTTGAGTGATGGCCTTTTAGAACACATATTTTATTCAAATCAATGGCGGAGACTGATGGCAATTAGACCTGTTTTCGACAATATCTAAATTTTTGATGTTGTCGAAACTGTAGCAATAATCCTGGACAATTAACACAGCATCATCGGTGAAACACGTAATAAAACACGTATCAACCACGTGTCATACGTACCATAATTATGGTACACGTACCATTAAAAATGCAGGACAATTTACACAGCATTATCTCGCCCCAAGCTAAGCAGAGCATGGGATATGAGTATTACATAACTGATATAATGAATATACAATACCTACACTACATACATATATTTATTTTATTATACATAAAAAACATCCAGAACGCTCTGTACAACTGCAGTTCGTACAAACATTTGACTTGACTTACCTAATTGAAATTTGGGGCATGGCTGCGAAAACTAATATAAAAACCTACACAAAATAAATTTATTATAACTTTATTCGGATATAACTACTTCTAAGTCTACTATTACTATTTAAAAACAAACTAAACTAATACCTATACAGATACAAAACATGTCTATTAATAAGAAATATACTTACCAAATATTACCTTCATACTTATTTTATCTAATAATAACTCACTGGAACACAGCCCTAACAAGACTTTTTTTGTTTAACTCGGTTCGACTGCGTACCGAGTGACGCATTAGGATGTATTGTTCTATGGTGACGTGGTGCTCTTTTAGTTATCTAGCTCTACCCACATAATGTATGTAGGAATTTGTTAAAAAATCAACTAAGTTCTTCTTCGACCTAACAATCGAAGTACCTATTATTCTATTGTTAGGTCGACGTCGACACGACCTCTGTGGCGCGGTGGGCGAAGGTCTGCCTGCGACGCAGGAGGTTGCGGGTTCGATTCCCGCCTCGGGACAAATTTGTGTACGATCTGCAGAAATTTGTTCAGGGCGTTAGGATGTTTTTCTATGTATAGTAAAAAATATCTATCTATGTAGTGTATTGTATTATGTATATCAGTTATCTAGTACCCAGTTATCTAAACACAAGCTCTGCTTAGCTTGGGGCTAGATAATGCTGTGTGAATTGTCCAGCATTATTTATTTATTATTTATTATTATTATTTATTATAGTAGAACTTGTACCACCCCAACTCTTCCCGTGGGTGTCGTAAGAGACGACTAAGCGCCCCCTGCAGAGTAATTCGAACTGCGATCCCCAACCCGCATGCCCAGCGTCGGGACATGTGCATTTCCCATTAGATAAACGCCAATAAGGCGCGTATCATGGGGAGCCTGCGTCCAGCAGTGGACCAATATAGGCTGTTGAGGTATGTATAGAAAGCTGAAGGCCTGCCTTTATTACTTTAGTTATAGTTTCTCTTTAAGTGAATTTGTAAATTCTTAAGAGAAAAAATAAATATCTCAAACCTTATTTATCTCGAGGCGGGAATCGACCCAGCCACCTCCTGCGTCACAGGTGGAACTTCGCCTGCTATGCCACAGACGTCATAGTACTTTTATGGTACGCAAAAATACCACAATTTTCAGATATATCATCTAAACTTTTTGGTCGTGTAATTTATCGTTTCGGCTGCCTATCTTAGTATTTATGTGTGGTAAATGTAATAATGCCATATGAACTGCATGTATTTGACTGGAAATTCAGATTGCAAATTGGCTAACTACATTCTACATGGCAACATGAATAACATGGTTACATGCTCAGCACAATCGCGCTGTCTGCTCTTAGTTAGTGTCAGCTCATAAATTGCTAATGTGTTCGCTGAATTATGTATTGAGGTAGCTATGATCAAATTTACGATATTTTCTCTGGAAGCTATGTTTTTGTAGACTAAGATTTCAGTTTAAATTATATTATTACTGGCTGTGCCCCGCGGCTTCGCATGCGATGATCCAATGGAGACGTTAAAAGGTGATTTATATCCCACGGGAACTGATTTATGGGATAAGAGTATGTTTGATTATAAATTTAGGATTACCTGTATGCAAAATTTCAGCTCGATGATCCGTTCAGTAGTTTTGGCGTGAAGACGTAATAAACATCCATACAAACTTTCGGATTTATAATATTAGTGTGATTATATAAAACTTAAAGATAACTGTTAAAATGCTAGAAGAATTAATTTTGAATGAATTGAACTTCGGTACATTTGTAATTAATCGATTTCAAAACTCTAATTAGATAACAATTCTAACGTTCTTGTTATTATAGCGCCTAAGTCTTCACAATCAGGGTAATAATCAATTAATATCCCAAAAAAAATCGACATTAACGTTACTTAAACCCGCATCCATCCCTGAGTACGGGAATTTGCCAACTAACCAACAGATTTGTCATAATTTTCTAAATGTACCTATACATAAAATTATTTATATATCCTTGGGAAACAAAAAGCTTTAAATCTAAAAGAATAAACACGTAAAAATAGAAAAATTAAGCAGAGCTGCTTCCATACATAGACCGACACGAGCGAAGAAAAGTCAGGTCGGAAACCAACTAAATGTAGGTACAACGTAAGTTATCATTAACCATGCTAAAAAAGTCTAATTTGACTTCTTCTTCTTACCATCATCACATCACATCACACTAATATTATGAATGCGAAAGTTTGTATGGTTGTAGGGATGTTTGTTACCTCTTCACGCGAAAATTACTGAACGGATCGGGCTGAAATAATTTGCGTATTAATTCTATTCCTGGAATCAAACATAGGCTACTCATCAGTTCCCGTAGGATAGAAATCACATTTAAACATTTCCATAGGAACGTGTGTGAAGCCGCGGGGCGCAGCTAGTTATATATTTAAAAAGAAAATTAGGGTTAGTTCCGCTATGCACGAGTCCCACTTTGCTCGGATTCTAAAATACCTAATATCAGTCGGATGACGCTGGCTGCATTGGCCCGCGCTGGCAATGCTGATGCGCTGCGCCAGACACTCATTTTCACTCAGATTTTTCCAACTTGATAATAACATCTGTTTAAGATTCATGAGGCATCAACAATCAACGTTCAAGGCCCAGCAAAAAATCTTGCATATTTATGAACCTAATGACCTTTTCTCAACTTTGCGCCTTATTGTATCAACTTTTAATAAGAACGCCGGAAAATCCACTAGCTACGTTTTAATAACCATAACGAAGCCTTCCTTCCTCGAAATTACAAAAATATTAATTTTATTAAACGATAATTTAATCAGCCTTCATACTAAAATACTTTATATTACCTAGAAACATTATGCTGAGTGTCTTCGTTTAGCCACTTGTGCCAGGAGATGTAGGCTTGCTAATGTGTTTGCTAAACCTATAGGTACATTATTGTTCTTATCTCCATAAAACTGAGACCAAATCGCAATAATAAGCACCCAATTAAATCCTGCAAACCCCATATTTGTTGCTCATTTATCGTTACATGAAAAGCGCCGGGTGACCGAACGGGTGCCCCAAGCCAAAACTCGCTGCCGAAAATAAACAAAACATTTGGCCAGTTCCATGTTTTCCAACAGGCACGGAAATACACACAAACGACATCATCGAAGGGGATAAATATCGCAACAATATAAATCTCCTGGGAAATTTTTCAACGTTAACAATAAGCCGTGTTTTTATTTTCAATGGAAAGATTCCGGCCGTTGTTCACTCAAATGAGAAAAGCCGGGTTAATAAAATGTCCCAGGCCATAATTGGAATTACGTAATCTGAATAACGTCTTGTTTACGCCGTAATTTTTGCATATTGTAAAATACTGTGCTTATTCTTGCGACGTTGTAATCTAGGTTAGTTATGATATTGTCTCTAAATTTTAATACATTTTCTAGCTACGAGTAAGTATAGTTTCTAGTACGCATATGACCTTGCGATCATTTTATATTAAAGTAGGTACCTACCTACAATAGGATTTCTTTGTATAGTTATTTTTACCGACCGTATTCAAAACAAGAAGCAGACTCAATCAAAACTTGTAGGTCAAATCGTCAAACTCTATAACAAAGAAAACATTTAAACAGCTAAAGCTTACAACATCCACTTACATATTCTTCGAAACAACTTTGCCGTCCAAACATACCTGCTGGAGGTGGAAATCTGTCTCCCAATATATACCAGCTCATTCAATATAGCCCAGTTCACCCAATATCCAAAGGTATCCGGAAATATACAACAATATAAACGGCGGCGGCTCGCGCCTACCCTAGTTCCGGGCCACTTCCCGTCTCGAGACTTGTGAACCACTTTGTCTTGTTTTGTTTATTTCCGAGAGCTGTTTGATCTTTATTCATGCATGGACTAGTCTAAGATGTATATAAAAGTTAAAAACACGTGAGTTTATTTATTTTTGATGATCGTCTAGATTAGAAGCTTGAATAGACGAAATACTTGTATGAGATGGTAGGTTGGTGGTAGGCTAGGTAAATCGGTTAAATTACCTTATTACCTATTTCCATTACAGGAGTTGCATAACTTGATTCATGTAATTTAAAGAGATAGGTAACTACTTAACTTACGAATAGACTGGTCTGGGGGGGGAGGGAAGGGGACCAGAATTATGTGGGACTTAACGCCCTGAGAAGAACGTAATATCCATTAAAAATATTTAGCCATTTTCGCCAAACCATGGGAACATTTAGACCTAACCGCGATCCGACAGGCGGCCCCTCTTCCTCCCATACATCAATACATCAATCAATCAATGATTTATTGCGTGAAATACATGTTATAAAAGTTGTTATAATATAATGGAATGTCACAATGTATTCTGCCCTATTAGGCGTGCACTGTCTTAAATTTTACAATGATAACAAAAAATAATCCATAAAATATAAATAAAGAAAAATATAATGTCAATGTTATCTATACTACAATTTATCGGTCATAAATTCATTAAAGGAGTAATAGCATTTTTTTGTCAAAAGTTCGGTCACCTTCCTCCGAAACAACGCACAAGGTCGGACAAAGGACAACTCTACATGGCCGGCGAGAGTTAGGTACCTACTAAGAAGTCAAACGAGAATAGTTACTACATAATCATTCACAAGCTCCATAAAATAATTACCATTCCGTAGGTGTTATTTATCCTATAGACTGGAGAACCAATTCTGCCGGTACCTATCTAAAAGGTTCCATTTAATATATGCAGTTCTCAAGATGAGAAAATGTCAAATAGAGTTAGATGACAATATGTCGTTTTGGAAGCTTTTCTAGACATTCTAGCGTAGTCGTAAATCTGAGACCTGAATTTACATCTGGAGGATGCGAGTAACATAAAATAGAAACCTCGTTAAAAACAATTTATTGCTTCAAATTATGGAGTTTGTAGCACTTGGCCATCTGGATGCTAGTAGAGAGAAAATGGGAACGTTACTGTATTGTGCGATACATACCTAGTGTCGTAAAATATACCAGCGCTACGTACGATACGTAAACTCAATTTTAAGTAAATTCGAACTTAATATTGCGCGTGTGGTGCCGGCAGCATAGAATTTGCACCACCCCGCGGGTGTCGTAAGAGGCGACTAAGGGATATTTACCGGAGGCCGGCAGCAACGCCTCCTTCCGAAAAATTCTGCCACTAAACTGCGATCCCCAACCTGCATGCCCAGCGTGGGGATTACCCCCATGAGATAACAGTCAATAAAGGCTCTTATTAGGGGGAGGCCTGCGTCCAGCTGTGGACCAATATAGGCTGTTGGGGTTGAGGAACTTAATAACATTTCGGTTAGAAACTGTATTTTATAACTCCCCAATTTTATACGAATCACGTCTCACATTGCGGGCCTTTACAAAGTAATGAATTGTCTAGTAAAGGTGGGCCACACCTAAAGCTATCTGGAGCCGAAGCCGCTTCCAACTGAGGCTTTGCGCTTTGTCGCGCGCCGGGTCGACAAGTGAATAATCGCATGTCCGGGACAAGTAGACGGGTACAGGAAACCGGAAACGGACTTGGGTGCTGGTCATTTTGCTCATTGTAGGTATTAGGTACTCGTAGAAAGGAGGGCCAAAGTTCACATATTTAACGACATTATGCTCCGAACTTGATGTTGCTTGATGGATATAATGTTGGGTCAGAAGACGGTTGATATGATAATAGTGACTGAACATCAGCCACATCCTTTTGGTCATTTATCGGAATTAACCCTTTTTTAACGGTTATTCGGAAGTAGGATTAAAAAAAATATCAATCGCTGTTTCATTTTTTTACTGCACCTTTTCCAAGGGAATTGTTTTCACTGTTTTCCTTTTACATTTTACTGGTTATTCTGTGACTGGTTCCCGGGCAGTAATTACAAACTATGTCACTCTGTGGTGAGATGATCGGACTCTACGCGCCGTTTCTGTAAGTTTTAAGGCGCATACACTAGTTCACTCGTTTATATTATTTTATTTTTTAATAGGGTATATGCATCGTTTTTTTTTATTGTTTTAATCGATTCTTTAGGTCATTATTTAACCGAGAAATGATAAGACGCTCACTGAATTTCGCATTAACAAGGTAAAAAAAACAAATCAAAACTACAATCATTTTAGGGTGATAAAAACGCTGCCATATTGGCGCCATGTTTATGTGACGTCGACGTACACACTTGATTAAAACCTTTGGTGACGACCTCGGTAGTGATCATCTCAGGAAAGAGGTTTTCCGAAAAAACTGAAAATAATCGACAATACGAAATGTCAAGTGGGCAGAATAGTGTCAAATCATGGTGCAGCAAGCAGAATAAAAAAAAAGAAATGAGTACAGTGATGTCACGTCCGCTCTAGTCAATGGCGTAGCGTTTTGAAATTTTGCGATTGAGATTTAAAATATCAATTTTTCAATGGTTAAATTCTACAATAAAAACATCTCAAAATGCAAAAATAAATATGTAGATATGTTTCTATATCAATAGAGAATACGTATATACTTTTTTAGCCATTTTGAAATCACATGCATATACCCTATTGTATTTTTAAAACCTGTTTCATTTTGCAAAGCTGCAGAGATAGCGATAGATAGAGATAGAGGCAGAGATCCGAAGTTGCCTTTTTGGCCACCAAACTCTATTTTCGCATCTCTGCCTAAACTACAAGAAAACTATTACAGTGGTATTAAAAAATAGCTTATAATAGATACCACAAACTCTACGATGGATTTTTCAAATTTCCTGTGTTATACGTAATAATTTGATAAATAGGCGCTGTCATATTGGCTCGGGTATGCGCCTTAACACTTTTTCAGACTACTTTTTCTCTCGTTATTTCTACTGTAAATTCTTTAATTTGAGGAAAGTACGCGCTACGTCCTACATCTGTAAATTCGGCTTTATCAGTGAAGGTTCACACCACTTTATATACAATATCGTAAGATCTCTTCTTGTAGGCTGTTTCCCCTGGGACATTGCCAAAATTACAAACCAATAAAGATTTCACGAAAACCCATAAATTTGGTTTTTACCGTCTAACATTTGTCGGATTTTTAAGCTGTTTGCGGTGTCGGATAAGTAGAATACGAAGGCGGGTGTTTTACGCGTGAAGTGTTACCAAGTAATTTAGTGCTCACTGGAACGCTAAGTTGAAAACATGTTTGCTCTTCTTACACTACAGTTTATCAGCTAATGATTCTGATTGATGGCATTTTATCCTACTCCTTTCCTTCCAAATCGTTTACCACTTCGATTCAAATGTGATGGATCCATCAATTTTCTCATATAGCTAGCTAGCTCCAAGTAGAGAAGTGGCACGATAAATCATGGTGTCAGCCAGTTAGAAGCACTCGGATGTTGGCTATGCAGGCCGCGGTGCAGTAATTGGTCTACCAATGTGGGAGTGAAGACGAATTAGAGCCCCAATGCGAGCGTAATTGCCTCTTGCTACTTGCCATATACATTAATAACGGTCTTGCTAACGGACTGGACCTAGGTCCTTTATCTATTGATAACATTTTAAAGTCCTTGCTATTTACATAGAGAAGATACAAATTGTAAAAGTCGCTTCGTAGTACAACCGTACGCACAACCGCAGCTTGTCTACGAGAAAGGTTTCTTGAGCAACCGTAGCTTGTGTATGAGATACGCTTCGTAGCACAACCGTAGCTTGTCTACAAGAAACGCTTCGTAGCACAACCGTAGCTTGTATATGAGATACGCTTCGTGGTGCAACCGTAGCTTGTGTATGAGATACGCTTCGTAGCGCAACCGTAGCTTGTGTATGAGATACGCTTCGTAGCACAACCGTAGCTTGTCTACGAGACACGCTTCGTAGCATAACCGTAGCTTGTCTACGAGAAACGCTTCGTAGCACAATCGTAGCTTGTCTACGAGAAACACTTTGTAGCGCAACCGTAGCTTGTGTATGAGATACGCTTCGTAGCGCAACCGTAGCTTGTCTACGAGATACGCTTCGTAGCACAACCGTAGCTTGTCTACGAGAAACGCTTCGAAGCAAAACCGTAGCTTGTCTACGAGAAACGCTTCGTAGCACAACCGTAGCTTGTTTACGAGAAACGCTTCGTAGCACAACCGTAGCTTGCCTACGAGAAAAGCTTCGAAGCACAACCGTAGCTTGTCTACGAGATACGCTTCGTAGCACAACCGTAGCTTGTCTACGAGAAACGCTTCGTAGCACAACCGTAGCTTGTAATGTGTTTTCTGAATACCTCTCAATTTTTTTTCCAAGTTCCAAAAAAACGTAAAACATTAACCATGTCCAGAATCACCCCTTTCGGTTTCGTGCCCTTTCTGTAGCACCCTGTATATTCTCTGACCACCCTTTACTAGCAGTTGAATAACAGTGTTCCGGTTTTGAGAGCAGGAAAACCACTAAAATTACAGACGTAGAAACTTACGTTCCACATGACAAAAGAACTACAATGCTATAGAAAGCTTATGTAGGGCGTCCGCGTCCCTCTGCTAAGATGTTTCATTTCAAATATAACTTGTTTGTGTAGGTGTAACTCAAGCTTTGGGAAATAAGGTTTTATTTTAACATCAAGCTATACAGGGTGGATTTATCGACGAGGCAGTAAGGAGAAGTAACCTTAACCGTGTGTGTGGTGTAGCTACAGGAATATGGTCTGGTTTTTTTGCCACTCGTGCCATTTTACCATTAATTATGTTATCCTAGAAAAATTATGCAAAATAGCAGTTTTTTGTCTCGTTCAGTTAATTCCCTTTTTTCCGCTTGAATATTGTATTAACCTATAATAATAATAAATAGCGAGCGCTTGTACACATGGAAAAACGGCCAAGTGCGAGTCGGACTTGCACACGATGGGTTCCGTACCATTATCTATAAAAACGCAAAAAGAATCACGTTTGTTATATGTGAGATGTAAAGTGAAAGGAATCATGACATCGATTTATTGTTTTTATTTTCTCATAAATGAGCGGGCCTATGACTATACGACACGACTTTTCTCGAAATAAAACTACTCTTTTGAAATTTCGTAATCACAATTGGTATGTACCTACTGATATTTTTTTCTTTTTTAGGGTTCCGTACCCAAAGGGTGAAACGGTACCCTATTACTAAGACTCCGCTGTTCGACCGTCTATCCGTCCATCTGTCACCAGTTGAAATGTTGCTGATAAAACTAAAATACTAATACTATAATAAAAAACAGAATAAAATAAATATTTAAGTGGGCTTTTATTTTTCTCTAACTCTCGTGGTTTTGGATTTGGCGATCCACCGGCCATCTCAAAAAGCCACCCTGTATAGAGATATTCTGTGGTGACAGTGTGATAAAACACTGCTCATAAGGCACTTCACAACACATCACACTAATAATAAATGGGAAAGTTTGGATGTTTAGATTTATGGATGGATGGATGTTTGTTACCTCTTCACGCGAAAACTACAGAACGGAGCTGCGTGATGATTGCGTACCCATGGGACCTTTAATTATTACATTTAGCATAAACCATTGTATTATAAAATTCGACAAATTTCCTTTTACAAAGGACAGCCTTCATGTAAACGACTAACCTAGTACATACATTTGACGACCTCTGTGGCGCGGTGGGCGAAGGTCCGCCTGCGACGCAGAAGGTTGCGGGTTCGATTCCCGCCTCGGGACAAATATTTGTACGATCTCCAGATATTTGTTCAGGGCGTTCTGGATGTTTTCTATGTATAATAAAAAAATATCTATCTATGTAGTGTATTGTATTATGTATATCAGTTATCTAGTACCCATAACACAAGCTCTGCTTAGCTTGGGGCTAGATAATGCTGTGTGAATTGTCCAGCATTATTTATTTTTATTTATACCTGTAGCCATAACGTATTTATGAGCAAACTAGGCTGTTTCTGAAACAAAAAAGAAATGGTTCAGTCTAGATCCATTTTCCGTGGCAGCCGATCCCATCCCGTGTGGGGAAATTGAAAACTACCGATACACACTGATAGATACCTACGCAACCAACCAGAGAATTATTATGTTTGTATGGATTATACAGGATGTTGGTAGAACTATGTAGGGATTGAAGGAACTGATCAAGGGTACTCCTGTGATCATTTTAAACGACATAATGTAAAGCGTCCTGATTTTATTTATTTATTTATGTGGAAAACAAACAGCTTTTAAAAAACTTAATGTGTAGAAACAGTAGTAGTTCAAATTAAGCTTAACAGTTTTCACTTATAGAACAAAAAATATGCTAAACTAAATCTAAATAATCATGAGAATTTTGAAATGGTTTGCCTGTTTGTACTAATTATAAAAGGAAGATATTAGCCCTTATATTATAAGAAAAGGATATAATAATAATATACTACCAAGTTAAATAATTATAATAAAACGTAAGTATATACTTAGTTTATTTTGAGTTACTATCAAAAGTTTTCGTTCCCTACTGATTTCTAAGATTGTATTGTTGTGACTAATAAGAAGCCATTTTAAAAGTGATACACCATCTAGGTTTTTACAAAAATCCCGTATAAACAAAAATTGTTGTCCCTAAAGTCGGTTAAGGCCCATACACCAGCGAAAGTGGCGCCCCCAACTATTATATCTTATTATTACGTTGAACGCAGGAATTTTTAAAAATCCTACGTTCAGTTTGTGGTATCTATTGGTGTCGATTCTGTTGTTTTAGGATAAGCTAAAATTAGGATTTCCTTTTATGAATAGGACCTTTATAGAAAATACCATAATTTTTGGGTCTACCTAGCATAGAAAATTTAGAAATCTTAATATTTAGGTTAGGAATCCTAAAACAACAGAATCGACACCATTATAAGCTATTTATTAATGCCTCTGTAATAGTTTCATTTTGTAAAGCTTAGGAAGAGATACGAAGTTGCGCTTTTTGGCCACCAAACTCTATTTTTGCATCTCCTCCTAAACTATATGAGATAAAATTATAAAAGAGGTATTAAAAAATAGCTTATAATATATACCCCAAACTGAACGTAGGATTTTTAAAAATTCCTATGATAAACGTAAAAATATGCTAAAATAGGAATTGCTGTCAGATTGGCTCGGGTATGCGCCTTAAGGAACGATATTGAAAATCTTACCTCGTAGTTTATATACTGCGCTTGCCATTCTGGTGTTAGCTAGCTATCGACGCTATCTGTTCGACGAAACTATAACTTTAATCTTCAGCTTTGTTTTTAAATAAGTAATAAATAAGTAATTCTAGACATTTTTTTTATTACCTATAATAACAATTTGAGACATTTTGCTACATATTCTTTTTTTACGTGTATTCTTACAATAATATAAATTTTCCAAGGATTTCCAGACATTTTTTGTAATAATTTAATGACAAAATACTGGTTTTGCTGGAAGACCAAGGAAATAACATCATATTATATAATGTTAGATATGCATGTGAACACAAATAGGACAAAAAAGAAGTATTACAAATTAACGAAATTCAAAATATCGTAAAGTATTTACAGGTGAACATACAAGCCGAAAGGCTTTGTACACCCTTCCCGTCGCACCCTGTAAGTATATCAAATTGGTGCTGCCACAGCTGTCCGTAGTGCAGTTCACTAGTTTATCTTTTGACACTCGTGGCACAAGCACAACAAAACACAGTAAAAGGTGAAGAAGAACAATTTGTCATCTTGATAGAGCGTCTTTTTTTTGTCTTTTACAACATAAATGTGAGTACTTTACCAACCATGAAGGCATATTATTTCCGCGCAACTTTTTTTCAGATTGTAATTTTGAAAAAATATCAGGTTTCTTTCTTTTTCCAATTCCTTATACAAAGACTTGACAATCTTCCTCCACCTGCTACAGCGCGCCGTCGTTCATGTTAATTTATAAATTGCTCTTTTTCCATATAGGTACCAAAATAATGAACTACGCCCTATTTCAAAAATAGTAAGCACTCCTTTCTGTCATTATAATAGGCTTGCAGGCTCCGACTGTGAGATTGTGTAACCAATAAAACGTCATGAACCCAAAAATAAATTTCAATGGTAGGTGTACCTACTGCTCCAAAATTTTAAAGTAATTTGCAGAACAATTCCGGCATCCTCTAGAGAATTGCTCCGCCTGATTGGGGTATTATTTTAAAATAATGTTTGTTTTTCATATATTTTATTCTCAGATATTATTGTTCTTAATTCTTAGATAGTTTATATGCATTTTTATTATAGAAAATTTAAAGTTTTTCATAATATTTAGATTTGTGAAGATAATTCCTACAAATGTCGTGTTTACCTGTAAGTAACAAGCGTATCAGAACAGAAACCTTTTGTCAATAAATAAACTATTCAATACCAAACATGGTTTAGAAAATAACACTTGCCGTTATACTGTAAGCTACTTATCCTGCCTTACTAAGTGCTAACTCAGGTGCAAAAGTTATCGACTGCACTTTCGTGTGAAAAATAACTTAGTTTAATCTGGCTACATTCCAAATAAAGACAGCCGGGCGACGTTTTAACGAATGCCGGCGCATAAAATTGCAGAGCCCAACACTCTGTGGAGGTGGGTACGTACATTACTGTCCAACTAATAGTCCTTCCTACCATAAGAATAGAGAAGAGACTGACTATTCTGAAGTAGGACTATTCTTATGGTCCTACCCCATAAGAGTCGATTCCACGGAATGTATGCATTCACTTACCTACCTACCCAATTTATGGCCACTGTAGTTTAGTTACCTACCTACTTCTACAAGTAGCTGCTACAGCAAATTCCATTCCTTAATTTTCCTTTTCAGGACCAAGGCACCAGTGAAAGTGGCGCCCCCAACATTTTTTTTTTATTATTACGTCAAACACAGGAAGTTTTAAAAATCCATCGTTCAGTTTGTGGGATCTACGATAAGTTATTTATGAATGCCTCTGTAATCGTTTCGTTTTGTAAAGCTTAGGCAGAGATATGAAGTTGCCCGTTTTGGCCACCAAATTCTATTTTCGCATCTCTTCCCAAACTATATAAGATAAGATAAAACTATTACAGAAGTAAAAATTAGATTATAATAGATATGTGCGATGGATTTAAAAAAATCCTATCTTAAACCATAATAATAAGATAAAATAGATGGCGCTTTCATATTGGCTCGGGTATGCGCCTTAATTACAATCGAAGTCTGTCCCACGCTTCACGTTTCTGACCTTGCTTACCATGGTAAGCATAAAATGCAAAGTACCTAGGTACTTAAGTTACCTACCTGGTAGGTACATAAAGAACCTAGGTACCTGCCCATTAAGGCGCATACCCGAGCCAATATGACAGCAGCGATACCTATTTTATCATATTTTACGTTTATCATAGGAATTTTTAAAAATCGTTAAAAAACGTTCAGTTTGTGGTATCTATTATAAGCTATTTTTTATTACCTCTTTAATAATTTTATCTCATATAGTTTATGAGGAGATGCGAAAATAGAGTTTTGGCAAAAAAGCGCAACCTCGTACCTATCTCTGCCTAAGCTTTACAAAATAGTTGGGGGCGCCACTTTCACTGGTGTATGGGCCTTAATTGGGCCTTAATAAAACAAACATTTGGTATAGTCCGTCGTCCGTCCCAGAACAATGAAGTTTCTTTACACCTCCATAAATCCCTAACTCATTAAATATTTACGTGAATTTACCATACGAGTTGTGTAAGTACGCAAAAGTCCGTTTCGGCATCGGCTTCCGTTGGTCTTACTAACTTTACTCACGTTCGTACATAAATATGTCGGTAGGTACGCGTATAAAATTCCAGATCGAAGGTATGGGTTGTGTGTAGGTATTTACCTACTTTAACCCATTGAATGCCAAAGATTGTGTTCAGACTGTGTATGGATACCACCATACAAATGGTCTAACACGTAATGTTGCGTACTTGGCGCCACGCCATTATACATTATAAGATGCCAAGCCACGCAATATTACGTATACGTATAATTACGTAGTTGGCATCTGCTATATAATATATGTGCAGAATGCATACAGATTATTTCGAAAGACCGACGCAAAATCACGTAGTCGGCACCTTAACTAATTGCCACCTAGAGTCCGCGCCACGACTCAAGTCTTACGGCAAAAGGGGTGCAACTGCATAATTCCCGATCACGTTAGTGAAATAATAGATATCGGCGACCGATTTTGACTGCGAAATGTTCAGCATAAGACCTCTCAGACCAGAAGAGCATAATTTGTTGTAAATAAATAGGAAATATATGTTTTATTTACTATAGTTTTGCGATAGCAGCGCCGCATCTAAAGGACTTGAGTGGTGGCGCGAACTCTACCTACGAAATTTTGCGTAGGTACTTTCCTAAAAATATTCACTTCTCAATAGGTACCTGGAGAAAGCCTTTCACTATCTATAACTAATAATTGCTCTTATTTTACCATAGACTTTTAATAAATATCTCACCTAAGTTGTTGATTTATATTAAATATTATTTTTTCATTAGCTTATTCACATGTATTTTTGTTTATACTTTCCTTGTATTCGTAATGAAAAGCACAGTGTTCACCTCGGGTGAAAGTAACATTCAGTCCCTCGAACTATTAGCGCCCTCGCTACGCTTTAACTCACTACATTGATTGCGCCAAACCCCGTCTCAAAATCAATGTAACAATGTACTATTTCGTCGTGGGCCAAAGGCTCGCGTAGCAATACCACATGTCACACAGTCAGAAAAGAAGTAAAGTCACTGTCATGCTTCTTTAACTTAACTGCCACTTGTCAGAGTTGTCAGTGTCAGCCAGTCCAGTCACTCATTCATCATCATCATGGCGTAAATTTCATGCAATGTGGAAGAATAAATAAGAAAAATTCAGAGGAAAAATTAACATACTTTGGAAAATAATAATGGCTAGCCGAGGAGAAAGAGGTGTAGGGAGAGTACTGGAAAAATTAGAAGCCTCCGTCACCTCTGGACAATACTATGAGGCTCATCAGATGTATAGGACGTTGTATTTCAGGCATGTTTGTTGTTCCACATAATCAGTGAAAAGTGCGACGCAAGTGAACCTACATCATGTAAACGTTTCATTTCAGGTATCTGAGCCAAAAAAAGTATGCAGACCTATTAGTTTTGCTAAACAAAGGTGCTAACTTGCTGCTCCAGCATGATCAACAAGAAAGTGGTGTTGATCTGGCTAAACTACTTATAGATGTTTTGACTAAATCCGAGACCAATCCATGTACAGAATGGATTGAAAAACTAGGGATATTATTTGGACTGATGAGTGCTAGTATACCTGAGAGAGAAACCTTCCTTACTAATGCTGTTAAGTGGTCAATGGATAATAATAAAAAAGGACACCCATTACTTCATCAAGTAAGTGTACAAGAGTATGAAGTTTGATCTATTTGAATGTATCTATACAGCCAACTGTAGGACTTTGTATTCATAGGTTTGGCTAACAATTCCAGAATCATGAATTAACTATTGCTGGATATAATCAAGTCTTATTTATATAATTCTGGTTTATGTTTAGGAGGTAATTGTCTTAATTACTAACTATTGTATTTATTACAGAGAATTGCAGAAGTTTATTGGAGAGAAAAAAACTACACTGTAGCCCATAAACACTTCCTGCATTCAAGTAATGGAGCAGCATATGCAAAGATGCTCATTGAGCTCCACACAACTAAAGGATTGAAGTCTGAGATTGACTTATTCATTGCACAAGCTGTCTTTCAATTTCTTTGCCTGAGAAATGTAAAGATGGCCTCAGATACTTTTGATAAATACACAGAGACGCATCCCACTATACTGAATGATAAAGGACCACCATACCTTTTGCCACTATTGAACTTTCTCTGGTTTCTACTACGGGCTGTTGAACAGTGAGTATGAAGAATGTTGATATATGATTCTAATTCTAAGTGGGGAACTGCAATTTGCACGGACATCTTGCTTGAGTGTATCCTGGGTTATCCCTCTTCCTAAACAGGACCTACTTATTATTATTATTTGTGGCAGCTCTTAAGCTGATGCGTGTAGATCGGAGTCTTTGTCAATGTACTTTAAATATTTGTCCAGTTTATTTATGAAAGACTTCACTGAGGGAGCACTGATCACTGATTCGGGTAACCTGTTCTAAGTTTTCACTATGCGATTCAGCAGTATGTTCTCCTTGGGTTTGCTGGTACTTGGACCCCTTTGCAGCTTGCCCAGCTTCAATTATTGTGATGCTTGGATTGTTTTACAATCCAAGAAGCAGAATTGAAAAAAAAATACCTATTTTCTAATAAAATTCAAATATTATCAAACTCAAATCTAGTCTGGAATCTAATATTTTTTTTTGTTATTTTTCAGGAAGCATACAAACCAGTTCAAAGTTTTAAGATCTTGGTATGCAATAAGTTTAAATAGAGACCCCAACTATTCCGGTTACTTAGATAACATTGGCCGTATATGGTTTGGCATTCAAGTGAAACCAGCAATGAGAAGTCGCAATTCATTGTTTGGTGGTCTTATTAAATCTATTATTGGTGAAGATGATAGTTCAGATGAAGAAGGTGGGACAAGTAGTGCACCCTCTGCTTTAGAATTAGATTAAAATAGATATTCAATGCATTCAAGTCAATCAACCATTCATAAAAGTCTATGGTACATAAATAAATGTCTTTTACTTGAACATGATACATGTACATAGCAGTGTTTTGTCATTATTAAATCAGAGTTTTGTATTGTTGATGTGTTGTTTATCAAATCATAGATTTTAAAATGACTAAGAAATACTGATAACATCCTAACATATTTTTTTATCAATTTATTACATCAATAATACAACAATTATATAAAAAGGAACTTGATAATTTTTCTTTATAACATTCTCAAAGAAAATAATCCAACTAATTTTGTAAGTAGCCTTAAGGTGTTTAGTTTATGTACATAAAATTCTTATTAAGCATGGCTTAGGTATAATGTTTATTAGAGTATGTACTTTATTGCTCCAGAGGACCATAAAATCAAGAAAAAGATTTTTGAACTCAATTTTGATGAAGGTAAACTGGTTCTCAATAATGCAATTACAAGCTATAGATTAAAATTGTTTTTGGGGTTGATGGCTTTCATTTTCTTATTTCATTGTAGTTAGGTGCTTTGGTATGTACACTTGTATTATTATTTCAAAGAATGCAATTATTAATATTATGCAAACTCATGTTTCACTACAAATTTTATTTTCAGAGGTGTTGATCAAGAAAAGAATTGTAAAATAATATAACAATTTAATAAAACAATTATCTTTTTATTCAATTCACCTCAAGATTTCTTGAAACATGTCAGAATTTTTAAGGTTCACTATTTTACTTCAGCACCTTCCGGGTCTCCCATGAATGGTTGAAATAATGACTTGCCGGATGTCTGTTGGAATGGCAAAGGCTGCATGGGTTGGGTATATATAGTTACGTAATGCACATGAAATAAATGGCTGTGCACTTAGTGGGAATGGATTTTTTACTTAAAAATTAGTTAAAACATAATATTGGTGGCTGCTGAAAAGTGTTAAGCTAGAAACAGACTCGTCCCACGACGCGAACTATGGACGCTTGATTTTGAGACGAAGGCGCAAACACATTATTGAAAGGCGACACGCAAACACATTATTGAAATGCGACACGACGACGACGACGCAATGTCTCGACACCCCATGTATACAAACGTCGTGTCGCGTCGGGTGTCTAAAATGTGATTCTATTCATATAAAAGAAAATACTATAATTTGATTCAACTCAACACGTATCGCGTTTCGTCGTCGGGTCGCATGGCGTTACAATAGTGTGTGGAGCCCTTTAGTTAGGTACTCTACGCCATCCGCATTTTCAGCCAAGAACATCAAATGTCCTAGCTTGAAATATAGAATGCATCTTCAATAAGTTCAATTACAAAAATAATTAAACTAATTATAAATAATGGTTGGAATTTCTTAAAAACTATTATCACAATCTTTAGATCAGATGCATGTTAAAATGATTTGTTAACTGCAAGTTCTTTATCACTTGACACGGGGCCATAGACCATCAAGTAACCTTGTTGGCATTGTGTGAAATTATTTTGTGGTTTTGTGGTCAATGCACATCGAGATAACTGTCAACAACTTCACCATCAAGTAACCTTGTTGGCATTGTGTGAAATTATTTTGTGGTTTTGTGGTCAATGCACATCGAGATAACTGTCAACAACTTCTGATGTAGGTACCTGATTAAATTACAATGTTTCTTGGCATTTACAATCACATAATAAATTAAAAAAGAATATAAGTACCTACCAGAATATAGAATATACTCTCTTGAGTGTTTATAAATCTTGTGGCAATTTATCTTTCAAAGTAAGACAAGTTATTTCCTTCTTAAAATTAGCATAGGTAAATATTGTTTTACTAAGGTCCAGTTTTAGATTACGGTTACATAAATCAAGGGCTTGTCTCACAATAAAACGATTGAACTCTATCACATTAGGATGAATTAAAAACTCCTCTACATCCATCCATTTACATGCTGCTATTTCTATTTCAGATTTATGAATTATATCTGATTTAGCTCTGAGCAATGCTACAACATAGATATCAGAATTACCAAACATTGCCTGGTGTGTATGCCTGAATGTAACCAAAGATTCGAACTCAGCATCAATACCAGTTTCTTCTTTTATCTCCCTTACTGCTGCATCTTTTATATCTTCACCTGAAATATGAAGGTACTTATTTATTTTTCCAAGATGTTTTCAATAATGTAAAATTCTTAGCAAAGGCATTATGTCTACTCTACAGGCTGAAATGATATGTATAAAACATGTGATGTAATCAGAGTTGCATTAAAATGAGCATTTTAGAGAATGACACTGAAAAATAATTACTAAGCATTATGTAGTTACCTCTTTCAACATATCCTCCAGGTAGTTTCCAGTGGTCTACCTCAGTATGTTTCTCAGTAACTACCAAGAGTTGGTTGTTATTGTTGAGAACAATGCCTCCTACACCAAGGTTAGTGTGGCAGGCAGGAGGCAGGTTTGCATCAGAATTTTCTGGGAGCCACTTGTACATCATAACAAAATCCTCTCTTGAATGGTGAAAGTTGAATCCATCCTGGAACAGATATTATTTTTCAATTTTTATTATGGACATCTAACACAGAATCCATTTTAAAAATAAATCTTTGAGAAACTAGGTTCATAAAATTTAAAAATTGAGCATTTCTGTCAATTTTTATACAATGCCTACCTTTGCTAGCAAAGGCACCCAAGCTGCATCTTGGATTCTGATTTTGAACCAAATGCACCTTTTGTTTTCATTTTTCCATTTCTGCAATGACTCTGAAAATAATAATGTTTGTAATGAAGGATGATAACTAAAACAAATGAACAAGTTCAAGTAGGCAGGTTACTAAGCTCACCAGCTAAATGGTTCACAAACAACTCAACATCACATGTTTCTTCTTTGGAGTCTACAGTCACACCATTGTATCTGTCTGGGGAGCCTTGAAATGTGGATTCCATTATGCTAGAATTAACAAAAAAACTTTATGGGCATTAGAAGACAAATCTTAGTGTTGGTTGTCATTGTTGAGAATAATGCCACCAACCAACATTGGTAGATTCATGATATCATTGACATACAATTAAAGATAAGATTATTGCTTGAAGGATCTGACTTCACTTTGTTGCAGCTTGTAAAGAATAAGCATAAGATGTATTGATTGCTTATGATTATTTATGAATGTTTATGATTCTTATTTATTTTTAAAATGAAACAACATAACACACATTTTGACAAATGTGAATAATGCAATCTCCAAAGCAGTTTAAGTAGTACTTAACTGGTTTAGTGTCAATAAATATTTTAATAACAAAACCAAAATGAAGTGTAAAATATGTATTATTTTACCTAATGATGATAAAAGGAGAAACAACACAGAATAACTCAATAAGCAACGTTAATGTATCTTTTTCAGGGCACTGTCTATGCTTCTGCAACAAAATTCCAAATAGGTTGTTATAAATTATCAATAAAATTTAACTAAAACATCAAGGTATCTTGTTAAATTTTGTGACGAGTTTAGGGTCTAAAGGAACTATAGCTATAATAATTTATTTAATTGTAACTCACTACACTACCAGTCATAGATAGGTAGGTATGATCTTTGCTCAAAGAGAATACAATAACTATCTACAATGTAATTATCTCAGACAAAGGAATGTAATTATGTAGGTATTTTGTTACTAATTTAATGACAGCATGTGTACTCTATTACCTACATAGATAAGCAGATAATTTTTTTTGGATACTTGTATTGTGATAACAAATCTTGTTGGTATGGGACAGAAACTTTAGATAGAGAAGAAGGTTATGGATAGCTACATAGAAAAAAAGCAACCAGCACCACCCATCACCCCTACTTGAATATATTTGGCTTCTTTACTGATTATAATTCAGTCAGAACAGAAAACCATTACTTACTTATTGAATAAAATTTTGCACCGGATTTTCCATCACAAAATGTACCTATTGTACAAATGAAGCAATGTTTTACTTGATTGATTGATTGTTTGTTGATTTGATTGACGTTTGACGGACTTTATGTCAGTGGTCTATAACATTCGACTCTATGTTGCGTGCGTGGAACATTGGCGCGGCGAATAGAGTGGCGCAATGCCACCGGTGCCAGGCTTTCGGCCACGCCTCGGCCCACTGCCACCGCCCGATGCGCTGCGTCCGGTGCGGTGCTCAAAACGCTGCCACTGACTGCCCCCGCCCCGTCCTGGATAAACCCCCCTGCGCCAACTGCAGCCGTGAGCATACGGCAAACAGTCGCGTTTGCCCAGTGCTCCGGCGCGAGGCAAGGAAAAGGGGTAGGTATCGCCATACCCCCCACCTTACCCCAACCAACCCATGATGGTAACTGAGCGGGCACCCACACCGGCCCCCCGCCCAGGTAGCCGAGCAACGGCGCGCAGCCGCCGCCCGCCCCCAACTATGCCCACTGCTGCACCCAGACGCCACCCGACCATGCCTATGGCCAATCGGCCATCCTGCGACGCACCGACCGCCCCTGCCGTGGCGGCTAACCCCGAAACAAACCGGGGCGAGCCGGTGCCCAGACGCAGGAAAAGGCCAAGAGGCGGAAAGAAGAAGAAGAGGAAGCCGGTGGCCTCTTTCACTCCGCTGCAACCTGTAACAGCCAGGCCTCGGGCCTCCCGCTGGGAGGCCCCGCCCACCGCCGCACAGCGTCTGGCGCCTGCCCCAGTATACGCATTGCCGGGCCCAGCGCTGCCACGCCCGTGCCCCCCCAACCGCTACCCCTCCCACAGCGTGAGCGCGGGTCCACGCGTGGCCGCCAGCGCCCCGCCGCCGCCGCCACTATAAGCAAATTTTTTCGGATCAAAACATTCACCAATCAGCAGATTGTCTGTGTTCTTACAAAGATAAAGATAAAATTTGTTTATTTTACCCAATAACAAAAAAGATGTACAATAATATACAAACATACAATAATATGATATATAAAACGAACAAGTACTTAAATCTAACAATATATGTATTGGGTGACGACACTACAGTACACAAAGATGACAACTTTATGAGTAGGTACTTATGGGTAGGTAGGCAACATTATGAGTAGGTAGGTGTTTTTTAACGTTAAGAATTAGGAAACAAGTGCCATTGGATATCTGAATAGTATCCGTAGACCCGACAATAAAAAAATGCAGCTTGCTCTGCTCGCCCATGCCTCTTCTCAAATTTGTTCCTACTGCCACCCAGGGTTGTCTGCCCCTGGGTGTCTTAATCAAAAATATAAACCCCATCCCTTTTTCGTATTTTCAATTTTTCTGAAAGTAGACAAAATGATTTGTCTTAATACTCGGACCAAATTTTCTTGTGGTTCGGAACTTTTTCATTTTGACTACCAGCAACACTGGAATAAAGCGCTCAATAAATCCCGGCCATTTCCCGGCCTATTACTGTCCATGCTATGTGCTCAATGTTCATAAGGTTCTTTTCAGATCGACGACCGTTCATTCGCCACTAAGTTGGCGGATGAAGAAGTAAACTTTGGATCACGGAAAAATTTGCATTTTATTAGCAAGTAGTTTATACCGTCAAAATTATTGACAGCTCGGTGTTAATTTGCTCACAACATCGGAAAAGGTATGTTCCCTGGGAGCAACTATTTTCGTAGGTAATCATTTAGAATGGTGCCAGGTGCCAAGTTGGGTATAAACAGACCGTTCACTGTGTGATCTTTGTTTACAGATGCCTAACATCAAGTTACAGTCATCCGATAATGATGTGTTTGTAGTAGATGTTGAAATAGCAAAATGCTCAGTCACAATCAAGACGATGTTAGAAGATTTAGGCATGGAAGACGATGAAGAGGAAGTAGTTCCTCTTCCAAATGTTAACTCTGCCATTCTGAAGAAAGTTATACAGTGGGCAACGTACCACAAAGACGATCCTCCTATAACTGAAGATGATGAGAATAAAGAAAAACGCACTGATGATATTTCATCATGGGATGCTGATTTCCTAAAAGTAGACCAGGGCACTTTGTTTGAACTGATTTTGGCTGCTAATTATTTGGATATCAAAGGACTATTGGATGTGACATGTAAAACAGTTGCAAACATGATCAAAGGAAAGACCCCAGAGGAGATTCGTAAGACTTTCAACATCAAGAATGATTTCACAGCCGCCGAGGAAGAGCAAGTTCGCAAAGAGAACGAGTGGTGTGAGGAAAAGTAATAAAAAGTTTAATGACCTTAATGATGAGCAGATTCAATGGTACAATAAAGTTTTATATCAGTTGTTATTTTAAAGGTTGAAGGTGGTATTTTTTTGAGTACCTAGCTCACCTCTCTCGAGTAGGTATATTCCTTCTAAGTTCGCACACATGTTTGTAAGATTAAATAAATAAAAGCTTGATCATTCTAGTTCAATATTTTGTTTCTGGATGAATAAACTTTAACTTCATAATATTTGTGTATTCACTTAACTTCAACCTTCAAATTGAAATGTTATCCTAGCCCATATTTCTGTGACATAACTTACGACAATTTGTCTCTATGATGCTGTAGGCGTTTTTCGCTTTTAAGAATTATACCTGAAACTGTCCTCCTCATCTGTGACTATAATGAGGTCATTGTCTCAATTGCAAGACATCACTTGGGACAGTGACAACAAGAACAGCAGACTTTAGGGTTGTCACTTCGTACAAAATCAGCTATTCATGTTGAAACTTTGTTGCAGTTTTTTTCGAGATTTCAATCGAAATTCGAAAAGTCGTTGAACAAAAGTTGTTCCCCGAGGGGTGGACAATCGCCCCCTTTCGGATAGTACACATATTTTGTTACACCGTGTATACCTACACGCACCCCAATAGGTACGGCTCAGAAGAAAACAAAAGGAGAAAAAAAACAGAAATATAGACACAAAATAAACGAACTGGAGACAGATACAAGCACGATACTAGATTCACGGAGAAAACATTATGAACTGGAGGAGGCCTTTAATCGAAAGATGTCCTAACTACTCACAAAATACGATTTATTGTAATTTCTAGTGGACCCATGAAATCCGAGTGGACAGAGGATCTGCACTGGATGCATCAATAAAAATGATCAATATAAATATATTTTTTGATTTCTTCAACTAAGTTGTTGGTGGTTTATCAAGTGTCTTTAAACTTGCAAGGGCACTTTGCTTTTTGTAATTTTTCTCTTAAATTACAAAACGGATTTGTCATTATTTCGTACAAAATTTGTGTATATTTAACATAAGTTCGGAGGTTTTTCATTTTCACTGCCGGCAACACTGCCTGCGCTTTGCAAAAAACCATGGTATAATGAAACAAGGTATGTCACTCCGGGACGTAGTTGTCACCAGATTACCAACTCCAAAAAAAATTTGCCATAATTAGCCAAATAAATGAGCTTCACGTTTCGTTAAAATAAAACTTTGTTTATAAAATATAATGATTTTAATTAGAGAGGGTATCTATACACAATAATATAGAAAACAGAGTGAATTTAAGGGTTCGGGAAGGTTCAATAAATGTTCAATGAAGGTTCAAAAAAATTATCCATGATATTATTAATGAGCTTCACGTTTCGTTAAAATAAAACTTTGTTTCTACAATATAGTTGATTTTTATTAGAGAGGTTATCTATGCAAAATAATATGGGCCACAGAGTGAACTTGAGGGTATGGGAAGATTAAATAAAACAAGTTTATTTTCTAAACTTTTCAGAGGGAGCTTTTCCCCCTGACTGGAATGGAATGAACGTAAGAAAAGTAAATACCTACATTTTAGATATCTCGGACATAATATAATTCCCAACAACCTCAAAGACGATGCTGACATTAAGAGGGAACGTAGGGCGCTGGCAGTTAGAGGTAATATGCCGCAGGCTTTCCCGGTGTACAGAGCAAGTAAAAATAACTCTTTTTAAAGCCTACTGCCAAAATATGTACACAAGAAGCTTGTGCCTATCATGCCAAAAACTCGTTAGTGACCCTATGTATCCCATATAATAATATTTTTAGGATGATGTTGGGGCTGCCTCGCTTCTGTAGTGCATCAGGGATGTTTGCAGAGTATCAAACGGATGATTTCGAAGATTTTGGCAAACATATCTTTATTATGACGATCACTCTGGGAACCGGACATATAATAACTACCTAATTAAGTATTATATTTTTAGGGTTGTAGTGTACCTACTTAGTACTTACGCTTTTATGTTTTTTATATTCATTTGTACTTAATTACTAAATATGGGCAATCCGAAATAAAGATATATTATTTTATTTGTTTATTATTACGCGCCATTTTGTAAAAGGAAAGGCATAGACTTTTGCGTTCTTAGGAGTGGGACAGAGCATACGTTTCTGGGATATACAGGGTTATTTTTAAAAGACCGGCAGGCAACCTTCGGTGACCAGCTTCCCAGCATCATCAGCAACAACTTTTGTTCTACGACTTTTGATAATTAGCTACTTTTTATTTCCATACAAAAATAATTAATCATTGACATATCTGTCTAAATGTTCTCTAAACTCTATGGTTTGGGGCGGCGCACTGCGCTAGCGCCTTTGATCTTGCCGCTCAAACGCCAGCCGCCGCGCCGCCTGCCCGCTCGGCGCTCAGTCATCAAAGCGGATGCGCGCACGGCACACGTCTTTGTGCGCGTGGCGGACCTCGTGCATGGCCTCCAAGGTCACCAGACATTACACCCTTGATTTTTATTTATGGGGACCATTGATTTATTAAAAACGAAGATGAGGTACTGGTTGCTCGAAAGTGGCAACCTCAAATTGTGTTCTCCCACATCAGTCACCGTCTGAACGGCGGCACGGGTGGTCGTGATTCGCGTGTAATATTGTTGTCTCAGTCTCACTTCGGTCCTAGATACGTCTTTTCGTCTTTGTTCTTCTTTGTATTGCACAGGACTGGAAATATAACTGTGAGCGTATGTGTTTGCGTGTAGTTGTAACACATGCCAATTTTTGAGTAAGCGCTGGGAGAACGTAACCTATCTTCCCTTTTTAAATCAATGATGGGGACACATAAAAACAATGGTGTACAGTGGTGGCGAAATCACAAGCCGAGACTTGTTAAAACGACGAAGACTTGTTCGAAAAATAATGTGGGCCTTTAGTCAAGTGCAATCAAATTCAGAGGTGTTAGCTCGTGTTAACGAACAGCTGATTTTTAGGTGTGGTCTTTGCGTTGGTTGTGAAGGTAACTATTTTGAACGCTATGTGCGCGATACTCACCGCTACCCGCAAGATTTGAACCTGCGAGGTAATGTCTAATTTGTAAATATTATTATAATTAAGTACAAATGAATATAAAAAACATAAAAGCGTAGGTTCTAAGTAGGTACAGTACAACCCTGAAAATATAATACTTAATTAGGTAGTTATTATTATGTCCGGTTCCCAGAGTGATCGTCATAATAAAGATATGCACTGCAGAAGCGAGGCAGCCCCAACATCATCCTAAAAATATTATTATATTGGATACATAGGGTCACTAACGAGTTTTTGGCATGATAGGCCCAAGCTTCTTGTGTACATATTTTGGCAGTAGGCTTTAAAAAGAGTTATTTTTACTTGCTCTGTACACCGGGAAAGCCTGCGGCATATTACCTCTAACTGCCAGCGCCCTACGTTCCCTCTTAATGTCAGCATCGTCTTTGAGGTTGTTGGGAATTATATTATGTCCGAGATATCTTAAATGTAGGTATTTACTTTTCTTACGTTCATTCCATTCCAGTCAGGGGGAAATGCTCCCTCTGAAAAGTTTAGAAAATAAACTTGTTTTATTTAATCTTCCCATACCCTCAAGTTCACTCTGTGGCCCATATTATTTTGCATAGATAACCTCTCTAATAAAAATCAATTATATTGTAGAAACAAAGTTTTATTTTAACGAAACGTGAAGCTCATTAATAATATCATGGATAATTTTTTTGAACCTTCATTGAACCTTCCCGAACCCTTAAATTAACTCTGTTTTCTATATTATTGTGTATAGATACCCTCTCTAATTAAAATCATTATATTTTATAAACAAAGTTTTATTTTAACGAAACGTAAAGCTCATTTATTTGGCTAATTATGGCAATTTTTTTTTGGAGTTGGTAATCTGGTGACAACTACGTCCCGGAGTGACATACCTTGTTTCATTATACCATGCAAAAAACAAAAATAAGAGGTGAATTTAATAAAAGTACTGTGCTCTTGTTTCTTTAGCTCCTATTTCAGCCATTTTCAGCTTCAAGCACTGTCAATATCAATCAGTCAAAGAGTACCCAATCAGCAAAGGCTGATGTGAGGTGTAAGTAGCGCATAAACTGAAATCCGAAACAGCGGTTAGTTTATTTCTTTAGGCACGTAATACAGGTAGTAGGTAGGTATTTCTTATGGTTCTGCTGCGGTTCGCCAGCGCTGTGATAGTTTTGTGAATGAATACTATGCCTACCAATTGTTTTGAATGAATACCTACTCGTCAGAAGTACAAACACGGTAGGTCTACAATACGCCCCGTAAGAAGTTAAACCTACTGCTGAAATGCATAGAGTCAAAGAGAATACAATAACTTCGTAAGACATAGAGTTTATATAGAAATTCGATGGCTGAAATGTGTCAAAACTTATAACTTGTTCATAGTATGATAAATTTGTATACTTACTTAAAATTTCAGGTTTGAAAAAGCACAAAAGAAGTATCAGGTTGTGATAAGAAATGCCTGAGTGATGTTGCATTTGAATATGATTTCACAAACAAAGAAAATATGGACCAGGTAAGGACCACACATCCTGGGAGGAATGTAATAAACTGCCTCGAAGGGAAGTTAAAAGGACCCTCTCCTTTTTATTAGTCTATAAGCACTTTTATTGGATGCAGGGAAGTTAGTGGGCTTGTGTTTAATGTATGTTCCTACCTATGTCTGTCCAAGTTGATGGATGTCATACTTATTTCAATACCTTTAAGTTTAGTCCTCAACAGCCTATAATGGACCACTGCTGAACTCTACCGCCCTACTGACACCGCCTTATTGGCTTTTATGTCATGGGAGTAGTATCTATAATCCTGCATGTGAATGTGTATGCGGCATGTGGGTTGGGGATCGCAGTCTGATGGTAGAATTGTTCTGCAGAGGGAGGAGTTGGAGTAGTGCAAATTCTAATCCAAACTAAGTAGCTTAAATGCATCTATAATTTACACAGCATTATATAGCCCCATGAGCTTGTGTTATTTGTATTAGATAACTGATATACTAAATACAATACACAATAATAATCCCTACTTTTTTACTCTACATAGAAAAACATCCAGAACAAATACAAATACAAAATATTAATTTCTTAACTCAATTTATATTAATAAAACAGTGTTTGAGAGATAATACCAGTGTTAGGGAATCCTGCTCTTCCAAGAGCAAATATCTGCAGATCATACAAACATTCCTCCTGAGGCTGGAATCAAACCTGCATCCTACTGCATCACACATGAACCTTCACCTGCTGCACCAAAGGTTACCTGAATATTGTTTTTTTAATAATAAATACTGTTTTTTTTTATTTCCAGGTTTATTCCCCTAGTAAAATATTCAAGCACAAATGTACAAAGTACATTTACTGGTAAAAAGGACATTTTTAATGGAATAACTGTTGATTCCTCGAGGGAAACTTGTAGTCATGCTGCTTTTCCTTCCAAATTAGAAGGTATGCTACATTTGTGTGTACTACTAATATTTATTTTAATTTCTATGGTCATTAGGGGAGGCTTCTATCAAGCTGCTGTACTGTGCTGTGTGGTGGTGGCAACATAGAATTTGCACCAAGCCAACTCTTGCGGTTGTCATAGAGGTGACTTAGGGATATCCACCAGGGGCAGGCAGCAGCGTCCCAGCCAATCCCCAACTCAAGTCCCCATGAGATAAAAGCCTTGCGTCCAGCCAGTGGACTTATATCGGCAGTTGAGAATGTCATTCTCTACATGAAAATGTCATGTCATATGCTGATGATGATAAGATAAAGGTTTTTGTTGGTATTTTACTTACCAACTTTTCATTTGTATCCTTCTGCAAAACACTTTATTTTTTTGACAATGTATGTAATTTTATCTTATCTTATATTTGAATTGAAATACCAGAATCAGTGATCAGTGCTCCCTCAGTGAACTCTTTCAAAAATTGACTGGACAAATATTTAAAGTGCATTGACAAAGACTCAGATATGATCAGCTTAAGAGCTGCCTGTGTATCAGAATAATAATAATAATAAATGCCATGAAAGACATATACATACATATATACAGGTATAAACAGGTAGGTATGTATGTATATACATATACATATCTACCTACTGTGTGAATTGTGCAACATTATTTATTATTGTTATTATTATACTATTCTTAATCTAGAATAAGTCAAATAAGATCTGTGTCTTTTCTAAAGTCTGAAATAAATGATTTATTTTTATGGTTCTATTCTGAACAATGCATGAAGCTGCCTACAAGGTAGTTAATTTTTTTTGTATTAAATAACCAAAAAAAGTTAAAAAAGTTTATCTCATCTTCACTTTCCTAAGTGAAATGGTGTCATACTATTTTCAACTATTTTTTTTGTGAATTTTCTACTACTATTAAAAACGCGAAAATTTGTGAACATGTATGTATGTTTGTTGCTCTTTCACGCAAAAATTTTGCATACACGTATTTCTAGGCCTGGAATAACACATAGGCTAATTCTTATCCCATAAATCAGTTTCCGTGGGATAGGCGTGCGAAGCCGCGGGGCGCAGCTAGTTAATAATATACTAGGTAATCCTAGTTTCTAATTAGGTCATTTCTTTTTCCAGAATCTTTGAAAAAATGGACTAACATTGGAAACAGGTGCATTTGGTTCAAAGTCAATATTAAGGATGCATCGTTAGTTCCTGCATTGGCACAGGTAGGGTGACTTGTTAAAAAAAACCATTTAGGCTAGAGTCGGACTGTCTTACAAAAATTTATCATAAGGAGATAAAGTTATTTACAACTCAACTTTGGAATCAATAGCATGAAGATTAGTTTTATCTCTGAAAAATGTCAAACAACAGTTGAACATTGGACTCATAACAATCATAACTAATTTCTAAAAAAACATATTGAAACGTATTGTAGTTTTCAAGTCTGTATAAGCACCTTGTTGAATCCAAATAGCAAATCGTGGTCGAATTGCTTGATAGCCACATCACGAATTTCGTTATGTGTCCGTATTTGTGACAACGCTTTTGATTTAAAAAGAGACATCACGAATTTCGCGTTATGGATGTTTACAGATACGACAACGCGTTGTAGGCTGTTTTTAGATCGCGAATTTATTTAATGTGCTAAGTAGGAAATTACGATTGCTGAGCCACGACGGATGTCACAAAACTAAAATTTTTGATACTACTAATGTTGAGATAAGTAAGAGGCATTATATACTTAGCAGTGGGTTTTAATGGCTGGTTAACTATAGATTGAATAAATGTTCCAGTCTCTTTTTATATCGAAAGAAAAATATAGCCTTATTTTTAGTTGTGTCAAAGTAGTTTAGTTTTTGTGCCATCTGTATTAAAAACCTTTGAATTTAGAATACCTTGTAATTAAAAATACACTTAGAACTATTATAGTACCTAACACAAAGACTTGGTATCCTTAGAAAGGCTTTAATTTCCATCATGCCAGAGATGACTTCGTGATGATGTACAAATGGCTGCCGCAAGACTGTTCACCCAACTTACCGCCGGCATGCCACACGAATCTGGGCGTCGGGGCTCTGGTCGTCAATGATAAGGGACAAATACTGGCCATTTCAGAGAAGAACTATGAATATCCACATTGGAAACTCCCGGGGGGCTATGTGGAGAAAGGTAAGGAATTATTGAGTTTCTAAGGTTTAGTTAGTTTCTAAGATTGTATTAGTTGATAAGCGCTAAACTTGCTAGTGGTTTCTTTTTCACTTCTTCCGCTAGTGGACAAAAAATTGAAGTGAATTAGAGTTAATTGCACCTTATTTCTTGTTTGATAGTAATAACTATTTATCAAGCTGTTTATATATTAAAAAATTGACTTGTCTAAGTGCTTATTTTGTAAGTCTAAAGAAATAAACGATTTGACTCTGACTCTGACTCTGAGCTGGATTGTAATTTTTAGACTGGCTTTACTGTCTCGAAGCGTGGCAACGGAGCGGAGATATATGCAATATTAAGGTTAAGTGAGTCCAAAAACTGACCCCCTTGCCGTGTGCCGGCGTAGAATTTGCATCACCCTAACTCTACCCGCGGGTGTCGTAAGAGGCGATGAAGGGTTATCTACCGAGAGCGGGAAGCAGTGCCTCCTGCAGAACAATTCTTCTACTAAACTGCGATCCCCAATCCGCATGCCCAACGAGGGGATTATGGGCACTACGCCCCGTTAGTTAAAAGCCATTAAGGCGCTTATCAGGGGAGGCTGGAGTCCAGTAGCGGACCCCCAAACTGGAGGTTGAGGAGTCCCAAAACCCACGTCTTTACTGTACCTACAGAAAATCTATTTATTAAGACAAAAAAACATAGTTTGTTTTAAAATTATACATGAGCCTTGCCCAATGAACAAGTTCAAGATTTTAGTTAGTAAGTTATGGGATTCGAAACACGATTGACATAACTTGTGTCGACACAAAAAAAAATTGCAACGCTAACTAAATCTTTTTACTACATTTATACTTCTGTTTAAAAATGTAGCTGAAGATATCCTTAACTCGCAAAACTAATCCCACTTCGCTTTAACCTATAGTATTGCATAAAATCTTTGCTCTGTTTCAGTAAAGTAATGGAATTGCTTTAAAAATCCACTCGGCTGCCTGATTCACCACGCCAATGGCAGATGGCAGGCAGCTTAAAAATTGATCTTATTAAATAGCTCTTATCTCCACATTTGTCGATATTTAAATAAATTAATATTGCTGGACAATCCACACAGCATTATCTAGCCCCTAATTAACCTTCAATTTACTTATATAAATTATTTACTCTAAACTAAATTACAATTCATGTAAGTGACTGTGTCTTTTTGAGAACAAAATATCTTTAATCCTAAGTAAGCGGATCTTACTACGTTCAAGAGAACTGATTTAGTATTTAATACATTATATACATAAATGATACATAGATACATGACACATGTATAGACACCATTTTACGAGTCTACGCAGAAGGGCTTGTGAGTAGAACATCTTATGACACTAACCCCCGAATACTCATACGCAATTAGATCCTAAGCCGCAATTTTTATAACGAGGAAAGATTTGTTTGTTCGTTTGTATTGAATAGGCTTCGAAACTACTGGACCGTTTTAAAAAATACCTCATCATTAAAAAGCTTACTTTTCAGAGAGTGACATAAGCTATATTTTATCCCGGAATTCCCACGAGAGCGGGAGGGAACTATGCGGATGAAACCGCGAGGCACTGCTAGTACTATTATATAAAAACGTGATAAAAAATCGTATTTTGCTTTATGCGGATTTGGCGCAGCTTGTATTATGTCTGTGGTCTTATTAGACGTGCTTAATTCTGAGTTACGTTTCGGTGGTTAGGCCCGTATTATGAAATTATGCTCAGTCATCAATCATCGACCTTGAGTAACGCAAAAGCATTATGGATGAATGGAAAATCGTTCCTCCAACACAGATCGATGACTGAGCAAGCTGAAATACGGGCCTCAGAAGATCGACTTGTTTACTTTGTCCTACATAAAGTTCTTCTCTAAAGATACTTTCGCAAAATATATTTTCCTCATTTTTTTTATCGCTATTTCATGTTTTATGCAAACGATAGGATGGCCTCGTTAATGAATATACTGGTTACTAATTCTGTTCGACTATATACAGGCTAAAACGCGAATCCCTTCTCGACACTAAAGAAAATTGACAAAATATAATAATCCCTACACGGTAGAAATTTAGATTTATTTATAAAAAAATAACAAATACATAGTGTAGCTAAAATATAATGGAACACTGGAAAACGCATAAGTTAAAAACTGTGTCGCACCTCCTAGCGCCCAAACTCAGGCTACGGCTGAAACCTAATTCACCAAACAGAAAGCATGGTTTACTATTCGTATAAGTTAAAATTATAAATAGCACCAAACATTTATTTATTTGTTTATTTATTAAAAAGGAACGCCAACAGCATAGAGATTACTGTCGCTAATAATAGGGTATATGCATGTGATTTCAAAATGGCTAAAAAAATATATACGTATTCTCTTATTGATATAGAAACTACATATTTATTTTTGCATTTTGAGATGTTTTTATTGTAGAATTTAACCATTGAAAAATTGATATTTTAAATCTCAATCGCAAAATTTCAAAACGCTACGCCATTGACTAGAGCGGACGTGACATCACTGTACACATTTCTTCTTTTTTTATTCTGCTTGCTGCACCTTGATTTGACACTATTCTGCCCACTTGACATTTCGTATTGTCGATTATTTTCAGTTTTTTCGGAAAACCTCTTTCCTGAGATGATCACTACCGAGGTCGTCACCAAAGGTTTTAATCAAGTGTGTACGTCGACGTCACATAAACATGGCGCCAATATGGCAGCGTTTTTATCACCCGAAAATGATTGTAGTTTTGATTTGTTTTTTTTACCTTGTTAATGCGAAATTCAGTGAGCGTCTTATCATTCCTCGGTTAAATAATGACCTAAAGAATCGATTAAAACAATAAAAAAAAACGATGCATATACCCTATTGTTCGACTCTACCTATTAGGCTACAGTAGAAAAGCTAGAAACCTAGAGATTACTGTCCCTAATAGGTAATGGTTTCTTTGGGTTTATGATTATGAACAAGATTATTACTTCTACATTATGCCTTGCAAACCAGTGCATTGTTGGATTGCACCATGCGTGAAGTTTAAAAACAACCATTACGTTCACACCGTTTTAACATTATAATAATTTAGTTACGCTAAGCTTAGTTACTGAAAAATCTCCAATATTACTTAATAAAAACTTAACGGTTAGGTGGGCAGCTAAACGACTTCCTTTTAACAAATAAAAAGTTAAATTGCACCGTTGTGAATTGCAGACTTAGTAATAGTATTTTTCACGTAAGAAAGTAGATATAGAGTAATCACGGGATCCCTGTGGTAAAAAACAAGAACTACTTACATAAACTTCAACATTTTTCTTCCTTGGATGTGTAAAAACAATTCATTAAAAAAATACGATAAATTACGGTGAACTAACACTTTTAGTCGTACTGCAATGACAGAACAGTGATGTCGACACAACAAAAGTTGTCAATTGGCACACGAGCGTCCTCATTTCTTACGACCGAAGCTTATCTTTTTAACAGACTATATCGCGCTTAAGTAACAAATAGCTTATTTAAAACATAGCCTGGCATTGTGAAACAGATCCTAAGTTACGTAGTACTATATATTTCCCATGTGCTTAAGTATAAAATATGGATAAGATGAAGACTAAAGTGGAAAATGTTTTCAGGCGAAGACATAATCGATGCCGCGGTAAGAGAAGTCAAAGAGGAGACCGGCGTAAACGCAGAATTCCTCTCGCTCATCACCTTCAGGCATACCCACAAAATGATGTTTGGCAACTCTGATATTTACGTCCTTATGATGCTTAAAGCTCTTACAGAAGATATAACAATCAGTCAGAGGGAAGTTAGAGAATGCAAGTGGATGGATATAGACGAATACGTTAATAATCCTCATGTACACGAATTTAACAGAAAAGTCGTCAATTTGGCCCTTGATTATAGGAAAAGAGATATTAAACTAGATTTAGAGAAGAAAACTGTTAAATGGGCGCAATTTACAAGAGAAATGAACTTTTTGTTCATTAAAAGTTATAAAGCATAAGCAGTACACAATCTGCTAGTTATTAGTGAAATTATACAATTGTTGAATTTTATTTTAGCTTAACCAGCTAATCAATAATCATTAAGTACAAATGTGGGAAAATATATTTTGCATACCTACGGAAGCTATTGTTTAATTTCAGACCAATTTGCGCCATAGGTACCTACCTACTACAGTGCACCACACCTACTATACACTAAATTTAGTAATAGGTATACATTAAATACTAGGTAGTTTTTAATTTACTTCGTTTTATTTGATTCTAACTTTCTTTTTCAATAAATGACGCCACAAAAGAATGTTTTCAAAAAAATCACGACACAAATAACTATAACTCACTTGCTCGGCGTCGAGTTTCAGATATAATATAATAATGCTAGACAATCCACACATCATGAAGCTAAGCAGAGCTTGTGTTACGGGTTTCTTCTCTATACCTAGAAAATACCCAGATCACCCGGAACAAATACTTGCAGATCGTATAAACATTTGTCTCAAGGCGGGAAAAGAACCCGCAACCTCCTACGCCGCAGGCGGAACTTGCCTACCGCGCCACTTCGATCGTATTTTAGGTCAAGTATGGGTTTATATATTATACATCGAGTTTGGCATTTAATGAAAAACTTAAAAGCATCCAGGTAATTTTTCCAGTTATTAATTACATAATTTAGTCTAAATTAATAATATAAACGTTTAAATATTGCACGTAAACGTTGCAAGGAACATCCAAGATAGAAAAACGTACCTAGACGAAGTGCGACCGAGGCAACAATACGCACGCTTAACTAAGTCCGTATACAGAAAGAAAGCTGGAAACTTATATAAGCGCTTACCGGCGCTTGACAGCGCTGGTAAATCGCGCAGGAAAATATATGAACGCGCGCCGATAAGCACTGAACGGTGCCGACAAGCTTCAACACGCGCTGGTCAGCGCTGGGCGCTAAATAAGAGTTTAACTAAACATGTTAGACATGCGTTTAACAAGATTTTAACTTGCGCTTAGACTATTTCTAAGCCGTGTTTAACTGTACCTAACTGTTTTGTGGTAACGCTTTTGTAAAACACGCCCTCAACAGATGTCCAACTTTTTTTAGTAGGTACCCGCTGATAGTTTCTACCTACCTAACAAGAAGAATGCATAGGGATTCTAAAAAGATAAATAATTAGCAGGGACCTGAATTCTAATAGCAATGTGTAAGTTAGAAACTACACTTTATTTATTGACATAAGTCTTGTTGTTCTCTGGACAATACAGAGAGCGAGGCAGCAGCATCCGCGGCAGCTGCTTCCAGGATATCACCAGGGACTTGGTCTTCTCCTTGGCTGGCTCAGGCTCGTTGATGATCTGAAACAAACGCATAGGCTCCGTTTAATTTACATTCTTCAACCTCCACAGCCTGTATTAGTTCACTGCGCAGACCTTATTGGCTTTTATCTTATGGGGGGTACAGTAATGTCATAATTGCCATGCTGGGCATGCTGGTTGGGGAACGCAGTTCGGTGGCAGAATTGCAGGGGGCGCTGCTACCCGCCCCCTGTGGATATCCCCTAGTCACCTCTTACGACACGCGCGGAAAAAGTTAGGGCACCACTTTTTTTTTTATTTTCTTTGTCAGGATAATTTTATAAAAACTATAATAATAATAATAATAATAATAAATTCATTTATTTGACACAAGTAAACATACACTATATAATTGAATCCATAGACTCCCGAACTAGTAAAAAAACTGGTGCGATACTTCGTCAGTGTGGATAATTGTATGAAAAACAAGAGACAATCGCGCCAGCCTTTAAACAATTTACCTATACCTAGCTTAGTTCATAGTCCGATTCCATTTTTAGCATCATAATAAGGTAATCGCTCCAAAAGAGACAGGGTCACTACCAACGGTTAGGATGTCTTTAGATGTCTTGTGTTTAGAAGTTTGAAGCATTCAATTAAGACTTACAGACATTTAGTGGTCCTTAAAAAAACAACCAAATGCGAGTCAACTCGCGCACGAAGGGTTCGTATCTTCATCTATCCTTAAATATTTATTTTATTCTGTTTTTTAGTAATTGTTGTTATATCCGCAACAGAAATACAACTCAACTCAAGCACTCAAATTCAACTGTCTAACTACGTTCATGAGATACAGCCCGGTGACAGACGGACAGACAGACAGACGGATAGCGGAGTCTTAGTAATAGGGTCCCGTTTTACCCTTTGGGTACGAACCTTAAAAACAATTTCATGCTTGATGAGTAGCCAAATAATACTTGCGTGTAGATATTTTCTCTAAAAAAACAAAATGCCTTTCTCAAGGAAATTCGAGGGAAGTATACCAATGAAAAGCTATAGTGAATTTATCCCGTTCCTGAGATGATACATAGTATCTGCATTAGGAACACCTAGGTAATTGTCCAGTTTCTAAGAACGAATTTATATCGTGAAACGTTGGGTTCATTGTCGTGTAGCAAACACACCACAATGAACCTCAAAATGAAAGTGCCAAAGCGCAGAATTGCAAAACACCTTAGAAATATCATAGCACAATGCATGTTTTGCAAAGTGGCATTCTTCTACCGATGAGTGGGAATTCAAAACAAAGTTGCTTTGCATTGCATTGCTCGCAAAATAGACTTAGATCTTATTCAAGTAAAACTTACTTGCTCTAAATAAATGAGGTTTAGTTTTTGGGGACAAAACTATTTCCAACTCTTCTCGCGGATGACGTAAGGTGCGACTAAGGGATATCTACAGGGGGCAACAGCGCCTCCTGCAGAACAATTTTACCACCAAACTGCGATTCACAACCCGCATGCTCAGGCACTAACCCCTATGTTATAAAGGCCTATAAAGCGTTTATTGATAAACGCTTTATAGGCCGTTTGTAACATATGGGTTAGTGCCTTTAATCCTGGCCAGCGAGGCCTGCGTTCAGCTGTGGATCGGTAGGTATAGGCGGTAGAGTGTAGACAGATATGTAGTTTTTGGGACTTAAACCAAGTATACTAGAACACACCTATTTTTAAACAGCTTGGGGAAAATTTTTTTTTTTTTTCATAATACGAGTATTAAGCTAACTTTTTACGAATCAATGGCTGAAAGGATCATAAAGGGCCAGATGAAGGACGACAATCAATATAACATAGGTACCTAGTTAGTACATAACATAAGTAATACATACATAATATATTATACCTACAAGAAAAAATGAAAAGAATTTAAAATTAACGCAGGTCAAAACATAAAATACTAGGTTTTAAATAACATTAAATTTATAGTATCGGTATGGTATCGGTATCTACTATCTAACAAAGTCACTATCCCTCTGAAAATACTCTTGTAGATTTGGCAGAAGGACATAGACAACTTCCTATACAGAAAAAACTCGTACCAAGCCGCAGGCTGCAACTTGTTTTTTAGCTAGGTATTGATTTACTTATTTGTTTTTGAACAGTCTCGACGCGAAATGTGTTTATTATCAACCGATAACGTCACAAAAGCAAATCGCATATAGGTAATCACTCCTTCAAATTGAATCAATTTCTAATCTTATCTTATGTTTACCTATAGGCACGTCTTGCAAGGTCTTGTTTTTCGTAATATTTAAGTCGTTGTTTGAACAGAAGGCGCAGTAACGTGGTTTTTTTGGTCTCGCCGCGCTTTGCGAAAACGAATTTACCTAAGTTTCGGTACAAACAAAGACAAAGTTATGGACTTACCTTCTTTTCTTGCGTCTCATTCTTATTCTTCACAGTGTAGTACAAAGAGAAACTTAGAAACAGTAATTTCACAGTGATAGCCACAGACACCACTATAAGAAAGGCGTAGGTCATTATTGTATTGCTTTTGAATCCAACGGAATTACACCACACTGTCTCAGAGTTTAACCAAAACTGCACGGGACCGCTTCACCTAGTACGCCGCGACATGCTGATGTTGTGTTGATTTTTTTATCGAAGTCAACTTCGCGTTCATGATTCGTTGACCAATGAATCATTAGAGTCGGCGTTTTAGATGTTTTTTCGGTGATTTTTGCTAAACTGGTTTCTGCTCTAGGCTTTGCTGATTTGGCTTTACAACTCTGTGTGTATGGCACGTGAGGAATAAAATAATTAGGCTAATTATTACCTTCGTTTTTTTTGAATTTTTTTATTTACCGAGATAATTTACAGATTTTTTTACTTTTATTTACATTTAATTTTTTATTTATAAAGATAATTTTCAGATTTAGACCGGTCCAAATCTACAGGAGTTAATAACCAAACTTGTGTATAAACTAAGAAACTTTTATAGTAAGTAGGTATAAGTTTAGATAACATAAACGTACAGCAATGTGGTTTAATAAGTAGTTGAATAGGTATTTAATTAAATTAAATATAACGTAGCTATATTTAAGTTTCTTATTATTTTTTAGCTAAGTATTCTTCATCCGTATTTAATTTAAACAGATCACTGCCATTATTCTTACAAACTCCCATAAAGGTCAACTTTATGAAATAAGTACGTTTTATTTTGTGCAATTATAATATTGCAGTCTCTTTCTATTTAGGTACTTAGCTTTTACCAATTTATTTCAATGGCCCTGTCTACCTTGTTTATAACTCTTCAACCTTTCGCTTAATTCACATTGAGTGGGGACGAGGTCTCGTGATGACATTCATTGTCCGTGTTTTTTATTGTATTTCCTCCACAGTACAAGCATTTCAATCTAACAACTACTGACTATGTACCTAAGTACTTCGATTTAAGTATGGCCTCGATAGAATAAGTAGATGGCGCCAGTAGTTATAAAAATAAAATTTTGGTGATAAGATAGCTAAGTGATCTTTGCCTATAATCTGATATGATGATAAAGCAACAAATCATAACCCATATCAAATCGACAGAGCACAAGTCAGAAACGCCTTACAAAACTGAATAGCAACTATACTGTGTAAGTGTAAGGCAGAGATATCAAATCAAATCTCAAGCAAATTATTAATTTCCATAAAAACAATAAATAAACAGTAAGTACATTTATAAAAGGTCAAATTATAAACTTAAGCACTGACAAGGAAATATAGTGATATTTTTGATTTCTGTCGCTTCGGTACGTAGACTAAAGTAAAGAAGCGACAAAGAAAACTTTAGCCAATGAGATGTTAGTTTTCGAGTTGGATCAAAACCCATCTCAAGCTTTTTTATCCTCTAGAGATAATCTGATATTTTATAGTACGATTTTTGAACAACAAGGTTTTGACAATTTGTTGAAGATAAATTAATAAAAGTACCTGGTTACTTTATTTTTGATCCAAATTAATTCATCTTCCTGTTGCTTTAAATAGAATACGAATAAACATTTATTTATTTATTAAAAATATTGTACAATTATCATTACGGGCAAAATAAACATCCCAGTACAAAAGACTTCAACGCGTGTGCGCTACGCAGTTCGTAGACAACCTCTACCGAAGTGCTACGAATATACATTTATATTTATTTATTGATGATAATCACCAATAACTTACACTAAAACTAGTTTAAAGTTACCTTAATAAAAATCATATTACTTGTCAATATAATTAAAGGTGAAAATTAGCATGCAGCCTATAAATAACCATCTATTTATTGATTGTATTATTGTATACCTAATTCTATCAGCCATCTAATTCCCGTACATAAAACAAACTCTACTTACTTAGCTTGGGGCTAGATGATGGATGATGTGTGGATCCAGCATTATATTTATTTATAAAAGTATTTCAAGACCTGCCAAAATATTATTCTAAAGTCATATTAGTTTATGTGAAACCGCGGGGCGCTGCTAGTATTTTATAAATAGATTTATTTAATAATTTAGTGTCGGTGCCATCGACCATATTCCAAATCGATTACAACGGATATACCCTTAATTATAATAGTCTGATAACTTAGACACTGCTAATTCCCGCCTGTCTTTTTCTATTGACATAGGTCAGACTAAGAAACAATACTACTTTAGCAGCTAAAACCTAATTTAAACAATTGTTTTATAGTACCTATAGCATAACTAAATACTCTTTATGCACGTGTCGGCCACGCTTTATACTTATAATAACCTAAGTATATAATATAAATGTATATAATTTGTTTTTAATAAATTTAACCATATCGGCTATAACACCCATTTCCTGTTCACTTTATCATGATACTTTTTCCAATAAATCAATGACGACTTACGTTAGTCATGGTACATAAGTCTACATGTCTATGATGACTATAGGTTTTATCAACTATTGTAAATAACAATAATTCTCAAAACCGTGAAAAATAAAATGATAACAACGATGTCCATAGAGGAAAGTATCTACAAGTTGAAGGTCTTATGTGCGATGTTCACTATCTCCTATTGAGGCTAAGGGTAACATTTTGAAGAGTCCTGTGTTGTAAGGAAACCTATCGAAAGATTGACGATAGATTTTATTTCTTTTTCGTCGTTTATGCTATGATATACTACTGCTAGGGTAGGCTTTTCAAGGTCCTTGCCTGAAAATCAGCGCAGTATTTGACAAATGCTTTATTACTGCAACATGCTTCCTGTAATGATAGTATAAGAATGAAAATAAATACTAAATACTAAAAAAATGCTGACTCCATTTTACCCTTTACCAATTATATATAGAAATCCTTATGGGTAGGGTAGTACGTTAGTAAGATTGGTTATGTTACAGATACATACACGTATTTTGAGGTCTGCCTCAAAATACGCGTATTATGAGGTCTGCCTCATAATATTAATAATAATAATATGTTTTTAATTCAGACACATGATCTATATAAAATAATAACATTTAAAGAATAAAAATAGTCAGGTTGGATAGGTACATAAAACAGAAACAATTTAAAATTACCAATAAAAAATAATTAAGGTACCTAAGAATTTAGGATGATAATTCCATCCACCGTTTGTATGCGTCTGTCTGTATCAATCGATCTGCCAGACTAGATATAATACTATTTTTACACCTGTCAACTCTGGATAAGAATTTTGCGATGCGGGTTCTTTGGATGGCCTCAAAGGCGCTTACTCAAGAGTAAGTGAGCCTCCGGAATGTTCTTTGAGGCAAGCCTCAAAGAACATCTCGGAGGCGCTACAGCACCATGCTAGTCCGAAGAGCTGCCTAAAGATGTTATTGTAAGCGACCCTGATGCCTCCAAGCGTATATTGTAGCATATTGTATGTACCTATTCAAGTGTTAAGTGTTCTTTGGGTAAAATAATTTCGGATTATCTCTCTCTCTCTCTACTACAGGCAGACCGCTGTCCGATGTCAGACGTGTTGGCAGTAGGGAAGGACGCCATGGATCCGGGTGGCAGAAGGCCGCCAAGGGTGGCGATAAGGAATAGGCCTATACTCAGCAGTAGATGTTATCAACAGGTTAGATTTTTTAAATGCATATTTTACAACTTTTGAACAACTGTGTACTATAAGCACATCTCACAGATACATCTCATTAAATTTTTCCATAGAAATCGTCAGGAGACCACACATGACAGCTGTAATGTATATTTTTACATGTATGACGGAATGTAATGTACATTAATATACATTATATCTGCGGTGTGTAAGTGAAGCCCTTAAAACACGCAGCAACCGAGTGAATTTCAGGTGAATTATGGGCCATTTGTTTCCAAACATACCTGCCGCCAACTGGCATGAACATGTTCATGTTCATGCCAGTTGGCGGCAGGTTAGTAGATATTACACTAGCCATACTCGATATAGAATGTTTGGAAACACATTACATTCCGTCATACATGTAAAAATATACATTACAGCTGTCATGTGTGGTCTCCTGACGATTTCTATGGAAAAATTTAATGAGATGTATCTGTGAGATGTGCTATAATAGACAAGCTCTCATTATTTATTTATAATGTGGTACACCACATAGTGTATCCACTACACAGCGCTCTAGCGCTGTTTCGCACCAAAATGTTTCGCACCACAAAACAAATGTACCTAAGAATAATAATTGTTTCGTTTCTCACCGGCTGTTTTTAAGAACATTTATAAAAGAGCCTCCCCCGGTTTCTCTAAAGCTTGTCACATTGAATGGATAGTCAACGGCTTGTTATATACGCACTGCGGAATCTGACAGCGTGAATTTTAATCTCGCGGAATATAACCTGCGTGCTTAACGTAACTTACACGTACGACGAATAAAATTCCTTGCTATTTTAGCTACCTACAACTTTAAAGTGCTCCAAACATTCATATTTTTCCCCTAGTGAACTTCCATTAAGTTACAGAAAGCTGCAAAAAAAAAACACGCGAGTAATAAAAGCAGTGCGTGTACAGCCTGACAAATTGTCAACAATTTGTCAAAATAATAAGCGTTCGAGAAACCGGGGGTAAGTGAACTAAAAGTTTGGAAAAGTACAGTCAGAGAAAAAAACACAATTATTATTGTACAATTCCTGAAGAGTCTTAGTAATGTTCATAGTATGTACCAGGGATGCAGGGATACCAGGGACTACTTACGAGGAACTTAGCATAACAATTAAGTAATGTCTTCCGAACTATTCTCTTTACATTATAGTTACCCTGTGTGAAGCCCTTTATAGGCAATTTACTTTCCTTGTCGATTTGAGATCGTTAAAAATATAGCTTACAATGATATCTTAACGCCAATCAAGTAAGTTTTACTTATTTTAAGTATTATTTGTTTCGTGTTGTTTACCTAAACATTTCTATATCGAAACCATTTACAACGACATACTAACCATGATCTGTGCTTGTTTTGAAATAAGAAACATAGTAAATATCCCGTTGCTTTAGTGTAACTTGTAACTTTAGTGTAAGTAACTAATTACCACGATGGATTTAAAAGTTTTATTCCACATCGAGTTGGACTAGTGTATAGATAGTTATACTACTGCACTCCGGAGCCCCTATTCCGCCTTCCTTGAGTGATCTGGTTGTCTATTCCACATCGAGTTGGACTAGTGTATAGATAGTTATACTACTGCGCTCCGGAGCCCCTATTCCGCCATCCTTGAGTGATCTGGTTGTCTATTCCACATCGAGTTGGACTAGTGTATAGATAGTTATACTACTGCGCTCCGGAGCCCCTATTCCGCCATCCTTGAGTGATCTGGTTGTCTATTCCACATCGAGTTGGACTAGTGTATAGATAGTTATACTACTGCGCTGCGGAGCCCCTATTCCGCCTTCCTTGAGTGATCTGGTGGTCATAGGCAGAGCTCCCGGCGCTGACTCGAATCAGCTCGAACAGTGTAACCTGGGGCTGAAGACTTGCCCGAGGGTTGTTCCTTCTGTCGAACACCATCGATGGGGAGGAGTATCTAGCTGATGTCGTCTGAAATTAATGGAAATTATTGTAACATGTTTCATTCGTGTTATTTTTAACTCTACAAAATATAGAATCTTGATTTGAATAACGTTAAATAACCAAATTCATATCAAGATTCTTTGTTAAGTTTGAGACTAATCAAAACAAGAAATTTAATAAAAATTCTAAACTACCTAGCAAGCGTCCTGTATAGACACGATCATAGACATTGAGCCAGGTGTAATTTTTATTCGCTTGATTGATATACACATTTATTTCATATATTTATCTATTGCAACAAAATCCAGCAACACATACATAAAACATATATAAAAGAAATCGAAACAGAAGGCTATTAAGAGGTTTTCACATTTATCGAAGTTTGAGAATAAGGAACAAAAACAAAACTTACTTTATGTAGGTACCTATAGTATTATAATATCTGCGCTTATAACAAAGAAAGAGCACCTGCGCACTTATGCAGGTAGGTATATATACAGGAGATACACGTATACAATATACATAAACATATATAGGTAAATAATAAAAAAATAACAAAAAACTTACTTTTCCGCTATTTCCAGTTAAAAAGGTGTGTATGAGAGCCATAGCTATAAACAAAACATTCACGATAAAAATAATCAACGCGATTATTAGAAAAATAGACATTTTGTAAGTTTTATTCTATATTTCTTTGGCAGAAATACTATAATTACACCTTTTCCTAACGCGTTTCTGACATCAATGGTTGTTATCGAAGGGTATCGATTTATTAACGTTATATTATTTTATCTACGAGATTATAAACGGCTAACGCTTTATTATGATAACTGGCCGACTTAAATCGTCGGCGTTATTTTAATGTTAGTTTTTCTAAGGGAAGACTATCTAGATAATTACCTTGAAGAAGGTACTTATATAGTGTACTTACTTTTATAATTCTGGTACTTTTGCTTTACTTTTTTAGTGAACCGAAAAAAAAGGCGCGGTTATGTTTCCTCCATTAGTTCTTGCCCTATTGAGCGACGCGCATTTTTACCGATAATTTTTTCATCATTATCTCTTGGCGGGGTACCTTTTCTCGAATATTCCGTCCACTTCTTTTTCGCGTCTTCATTTTACCCAATAACAGAAGTCTATGAAATAAATTAGAGCAAAAAAAAACAATCTTAGCGGAATATTTCGCTGTTATCAGTTGGTAAAAGAAAACTGTTGCTCGTTTGTAAATATCTCTATACATTTTGTCGTACTTTTAAATGCCAATCTGACACGTCATTGGTCATATTTGTAATAACGAAAATGTATAAAAGATTCTAATCATTTTTGGATAATATCAAAGTATTTGGTGAACTAAACTAGATTTTAATCGACTTTGGTATATAGAAGTGAAGCCTTAAGATTAAATATTAGGTCCTTACATATGAAATTGGCGTTTTGTATGGGAGGAACAAAAAGTCGAATATTTTTTAATATAATATATATAATTAATCAAAGTATGAACCATTATTTTCTATGCACTTTTGCCATCTTATAGGTAGTTCATTGATCCCTTTACTAAAAAAACCAGTCGGACGGGAATCAATAAAATCTTTGAAGGCGATTTGGACTGCCCCATCGGAGTTGAATTTTTTCCCTTGCAAGAAGTTATCCAAATTTCGAAAAAAATGGTAATCTGTTGGAGCAAGGTCCGGGGAGTACGGAGGATGTCTTAGACTTTCCAATTGAAGCTCTTCTAATTTAGTAGCCGTCTGTTGCGCAGTGTGTGGTCTAGCGTTGTCGTGAAGCAGCAGTGGCGTGGAGCGATTGACCAGCCTAGGTTGTTTAGCCGCTAGCTTTTCCATCATGGTTTGCAATTGCTGACAATAGACATCAGCCGTAATAGTCTGGCCAGATTTGAGAAAACTGTAATGAACAATACCGGCACTAGTCCACCAAACGCTTACAAGTAACTTTTTTGGGGTTAATTTTCGCTTGGGGCAGGATTTGGCTGGCTGGCCAGGATCCAACCATTGCGCTGAGCGCTTCCGATTATCGTAAAGAACCCATTTTTCATCACAGGTAATGATTCGGTTTAAAATACCTTCATTATTGTGCCGGTTTAGTAATGTAACGCAGCAGTCGACGCGCGTTTGCCGGTTTGCTTCAGTCAATTCGTGAGGTACCCACCTTTCAAGCTTTTTAATCTTCCCAATTTGCTTCAAGTGAATTAAAACAGTTTTATCACTAACATCGCAGCCAATAATAACATAACAGCAGTTTGCGATGGATCCGCTTCCACAATAGCCTTCAACTCTTCATTATCAACTTGAGTCTCAGGCCGTCCACGGGGCTTGTTCTGCAGGTCGAAATTTCCAGAACGAAAACGTTGGAACCAAAAACGAACTGTGTTTTCTTTTGCAACACGACCGCCATACACATCATTCACCCTTCGAGTTGTTTCCGCAGCACTAGTGCCACGGCGGAACTCGTACTCGTAAATAATGCGATATTTTAAGTTTTCCATTTTGTAAAATGAGTGACGCAAACAGAAAAAAACAGAAGAAAAAAAACAAATGAATGACGATCATCGAAGCACAAATACATGAGTCTATAGCTGTACAAATTTGAATTTGGAATTCCTTACCAAAGAGGAGAAATTTGTGATTAAAGTGGCCAGTACGAAAAACGCCAATTTCATATGTAAGGACCTAATATATGATTGCAAATCACAAACTACTTACGTAAATATTGATGTATTGCACCTATACCTTATTATAAAAGATTTTTATTTGTTTATTGTAATGGACCTATCTATTCTTCCAGACTAAGGTATTAGATACAAGGTTCTCAAATATTTAGTGCTAGAATTTGCACCACCCCATCTCTTCCCGTAGGTGTCGTTAGAGGCGACTAAGGGATACCCACCGGGGGGCGGGCAGCAGCGCCCCCTGCAGAACAATTCAACCACCGAACTGCGATCCCCAACCCACATGGCAAGCGTGGGGATTATGGGCATTATCCCCCCACTAGATAAACACCAAAGAGGCGCTTATCAGGGGGAGGCCTGCGACCAGCAGTCGACCAATACAGGAATACCGTTTCGTCTCTAAAAGAGCTACTAGGTTCGATTCTTATATTAGTGTAAACAGTCAGAATCAATTCAATTCAACAACAACGAATTGCACATGCACACCTAATTATAAATTCCCACTGCTGGGATTAAGATAAACCACCAATTAGATAAGGTAAGTATGCCTAATGATTTGCAATTAAAAGTAGGTACTTATAGATAGCGCTAATAAGCCGGGACACAAATAAATAAATGAAAAGCAAAAAGATAACAGTTGAAACAAATTAATTTCCCATAAGATAAAAATCACCCGATTATTTTTATCATAACATTTACTGTACTGCCTCAACCTCAACCTCAACGGCCTGTATTGGTCCACAGCTGGACGTAAGCCTTCCCCTGGTAAGTGTGGCCTTTAGGACGTTATGGCACTTATCAGGGGGATTATGGGATAAATCGCATGGGGGTAAGTGAGGTAATGGGTTAATGCTCGCAGTTCGATGGTAGAATAGTTCTACGGGGGGGGGGGGGGGCTGCTGCCCGCCCCACGTGGATATCCCTGAGTCGCCTCTTACAACACCCACGGGAAGAGTTGGGGTAGTGCAAATTCTAAGCCAGCACTATACAGCTGTACTGATTTTTAATCAAAAGTATCTGACCATGAAATCTTCGTACGGCTTCCGCCTAAACGTTTCTTGGACTTCAATTTGTTTTACAAAATTAAAATAACCCGAATCGGTCCAGCCAGCCGTCCCGCTTTGCTCGGATTCTAAAATACCTAAATAAAAGTGCCGCTATTTCTATAAGATATGGCACTGACATATAATATACGGCCAGGCTAATATTATGGTGGTTTGAACAAATACCATGACATAATATGTACGTCCACTGCTGAAAATTCCTCCCCCTAATATAAAACACACAAACAGCACACATAAACAACCTCTCACTCACCATAAACGCGCTCCTGAATAGGAGCGGGGGTAAAATAGTTAGGAAATTGCTGCCTTTCATCTGCTCAAATACACCCCCGCACACACAAACCCACATAAATGCACAAATAAACAACCTCTGCACCCTAAACGCGGTCCTATTCCTTTTCTGTTCCATCGGGGATAAAATAGTTAGGATACTGCTGCCTTTCCTCTGCTCAAATTCACCCCTGCACATACACACACCCACATAACATGCACAAATAAACAACCTCTGCGCCCTAAACGCGGTCCTATTCCTTTTCTGTTCCATTGGGGGTAAAATAGATAGGAAACTGCTGCCTTTCATCTGCTCAAACACACCCCCGCACACACAAACCCACATAACATGCACAAATAAACAACCTCTGCTGCCTAAACGCGGTCCTATTCCTTTTCTGTTCCATCGGGGATAAAATAGTTAGGATACTGCTGCCTTTCCTCTGCTCAAACTCACCCCTGCACATACACGCACCCACATAACATGCACAAATAATCAACCTCTGCACCCTAAACGCGGTCCTATTCCTTTTCTGTTCCATCGGGGGTAAAATAGATAGGAAACTGCTGCCTTTCATCTGCTCAAACACACCCCCCTACACACAAACCCACATAACATGCACAAATAATCAACCTCTGCACCCTAAACGCGGTCCTATTCCTTTTCTGTTCCATGGGGGATAAAATAAGTAGGTATAAATACTGGCCGTGCTCTTTCTATCAACTTACCGGACAGTATACCCAGCATTACCTTACTTTTAAAATCAAGCAAAAACTTTCAACAAGAATTTGCCACCTTTTATTTGAAAAGTTGTCAATTATTATGAAGGTAACATTTTTTCTACAGGCGTTCAGTAAACATATGATAATATCCACATTAAATAGATTGACAATACCACTTTACTGGCAGCCTATATTGGTCCACTGCTAGACACCTTCCCCTGATTAGCGCCTTATTGACTAATAAGCACTATAATATAAATTTTACAATATAATTAGCTTGATAAATAGTAAGTCATATCAAATAAGAAATAAGGTGCAATTGACTCCACTTTTTTGTCCACTAGCGGAAGAACAATATTATCATGTATAATATCTCTACAAAATTATCATTGTTGAAATGCAAAGATAAAAAAGCAATATGCAAATCTATCACGATTTTATTTTTAGTACGTGCTTAACTCCCGTTTTCAGAGGCAGTTTACCTAGAATGCATACCTTGCTATTGTAGCTGATAAGGCGTATCTTTAATCATCTATTAATTGTTTCTTCGTAGGTGATTTACGAATAATTGTGTATAAATGTATACTCAAGCCATTTTCAAGATATACAATACAATACAAATATTCTACAAATACTTTATTGCACACCAAGATAAAGAAATACAGAAAAGAAAAACAAACACATAATAATATAAGAAATTTAAAATTAAATTAAAACAAGATTTGTTAACAAGTCACAACACAAAACAACACAAATTTTAAATTCTCGTTTTTATGGCGATGACGAGAATTAGTTTTCAGTAGGTACTGAGCGTTTTAGGATGGAACTTAAGGGAATATTTAGGTACCTAAACAATTTATCTTCGTATGTTATTCTATGACATTTACGTCACCGTCAAGTTTTATACCTACTAACCGATCATGTCGATCCAAAGGTTGCCTGGAATAGATTGCTTTCAGCGATAAGGCCGCCGATTGTGCCGTACTAAATTTCATTAGTGGTTACTGTTTGTAACTTTTTTAATTCGCTTTTGATGGTACAATAATTAATTTACTTCTAAAAAACTATAAACCGACTTAATTTTTTATAGTTTTTTCATGAATTTTCATGGATCCCATTGTCAGAACTGAATAAAACTAAAATGGGACCACACGGAAAGCACCAGCTTTCATATTAAAAAAAAGAATCATGGAGATCGGACCACCCAGTCAAAAGTTCTGAGGTAACAATATAAAAAAAACTGCCGAATTGAGAACCTCCTCCTTTTTTGAAGTCAGTTTAAAATTACATTAGTGTCAATTCGGATGTCGCTACTAAACTAATTTTACAGCACACTGCACTAAAAATTATTCTATCCTATTGATTTCCATCGTTATGAGAGGGACGGCAACATTTTTAGTGCTTTCAAATAAGTCCAGTTTAGTTTTAACGATATCTGAATTGACACCAATAAGAATGGCATTATTTTTAGTGCTTTCAGATAAGTTTAGTACATACCTATAGTTTTAGACACCATTATATATCTATTCGCAGGAGTATAGGTACGTCTGCACGTATTAGCACGCGCAGAGTTATCTGGCTCCGGCACGCAGCGCGAAAGCGCGCAACAGCCTCTTCGCGCTACTCTACCGCACTCTACGTACGATCGCCGTGACGAGTACAGGCGCGCCCATCACAATCTAGCGCCACGCGAAATACACGCGACCGGAAACTAAAATAAAACATTTCTCTACATAAGTGTAATGGAGTGAGCAGAGCATATTCCCATGGGTCGGCTGAAGACGGCAGGAATACAAGGTAAATTAGACTTTTCTACTAAGAACATAAAAGTAAAATTAAGTCTACGTGTCAGTGAGTGAAAGGCAAATTCTGTTAAAATTACGTGGATTGGCTAACAAATTGCTATTGACCATGGTAGAAAACTTATCAGTGTTTAATAATGTCTTGTTCCGATAATAATTAAACTTTCATGCTTTTACAACCTCGCAACCTCAAGAGCCTGTATTGGTCCACTGTTGGACGCAGGCCTCCCCCTGATAAGTGCCCTAAAGGCTATTGTCTCATGGGGGGTAATGCCTATAATCCCAACGCTGGGCATGGGGGTTGGGGATCTCAGTTCGGTGTCGGTGATTATAATCTCGACGACTCATTTCTGTAGAGTACACTTTTAGCTCTATTAAGTGCAAGTGTACTAAACCAAGTGATTGTCTCTATGAAATTGTTTCGATACTTCTTCGAACTACGTAATATTTATGTCAAGTTGTGGCAAAATGTTGTGCGAAACAGCATTTTATTTTATTACAGTCGACCTGAATTGATTCAACAGGTTGGTAAGTATTCTATCATATCTGTCCTTGACATTTTCCGGTTCCAATATATCTCGATTTTCATAGATTTTCTTGCAGTTTTGTCGTTAAATGGCCTTATTAATAAGTAGCTTTGTTCACAATTTAGATAGATATTTATCATTGAGTTATTATATTTTAATCCATTATTATAAGTTCGAAAGTAAATCTTTCTGTCTGTCGCCTTTTTATGCCTAAACGGCTGAACGGATTTTAATGAAATTTGGCAGGGAGGTAAATGGTATCCCGGGGACTGACATAAGCTACTTGAAAAGTAGTTCTAAGCCTGGAATAACACATGCTACTTTTTATCTCTTAAATCAGTTCCCATGGGATAGAATTACCTGTACGCAAAATATTAGCCCGATCCGTTTATTAGTTTTGGCGTGAAGAAGTAAGAAACATTCATCCATCTAAACTTTCGCATTTATAATATGTACCTATTAGTGTGAAATGGCGATAGTGTTCATGCACTCACTCTAGAATTGTTTAAAATTACAAATGAAATAACTAAGATATGTACCTACTGAATTACTTAAACGTCGATAGCAAGTAGGTAAACCTATAAAGTAAGCTATTTACCTCGATTTTACACGCTAAGCAATTATCAGTAGCAATGGCCCAAGTAGCATACCTAAATAAAATTAAAGTAAACTTCCCCAATGATAAAAGCCTTATCGGCGATTTTTTATTTCTCATCGTAAATTAAACCTTTATGATTTAGAGTCGGTACATAGATAAGATATTAATTACAGCGTCAATATTATCAAACAGTCTTTTGTATCGAAAAAGGAAATTGCAATTAAATTAATAAATTTAAACTAAAAGTATTTACAATAGAAACAATTGAGCTAACTGCAGACTGTTCCAAACAACAGGTAACTCAACTGATTTACATCAATATCTATCGGATGTGTGCCCAAGACGTTGGCTACATTGCCCCGCGCTGTATGGCAATGCTGCGCTGCGCCAGATTTATTTAATTAATTGTGTATTTTTGAATCCAACTAAAAAGAAAATCTCTTCAGTTTCTTTTTGTAATAAATAAAAATGTATTGGAAAGCGAAAGCCGGCGGCGGTGTATTACGTAGGTCTATGTCTAGAATACACCTATATTCACCGTTGACTTCAAGATCCCAGGTTTTGATTGGAAGGTAATACAGAAGCAAATAGCGTGTTTCATTCTATAGCGGTGCCAATAATGGAGGAGTCTTTTAAAGGTGTCCTTAGCCTGTTGAGTTATTATTAATAATTGGTCTTGTACTTAGTTAGGTTCTAAACAGTGTTTAGTTTATCTACGTATGTAAAACTTTTATGGTAAATAAAGAACTTTAGAAAAACAAAAACAAAAACAAATGGAGTTACACAAAATACAAAATATTTATTTTAGAATAATGCACATGATACATAAGTTATGATATGAATGAACGATGAGACAGCAAAAGTTTAATACTGAAGCTACCGCATCGCCCGCCTCCTTGACACAACTTGAACAAAAAAAGTTATTCCTAACATCTCACGTCAGACGTATTCATTCCCAAGCTCTCACAAAAAGTATTCCCAACGTCTCACGTGAGACGTTTCCTATTTTCATCGTCTCAGTCAGAGAGCTTCTTATGACAATCTATAACTTATGTTCTTACTGTCTATTACCAATAGAAGAGTTGAGCTACCTCAACATTGTTTACTACAGTGTGTGCAATTAACTCAACTGTTTGAAGGTGTAAATTGAGTTGGTCGAATTTTTCAAGGCAGGACTGATAAAAGTTCAAAATGCTTCTTTACCACAAGCAAAGAGCAAAGAGCACATTTCCTTTTGCGTTATTTATTCATTTGAACCTGCGCGGAAAGAAAACTAACACATGAAATTAAGTGCAATTAAAAGAGTCAATCAATTGGACTCCAATTAAATCTTTCTATCGCATGGCGCAATTATCTTACCCCATAAATATTCATAAGTCGACTATTGAAATGACACAGAATAGATAATGTACCTATAGACAGCAATACGCGTTCTGCTACTGTGATATTGTGAAAGTGCCCTAAGGCCTTGTTTACGGAGAAGCGGGGCGGGCAGCGGCGCGTGCAGCGATCCCGTCATTGCACGCGTAAACACAAACATATCGCAATGTACGTCGATGTTTATGGATAGGCGGGGTGTGAAGAAAGGCGGTGCACGCCACGTGCGACGTGTCAAATCAAACAAACGCGTGTGAAAACGCTTCTCCATAAACACATTCTACCAACGCCATATGTTTGAATTTGGTGCGGGCCGCACCGCTGCACGCGCCGCTGCAGCGTCTCCGTATTTATTTATTGACTTAGTACATAAATACTATTCTAATAAACAAGTAAACAAGGCCTAAAGCTTTTTCCGCTTATGAACTACTGTATCTTTGCTTTGACTTTGTTTTAAACGGAGAGAAAATGGAGGCTTAATCTCACGCCCATTTCCGGGATAAAACGCAGCATATATACATATGTATGTTATTTCCAGATTTAGAACGAAATGTTGGCAAATTTCAGCCACATGCTTTCAGTAGTTTTTGCGTGAAAAGGTAACATATACCCACATCCAAACGCATTCGCATATATTATACTTTTTATCTATGTGAGTAGCTGCTCACCGAGGCTTTGCTCGCCTGGGTTGTTCACAGATAAAATCCTACCACTACCTACTAAGTTTGGTTTATGTTCTTGTTAAGCCTAATTTCATCTATATATCTACATAGTTTTGAAGTTCCATATGTGGTTTGGTGACCCTATACTAAATATTTCTAATAGCAAACGTGTTCACATCTTAACGAACTTTCACTAGACATATCGAAAGAAGTTCCAGAACGCGGTAGGTATATTTTATTAAGTCATCTCTTCTCGTCTAACCATTGCTGGACAAAAGCCTACTAGTTCTGCCCGCCGCTTTGCACTAATATGTCCGTCCTTGGAACACTATTTACCTCCCTTTTTAACTAGTTTACTCTAAAACTCTAAAGCTTACGAAGGATTTGTAAAACTATAACTACTGCAAATACAAATACAAATACAAATCGTTTATTTATGACACAATAAAATGTTTACAATATAATGTTGATTCCGCAGGATCCCGTTCTAGCCTAAGCTGTATTACAGGACCCAAGAATTCTCTTATTCATTTCCAATTTGTGTCTTTAATAGACTATGTACAAGAACTAGGTATCTAAAAAATATTGATGAAAAAAACATAATGCAAATTAAATCTATCTTCGGAACATTCCAATAGAATACATACAAAACATAAAAAGAAGATGACAATATATACGTAGATTTAATATTTTATAGTAAAGTGTACCAATAATACATATTTTTAGGTAGACAGGTAATACGTTAGAAGTATATTGCTAACACTATCTATACACAGTCTATACAATTCGCCTTGTTTATTTACATCAAAATCATGTTCTGATTAATTTTTCTTCAAATAATATGCTTACTAACCGTCATCCTACTCATATTAAAAAAGCGAAAGTTTGTATTGATGTATGGATGTTTGTTACTCTTTCACGCAAAAACTACTGAACGGATCAGGTAGAAAATTTGCATACAGGTAGTTCTAAGCCTTTTATTACTTTTTATCCCAAATCAGTTCCCTTGGGATATAAATAAACTTAGAACGTTTCCATAGAAACAACGCATGCGAAGTCGTAACAGTTATTGACATATATTATATTGTAGAGCTAGGATTAAAAAAAACACAATCTGTATCTAATGTTTTATAAAAAAATAATTGTTGACTCTCCCTGGAAAAAGTAACAGACAGATGTACAGAACAGACAGACAGAGTTACTCTCGAATTTGTAATGTAAGTATGGATTCTTTCTTTTGTTCGTTGGTTGTTAACACTTAGAAAAGAAACAAAACTTCGCTTCGTCCATAGAAAGTGATTCGTGAGCCGAGTAGGTATCTAATAACAAGAGCTCGACTCGAACCCACTGCGCCTGCGCAACGGAAATGTTAGCGAAAGTGCTACGTTCACTTTTAGCTTTAAAATGAATACGACAGAGCGGTGATTGATACCTACTTATTGTCTACAGGGTGCCATCTAAAAACTATGTTTGGTTTCATGACGAAAGACTGTTTTTGCTGAAAAAAAAAAAAAAAACCATCTGTGAAATATTTGGGTAAGGTATTGTTGAATAATGCAAGAATGCATGTAAAAGAAGACGAAGGAAGAAAAAAATCTTTATTTTTATAAAAATATCAAATTATCTAGAGAAGATAAAAAAAGCTTGGACCGAGTAGTAAGAGTTGGTCCAAGTTTTTACATATATCAAAAAATAATTTGACAGGGTAAAGGTTTCTTCATCGTTTCTTTACTTTAGTCTACATATCGAAGCGAGAAAAATAAAAAATATCACATTATTGCCATGTCTATTTAAATTTTAAGAATTTGACGTTTTGTAAGTCTATCTACAGATTGTATTTACGGAAATAAAGAGGTTTTGATTGATTCTTGATTCAGAATTGATACTTTCATATAAGGGACTTATGTAAATAAAAAAATATCTTGAGTAAGTACGAATATGATTCAAAAATGATCCCAAAAAATCGATTTGGACGGGACTTGAACCAACATTTTTCTCTCAGTACGGAATGTGAGGGATACACACAATAACAAAAACCTCAGTAAGCATTAATTCCGCTTCATATGGAGAATGGAGAACTTGTCCGAAATATTAGAAAATAATAATATTCAGAATCAAAATAAAAGCCAGTAAAAAGTATCATACTAATAATCAGCCTTTGTGAGCAGCAAGGTTTTGACAATTTGATCGATTTTTTTTATTGATTTATTTTTAAGTGACGCTGTTGAGTCAGTTAAAATCGGGTCTCTCGCTAAATACAGGGTATTTAAGAATATGGTCTATGTATAATATCTCTCCTCGGTTAGAAAAATTGTTAGATTTTTTTAAGGATATTTTTTAAGTAGTGACTTTGACTTTGACTCACACTAATATTATAAATGCGAAAGTTTGTGTATAGATGTATGGATGGATGGATGTTTATTACCTCTTCATGCCAAAACTACTGAACGGATCGGAATTGAAATTTTGCATACATGTGGTTTTTATCCTGGAATCAAACATAAGCAACTTTTTGTCCCATAAATCAGTTCCCGTGGGATAAAAATCACCTTTAAACTTATCCACATGAACAACCAACGCTTGCGAAGCTGCGGGGCGCAGCTAGTATTGTATATTGCATTAATACGCCACGGTCTATTCGTGTACAACTGTTTCGTGTCCATCTCGAGATTGTCTGGAAGAGATCGCTTTTAGCGATAAGGCCGCCTACTATGCAACTCTGTTATATTTCTCTTTTCCTGTATTTTTTTGGGCATTAAAGTGTATTGTATTAGGTAGCTAAATCTAAAATTCTCGTGTGAAGTATTATAAAGATAAGATACTCAGACCTTGAATCAAACACGCGACCGTATTAAAATTACGTGAATTGTTTAATGTTTGCCCAGCTGATGATCAAAACAACATGCGTTTGCAGTGTTTGCACAAATTAAAACACATTCATACACGTTTTATATTACGCTCGTCAATACCGTAGGTACCGTACCGTACCAACGAATTAGAAACAGATTTAAATTTTTATGAGTATAAGACCTGAGGGGTGAGTCTATTGAATGTTAGTAACGAGACGTGATCGTGAAGTCTCCGACTTCAATTAGAGAGGTTCTCAATTCGACTGTTTGTTTTATGTTTGTTACCTCATAACTTTTGACTGCTATTTTATGCATGATAGACAACTTTATTCTGTCGTGCTGCAAACATCCTAAATATATTCACCATTAGAAATAAACAAAAATATTTCTGAAATCAGTCGTTTATTCTAAATGAATCGGAAAATACGAAAAAATATCAGAAATGGTGAAATTCCTTCTAGTTTTTGCAACCGTTCGCTCACACGTGAGGGCGATGCGACACAGGGGGCAACATTCCGAAATAAGGCGAACGCCACCGAATGGCCAACACGATACGATTCTACGTGAAATAACAACAAATCCGTACGGGCCGGCCGGCGGCCGCTGAGGTTTGAAGAGGGTCGTAGCCTTCAGCGGTGCTCACATACAACAGACATGTTTTTTTTTTCGTTTTGATAGATAATGGTACGGAACCATTCGTGCACCAGGCGACTCGCACTTTGCCGGTTTTATTTAAAAACCCAGAGAGCCTCGTTACCCCACGGACTTACGAGTAGGTACATATTTGTTTTGTTATGTGAGTTCTAAATACTCTTGGCTGTTCATGCCATGAATTTCAGATAGCAGCAACCGTGTAAAACTATTTTACTCACTTTAGCAACATTGAATTATTCGCATTGAGTTCACAAAGCATTACGAATGCCACGGTTACACAACATATTTGCTACGATATTAAATTAAAAAATATTTTGATTTAAGTCTTGAAACATAAAACCCGACCAAAGTAAGGAGGCCTTGAACAAATTTACTAATATGTAATTTTTTTTTTCGGGCCCTTGTACGTGTCACCCCAACCTAATTTTACCGGGGCGGCGCCAAAAGAACGCTGTCATTGCCATCTGCGGTCAAAATCATTATATACATATAGTCCATTCGAAAAAAAAGATGTCAACTTATTAGGTTAAAAAAATCACTTGCTTTGTGGTGCCTTAGAATTTGCACCAACCCAACTCTTCCTGCGTAGGTATGTACCAAGCCTAAAAAGAACTAAGGTATCAGTGAAAGAATTTTCAGAATTAGACGCGTTTGCCCGTATGATGATGGTATTGGATAGGTTTTTAAAATAACTACAAAATTCCTACAAACTTTACCATTCTTATATTTGTGAGGTACCTAGTAAATATTAGAATAAATATAAATAAGAAATAAATAATGCTGGACAATTCACACAGCATTATCTAGCCCCAAGCTAAGCAGAGCTTGTGTTATAGTATATAGATACTAGATAACTGATAAACTTAATACAATACACTACATTGATAGATATTTTTTATTATACATAGAAAACATCCAGAACGCCTTGAACAAATGTTTTTGCAGATCGTAAACACATTTGTTCTGAGGCGGGAATCGAACCCGCAACCTCCTGCGTCGCAGGCGGACCTTCGCTCACCGCGCCACAGAGGTCGTCAAGGGATACGTCAAGGATTGTAGAATGGTAAAGTTTACCTACGCGTGATCCGAGAGTAAATGGCTTAGCGCATCAGCATTGCCATACAGCTGGCATGCAGCCAGCGCAGCGTCTTGAGGACGACGCGACGCTTCCGAATGGTATTCAAATGGATCAGTTGAGCTACCTGTAGATTGTGTGCAACAGTCTGCGGTTCGATCAATTGTATCAATTGTAAATACTAGTTCTAATTTATTTCTATAATTTGATATAATACAATAATTTGCACACTGGCGGCCTTATCCCTATAAAGCAATCTCTCCCAGACAACCTTGGGATGGGCACGAAGCAGTTGTACACGTATTGATTGTAATTTTCTATTTCAATAAAGATTTATGTAATTTATATAACCTAAGAACTCTTATTTATATAGATTCTACATAAACATTGTTAATAACTTTTAATTGACTTGGACATAAATGCAATAAATAAATAATTACGTATACCTTCGTAAAGAGTGATGACAAACTGGATAGGCATTCCGTTTGGCGATGATACGTACACCTAGAATTACTTATAAATTATATAAAAAAATACACTACAATAAAGTGGTATTTTAGTCCGGTATGTAAACAAAAGTAAAGAAACGATGCAGAAACCTTTAGCCTGTTGTTATTTTTCGAGTTGGAGCAAAGTCCGTCCCAAGCTTTTTTATCCTCTAATCGGATATTTTATAGTAAGCCTTTTGCACAGCATGGTTTTGACAGTTTGTTTGAATTTATTTACTGATAATTTTTGCAGCTCAGTAGGGTTTTGTTGTAGAAGCGTATACATTGCCCTTTAAAAGATACAGATGCTGTAAATATTGAACTTAACTCTCTGGTACTTTATACGGACTTTTGACGAGTTTTTTGGGATACTGGTATCTATTCAGATGTCACCAATACTAAACTAAACTTATTTGACAGTACTTAAAATGTCGCTGTCCCTGTCATAACGATCAAAATAATAAGGATGGCATCATTTTTAGTCCTGTCAGATTAGTTTAGTCTAGTTTTGGCAACATCGGAATAGACACTATTATTTGATTTCTTAAAAATTACCCATAGTGTAAATTATGATAGCCGAAAACTTTAGGTATCTATAGTTCAATAGGTAGAGTCAGAGTCAAATCGTTTATTTCTTTAGACTTACAAAATAAGCACTTAGACAAGTCAATTTTTTAATATATAAACAGCTTGATAAATAGTTAATACTATCAAACAAGAAATAAGGTGCAATTGACTCTATAATATGAGTATAAGTGAATTAGAGTTTTAAGTCTAAAGAAATAAACGATTTGACTCTGACTCTGACTCTAATTCACTTCAATTTTTTGTCCACTAGCGGAAGAAGTGAAAAAGAAACCACTAGCAAGTTTATCGCTTATCAACTAATACAATCTTAGCATAACTAAGTCTAACTGTTCTTACATACTATTGTCGGTAGGTACGTATAGCTTTACATAGTTTTTTTTCTGTGAATTACGTAACGGTGCTCTAGTATAGTAACAATAGCGATACCTAATCATAAGTGGGCTAAAACTTGTGATGTGAAAGTGACCGAGTGGCCAGCGGCCTCGAAGGTCGCCCGCTAGCCGCTGCGCTACATCGCTGCCAGAGTGAATAACTTTACCGTGTATCATGTTTGCCAAATGAAGATAAACAAAAAATATGCTTATAATGAACTAAGTAACCGTAAGAGGCGACTAAGGGATATCCATCGAGGGGCAGGCAGCAGCGCTCCCTACAGATCAATTCTACCACCAGACTGCGATCCCCAAACTGCATGCCCAGCGTGGAGATTATGGGTATTACCCCCCATGAGCCGTCTAAGCGCCCATTTTCCACCAGTAGTGCCAGCGATAGAATAAATAAAAGTACTTACTTTGTCATTCTAAATTGTACTCTACTCCAATCTAACTAACAAAAGATAAATCTTTAAACAAAAAAACGGTACAGCTTTCGTCCCAATTAAACGCCGTGGTATAATAAAATATTTGATCATGGTTTAACTATCTCCGGCCTAGAATACGATCGACAAAAGCTGAGACGCTTAAAGCAGCTCACTCATAGTCGTAACCAAAACGAGTCTCTAGAGAGTGTAGTCTCAAGTCTCAACCAAATCGTAACCAAACTTAAAAAGCTCGCGTTACTTTTAAGCTGGGTACTCACTCACATACGATCTTACTCTATCGAGTTCGGGCTCTACGTACACATATTCAGCATTAACATTCACATTCGGTTCGCTTCAAGTAGTTGCGATAAGGAACTTACTTTTATTTAAGAGTGTGCAATAATGCCGCTACGATATGGATTTCGAGCAGGATGACAAGATAGGATAATAATACTTCTAGGTTTCTTACTAAAATAAAAACTTAAGAGAAAAAGTGAGATAAATTAAAAATATGTGCAAAACAGCTAAGTATTTAAAAAAAACCTATCGAGAAAACTTTCACCAATCGTGTTTTTATAACACGTAATTCAAAATAAAAGATCGCAGTAACATTTCCCTAAATATAAAGATTGTAGCTTTTACAGATTCTGAGATAAATAACGATTTTGAAGTACAACTTTGAAGTAAATTGCTTATGGCACACTCTTAATTCCATCGAGACCATTTAATTCGGCTCGATGCGTTTTAGCCTTCCCAGTTGTGGGTTTTGCGGTCCACAAGTTGATTTTCACTCGTTTTAGAGTCGAGTATCGAGTAGAATCGAGTATGACCGTATGTAAGTACCCACCCTTAGAGTTGCTCTACTATGACGCCTTTGTGACGTTGTAGAGACGGATTCGCCACGTGTACTACGCATCATGCATAGAGTTTATATAGTACTAGCCAGCATCATGTCTGATACCGTTCGTAATGTCACGTTAAATGTCACCCTGCAAACTAGATACCCCCCATACCCCCCATACCGCACATAATGATACGATCTAATGTGACTAGCACAGTTTTCGATTCAGATTTTAAAAATGTACAAAAAAACTGTAGTTTTATGACATTTTTATGATATACTTGCCTCTCGCTCCCGCTGTTCCTGGATGTAACAGCCTATATGACTGGAGAATGTAGGTTTGAAATTGGATCATGCAGTAATTCCATAAATTCCTTATTATTCAGAAACTGACAAACAAACCTTTAGTAGGTATATTTCTGGCATGGCAAAGAAAAAAAAGAGAGTTCTAGACACTTAAATCAGTAGATTTTCTCTCTATCTTTCCTCTTTCTAAAATATTTTCCTTGCGACTCGGAACTTGTCGGACCTTGAGGTAATCAAATTGTAGCTTGTTAGTCTACAGGGGCATAGCCCGTGTAAATGTTTATATTATAGTCGCTCGAAATATTATTTCAGCTGCTATTGCATTGACACATTTAAATGATTTACTTATTGGTTCTCATTATGCAGCTTTCATGGTTGTACAATGAACCTGCGAACGTTACTTTGTCCGTGCAAACCTACTTTGTTCATAGTTCACACAATGTGGCAAACAAACTACATGACCTCTCCGTCCAATCGTGTTATGAGGGTGAGTGAATAGAGAGTGCACCAATAGTGGGAATGCTTAATGAAATTCGCTTACGAATAAACTGGTGTCGGGGAACCAGAATGATGTGGGACTCGACGACGATACCCATTACCCACTAAACCATCTCCGGTGACCCTCTTTCGCCATTTTCTCTAAACCACGGGAACATTTTAACCTACCGCGGCCCCACTGACGTTTAACCTCTTCCTCCCATACATAGCCGGCGCAGCGGTTCGGCGATGAGCCCACCATTCCGCACACTCGCCATTCTTCCGTCACCTTTTCTCCCCTCGAGATCGGGGACAGGCACAGACAGGACGGAAACAGTTGAACGAGAAAAATATAAATGGTCCTAACCCTAGGACAGGACAATACATATATCTAATCTACGTAAACGTTATCTTTAGATACTTTTCTTCTTTTCTTTACATCTGCAGTAATAGCAAGGGTTAGGGTACGTTTCACCCGAATATAAACTCGTCCGCGAAGAGATTCGGGCGAAGTTTCCCGTTCGCTTTTAAAGAGGGTACATTTCGTCCGAATCTATAATCTCTTGGTTTTAGATTCGGACGAGTTATACCCCAATGCATAAGTGGGTTAGAATACATTTCGCCCGAATCTCTTCGTTACTTTTCAAGGGTCTCATGTATGTACATCCCGCCACTCTGACTTTAAATGCAAACCTCATTTTAGGTTTCCTTTGTGTTCGTTCCCAACGAAGGCATTTATTTATTTATTTAATAACATATTTATATTACCATTACAGTACAGCAACAATGAAATAGAGAAAAGATACAAAATACACGTAATACTAAAAATATTGTAAATTAATAAAATACAACAAAAATCTACCAACTATAACCTAATACTTAGGTACTATGGCTATAAAATAAACAAACTTATGTATTTATATGACATCAAAGAAGGTACCTACTTACTCGTACTTTATAAGTGGGTAGGTAGTAGGTACCTATTTAATTCATCAGAGGGAGCAGAGTAGGTACCTATGCATTCAGTAGGTACCTAATAACTGTGTAGGTGTCGAAATCTCATGTACTTTAGTACCTACATTTTAATAATAACGGAACGGATACGTTTTTTACGTAATTAATTGCAAGCTTCGTAAGAATACCTAATGTAGGTAATAACAGCACTGTACACATAATCGCGGTAATATAGGATGTGTTAAACACGCAATGTTCGAGACTACCTGAATTCAATTGAACCGGGAATTATTTGCTAGATGCTGGGAATTCTTTGCTCATCTTCATCAGCCTATATTTACCCCTTTACGCAGGCCTTCCCCTGATAAGCGCCTTATTGGGTGTTATCTCATGGAGGATAACGCCTATATCGTCCGTGAAGACCACTGATAGTAACGTGTTTACAACCAGCTCATGATGAGACAGAGACCGTTTTGTAAGTCTAATCGACAGATTTGCTTATATTTTGAGCTATGTTTGTTTTTGTTGATTAAGTTACAAATAAAATAATAATCCCCTCGCTGGGCATGCGGGTTGGGGATCGCAGTTCTCTGGGAGAATTGTTCTACAGGAGGCACCGCCGTCCTCCCTTGAAGATATTCCTTGTGGTACAAAATCTAAGGGCTCGTTTACACGGACTGCACGTCTCAAATACATGGACGGCAATTTGCCCGTCGTCGCCTGAAGCCTGCACGTGATAGTCGTCGACTACCGTCGTCGTCTGCTGCAATCGCCTACAGTGTGTCTACCATAAGTTGTCACAGTTAGATCGCCTGAAGTTACTACAGTAGTGACGTAAATACGCATACACGACTTATGCGGCGCATTTTAGTGCCTAACTATCGACTAGAGGCATTTTAGAAGTTTTCATACATTTTTAACTACAGTCGCTAGCGAGTATAGATTGTGAAAACTAATGGTAGACTAGACACACAGTTGAGCCTTTCAGTCGGCAACTTGCCGTCCGTGTTGAGACGTGCAGTCCGTGTAAACAAGCCATAAGCCGGCACCATACGGCAAGTTTATATCCGGCACTACACGGGAAGCGAGTATTTTATAAATATAATGGCTTCTGTGAACCTGCGGACGAATATTCTGGGCGAGCTACAGGTACAAAGGTTTTGCCGTAAAGAAGTGCGAAAAAAATATCTAAACCTTCGCGTTTATAAAATTAGTAGCCCCGCGGCTTCGCACTTTTATTTCCCATGGAAACATTTAAAGGTGATTTCTATCCCAGGATTTACACTGATTCCAATTACCTGTATGCAAAGTTTCAGCCCCATCCGTTCAGTAGTTTTAGCATTAGTTTCAGTAGTTTCGCATTTCTAATATTTGTGATTCGTGTGACGTGGGTGTAATTTAATTTCCTTTAGAAAAACATTTACTACGGTATATTTGAGCATGGTATATTTTTATTACAAAACCTATACCTACTTGTAATCTTTGCCATAAGGTACACACTTATTGTATACCTACATACGTAATGTATACCTATGACGTAAAACTCAAAATGTAAATCAAGCGGTATTTTTGTAAAAATTCTTTGTCTATTTCATACAGGTGGTGAAGTTTTCCTTAAAAACTGTAATAAGCACCATTTACATAATTTACATCCAATTTAAGTTTTTTTGTGATACCACAACTGTCATTCTGTCACAATAATTAACATAGTATAGGTACCTACCATATCCAGACAGTCAAATACCCTTTTCGATAATGTCACGCCGAGATTCGAACCCACCGGCCTTCGGCTTAAAGTCAGTCACAGCGCACCACAAGGCCGGCTGCACTTAGTAACTTCTTATCACCGTATAATCAGCCTTACTCCAAAACCAGTTGCCTAATGGCTCAATGTAGATAATATAAGAGTATAGTTTATAATACAAACTATACTCGTATATTATCGAAACTAGGATATCGAGGTGTGGTTCTAGGTATTAATTAAACACGTGTTCTTGCAATGCTAAGCAACATAAATTCGATAAATGTGGCACTTCTGAGTTTATAACTCGTTACTCTATAGATCTGTTAGTACTCGTATTATTATACAGGGTGCCACGATAAAGGTTTACTAAGCCGAACGGGAGTGATTATGGATATGGAGGGGAAAACGTTCGTTCTATTAATTATTGTGCATTGATTTATTAAAAACGAAGATGAGGCACTGGTTGCTCGAAAGTGGCAACCTCAAATTGTGTAAAATTGTGTTCTCCCACATCAGTCACCGTCTGACCGGCGGCATGGGCGGTCGTGATTCGCGTGAAATATTCTTGTCTCAGTCTCACTTCGGTCCTAGATACGTCTTTCCGTCTTTGTTCTTCTTTGTATTGCACAGGACTGGAAATATTTATAACTGTGAGAATATGTGTTTGCGTGTAGCTGTAACACATGCCAATTTTTGAGTAAGCGCTAGGAGAACGTAACCTATCTTCCCTTTTTAAATCAATGTTATTGTGAAGTATTTTTTTCATATTGTTCTTCTTAAACATGTATCCTCAACAAACTTGCAAAAGGAAATTTGCACGCAGTTTGTGGCAGAATGTAGTAGAGCCAACTATAGATATAAGACCTACTTGTACCTACATTTTAGCAAATAAAGTATTGATTTGATTTGATTTGACTTTATTGGTCCACTACTGGTCGCAGGCCTCCTCATGATTAGCAAAATACCTACTAAATAAAAAAATATAAATTGGAAAATATAATCAAATTAGAACTGGTATTTATATTTACAATTAAAACAGTAGAGCTTACAGCAGACCGTTGCAAAAAATCAAAAGGTAGCTCAACTGATCCATAATCTCAATACCAATCGGATGCATTCCCATGACGCTGGCTGACTGCTGTATGGCAATGCTGATGCAGCAGAGCAGAGAAGGAGATATTCACCAGCTCACGGGTCACGTGCCGATAAATTAAATGCATCAATCAACCTGCCTGAAGCAAAGAATATAACTATTTGTTTGAACTAACAAAAAAAATTAAACACTCGACAGAGACAATGTTTTGAAAATGAACTAACGATATAGACAACTTTAAGTTATTCCATACGTCATCGATCACTACTTATTTTAGTTCTTAGATACTTTTAACCGACTTCAAAAGCAGGAGGTTCTCAATTGGACCGTTTTTTTTTAAATCTTAAACTTTTAAACGAGCAATTATTGTGTATATACGAGTATATGTATATAATCCGAATCTCGAAAACGGCTCCAACTATTTTCATGAAATTATGTATATAGGAGGATTCGGGGGCAATAAATCGAACTAGCTAGGATACATTTTTAGAAAATGTTGTTTTATTTGTTTAATTATGTTTTCAATAAGTAACTTTATCGTAATCAATTGACTTTTTCTGATATCTATTGGCGAATAGGAATTCTATTTTATTTGTGTTTTCAATAATGAACTTTATCTCAATCAGCATAAACATTAAATTGAAAAATATGACTCTTCCTGACATCTATTGGCGAACAATAATACTATAATGTCTAAAAAACTAAATTTACCAAAAAAAAACCCAGCGAAGCTCGGTCATCCAGGTTCCTAACAATAAAGTGTAAACTCGTAGAAGTGCTACAGGATTGCAACGTGGCACGTAGCACTCGCGTAGCCGTGTAGCATCCTCGTAGCAATCTAAAGTAAACGAAAAAAATATTACCCTGTGTACGTGATTGGTCTACCTACGCTTTACTCAGAATGTTTGCAGCATTGCTGCATTGTCACGTAGAATGTCAATTCCATCAGCATTGTCCGACTGCCTTCGATAGTTAATACAAAAAAATATTCCAAATATTCAATGGTCTACTTTTACATATTACCACATATTTTAATGACGGCTACCTCATATTTGAGATATCGTATCGGTCCCCTATCATCACGTCAGAATAATGCCCAGTTTTATATTTTGCAAGGGTTATAGATATTTGCTACTAACGTTAGTACGATCAGGTATAGTCAGCAATAATTGCGCCTTACCACCACTAGGGTGATTTTTCTGTGAAGTGAATAGTTGCCAACCCCGGTTTGTTCGATATCTTTTGTTTTTAACGCAAAGCAAAATAGTTTCAAACTGGATAGGCACGTTTGGCGATGGTACCTAGCATGGATATAAGAAGTTACATTTCAGGCTATACGACAGTTTAATATTTACGAAGGCCGTAGATAATAACCATGTGACGCGCGGTGGTAATTTCACGAAGATAGTAGTACCCTGCGTCATTTGTCGCGCTGTTGGGCGCCGCGTGGGCGGGCGCCGCCCAGACACCAGCGTCTGACACGGCCGTGACCTTTTCACACTCCGATAACTGATAAGGGATAATCAGTGATGTCTCGTATATAAAACGTTTTTTATTGCACTGGTTATTTGCTGTTCCTGATATACTTAGTGAACTGGGGTTTATTAACATTACAATACAAAAATACTTTATTGTACACTACAAAAATAATATAACAAGAAGACATTACATAAAATAAGTGCAATAGGCGGCTTTATAGCTTAAATTCAATCTCTTTCAGGCAACTTTTAGAGAAAGAATTACAAGGCAAGAAAGGAAAAGGGATTGTATCAAAGACTATGTAATGTGTATATATAGATATTATACTATTTTGACTGACATTACCAAAGAAATAAAAAGAAGACGCATTCGGTTTTGGAGGGAATCGATTTGATAATAGCGCAGTAGGCTATTAATAAGGTCTTTAACATCATTCTTTATTTTATTTGGCTACGCTCACCTATCATCGATAATGGTTGGCCATTATTTCTTTTATTTCTGCGTTGAAGAACTGCTTACTCATTACCTATCAGAAATAACAATGTCCAGTCCAATCAGATCGCTTAAAGTTGATGATGTTACTTTCACTTGTAGCCACTCTATTGCAAACTGTTTCATCGCACTTATTTTTAAAAGTTTTTTTATGTTCTTTCAGATTTCACAATGCCAGGGTGGACAACGACGGCCGAGGTTGGGTCGGAGGAGTTCGAAGAAACCTCAGATTACTTCAATGCCAGAATAGAAGATGTAGATACTAAGACTGAACCTAATAGAGTTGGTAAGTTATGACATTTTACTTACTTACTTTTAAGAGTGGCTCAGAGATCCCAAGTGTGTCTTGGCTTTCAATAAGAGAAGTCGCCATTTTTCCTTGACCTTTTTATGGTGCTTTAACCTTTGATATTTTAGTACCTACCTAAAGGACAAATTGGACATTCTTTTCTCAGGGAAAAGGAAAGCAGATTTTCATAAATAAGGCATTTTATTTTGCTCATACAATGTAATGTAAATCAACAGTCCATTATATTACTGTGGGAACGAAGCGAATGGGTGGGACGTGGAACAGTCAGCCGTAGATAGAACAAAAATGTGTTTATCCCTGAATTACCCAACACGTATCTAGATAATCTGAGGAGGGTTAAGAATTGCTCATGCATTATATATCCAACAAACGGTGCAGGCAGCTAGGCAGGCTCTAATAAATGTTTTTATAATGTATCCGTTGTAAGACACGAATCAGATAAGGGCATTACGAAAATGACCCGAAGCCGTGCGTTTCAATCGATTAGTCTCTTACGCAAACGTTTATCAAGCATGCAGTAGTGTCACGTAACAACCGTTTTGTACGGAGCAGTCGAGTTGTTGCACAAAATGTTCATTTAATTTCGCCGTCGTCGTGCCTTAGTTTGTGGTTGCCAGCGACTCGTGACGATGAGCACAGAACGAAGGTAACTTTCGAGATATAAGCTGATTTTAAATAATTAGATTCAGACTGCAATGTTTAGCGTGTAGGTAAAACAATTTTAATTGGAGGTGGAATAACCAAGTTATGCAAACCTTCAACCCTGGACCGTTCAGTAGTTTTTGCGAGAGGTAAGAAACATACAGGCATCTAAATATTCAAACTTTTGCAGTATTTATTGAAACCATTTATATACTTATTATGTATTATTTGTACTGCTTCAGTATTTATTGTATTCATGCAGTCATGTTTTAGTGATCCATTTAGGGTGTTGCAATGGAAAACTGGCAGGTAACGTGCCTTTCTATTATAGAGGTAATTGAACTTTTTATGAGGTACAATTTAATTTGTGAGTCGCTTAAGTAACCGTTGAAGAATTGTTGCACTTAAAATAATGGGTGTGACAGCAGAGAGGATTATTGATTTAAAAACTACCTAGATACATAACTGAGCTGCAGCAAAAAGTTAAGTGCGAGGAACAAAAAAAATATAATCTAGATTAACGATATATTTTAGCGTACAGAGTGAAATTGGTGACCCGTAATACAGGTTCGTGTGAACCTAAAATAGGCAACAGTCTTTCATAATATTTATATTGTTTACTACCAGAACTAATCTATTCTAGCAACTATAAGCTACTATTTTGAAAGAATAATTAATTTTGTTTTCAAAAACGACTTAAATTTTTACAGTTTTTTCATGAATTTTCACGGATCCCACTGTCAGAACTGGACCAAATTAAAATGGGAAGCACCAGCTTTTATATAAAAAAGAATCATTAAAATCGGACTACCCAGTCAAAAGTTCTGAGGTAACAAACATAAAAAAACAGGCGAATTGAGAAGCTCCTTCTTTTTAACCGACTTCAAAAAGGAGGAGGTTCTCAATTCGACTGTATTTTTTTTTTTTTTATGTTTGTTACCTCAGAACTTTTGACTGGGTGGTCCGATCTTCATGATTCTTTTTTTATATGAAAGCCGGTGCTTCCCATGTGGTCCCGTTTTAATTTTGTTCAGTTCTGACGATGGAATCCATGAAAATTCATGAAAAAACAGTAAAAATTGAAGTCGGTTTATAGTTTTTTAAAACAAAATCAATTATTTGAAGTCAATTGAAAATAAATAAATTTGATTATAATAGTATCTAATTTGTTCAGATTACTACGACAGCGGCAGCGGCAGCGACGAGATACTGCCGCGGCGAGGTAGCAGGACGCGGCGCAGCGCCGCCGGCTCCTCGTCCTCAGCGGCCAGCGGCGCGGGGACCCCTCCCGCGGGGCCCGGCCGGCGGAGGCGCAGCGGCGTCTCAGCCCGGGAACGGAACCTGCGACGGCTGGAGAGCAATGAGCGAGAGCGGATGCGAATGCACTCACTGAATCGGGCGTTTGAGGTAAGTGTACCACGCTCTTCATCCAAATTAAAGTTACCAAGCGATAATTAGGAAATTGAAAAAAAGACTACCTATCTTCCTTGTGGTCGATTTCGATTGACGGACGTTATATTTAGATAAATAAATAAAATAATAAATAATGCTGGACAATTCACACAGCACACAGACTATTTCTACTTATACAATTTACTAAATTAAATTATTATTTTTTGTATAGGATTTTAGTAGATACCCAGAGCAAGTAGAGAGGATTTTCGGATTAGCCGACTGAACGCAAACATGACCGCGCCGATACCTTAAAACTTTTGAATTAAACTTATTTCATACAGATAGATACAGGTTTTACCTAGTTCAGGCACACGTAATTTATGGTTTTAATGTTGTTATTTTTCTTTTTGAATAAATTATTATTATTATTTCAAAACTAGCTGCGCCCTGCGGCTTCACACGCGTTTTCCCATGGGAACGTTAAAATATGATTTTCATCCCACGGGAACTGATTTATGGGATTAAAAGTAGCCTATGTTTGATTCCGGAATTAGAATTACCGGTATGCAAAATTTCAGCCAGATCCGTCCAGTAGTTTTGGCGTGAAGAAGTAACAAACATCCATCCATCAATCCATCCATACATCCATACAAACTTTCGCATTTATAATATTAGTGATTGGACTGTTAGGTGTAAAATTACTTACTTACAGTTTTTCTCTGGTTTCAGAGTCTCCGGCGGGTCATCCCTCACGTGAAGAAAGACAACAGAAGCCTCTCCAAAATTGAAACCTTGACTCTAGCGCAGAACTACGTGAAGGCTTTGACGAATTTAGTTTGTGATCTGACCGGCAAGGATAGGCGATATCAGTAAGTTTAAATACTTCTCCTTGTTCTTGTTAAAGAGAAAAGATAAAAATATAATTAATTTTATTTTAAAACTATAAACCGACTTAATTTTTTATAGTTTTTTCATGAATTTTCATGGACCCCATTGTCAGAACTGAACCAAATTAAAATGGAACCAAACGGGAAGCACCAGCTTTCATATAAAAAAAAATCATGAAAATCAGACCACCTAGTTAAAAGTTCTTAGGTAAACATAGGACTTTCATGATTTTTTTTTATTTGAAAGCTGGTGCTTCCCATGTGGTTAATTGGTCCAGTTCTGACAATGGGATCCATGAAGAACTATATAATAGAATTGGTTTATAGTTTTTCAAAACTAAATCAATTATTCTCTATTCAACCATAGACAACAAAGCCCGTGCTAGGCCGGCAGTATACATAAAAAATATAAAATAAATCTTTTTTTAATTTCCCTAATATTTCTAATATTAGGAAAATTAAAGTCAGTCAATTGTATACAAATTACTTAACCTTATTATTTCCTTGCAGCTTCAACAGCGATGACGACAACATCGAGCCGGTCTACGTGCTGCCGCGCATTGAAGAAGACAACAATAACCTGGCGAGTACTGATCCAGAAGAGGACTTCTCCTGACGCAGACGAAGCGCCCGGCTCGCCACTAGAGTAGCCAAAACTTAGTCATCCGTCATCCAGAGTTAACATGACTTACTGTTGCATCATAGCTCTTAAACTTCTGAACTGATATTGGCTGCGGTCCGTTAAAATTCACAAGACTATCAGCGCTAAAAGCACTCAAAGTCGTTTCCTATTCTTTGAGCGAGACAACGACAAATATCGGTCTAAATGTCAGTTTGACAGGTTCACAGCGACCATGCTCGGCCATGTTGTAAGCGAGTGGATATGACGTCATCTATGGCGTTTCGCTATCAACTGTAGACGCGCTAATGGATAACGGACCAGTATTGTGAGCACTCTAATCGATATTGTTTATAAAGGGACCGCAGGGATTGATTGTTTTTGAGAACAAAGATCTTGATATAAATCGGTATGCGTATTTTTTGTCTCTACTGTCTATAAAGTTTGGTAGAAGCTTGGATGAAAGAAGTGGTAGGAGATATCGTGTTCTAGAATCAAAAGTTGAAACAAAAGTAGCTATAGGTACCTACAAGAAGCTTGTGTATAATAGGTATTTTTTTCTTATTATGTGCCAAATTAGTGGTATCAAAAAAATGTATCTACCTAGGTACTACCGAACTTTATCGACCCCAGAGACAAAACTGTGCTAATCGATTCTTAGCGAGCTCCTATCTCGAAAGATGGTAAGGTATTGCCCATATCTGCCTACGGGGATTTCCGAATTTCAGTAAAGTTTGCATGTTTGTGTGGTGTTCTATAATGTCGGATTTAGGAGCTGTATTATAAAGCTCTCGCCATTTTGGTGAAGCATGTTAGTAAACAAACTACGACACAAATAACAAAATCGCACTTGCTTAATTTGGCGTCGAGTTTCAGATATAATTGTAAGCAATTTTTATTGGAGGGAGGATCTAAAATCGACAAGTAATGTAAATTACGTATAAAAGGACGCGCCAACAAAGTGAATTTTAGGTTAAGTATGGGCGGTTTGTTTACTAACATTCTTCATTCAAACTGGACACGGTACAGATAGCAGGCTTCTAGTTGGCTTGCCTAGAAGCCTGAACCCTTCGGTTGTCGGCTTATCTCCAGGAGCTGTATGAGAAACAAGCCTTCCAATACAAATAGTCAGACAATAAAAGCGTGATTCCATTTATTGAATTACGCAATTATTGTTATACTATCGTACTATATTACAGCTTACTGATGCCGTCTCACTGAATCCACATGCAAGTATCTGGTAGGTTACTGCTATAACTTATAGCTAGTACAAATGTAACTTGTATTGAACCTGTTAATTTAAATTTGACTACGAACACACAAGAACAAGTCTATTTGACGTTAGTATCGAGACATAATCGTGATATCTTCTTTTGCCATGGAAATTGCGTAGTTCCATTTAGGCACGATAGAGGCTCTGTACTTATTGGATAATTAATTTGTTTAAAAAAACTATAAACCGACTTCAATTTCAATAGTTTTATGGATTGTCATGGATCACAGTATCAGAACTAAACCTAATTACAATGGGACCACACGGGAAGCACCAGCTTACATATAAAAAAAATCGAATCACCCAGTCAAAAGTTCTGAGGTGACAAACATAAAAAATCTGTCGAATTGAGAACCTCCTCCTTTTTTTTAAGTCGGTTAAAAAGGCGTAACGATCATGACGTCTCGTTACTATCATCAAATAGACTCGCCCCTCAGATGAGTGGGTGTCACAACATGGTTGCTAGACATAAATATTACCTATTCAAAGATTGTAAAATCTGAATTTCACAAAAAAGCATGGTTGCTAGAGCGTTCAAATTATTTTACCGTTGTTGATAGAGTCTGTTCAAACAGAGAAGAGTCGTGGGAATTGAGGGCGCTCGTGTGCCAATTGTCAACTTTTGTTGCGTTGACAACACTGCTCTGTCAGTGCAGAACGGCTAAAAGTGTTAGTTCACCGTAACGCCACGACTCTTCTCTTGTTGAGCAGACTCTATGAGTTTTTTTTATCATTAATATCATTATGCTGCATTTTAAAGTTGCGCCTCAGGGAAATTGTAAATAAAATTTTGATTAGTTTTAGTTGCCAGGACACCTTTGTTATTATTAAACGAGTTTTGATTTACAAAATTACATTTTGGCCTTTGTTGTGTTGTGTGCCAAGTAGGTAGGTAAATGATTATATTGTGTTTAGAATAGGTTCCTAGTAAAATTAGCTCTATGTGCCTACTAGGTACCTCTAAAATAGTATTTAATTAGTTACTTAGATAATAAATCATGGTTACCATAGTTATAAGAAAACACTAGAGGTCAAAGATTTAAATCGTTAGATAGGAACGCCCTACCGCCAAAAACTGTGGCATTTTCTTTGAATGCGTGCGTTTACAAAATGAGTAGATATATATAATATGTTATTAGTGTTCTTGTCAATAAACCTAACTGTTATTATTGCAATTCATTGTGTCAATCGCATTTTACTCGAACTTTTGTGAATAAGCTCACCCCAAAAACACACATTTCAGTGATTCCAACGACAAAGAAAAGTTTATGAGCTCACAAACTTCGCTTGGTAACAAACACGGCGCATTCACACTATGGAAAGGGCATATCTAACATTAAAATCTTTGCTAGGGGTACGTTACCTGCCCTAGGTACCTACGCGAGTAAATAAGTCAGTGGTATAGGTACACAAAGCTTGTGTAAGATCTCCTACCTTATTAATTTGTGCCAAATTATGAAAATGGTACAAAAAAATCTAAGTGCTTATTTTTAAAGGTGATGTACAATGTATATACATAGGCAGGAGGAACTGCATAGGTACCTAGGTAAGGTAGGTACTACTCACCTAAACTGCTATCTGTGCATGTAACTGTCAATTTAAATGTATAGGTACTGTACCTACCTACTTAAAGTAAGTATCTACTAAAGTCATTCTATTGCATAAATTTAAGTAAGTACTTAGATATAAATTCATGAATTTTATTTATTGTACATGTTATGAACGTATAAAAAAAACGTTTAAAAAATCTCATGTTAAAGTTACCTCCCAATAATGTACCTTCAATGGCGATAGGAAACGAATAAATTATATTTAATAACTTCTAAATTAAAATTTTATTTTTACACGAGTTACAGTAGTTTATTTTGTACCCACACCTCTCGGGCTAATGTTTTGCTCTAATGTTGCTATTGTCAGCGATGCTAGACAGCTCCACTATTTTAATACATTATATTCACTCCGAAATGCGTTAAGCCAAGCTATGGGAATCGCCTCGGATGTTTCTTGTTATTTAAAAACTAGTTATTTCTTAAAAGAATAATAATAGGTGTCAAGTTAAGTATCAATTTTAAGCGTCACTTCACTTCCGTTTTGTCTTGGCGAGTTTGTACCAACCTACCGCATTTGTTTTAATTTCGTACTTGCGAGACGACACAAAACCGTGCCCAATGGTAAAGGAACTTAGATACTCCCCAATAGTTCGTGCTAAGATACTGCTATTGCACGGTTGTTTCCGAACTTAGCTGGACGCTCTACCGCGCGTCTCAATATGCGTGAGAATTTTAGCGAGGTGTGCCGCCGTGTCGGCAACAAAAAGTGTCTACGTTTGCGCTGCGCCTTAATGTCTCATTCGATTTCGATCTAAAGAAACATAATCCAGCGTAGCATAACTAAAAAAGAAAATACAAAAGTTAATTATTGACTCACCGCAGTATTTTAGATTTGTGAACAGAACTAATTCGGATGTCGGGCTATCTTCAAATTTAAAATTGCCGCTTAGCGACCTACCAACATACAAACACAAACAGATCAATCACCATTTCCATCCGCCAATCAAATTAATTGATGGTGCTGCCAGCTGTAAGACTTTTATAAACCTTCAAGCATTGCATGCAAAGCAAGCACCACAGAGTATATAACACTACGAGCAAGCACGAGCTCTACCATAGCTCGACTCTATCTAGCAAATGACCACAGGTTAAATTCACTCATTCGAACACAAAAAAAATCAAAGAAACAGATAAAATGGTTTTATCTGGTTCTTTGTTTTTTTTGTGTTCGAATGAGTGAGTGGTTTTATCTGTTTCTTTGATTTGTTTTGTGTTCGAATTGAATGAAAAGTACAAACAAAAAAGATCAATCGCCATTGCCATCTGTCAATCAAATCAATGTTGTTGCCAGATGTACGGCAAATTATTCTAGGGTCGCATGCAAAGCAAGCACTAGCACTACTTACTCCATCTAGCAAATAACCACAGATTAAACTTATTCATTCATTCATTCAATTCGAACATAAAAAAACGAAGAAAAGAAACAGATAAAAAAGAAAAAGTGCGTGTGGACTGTGGATGAACTTTTGTTCAATAGGTTAAAATTTTCTAATTTTTTGCTGCTATTTCTCAAGACTTATTATTTATCCCTACGGGGATGTATAAAAAATAATGACGAGTTTAGTTATATGAGTTTATTTCAATTTACTTTAGAACCAAGTTTTGCATTTCAAATACGCCCGTACTGCGTCTATCTCAATATGGCCGTCCTGCAATGAATCGGCGCTGCTCAGTGATATTGTTGTGTTAGCGTATGATGTACAATACGAAAATGGAGCTTCGCGTTGGTAATAAATATCGCCTTGGTCGTAAAATTGGTTCAGGTTCATTTGGAGACATCTATCTGGGTAAGTAACCCCACGAATCTTTGTAAACAAAGGAAAATGGAGACTTGGGCCAGCTGCAATTTCAATTTCGAAATACCTGTCTGATCGTAATCATTCCAGCATCAACAGCTACTTTTATTTCCAAGGAAACTGACTTCATTGCTACCATTTCTTATAATAAAAAATTGGATAATTATTTATATGATGATGTAAAACATGTGACCCTCAAACCTATTGTAATTGTGAGGCTCTCACAGTAAGCAGTTCAAAAATAATGCTTTCAAAATCACCACCATTCTATAACTTAAGCCCATGATTGCAGGAACAAACATTGTCACCAAAGAAGAGGTAGCAATCAAATTGGAATGCATCAAAACAAGGCACCCACAGTTACACATAGAAAGCAAATTTTACAAACTTATGCAAGGAGGTGGTAAGTATTCTAAAGGAATTCTAAAGATACTTTCTCGTTATAGACTTACTTTTTGTTGGGCCAAGTATTGAGTGATATGTCTGACCACTACTGTCTGTCATCCTTTGCCAAGTACCTTGGCCTGTTCATATGTTGTACCTACTGTAAAATTTTAATCTTCATCTCACATAAAGTTTGTTATCGATTTTAATTTAATCTGGGTCGGGTGTGGTTGTATCACATATTCAATATCTATTACTCTATTATTAGTTTTTAGTATATGTTGTCCATGTTGGTGTTATTTCAACACAAATAAGTTTCATAGTTAACCTGCTTACATCCAAAATGAGTTTATGTATGGTGCATTGGTTTTATATTTCAAATAAATAGTAGAAGTAGTACTGTACATAAAAAGTGTAATGTTCATTATTTTTTGTCAGTTGGCATCCCTGCAATCAAATGGTGTGGCTCCGAAGGGGACTACAATGTGATGGTTATGGAGTTACTCGGTCCATCATTAGAGGACTTATTTAACTTCTGCTCCCGTCGGTTCTCGCTAAAGACTGTGCTACTCCTTGCTGACCAACTAATCACACGCATTGAAGATATTCACTACAGAAACTTTATCCATAGGTAACAATAATGGTCTCTAATATTGAAAGGCATGCAACAAAATTTCATAGCTCTGTCATAGCATGCATATATCTGGGCTAATATATTTTTATTATTAGTCATACATAAGACAGATTTATTTTTCTCATATCCCTCTTCCTGTGTGTATTACTTGAATTCTAATAGAGTTCTTATGTTGTATATCTATGTATTCCTGACATTTCGATTGACCTAGGTCAGATCACTTGGAATATGATAGGAATTAATGCTAATATTGCTACTTGCTTGCATCTGATTGTTGAATCTGTTTTATCTTGGGTGACTTATATATATTATTTCTTGAAATGTTACATTGTAATCGTCACTCAAATAAATTATTGAAATGTATGATGATCCGATAAAAAAGTTAATGTTTTGGCACAAGCTATTGTACCCATCATCAATATTCTCATTATGTGAACAGGTAGCGCAACAAACAACATCATAGTAGTACTAAAACTAAAATGTGTATCTATAAAAAATCATAGTTTTAAAACAGTCTGGGTTTTAATATGAAAGCCTGCAGGCAATTTATTGTACAGGTACAAAATAATATTCCATTGCTGCAGCAATAAGTTTTCCTCTACTTGCCTCATTTGCCTGATCATTCAGATTATATGTGTAGTATTATAAAACTCATAATATGTTTATATTTTTACAGAGATATCAAACCAGATAACTTCCTAATGGGCCTAGGTAAAAAAGGAAATTTAGTGTACATAATAGACTTTGGGTTAGCTAAGAAGTACAAAGATCCCCGCACACTACAACATATCCCATACAGAGAAAACAAAAATTTGACAGGTGAGTGTATAAAACTTTTAAAACTTGAGCAATCTGTTGACATAATAAATGATTTTTAACAGGTATTTTATATAAACAAATAAATACCTGATAAAAATCAATAATTAGGTAAGTGTATCACAAAGTGTTTTATTACATAACTAGCTGCGCCTCGCGGCTTCGCACGCTCTATTCAAGTAGCTATGTCCATCCCCGGGATACCGTTTACCTCCCTGCCAAATTTCATCAAGATTCATTCAGCCGGGAACGAAATAAAAACTTTATCTAAGTAGTTCTATATCCTATGTTCGTTTCCTGGTTCTAAGCTACCTCCCCACCTATTTTCAGCCAAATCGGTTCAGCCGTTCTCGAGTTTTAAGTGTTGTAACAAACACGACTTTCTTTTATATATATAGAAGATTACTAGTTGCTGCATGCAGCTTCGCTTTTTAAGTAGCCTCTGTCTGTCACCGGAATACATTACCATCCCTGCCAAGTTTAATTGAGATCCATTTAACTGTTAAGGTGTCAAAAGGTAACACATATAACAGCTTTCGAAGCTAAAATATAAGTACGGATTTCAGCAGCTTACAACATTATAAATGTTATAATCACAATTCTTGTTATAGTTCGTTTTGTTTGTGCATTAAAACACCGTTTTGTATGCCGTTTCAGGTACAGCAAGGTACGCGTCAATAAACACCCATCTCGGCATCGAGCAGTCACGACGCGATGATCTGGAGTCTTTGGGATATGTGCTGATGTACTTCAACAGAGGCAGTCTACCCTGGCAGGGTCTGAAGGCAGCCACGAAGCGACAGAAATACGAAAGAATATCAGAAAAGAAACTTTCCACACCCTTTGATGAGCTTTGTAAAGTAAGTTAATACAAGTTATTTTGCAGGTTGAATTACTTATATTTTTTTTTGGGTGACTAGTCTATTGTATTAGGACCTGCAAAAATAGATGTAATGTTTTTAAATAAATACAATATTTATTTGTAATTCAAAAGTTGGCAATTAGGGGAAAATTTACAATGAATGTTATGTTGATATGTAAACTTCTCTTACTGCAGTCAAATATATTTATCTGCATAATGAATTATGGATCAATAAAAATTTTTGAAATTTAGATTGTACGGAAATTTTAGGGTGTGGTACAGCCAAGTGTGATTCAACAAGTGATTGATTTTATTGTAGATGCATCCTGTGACTAATTGATTAAAAAGGATTTCTACTTTCGTCACGCTTTAGTAGAATCATGGTCAGTCATGCTGCCTTGCTTTGTCACTTGTAAGCCCAGGTATTTCTTATTACCCTTTTTTTTATTAAGAACACTCTTTTTTTTTGTTATTATAAACACAAACTCTTGGGACTTGGGAGCACCGTAAGGCAGTTGGAGTGACATTGTAACTTTTATAGAGGTGTTTTATAACCCACGAAAGAAAAGATTGGACTTCTTACTATTTTCTAGGTACCTACTAACGTTATTTGGATTGCGCAAAAGTTTTGCGCACATTGCCAGTACAGTTTTGCCATTTGCTATGAATCTTTGCCAAAATAAACTTTGCAACCATCATAGTTTGGAGTCTATCGATATAATGCTAATTTTAGTAAAAAATCTCTTAATTCACGTCTAGCCTGGAAAAAAACATTTTTATCCTTTTATACCGTAAATCATCACCAGCCACAAATAGTAATACAGACAGATAGTGTAGTGTAGAGTAGAGACAAATATTGCGCTGGCGATCTCTGTGTAAGAATTGGGCCCTCCAATTCAGTCTGTGGTTGAACCTGAAGGAAGGGCAGCAGCTTTCTTCTGTGTATTTTAACTTCTACACTGCATTCCCAAATCCGTCGTCCAAGCGTGGTAATTATAACGAAACCCCTCATTTAGGATCCTCATTTATTTGAAGCATGGTCAGTAATTGTGCTCATCCATCACATCACACTAATATTATAAATAACGCCACGCCACACGCCTTTTTATCCCATAAATCAGTTCCCGTGGCATAGAAATCACCTTTAAACGTTTCCATAGGAAAAACGCGTGCGAAACCGCGGGGAGCAGCTATTAATAAAAACCGGACAAGTGCGAGTCGGACTCACGCACGGAGGGTTCCGTGCCATTATTTATAAAAATCAAAAAATACAAATCTTCGTAATTATTAAAATTAAATAACTTTTATTATTTGTTGTTATAACGGCAACAGAAATACATCATATGTGAAAATTTCATTTGTCTAGCTATCACGGTTCATGAGTTATAGCCTGTTGACAGATGAACAGACAGACGGACAGCAGAGGCTTGGTAATAAGGTCCTGTTTTACCCTTTGGGTAAGGAACCCTAAAAAAGACTTATTTTTTTTAGGGTTCCTGACATTCATCTAATCTAAACGATATTCAGGCTTAATGAGACCTTAAATCTTATAGTACATACTTAGATATACAAAGAAAGTACTTAGGCAACGTGATAATGATGAAAAGGTTATGTTACTCAGCATCGCTAATTTTCAGTCTTGATTAGGAGGAATGCTATTGATTCATTTTCAAGAGTGTTATGTTTGTGATTCCAGAACCATCCAATTGAATTCCAATTATACCTCAAGTACTGCCGGCGACTGCGGTTCGAGGAGCGGCCTGACTACAGCCACTTGCGGCAACTCTTCCGCACGCTGTTCCACCGGCAAGGGTTCACCTATGACTATGTGTTCGACTGGAATATGCTCAAGTTTGGTATGTATCCTTCTTATCTATTGAGTTCATCTAGTCTGCCGTGTGATGCCGGCTACAATTTGCACCACCCTAACTCTTCCGCGGGAGTCGTAACGTCTTAAGAGGCGACTAAGGGATATCCACCAGTAGGCGGGCAGCAGCGCAATTTTACCTCCAAACTGCGAACCTTTACCCGCATTTCCAGGTTTATGGGCATTGCCCTCATGTTACAAAGGCCAATAAGGCGTTTATCAAAGGTAGGTCTGCGTCCGATATAGGCTGATGAAGCTTCGGCCAAATGCGACAAACACACGGAAGCGTAAAACGCGCAGCGAACGCTGCAGTGGCGCGTCTATGATACGATATGCAGATGTTTGTTCAGGGCGTTCTGGATTTTTAATAAAAAATATCTATCTATGTAGTGTATTGTATTAAATATATCAGTCATCAGTGAATTGTTCATCATTATTTATTATTATTATGAGCCTTGCACACATTACGCGGCCGAGACGCGGCATATTTTTAAGAGAAATGTTTCGCGTCGTTAAGGCTCCCGCTTCGCGTGTTTTACGAGCAGGTTTGTCCGAAGCTATTTAATTGTGATACACAGAGAGATGCTCGCACGTAAAATTAAGAGCCCAGTGATCTCCCATTAGGCGAACATAATAAAAATAGTAAAGCTAATAAATGGCAATCATTTGCGTCGATTCAGATGTCTAGCCAAAACTAAACTACTGTTAAATTTAGTTTACTCATAGCACAGATAATATAATAATATACTCTCATAGCGACATCAGAATTCACACATATGATTGCCATTGAATAAAAAAGCAGTCTCTGGTTACTGATAAAATTATGGGTTCTGAAATAAAAACAAGTGTTTGGTTCTGAAATTTATTCAGTTATGTCTTACTCAAGCATACCAAAACACAGGGTGTAGTAAAACTTATTCATACAGCATCTCAAAGTTTCACCTTGAATATAAAGTAGTTATTCAGATAAGAATTATTCAAGATAAGAATTATTCAATCTTGTTAACAGGAGGACCGCGCGGGAACTACCAGGCGGGCGCGAACGACCGAACCCTAAGACGTCATGACCAACCGACAGAACCTGAAACAAGTAAGTTATTATTACACTCAGAGACCCAATTCTGCTAATCAATCTTTTATGACAATGGTATTGTCGTCACGTACAATCCTTACGTAGTAGTAGATAATCGTACATGAAATCTCCGTGCAAATTTCCTAATCCGCATTGCCTAATTCTAGATTTTTTTTAAATTATTTTAGATAAAGAAACACCCATAAATAAGCGCATCTACAGTTGATAGTGAAACGTTATAGATGACGCCACACGTTCACAACGATAGGTAATCGGCAGCATGGGCGCTGCCGATTACCTATCGTCGCTGTGAACGCTGTTGTGTCAAATTGACATAATAGCTCTATATCTGTCGTTTCGCGTTCAATCAATACGGAACGATGCTTTTAGGCCCGAATTATGTAAGCTTGCTCAGTCACAGGTCTATACTTGAGTGACGTGTGTGCCATTGAATTGCGTCACTCAAGCATAGTTCGATAACCGAGCAGACTTTCATAATACGGGCCTTAGAGCTGATAGTCCTGTGTCCTGTGTCCTGTGTGTGAATACGAGAACGCAGCTATACTGTTATAGTGAATCATTGTCATAGTGAATCATTGTCATAGTGAAGCGATTAGTTTAGCATAATAGGGCCCCCGATAAAACACTCCATGAAACTGATAAAATGTTTATTGTTGAACACTGACTATCATATTTTTTGTTTTGTGCTAGGTAAAGCCTAGGCATAGGTATGTGCATATAACTTTTATTATATTTAAATGTATTTTAGAGCGAGTACACATAATGCGTTGGCGTTACGTTGGGAGCGTTGGTACACATACCTACATCCGTACAAAACCAAACGCATGCTTGAATTTATTCAATAAAAGCGTGCGTTTAAATGTATACGGCTGTATGTACAAGATGATTCTTAAAACGCGAGTTACCAAAGTGCGCCCTTTAAAACGCCTACCCCTTTATTTATTATGGCCTGCTAACATAAAACATGTGCTAAGTAGATTATTTCTCAGTCTGAGTTATGTCAATAGAAGAAGACAGAGCGAGTTTTAGCAGTGTGCTAAGTTAGCAGATTATTATGAATAAGGGGGTTAATGTGTATGTCGACGTCGTCGGGTCGTGGAATCAGCCCATTTGTAGAATGTCTAGGCGGATTATTAAGGCACCGAGTTGATGGACAAAACTCTGTATTTCATTCGACGGAATATATAAAATATAATGTTTTATAATTCGCCTAGCCATTCTACAAAAGAGCTGATTCTACGATTCGGTTGGTATGTACCTACATGGTTTCTAACAGTGTGTACCAAGTAGCTATTATTAATTAACAGTAGGTAGTTAGAAGGCAAAGAATACCTTTTATAATTTATTTGCCTTTAAATATTTTTTTTGTTTATATTATGTTTGATGAGCATGTATCTGAATGGGTTTTGTTGAATTATAATAATGCATGATCCAAAAGGTTTGGCATTCCGGGAGTGACACTTGCGTTACGTCAGTACAGTTGCCACTCTTATTATCTGTGATGGTCTCACAAACAGACAATTTATCATTTGACCGCAGGTCGCGTCAGTCTGTGAAACCCCTTAATGTGATAAAAAAATGGTTATTGATATAAAAATAATGGGTAATTCATTCATACGCACATCGTTTTATCAGATTCTTACAGTATGCTGAGTGTGTATCGCCATACTGTTTACTACAAAGTTTGTGTTATTTTTATTCTATGAAATATAAAATTTATGTAAACTTTCTGCTTGGAGCGAAAAGTAGCGCAAAGTGTGAATTAACAGTATAGCCACACTTAGCATACAGGTAATTTATGGAGGTTGGAGTTACTATTTTACACAACCAGAAAACAGATTCTTCTTGAGATTGGCCAAAGCTATCGATGACGTAAGCTAATATCACCCACTTGGCCGTTGTGCCTCGGAATGTCATACCTGGAGAAGTAAAATATGAGTCTAACCCCCAAATACTCAAACGCATCTCAGACTTATGCACGTCTCAAGTCGCGATTTTGTGACATTTTTCAATGAAAATCTGCCAAAAATTCGTCAGTTGAGACGTGCTTAAATCTGAGATGCGTTTGAGTTTTTGGGGAAGATCCCTTGAACAACGACCTTCACCAAGTTGTTTATTAGATATGGGGAAAATAGTCAACCTATCGTTTGAATATTCTATAGGCTTCATACTTTCGATTGGTATGAAATTTGTCTATTACCAAACCAGAGAAATGTAAACAAAAATACATATTATTATATACTGAAATTGTTTAGTCAACCCATTTGCAATATATTAAATTTTCATCCAATAACCAGCTCGGTCAAGGTCGTTGTATAGCGGGATCCTAAACATATACGAGTAGCATGTAGTAAAGTAATGTTTTGTTTGACAGCGGCTGGCGCCGCAGGGCAGCCGAGCACGACAGTGGCGGCTATATCCGAGTGGCGGTGAGGGCCGCCGCTGACCCCGCGCCGCCGATCCCCTGTGACCCGCGTCTTGTTCCTAGGAACTTCACAGACTCGATATCTTCATGTATTAAGAGTTATGACGGTGTATTTTAACAGTCATTGGTAGGAATTGACGCGACAGTGGACGTCGCGATGTTCACGAATCGTTTTAAACAGTTTTGTATGCATTCATGTTAACGTTCATACATTTATTGTAAATTATTTAATTATAGGATAAGTGATGATGTGGGGCCGTGTATGTTAACATTATTTCGGTTTGATGTGACTCATATAAACATAGTGTATTTTTAGGCTTCCCTTACATCCATTATTGTACTTTATGCTCAGTTATATTTAGAAGTAAGATGTTTTTTTTGCATTCTTATAGTAGGTACATCAATTTAATAAAAAACTGGACAAACTTTTCTGAAGTCCTAAAATTATGGATGTCAGTTTTAAAATTATGTAACTTCAATTAACTACATGTTATTTGTGGATTCTGAATTCGGTTAGTTTATTGAAGCTATTAAAAACGACGCATTCATTCATACTTCTTTGTACTAAGTACAATAATAAAATGGCATGTTTTGTAGAAGTGGGTTATTTTTATTGAAAAAAATGTGCAATAAGTAGATTAGATATATGTATTTTGATTTCAGTAATCATGTTTTTTACTGATCTCTGCATTTGGTCTTCCACGTTATTTTCCTTTTGATTCTCGTAGACTAATTGATTTCGTGTTGATAAACTTTGATAACCGCAATACCAGATCAAAATAGGCATTTAGTTTGACATACTAATGATTTTAAATATATCCAGCAGTACCTAAGCATTATCAATATTTTTGCGTAATAAATAATTTCGGAGCGCGTGTTGCAAGAATCAAAGCTATACATTAACCACTGCCATAAAATTATTTAAATAGAATTTTCGAATCTGCATGTATCTAAGCCATGTTGACTGGCTTTTTCAAAATTGTTAATAAAGGACGTCCAAACTCATGACATACCTATTTTCGAGGCAGTTACCTACTGTTCAGCGTGTTCAGTGAAGTGTAATAAATAAGTTACCTCTAGGTATTCTACTGCAAGTTGTTTATGTGTAAAATATATGATCTCATGTGAATTACCAAATTGATTCATATTTCTAAGTTCAGAATCGGTTACCAATTATAATGTCCACAATTAAACAGTAATTTATCCAGCAATGGTATTTCGCTGATTGAACTATCTTTCTAATTTACCCTTTATTCTATAATTAAGGGCTACTATACACCGTCCGTGTATATGGGCCCTAAATCACAATGTTGCGCCTAATAAAGGACGAATAGACGAATAAAGGACGTAACAAATTTTCATTCACTTAAAAGTTCTTGTCGATAATTAGAGATAGAAATCTGACGTCTTATGGACCATCAGCCTCTAATATGACTGAGAATTAGGTTCAATTTAATGTAAATAATATAATTTTGTAAGTAACATAAGACATCGTTCATATGGAGATTTTAAAAACTTGTTATCTCGACATAGGTACGTACTATTGTATTGGTAGGGTTTCAATTGTGATGAATATTCAAGAATGGATTTAGACCAGGACCCTGGAATGTATCATATTGTTTTCTGTTTAAACAAGATTTTAGTTATTTCTTCTGAATGTTAATAAATAATGAATCATAAAGTTTAGTTATAATTTCTATAAATTCAATATGTATTCATAAGTTATTTAGTCTACAGGGTATTTTTAAGCATTTGCATACCTGATTTCTTTTTTTTCTCCTTTCACACATCCATCCTTGATGTAACATCACAAGTATTTCGTATTGTGCCGATGTCATGTAATTAGATCATTAACATCGTAATAACGCAACGTTTAGTTTGTGTGTAGATATCATCATGTATCCAGGCATTAAAATTATATTTTATAATCGGTTAATTTAATTAAATGTATGCTAGCCTTTGATTTGTCATGTGTATGGAATATATTAGGGTGATGATAATAGTATGGTTGTGGCGAGGGAAGCGAGCCGCGCCCTCCTCGGTTTGCGCTACGCTGCGCCCCCCGCGTCCCGTCGTCAGTCTTCCTGCGCTTGCGTCAATGTGTGGTTGTGCCGCATTGTGTAACTTTTGCTTCCGGCGAGGAAGGGCCGTGGCTTGCTCCTAACATAAGTTGTACGCTCTAAACGACGAAAGACTAAGGACTTAATTTTGTACATATTAAATTTTAAGATAAACTAGATAAGCAGACACACTGTTTTTTACAATATCCTAAGTAACGAAAATAAATACAAACATAACTGTTGTAGAATTAATGTCATTCGTTATTTTGCTGAACGTTATCCCTATAAGTAAACCTTTCATGTACCGGACTCATTCTACTACCATTTTTTTCTGTCTTTCCTACTCATGTTTGGAGGGGAATAAATAAAAGTAGTTTTAGGATGTGTAAAAATTATGCGGCTTGAGTTTATTTGGCAAGTTTCTCAAAATAAGTAGGTACAGGGGCTTGTTCCCTCCAAACGTGAGAAATTATTATTCATTTTACATTAATGATAATATTTACTATTCAAGTATTCTACAAGTTACTTGTTCTATGTTTTTTTATACGCGACTTCCTTTCTCATTTAACATCCTACATGCTAGCATAAATCATAATGTGCATTAAAACAAATTGTTATGCTTGCATTGTTTTTCATGTCCAGTATGTAATTAATTCCTTTGGCACAATAAACAGAGTAAAAAACATATATTTTATTTATTCCGCGGATCCTATGTAGCCAGAAATCCTCCGTCAACCGGCAGTTGGACTCCTGAGATCATGCTGGCATCATTGCTGAGCAGGAATAGGATCGCATTTACGACTTCAGGAACTTCGCCAAACCTGGAAAAGAATAGGTAGGAGAGAAATACCATAGCAAGACCATATGATACTTAATTTCTGATGAGCTACCTGTAGATTGTTAGCAATGGTCTGTAGTTAGTTCAATTGTAAATACTAACCCATTTATTCATAATAGTCTGCTAACTTAGCACACTGCTAAATCGCGCTCTGTCTTATTCTATTGACATAAGTCAGAATAAGACAACACTACTTAGCAGCTGTTTTATGTTAGCAGACCATTATGAAATAAGTGGGTTACCTAAAAGTTCTGTTGTAATTTGTTTCTTTGTTAATAAAGAATAGTTTTCTTTATTTCTTATTGATAATCCTTAGATACCTATAAGGAAAGGAACTGTCTGTTAACTTTCATGCCTAAACGGCTAAACTCAGGGACCTAATATAGGCTACTTGAAAAAGCGTGTGCGAAGCTGCGGGAACATACAGGCCAATACACAAGCCAATATGACAGCGCCAGCCACCTATTTTATCATATTAGACAGGAAATTTTGAAAATCCATCAGTCCAGTTTGTGGGCTGTGGTCTCCATTTTATAAAGCTATTTTTAAATACATCTTTAATACATATGTATAAAGTTTAGGAAGAGATGCAAAAATAGACTTTGGTGGGCAAAAAGCGCAACTTCATAAATTAATCGCCTCAGCTTTACAAAATGAAACTTACAGAGGCATCATTAAATAACTTATAATAGATACCAACTACAAACTGTACGATGGATTTTTAAAACTTCCTATGTTGAACGTTATAATAAGATAAAATAGGTAGGGGCGCCACTTTCAGTCGTGTATGCGCCTTAATTGAAAAAGTTCAAAATTTGATTTGTCTTAGTGCGTATACCTACTTATTACTTTGTAAGCCTTAGGGCGTAGCCAATATGACAGCGCCACCTATTTTATTAATTATATTACATTTCCGTTTAACACAGGAAATTGGAAAAATCCGCCGTACAGTTTGTGATACCTATTAGTAGCTATTTATTAATGCCTCTGTAATATATCACACTAATATTATACTTATACATGCAAAAGTTTCTACGGATGGATGGATGTTTGTTACCTCTTCACGCCAAAACTACTGAACGGATCTGGCTGAAATTTAGCATACAGGTAATTCTAATCTTGGAAACAAACACAGGCTACAGGCTAATAGGCAGCTGGATTTTTATCACATAAATTAGTTCTCGTGGGATAAAAATACACTTTAAACGTTTCCATAGGAACAAAGCGTGCGCGTGGCGCAGATAGCTACAATAATCCTGTGTGTGGCACCGCCACTTATTTTATATTATTACGTTTAGTAATAAAATAAAATTGGTAGTGGCGCCACTTTGATTCGGGTATGCGCCTTAAGTCGGGTTCAGAATCGATCCATTTACGTAATCGACGAACATAAAGCAGAACATACTTTTTTCCAAGTCTGCTCTTACCTGCCTAAAGGTATTTTAGCGAGCATTCCCTTAGACTTCGCTGGTTCAGACCACACTTTCCTCCCCATTTCTGTCATAATTACAGTTGGGTTCACCGTGTTTGCACGAATCCCGTGTGGACCCAACTCCAGAGCCATAACCCTGGTCATTGAATCGAGAGCGCCTTTTGAAGCGCAATACGCAACATGGTCCTTGAGAGCAGCCTTCGAGAGAAAACATACATCTTAGTAAAGGTATCTTAGTAAGCCAAAATGTGGTTTGTTGACGTGCTTTAGGTATCTCAACAGCCTGCATTGGTCCACTGCTGGACGCACGCCACCCCCTGATAAGCGCTTTATTGGCATTTATCTAATGGGGAATAATGCCCATAATCCTCAAGCTATAGGTAGGCATGTGGAATGAGGATCGTAGTAGGGGGGCGCCGCTACCCGCACCCCGGGTGGATATCCCTTATTCCCTTACATGGTGGAGCAAATTCTAAGCCAGCACCACACAGCTGCCTTAGGTATCCATTAGCAAAAGACGAAAACGCCACACACTTTGTAGGTAAGTACCTATACCTACCTACTTACTGATTTTTTTTCTATGAGCCTATGTTTTGTTAAAGGTTGAACATGTAGGTACCTATGTTTTGTAAACGTTTTGTAACGGATTCAATGGGTGTCCGTACGGTCTTCCTATTTAGTAATTTGTGATATTTAGTAATAAAATCTCAGTCATCAGTTGTAAATGTAATTATAAGTGAATCTCTGATATGATAGGTACCTATTAGTTAAAGGAGATGTGTGGTGCTGGCTTTGTACCACCCCAACTCTTCCCGCGGGTGTCGTCGCGACTAAGGGATATCCACCCAGGGCGGACAGCAGCGCCCCCTGCAGAACAATTATACCACCAAACTGCGATCCCTAACCCGTCTCGTGCCCGATTATGGGCACGAGACGTCCATGAGATAAACGCCAATAAGGCGCTTATCAGAGGAGGCCTCATCTGCAGGGAGGCCTCAGCTCGCCTGCGTCCAGTAGTGGACCAATACAGGCTGTTGAGCGGAGGTGAGATATATGTATTGGTATTTCTTGTAGGATTTAGGTACAACGCAGATAATAATAAAAGCTGCAAAAACTTTTGCATTTCGTGCGAACTTAAATCGAAACAGTTTAATGTGTGTACTTTACCAGACCCGCCTGGGAAGAGACGTTAACGATGGAACCTTTAATATTATTTTGAATCATCTTTTTTGCTACAATTTGAGTAACGTTTAAAATTGCTCTTGTGTTAACAGACATTATCCTGAAAGAAAAGTTATAGATTATAACTTACGACTAACGGTGGGCTTTTTAATTTATACCTAATAACTAACAATAACTATACATTGTAGAGCAATTTTTTTATAATTATTCAATTATTAATCTTTTTGTATATATTTTTATAATATTATCACATCACACTAATATCATAAATGTGAAAGTTTGTATGGATGTATAGATGGATGGGTGGATGGATGTTTGTTACCTCTTCACGCCAAAAGTACTGAACGGATCTGGCTGAAATTTTGCATACAGGTAATTCTAATCCTGGAATCAAACATAGGCTACTTTTTATCCCATAAATCAGTTACCGTGGGATAAAAATCACCTTTAAACGTTTAATAGGAACAACGCGTGCGAAGCCGCGGGGCGCAGCTAGTAAATATAGGTAATAAGATTACAAACACTAGGTATATCGTGAGGTCTAAAGGTATGCCTACGACCTAATAAGGCTCTTATACACGGACGACAATTTGCCGACTGCATTGAGCCTTGCAGTTGGTAACTTACCGTGCCAAACGACGTAGGATCCGGTGGTTTTTTAACCGACTTCAAAAAAGGAGGTTCTCCATTCGACTGTTTTTTTTGTTACCTCGGAGCTTTTGACTGGGTGGTCCGATTTTCATGATTCTTTTTTATATGAATGCTGGTGCTTCTTATTTTAATTTGGTTCAGTTCTGACAATTGGGATCCATGAAAAAATTATAAACATTGAAGTCGGTTTATAGTTTTTTAAAACAAAATTAATTATAAACAAGTGCTAAAGATGGTTCGGTCAGATACAAAATAAAATGTTAACTTACTCATCGAAACTTGCCGCAGAACAGTCTAGAAAAGACTCCACTATGGCTATTCCAGCGCAGTTAACAAGTCCATGGAAGACTCCCAAGGAATCCACAACCTCTTTCGTTTTATCCCAATTCCGTAGATCTACATTAGATACTTGTATAGTTGGGTATTCTTTCTTGAGAATAGCTAGGTTCTCTGGCTGATTTGATATTGTTACGACATCTGCACCTTGCCGCCATAGCTCAATAACCACGCCTTTTCCTATGCCTTAGATTTGAAAATTTTACATGTTGTAAAAGGAATAGTTATTATGAATATAACAACTTAGCAGGGGTGGCTTTTTGAGACAGAAGTGGATGGCCCAATCCGAGAATAGAGTCAGAGAAAGTCGTTAAACTCAAAAAACATGACTTGGATTAGGGTAAGTAGGTATTTGTAAAAAAAAACTGTAGGCATCTATGAACTTAGTAACTACTTAAACTTAAATTACCTTGACATCCTCCTGTTACGAGTATCCTCTTGCCTTTAAACCCACTGTCCATCCTGAATAATATATGAAGTCTGAATTAACTCTTCACGGAAATCGCCACAAAAATAAAGTATAAACAACATTATGATATCTCTTTAACATGCGATAAGACACACGAAGCTGAAGTTATTGCATAACTTACCTACACAGTCAACCAACCAATGCATAAACTATATTTATCTTGTCTATGTGGAGAGTATGTACCTATCTTATCTCCTTTAATATAACATTTGTTTAAATACATTATTTGTTTGCCAACTACGTGGTTGACAGAGGTCACGAATTATAAAAACGTACCTAATAAATAAGCATAGGTAAACCATAGATATGACGCATTAAAATATTTTTTTAAACGAACGCCTGGCTAGGTAGGCGAGTACAAATAACCACAGGTACCTATCCTGAACAGTAGGCGGGCGGTCATAAATTAATTTATAAGGAAGAAATATCAAACAATTTTGTAGAATATCATTTATTTAATGACAATTATGTAAAATTTCATAGCCTGAAAATTAGCAATTAGGGTAAAGGCGATATTATAAAATACACAGTTAAATTCATACTCTGGTCATTTAGTGCCGCATGATTGTTTATACTTAATCTGATCACATCATATCAAATGGCAAAAGGCATGGCTGTTTTATCAACAATCCCAATCTTTGGTTATTAAACATTTACCCTATTCTAAACGCTGCATAAAATTAAGAATTGTTTTCTTCCGACTTGTGTCATGTAAGAGAACATCGGTAATTTGAAGCAACATTCATAAGTAGTCTCCTACTTATAAATGTTGCTTCAAACTACCATAAAACAAGTTAATAATCATAAGCATCATCTTATTAAAACTCTTTAATTCGAGTTTATTGCTTTGCTTAAGGTAGGGAAGATCATGTCTTAAACTTTTTAGTTATGTTGCAAGAAAACCTCCGTCGATGGGTAGTTCTACACCATTTATCATGCTCGATCTTTCACTCAGTAGAAACACCACAACATTCACTACTTCTGAGACTTCCCCAAACCTGAAATTAAATGGTCATACTTATTTATATATATTAAATATGAATGTAAAAGTTTGGATGTATGTATTGATGGATGTTTGTTACACCAATACTACTGAACGGATCGGACAAAAATGTTGCATTTGGCTAATCTAATCCTGGAATCAAACATAGGCTACTTTATATGCCATAAATCAGTTCCCATGGGATTAAAATGATTTCCATAGAAACAACATGCACAAAGCCATGGGCACCAGCTAGTTATTAACAATGAAAAAGTACATAGATTGACATTGAGGTGGAATTATTATCTGGCCTGTCATGCAAATATTATGAACAAGTATGAATATTCCCATTGGCCTTATATTATCTTATCAAAGAAGTTATTTGTTTATATTAACTGTAATAAACAATATAATGTACTATCTGTAGGAGCTCTAGATAAACTTTTATGATTTTATGTTTTTTTAAATATTACCTTCTCAAAGGGATTTTTGATAGCATTTCATTTGCTTTGGCAGGTTCAGACCATCCAACTTTGGCCATTTCCGTCATAATGACTGTAGGATTCACACAATTTACTCGTATTCCATGGGGACCCAATTCTAATGCCATAGCACGAGTTAAGGCATCCAGGGCTGCCTTTGAAGCACTGTAGATTGCATGATCTTGAAGGGCTGCCTAAAATAACATATCATTAGAAACAAATCTTCAGACCAATTAGAGAGTTAATCAGTTTAAGAAAAGATGGTACCTTTGAGGCTTGGGAGGATATGTTAACTATAACACCATGGGTATTATTTTCTACCATTTTTCTGGCTACGACTTGACTAATGTTGAGTACAGCTTTAACATTGACATCAAAGGTTCTAGAACAAAACAGATTATGATGATGGTTACTGGATATTCGTATGCAATTGTTTTTTGAGAAAATGCATGCATTGTCTCACAAAACTGGGGCATGCCTCAGTTACTTTGACTTAGCAGTAGTTCATTCTCATAGAGTTTATCTGATTTGCTCTAACCAGGCTAGGCCAGAGTAGGAATAGATCATAGAATCATCTGGTATTCCAGGTTTATAACTATATTATGTAAATTTTTGCAAGTTAGTATCATACTTATCAAAATCAGCAGGCTTGCATTCTAAGAATGGTTCACAAACAGCAACTGCAGCATTATTTACGAGTGCATCAAAGTGTCCCAGAGATTCAACAGCTTTTCTCGTCTTCTCCCAGTCACCGATATCTACGTCAACGATGTCAATAGATGGATATTCACTTTGGAGGGTTTCTAGATGAGATCTTGTGCGAGACAGAGCTACAATATTAGCTCCAGCACGCCATAATTCTACTGCAATGCCCCTGCCGATGCCTGCAATAACAGAGTAAATGTCGCTCGTCAGCGTAACATGATCGAAACCCATGTAACCAGGTAATGTTCCTCCCATTCATACATACCTTGCCCAGCACCAGTTACGAGTATTCTCTTTCCTTTGAATGAGATTTCCATTATTTTAGTATTATTTTAACTTGAAAATTACCACGAGCGATGCGATGCGAGCCGTTTTCGCTTACCATCTGTTTTTTTTTATGAATTTTTTTTTTGCTATGACAGATGACAGCATTGAAAAATAACAGACACAAACACTTAACACTGACAGTGACATCACAGATGAGATGAAGAGGATTTCGTTCGTCCAAATCTGAGTTGTGGAAGAATAAGCACATTCATGGTTGAGACCATTGTTCAAACGCACAGACCGGAAATTGTATGTTTGGCGCGAACGCCAGATACCGCCAAATTGCGAATATTGGTTGCTATTGGTTAGTCTAAATATAATTTTTTAAGCTATTGCATAGCTTCTATCGCGAACCTTGAGCGCGGGGACCGAATCCAGAAATTCCGTAACGAAAAAACCTTACGCTCCCCACTCCGACCGGAACAGCGGTGATACTTTTTAGTTTTGCCATCTATCGATGAATAGTAGAACTTTTAATGACTTTTTGAAATATGACGTTTGTCTCTTTAGTTCAGCAACTCGCCTCTAGATGGCATTGCAATAGCTTTACCGCTGCAGTCCCCGAGTGCCACACGTCTTTTTTTTTTAATTTTACAATAATTATACACGGTATTAAAACGGGCTAAAAAAATTTAAACGTATTCTCTATTGATATAGAAACATATCTTCATATTTATTTTAGAATTTTGAGATGTTTTTATCGTAGATCTTTACCATTGAAAAATTGATATTTTAAATCTCAATCGCAAAATTTCAAAACGCTACGCCATTGACTAGAGCGGACGTGACATCGCTGTTCACATTTCTTCTTTTTTTATTCTGCTTGCTGCACCATGATTTGACACTATTCTGCCCACTTCACATTTCGTATTGTAGGTTATTTTCCGATTTTTCGGAAAACCTCTTTTCTGAGATGATTACTATACTACTGAGGTCGTCATAAAAGGTTTTAATCGAGTGTGAACGTGGACGTCAAATAAACATGGCGCTAATATGGCAGCGTTTTTATCACCCGAAAATGATAGTAGTTTTTATGTGTTTTTTTTACCTTATTATTGCGAACTTCAGTGAGCGTCTTATAATTTTTCGGTTAAATAATGACCTAAAGAATCGATTAAAACCATAAAAAAAAATTGATGCATATACCCTATCGCATAATGTCTTCAAAATAATGTAAAATGCAAAAACAAAACGACTTCTTGTCTTGCAGTCCCTGCTTATGAGCCCAACGAGTAGGTGGTATAATTTTGTAGAGACACGAAATGAATTTATTTCTACTTCAGTAAGCTGAAATATATACCTAAGTCATACATTAGGTACGGAAACCGGCTAGGTAGTTAGGTAGGGAGGTACGCATTCATTTCTTTAATTTTTTTATTTAGATTTCTTGATAAATAAAACAGCTATAAGTACTTAAATTAACCTAAATACCTATATCAATAGAAATAAGTTAAGTAGTATTATTATAAGTGTAGGTACTTACTTATATACTAACATAATATATTAAAAAAACACGACGGCATGTTTAGAAAAACCTAGTAAAAAGCTATTATCGTTAAATACCTACCTACTTATGAATCGCATTAATAAGTTTCATTCATAATCAATAATTGTAATCTAAGAACAACAATGGTTTTTCATTAGTCGTTAATATTTTTATGTAGGCATTGTTTGTAACACATACCGTACTTATAGTAATATAATTAAAGGCAACTTTAATAAGGCACATTTTGATAAGGTCGGTTTGACAAAATTATTGTAACCTACGAATAACGATTAGTATTATAATGTTTGACTGGTAGGTAGAGTAGGAACTTACCTACATAATCTTAGTTTTCGTTATTTTTTGTAAACATTATTTACGCAAATTTATGTTAACTGAACTTTATCAAACCACCAAGAACAAGTAAAAAATTACTAAGTATGTATATTATTTGTAAATATTTCGAAACCATAGTTTTCCGTTCATACATAGTGTGTGGTAGGTACTATGAATTACCCAGTAGTCGGTAACTACTGGGGTAATTCAGAGTTTGGATAGTTCAATACAGTAGGTAATATAATGGTAGGTATTCATTAACAATTTGTATTTGTTTTTTTTAGTTATGTTGTAACACTCTGTAAGCCGCCAGCTGTCATGACTTCTTTCGAAGCTGAATTCCTAAAAAGGTTGAATGCTTGGCGAGTTATCTTCTGTAAGGCGCCTTGCGGTACCGGCCTCTTTCTTCCTCATCGCGAACGTCCAAGTAATGGCTGAACACCACTACCCATAGATAGAGGTACAAACCTGTAACAAAACAGAAAAGGTCTTTCTTAACGTAAATTTATATAACGAACTAGCATCGCCTCGCGGTTTTACCCGCCTAGTTCCCGTTCCCGTGGTAATTGTGGAATAATATATAGCCTATGTCACTCCCTGAAAAGTAAGCTTACTAATGGTGAAGGTGAAGAATTTTGTAAATCGGTCCAATAGTTTCGGAGCCTACTCTATACAAACAAACAAACAATCCAATCTTTCCTCTACATAATATTATTGTTTAAGTATGTCTTACTTTTCTGTAGTAGGTATCTACAGCGAAATCAGGTTCGTAGGTAACCCACTCGCTTTAAAAATAAACTATTTTTCATTCCAAACAACCAGGTAGCCTATACTCGATGAATAGCGATATTCTTGGTTAATAAATCGTCGAATAAAGCCTCTAATTGAGGAAGAATGTTACTCTATATTATGTCTGACGTTTTAGGTTGTTTAGTCTAACAGTTTCACCACGCTACATACTATGTCATCATCATCATAATCAGCCTAGTCCACTGCTGGACATAGGCCTCCCCTAATGAGCGACAAAGCGCCCTGTCTTCAGCTTGACGCATCCAGCATCTGCCTGCAGTCTTTCGCAGATCGTCATCCCACCTGGCCGGAGGGCGTCCTACACTACGTTTGCCGAGTCGCGGTCTCTACATACTATGTAGTACATAGCTATTCCACGACTTAACTGAGGATTGAAAAATCGGCCCTTAGAAAACTAAAAAATAATTTGAAGGTGACTCAAAAAAGTTTGCAACTCACATAAATACAGCAGTCCTCCGACTAGGATACATGTGGCGACCATGATGTGGTCAGCAAGCTTGTCGTCGAGGTAGAAAGTTATGGAGGTGTGTAGCACGCTGATCAGCAGACCAATGGCCAGCACGATGCCGAGCACCACCCATGGCAGCATCATCCATGACCGTCGCTGTGGAGGTTTCAATAAAATACATTAGTCTTTCAGTTGTCTTTGAGTTGACCTTTTCTAAGTGTACATTTATTGTATTTATGGAAATAAAGCATTTTTGAGTTTGATTTAAGAAAAGTAATGTATACCGGGGTAGGTATACCCGGGCTCGTAACGTACTCTAAACAATTAAATCAAAGTTACTGATTGTTTTATTGTGAAAACGCTAATATTATGCATTATGCATAACAGTTGGCTTTGCACGACAATAAAAACGAAACTTCGGTTTTCCTCTTCCGAGTAGAATTTGTTTCGTAGATAATAACAATTTGATTAAGTAAAAAAATATAAATCATCTCATAATTATACTAAAATTACAATGAGTTAATTAGAATTAATATTTACAATTGAAACAATTCAGCTACATCATTTTAGTAGTAATCTCCAAAAAAGTATATCTTACCGAAAAAGATGTCTTGAAAGCATGTAAAGAGAATGAGAGAAGTGTGTTTTATTTTTATATTTATATAGGGTGATTGGTAGCTGGGTTCAAAGCAAGGTGAAGTCTTTGCTCAAACGGAGGCCACACAGCTCTATACCGTAAAATCTATTGTGGAATAGCTCCATAAATATTAAATATACTGAAATAAACAAGTTACCAGCTGCTCTACGCGAGTTAAGTCTAACCATGTTTAAGCAATATTTCGATTACTCTCAATAATATTTAGTGATTGTACATTTACTTGGGATCGCGCGAGTCAATTGTTTGCGAGGCGAAGTGGGTAGGTATAACTCAAAACTATAATCATTAATTATCATTATTTATTACCTATCAATAATATTTCACGGAATAACATTCTAAAATTAAAATTTTGTAAGTTTTGACATTTCATTTTATTATTTCACTCTACTTACCTAATTCAAATTTGCTAATTTATTTGTTATTTACAGAAATTTAAAGTTCACGAAAAATATAAAATTTTAGAAAACCTGTTTCGGACGTCATGTAGGTACCTAATCGTAATCACATACGTACGTTACATACGAAAAAAAAGATATTTTCATCTGTGAATAGTAGGTATCTCAGAAACCTGACGCTTTAGGATATAATTTTATAACACATCTTCTACTATGTTCTATCATATACAGGTATTATGGCTCTAATGGTTGTTTTCAAAAAATGTCTAAATTTTCAATTTTGGCTTCTCCTTGAAGCTTTGGACTCATTTTTCATATTTTCATTTATTTTGCTTGCATGTACAATTCATTCTTAGGTCTAACTAAGTGAATGGTAAGTTGTAACTGAACTGGGTACATTTACCCTGGAAGCACAGAAATACGTAATATACAATTTGTGCCTGGAAGGCACTGCAAAGTTGAGTTAGAATTTACGCAATGTCAAATACTTAAAAAACTTCAAACACAAATTAATAAAAGTAATAAATTGGAATTAGAATTAGAAGAAGCCAGATTTTTTGTCAGTTATTCAATAACTACCTATAGAGTGCTATAGGTTAATATCATTTTTGTTTCTCTGTGGCAAATTGGTGAAAATATTTTTTTTTTTTATTATTATTGCTCAGCTATCAATTACCCTGTTTTTTATATTAAGTATTAAGTTTCTTACATTAAACGTTGAAATCATACAAGAAGACTCACCTTATAGACTGCTACGATGAGCAGTATGCAAATTAGTATTGTAAAGCATAAGTTGACCGTTAAAATTATCCTCGGAACTGAAAAGAAAAATAAAACATGAATAGTTTTATATGGATCAGTTTCACCCTTTTTAACCGACTTCAAAAAAAGGAAGAGGTTCTCAATTCGACTGTATTTTTTTTCTTTTTTTATGTTTGTTACCTCAGAACTTTTGACTGGGTGGTCTGATTTTCATGATTATTTTTTATTTGAAAGCTGGTGCTTCCCGTGTGGTCCCATTTTAATTTGGTTCAGTTCTGATGATGGGATCCATTAAAATTCATGAAAATACTATAAAAAAAAACGTCAGTTTTTAAAACAAAATTAATTATTATGCAAGAGAACGTACAACGAGATGCGACACTTATATTAATTGTATTTGAGATATTAATATACATATAATTGAATAATAATGTAGATACTTACAAATTATGAAAGTCATAAAATAATAATGTACGAAAAATGCAGAACATTTAACAGATGCTTTAAATAAACATCTAAAAAGGGCATCTACGTAACTCAAACGTAGATAAAGCAAGGCTTATATTTTTGGGTACCGATGTGATTCTATGAGTAAGAAAAAATTATGGATGGGGCTGAAGATTTTTTTTCTTTGAATAAAAATGTTGTTTACCGCAGATGATCATGCCAGTTTGACAGGACTATGGCAAGCGCAGCTTCAAGATTTTGCTGATGATCGATGAGCCACTAATATAGGCTGATGATGGTATCCTACCATCATCAGCCTATATTAGTGCACGGCTGGACATAGGCCTCTTCCAATGAGTCCTCAGCTTGACGCATCCTGCATCTGCCTGCAGTTTTTAACAGATCATCATACCACCTGGCCGGAGGAGCCGATCGGTTCTTCGCGAGATATGACCGGCCCACTGTCACTTCAGCCTGCTAATGAATTTATTACACATGTAAGCGGGTTAACTACGAACCTTATTTTTGTTGGAAGACCACCAACGTTAATTAAGGTATGAAACGTTTGCGTTCTTCCAACACAAATAAGGTTTGCTAATGATGATACCATAGTATTTATTACATAATATTCTGAGGACTACTCACTGTCTACGCCAACATCATCACTGTCAAATAAGATTGTGCTGAAGCTGATGCGATGTCGCTCCACCACCCAGACAACTATGATGGTGGCTATCGACAGCAGGACTCCCAGCACCGCGGTGATGAGAGTACCGGACCTGGTGGAAGCACAGCAGCAGCATGTCTGTAGCCTCTTCATGTTTATTGGGTAAAGTTCTTGGTGCTAAACTATCACCGGCTCATTTCTGAAACAAAAGAGATATTAGATAAATAATGCGGGACAATTCGTACAGTACATCTAACCCCAAGCTAAGCAGAGCTTATGTTATGTATGATATTTTTTATTAAACATAGAAAACCTTCTGAACATATTTCTGCAGATCGTTTATTTGTGCCGTGTCTGGAGGCGGGAATCGAACGCACAATTTTCTCGTAGGAGGACCTTTCCCTACGAGAAAATTGGCAGAGGTCAAAATAAATATTTGGTTTATTTTGACTAAGAATAAATTGTAAATTTGAAACGCAAGGTCCACCCCACTGCCTGCAATCGATATGTGGTGAATGAATTGTCTATCTATATGATGATTTGTCGATCTATACCGATACTGTACTATACACATGACGTATTGATTCGTTATAACTAGGTAAGTCATACACAACGAATCATATAGTAGCTATTATCACAGAATCTTATCATAATTTGTGTCGTTGTTGAACTTGTGCAGATGTTTGGACGAAGGCAACCCCTACTGAATGGATCAGGCTGAAATTTAGAACTGATATAGGTCTGGATCTGGAAAAACACTAAGGCTACTTTTCATTCCGAAAAACGCATGCGGAACCGCGGGCAGAAGTTAGTAGTACCTAACTATATAAGTAGGTAGGCACCTTTTATGTGGGTGTACGTATGTAAGCTACTTATTATCTAATGTAAAAATCTTCCGGTAGCTACTATAGAAGAACACGTTAAGTTTCTATTATGTGTTTATTTTGGCGTGGGTGGTATTAGGTTGATCCGTTACTTTTGCGCGACAGAACGACGCCACGCCGATCGACTTTGATTGCGAGCTTTGAATTTTAAGCTCTATAATCTAACAGCTCGTTTATGTCGCTCGCATTCTACATTATCTATGACAACAGCTAGAGTCTGTTCAAAAAGAGAAGAGTCATGAGAATTGGAGACGCTCGTGTGCCAATTGACAACTTTTGTTGCATTGACAATAGGTACTGCTCTGTCATTGCAGTACGACGAAAGTGTTAGTTCACCGTAACGCCACGACTTCTCTTTTTGAACAGACTCTACACAACTTTCTTGTTGTGCAGCTGTTGTCATCTAGTTTGGTATTCATCTATGGTCATCTATACCTAATGTAGATCACATAGGTAGATAGGTACGTAAAGCCCAGCTTTAGGGCTTAGTGCCGCGGGCATGTCTGTGGGCCACGCCACGCGCAATGTCTGTGGGACACAGAAGAAATATGTACCTATGTATATAGCAGGTACTTACTGTAACTGTAAGGCCAAAGAATCCTACGTAATCTCTCGCACTACGAATTGCCATATGCGCTCACTTTTTAGGAATAAACCAACAAAACGTGCACCACAATAATATTCGGTCGGGGGTTCGGTCTATTAGGATTGGATTTGACATTCTTTAAATGTCCAATCTCCGAAAGTACCTGCGCTATTGAAATGATTAATATTTTGATTCGTAATTTATTTCATTTTTTGTTTTCTTATTATTTGGTTTCTACATAAGCCGTGTAGTTTTATTTGTTGATTTTTGGGCTTACCTCGCTTCCAGCAACGTATGCTCTGTCCTGGTCATAAAAAAATAAAAATAAGTATTGCAGTACCTTTTTTAAGAAACATGAATGGATTTGGGCAAACATTTGCTTGTGTTTGGGTACCTACTCCGCTTTTGCCAGTGACATAGGTACATTAAGTAAGTTAATAAGATATAAGTACGGGTTTTTCGGTTTATTAGACATAGACAATAGACATAGACAATCATTTATTTGCCACTTACACAGTACAAAACAGACTTAAGAATAATACATAGTTTACAAAATACGAGAAAAAAAACAATTACACAAAATATTAACTAAAAAGAGAGACTGTACTGTATTACACACTCGACTAAAAATAAAATCAAAAGAACATAATAAGTTGTATAAAATAAACCAATCATCATTAATTTAACCACATTATTCTTTATATTCTCAGCCTTTGTACTTGATTTTCGTCATAATTTTATTCATTAGTCACTGCAGAGTTAGTTCATGTAAAGTTAGTGACTCTCTGTCGTTTGGCCCGACCGAAACTGCTTTAAGTAGGTATACTGTCTATTTCAAAGCATTTAGTGACGCAATATAGTTTTACAAAACACCACAGCAATATCGATAGATAATTTAAAGTTTCCATTAGAGACACAAATAGCCCACATAACAAATTTCGCAATAGCGTTTCATTTTGATGGACTTGCCGGTGAGGGAACATTCTCGGGCATCCAGATTTAGAATTACTACGGCTAAAGCTGCGTTTAGATTTTGTAGGTAAACGTAACTCAACGTTAACGTAGGTGTAATATTTACGTCGTTTTTGTAAGTATGTTTTGGTAAACACAAATTCCCTTTTAAAGATGTATTAAACCGACGCGATGAATTACCTACTACAATATTATTTAACAGGCCACGACGTGATCACGACAGTGTCTGAAATGTTGGGGAAAATAGGTAAATATATACCCAATAAATAACAACACTAATAATAACACTCTTTACGTAGCTCACCATTTACGAAAGTGCCATAATTGCAATATCACCTTAGCAAAAGATGTGAATGAAAAAAGTTTGGATGTTTAGTTGTTTATTATTGTTTAAATAAATCTGTAACTTTTCTATAATCTGAAATAAATGAATTATTATTATTATTACTTATTGTAATGTAAATGTAAACACTATAATAAATGAAATACGGATCAAGCTGTGGTAACGGTCTCGATCTATATTACTGAAAATTACATAAAAAGTCGCAGGCTGAAGCGGCTTTGTGCACGAGAATTGGCTTCTTATAATGTTTTTATTAAATCTGTGCCATTTCCCGGTTTCAGACCACGGATTAGAATAGTGTCGTCCCAGTTTTAGTTCTTTGATATAGCCTTTGATGACAAACACCGGGATATATGCGTGCAGCGTACATCCGCCAAGCTGAGCAACAACCATTTTATGGTTGACGTGGTTTTCGGAAGGCGGAGGTTTCGAAATTATGGCTTCATTAATTTATTAAAAAACTGCCAATACATACAAAAATGTACATGCAGTTGATTTGCAATAGCATTTTGTTAAAATTTCATGCTAATCCGTTACCATCTTTCAAAAGTAGGGGGTGCTTTAGGCACTGTTTTGATAGTTATCTTCGTTTTCTTTATCAACTCGTACCTACTCTGTCTAGTGTTCAATTTATTCTAAAAATATACAATTTATTCGCGCCCTTTAAGGACATTTTTAATGGTGATTTCTGCATTTATAACACGGAAACTGATTTATGGGATAAAAGGTGTCGCACCACAAGTTTTCATTTCAAATTCATTTTTGCAAACTAAAAACTGTCTGCGTTTCAAACCACATAAAAAGTAGCAATTGTTTTATTCCAGGATTATAATTATAATATGCAAAATTTCAGCCCGTATGCTCAGTAGTTTTCGCGTGAATCATCCAAACTTTTGCATTTATTACATTAGTGCCATAGGAAGGTATTAGAGGTCATTTTTATTATCACATTATCACATCCAACAAATCTCTCATACGTTTACCCTACCTTTCTTTAAAGAACTACTTATAATTTTAAATTTATGACTTGAACTGCAAAGCTTCAATCATAAACTCAGCAAAAAACCCCACATTAACCTACCTTCTGATTTCTCGGTTATTTGCAGCAGTAATGTAATCACTAATCAGTGTAGATAACCCGACATTGGCCCGACCTACATAACAGATGGCGGCCCCATTAGATCGGCTTTATTCCTAAATGCCGCTCCCGCCGTTCACCCCAATGCAAAACATCGGTAACCTTCAAAGGCTTTCAGTTTAAGTTAAACAAACAGATTTCATGATTTATGTGATAGGTAAACAGTAATTTTAAATTGATGTTTGGGCGATGTGGTCGCTAAGCGACAAAGCCCCTTTTTATTTGTGATAAATAAAAAAAAAGTTTTATATTACTGTTTACATATCACATATCCACAGCGCGCTCCAAACGGGAAGTTTAATAACTTATATATTTCCAAAAAAATATATTACCCCAAACATTATAGTAAACAGTAAAGCGTTACATTCTCTTTGGTACCTTACCTACATACTCAGCATACAGGGCCTTCACATAAAACAGAAAATCGAAGATACCGATTTGTTTTTCAAATGGGATGGGTTTTGCTTGAAAACGAAACAGAAACTGAGATTTTTGTTTTCTAGGTAGGCCTCAGAATTCTGTCAGTAAATGAAAGTCACTGTATTCTCTCCTTTTTAAATACCTATCATATATCCACAGCGATATAATTATAAATTTATTGAGAGTAAAGTTATGTTATTTTGCAAAACTTGGTTTGAAAATTGTAGAGCTCTGTTTGTTTATAAACAATTTACCGTGATTTATTTAGTTTGATTGTGTTACTGAAACAATAGAGTTTTGTATTTAAAAAGCCATTTAACCTCACGCATGGCCCCACAGAGTCGCTATTGTCAACGTTTAAAATGAGCCCATTTACCCATTCATCAGTGTGCCCAATGCCCATTACATTGAACGTAGTGCGTAGATTCAATGCATACTGACTATTCAATCATCTGTGTAGTCAACACTTCTTATCCTACTATAGTTGGATCTAGAACTGTTTTGTGAAGCAGCACGGAAATTCAGGGTTGCCATGTCATGTTTTCTTAGGATCAAGAATCAGAATATAATTAGGATCAAATAAAGGAAAGGGGAGGAAATAATGCTCTTTCGATGGCTTAATCAGAAAGGTGGAGATATGAAAGATATAAAGATAGGTGATTTTTATATGCACTTGAAAAAATAAATTCCGTTACCAGCTCCACTAAAGTCAAACCTCCTGTGGACTTAGCCTTTAAAAGATTAAAAATAAAATAAACATAAGAGTAAAGTAAAGCATTTAAATGCTCTACCAAAATCATCTGTGACTCTATTTTCACTGAACGAAAGAAACAATTTAGTTTTCTTTATACATCTCCTGGTGGCTTAATAACTCTAGCTCGGGCTATAATGGAGTCCCAATACAAGGGCCACTTGGCAACCCTAATGGTTACTGTTACCTACGGTCCACGTATACCAACTGGGCTGGGAGTGGCTCGTGCCGGCACAGTTCTTTGTGAGACCATTGCGCAACCCGACGCTGTGACGGCGAGGAAGACAGCCAGTGCGTTTGTAGATAAATGTCGACTGCGAATGTTGGCCGTAGAGAACACGGTAGACTTATTATGAAGCCATTGGAGGCTATAGGACTTTACATATTAAACTTTTTTATTTCGTCCCTGTCAATTTCGGTCCTCATTTATTTCAATCCTTATTAGTTACAGCCTCAGAGCAGAAAAAAAGATGCTGCTACATCAGCTTCTTTACTTGGATTTCCATGACGTCATCTGGTTTCATAATGTCTTAAATATGTGTCCATTTAAAATATAATTTAGAGCTTCAGTCAAGCTTTACGCCAGAATAAAAAACTAACCTGCACCACATAGAGAGATTTCCATAAATACAATATTATTGTACACAAAAGGTGTACAGTAATGTTGTTGTTGTAATACAATATGTATATTGACTCCACATATAACGAAGAGCCAAAATGTATCACGTCACGTCACTTGATGACGGAAAAACAAAGAGACGTCTTATTAAGTAGGTAAATAAATGTATAAGTATGGAACGTGAGCTGAATTTTTATTCAACCCACTCCAAAAAACAGGCGATGTTCCTAAAATTTCATATAATTTTTTCGCTAACTGTTCGCAAAAACATTTATCTATGAAAATAACTGATGTCACGGCAGCGTGTTCCGCATAGTCACAGAATTTTCAATAGTTACTCCATTCATTAACGTGTTATTTTTAGCTGTGTGTTTTCCACTGATAGTCCCATTTGATAGTGTTTTAAGCCATGTAGAGAAGTTATGAATGTAATAAAAAAACATGATAGCTATCATTGTAAATCGTGGCTCATTTTTCTGTTGATAGTTGTTAAGCGCTTTTTTATCCCAGAAAAGTAGAGCACCGAATGGAACGAAAATGAAATTTTAGAAACTATCTCGGTTTTTATCACTAAAATAACGAGATACTCGTATATCTATATCTACTCACACACACTAGCCAGGGACTTCATTTATTCCTTGATCTTAGATTTATTTATTTAACCACATCGGTACAAGCAGTCAGGCAAGTCAAAATAACATTATTTTGATAAAAATACATAAAATTAACTTTTCACATAATAATCATAAAATTATTATAAAATTATATAAAATATAAGACTTTCGTATTGGATATTTAAATTTGCATTCAGATCAGAAAATTAACATGGCATAAATTCGTTGACGTGGTAACCTGTTAAACGGACTGTTGTGTGAACATATACAAAATGTACCTAGATGCTCTATATATCTACTTTACTATTACTTGTGAGTAGAGTAGCGTAGGTCAGCCATGTATTCTCCGTAACGAAAGCGACTTTTGGCAAGCGTAGCGATCTTGGCTCGCCCATTAAACAGAAGGCCGGCGGACGTGCGTTTCGCTCCGTGTCACTGTCGCCTACCTATTTTTATACCTACTGCGTGCTTACAAACAAGCTAATTTTACAAAAAAATTAAACCATCATGCGGAATGGGGATAAGACTTAACCTATAAGTTATTTGAATAAATAATGCTGGACCAAACTAAGCAAAGCTTGGGTTGTTTGTGTTAATCATGGTTATACTTTCGTTAATATAGTCGCTGAAAGTAACTTCGTAATAAAAAAAAAAAAGAAATTCTGAATCAAACTTTGACCCCCATAATGTCTAGAATCACCACCCCCTTTCGGCTAAGTACATACAAGAACTTACTTGTACTAATGTACTTACATACTTTTCATGGCACCTTGTATTCGTCAAAAACTAAACCATTTCGTTTCAGAGCTACAATGTACGTAACAAACAGACACACTTCGTCTGTGTAAAAGACGATTGTGATTTTATTATGAAACATTTTTTCTACATCTATCAATATATTCGAAGAATGAAAGCAAGCATTCAACAATTTCTACAATACAAAAACCGATGCGTATAACTGTTTTGACTCTACAATCTTTTCTTGAAACTGGTACTACCGTAAAAAACATGCATGAGCTAATGGTTAGAAAAATAGCGTGCACCACGTAGTGTATCACACGCTTGAATAAAACAAACCATCACTGACTGCAAAGATACTGAGGCTGATCTCATCGACATATGGAGTTACATCGACTCACTATCTGGAACATTGAGTGCCTCACACGCAATTCAGTAAATCGTAAGTAAGCCAATCTAAAGCGCATCCAGATGCATCTGTGAGCAATTCATTTGATGTTCTCTACCCACGCTGTATTAAAGTCCAAATGGTGTCTTATCTTTTCAACATCGGTAACGAAACTTTTATTAAAGTTTCGAATATTTTAAACAAGTTGGAACTAGTAGGTACTATTTAAAACTGAAACAATTAAGCTAACTGTAGTCTGTTGCTAAGAATCTAGAGATAGAAAAGAAAGAAAGGTAGAAAAAAAGAAAATACACTTAATTTGAGCCATTACATAACTCACAAATAACACGACACATTATAGTTACAAATTACAGGTCAGTAAAAACAAGAAAAACTACATAAAAGAGACAATGAAATATAAAAGCTGAAACATGTAAATGATTATGTTATATAAGGGGCCAAAAAGGTCCCTGTCTCAGCATTATGCCGTTCCAAGCCGAAGCTATAGGGGCTGATTTTCTGACAGGTCTGACCTGGTGTATGAGGTAGCTCAACAGATCCAACTGATCCACAAAATCAATACCAGTCAGAAGCCTCCCCAAGACGCTGAAGCGGAGCAATGCAGCCTTTTTTTATCAATGCTAAATATGTAGAGATGGGCCGACAATACATTCCATTCCAATTCCATTCACTAATGTTAATCATCTTTGCTTTTGCCGTTTTGAGATTAGTGATGATGTACCGAATTTCGGCTACAAATAGTCTTAACGTTGACTAGCCATGTGCGCAGAATATTCTAATAAAGCACAAGTGCGTGAGCAAACACAGGTGATCTATGGTATAGTAGTAGGACCGGACCGACGATGCCGCCGCGATTTAAAGTCGACAAGCGATCATGAAATAGCCAGCGACACCCACGACCCGCGTTCACCTCGCTTGCCCAGAAGGTCGGTGCTCGCAGCAGAAGGCGTCGTGACGTCACCAGTGACACACACATCATCCTGTGACTACAGTGTCACTACGAATCTAAATTGTAAACAATGCCATATGGTATAACCAACGCAGTTTATCTCACTCTTCTTTGTGGTGTTTCCGAGAAATACTTCAATAAGTGTATTTAAACCCCGGCCCTTTGTGTGATAAATTTGTGTATCTTTAGTGAGCAATTTTGCCAAGAACTCATTTCTGATTGTACTTGTAAATCAAAACCGCAAAAACAAGTTCAATGTCAGCGTTTTAATCGTTTCTGCGAAGAAATAACTAAGCCGGTGTAGGAATTATTATCGAAGCTTGCTCACAACGTGGTCATGGACCTGGATGCTGATATAACCGTCAAGGTCAGCCGCCTCTACCTACAAAAATGTTTGAGCAAAAAACCATCACATTATGCCGATATTGCGATGCGGACAGTGACAGTTTTAGAGTATGTCTGAAGATCAAAAACTCTATTCTTGCCCGGAAACATGTGGAACAAAATTTATGACTTTTGGATTTTTCAATTATTTTACAAATAAGTTTTGTAGTCCCTTCCTTATTAATGATGATTGTATACTGGCTTATGAACACTGGTTGGTCATTAAAAGTAAAGTAAGTCATAAAGGCCAATTATCTCATTTTTTTTACCTATGATGTCCAACTGCTAGGCTAAGGTCTAATTATTTTTAGTTATAAGTAATTTGGTTGATTTCTTATTTATATATATATCTTTTGGATTACACGACACACGTTGAAGCGAGGCACGACGACAAACTAGTCTTGCCTTTTAAGATCGCTTCAACATCTACGAGTATAAACCTTGAGAACATATTTAATTAATTAATGCAATACGGAAGACCAACACAACAAGCCTTAAAAAGCTACCTGACGTAAGTACATGTCTATTTCTCTGTGTTTTTAATGGCCATCAAGAAACAATGCAAACAGTGTATCTTTTAATCGAGCAGGGATTTTTAACCTGTTTCTGATCTTTGATTTCAAGAGCACCTTTACATAGAATTATCTACGATTTTAACCCTCACACCACACATATTGAAGGCTGTTGTACCATTTTTTTACATAATCTAGGTTATAAACAGTGATACCATGATTATGGTCCTACCATGATTTGTAAATTTTTCCCAATATTTCGGCACTGTTTCATGCACCGCGGATTAACTGAAATCATTGCGAGTTTTTATTGGCAGACATATGTGATGACCATGACCTATCTACCTTCAGCTATTGAAAAGCTCAAAACTCCGCTCAAATATCCCGTTGTAAATTACTTAGCTGATGTTATGATAGATAGATTTCAAAAGTTTTGACATGATATTTATTCAATATTAATGGATTAAAAATTATACTTTCTAATAGCTACATCGATCAGGCCCCTGATTATAGTAAAGTTTTGATTATGATGTCATAGTCATAAATGAAGCAACAATGCGATGTGTAATCCAATATGCAGCAGAAATGAGTCACAGTACCCGCGCACAAGTTCCACAAACCGTTCCTTGAGGTGTTACGTCTCCCTCTTCAATGCCTTTGGAGATGACTAAGGGCCTTATGACTTTGTGGTTTACCAGTAAGTATACCGTAAATAATAATTCAACCTACGCTTTACAAACAAATAAGAACTCAGATAAATTGATGGATTTTTAAGTAAGAGTGCACTGAAAAACTATAGTTTTTAACAAATTACCTTTTTGGCTCGGTTACAATCATATCGGTATTTTTTAACGAATTGATGAGTTATTTAAAAATCTATATGTGAACTTGGCATAAAGTAGACTTGGGAACATTGTCATGTGTTCTTGGCTGATATGATAACAAATAAAACATGAATAATTTTCAAATTAACATAATTTGTAAATTTAAACCAGATCTTGATCCGAAACAACTAAGAGAATTAAGTATTTAACATTAAACATTAAATAAGCATGCTGTTGTTTTTGAACAAGTATTTGACTCGGTTGATTTATAAAAACAAAAATTAGATAAGTAGAACTCATTGGAAGAAGAGCCAGGAAAGGCATGCATACATTTTCTGGCTCTACCAAATATAATATACCGATATTAAAAAAAGATTCCAGGACCACAATGTTTATGTGCGTAAAATTTCAGCTGGATGCATTCAGTAGTTTTTTTTGGCGTTGCCAAATCTTTACAACAACTGCACAACCGCACAAACTTTCGCCTTAATAATATTAGTAGGTATCAAGTTAATTATTTCTATTTTAACATATAATTTTTATAAATGCTTGATAAATAAAAAATGAATCAAACTGGTTTTAACAATAAGAACCTACTCTAACTAAATTGTTGAGATAAAATAGAGAACAACACCTAATAAACCTAAAAAGATTTGTTTTACTTCAATGTTTTACTTCACGACGCCCACTTGGACTTTGGGCAAGCCAGTGGTTCCCATGGGATTCTCTCTAAAGATAAACTGACCCTTTTACACCTACTAACAGAACACAAACAAAGGAACGAGGGCCATTACGAAAGTTGTACTTGTCATCAAGCTGCTAAGTGCTCCGAAAAAGTACCGTGAGATCTGTTGACTTTGCCATGACACAAAACTTTGCCACTTTACTTTTTTCCAGACTAAATGTTAAATTATGGCTTTTTAGTCAACTATTTTCCTGTATTTTCCCCTTTATTGCATAATTTAATTATTTAATGGCAGCACTAAATACCAAATGTCAACAATCCAAGTGTATTAAACGTCATTTTTGTCCGTTAAATTTTTCTTATGATGGTGGTCAACAATTTGGTGCTCCGGAACTTCATACAATTTAAGTAGGAAATACACTGTCAACTTACGTGAATCATTGATATTTCGTTATACTATTATTCTTTTCGTAAATAATTGTTGTTTTACTAAAGTAGAAGCTGTATACAATAAAAAAATTGATTAGGAAAAGTCATCATCCCGTATTAAAATGTTGCGATGTCGAGTTTGCCATGTTTTGGTTGGAGTTAGGGTTGTCACAGAAGGATTCGCGGCTATGTGACGTCACAAAAAATTTAATAATTCGTCTACGTTTGTATAGAAACAAGGTGTGCAAAGCCGCAGGAAGAAACTAGTTTTATAACTTTACGTTAAAGATAAAAATTAGAGCAAATATAAATATTAATTTACCCAAATATATCATAAACCTACTTAATGTAATTCAAACACCTAAGTGTATGCTCAATGTTGTTTGTACTACCTATAAGATACAATATATATGTATATTTTTAGCAATTTTTTGTTGAACGCACAATCTTTTCTCCTAAGTTTTTATTTCATGCGCAATGTTGTTTTTAATATAAGATAAGAACAATTTGTATATTTTCAACATTTTCGTGTTGATCGCACAAATTTTTTATCAATTTTTTTTTAACAACAATGTATTGTGACAACCCTGACCTACTTTTCTATTTTGTAAAATTATTTAAAAATTGGCGAGATTGCCACTTGTGTGGAGAAATTCTTTACTACTGCTAAATATCGTTATCTTTTGACATCGCTCTGCTGGATATAAGTAGAACAGCACGTTGCTCACTTTATTAAGCGTCCAATTATAATATTCCATTTTCTTTTTCATTTGGCAATCTTGCCAGTAGCGGCCGTTGACTTTACCACTTTTGTTTTATGTTTACAATAATCTTGCATATGAATATATGGGAAATATACGAGTATCAAAGCAATGCCAATTAAATATGCCAGATTTAGGAATAGACTTAACACAGTAGAGTCATACAATTATATTTATATAATTCAATTTGAACTTTGTTTAGCCCAAAAAAGTGGCAAAGTAACCCACTTTCACGGTAGCCATAAAAAATCTTCTGTTAACGCATTACCTGTCCAGCCTCAGCTCACGGGGAAGAAAAAAGGCATCTGCGTCTTGGGCCATGCTAAGCTATCTTGCTATGTGATTTGTCCCGCATTATTTATTTATTTATCTACCTACTACGACCTTTACGACCTTCTCAAAAGGATGGATATTTTAAAAGGGCGTCTTTATCTGAGTATAAATTAACTTCACTAGCTGTATCTACCAGTATCTAACCAAACAAAATTGGTTAGGAAATCCCAAACAATGCGATCGCTGTCCTACATAGTCGTTAATGGCTACAATGAAATCGATTAACAAATCTATGAGATGAGGGCATTTCGAAAGCATTGGCCGCTCTCTGACTGAAAATTGATTCAGTGTCCAATTAACGTTAGTCAATTAACGTTGAACAATATTTTAGTCATGTAGGTTAAAAGTTTTTGAATTTGATATTTTTAAAAGTAGTTGTCTGCCAGTATTCTCTCACTTTGCTTTCAGTCAGTGTTAGTTATTATAAGTGTTTATACTCGTTGTAGTTTGTTTATTTGTTTTGAATTCAACTAAAAACCTACTTTCTAATTCCTTAATTTTCCTCGTTTTTTTTTGTTTTTCATGACAATCCTCCGCGAATAAAAATTTATGGGACTATCTTCTTGTGTGTCAGTGTGTTCTTCCGAAGCTATTTTTTTTCAATTGATACAATAAAATGAATCTAAAAAATTCGCTTGGCATAATTTTTTACAAATGTTATTCTTTACAGGCGCTACACTCACGCTTGACCAAATAAAAATAATACGAAAATGTTTTTCTCTGTAAAGGAGCGTTTCAAAAGAAATCCTCGAATTTCAGAAAAAATCAAAACTGTCCTAGTTTAAACAACTATATACCTATGCAATACAATAGCAAGCGAACACGTGAAAGATACCTCCATCTTTTTTAAGCCGCTTAAAAAACTGTAAAACTATACGAAATAGCCAAAATCAAATTAATTAAAAAAAAAAGCTACCTTTGAGGCATGAGACAAGGCTGGTCTTGGTAATGAGTTGAGTGTAAGTGTTGTATCAGATAACAGTTTATTTGTCTTTCCCTGACAGGTTTAGATTTTTTACGAGATAGATCGTCGAGATTTTGAGATAGACGCTTCTTTGTTTTGGTAAATTTTATTCTGTCAGTTTTGACCAATACCGTTAGAATATTGTACGTTGGTAGATATAAATATCATATGCAAAGTATTTTGCATACTAAAGGTACCTACTTAGTAAGAATTGGACGAACTACGTATGGATTCGTTCGTTTCGTAAAAATTCATAATTTGTAATTGGACGAATTGCGTTGTGGACGAACGGGCGAACTGCTAACAAATCTCCACAGGAGTCTAGAGATAATCAAATAAATTATCTAGCGATCTGCACACCATATGCAGACTTGCCATATAAGGAACAGTCGGGACCTCAGACGTGTTCTCACGTAGGTAGGTATAAGGTCTAGTATGTCACTACCGTTGCCTTTTGATCCTGTTTGAATGGAGCCTTTAAGAGGCTTGTCCCGTTGGCTGAATAAAAAAGAAAAGGAGCGGGTCAGATGACAACTAAGTACAAAAGCGAATGAACTTCAACAGACCTATGTGACCAAGACCATGCGTTGTTTCTATGGAAATGTTAATTGCTGATTTCTATCCCACATCCCAACTGATTTATGGAAAAAGTAGGCTTTATTTGATTCCAACATTAGAATTACCTGTATGCAAAATTTCAGCCTGCTCCGTTCAGAAGTTTTTGCATGAAAGAGTACCTAACATATCTTCATATCTTCTCATAATCTTTGTATATCAAATCCACGTTTCTCTGCGGGTTTATAGTTCAGTTTATATACATCATTCGTTTCTGCCCGCGGCACGCGTTTCGGGATGAAAAATGGATACGTTGTTTAAAACCAACAAATATTTAATTATAATTATTGTTATACAGAAATATTTTAAGGTTAATTCGGCCCCACAGGATACAAAATTTCAGCACGATCATGGAAACTTTTCACGCCAAAACTATGAATATGGCGTTCTGTAGTTTTTTTTGTATTCATAAATATTAGTGTGAAAATGATAACAAGCCTCTGCTCCCGTAACAGTAAAAACAGTGCCTATGTCACTTGCGGATAATGTAGAAATTAATCAAATAACTTTCTCGGGCTCCTATAAACAAACGTACAAACATTAGCTCGTTCTAATATTAGTAGATCAACTAGCTCTACCTTTTGCTATGACTGAAGTGACCTGAGGGCCATGATGGAAAGTCTCATTCATTTCACTGGCCTAATGACTTTCATTTCCTGTCGTTAAATATATAAATAGTAGTAAGGTATACTACTATATACTATATTCTTAATCGAGCCAGATATTTCAAAGAAATCACTCTTAGCGATAAGGCCGTCCATTGTGCAACTGCTTTGTGTTTGTGTTTTTCTCTTCTGTATTTCTGTATCTTGGTGTGCAAAAAAGAGTATTTGTATTTATGTATTTCACTTGTATACTCCAGTACTTTCATAATGTTCACATTGTTTGGACTGGATAAATTAAAAAAAAAAAAACAAAGTTTATATGATATTGCTTATTTTCTCAAATTTTTTTAGTTTATTGAGCTTACTACCATATACCACCTGTTGCCACGAAACATGAGTACGTGGTAACCTGAAAGTATAGTTCTCAGAAGTTTTATAGAATTATGGTAGTAGGTACATATTGTATGTAACCCTCAAGTATAGCTGTAATTCATTAATTTAAGAAGTTAAAGTAATGTTCTGTTGTTATGAAAATAATAATAAAACTATGTATTTCTTAATTGCTAAGCTTAATCTTCATACTAATATAATAGAAGCAAAAGTGTGAAGATGGAATGATCAGAAGATGAGTGATATCACGTCACAAGGGAACTCAAAAACTACTGAACGGATCGGTCTAAATTTTCGCACGCATGTAGCTCTGGACCTGGAATATCATTTAGGTACTCTTGCTGCTTTAATACAATAAAATAGTGTGAAGTCGCGGACAAAAGCTTCTAGTAAATTCATAGGTGATGTAACCTAATTAGAATGTTCCACACATGGTGAGCGTTATTGGTTGTCCAATTTACTACGAAAATAGCTACAAAATACCTCATCATTATGATCAGAGTTAGAAATAGGAACCGAAGCGCAAAACTAAACTGGGTATGTATGTAGGTACACAATATTCCACGATACTTTTGATTCGGACCTCTATAATAATATTTGTTGAAATAGTGGCCCCAAAACTCAAAGACAAGGAGGCAAAACACAGCTAGATGGTCAGACGACATCGTCAGGATAGCTGGGAAGGAGTAGTGGCTTGCCACGTGATAGCGACAGACGGTGTTGGAGCATCAAAGAAAAGAGTTTGGTTTCTTTTAACACTGCACACTGCCCTAGGTTCCTTACAGATGGTGCAACCCCTGACAAACATCGCTCAAACAGAAATTGCGTTGCATATCCAGCACTGATCAGCACACTGTTTACTGTGTATATTTATACAATGTCTCTCTGATATTGGTACAATGTCACTATACACTAACCTACAAGGTACTTTTACAGCAGAGCATTGCAGCCAGCATCTTGGTGACGCTTCCAAATGGTAATGGTATGGATTAGTTGTGAGCTACCTGTAGAGACAGTTAGCTCAATTATCTCGATTGTAAATCAAATACTTATTCTAATTTATTTATTTTATTTGATTGTACTTTTTATTCTCATTAAGATGTTTATGTACTATTTGATCAAATAGATATTATTATGACCTCAAAGGTTAATACGATGCATGTACATAACACACCGAGATACTGTACCCTACCACCTTACAAACTACCCTATGGTGAAATTGTGTGTTAAATTTAATTAATTTTAAACATAAGTACATTGTAATCTTTTTCTGAAATAAACTATTTTATTATTAATATTATAAAAGCAAAATTTGGATGTTCAGATGATTTGATGTTATAACCTTTGTACCCCAAAACTACTAAACAAATCGAGCTGAAATACATATATACATATATATAATATAATTTTTTAACCCGCAAAAACATGTTAGAAGCCGTAGGGGAATCTAGTAGCTGATATGTTTTTGCAATTCCTAGGATCAGTAATCAATTATCAATGATTGCATCTAGCGAGTGTAAATGTAGAGTCAGTGGTAAAACGGTGACATCACGACTGTATGTGTAACATCGCTCTTGCCCTTGGCTCGAGTTGGCAGAACTCAAGAAGGTCAATCTTATGCATTTATTCATTAATACGAGAACTAGTTATCAGGAAATTGAAATACGCACCTACCCTATTTTTATTAATAAACTTAAGGTTTTTTACTTGTATAATTTGATAAAATTTGTCAAAACACTGATCAAACAATGTGTTTCTTATTCCTCCATTTAGTGTAACTTTCATGTTGCTTACTTCTTGGACTTAAATAATTACTAAGTCTGAAGATATTCTATCGAAAACCTATTTTATTCAAAATATTTTCACAAAAACACAGCTCTACGTCTAAGACGAATTATTAAAAATAGCTTGCGACTCACGCCGCTCAAGGTAAGAACGCAACCCAAATAATAATGTTTAAATATACCACACCAAGGCCTTCAAAGTAATCATGCAAAATATCAGAAGATGTAAAACTTAAAACTTCCTTATCAGTAAATAGGCAAATCACGTGTTGATAAAACAATCAGACTAAACATTGCATGCTTGCAATGAAAACAAAATTACCTTGTAAATGCAAAAGGGTACTGGATAATTATCACTGCTGCACAATTTTATCACTACACACCAGTTCACATCAACAATTTACGTTTTCCCGCGTAACTTTCTTGTAAGGGACCACAGCGCGCGCTTTGTTTGCCGGTCGTTGTTCGTCTGGCGCTTCGCAGTCCGCAGCCAGCCATGGCCCGATGACGCATCATCATCCTCACTCTAAATAGGGTACCAAGCTATTTTCTTATTAATCCTATACTGGAAGTCGAATACCTACCAAAATAACGTGCTAGACGAATAGTTCGCTAAAACCCTAAATATTATTTATTAATTTCCTATTTTCGTTCTATATTATACGAGTAGAGCCCATTAACGCCGTCCTATTAAAGTAACCTAGGGACAAGTTTTGCTTACACTTTACTTAAACGAAAACCTTATGTTCATTAATCTTCTTGGATATTCCGAGAGACAGACAAACCACAGATAAAAAACAAAAATGTCAATGTCAAAGTACCTACGTAACGCATTTGTATTCGTTTGGAGGCACGTAAACATTTCGAAAACAAAATACTCTGTAAATACAGTAAAAAAACATGTCGTAGTGCTGAAAAATTATATTGACTGATTTCTACCTTATTCGTCAAGCTGATATTCACTTACAATCAAAATATTTCAAGTTCTTGGTGTATAACTACTTGATCGTTGCACCATGATCAACGTTCTCTCGTATGTGGGCATGGATCTGCATTCAGAGGTGTGTTTATGGACTCTTGTGGGGTTGGTACGAACTATATTTGATGCCACTCTCTTCAAAGTGAACGCTAATCTTAAACAGGTTTGTCTATATGGTCTTTGCCACTTTATGATACCAGCACAGCAGACCTGATGGTTACTATGGCAGTCTGTAGCAGAGTATACTAATAACACTATGGTCAAATAAATCGTTTGATCCTGTGTTTATTTTATCACCGTGATCAAGTAAAAGTGGGCAATAACGCCCGGTACGAAATCGATTTCGAGCGGGATGACAAGATATGGTTCTCTCGCGAGTGAGAAGTACAAAGCAGAGACGTGCACCGAATTTTCTATGCACCAAAACTGTTTTTACCTAAATACAAGTTTGTTTATTTTTGTTTATCAGAATTTTTGACTAGGTGGTCCGATATTCATGGTTTTTTTTATTTGAAAGCTGATGCTTTCCGTGTGGTCCCATTTTAATATGGTCCTGTTCTGACAGTGGGATCCATGAAACAACTTGACAAAACTATATTTAATTGAAGTCGGTTTGCAGTTTTTTAAAACAAGATCAATTATACCATATGCATCAGATTTCATATAGAAGACTTGTAAACGAAGTTTCTAAATAGCACTGCATTCAACTCATTCACGAATATTATTTGCATCAAAGTTCAGAGGGTGAGTGTATTTTACGTTAGTAAACGAGTCGAAATCGTGATGTATCCTTTGTGTTAGGGATTTGTAGTACCCAACCCAGATTTCGTGTAGAAGACTTGTAAACGAAGTGTCTGAATAGCACTGCATTGAGTTCTCTAAAATCTTCGTTACCCAGGTTTGGCAGATGGCCATGCCAGAAGAGTTGTCCATGCCGCTGCAGCGAGCACTGCGGACCATGATCTCAGGAGTCATGCTGGTCCAGTGCTTCACCGTCTACGTATATCTTGCTACGTATATTGTGCTGCTGTACCCCGTCTTTTTGGTATTTAATAATTATAATAATTCACCGTTTTGATATATTTTTTTACTGTAGAATAGTTTGAATTTTATTTTCTAAAATAGAAAATAAAAAAAGTTAAAAATAAAGTAAAAAATTTATTTCTTAACCAGATTTATCAACAAACGAGTGTCTATCAATAAATTCAATACATAACATTTGGACACATTCACACTTCATCACCTATCCCCAAGTTAAGTAGAGCTTGTGTTATGGGTACTACATAACTGATATGGTACTTAAAACAATACACTATATAAATTTATTATACATAGAAAACTATCAGAATACTTTAAGCAAATATCTGCAGATCGTACGCACATTTTTCCCAAGGTGGGAATCGAACCCGCAACTGTGTCGCAGGCGGACCTTCACCCATTGCGCCACAGATGTCATCACCTTCATATTACGTTCTATTTATGTAAAAGAATGCATCGTCATTTCTTTAAGAAGGTACTTTTTACAACTCTAAGGCCTTGTTAACGGAGACTGGGCGTGCTGCGGCGCGGCTCGCACAGAATTCAAACATATGGCTTTGGTACAGTGTGTTTACGGTGTTTACGGAAGACCGATTTTACACGCGTTTGTTTGATTTAACGCGTCGCACGCGGCGTCCACCGTCGCTATGCACGCCCCGCGTCTCCGTAAACAAGGCCTCAGAAGTCTGTCATCTTTAGGCCTTTGGTAAAATAATTATCTATTTGTATTTATGCTTATCCTATGTCAAGGAAGAGCGTCCAATTCTGGTGTTACCGTGGCTCCTGCTGGCAGCAACAAGGAAGCTGCTCTGCGAGCTGACCTGCTTGGCTCTAGGCCTCGGTACCTGCGTACTTCTGGGACCAGCCAAGCCACCTTGCATCAAGTTCGTGATCGTGAAGCTGTTGTCAATAACGCCTGCTTTTTACATCTGGATGTTGGTGTTCAGGTAAGCTTTGATCAATGATTATTGCTTTTGTATTTATTATTTTATTGATGATGGACAAACGTTTGGCTACCGAAAGCGAAGATGAAGCCTAAGATGGTGCACGCTTTTCTTTTGAAGACTCCAAGATTGTACTCTAATGGGAAAACAGACGCATGAAGTTCATTCCACTCTTTGGCTATGGATATATTATGAAAGTAGAGCAGATTTTTTTGGTTCGGCACTGGTATGTCGACCAGAAATGGGTGGAATGATTTTGTTTGTCTGCTGGTCCTTTGGTGGAAAGGAGAAGATGGGATAAGGTCGTTCTATGCTTATGCACAATCACCGAAGTGGTACTTGTAGAACACTGTCAGTCTGACAACGCGCTGTTTGTGATTGGATTGATGGATTGCTTTTATACTAGGTACTAATTGAAAAAACAGGCAGATGGCTGCAGGGGTATTTAAATTCGTCGGAAAGGCCGTCGGATTCTATATCGGAAACTTTGACAAATCAAATAGCGTTCTACAGTTCCGTCGTAATAGAAATCAAATTCGAAACTGACGTTTTCGCTTCGGATTTATTTTATTAAAACCATTGTTTTGTTATGAAATTATTACAAAAAATTACGTAACTCCTTTAAAATTTCTTAACAAATGGATAATATCCTACACGTAAAATAACATAAATATAGTAGAAAATCTTTGCAATTCAATAAATCGTAGAACAAATATTGACTATCGATGTCCAGAATCGGGTGATTCTCAGAACCGCATTCCGTCGCACCCTGTCTAGTTATTCTATGAAACCTAAGTCATGTAAACTTTTAAATTTTATTACAGCTATTATCACGCACTAAAAGTTGCATCAGCTTTCAAGACATTTACAACTGTGCTCCCAACAAAAGACCACGATTACGGACTTGAACTCGCTGTCCGTAGACGGAGGACGAAATCTTTGCTTGGGGAAGAACAGCTGCGAACTACTATTGTGGCAAGTCTGTAAGTTGTCTCGATGAAAAGTTTTGATGCCGCTTTAGTCCACTGGTGATTGTAGCGATATTTGAAAGCTGTGGAATGCTCTACCTACTACCTATCAGACACTCAAAAGTCCCTCCCTGTACTTAAGAATAATGGGCCTATGAACACTATCTCTCTTTATTTTTAAACTGTTAGTTTTATTTAGAATCTTTTTTATTATTATTATTATAAAACTTGGTATGTATTATTATTATAGTTTAAGTATTTTTAGTATGTTATGATATTATAATGTACCTCCTGTATATATAAGTAATACACCACCATCTCTACGTGAACAACTGTTTCGTTTCCATCTTAAGGTTGTCTGGAAGAGATCGCTTTTAGCGATAAGGCCGCCCACTGTGCAACTCTGTGATCGCTATTTTCCTGTATTTTTTCTAGGTGTGCAATAAAGTGTGTTGTATTATATTGTAGTCCTTCACCAATGTGCGTCATTTGACTCTAAGCTGCTACTGGCTTGAGCCAAGTTTTTTGTTTTAAAACTTACTTTTATTCACAGTTATGGAGACGGACCCAGAAGCAGTAACGAATGTAGACCATCTATAACGTTGACATCCCAATTGGATACTTCACCTAACGCCAGTAACGAGGACATTCCATCGAGCGCAGACGCACCTACTGTAGCGTCAGCCATTTCGAAAAAACAATCAGAAACTGCTTCGTACGAAGACTGGTACGGGATTGATGTGGTAGTACCAAGGATTGCGGACCGCATTCTGGATCAATTCGTGCTGATGATGCTACGCATAGGTGCATTTAAAGAAAGCACAGATATTGATCCTAAATTTGAATTGCTAAATAGTATGTCATCTCAAGCAGCAGTTCCTAAGTCCGATAACCGACCAAGTATACAGGCAGCCGATGATACCGACACTCCACATTTTGTTGGAAGCAGTAAAGGAAAGACAGCGTCGTACGTACGAGAATACCCACAAATATTTATGAAAAGGCCTACAGACATCACAGTAACAGCAGAACAGCTAGCTGCTGTTAATACTGTTCATAATCGGGATAGCGAAAATGCTAATACGACGAAGTCAACGAAAATGGTAATACGACGCTCTGTGTCAGTATCACCGAATGTTAAAGTTAAAAGAACTACGAGTCAAAGATCTGTTAATTCTAATAAAAACGTTTCACAAAACAAGCACAGGGAGGAAGAGAATCAGCCAACATCGTCAAAAGTAGAAAAACATCAATTAGAACCATTAACATCGCTCAAAGGCACTTCCGATGACTCCGATACCTCAGTGTTGAGCAATAAAAATAACAGAACAAAACATATTGTTCATAATGAGGGTTTGAAATCACCAAAAGAAGGGCTAAGCAATGGCAAAGTTCATATAAGCGATGATGAACAAACAAAAGAACAAGATAAAAAACAGAGCTAAAAGAAAGACATACTTAAAAAATCTTATTAGATCTACAGCTAAACTAAAGCATATAATTCTAAAAATAGCGTAAAGTGTTAAAACTTTATTTGTAACTTCGATATATTTTAACAACGGCAAACACTTTCATTGGCTTATCATTAATGTATCTACTGATAATCGTGTGGATCACACACTGTATTTTTAACAGCGCTCTGAGGATCCATATACATAACACGGTAATTGAACTCATTAGGATTTATCAAATCGAACTGATACATTGGCAGCCTATTCGTAATCGCCCAGACAATCTGCGGTACTTCATGGTCGATTCGCAGATCGTTAGGAAATATCATCGTTTTATTGTTTTGAGCTACGACGGCTAAATTCTTTATAGCATACGATTTGCGTGTGTCCCAACACCCGATACTATCTCGTGAAATGAGGTTGTAAAACATGACACCGTTGCGGTCCACCGCCGCGGCCGAGACCTGTCCATCAGCACCGCGGCTGTCGCCCAGCAGCTCGAATTCACCTACAGAGTTGTTCACGCGCAAGTGATCGCGAATGACGGACGTTTTGACCACAAACTCTAAAGAGCTAGACATTGAATGATAATACATTAATCTATCGCCCTGGTGGTATTTACCGAGAGACATACCGAACAACCCATCTGACCATTGATAATTCAACCCGTGTAAAGTGTAGTTGGACAGCAACGGCTCAGGGTAGAAGCTGTAGTGGGTGAATCTCCAGAAAGATGCGTCTTGACCTCGAAAGACGATGAGTCCGAATCGCCACGCGTCTGCAATGTAAACGTGTAGATCTCTGCAGCGTGCATCTCTCGAGTCTACGACAATATTCGTAATCAGAGAGTTTTGTAAAACGAAGTCGCTGGGTATTGGGTAGCGTGCCACAATCTTGTCGGTGTTTAGGTCAATCGCAAAAAGTGTTGGGGGGCACAGTTGTCGAGGAGTTTCAAATGCTTCTACTTGTCCTGAGTCGAGAACCCACATTGTGCCACAGTGATCGACGCTCATTCTGAAGATTGACGTGAATCCAGTGCAGTTTTCTGTGGACAAACAAATATTTTTATAAGATTTTAGATATTAAGAATGCCTGGTTTAATATAATGCTTAGGTAGCGGCGACCTTGTCACTTTCTATTCATCTTCATCGTAGTCGACCCACTGCTGGGCATAGGGTTCTCTATGTTTATGCCATTCACCTCGGTATGGCTAAGTCTGGAACATATGTAACCAACGCTCTTTCAAGTAGTACTCCTGTGTCTATTTGCGAATACAAACAATCGTGTCAAAGAAAATTACATCAAATAATAGTAATAAATTAGTAACTAGTATTTAAAATTGAGAACTGCAGACTGTTGCAAACAATCTACAGGTAGCTCAACTGATCCATGGAAGCGTTCCCAAGACGCTCTGGCAGCATTGCCCCGCGCTGTATGGTAATGAAGATGCGCTGCGCCAGATACCTAATCTACTTATTTCTTTCCTTCTTCAAAAAAAAGAAAGATCGAATGTCATGATCAACACTATGATGATGATTAACAATAGAAAATGTACCTAGATGTATAAATGAATACACACCCGCATTATGCCAGTCCCAGTTAGGGTAAGGCTGAAGAAGTGGAGACTCCGAGTTCGTCTCTACGGGCAGTGATGACAAGGTCGCTGGAACTCCCTTCTTCCATCGCGGGGTGCTCAGGAACAGGCGCTCCTTCCAACGCTCTATACCCAAAGTTATCACGTTTTTGGGAATATAATTACTGAAAAAGGTAGCGTTACTAAGAATGCATTCATTTACATAGGAATTGTCTAGTTTATCACCGTTTTATGAGAAAGTAATTAGATACTTTTATTTCTAAATGTTCTTCACAAGGTTAGTATATTCCAAAGTTTAATGACCTGCACAAAGCCTAAACTGCTAAACGGCCGTTTGTGCAATTTTTAAGGTTTTAGTTTTGAAGTCTACTTTTTTGGATTAAAATGGCGAGAAGTTACACATTGTTAGTAAAAACTCAACCTGTTCGCTTTAACCCATAGTTTTGTGGTGTTAACACACTCTTGATTTGCTTTAACTCAAGTTCTTAAATGATTTCAGTTATTTTTATGCTTACCCATCCCTAATGGCTTCTTCTCTCTTTCCTGCAGGAAAGTCAAAGTCGATTTGTTTCCATCGATAGAGAGTGCCTATCGACTTTTTGTTTGCAATTCCCTTCTCTGCGTCGCAGATGACGACGCTCACTGCAAAGGTCAGCCATAGCACATTTCTCTGAAACGAAAAAGAAATACTTGTTTTATATCTACTCAAGTTTTGAATTTGGTTTGTCATTAACATTATGTATGTAATCAAAACATTTGAAGGTTAACCAAATTCAAATTACGTCTGGCGGTACGAGGATAAAAATGGAAAAAAACAAAGAACCTTCGTAACAGCCGAAAAAACACGACAAGGGGTCTCTTCGTCTAATGCCCGTCCTACTCAAGCAAAGAACTTAAGTAAATAATAATAATGCTGGAGAATTCGCACATATCTAGCTTCAATCTAAGCAGTTTCGTAGCTCAGATTCAAGGCTCGGATTGCCATAGAGTCGATGTCCATGAGTAGAGAAGGTAACTTAGTAATGGCAAATACCCTGATTCTTGCGACATTGCATTATTTATGATTATTAATAATTTTACTAAAATGTCCGCTACATTTGGTGGACAATTATTTTTAAACATATAAATATAGCCTATTATGTTACTCAGGGATAATGAAGCTTTCTAATGGTGGAAGAATTATTGAAATCAGTCGTGTGAGTTTATGCGTTTCTAGCAACACCTCGCAGTTTCACCTGCGTAGTTCCCGTTCCCGTGGGAATTTCGGGATAAAATATAGCATAGTCATTCCCTGAACAGTAAGTTTTTTAATGATGAAATATTTTTTTAATCAGTCCATTAGTTTCGGCGCCTATTCAATACAAACAAACAACAATCAAATCTTTTCTCTTTATAATATTATTAAGGATATAGACGGCCCGTCCCGGCTTCGCACGGATGGACAATTATTTTATAAACATATAAATATAGCCTGATGTTACTTATTAGGGATAGTGTACTTATAGCATTCTAATGGTGGAAGAATTTTTGATATCGGTCGTGTAGTTTTGGAGTTAGAGAGAGTATTCCTTACATGCTTACAAAAATACAAATCTTTCCTCTTCATTATTATTCTGTGATATTAGTGTAGGTATATGGGCGCGTACACGAAGAAATAACTTTAAATTACTTACTATGCTTGATACTTACTTAAAATTACTTTAAAAAAGCGTTTTCGCCTGCAAAATATAAAAAACCTCGCTTACCTTATCTAAGACCATGTTGACTGCCAACCACACCAGAGCATAACACGTCTATTCACTTGAAAACGAACACCTAATAATGATCAAATAGAGGCATATTATGTAGACGTTGAGTTACAAAATCTTTTGACCCACCCTACTACTCGATTATGTGGATTAATAATATGCAGTGAAGCCAAGCCAACTGCAAGGAGGTTTGTTTCTACGTTTGTACACTGCGCAGGGTTGGGTTTCAAGCAAGTATGTTTCTCAAAATATGAACGGTCTCAGAATAATTATCAGATTTTATTTTGGTAAACATGTACAACAAGTTTCAATCCCACGGTCGTCTTCTTTAAGCGTTGCTCGCACCAACAGATTATAGGTGTACCTACTTGTATAAGTAGGAAGTAGGAAGTAGGATACTTGTAAGTGCACCAACCTATACCGTATCGTATCCATGGAGCATGTAGAGTTATGTATGTTAGTAAACAAACCACGACTCATGACGCAATTATCAAAAACTCATGTTAGGCGTCCAGTTTCAGATGTAATTTGTAAGCAATATTTAATGAAGGAAGGAACTCAAATCGACTAGTACATAATGTAAATGACGTAAGTACGCGCCATCAAGTGATATTTTTTGTTAAGTATGGGCAGTTTGTTTACTAACATTCTATATGCCCGATGGATACGGTGAATTTTCCGACTGTAACATAACTCTTTCTAACCCAGATTCGGAAAATGTAAAAAGTCTAGTGAAATTGTACAACATTAAGTTCAGCTCCGATCAGACCGATCGGAGCTGATTTTAATGTTCTCATTTATTTAAATAGATAATTAGTTTAGTTTGGTATATAAGTTATATCTGTTTAGTTTTTTATAATTTTTTTTTCTGTTACTTAGTTGGAGCGACATAATCGCAATGTGATTAAGCTCTTTAAATAAAGATTATAAAAAAAAAACTAAGGTATAATGTGATTATTCTGACTGTTGCAAACAATCTACGGGTAGATCAAATGATCCCCACCAGCTCTCGGGTCACACGCATCGACCAGAAGCTCAGATATTTTTTGATTAAATAATTAATTTTGATAATCCTTAATTTAACTAAGATATAGTATTTTCATTGATATATTCCCATCACGTAGAGTAACATCTCATAAATGCAAGAACAAGCTATGATATGGTCGGACATTCTTTTTGTAAGCTTTACTTGAGCAGATACGAATGTGTGGGTTGATCTACTATTTTGTTTCCTGCTGACCTTTTGTAGCAAAAAATGTCCATATCTGCTTTCCATACCTTACAGAATTTTTTTTGCTAAGTCCATTTCTTAAAGTCTGATCTGAGCAACCGCAAATTAAAATTGCTTTAACCATTCAAAAGGAGTTTATTTTCTATTGCATTACTCAGGACTATATTTACAAGATAACATTGTAGTTTCTTAAATTAAGATAACGTATCTTATTCTAATTTATGGCAATTTAGGCAGGTTACCTCGATGAATCATCGAAAAACGCGAGGGGAGTTTAGATTGCGTATCACACACCGTTCCCCGCACCGCTTCCTGAGTGTCGGCATACATGATGCGGTAGTTGAAGTCATCAGGGTTTAAAGGACCCGCTTGAAACATCGGTAGTCTGTTCGAAATCACCCACACACTTTGTTGGCTTTCCTGATCTACTTTTAAGTCATTCGGAAAGATCAAGGTTTCTCTGTTCGTAGCCACGACTCCTTGCGTCTTTTTTTCATATAATTTATTCGAGTCCCAGCATCCGACGCTATCACGCATCACTAGTCCATAGAACAGCACTCCTTTCCGATCCATAGCGCAAGCGGAAGCTTGACCTTTGAGCCCTCTACTATCTCCTAAGAGATTGAAGTCTGTAGAACTGTCATTTACCCGTGAGGGATCTCGTAGGACAGACGTCTGCACATAAAACTCCCTGTAGCTTGCTAGCGCGTTAAAGAATAAAACACGGTCTCTAAATCGATCAATCGGAGACAGTGCCAAGCCGAAGATACCATCTGGCCATTGGAAATTAAGACCGTGTAGAGTGAAATTGGAAGCCAAGGGGTCTGGGTAAAATAATGGACTGGAAAATCTCCAAAAGTTTGCATCGCTTTGTCTAAAAACCAGCAGCCCAAATCGCCATGTGTCCGTGATATAAAGATGCAGATCTGAACAGTCTTCGGTTCTTGTATCCACGATGATGTTGGCAAACAAGGAATCTTGCAACACGTATCTTTTAGGAATTTGGTACCGTGCAATCATTTTGTCAGTATAGAGATCAAAGAGTACTATGCTCGGGGGACATAATTGTTGGGGGTTGTCTTGCGAGTCTATCTGACCAGAGTCAAGAACCCATAGCCGCCCACACGAGTCCGCGCTTATGCGGAACACAGATGTTAAACCGGAGCAGTTGCCATTTTCATCTGAAAAAATATTAAAATTGATAAGCAATTGTATTTTAACGAAATATACATACTGTTGCTGAAAAGGAGATGATATAATTTCTTACTGAAGGCTCTGTGGAAGCTCCAATCGGGATACGGCTTCAGTGGCGGAGAAGCCCAGCTGCCGTACCTCGGCAGCGTGGCCAGCGTGGCGGGCACCCCTCGCCGCCAGCTCGGAAGCGTCACCCACAAACGTGAGCCCCACACTTCAAGTCCGAGGGGTAACACATTTTCCGGGGCGAACTTCCTAGAAGAAATACAAAAATACACTTTACTTTGCTGACCGAGATGCTGTGGGCACTGTGGCTTAGAATTTGCACCACCCAGGGTGTCGTAAGAGGCGACTAAGGATACCTACCAGGGGGCGGGCAGCAGCGCCCCCCGCAGAACCATTCTACAAGCGAATTTGCGATCCCCAACTCGCATTACCAGCGTGGATTATGGGCAATAGAGCGCTTATCCAGGGGAGGCCTGCGTCCAGCAGTGGACCAATATAGGTTGTTGAGGTTGAGGTTAAGGATGCTGACAGTGAACGTTTACTTCCATCTGTCTGTACTCATATTATCTCATTTAAAGATTTGCATTGTGTATAAATGTTGTATGCTAGCGGGTCAACTACGAACAAAGATTGTGTTGGAAGAACACCAAATTTTCATCCCTTATTTCGGGACTTCTTCTACTTCTTTATGATTCCATTGAGGCATTGTGGATACTGTGGTGCCGCCACCTATTTTATCATATTAACAGGAAGTTTAAAACTCCATCGTACAGTTTGTGATATAGCTTATAACTATTATAAGCTATTTTTGATTCTATTTACCAAACCAAACTCTATTTTTGCATCTCTGCCTAAACTTTATAAAATAAAAACGATTACAGAGGGTAATAATAGCATAAGAAAATATTGTTATGGTAATAGTTTTATTTTGTATCGTTTAGGCAGAGATGCGAAAATAGAGTTTGGTTCAACTTCGTATCTCTGCCTAAGCTTTACAATTACAACTATTACAGAGGCATTAATAAATAGCTTATAATAGATAGGTACCACAAACTGTACGATGGTTTTGCGAAATTTCCTGTGTTAAACGTAATAATAAGATAAAAAAGGCAGCGGCGCCACTTTGAGACTAAAAAAAAAAGAAAAAAAAAACACAAAAGAAAATATTTACAAATAACAAATGCAGCCCAAAAAATTTAATACCTGCGCAAAAAGAGCTTTGCGCCTAGCCCATTGACCGAGGGGCTGTCGCCCCTTGAGATGCCGCCGGGGTTAAGAGGCCGAGCCTCGAGGCCCCTCTCTGTGCCCCCACCAGGGCCGGACAGAAGTTCAGCCACTTTATTTCGTATGCGCCTTAGGTGAAAAGTCAAGTAACGTACCCAGTGGCTATAGCATAGTCGCGATGCCTCGTCGTAGGAAACTCGAAGTCTACAAACTTCCACTTGTAAAGAGTGTTGAAGGGCGGAGTGTCGGTGTCTGCAGGCATTGACTGCGGCTGAGCGACGCCCAGCATCGCCAGCCATAGCGTCAGTCGCGCGGCATTGTTACGATCTGGAACACCAAAATTGGTAGTTGAGTATAATGTAAGTATTCTTCACACTAATATAATAAATGCGAAAGTTTGTATTGTATGGATGGAGAGATGGATAGATGGATGGATGGATGGATGTTTGTTACCTCTTCACGCCAAAACTAATGAACGGATCGGGCTGAAATTTTGGATACAGGTATCCTGGAATCAAACATAGGCATAGACTTTTTATCCCATACTGATTTATGATTCCCGTGGGTGATAAATCACCTTTAAACGTTTCCATAGATTCAACGCGTGCGAAGCCGCGGGGCGCAGCTAGTAATTCATAAATTCGTTACACACAAGTAAAATCATACATGTAAGTTAACAATTAGGTACTGGACATGTACAAGGAAGAGCTTAACCATAAAGAGTTTTCTTACACCTATAGAGGTTTGCTGTAAGAAAACTGTAGTTATGGGTAGTATTAGGTATACTATCAGTGGTTATGGTACATCCATCTTTTAAAACGAGTGTGGATAGCTGATAAAGTGTACGTATAGACGGACAAAAAACAGAATAACTACATATTTCTACATTATAGCAGAAAACCCATGTAAAGGAAAAAAAAATGTACACAGACTATTTTGTGAATTTATTAAATTTACCCTTAATTTATGTTTGATTGTTTAGTTATAATTAACATTTCATGATGTACTGAAGTAACTTTTATGTATGTAGGTACTCAACATAACTGTATACTGTTCACTCTACCTACATACTACTAGGCATAGTTGAAACCACCAAATTCCATGGTGTGGCTGCTAACTTGACGCACACCTTCTATTGGTATAATTGATTGAAGATGCCGGCCGTGTGACTTGTCTAAAATTTCTATTGTTTATTTTATTTTTAAGCGACTTCAAAAATAGGGGGAGGTTCTCATTTCGACTGTTACCTCAGAACTTTTACTGGGTGGTCCGATTTTCATGATTCTGTTTTATTTGAAAGCTGGTGCTTCTCTTGTGGTCTCATTTTAATTTGGTCCTGTTCTGACACTGAGATCCATGAAAAAAATATATAATTGAAGTCCGTTTATAGTTTTTAAGCTATTGCATAGCTTCTATCGCGGGCCTTGAGCGCGGGGACCGAATCCAGAAATTCCGTAACGAAAAAACCTTGACGTTTGTCTCTTTAGTTCAGCAACTCGCCTCTAGATGGCATTGCAATAGCTTTACCGCGGCAGTCCCCGAGTGCCACACGTCTTTTTTTTTATTATAGTTATTTTATACCTAGAATAACCGGAACACATATTTGCAGATAGTACGATTTTTTTTCTTACTTAATCTATTGAATAAACTAGCTGTGTTCACAGTTAGATAATTCAATAGATTAAATACGAGGAGTGACAAGTTCGAGGTCATCCAAAACCATAAAATTAATAGTATTGCGGCATGGTTCAAGTAATTAGAAACAGTTATATCAGCCACAGTTACAGCTTGATTTGATTTGACTTATTGTGACTTTCTCTATTACTGCTGACAAAAATTTTCTTCTAATACACCTACTAAAATAAAGTGAATTCACCAGGACTTTCTTATCATCATCATCTCAGTTTGCTGAGTCGCGGTCTCCAGTCAAGAACATGTTTACCCAGCAGTTGTCGGTTTATCGCGAGAAATGGCCGACCCACTGCCACTTCAGCTTGCTGAATTCTTTGAACTATGTCGATAACTTTGGTTCTCGGTCGGATGTATTCGTTACGAATCGCATAGCACGTTGCATAGCTCTAATTCTAATTCTAATTCTAAGTGGGGGAACTAAGATCTGCACGACGATCTGCGAGACGTCCGTCTCGCATAGGAGTGTATTGTGCATTATCCCCCTGCCTAAGCAGGCCCTAACCAGCCCAGCTCCTTGAAGTATCGGAGCAGGACTTTGGTTGACTGACAGCTGCGTTTCAGCTTTTTTGTGGGTGTGGATAGGGTTGATTCCTCAAAGAGGCATTTTAGCCCTGTTTTGTGTCTGGCCTCCTCTGTGGCCGTACAGTGTACCACAGTCTCTTCCTCTTGGAAGCAGCCACGACATAAGCTGCTGTCTGTGGCTTTGCATAGCTCGTTAAACGAATTTGTACTAGTGGAATAAACCTACGTGAAGTACCACGAGTGCCCACGTCTCTCTTGATCATGACGTTAATTTTACCCAAATTCATGCCAAGGCCGATCGCGAAGCTGAAACTAAGTCGTCCAGCATCTGGTTTAGCTCCTCCAGCGACTCCGCCATTAACACTATGTCATCAGTGAATCGCAGGAGTGAGTTGTAATCGCCGTTTATGTTAAATGACCTTACCTTTCCAGTCCAGCGTCTTACACATCTTCCAACGCGCTCGTGAACAGTTTTGGGGATATAAAATCCCCTGTCTCACTCCATTGCGCAGTTGGATGGGCTTAGCCCTGTACTTGGACACTCATGGTAGCAGATGTTTAGCACGCATGAAATCCATGTTATACTTAATATTATTTATAGTTGTTTTGTTATCGGTAACATATATAACATCGCTTATACAAGTAGAAAACATTACCTGCTTATTAAAAGTGTGGCTTGTAAAGTCACAATCATAAGACAAAATAAATTGATAAAGATTAATTCTAAAGTCACTTACACATGGTTTTTGTTAAATCATAAAACTTATCGATGTTCACAGCGAAACTAACACAACATAGCACATATCGATTGGACTAAAGATACTCAGTTTGACAAAAGACGAACATGGACTGAGAACGAAATACTACTACGAAAACGACAGTGGGCCAAATATAAACGAGCAATGAGTAATGTTTATTAACATTGCTTTGTAAAATAATAATTATCAACCTACCTACAAATTCGATGGTCGAATTAAGTTTACTACAATCACAACATCATTGCTGTACAAAGGATTAATGATTCATGAAATTTGTAACTGTAAATAGTGAATATGGAATTACTTTTTCATTACTCATACTCGGAACTTAGTACCTATGGTTTATCCATTTTGAATGAAGCATGTTAGTAAACAAAGTACGACACAAATAACGAAATCTCACTTGCTTGGCGTCGAGTTTCATATATAATTGCTCTATAATTGTAAGCAATGTTTATTGAAGGGAGGATTTAAAATCGACAAGTAATGTAAATTACGTATAAAAGGATGCGCCAACAAAGTGAATTTTAGGTTAAGTATGGGTGGTTTATTTACGTTTATGCCCCATTCAAAATGGATACGATATAGGTCTCAAGTTGCCTGAGGAGCGGGTTGAAAGTAATACTTTTCAGATAATCTTTTTCAACTGACAGCTATCACATTTGAATGATGTTTCAACTTTCTATACAGTCAAACATCTTGAACTTTTGTGTTCTTGTGAGATGGCTTCTGCGTCTTGTTTGACGCAATTCATACAGCCACTCAATTATAATACAACGCGATGTAAAATTTGAAAGAACATAAAGTTAAGTTAACAAATTTCAGTTTTTTTTAATTACCATTATCTGTTATAGTTTACTTTTCCCTATTCCTTTATACTAACATAGATTTCGGCCAAATATTTACTTATCACTTGACATTTATTTTTTTCAATTATGAAAATGAAAAAGATTGGCTGAATAGGTGCCACAGAAAAAAAGGCGGTTAAGCGGCAACCTTATTTTCATTTGTTTTTTCGAGTTGTGGTTTTTTTTATAAGTGATTCTCTAAAGCGAGAATTATTACCTATTTATTTTTACTTTCCTTGTATTCGTAATGAAAAGCACAGTGTTCCTCGGGTAAAAGTAAATTGCTTAGTCCCTCGAAATATTGGCCTCAACCCCGTCTCGGGACTAAATAAGTTACCTTCACCCCCAGGGTAACAATGTACTGTATTTGATCAATTTAAAATCAAGAGTGAAATGTCCGTCCTTTTAAATGACCTCTGATGATATTTTTCATCTTATCAACGTTTGGAATTTACCTAGCATCAGTTTTCTCGCTTGAGTAGGATCGCAGTTCGGTTCTATAATGGTTCTGCAGAGGGCGCTGCCCGCCCCCCGGTGGATATCCCTTAGTCGCCTCTTACGACACCCACGGGAAGAGTTGGGGTGGTGCAATATAGCGGTGAAATTCTTAGCCGGCACACAGCGAGTACAATCTCGGGCTGCTTGATCTAAGGTCACCTCTTCACTTATGTGGAATAGAAGGTGTTCAAACGCTTTAACCTCTGACTATCAAAAAACTAAAACGATCGAATTACGATTTACGCAGTCAGCTGTTACCGCACTCACGGAATATGTAATTTACGGAATCAGCTACGCAAAGTTATGATAGTTCGGCTTTAAGACTCATACCCTAGTCAAAGTGGCGCCGCCACCTATTTTATCTTATTATTACGTTTAAAACAGGAAATTTCAAAAATCCGTACAGTTTGTGTTGCATATTATAAGCTACCTACCTCTGTAATAGTTTTATTTTATATAGTTTAAGCTGAGATACGTAGTTGCCCTTTGTAGTCACCAAACTCTATTTTCGCATCTCTCCTTAAACTATCTGAAGTACTAATGTTATAAACAGGAAATATTTAATTGTTTGTTTGTTTGTATGGAAAAGGCTCCAAAACTACTAATTCGAAATCCGAAACTACTATTTAAAAAATTCTTTAATCATTAAAAAGCTTATTTTTCAGGTAACATAGGATATATTTTATCCCGGAACGGGAACAACGCGGGTCCACGAGGTGCTGCTAATACAAAAAAACTTATATTATTTCAGAGGTATTAAAAAATAGTTTTAATAGGTATCACAACCTGTACGATGGATTTTCACAATTTCCTGTGTTAACTTACTAATATTATAAAATAGGTGGCGGCACCTCATTGGCTCAGGTATGCGCCTTAATTCGTACAAACCATCGGGTTGAAACATGTTTTAATCGTACCTACGGTCTTCCTTTCTTTTTGATTGCTATAGTTTCAGGTTTAGTTATAAATTGCTTTACCCAATAAGCCATTTAGTTTGTTAGGAAAAAACTAAAAACTTACCTACTCCGTCTCGTGTGGGACAAATACTAATCGATTTGGAATACAATTTTTATGGGAGCATTTCGGGATCATCCTGGAACTAATATTATAAACGCGAAAGTTTACAAACATGTAAGTATGTATGTTATGTTATGTTTGTTGCTCTTTCACGCAAAAAATACGTCAGACACGTTTACAGACTTTCGCGTTTATAAAGTAGTAGGTTATTTGATCACCTTGTAAACCTTACTTGGACTTTTAAAAATATTTCAAAACCAAAATTTGCAGAAGCTATCCAACAGATCCCGTATTTTTGTTAGACTAAAACGTCAATTCATTTCTATACATATCGATAAAAAGACACTTTGACCATATTTTACGCAGCACGTTTCGATAAGTGTTTATGTTGGTACAATGGTTACTACTTTCACTGAACCTAGCTCGGTGCGGATTGCTCAAGGCACACGTGAGGTAAAAACTAGCCTGGTCTTTACGATTCTGGAGCACGCTACCTTCAAAGCTTAAGGCGCATACCCGAGCCAATATGACAACGCCACCTATTTTATCATATTATTACGTTTAACATAGGAAATTTTTAAAAATCCATCGTTCAGTTTGTCGTATCTATTCTAAGCTATTTTTAATACCTCTGTATTAGTTTTATCTTATATAGTTTAGGAAAAGATGCGAAAATAGAGTTTGGTGGCCAAAAAGAGCAACTTCGTATCTCTGCCTAATCTTTACAAAATGAAACTATTACAGAGGCATTAATAAATAACGTATAATAGATACCACGAACTACTGCACGATGGATTTTTAAATATCCTGTGGTTAATGTAATAATATGATAAGATAGGTGGCGCTGTCATATTAACTCAGGTATGCGCCTTAAGCTTTCGAGCTTTCGAGATTAGCCATCATCATCATAACTTCCACAAGAGCTACAGTTCTGATGATGATGGCTAATCTAATCAGCCATCATCATCACAGCAATCGCATGATTCGACCTAATCAAACTGCATTATTCGCATAACCATACCTTTTTGTAATATGATCGGTAATTTACTAACACTCGATTAAAATTTTCACTGAGCCATGGCCTATTTGTGTGTATTGCCTGCAGCACAGACAAACTTACCTACAATTATTTCCTAAGTACATAAGGACTAATTAAGGTCTAACTAGCCGCTCATCTTTTCATACAAACGTGGTAACTACGAGACTGTTTGACGTTGACCATTCAAAACTATGGTTTATCCATTTTGAATGAAGCATATTAGTAAACAAAGTACGACATAAATAACAAAATCTCACTTGCTTGGCGTCGAGTTTCAGATATAATTGTAAGCAATTTTTATTGAAGGGAGGATCTAAAATCGACAAGTAATGTAAATTACGTATAAAATGACGCGCCAACAAAGTGAATTTTAGGTTAAGTATGGGCGGTTTGTTTACGTTTTTGCTCTATTCAAAATGGATACGATATAGGATACCTAATATCAATTTTTCTTGTCTTAATCTATGTTTGTAAGTTCAAGTTCAAGTTCTTTATTGGTAACAAATAGGGTTACATGACAAATAAACACAATATTAAATAAATATTTTACAAATAAAAATACAATTTAAAATAGTTATTCTAAAATTAATTAATAGTAAGTACATCAAGTATCTAAAATTGTAGCATATCAAAAAGTTTTTAACATAGAGTTCAAACATAGAATTTGGTATATTGTAAGTTTGTTAGGATAGGTTATAATGATGACGCTCTTATGTTTTTGTAACGTACCTAGGTGTATCCAAATAATGTATTTGTTGATTTAATCAAAGGATTTATTACCTACTTACTGAATAATGTCGTTTAAATCAGAGAATATCTAACAACTTTGATTCTAAGGTAATAAATACTTAGTCCATGTCTAAGGCCCATATTATGAAAACATACCCAGTAATCGATCTATGCTTGAGTGATGCTAATGTATAGTTTTGAGTAAAGACTAATTTTAAAACAATGCTTGGGAACTCGTGACAAAATCTACACTCACTCATATAACCCCCGATTTCAAACTTTCATATCTGTGCCTAGTGATTTTATGAACTCATATTTTCTCAAGTGTGGGCTGGACCACGCTTGAGTAAGGCTTGGTAAGGATTTCTACGCGTCAAAGCTTCTTTTTAACAAAGTGTCATAAATGTTTGAAACGTTGCGTTTTGATAAAAAAAAAAACCATCAAAAAAAACCCCTAAAAAATTAATAGTGTGACTGACTATCACGTTGATAAGGTAAAGGAACGTTTTTCGCCTAGATAAATGTGTAGACCAAAACCACTCAAGTAGAGAATTTGCCAGTGCAACTAGCTAAGTAGCGTAAGAGTTACGTTCTATAATAAAGATTATTTGAGCAGGGATTCTAACCTTAAGTAGAACTTACGTAAAGACTGCATAAGTAATGCTTGGGGGAGCTTTCATAAAACGGCCTAAGTCTGCCTCATTGTTAGTACCTACCTCATTTATTTGTAGATAGTCGATGACTATTTCAAAGATCTTTGATGTAATTGTAGTGTTAAGTATATTTAATCTCAGTAATAGTACATTGTTACCCAAGGGACGAAAGTAACTTATTTAGCCTCGAAACGCGGTTTAGCGCTAATAGTTCGAGGGACTAAATGAGTTACTCTCACCCGAGGTAAACACTGTGCTTTTCATTACGAATACAAGGAAACGAAAAATAAAAATATGAATTCATCATCATCATCATCAGCCTATATTAATCCACTGCTGGACATAGGCCTCCCCTAATGAGCGCCATAGCGCCCTGTCTAAAAATATGAATTAGCTCACGAAAAAATTAGTAAATTTTATTTCACTTATATCAACAACTTAGGTGAGATATTTATTTAAAGTTTATGGTAAAATTAGAGCAATTAGTTATAGATAGTGAAAGGTTTTTCCCAGGTACCTCAGGAAGTGAAAACTTTGGATTTTTTTTTGGCTAAATGGCTAAATCAATCGTATTGCCTTTTGAGAAACGTCTCTCAAAATCAAAAGTATTACTTTCATCCCACCTCCCAGGCAACTTCCGACCTACTTTCCGAGTATGAGTAATGAAAATATTTATTGTAAAGTTACTTACTTAACTCATATTGTTGATAACATTTAAGTATCCATATCCAAGTCGTGATGTTACATCGAGCTCTATAGTTAGATCACACGTCTATTCATTATAAAAGGCATCTGATTTATATCTTTAGAATGTGCTGTCCATTCAGGCATTAAAGTCGGACACTGATTAATAATCTTTCGTTCACAATAACGTTTAGCAGTGATGTTAAGTTTGATAGTAGAGGTAATTTGATTGTTTAAAAAAACTAAAAACCTACTTCTAATCCCTTGATTCTAAACGGTTTGTTTTAGTTTTGCGGGATAATTATTAATATCTCGGAATTACATTTTGGATAAGAATTTTTTTAAGATTGCTCTTCAGTTGTAAGAAAATCATTGAAATCGGTTCATAAATGAATTTACATAAAAAAAGATATACATACTCATACAGCCGAACATAGAACCCGCATACTTTTTCAGAAGTTGGCTAAAACGTAGTTAGGTCAACCTACATCGTCTGAAGGCAGCATCAAATAGCTTTAGCCAATACGGAGTATAATTTATCTAAGATATAAATTCAATTATTATAACCATAAGGAAGCTCAGAGCTTACGTAAGGGAAATAATGAGTAGATGAACAGGGAGCTGATTGAGTTACGTTACCTTTCGTTCGTTCATTTTACCTTATTGAAGTTATTAATTACTAGCTTCGCCCCTCGGCTTCGCCTGTGTCTAAATAATACAGATTTCAGAAATTTATTGCACACCCCCTAGGGGTAGTTTTGTAAAAATAATAAAAAAGTAATTCAATGTTTACTTTAGTTTCCATATACAGAGTTTTGAGTAAATCGAACCAAAGAATAATAATTTTCGTAAACTGTATCTTCTTTTTTCACCCTTTCAGAACTTATTTTTTGAAAATTAGATAAGCTAAAACACCTAAACTATCTACATACCAAATTTCATCTTAATCAGTTAAGTGGGAGATAGTACGGGGATACGGGGTAACAAACAATCGCACAGACTTTATAGCATTTATAATAATAGTAGGATTAATTAACTCACCACTGGTACTGGGTTTCTCTGTTACGTTTTTATGGTTATCGAATTGTAATTGTTCTCTCGGTTTATATTCGTCATCATTTTGAGCGAATTCCGTATCACCGATTTTACGATCAACATTAGTGTTTACATTGTTGTAGTTGCTCGTAATATCAGCGAAGATCATCGAAGGCGCCGACCACTGTATGAACCACTGATGCGACACCGCCATGGTTGCACAAGTTATTTTTCATTTCACTTCAACTTGAGTTTTTTTGCACTGGAGTGAGAGAGAGATGCTGATGTTTTGGTAGCTGTCCGCATTGCAGAAAATGCGTGAGAGCACGGTGGAGTCGAGAATAAGTCTGCGCGTGTCCGAGCGTTGATATAAAGTTGCCTTTTCTTTTTACAATGCTGCCCCCTACTGCTCTTCTTGTATCTAATCTATATGACGCTTCTTCTGGCTTAGAAAGGTGAACTATACAAGACTATTCTGGCGTAAGCTCTTATAGACACTAAATATGGGAGCTATGTAACTTATAGGTCATATAAACCCCTCTACAGTGCGTGGATCAACTCTCACTTAGCCTTTTTTTGTGCAGTAATAAACGTGTGGCTTTACTAATATTGACCTACATGCTACACCCAATCACGATTGACCGAATCGCAGTTGTACAATTTAATAGCGCCTATTAGTTTTCACTTTTCACTACAATTTCACAGAGCAGTTCAAAATGCACGCACAATTTATTTTTTTAGTCTTGATTATAAAAGGTGTTTGGTCTATTTATCCGTATTTTGATACTCAAGATTTTATTTATAATATCCCTAAGGTTTTTAGAATTTCTATAACATTAGATAAGTTATTGGAGCACTATGAAAAGAAGCCTTCGAAGGATCCCGAATGGTATATTGCCTTGGGGATTGCAAGAGGTAAAATTATTATGTTATTTTTTACAATTTCTATTTGATTTTTACTTCTATTATTCTGGTCTATAAAATATTTAATTGACTATAAACGTTTGCAAAATTAATTTTTATAGGTTTATATCGGAGTATCTTAATTAGGTTTTCCTATGGAAATAATTCAAAGTATGTATCCTATACACTATATACTACATACCTATCTATGGAAAACTAATGTATATAATTACTGTACACATATAATATACATTTTTAATTAATAAATTCCAATTCTACTGTTGTATAAGGTAGTTCCACCCCGCTCCAAAGCCCATAGTTTTCATAATTTTAATGTTCATACAATGATTCCACCGCACTCCAAATTTTTTAAGTAGAAACTCTTTCATATAAAAAATGAAGACGTTACTTTTTAATATATAGGTAACGCACGTCTTATTAGGATATTTAGGATTTATATTATATAATATATATATGTATTATAGTATAAATCCTACACGAATTCATACATTTATAAAATTCACATAGTTCTTAAATATAAACTACCTAATTATTAATACATTCTTGTTTCTAGAAAATTCAGTATGATATAACTAAATACAAGAGATCATACCAAAATAACAAACCCATGCAGATGGGATTTACTTAGTCGTGCTGGTAACATTAATACATAATACTCGGTACTAACCCCCTTATTCATAATGGTCTGCTAACATATAACAGCTGCTAAGTGTTATATTTCAGTCGGACTTATGTCAATAGAAGAAGACAGAGCGAGATTTAGCAGTGTGCTAAGTTAGCAGAATATTATGAATGAGGAGATAAATAGGAAGGTTAGCTAATATATTTTACAAAATATTTATTTTCCATAGGCCAACTAGAATATACTATAAATGAACTAGACGCATCAGTTCCGGCAAAGTTGAAAGAAAACCTGCAAAACATCACCAGGCGGATGGACCGCATCCAGAACAGCACAGAAGTAGAGAGCATGACATACAGAAGCAAGGACTACCAATATGGTAAGAATTCAGAGAATTCAAAGCTTGAAAGCCATGAAACTCGTTGAGCCATACCAACGTGTGGTGCCTTAAAATTTGCACAACCTTCCCACCGCGGATGTCGTAAGGACTGAGGGCATTGATTAATTAAAAAGGGAAGATAGGTTACGTTCTCCCAGCGCTTACTCAAAAATTGGCATGTGTTACAACTACACGCAAACACATACGCTCATAGTTATATTTCCAGTCCTGTGCAATACAAAGAAGAACAAAGACGGAAAGACGTATCTAAGACCGAAGTGAGACCGAGAAAACAATATTTCACGCGAATCACGACCGCCCGTGCCGCCGGTCCGACGGTGACTGAGGTAGGAGCACACAATTTTACACAATATGAGGTTGCCATTTTCGAGAAACTAGTACCTCATCTTCCCTTTTCAATTAATCAATGACTAAGGGATATCTATCGGGAGGTGGTAGTCCCTCCTGCAGAACAACTTTATCATCGAACTGCGATCCCTAACAGCATGTCCTGCGTGGGTGTTATGGGCACTATCCCTCATATGATATAGGTGATATGTTTAGATTCAGGCGTAATGTATTCGCCGCGCCGTGTGGTGCCGGCGGCATAGAATTTGCACCACCCCTATTCTTTCCGCGGGTAAGAGAGCGGTAAGAGGCGACTAAGGGATATATCCGGGGGGCGGGCAGCAGCGCCTCCTGCCGAACAATTATGCCATCAAACTGCGATCCTCAACCCGCATGCCCAGCGTGGGGATTATATGCATTACCTCCCATAAGAAAATAGCCACTAAAGGCGCTTATCGGGGGGAGGCCTGCGTTCAGCAGTTTATCAATATAGGCTGTTGAGGGTGAGGCATATGTAGATATTGCAACAAAGCAAGTGCATATTCTTACTTCACAAAGTCTTGGCTCCCTGGGAATATTTGGAACGTCAAAAACATGACGCGTTTAATTGCTCAATACCTTTCAATTTGCGAATTCTGTTAGAAGGAAACTTGCATAGCGAAACGCATTTTGCATTTTAACTAAACCAAGAACAGCAATTCTACTTTTTCTAACCGCGTATAAACTGTTACGACATTATATTAACATTGCAATGATTTAAAAAATGTTGCAAATAGGTACCTATTTGCAACATTTTTAAATCTTTATCAACATCAAGTGGCTATAAAACACACATCAGTTGAAGACATTACGTTTAATTTTGAGACTCTTAACGTCATTAAGGCATCATCTTGCAAATATTTGTCTGCTCTAAATAAGTGTAGGGTTTTGAACGAGAATGCACCCAAACCGAGGCCATTAGTTTCATAATAAACAAGCTTTGTTGCTATGTTGTAATCTCAGCGATAAAGTTACCTGTACTATAATTGTGCATTCAATGTTTTTGCGCTTAAACATATTTTCAAGCCAGCTACGGTAAAAAACTTTCACGCTCTTTAAGAATAACAATTGCTAGTGAAATTGTGTGTGTGGGTATTATGGGCCTCCTAAATTCATAGCTAAATATATTTAATAGGTATGTACGTAAAACTAACAATAGAAACTTGGCTTGAATTTGTTTATTACAAGTACTTATTAGTATAAAAAAAATTTATAAGGTTCTATTCAGAACAAGTTGGTACCATTTGGTTTCTATCATAATTTCATCAAAAATTCGATTTTAATAACTTTGCCTTATAAAAGTTATAAATATTGGTAAGAGACCCATATATTTTTTTTACAATAACGAAAGATTATATTTCCCTCACACTAATAGATGGTACTTTTGATGAATCTTCATTCAGAAAAAAAATTATAATGGACCTGATTATATTAACAAAACAAAAACGATTATAAAAAATGTATACATAAACATAATAAGTAACAATAAAATAATTATATTGGTGGACTATTGGTCTATTGGTCCTTTATAATGTGTCCGTGGCTAGACCACCACCCCAACTCTTACCAAGGGCGACGTCGTAAGAGGCGACTATACCGTGTCCATTTTGAATGAGGCATAAACGTAAATAAACCACCCAATACTTAACCTAAACTTTCACTTTGTTGGCGCGTCCGTTTATACGTAGTTTACATTACTTGTCGATTTTAGATCCTCACTTCAATAAAAATTGCTTACAATTATATCTGAAACTCGACGCCAAGCAAGTGAGATTTTGTTATTTGTGTCGTATTTTGTTTACTAACATGCTCCATTCAACGTGGACAAGCCATAGGATGTCCATCGGGGGCGGGCAGCAGCACGGGCGCCACTGCACAACCATTCTACCACCAGAATGCGGGAGCCCTATCAGTGTCTACCAGCCCTGAGCAGTGGACCATTAGAAGCCGTTGAGGTTGAAAATCAGGACTAAATTCTAATAAAAATTGTTGAAAGTGTGTTTTCGGAGTAGTGGCTTGTTAGCACCCTTTAATACCCATGTACCCTTATTATTGGTAAGCGCTCTTATACACGGACTACACCGCACGTCCCCAATACACGGACGGCAAGTTGCCAAGTTGTGTATAAGAGTGAAACTATTATCTGACTTGATGCTTATTTTATGTACTTTCACGAATTGGAAGGTAAGCTACCTCTTAATTATGCAATATCACATGAAAAACGGGTTAAGGACTGAGGAACGAAGGACTTTCAGTGGCACTTTCACGCTTCTTGACCTTGCACTGATTTTTACACCACCAAATACACGACGCCAACGCTTTTGACTATTTATTTGCGAGTAGTACCTGATACCTTACCGACACCACTTCGTTTTTAAAACTAAACTGTCTATAATGTTATCAAAACACAGAGGTAGGTATTATACATACAGAATGGACCAAACAGGGCAGTAAAAAAATAAATGCGTCACCCCGGGGTATCTGAAACTACCCCCTGCATGTTCCCCAATTTTTAGTAGTTTTCAAGTAGTAACTTTTTTACGTTTTGTTTGAGAGATTTCGGGCGAAACGATTATAGCTAATTTATAATTTGTTTTTTTTTGACGGAGGTTTTTTGTTACTTATTAAGTTATTACACATATAAACACAACCCTAACCGGTACCTACGCCGAAAAATGATAGCGAATGAAATGAAATAAAATCCGAAAATCTATCGACTTTGACGGAATTAAACCCGCGTGCGATGTGCGAAGTACGATGTCATAACCGCTAGACCACATAGTCGGATACCGCCTCGGCCGAAATCCTCTGGGAATTCTAAAATAAAAATGGATTAATATGGAATTCTTAGAAATTCTTAAAAAACCTTTGAAAGATAATGATTTCGGATTTGAAATAAATTTTCTGAGAGATGAGATGATAAATAAATTATCCATATTTTTAATTTTTTTTCTAATGTTCTCAGATTAAAAAAAAATACCATTTACAATATAATGGAGGCGAAACCTTTTTTTGATGCCAATCGATCTTGTTTCTTAAACTATTCAAAAACTTGCATCGGACCAACTGAGGTAGTACGTTGGAGTTTCCCATAGCCTCCTTAGACCATTTTCCTACAGGACACCGATTAAGGCTACATTACACCAGTAAAGCATTGATTTAAAAAGGGAAGATAGGTTACGTTCTCCCAGCGCTTGCTCAAAAACTGGCCTGTGTTACAACTACACGCAAACACATACGCTCACAGTTATATTTCCAGTCCTGTGCAATACAAAGAAGAACAAAGACGGAAAGACGTATCTAGGACCGAAGTGAGACTGAGACAAGAATATTTCACGCGAATCACGACCGCCCGTGCCGCCGGCCGGTCAGACGGTGACTGATGTGGGAGAACACAATTTTACACAATTTGAGGTTGCCACTTTCGAGCAACCAGTACCTCATCTTCGTTTTTAATAAATCAATGCAGTAAAGGTACCCTCTTGAAAAAATCCACCCATTATATACTATTAACCCTGTATATAAGATAGAGAAATGGTGCATACCTACATCTCCCCATTTTTTCTTTTTATATTTATTTAACGCCTTCAACGCCACCACGATTTTCATTGCCTTGCCGGATGCCGCGTACATTTCACGGTGGACGCGCCAGGTGCGTTGCCGGCACTGGAATAAAAATTACGTAAACACGCAGAGCGCCAGTGGCACTGGAAGTGTTAAAACATTACATCTATACTTACAGGCATTGATTTAAAAAGGGAAGATAGGTTACGTTCTCCCAGCGCTTACTCAAAAATTGGCATGTGTTACAACTACACGCAAACACATACGCTCACAGTTATATTTCCAGTCCTGTGCAATACAAAGAAGAACAAAGACGAAAAGACGTATCTAGGACCGAAGTGAGACTGAGACAACAATTTTTCATGCGAATCATGACCGCCCGTGCCGCCGGTCAGACGGTGACTGATGTGGGAGAACACAATTTTACACAATTTTAGGTTGCCACTTTCGAGCAACCAGTACCTCATCTTTGTTTTTAATAAATCAATGCTTACAGGTATAAATTAATATGCATTATACAATAGAGTAACTAGCACAACTGTTGTGAGTAACTATATCTAGCAACAAAGTGTCTTGCAAACTGTAAAATATTTTAATATAACATTTCAGTAACCAAAGCAATACTCGGAAACATGGATGTCCTATCAGCTATTCTAGAACCAATTACTATAGGCACGATGGGTACGCAGAAACCTTATCGATTCACCTTCGAACAATACGTGCAAGAGGCTAGAACAAAAATGCCGACAAGGAAAGCAGCGGGTAAGTTGAGTTGCTGTTTTTACCCGACTGTTCAAGCAAGAGGACAATGTTTCTACAATGAATAAGTATTATAATAGCACTGGTATAGGAGAGACGGGCGCGTTGTGAAAAATGTCCTTGCCACTCATTAATATTTATAGCTTCTAAAATCTAATTTTAGAATGGCATTGCCGTATTCAACTTTTTATATTATAATAATTCCCAATTAGTATGTTTTGATTACAAGGTCAAAAAGATATCTAAATAGCAAATGCTATTTTTAGATACTTATGCAAATGTGAAAGCTTACTGACCTAGGTCAGAAATTAAATCAAATATTATATCACAGTCAAGATCATCTCCTACTTCACTTGACCACGGGTGTAGTTGATTAGCAAATTCCCGTACTGAGGGGATGAGAGGAAGACAATTTTTTTTGGGGTATTATTTGATTTCTTAGAAGATCACAAATTTCAGATGCGTGTACAATGCAGCTGCTGATCTCAGCTATGGAAGTACAGACTACGCTATCGGACGGCGCATGCGAAGTCTCCCCTGAATGCTCAGCACAGGTCATCAAAGGTTCTGGATTGGCTTTCCAGCAGATCAGTCGTTTGAAGGCTGGAGTACTTGCTAAACTCTTCGACTGCATGGAAGGCCTCGACATATCAGCCCATATATACAAACTATGCATCCAGATTTATAAAGAAACGAAATCACTGGAAGCGTGGGATCACCCAGCTGGCACGCGTACTCTGTTTATGCAACAGAGTAAGTATCATTTTTACTGGTGTTATCGACTAGCCACCTTTTTGCGTTTATCGTCAGACCATTAACTATGCCTAAAGTGGTTTTATAAAAAAAGTACCCATAGAACTAACTGCTCACGCCTGGTTTACCAAAGCAGCTAGGTTAGCCATTTGGAACAGGCTTAAAAAATAAAGGAACGCCTTTTAGTATTTGATCACTATCATTAGATCGTTTTGTTCTCTTGTGCCAATCAATTGCAGCCAAAATAATGAGATACTTACATAAACAATAGGAAATATCTGCTAAAAGATTTTTATCACTAACTTTTAGTAGTAGCTACGAAGTTTAGCGCACGGTTTTCAACCAAGGCTGTACGATGCTCTTTGGCTTTCTTTTAGTGAAACTCATATTATATGATCTGTGCAGTTGTTGATCTGTAGTTAAGTGCTGACATATCTTATATCACTCTGGAATTCAAATATTAGGGAATAACTTCAGGATTATTTTCTACATGAATATTTACACGAAAACCATCATAATCGTACAATGATTGAAGGAGTTATTGATAATATACCACCTGCATAAAATAATTAAATAGAGCTCAAATAAGAACCTCATTTTTATTTTAGTTTATTGAACAAGGACTGTGATATATATAAATGAAATGGTTATAAATTTGATAAGCTTGTAATTTTTCAAATATTATTTCAGTTTTCTACTGCGCCACTCAAGGTTACGGAGAGTTCATAAAACCTCGTTGGATGAACAAGATAATGTCATGGCAGGAGCCCAAAGGATGCTACTCAGATGATCGGCAGCCGTTCCTCAGGCTTACCGGATATGTCGGCCCTTCCGTTGTTTCACCAGAGGAGAAAGAAAAAGAGGTTAGTATAAAAGCTCCTATTTCAGCTAGAATAGCACACGGGTAGTAAAATTTAACATGGAAAATATATCATTGGTGTGATTTATATCTTTATTAACAAAGAAAATAACAATCAAATAATAGAAACAATTAAGCTAACTGTAAACGACATACAAGTAGCTTCACTAATCTGAATGTCGGAAGCATCCTCAAGACGCATGGCTGCATTGCCCCGCTGCTGTATAGCAATGCTGATGCGCTGCGCCAGACACTCACCAGCTCTCGGGTCAAGAGTCGCTTTAATCAGACAATGCGAAAAAAAAATAAACCCGGAACGAATCGGTACCTCACGGACCTAGGTCCTAGGACCTAGGACCTAGGTCTCGACTCCAAGGAAAGCAAGTGTGAATGCTCTATATCTATCTCGTAGAGCTCCATATTTGATATTAAATGAAATCTATTATCACACTAATATTATAAAAGCGAAATTTTATAGGGATGGATGGATGTGAAATGGATTTTTGTTACTTCATCACGCCAAAACTACTGAACGGATACTGCTGAAATTTTGCATACAGGTAATTCTAATCCTGGGATCAAACATAGGCTACTTTTTATCCCGTAAATCAGATTCAGTGGGATGAAAATCACCTTTTAACGTTCCCCTAGGGACTACGCGTGCGAAGCCGCGGGCGCAGCTAGTAATAGATAAGTATATCAGCTTTCTACACCTATAACACAAGCTCCGCTTAGCTTGGCGTTAGAAGATGCTGTGTGATTTTATTCTTAATTTATTACCATTTACTCACAGGAGGATTACCGGGTAAAGAAGGCGGCCTCCTCCGAAGGTGGTTCCTGTAACTCGCTCACCTCGGCCATGGCACTCGGTGCAATGACGCTCTACGTACGAGCACTCTTGGAGACTGATCAAGCGTTCCAGTATGATGTCTTAGGATAAGGAAATAGTCGAATAAATGTTTTTGTTTGCGTTAGCTTTCAAATGTTGACCCAAGAGGAAAAGAGATAACAGACAATAATACATTTTTCATTACTTATACTCGGAAAGTAGGTCGGAAGTAGCCTGGGAATCGGGATGAAAGTAATACGAAAAAAAACATTGTGCTTTTCATTACCGTACGAATACAATGAAAGTAAAAATAAAAATATGAATGAGCTACTGAAAAAATTTGTTTAAGTACATAAATCGACAACTTACACATTGTCCATTTTGAATGAAGCATAAACGTATACAAACCGCCCATACTTAACCTAAAATTCACTTTGTTGGCGCGTCCGTTTATACGTAATTTACATTACTTGTCGATTTTAGATCCTCCCTTCAATAAAAATTGCTTAAAATTATATCTGAAACTCGACGCCAAGCAAGTGAGTTTTTGTTATTTGTATCGTGGTTTATTTACTAACATGCTCCATGCTGGGTGGATACGGCATAGGTGAGATATTTATTTAAAGTCTATGGTATAATTAGAGCAACTATTTATTAGCTAAAGATAGTAAAAGGTTTTTTCATTACTCATACTCTGACAGTAGGTCGGAATTTCCCTGCGCAGGGGGATAAAAGTTATGCTTTTCGTCCCTAGGGCAGAAAAGTAATGACAAGTACAAAACAAATGACAGCTGTCACCTCACCTTTGTCTTGAACCATGCATTCTACCTTTCTATACAGTCACTCAACTTCAACTTCTTGTGGTGGCGGCTTTTGCATCTGGTTTGACGCAATTCATACGGCCATTCAATTATAGCGTAATGTAAAGAGGTAAAATATCATATTATAATTTACTTTCAACTATTTCTTTAAAATAACATAGATTTCAGCGAAATATTTACCATTTTTTAATGATAAAAATTTAGTTCTCGGTATTCTAGCATGTCTATTCAACCATGGTAGAATAGCGAGAGCTGCCATGGCTATATTCTGCCATCTCTAAAGAGGATATTCTATGCCTAAGAAAAAAAAGCGAAAATACGTCAATCCAATCTTCGTCCGATTTTTCTAGTTGTACAATTTTGTGTGATTAATACAATAAGTTCAGATATTGATATAGACATAGATTTAACGCCGATTTTATAAAAGAAGAGCCTAAAGTAGTAGTTGAAAACCTTTTACCACCTAAATCAAAACGAAGGTACCTAAAAAATCGTACAACGATTTTATGAAATGGTGCGCTGAGAAAATAGTGAAATCGTTAGAAGAAAACGTTTTGTTAATATATTTTGACAAATTCTCAAAGATTTACAAACCTTCAACATTATGCAGCGTGTATTCTATGTTAAAAACAACACACAATGTACATTTAAAGTATTTCGAGAGACTAACATCGTTTCTCAAAAGGCAAAATGATGCATTTAACCAAAAAATACAAGGTTTTCACTTCTCAAGAGGTACCTACCTGGAAGAAAGCTTTCACTATCTATAACTAATGATTGCTCTAATTCTACCATTGACTTTAAATAAATATCTCACATAAGTTGTTGATTTATGTAAAATAAAATTTACTAATTTTTCCATTAGCTTATTATTGTCAGAACTGAACCAAATTAAAATAGGATCACACAAGAAGCACCAGCTTTCACATAAAAAAATATCATGAAAATCGGACCACCCAGTCTTTGGGTTGTGACATAAAAACATGAAAAAAAATTACAGAGCTATTTCCTTATCCGCGATGATTTTCAGGTAGTTTTATATGGTTGGCAGAAACACTTTATTACCTACACTCTACCTACATTAAAACAGCTGAGGAGAATTTGATAAATGGGGTATGAAAGTACTCATCTGAACTCCTCTTTGGTTGTATAAAAACAACAGCAACAATTTTATAATAGTTTAGGCTTTGTGCCAACATATACAACAATATACCTACCTTCTCAAAACATTAAAATTTATAAAGCCAGCTAGTTTACCTACATAGAAGAAGGTTTATGTAGGCTCATAATTTTATTTTGACTAGTTTCTGGTTGCGACTTCACTGAAGAAAAAAATATTAAAGATTATTTATATCCCAAAAGGAGCTGAGTTAGGTATGGGATACAAGGAAGCCTAGGTATGTTATATTCCGATATAGGTACATCTATACGAATTCAGCCCGATGATCCATTCAGTAGTTTGGCGTAAATAAATATAAAATATTATATTTATCCAACCTTTCGCGTTTTTAATATTAAAGTGATGTGACTAAAGAAAGCCTCCTTTTTAAACTTTTTCTAGTGTGACAGAAATGGACATAATCATTATGTCATTTTAGGAAGTTATTGTCAAAGAGAATACATTAACTTCGTAAGAGCTATTGTACCTATTCTCTTTGGTGTCATTGACTCGGCTACTTTTATTGTTTGTATAAATTAATTGACACTATTTGATTTCATTTCTCCTGTTTTGAGCTTAGCAATGGTATAAAAGGTCTCGTAAACAGTCGTAATTACAAAATGTTTCGTTTATTAGTCAAAACTATGCACGTATCAGGGATAAGAATGAAGTCTTCAAGTTCAACTTCTCTGAAGATAAAGGCACCGATACCGGTTTTTGGTAAGTTCTCAGTCAGAATTCATCGCCAAGCCGCCGCCACGGCCGCTATCGCCGCGCCGCCGCGCCGCTGCCGTTTCGCTTGTCTTGATTAGAATTACCTGTATGCAAAATTTCAGCCAGATCCGTTCAGTAGTTTTGGCTTGAAGAGGTAATAAACATCCATCTATCTATCAATACATCCATACAAACTTTTGCATTTGTAATATTAGTGTGATAGTGTGATTTCTTAACATTAACTCACAGGAGGATTACCGTCCTAGTGCGGGTCCACGGCCTGCTACTTTATATTTAGCACGCCCTATGTGAATTTTGTATTTATTACCACTTTAATGTTTTTTTTCTAACCTACCAACTTATATAATAATAATATAAGCCTTTAATCAAAAAGTACCTCACCTCACCTTACCTCAACAGCCTGTATTGGTCCACTGCTGGATGCAAGCCTCCCCCTGATAAACGCCTTGTTGGCGTTCAAGTAATGAGGGGTAATGCTCATAGTCCCCAAGCTAGGCATGCGGGTTGGGGATCGCAGTTCGGTGGTAGAATTGTTCTGCAGGAGGCTCTGCTGCCCGCCCCCGTTAGATATCCCTTAGTCGCCTCTTACGACACCCACGGTAAGAGATGGGGAACTGCAAATTCTAAGCCAGCACCACTCAACTAAAAGTACCATTTACCTACAAACATAACTTAATTCCATATGTATGAACAAAATTAAGAAAATACTGCTTTGTTTGCCACTTTGCAAAGGCCTCCCTCAGCCTTTTCTACTCCTCCGTGTGACGTGGACGAGGAGACTTTAGATTAGACTAATAATATACCGTCTACTCTTTTCTAGGCGTTCAAGGGCGCTACGTGGCAGCGCTATTCAGCGCTGCCGCACAAAATAAAGAACTAGAAGCCACTGAAAAACACCTAAATGACTTGAATAAACTTTTGACAAAGCCTAAAGTAGTCGACTTTCTTGAATCCAGTATGCTTTCTCGTGCTGCTAAGGCAAAAGTGCTTAAATCAATAGCATCAGAAGCAGGTAATTAAGAATTAAGTAATACTTACGGCACATTATCGTGTACCTACGGTATAGTTGTTCATAAATGTAGAGGTAGATAGATGAAATGTGTGCTAGCAGAAAGTGTCTGAAATGATATCCCCATGGATCTTGATAAACCTACTTCCAGGTATGACTAAAAGCGCTGCCAATTTCCTGGGCTTGGTTGCCGAGAACGGTCGACTGAAGATGCTACGGAAAATGATAACCTTGTTTCACGCCGTCATGGTAGCACACAGGAAAGAGGCTCTTTGCGAGGTCATTACAGCAGAACCTCTTAGTGACAGCACTCGAAGTGCTCTCATGGATGCTTTGAAGAAGTTTGTAAAAGATAAAAAGATCACCCTCACAGAAAAAATTGACAAAAGCATTATCGGCGGTATGATCGTAGGCGTTGAAGATAAGCACATGGATATGAGCATTGCTAAGAAAATTCAAATGTACACGGAAATCTTAGAACGATCCGTATAATTTATTCTGTAAAATGTCTCCTTTGATTACCTTATTTACCCTAATAGTAATTGTATTATTAGTTTATGGCCAATACTGCATAAACCTTCTGCGAAACTGTTCAGATATGGCATTTATTTCTATAGATATGATACAGCGCCATATCTGTAGCTCGTTTGATGTTTCTTCTGCTCTATTAGGTTCGTATGATAGGCCGGTCGGTATTCGTTTGGGAACCCGTTAGGCTGGGCTCGACACGGTGAGTTTGCCATGAGAATAGGGATCTTCTCAGCGTGTATTCTGAAGTTAACTCTATAAGGACTAAGGCTGCCAGTCATTACTCTTTGAAAACTGGACGTCAGGACCCATAATTCCTGTTCACCCTTAAGATTGTTAACGACTTTCATGCCGCTAGCAAACTGGAGTGTTTCACGATCGATTGCCACTTTGTGGAAGTTTTCTCTAGAAAATTGAGTGCCAGTGTTCCAACACCAAATACTAGGAGGTTCCATCAGGCCGAAGTACATGATGCCGTTGCGGTCTATCGCTTCAGCTGCTGACTGAGATGAACGTTGTTCCATGAATGTCTGAAATTAAAAGACATCAAATGAGTCAATGCTCAACGCTCGGTATACCTAACGCTACGCTCGCGGTGCCAACAATACTTGGCTCGTAGACGTATTGCTATGCTGGCGGACGCAATATGCTCGAAGATCCTATGCTACGCGCGTGGACTCAAAGCTACGCTCCTTATTTAAATAAACAGGAACTAGTAAAATAGTAATGGTACACTACAAACAGTTCTCCCTCGTGGTCTCGTGGTGAAAAAAAATTGGGCCCACGAGAAAACAGCGGTTTTAATGATGCGCTCGTAGACCCTAATGCTACGTGATAAGTATGTATGTGAAGGTGTATATAGTTTATGTTGTAAATAATTCTTATTTTCAGGATACTTATTTCGAACGAGTTGCAATGCAAGTATAATTAATGAGGTTCAATCACGATTATACGAAGTACCTATCGTTCGAAGAATTAGGTATCAAACGAGTTTTATTTCTTCTCTGCCATTTTATTAGTCTGTTGATGATGAAGTCCATACTTACGTGAACATCGCTGGGGTCCAAATCAGTAGCAGAAGCATGAGTTTCATTCCTCAAAGTACTGGTGAACATGACGTTTTCAGTGACGGAGGCCAGCGCGTGGAAGTACAAATAGCGATCGCGCCCAGGGCTGTATGGCGAGAGGGCCATTCCTAGCACCCCGTCCATAAGGTCGAAGCTTTCTCCTGAAAATGTAAATTGGCTCATGGTGAGACACGAAAACAAACTAGTTTATTTATAAAAAAACATTTTAACACTTTTTCTTTAGGTGGAGCCGGCGCGGCGTGTCCCAACTCGGCACACCCCTTGTCCTCTATTCCGAAAAGTTCAACTCAAAGTTCAATTGAAAGTAATTGTTTTTTTTTCAATTAGTTCATTGCACCGCGCAGCTGCGGAGAGGCGTTGAATGTTTTAAAAACATTAAGAAGAGAAAGTATGACAGAAAATAAGTGCAAATCAAAAATGAACTTTTTTCCTAAGATTTACAAAATCATCACTTAGACACATCACAATTTAAACATTAAATAAGCATTTAAAAAGAAATAAAGCGAAAATGAATTTTCTCGTTCATACTTTTTGAATGGTTTTGAGTGATTCTACAGCTATTTTCACGGAATATAACATGTACATATTTGTCTCATTCTTTTTTGTACCACGTGTAAGCGAGACAGCAGTTAAATTCTATCGAGTTCTGAAAAACTTATTACGTATTCGTATTTAAACATAGGTTGTAAACTGAAAAGTTTTTACTAATCTATTTATTGTTTAAGATAAAAAAACCTTGTTCGTCCGGTCATGAGCTCATCTTCCGCGGTTATTTACCTAGTTATTTGCCCATAAGCTTACTTTGTTAAGCGTCATAAACCGCATTAGAAACACAACACGTGAATACGTGACTATTGATGCCTATCAACGTGCAAGAATTCATTAAAATTACACAGACAAATCGATCTAAATTCATAGGATTCGGTAATTTACTGAGTGCTGGTTGTACAATATGAACGCGGAGAGCCATTATGAAATAATTAATGTTTTATTGATATTCAACGGTGGGATATACAGGCTGGGGCAAATTTTTAACCGGGTTTTGCTCTAACGACGATGATAGACTTTGAACATCTCAGGAATAAAATTTCAATCAACACTTTGGGGAAAGCGTTCCTGGTTGGAAATAGAGTCGATTAAGACCAACTTGTTATTTTCAAATAAAATAGAAGGTTCCTTAGAACAAAACCTTCTAACTACAAAAGAAACGGTAGTTTTTTTGTTTTATTTGTGTATGTTCTTTTACTCTTGCATTATCTAATATTACAAAATATTTAACAAATGTTTTTTGCTTGTTTTTTCAGCAAAACCAGTGTTCTGACATGATATTACAATGTTTACAATAATTATATTATGTATCTATTTAAATCCTTTGCAATTTTAAAACAGTAATAATAATGTCAGAATACCTACACTTTAAATAACACGAATATAACGAACATATATCTCCAATTTTTTCAATTATATTTAAAAAGAGATCCCCTTCCCCTTTCTGCTTAGAACACATTCCGTGGCACCCTGTATAAAGGACACCTGGCACGAAGAGACGAAGAAGGCAGGGGGATAAGTCTATTTGACGTTAGTAACAGAACGTGATCGTTATGTCTCCTTTTTCACTAACTAAATTTTTCCATACTGTTTATTACAGCCCTACCGTAAAAGAAGTCGTCAATGTCGTTATACTAACTTCAAATAGATGACTCGCCTCTCAGATGACAGGACTAACCCGGAAGGTGGATAGATAGAGTCTGTTCAAAAAGAGAAGAGTCGTGGCGTTACGGTGAACTAACACTTTTAGTCGTACTGCAATGACAGAGCAGTGTTGTAAACTCAACCAAAGCTGTCAATTGGCACATGAGCGCCTTCAATTCCTACGACTCTTCTCTTTTTGAACAGACTCTACCCACGAATACTTACTCAAACGTAACTCAGATTTAAGCACTTCTTTGAATACAGATTTTCTTAGAAAAAGTAGAACATACGAACATACCCCATCGATGTCCAGAACTAACCCCATTCACCTTAGTTCCTAGTATACCTAAACATTAAAGGCCCTATAGATCCAGTTGGGGCCGTAACTTACCGTCAATAGTAAAGGTGCCTTTATCAGGGTAAAGGAAGAAGTACCGATGGGTTGGGGCCGTAACTTACCGTCAATAGTAAAGGTGCCTTTATCAGGGTAAGGGAAGAAGTACCGATGGGTTGGGGCCGTAACTTACCGTCAATAGTAAAGGTGCCTTTATCAGGGTATGGGAAGAAGTACCGGTGGGTGACTCGCCAGGAGCGGTTCCTGGCTACATCCACCACGAGGACTCCGAAAGCGGAGACATCTGCCACGTACACGTACGTGTCTTGGCAGTCGCCGGGGCCTTGCCCTCTGACGTCCACTACCTTGAAGAGAAAATAATGTTTTATTTTATTTATTTTGTATATAATAAAAATAATAATAATAATAATAATGTTGGACAATTTACACAGCATTATCTAGCTAAACAAAGCTTGTGTTATGGGTACTAGATAACTGATATACATAATACAATACAATATGGATAATAAATGATTTCATCATTACAGGTTTTTTTTTACCCTATGGCAGAAACACTAGACTTTGAACTTTGAAAGACCATTTTATTTTTTTACTCTGTATGCGATGGTGTTTTTTCTGTTGGGTGTCCATAAATAAATAAATAAATAAATGGATGGTACATTTTTTAAGAATGTAGCTTGCTAAAGTTGAATTATATTTTCGAATAAGTAACGATATAAAGTAACGACGCAAAGGTTTCATAGTTGTAATATTTTTTATCGATATAGTCAAAAGTCCGGGAATGATCCCTAAGGGAGCCCTTCCCGGTCCTGGTCCTACTATCGTCAACGCGAGCTTGATTGAAAAGCTTGTTGTTTCATCCAGCGCAATGTTAGAAAAAGAGGCAAAGCGAAAAGAGAGAAAGCGCCTGATCGCTCGGTCGGCATTCGGTTATTTTCGTCGCGCACTCGCGAGTAGTCGGCCCTAGGAAGAATAGTGTGCGGAAATTTCATAAAACTTGTTCCAGATAATTGTCGAACTCGTTTAGAATCCCCATTACATTACATTACATTTGCAAGGTTTCTATCTAAATATTTTCTTTACTTTTACAATCTATGAGTAGGTACATTATGAACGCCTCAAAGTTCAGGTAAAATTTGTGCATAAAAGCAGAGTTTTGGAGGCTTATACTGAATTCGTTTCTACTAATTTAGATTTTTTGTTGTGATTTCTATCACAGTTTACCTAGATTATAGTGCACAAGATACCTGATAATCGCGTAAGAGCGTTTGTAAGAAAGGTAAGACGGGTTGGCCGCTCTTAATGCCAAGGAACTATAAGTAATTAAAATAACCCATGTACCCGGTAATGGGTCGACCCACCACCGGGACCATGGGTAACGATTTAAAAAAAACAGGAAGTTGATAAAAACACAGTGGCCTCAATGATAAAATAAAGATGAAGTTGACTTCAATTTCCTCTTACCGGTGTGATAAACAGGGAGGCACCCGCATAACTGGAATCGTTGACCACGTGTCGGTAAATCAGTCGGTCTGTGAAGAGGTCGAACGCTAGCAGTTGCGGCGGGCACCTTTGAACGTCGCCGATTTTACCCGCGTCCATTACCCACAGACGGCTGCATTGGTCTATCTGAAAATAAAAAGGAAAATTTAGTTTTGATTTGGTTAAAAAACAGTACTGATGGACTGAATGACTGAACTGAAACCAAATTAAAATGGAACCACACGGGAAGCACCAGCTTTCAAATAATAAAAGTTTCATGAATATTGGAACACCCATTCAAAAGTTATGAGGTAACAAACATAAAATAAAAAAAATACAGTCGAAATGAGAACCTCCGCGTTTTTTAAAGTCGGTTAAAAATATGTTCAGCACACGCTGGCCAACCCCTATTTCGGCGCATGGACGTGGAGGCAGAGCTTATATTCATTTTATACTAGCACCCTATTTTTTTTTTACTACTTTGTACCTGTGTCCTAATAAATGTTTTTTCTTTTCTTTATTATGGATGTAACACGGTCCGTAAATCATTGGTGGCATTTTCCAACACGATGCCTTAGTAGCTAGCCAAATGATATTTTCAGGGTTTATTTATTTATTAAAGACCAACAGTACAATATATTTAAGGTTTACATCCTATTTCCTTACAGGTCTTTCAAAATAAACTAGTTACGTGATTATGTTCCTAACAAATAATACATTACTCAAAGAAATTTAAAAAGCTTAGTGCGACAAAAATCCTCTACATGTACATTTGACTTTTAACAAAATTGAGAAAACTGCTTATTATTAAAAAAATACAATACAATACGGATGTAAGCGGGTTAACTACGAACCTTATTTGTGTTGTAAGAACACCAACGTTTCATCCCTTAATGAGGGTCATCTTCAGCGCCGCTTGTAGATGCTGCAGGGCGTGAGAGTCGTCTACTGTGTCGGGTCTTGGTGTCCTCTGGGTACATACGGAACTAAACTCATACTGCTGTTCGACTTTCCATGGAGACACGGCTTCCAGGCGGGTGGTAGGTTCCAACCTCTGTCTCTGTTGAAGTTAGGCCATCGTTCTATCTCTATCGCCTCGCGTATCTTGCGGGGAACAAAGATTTTTTCCCTAGACGAGACACGGGCTTTGTCGAAACGTACGTTATGAGATGGCCCTTCATCAATACAGTGTTCTACCACCGCCGAGCTATTGGTGTCAACATTTTTCACAGCGCGTTATTATGTTCCCAGAGCCTGGTGGATATGTTCCTCTTCGTCTCCCCTATGTAACATTTACCACAGTCACATGGGATCAAGTATACTCCGGAGACGTCCAGTGGTACTCTATCCTTCATTTCCTAGTTAACCCGCTTACATCCGTAATGAATTCATCAAACTACGATAGTTTTTATAATAAAATACAATACATAGGTATACAAAGTTATTATTACTATTTTTATCTAACTAGTTTAGTTTTGATAAGTAGACGTACAAAGAGTTACGAATTAATATTTCATTCGTAATGAGCGCTTTACTGGTTATCGGATAATATTATGTCAATAATACACTTTCTAAATTATTCAATTTTTATTAATTTCTATTATATTATATATATATATATATTGTTTATAATTTATATTCATAAATTCCAAGCAACATTATTATTTGAACAAATTCGGTACGTAACGGATTTTTTGTCATAATTAGTAATACTAGTAGGCAACGAAAATAGTTTAGTGTGGCGAGTATAATTTATGTATATTCTAGAATACTGCGAACGTAGGCAAAATAAACGGCTTAATTTCAAGTAAGATCCGTGAAAGGTTTGCATGTGCGGATAACAAAGCCCAGGTTTTTGTAGGCTTTGTTTCTGATATGATCGTAATGATCGGACATCGTAAGTTTCTCATCCAGCAGCACTCCAAGATCTCTTACAACTTTGACTCTTTCAATATTTATATTATTTAATGTGTATATGTTATTAATAGGGTTATTTTTACGAGTGAACAAGATTTGTTGTGGATTCCACGACGGTATGTTAACATATTCAGACTTAAATCCTCCCACTATTACAGCTTGGGAACGGTTAGTGAGATACGATTCGACCCACCTTAGTAGATCCCCATGTATACCTAGATTGTCCAGTTTCGCGAGCAAGATGGTGTGATCCACACGGTCAAGAGCCTTTTCAAAGTCCGTATAAATCACATCCACTTGGCCGCCTCCTTCCATATTTTCTAGAACAAACTGTGTGATCTCTGTGAAGTTAGTGACGGTCGGTGGATCTTTTTTTTAAGAAATCCATGCTGGGTATTACCTACTCCGTTCACAATTGTATCGTATATTTGATCATAAACAAGTTTTTCAAAGATAGTAATGGGTCTATAGTTTTCAATTTTCGATTTAGATGATTTTTGATGTATGGATCTTTCCATTTAGATGGGAATATTCGTTCACGTAAGGATTTGTCAAAAAATATTTTTAGGGGTTTGACTAAAGCTTCGGCACAATTGTGAATGAAGGCGGAATATGATCAGTGCCAGCTGATTTGTTAATGTCGATTTTCTATAACAGATTAAGCAAGACATCTTCGGAAACTGTCGCTCGACATCAGTGTCATTAGAAGTGGGCAAATTTAATACGTTGAGGTTATGTAGGAGAAGGTCTGACAAATACACTTTCAAAAAATTTGTTGAACCCGTTGCGTATTATATCAATCTCAATATCGAAAGTTTCCGAGTCTGTGACTTAGGGTAATTGAATTTTCCTTTCATAAGTTTAACATAACTCCACATTATTTGCGGGCAAACTTTTATATCTTCTTGTATTCTTGTTAAAAAACTATTGTAGGTACAATTCATTTTCTATTTTCTTAGCCCTAGCTCTCAGCATAGAAAATTCCTGATAATCAAGATTATTCCCATAGGCCTTCCATTTGGAGTGTGCTTTTAATTTATCTCGGATGATATTAAGGAGCGCCTTATTGTACTAAGTGGTAATATACAGTTTCTTTTTTTTCATGTTACGTTTTGGGACTAATAGATCAATGCAAGTAGACAATTTGCTATAAAAGCTGTTAGTTGTGCAATCACCATTGTCAGAGCTGATGTTGTCCCAATCCAGTGACTTGAGATTGTCAGAAATTAGGTCGTAATTATACACTTCTTAAAATTATGTTTAAATGTGGAGACTTCAACAACAAGGGGACAAGTAAAATATTTAATGTGGGTTAATTGGTTAGTATTTAAGATTAATATAATTTAAGGTTCTAAAAAATATAATACGTGCAATATTTGTTTTAGAACCACAGAAACCTGATGCAAATATTCTATTTAGAAAAAAATATTACTATAACCGGTTTTGAATTTGTATATATCTAAGACTTTAATTATGATAAGGGTTCAAAAGGCCCACTATTGAGTTTGCATAAAATATTAAGGGTCGTAGACCTAATAATTTGGCTGCAATTACGAAATTCAGACAGAAATCGGATTTTGTCTCAAATTTTCAATAACTTTTGAACCACTGAATATCATAGAACATTAAATCGATAGGTGCCGAGGCCCCCCCCAGTCACTGATGATCCGCGCATCTTGTTACAATTCAAGCAGTTTTTGATCGTTTCTTTCCACAAAATCGTAGAAAATCGTAGACAGAAGAACGACTCATAACATCATACTGTTACTCCGTCGTGAATACATATTTTCATAGAATAAGTACATTATATTCTGATATTTTTTTCACCAAAGATTGATTATTTAATGAAAACAAAAATCTTTTACTTTTATATACTATATGTATAAAGCATGAGCATAATCTAACAATACTAGTACGTAAAAGTGTTACCTAAGTTACAATAACCTTGATAATTTCCTTAGTTTGTTAACATCATTGTCTTTTTATTCTAATAAGTTCAATTAAAATTGCGAAGAATATCTTTTCTTTATTGTGTCACGACCAGGAAGAGGTAATATTAGACTACCTTGAATATACACCAAGGAACAATGACTTTGTACTAAACTAAACGATGACACTATTGGATAGGGTATTTGCATGTGACTTAAAACGGCAACTTTTTTTAATGTCAACCATGCATGACGTCACAAAATACAAGGGCCAACAGGCAGCCTTATCACCCGAAACTGAGTGTAGTTTTAATTATTGTTTTTATCTGAATAATTTAAAATTTTGTGGTAGTTATTTTTTTCATTTATGTATTAACCTAAATAATTTATTAGAACATATGAAAAAAATTAAGCGTATTTGTTGTACTTCAATTGTGTCATCGTTCCTTGGTCGGCTTACCTATTAAGGTGAGTCGTAGACCTGTGATACCTCAACCTTAACCCACACAGGGTCACGGCTGGACGCAGGCGTCCCTCTGATAAGCGCCTTATTGAGTTTTATCTCATAGAGTACCTAATGCTTGATAAAGTCTCTATCTCTCCTATACTACCTATTGTTCTAGCCGTGGTGGTCGCGTAAGAATCGACCCCTCCAACCCAGTCCTTATACAGAATTTACATTATTTGGCGATGTGGAATCAGCTATTTCTCATATCTGAAACTCGAAGCCAAACAAGTGAGTTTTCGTTGTTGCGTCGTGGTTTGTTAAAAAATGCACAAGTTTAAAGTTAACATGAGTAAAATTCAAAGTTTACATTATTATCTCATGGTTAGGCCATAGTTCTGAAATGAACAAATGTTTAGTCTGCCCTTCTGAGAATTTGTGAACTGATGGTGAAGAACAACCATAAAAGGATATTCTATTTGCAAACAATACATGGAACCAGAATCCAAAATATTTTATGTAAACTAGATATTTCAAGTATGAAATGTTAACTAAAAATATACCTACCACTATCAGAAAACAACTTCGTTACAGCAATCTTGCTGTGGTTACATAATTGACCACTAAAAACAAAAATATCAACGCTTGCACACGCGAAAAAGTGTAAGTATAAAATTCCGTATTTTACGGACGACAGACGATAAAAAGGGTGAGCGGAAACTTCAAAAACAATTTTTTAACAATCTTCTATGACTTCCTTCGAAGGTATCACCTATCAGTGTCACCCTTTTATTTACAAAATATATCTAGGATTCTTACTTTTTCTCGCAAACGGCTTAGTGGCTAACTAAATAATTAATACCTATTGACCGTAGAAAATTAACATTTATGCGCAGTGATGATATCATTCAATATCTTCGTAGCTAATATTATTTTATAGGAGTATAAGGGTGCGTTTCCACTAATGCGGAGGGCGGAGTGGAGCACATGCTCCACCACACGCTTGGCATGGCCCCATAGCCTGCTGGGCTCCGTTCTGTCCGGCTCAGGGCCGCGTGCCTATGTTGGTCCACTGCTGGAGCATGCCCCAGCAGTGGCTGTTGAGGTTACCCTGATAAGCGCCATATTGACTTTTATCTCTTATCTATGGAGGATATCGCCTATAAACCCCACGCTTGCCATGTGGATTAGGAATCGCAGTTCGGTAGCAGTAGAATTGTTCTGCAGAGGGCACTGCTGCCCGCCCCGACGGATATCCCTTAGTTGCCTCTTACGACCCCCACGGGAAGAGTTGGGGTGGTGCAACTACTAAGCCTGCACTACACGGCACGTGTTTATATATTTTATCTGAAAGCCCCCGCTCTACTTACATCGTTTCCAATAATGCAGAGTGGTGATTTTGAGCACTGTGATTGTCCAATTCACGGTCAGCTCCTCTCCACTCCGCCAAACTCCGCGTTAGTAGAAACTTAGCCTTAAACACTTAAAATAGCTCAGCTCTACCTGCTAGGTGACTTTTAAAGATCGTGGAAGAGGAATATCAACCGGTTTGTTTCCATTGTTATTAAAAGTGTTTGGGTACCTAAGTTAAGGTGCTGTAACTTGGTTTACTAATCTTGGTTTATCAAGCTGGTTGGTAATATACCTACACCATGCGTATTAAATAATAATTCTTTGATCTTTGACCATGCCTAGACGTCAAGTTTTTCATCCATCGTCTCTTGTAGACAGATTAAATCTAAGAGATCGCAGCAATATAATTTTGTTTTATTGCTATTGTTTCTGATTTTTTGTTAGCCAGTTCACAACGTGCAAATATGTATTTAATGACCTGTTTACCAATTCCGAGTATCAGTAGGTAAATATCAAATTGCCATAAGTCCACTGACATCGAAATTTGTTTCTCTATTGGTTGTATCCTTTTTTTCAATGTCAATATACCAGTTTACTTCAAAAGTCCTTATGTACCTGCAATTGTTTTCAAAAACCTACTCGTAGAACCTAGAAAATAGTAAAAGGCCGATTTTTTTGAGCATCCGTTTTTAAAGTGAAGATGTGGCGAACACGCGGTCCCAACAGGAATTTATTCACTCTGGATCCCAGATGGTAGGTACTCTAACAGGAAAACAGACGCAGGCAGCTCTATCCTTCACAGATTGTTGTCATCGAATTGCATCACAAAGGGTAAACAAGGATTTTGTCAGTCCCAGCCAAATCTCAACCCCATGAACGAAATAAGTGACACATATTTTTTACCCTCTACCACCGGAGGATGGTTATAAGATTGGAACTCTGTTTGTTTATATAGTATGTATGAGCCACTTTTTATGTTGCCAAGTAGCGCTGAAACTACTCGTTCGATTTCAATAAATGAGGTATCAATTGATTCATCTCAATACCGGGGTATAATATATTAGTTAGTTATAGGGTACATGACGTCAGACGATATTAGGGGTTTAACGAGATAGCGAGGTCTAAGTAAGGGTCGACACCATCATTGTTAAAATAATAAAGACAATTGGTGAACGCGCCGTCGTCGGGTTTTAGTTTATTTTAACTCGTTGACAAATAAAGGAACACAAACTGAAATGTCACCCCCCAGCCATGGCATAGCGTAATCGAACCGCAGATTTTTTTAAGACATTTTTACAAAGATACTTACGGCAATTCTGAAAACGGACGTCATCCCCTCACAGCTGGCGCCCTGGTCGACGTGCCACCCGTAGTCAGGGTACGCAGATATGGACCCTTGCGCATCCACTGTCCCCAAAGTTATAGGTCTGCCTTCGTCAAACCTCGGTATTGTGACGAAAACACGGGACGGTAAACCACCTGAAAAACAATTTTAGAGATCGTGATCAGATCGATATCACTACACAAAAAATAACAAAAAACATCCCAAACGATTTAGTTGATAATCTTTGAAGATGATCTAAGCTGTTTGGATTTTATTGGTAAGCTATCAGAGAGAATACCGAATTACTTATTATTTACGCCCATTTGTAAAAAACCAATTGAAAATTACGAGTATCTATAATCTGCAATGTTTACTTAGGTCGGTACTTGCAGAGAAGTTCGTTGAACTGTTGACCATGCACACATCATGAGCAAACTTGTTACCGTTAGGGGTTTTCCGACGTTAGTGGCATAGACCTCAATGTTTAATGATGTTAATGGACCTTGAATAACAGGCTGATTAAACCTGAATAAAAAACATGTTTGTTTTGAAAGGGGGGCCCCTTTTGAGTGTGATGAGCCATTGGATTTGAAGAGATAACAGCTGTATCGGTCTATTAGCAAGGTCAGGAGAGTATCTGCTATTACATTATATTTTATATTTTTTATTTATTGAGGTAAACCACAGCGTTACAATTTTCATATAAATTCTTAAAATATATATAACACTAAGGCCAAAAAGGATTACACGGATATTAAACAAACAGTGGAACACATAGTAAGTCTATAAATGTGACAACTTAAATTATCTTAAATTAAAAGTAATTGTAGTAAAAGTAACAACTATAACTATTATATAAATGTATTTACTGATTAAATATATATTAGCGCGCGCATGTGTGTGTATGTATACGTGAGTGTGTTTGTGTATTTGTGCAGCCCCTGAGGACACCGGTCTCTTAGGAGTCCGGGCAACAGGAGCATACAAGATACGTGGTTGTTTAAGGGTTTGTGTGTGTGTGTGTGTGTGTGTGTGTGTGTAGGTGTATTAATGTACCAAGGCTAAAAAGATTAGTTCGACTTAGATAAATAGAAAATTATTTATTGCATTTAATAATAATTTACAAACAAAATAAGAATTACAAAATGTACAACTATTGGCGGTCTTATCGCTCAGGAGCGATCTCTACTATTTCACAATGAAGCTTGCTGAAGATCCTTTAAGTAGTCTGGCCTTAAGCTTATGTTATGGATATCATCTAATAATTGCTACCTTAAATAGGTGACAAGTAAACGCACATAAAATGAAATATCGCTCATCCATGGCGTAGCGTAGATAATCGAACCGCAGATTTTTTACTCGACTATCAACGGAGGAGGGTTATGATATTTACATAATACACTCTGATCCGGAAAAAATACCTGTAGACCATCCATCAGTCCCGCGGTGGGAGTCAAACAACGTTAGCCGGGACCGCAGCCGAAAAGAGCTACGTACCTGATCTATGATGCACGTCGACATCAATAGGCACGGAGTTCCCCGGCACATACCACCGCTTCTGTCTGGCGATCTGTTCCGCCTCTGGACTAGGGAAGTTGAACTCGAGCTGAGGCCATTGACGCACCGAGCGCATTCGGCCGCTAACCAGCCCTGGCCAGCAGCATTGCAAGCATAGAGACAGCAGGAAGAACCGGTCTACACCCAGTGCCATGTCTTGCTTGAACCGCTCTAGTAGCAGAGGATCTGCACAAAGATAATTATTATTATTATTCAAAAATATCTAGAGTTTCTGGTGCGACCCGAGAGCTGGCGAGTATCTGGCGCAGCGAATCAACATTGCCATACAGCGGGGCAATACAACCAGCGTCTTAGAGACGCTTCCGACTGGTATTGATATGGATCAGTTGAGCTACCTGTAATCTATGTATGTTTATTATAAACATATTATGTATTAATTTATTCTATTTGTAATTTGTACACTTCCTCTACCTATTCCATCGCCTCTCCTCTAACTAAGGTTTCGCTGGAAAAAAACTCTTTGTCAGGGTTAAGCTCGCCTTTGTACATATCTTTTAAAATAAGTTCATACTATGTATTATTTGTGTGTACAATAAAGAATTACAGAATTGTTTGCAACATTCTGCAGTTACCTCAATTGTTTCAATTTTGTCAATAGTAGTTCTAATTTATTTTTATCATTCACTAGCCAAACTATTAACTAATTAATCACTGGATGCATTACGGATGTACCTAAGCGCGTAAAAACGAACTCTTTTTGTGTAAGGTTCGTATTTGTGGTCAAAACCATATTAACCATATTATTTTTATATTATTTAGGTATGTATGTACATATGTATACATTTATACCAAAGTATATTTCTGTCAGCCCACATAATAATATAGTGAATCAGCAAACTAATTAATTTTCTAAATCGTCTTTGTGCATTGCATCCGGGTTAAGTTAAAATATTCCCTAGTCATGTGTCATATCTTAAATCTTAATCCATCTAAACATTACGAATTAATAAAGATTATAATTTAAATACACATATTTGTGCTGTGCGGCAGCGTTGCTTTTCTGGAACATGCTTTACCAGCTTTAAGCACACTTTAAGTTGGTTGGCCAACTCGTCCGCGAAGGATTGGAGAGGCGGGGCAAAATTACAGAATAAATATTTTTTTCTAAACCCAACAAGGATCTGAATATTACGGGTAAGGCCAGGACCCCCCAGTTGTATACCCCAGGGAAATCCTAGTGAAGTCACAGTTCACTAGGATCCCCCGTGACTTAAAATAGGTAAATTACCATACGTGGAGAGTAAAACTCGGCATTGCCTTGTCTGCTCCGGACTCGTAGGCACCTTATAATCATATCCTTTGAACGACATGCTCCACGGAGGCACTTCACTGATGCACTACACAACTACGAATGACTCAAAATAATATTATTTTTAGAGATCACAATCTTAACTGAGGTAACTTTTCAAAATTCTGGTACAAACAAGCGGTAGTTTTTGTACAGTTTTAGTCAGGTATGTGATAAATACGCCTGAGATTTTAATAAAGAGGATAGGTATAAATAGAATAGAGCTAAACTGATAATACTAAAATGTTTATCAAAAGCATTTTTTTTGTCTACGACTACTGTTTTCAATGATGCTGGTGGCAATGGCGGAGAAAATGGTAGACAATGGTGATATTGCGTTCAACCGGAGACCTCGCCCTAGCTTTATACAGAGTTCCTGTGGAAATTCCTTGTGTTAATTTTATTGTGATAAGCATGGCGTGCGTAGTTTAGTCAAGCCAGAAATAGCAAGAAATATTACAAGAAATAACTTAATTGACAAAAACACATACTTACTTATCTATTACATAATTATGGCTTTCATAGAATACATAATTAAAAAATGTTGGACAATTCACACAGCACAAGCTAGCAGAGCTCGTGTTATGGATATTAAATGACTGATATAGGTACTTACTAGAATATATAACATTACTGTCATTTATTGGAAAAGAAAATAACAATCAAATAATTAAAATTAGTATCTATTTACAATTGAAACAATTGAGCTAACTGCAAATAACATAATTTATTAATTCATTATATTATGTACATACTTACATAATTTTTGTCATGGAATATATTCAGAACACCCGTAACAAAGCAGTTGGAACAAACATTTATCCCAAGGCGGGAATTATAAACGAATCTGTCCATAACAATATCTGACCTTAATATCAACCCAATATCGAACAAGGGCTTAAGAGGTACGAATCACACTTATAATTATTTTACTTACAAAAAATTCGATGTATGGATGAGATTTGTTACCTCTTTATATATTCGGATCGATCGGAAATTTTGCATACAAGTAATTTCAGGCCCGGAATGAAACATACTTTTTATCCCATATGATAAAAATAACCATAAAACGTGTCCATAAAAACGGTGCGTGCAAAACCGCGAGCAGAAACTACATACATAGTTTGATACAAAGAAGCGCATAAGTACCTATTACAGATCGCTGTTGCGAATAGAGGAAAATGGTAGAGCACGCCTTACAAACGGAGCATGGCCGCTAAAAACAAAGATATGAAGAAACATTGCTATTTTAAATACAAACTAACTGCACCATACGGCTTCGCACGCGTTGTTCCTATGTTTAAAGGTGATTTATTTCCCACGGGAACAGATTTATGACTTCAGAGCAAGAATTACCTATAGGTATGCAAATTTCAGCACGATCCGTTCTGTAGTTTTGGCGTGAAGAGGAAACAAACATCCATACATAACTTTCGCTGTATAATATTAGTGTGATAACTTCTGCCCGCGGCTTCGCACGCTTTTTTCAGAAGTAAAAAAAGTTGTAGTCTATGTCCCCGGGACACCATCTACCTCCCTGCAAATTCAGCGTGAAAAGGTAACTGACAGACAGAGCTACTTTCGAATTTATAATATTGGATGGATGGGGAACGTATTTGTACAGATTGCTTTGAGAGACCGGATTCATATCCATAGTAGGTACGTAGGTACTCATTTAAACTCAAGAGTATTAGCTAGGGGGCTAGGTAATGCTGTGATAATCGTCCAGCATTATTATTTTTTATATAATATATTAATTGCCAAAAACTTACTTACCTAAGTATAATGTGTTCTGAGCGCGTAAGTTTGAAAATATTTAAATGGCCTTTTCGTGGTCATCTTCGAATCGGGATTATTTATCCTATTTGAAAGCCAGCTTCCAAATCTGGCTAGGAGATGGGACTACAGGAATATTTCCTCATCATCTTCATCACCGGCCACTATACGTCCACTGTTGAACATAGGCTTCCCCAATCGACGCCACAAAAGTGGTTCTGAGCCGCCTCCATCCGTCAACTCCCTGCGACTGCTACAAAATGTCGTGAAACAATAATATTGAGCTGGCTAGTCCTACCCATTTAATTCTTAAAGAACAACAAATAATGTCCTCAGATATTAAGTATATCAGTTATCTAGCACCCATAATACAAGATCTGCTTAGATTGGGACTAGATAATGTTGTGTGAATTGTCTAGCATTATTTTTATATATTACTAGCTGCGCCCCGCGACTTCGCACGCGTTTTTCCTATGGAAACGTTTAAAGATGTTTTTTATCTCACAATTTATGGGATAAAAAGTAGCCTATCCAGGATTAAAATTACCAGTACAGAAAATTTCAATTCGATCCGTTCAGTAGTTTTGGCGAGGTAACAAACATCTATCCATGCATCCATCCATACATCAATACAAACTTTCGCATTTATATTTTATAATATTAGTGTAATCTGCCCTTATAGAGGTAAAAATGTACGAGTAAAACTACGGAGTAACCATCTCGGGAAAAACCTAATCACTGCATAGAAAGTTACTCGATACGCAGAAATCCAATAACCTTTATCTTTTGTGTCCATAAGAAGGTAATCGCTGCGCGTAATCACGCGGTTAATTCCGTTTCGCGATTTAGAAAGCCATCGGTATCGCTAATTTAAACCTAAAAGTTACGTAAGGTAGTTTTTTAATCCCTTAGATAGATAGATAATTCTATAATGTAACCATACAAAAACTAAAAAAACTATTTAGAAATAAATGTTTCTAATAGTGGAAGTATAAAGGTCTGTAAGATATCGCTCATAGGGACAAGGCCGTTATCGATAAGATTGATCTTTTCCAGGCAACCTTGATTGCTTTTTATGTTGGCTGTGTCAAGCCCTGGACTTTTATGGTCTAGGCAGGGAAATACCCAGAGAGTTAATTGTTAACTGATTGACCAGAGACATCCATTGATATTTAATAATTTTAATTGTCTGTGTTGTTGTACCTTTGTGAACCGAATAAACTATCTATCTAATCTATCTATCCATCTTAATGATAGTCATTACTTAGAATAATGAGTGAATAGTCTTCGGCCTAAGCCTTGTAGATTTTTGTGTTTTATTTATGACAATAATACAGGGACTTTGTCGCTTAGGGACCACATCGCCCTATCGAGATAACACGAACTAAAAGCCTTGTAGATATAGGTCAAGCAAGAGATTAACCTAATGCCTACTTATCCATCGAGCATGTAGAATTTTAGTAAACAAATCACGTCACAATTAACTCGCTAACTTGCTTGACGTCGAGTTCCAGATGTAATTTTAAGCAATATTTATTGAAGGAAGGATCTCAAATCGACAAGTAATGTAAATTACGTATAAAAGGACGCGCCAACAAAGTGAAATTTAGGTTAAGTATGGGCGGTTTGTTTACTAACATTTTACATGCTCGTTAGATACGGTATAGACTTAAACCGGTCTAACGATACCTTGGGTAAAAATAAGTCATAACATGACACATCATCTTATTACCTTTTGAAATAAATGTTTTTATTATTATTATTTATTATATTATGAAATCGATGTACATACACATGAAACAACTACATATATTTATTATATTTAAGTTGAGAATTTTATGACTTGTCCAATAGGAGGAATAAAGAAAAATAAAAGTGCTCTCAAATAGAGCACTTTGTTTGATGTTTGATATTTGAACTGAATAATTATCACAATATTAATATAATGCTGGACCTAATGCATCATAGCTGGCCCCAAAGTAATCAGCTACAATAGAAACATTTACTATAACCTGTCCTTCACAAGTTGAAGTTGATAATGTTTAAAGAAGCCAAGTCTACCTAGACCATAAAAACACCTTGTATCTTGTGAACATAAAATACATCGTAAATCACTTAAAAATTACGTAATATCTACATATGTGCGTATTTCGCTAAAAAGGGCTTGTTCTAACCTAATCGTGACCTAATGAACCTACTTCTATTCTTATCTCTCATTCCAAACTATAATTAGCCATTAAACTTGTTTCCACAGTACGTTTTTCATTCTTTAATAAATTTTGTCCTATTTTTAAGCTCATAAAATAAATAACTAGGCCTGTTATTAAATGTAATATGCATAACTATTAACGTAGTACCCACCTACAACTGTTATTGTATGTCTATTAAAGATAAGCTGTTGAAACTGTACACTATTTTAAACCTAAAATCTGTTTTGTACAACAGTTGACAATTAATATATTTTTGATTCTGATTCGTTAAGGTTTTGTTTAACTTTTATAATAAGGCATGTCCGTTTGGAACTGTTGTTTTTTTTTATACATAGGTACCTACATCATACAAATATATATTACCACTTAATTCTCTTGGTATGTCTGTATATATTGTATCAGTCTGTACCAGACTATGGCCATGTGGTGATAAATGTAATCGATAATATTGATTTCCATTCACAGTTTTTTTTATTTACTTTGATACTGATTAGATCTTTGCTCATTTAAGGGTAACCGCGGTTTTTGCCCAGTATGACTAAGTAGTTAGGTCAGCTATGCCAGTCTTAAGCGCACATACGAATATCTTAGGATAAAGTTGTAATTTAATAATATGTAGATATATTAAGTTTATACCATGAAATACTATATATACCGTAGGCATATTATAACTATCAACTTCGATTCAGAGAAGTTCGGTGTGCATTGAATCCTTAAATTTATAGAAAAAAATGGCACCAATATTATAACAACAATAACCCACAACAACACCGTATATCACTTACCTAGTAAAATCCGTTGTTTTCTTAGCACACCGTATGAAACCTTAAGATTGTCTCGGACAATACTTTATATATCAGGAAATATAATAATGACACGAGCTTCCCTCACTGCTGACGAGTGGATTCTGTTTCCGACAGCGAAACGACCGATGCGACTTTGTGACGCGCTGATGGGTACAAAACTGTGCCGGTGATTTTATAGACTGATGGACAGCTTGAGTTGGACTTAAACCAGTTTTCACCAATCCCATCAATTATTCTACCGGCATTATTTATTTACTCCATTATGCTAAACATACTTTTTCTCACTACTTCGGTTTTCTGGACGAAAAGTAGATAGCATTATCGAATTCAAAACAACAAATTCACGCCATGCCTAATTATCCATAATTAGGCATGGCGTGAATTTGTTTAAAAAATAACTATAAACCGACGTCAATTTTATTGTTTTCTCATGAATTCTATCGTCAGAACTTGACAAAATCGAAATGTGACCACACGGGAAGCACCAGCGTTCAAATAAAAAAAGAATCATCTAAATCGGATCACCCAGTCAAAAGTTCTAAATTAACAAACAAAAAATAATACAGTCTAATTGAGAACCTTTTTTTGAGGTCCGTTAAAAAGACACACAGACGAAGACAGTTTTTTCGCATATATGTATTTAATTACATTTTAGATGCTATGGCAAAAATCGATCTCTTTCGGGCTAAACTAAGTTTAAATAAACTAATAATCCGTTGGTGTCGACCCATAGCAACATGATACAGCGGAAACAAAGTTTTCTACCGTGACGTCACCCATTTTAGCATGGTATACCGGCTCTGCTGTAGTAGTATAGTACATGTTTCATGCTCTTTACCGTGTCTAATTTTGAGTTCTTGTTGTTGGAATTGGAAACACAACATTTTGTATAAATTGATACCTAGTTCTGTTTGAATTGTTAGCAATAATATTGTGTTTATTTTCAAGAATAATGCCCAATTATATTCTTCCTATTATGGCAGTATCAACAGCTTCGTTGAATAACTTAGACACCATAATGTAAAAGCTTTCAGTCAAATAAGCAAAAATTACATTTTACGTTTAACTATATTTATTTATCGGTGTATAACTATAATGTATAGGGAAGATATTTTTCAATAGAATAAATTTCCTGTCACGAAGTCAAGAGTTCTTTATTATTTCATTTTATGGCCGTAAAGTACTGTGTCACTTATTATTTATATTATTTTATGTGTAACCTTTTGTTCCCAGATGCTTATTAGCAATACTTCCGAGTTCATATTGCCTGAATTTGTCTCGAATTGCAATGGCTATAAATGAATACGTTAAAATATTTAATTTTCTGTTTATTCGTCAGTCTGAATCCGTCGTCCGTTGTCGACTTGCTTGAACAACCAAAAATATGGAAGGTTTTTAGATAACGTGACTAAATTAGTCATATAGTCACGTTATCTACCATTTCAGCTACTTTCTACGCGATAAAAAAATATAGAATTACAACTTAAAATATTGAAATACAGAAATATAAAGGGGACCAAAATACTTTCTCCCAGTATTATATAGATTTCTGTGATAATTTAATAATAATAATAATGATTTCACTGGTATACTCCGAGTTTTTTAGATGAATCAGTTAAAAATGTACAGCAATAGATAGATTCAACCTTGTTATGGAGTCCATATATCTAAATTGAAAAGAAGTCGTAAACGTGGAGATTCGTGATGTACCTAGTCTTCAATAAAAAAATATCCACATTTCAAACTCTACTAGTAGAGACCTTACTACGTTGTCCAAGTGTAAGATCTAAGGTAGGTTGCAAGAAAAAACATTTTTTTTATATAAAAATGTATTAATATGTAAAAAAATTGATGACACCGTGTATAAAACGTGATAGTTTCATAAACATTAAATTGGTTTTAAAGATGTTCTTATTTACATTTTTATCTTAAATTAATACAAGAGAGACCTTTATCATGTATATGCTTCTGTTGACACGTTTTTGTTTCATTAATTAAAATAAATTATAAACCATAAAAATGCTGAATATTTTAAGGGAATTTAGTTGTTCTTTGTAGCTTATAAATATGTATTAACAAGTAATTAAGTTAAAAAGTAAGGGCGATAGAGTTATATTAAGTACTAGCTAAATATCTATATCTAATTCATATTAATTAATAAATAAAAGCTTTACTCTATAAAGGACCAGGCAGGGTATTTTAATTCATTCGATTCGTTTCCGAAGCGAAAACATCAGATTCGAATTTGAATTCTATTCCGACGGAACTTTAGAACGCTATTTTGATTTGTCAAAAGCTTCCGCTATCGAATCCGACGGCCTTTCCGACGAATCAAAATACTTCTGCAGACGGGCTTTGTGTAAAATATCCAGCATTATTTTAGGTATGCCTACTATAAAGTTGACTATTATGTCGGTAACTCTCGTAAAGTCGTATTACCATGACAGTTTAGGTACATCACGTAGGTAAGTATAAAAGGTCCTTTCATATGGTTTTTCACTATCGTAGCAAACACGACTGATCATTATTTTTTAATATTAACATGTTGACTTACTTATCTGTTAAGAATTTACAAATATGATTTTGAATATTGATCTGTGTGAGTGGATATCAAATGCAAGGGCTTGACTTTATATAAAAAAGGTCGTGATAAAATTTAAATTTACAACTATTTATATAAAACAAGGAAAAGCTCGTCGAATCTTTATGGTGCTACAAAATTTTAAACGCTACAAAAAAAAAAGATTATTTAATTGTCTTCCCACCAAAGATTCGCTATAAAAATAAGCGGCGGCGGCGTACGTATTAAAATTAACCGATACGTTATATTGGTGGTAAGGTTGGGTTTGATACAGTAACTACAAATTGTGCCCTTTTACTTTAATCCTTTCTCGATTATAATCATGAAAAGCCGTATTGTGTCGTTTTCTGGCTTGTCAATAAAAGAAAACGAATGACTTATAAAATGCTTGAAATTGAGATATCTTTAATAATAAGAGGAAAAAGCTTGTTGCAATAAGTCACACGAGCCACGAGTGAAATACGCTAATGATTCTGAAAACACATTTATGATAGCTTTAAATTATTTGTTAACTTTTCGTGTTGTACTTAAGCCGCTGTATAATCTGTCCGGTTTAATGTAGAGTTGCGTTTTGTCTGTCATTTTGCCTGGCGTTGCGACGTAGGACATGCGGCTGGAGAGAGAGGAAACCTCCTTCGATCACTCTGATCACGCGGACGTTTATCTGCAAAACAAAAGAAGGATTAGCACAAAAGAGGTTCAATGACGTTCTTCGACTGTTTTTTCAGATTCATAGCCATTTTAGAAGGTCTTTAACCGAGCCTGACCTTTGAGGTCTTTACCTACGACGTGTCGGAATGGATGGTATATGAGTTGAGGGTGCGAGGTTGTTATTGTTATGTTACCCTATTAGTTACGGCGAAACAAAAAATATATATTTTATTTTTAGGTTTATTACCTACCATCTTAGCGCCATAGGTATCTTCGGTTTGTAGAATATAGTTGCAATTATTTTTTTATTGTGACAAAGGGTGACAAACTAAATTGAATACAAAAAAATCTACGAGTACATGACGGATTGCACTAGTAGTTTTAACTCTGTGACAGCAAATAAAATGTAGTTTGTAAAAGTTCTAACACCAACCTCATGTTTGGAAACAGCTCTACGGAAGTACTTGTGGAACCTTGTGGAGAGTGCCCAGACAGCGCCGTTGTCTCTCTCCGCCCATCGCACTTCAGCACAGAACTGCAGCTTTTCCGGGTCTTGAGCGAGGACTCTGTGAAAATATGCGACCATTAGACCATTCGGTGATTGACTAAAAAATAACTTAGAGTAATATTATTAATCAACTGAATTTGTTAATAATATTACTCTCGAGAGCATTTCAGATAACTAATAAGCGTCAAAGTGTCAAACAACTCTTTTTAATAGCTCTAATGAAGTTATAACTGGTTAAATCATTCTTAGCCGACGTTTTTATATTACTTATAGACGACAATCATCCAAAATAACAGTATAGTTTGGTAAGTAAATCAATATCTCAGACAAAACTAAAATGATGGAGACCAAGGTAAAATTATGACTAAGGGATCATTGTACGCCGACAGTAAGGCAACTGCACATGTCGATGGCAGTTGACTCTTTTCGATATACTGCTGTCGTCAACTGCAGTTGCCGTCGACGGCAGTGCCTCTCCATCGCGCGTCGCAACATGCCGTCCGTGTATAGGAGCCCTAATGTCCACTTCAATAATGTAAAATGTATCTCTCAAAGTGATGCCATATCTACCAACTTTTTGGTAGATCTACCTATTTTTACATCAGTCTACCTATCTACCACCCTAGACCTAAAAACTACCTATTTTTTAATTAGTTTGACATATCACCACTTTGAATTATTTTCATAGCGACGAGCGAGACGTTGCGATGTGTTGCGTGAGCCAGGCGACGATGCGTCAAGTCAAGCATAGAGTCCGCGCCACGACTCAAGTCTTACGGCAAAAGAGGACAACTACATAATGTCGAACACTATCGTGAAATAATGGATACCTACCTACGAGCGAATTTGTCCGCGAAATTTCCGGAACAAGACCTCTTAGACCAGAAGACCATAATTATTGTATATAAAACGAATATTTTGATTTATTTACTATAGATCTGCGATAGCAGCGCCGCGTCTACAGGACTTGAGTCGTGGCGCGGACTCTACATAGAGTCCAGCCAGGCCATAAACAACAACAAAAAAGTCAGCAACAGACATTAATATACTGTTCTCATGTTCTGTCAGTGTCAGTGGCGCCCATGTTTGTTTTGTTGCGGAATCAATGGTGAATCTTTGCTCCTGCTCCTAGAAATTGTTTTCTGCAATGAATAATATGAAAACCTTCCAGAGAAATAGAATTTGCACGGAAACTCTAGAAGGATTGTTTCGTACTAAAAGATTCATAGTAAACAACGGTCAGCCTAGCGCAGAACATTTAAATTTTTTCAATAAAAGTATGTACAATTTCCAAAAATAAACATTTTAAGAACAGTTCATGCATTTTTAATCTTAAAAAATCTTCTAAATTGAGGTGGTAGATCTACTAATTTTGCATTTTACATTCTACCAACTTCTACCAACATTTGGCACATAATCTACTAATTTTCTAAAATTCGGGTTGGCAACACTGCTCTCAACTCTTTCTTTTATCTTATTAAAGATGGTTAAGCATTTGGTCACCATCTTACTGAGTGAGTTGAAATGTGAGCTACGATGGAGCACGTGTTCCCAGAAAAAATCTATTTACTCAAGATTATATTTGAATTCTCCGAAAATGAATTCATTCGGGAAACTGACGCAGTTATAATCAATCCACACATTACCGGTACTTTTCTCACTTATCTATTTGATTACTTTTGACTTTGAAGATGCTGCGAGAAATATTGAGCAATACTTTATAAATTAGGTTGTTTTTATTCATTACTGGCGAAATACTGTATCTTTCATCTATCCCGGCGGGATATAGACAGGCATTTAGGTCAATCACTGGCCATACAAATTTTCCCTAGAACCAGTGGTCTATGTGGTGGTTATGCTTTTTGGGTTCTCAAAAATAGACGTAATTGATGTATATCTAATTAAAATAACGGACACTCATTTTAAGTTATTAAAAATGAAAATAATTTCGATAAGGCTGCATAGCATGTATCGAGAAAAAAATCTTGCCACAGTAAGTCTGTGAGACAATGAGGTTTTACCGCAGTTTATATTATTAATATCATTGGCTATACCTGTTAAACCGATGATTGTTTCTAAGAATCATGTAAAATACATTTAATTAATGTTTTCAAGATTCAAAAATGTCCATACCATTGTAGTAATATATCGGTTATTGAAAAAGTTAAATATTAATTATGGACAAGCTTTCACACGTGCGCTTTCGGGGGCAACTTTGACTGATCTCCTTTCCATGAAACTTACTTGTGAGAATTGGAGAGGGGGTTCCAGGCAGCGATGGCAGTCTCGGCAATAGGGCTGAATATGATGGTGTCGTCCCTGGGATCCACGGCTAGACCGAGGCCTTGCGATGACTTGCGGCCGACCAGGTTGACAGGCAAGTCGGTGCCTTCGGCGGGCGGCCCCGAGGCCAGCACTGCTGTTGATACGCTGAATATTCTGGAAGGGAACAAGCATAGTGTTAGGAGGGCACATTGAAAGAAAAAAAAAAGAAATTACATTTATTTGGAGCCAATTACACAACACACACATAACACGACACATACGAAAAAAATACAGGTATATAATCAGTAAGAAATAAGAAAAGAATTACGTTGCGCACCATTTTGTGAAAAGGGTAGGTAGGTATAGGATTTCACGTTCATAGGAGTGGGACACCTGTCACTACCCAACGAAACACGAACTTGCGTGGCCGAAAATCACACTAATATTCCCGAAAATCACACTTATATTATAAATGCACAATTTTGGTGGATGTTTGTTGGCTCTCCACGCCAAAACTACTGAACAGATCGGGCTGAAATTTACATACCTGCAGGTAATTCTAATACTGGAATCAAACAAAGGCTTTTACTTTTAACCCAAAAATGGGATAGAAAACGTTTCCATAAACAATGTTGTTTCTATAAACAATGCGTGGAAAACCGCGGGCAGAAAATAGTATAATTCTAATTCTATTTCTAAGTGTGGGAACTGGGATCTGCACTGACATCTAGTATGGGAGGGTTTGTTTAGGCTAGGTTAGGGACAATGCACGAAACAGAAACTTATATATAGCTCGGGGCTGCCACGTCCGGGAGTTCGTGTAGTGTCCAGTTGGTCGCTCCTCAAGGGCCCTGCCTGAAAACCAGCGCAGTGTTGGGCAATTGCCTGATACTGCAACATGCTGAGGCAGGGACCCATTTAACCTTTACCACCCTGTATTTAGTGTAAGTACTTAGTTTGTAAAATTATTTTAAGCTATTTACTTCATATCTGTATTGTACCTACCAATTTAAGTGTTTTGGGTAAATAAATTATATATCTCTCTCTCTCTCTCTGTCTCACTTTGAAATTGGCCTACTGAAAACTATGAAAGATGATTTGGGTGCTAACGGGTTGGCTTGCAGTCGGCCTAGCACTTTCGGGCGTGGTTAAAAATACCTAGGGCCGTATTATGAAAGCTACTCAGTCATCGATCTATGCTTCAGTAACTTTTCTATAGCATAACCGTCACTCAAGCATTGATCTATGACTGAGGAAGCTCTCATAATACAGGCCATAGATAACTAGTCACAGTTCTCATTAATCATCTATTGAAATGACTTATTTTTGATTCGTAGGTTACTTGGTGCCTTAGTGGCATATCTATTTAAGATAGGTTTAGTTTACAGGCTTTTAGGTTTAGTTTACATCTTTAGATTCAACGATAACCGACCGGATCAGACTTTCCACTATCCTGTTCTTTTCTACGAAAGGGAATACCCTGCATGTCATTATCATGATTGTTAGCGGGATAATCCAAGAAGATCTTATCTTACGCCATCGTTCATGCGCACGATGAAGACATCGAGCCGTAGGTAAAATAAAATATGAAAAAAATACGTTTATTACTCCAATTCTTAAGTAAAGTACTTTTCGTTTGACTATATTTTTTGTGATGTTCGTTGGTTGTTATTATCATACCTCGTGCAAGGTTGATTACTTGGCGTTTTCCCTTTCAACGTGTTCATACAAGAAATCAATATACAAATTAGGTATAATTAGAGTTGTAAATGTTATATTAACAACGAACAATTTTTAGATGATTTTACTTGAATTTCCATGGATAACCCACAGTAGGTAACAAACTGTCAGTACCAATTGATTATCTCACAGAAAAACTATAAGCAATGATTATGTTCACGCAATACCTATCGTATACGTACTATTTATAGATGTAGAGTAAGAAGGTAACGCTCGTGAACATACTAATTACTCTATGCATATAAACATGAAGCGTCACTCAACGAAATTGGTACCTATTATTGGTATAATGGATAGATGAAAACAAACGGAAGAGCTAATCGTGCAAAACAGACTCATTATATTGCTTCGTGGCTACGCCCACGTTTTCACCAGAGATTTGTTACGTAGCTAAGCTGTTTATGTGTGCCAAACTACCAAAAGAATAGCTCAGCCACCGCATTACATCTGAACAAAAATAGATGGGGTGTGGAGCCGAGCGCAGACAAGCAGCATCGGCAAACAAGATTCAGGTATGACAACACAAGCACTTAAAACATGGCCTTACTATTTTTGTATCCAAATAAACATTAGTATACATATAGGCAAGTCGACAGACGGGTTGTTCCCAGTTGATCACGCTGGATATGATCACGTTGCATTTGATCACGGCAAACTGCGCGAAAAAGTTTCATTTGATCACGCCATACAAATTTTGCCTAACTTCATAATTTACGATTGTTAGCATAATAAGTCGTTTTTCATTATTAAATACTGCCGAATGTTATTCTTAGTGTATGTTAATTATGATTCTGTGGTTATTGTATGAATATGATCAGATTTATCGCTCTTTTCTAAACCAGTCTTCTTTTACTGATCCATGCCATACATATTGTGCCTAGATTAGTATTTTAATTATAATTATAACTTATTATTATAGGTAATTTACGTTTGTCATCATAATAAAGTTTTCATTTTCATTTTCATATACTGACGAATTTTATTCGTATTGTTTGTTTATTCATTTATTTATTAGTTTGATAAATAGAAACAAAGAGCGGGCGAAAAAATAAACATTATGTTATTATGATCAGTCATTTATTAGATATCTCTGTTTTTAAGATCACTTTTCGTTTTACAAAACGAGATTACTAGTTTGATAATTATGAATATTGATTGTTAAACAATAAATAAATATAGTTTTACTAACTTACTATCGGAAATCACATTTATATACAAAATAAACTATAAGACAAATGATAAAGTGTTAAAATCACAGTAAGGAATGAAGACTGATTTTGAAAACAGAGATATCTAATAAATGACTGATCATAATACCATAATGTTTATTTTTTCGCCCGCTCTTTGTTATCTCTTTGTTATCTCTTTGTTGTCATGGTATTATGATCAGTCATTTATTAGATATCTCTGTTTTCAAAATCAGTCTTCATTCCTTACTGTGATTTTAACACTTTATCATTTGTCTTATAGTTTATCTTGTATATAAATGTGATTTCCGATAGTAAGTTAGTAAAACTATATTTATTTATTGTTTAACAATCAATATTCATAATTATCAAACTAGTAATCTCGTTTTGTAAAACGAAAAGTGATCTTAAAAACAGAGATATCTAATAAATGACTGATCATAATAACATAATGTTTATTTTTTCGCCCGCTCTTTGTTTCTATTTATCAAACTAATAAATAAATGAATAAACAAACAATACGAATAAAATTCGTCAGTATATGAAAATGAAAATGAAAACTTTATTATGATGACAAACGTAAATTACCTATAATAATAAGTTATAATTATAATTAAAATACTAAATTAGGCACAATATGTATGGCATGGATCAGTAAAAGAAGACTGGTTTAGAAAAGAGTGATAAATCTGATCATATTCATACAATAACCACAGAATCATAATTAACATGCACTAAGAATAACATTCGGCAGTATTTAATAATGAAAAACGACTTATTATGCTAATAATCGTAAATTATGAAGTTAGGCAAAATTTGTATGGCGTGATAAAATGAAACTTTTTCGCGCAGTTTGCCGTGATCAAATGCAACGTGATCATATCCAGCGTGATCAACTGGGAACAACCCCGACAGACACAGGGCAATACAACGCAAGAAGATTAGGCATTTGCCTGTCCATGGGGTAAGCTTCTCGCCGCTGCTATGACATTGGACCTTTTTGCTTGTGTTGTCATATAATGTGGAAGACTTACCTATCAGTAGCCAGAGGCTGGTAATAGAGTAGGCCCTGACTTGCTGGATGCAGAGTGATATTTTGTTTTAGACTATGATGATTTCCTTCAAATGTGCTTTTTGCCTTAGATGAATGTGGTAAGATTTACTGGTCCACGAGGTAAACCTGTCGCCGCTATGACATTGGACCTTTTTGCTTGTGTTGTTAATATAATGTGGAAGACTTACCTATCAGTAGCCAGGGGCTGGTAGTAGAGCAGGCCCTGAGCCGGGGAGTGCGCGAGGCCGACGATGCCGTCCATGAGGGTAAACTTCTCGCCACCGATATCGTACTCCCCGAGGTCGGGGTCTGGGTACATGGACGCATGAGTAACTCGCCACGCGTTGTCTCGACGACCGTCGTAGACTATAATACCTGAAATTAATACAAACGAAGGTATTGTAGCCGCCAAATAACTGATCCAGTGATGGCGAGCGAGTGGGAAGTTTGCGCAGGTACACTCACGCATATAATTCATTGCCGCCGATAACGCAGCAGGCGAAGGAGATAGGCACAGCTTTGTATAGCTCTTGTAAACTGGATTCAGATTCCAAGTAATTTTTACAGAAACATCTGCTAGGGATGTTATGGTTGGATAAAGTAGTATTACCATACATACAGACCTAATAAGAAAACCTACTTGATATCAAATTACCCTTTGGCTATATGTGATGATCTACTACCAAATAATTATACCTTCGTGAGACGTTGGGAATGAGCACGTCTCACGTGAGACGTTGGGACTCGACTCCTAACCTAGATTTGGTACATTACAAATATGGCTGTCTATCTAGGTATTATATCGTATACTAAATAAGATAAGTTAAACTAACTATTAAGATAACTAAATATGAGACTGCACGTCTCATATGTATACACGGACGTCGACGGCAGTCTTGTGAATTTTGACAAAAATAATTAAAAAAAATGTCTTTCGTAATATTGATTAATTAAAAAAGGAAGATAGGTTAAGTTCTTCCAGCAGCGCTCACACAAAAATTGGCATTTTTTTTTTATCAGAAATAGTCCTTCGTTTGACCGCAATCTCACAATGATGGAAAGCGAAGATGCGGCCGACGATGTATCACGAAGGTCTAGAAGATGGCTACTCCGGACCACATTCCGAAACACAACTGAGTTGCTTCACGGACTGGCCCAGTCCGGAGGGTGGTGACAAGCCACGGCCGAAGCCTACCACCAGAGGGTATCGCTCTTAGCACCACCCAGAGGACACGTGTAGGGTATCGGAGGGTCAACACCTACGGACGTGAGCGATACTGTCCCCCAAAAGGCATGTGTTACAACTACACGCAAACACATACGCTCACAGTTATATTTCCAGTCCTGCTGTGCAATACAAAGAAGAACAAAGACGGAAACACGTACCTAAGACCGAAGTGAGACCGAGACAACAATATTTCACGCGAATCACGACCGCCCGTGCCGCCGGTCCGACGGTGACTGAGGTACAATTTTACACAATTTGAGGTTGCCACTTTCGAGAAACCAGTACCTCATCTTCCCTTTTTAACAAATCAATGTTCGTAACATAACAGAACTCTAATTTGTGTGTCTTATGATATGACCTATAATGATTTAGGTAAACAGATAACCATAAAAGAAAATCACAACCAAATAATTAAAACTACTTAGTATTTACAATTGATACAATCGAGCTAACTGCAGACTGTTGCAAACAATCGTTACCTCAACTGATACCATACCAATTTTATGTATGAAAAGTGGATAGAGGTAAAAAAAGAGTCCATATTGTTCTCTATTCACTGATATTTTCTTAAGCGAACATTAAACGTGTTTTTCCGTTTCATTGACTGCAGTCAACAGCCGACGGGTGTAGTTGGTTAATTAACTTGCAGCCCTTGTATATAAACCCAAGAGGCAAAGACTAAGAAACTACGTCTAAACACTGTACTGTTACTGTTAAGACCTTATGAAATAAACGTACATATATCATTAATATTTTCCTTTCTTTTCGATATTGCATAATTTTTTCGAGAAAGTTTTTGAATGATGTGACATCACTCAAAAACTTTCTCGAAAAATGTATGTAGGTACCTTGTATGACCTCACTGATGTCAAGGTACCATACGTGGTTATACACACGTGGTTGCCATCATTGGCACGCACCGTTAGGCACTAAATAGCGAGGATGCCAAATTACAAAATAACATATTTTTTGTGTGGCTGGACTCTTATCAAGTCATTTATTTAAATAAGTGTATCGTGTATCCGTTTTCGCGGACTTCGAATTTTGTAACTTAGAGAATTTTGTATGTTGGGATCATTGGCATGGAATTTAAATCTTAGATCGTTAATTAGTCACACATTCAAATCTAAACTTTGAAACCCCTGTATATTTAAGGTAAACTTTAGTAAGCTTTTATTGGTCCGCTAAGAAATCTACTTTAGCCAAAGAGAGTCCTTGTTGTCTCTGTCAAATAACCGTAACCAGTAGAAAACGACTTATCAGAAAACAAGTTTTTTATAATTGTGCGTGACCCAGATCCAGGGCCTGAATGACAGTTACCTTGTATTGAATTACAAAATAAATGTTTATGTTTGTCAATAAACAATACAGCAAAATAATACAGTAAGTGACAGAGCATGAGTCGCTGATAAAAGGCAATAAAAATCGTCTCACCTGGAGCAACAGTGTCGCTGATATAGGCAAAGATATTGTCACAGGTGGCGGAGAGATGCGAGGACGAAGACCGTGTGTCGTCCAGCACGAGGTTGGTGAGCAGGGAGCTTGGACGCAGCAGCTCTCGGGGGAAGTACACACTCCTCACCTGAAAAATATAAATAGTATAATAAATAATACATTGTACATCTAGACCTACATCTAGGTTTTAAGCTCTCGACGGGCCTTAGATACACGAGGTAGGAACCGCACTTTCTCCTGACAGATATGTAGTGCTTATTCTACAACTTTCGGGGAAATATTCCTCGAAGTTCGGCAGGAGCTAAACGCATGATAAATGAAATTCCATAGAGTTTTCCGTCCCGCATTTTAGTACGCCTGCAATAACGTACTTTAGTCCTTGTGTTTGGAAAAGGAATAAGTAACTTTCTGTGCTTTATAGTAGGTACACCTGTACCTACTATAAAATACTTTAAAACATATTTTAACGTGTCCAGCCTACATTTAATTGTATGTACTTACCTAAAGTTATAACAGTTGAAGGAATGGGCCTTCGATCACTTTGATCGAAGGAATGGGCCTATAATAAAACAATAGATAATAGTGATTAGTTGTAGTTACTTTGTTACTAGGCCACTACTCGATCGTACCTAGGAATTTATTGTTCACGGACGATTGAACAGAGCATGGCGCACCCTTTCAAACAATAAAGATATGACCTCGACAACCAGTCAGCTTATATTTTGGCTCGGGCGAGAGAAAAGTCGTGCTTTAACAAAACAACTACTCGTTTAATAATTATCGACTCAAACAGTAAGTGGCTTATGATCTGGAGATTAAAGTCATGATTAACTTCTTTTTAAAATAAGGTTTAATTTGCCGAAATGAAGGGAAATATACCAGAACAAGATCAACACTTGTTAATCTTGCTCTGATTAATATTCCCTTCATTTCGTTCCATATTTTATTACAAAAGTAAATTGCATAACCACCAAGGAACCTGTACTTTACCAACTTAGTCCTTTCTAAATCTTATTTGGTAGATAGCACGAACAAACAACTGAGTTGGCTAATTCCGGTTCCTGGTCGAGCGTGCTTTGAATGCAAATCTAGTCTTAAAATATGTAAAAGCCTTTCTAATACCACCGTAAAAGACTAGATTTTAGGAGTGATGATCGTGTTTTACTCTAAAACGAATCGAAAAAAGTAGAATCCCAATTATCTCTACAAAAATACCTTTTATATATAATACCTACCATTACAGAAAAAAACTGTGAAAAGAGTTCGGCATTCATTTTCCTGTGATTATTCGCTGTGTGGTGCTGGCTGGGAATTTGTACTACCCCTACAGACTCCCCCCGTGGGTGTCGTAAGAGGCGAATAAGGGATATTTGCCGAGGGGCGGGTAGCAGCGCCCCCTGCAGAACAATTCTACCACCGAACTGCGATCCCCAACCCGCATGTCCAGCGTGAGATTATGGGCATTACCCCCCATGAGATAGACGCCAATAAGGCGCTTATCAGGGGGAGGCCTGCGTCCAGCAGTGGACTAATACAGGCTGTTGAGGTGAGGTGAGGTGATCTTTAACAGCGTGATTCCGGTACACATAAATATGTTTATTGGGAACGGAACATTATGGCTGTGGTACAATTGAGAGCTGACTGCAAAGAGGGAAAGTTAAAAAACTGTATATACGTAGCGGATATTTGCAAGTTTATGAGTACATTTTATGTCCTGCTGCCTGCCTGATGATGCCTACCTATGGAAGGGGTGAAAGGTATCGATAAAGGTTACATACATCCTACTAATATTATAAGAGCGAATGTATGTAGGTATGTATGTATGAATATTTGTTATTCTTTCACGCAAAACTACTACACGATCGGGCTGAAATTTTTGCATACAGATAGTTCTAGGCCTGGAATAACACGTAGGGTACTTTTTTCCTATAAATCGATTCCCTTGGGATAGAAAGAACCTTGGAACGTTTCTATAGAAACAAAAACAACACGTGCAAAGCCGCGGGAAGCAACAAGTATTTCAAATTCGATCTAAGTCTTACCAATCGGTCGGTTGCCATGTCGAAGATGAGGATCTTGGGTGGGCAGACACGTCGGAAGTCGTCCAGACTGGTGATGACGCCGGCATCGAGGACCCACAGCCGGTTGCAGCGATCAGCTCGGATACGGTACACGGAGACCAGTCCGGTGCAGTTGATGTCTCCACGACCAGCGGTGTGCCATGTCCAGTCAGGGTATGCCTGAAATATACAGTAGCAATCCCTTATTTAAAGTACCTCGTAATAGAAATCAATTGGAAACATACATTTTCAATGATTATTAGGTATGTGAGAGAGATGATTTTGGATTTTTGTTCTATTTGCGAGATATTTTGAGACCTATCGAAATTATCGAATAGAACGGTACCTGGAGTTTTTTGTTTAAGTCGCTACAATAATATTAAACTCATCATCAAATTTTGAAGCAGTTTGTTATGAGCAATTGTGGTGAACTTTAATATATATTCAATCGGAGCAAGGCTACAATATTGTCGCGGAATCCGACCAGTACTTGCCAAGGCTAGCACCGCCTGCCCTTCACGCTTTCGCGTACACGTAAGTTCAAATAAATACTGTAATAATAAACATTCTTTCGCAAAGATGCTTTTTAGGTCGTACTCAAAGGCCTAGACTGTTTAAAGATTCTCTAGAAAAAAGGTAGAGTCATAGAGCCTACCTTTCTTTAGGAATATCGAGTCACCTGCGAACTTTTTTCTGAAATAAATCTATTCATACTCATTACTCCACATAGCAGTTGTGTGCACCGCTTAGGAGTTTCGTTCGATAAAACATTTTACGGCTGTGCTAAGTCGCACTGATGTGTGTGCTTTGCAGCCGCTGCACAAGTGCGGTTTAATATTATTATTATAATAATTAACCTAGGAGCTTTCAATATTACTTGTAAGACGGGGCTGACGCCCGGTGGCAGATTCCGCGATGTCCAAGCGAGCGTGGCAGGGACACCAGCTCGCAGCCTTGGGATCCCCAGGTAGATCCTATCCCACCCGATTTCCAGACCAGTTGGCACGGTATTCTCTGGCTGGAACTTCTCCAGCAGCACTGGATCCGGGGGGAAGTCAAACTGGAGGAGACTCCACTGGCTGACCACTTCCAGGGTTGCGTTGGCGGTCGCTAGCCACACGCATAGCAGCACGATCGAATTCCGCATTTTAATGCAATATCTGAAACCAATATTTCTTTTCAAAGAAGGTTTATTTCTCTTATAAACAAAGAGCGGTCAATCAAACAATGCAACTGAGCGCTGTGGCATGAACAGTTATTTATCTAGTATATTAGGTATATTTATAGGGGCATAATACATAGTTTGCTAAACTCAACAGGCAGAAAGGTCGATTGCATGCTGGCTCCATTATTACGACGCCTACAAAAAATTACGTTTTAGTAGTTTAATATATCATGTGTAACGTTACCTATACTATTTTAATTACCTATTGCATCAAATAAAATATAGTTTATATGTTGTATATAAAATATAGTTATTGGGCCGAATAGTCCTACATAATAGAATTTATGTAAAGTAAATGGAAGCTGCAAGTGCAATATAAATAATAAAGTTCTATAAAAGGAACCGCTTTACAAGGAAACCATTGTTATAAAAGGGGTTACATTCTCGTAAAGAGTTAGGAACAATATTTAATTGACTGTTGTCGTCGATTTGTCCGTCAATCAAAGACGATTTTAGAGATTAATTTGTTTTTGTATAAAATGATCCAGGCTGTTCCCATAAACTTTTTATTTCCGTGAATTAGGTACTATGTGTCAAACAAAACTTTAAAAACAGTGTAAATATAAAGTGGATTTGGAGGATTCGGAGTCGGTTTTTAGTTTATGTTAAAGTATCACATTTTTTTCTTTACCTTCATTTTTAAAATTAATTCGTAGTTGTTGTGCTTCCAGCAACATAACAATAGTTCGTTACATTACATGGCTCCTTAGCATTGACATTGCGTGGATTGCCACACATACCTAGGTAATAGTGGACTGAACAGTCGAGTGATTTTTGCCCTTGAATTATTATAGAATTCGCAATTTGTGTACAAATAAAAAATTTGTTCAAAAATTGGTCCAAAAACGCCATAATTAAATAACCTACCGGTGACTGCGAACTTTCACCAAGATCTACATATAGGTAGGTATACTTTTACCAAGACCTTTAACATACCTGAAATTATTCAGAAACAGTAGCAAAGCATAATTATTATGACATTTAAGCATGTTTTTGGGCTTTCTAGGTGCTGATGATAAATGAGATACACAATCTCATTTATATAACTATTTTGCTAATGTGAGAAATCAACATCTTTATCCAATCATTTATTTTCAAATTATCATAATATAAATAAAAAAAGCCAAACAACTTAAAACAAAATAACCCTAAAATAGAAGGGCTTAGGTACAGTGAATGCAATTAGATAGGTACGTACCAGAAACAATAGGTTTCCTGTAGTGCCGCAAGAACCTAGGCATGCCTTTTAAATGCATACCCAGAATACGCATGAATAAACTACAGTGCGTAACAAGCAGACTATGGTATTATACCTACTTATGTTGACCGCCAAGCCGGCCACTCTCTCTGCTCCAAAAAAACATCTGTTTATTACGTAAATAACGTGAGTATACGTTACATACGCCACATTGTATTCTACCTAAGACATTTCATTCATCAACTAAGACAAAAACTTACAGGTAAATAATGCTGAAGACACAGCATCATCTAGCCCCAAATTAAGGTACTAAATATACATAATACAATATAAACTTATTAAAAATTCATGATATTTTTAATAATCATATACCCATTACACCCGGACCCAATATTTGCAGATAAATATGCCCAAATAATAATATATTTTTCAGTTATGTTAGGCGCGTTTAGCTATAAATATATCATTTTAATAATTAAGCTTTCTGTAGATGCATTTATTACATTGGTCATTTTTTCAGCTGATGCTGAAATGGATGCCCATTAAATATAGAGCTAAATTGACAAGAAACCTACTTTTTTATTCTTTAAAAATAATACTTGCAAGTTGCAGGTTTTCGGGTTACTTAGAAGCTTTTGTCTTTGCATCATGCTCAATGGCCTCTCCTCCACGGTGATTGTGGGTTTGATGTAGTCTTTGTTTGGTGACACTTTCAACTACGTAAGAGTCACCAAACAAAGACTACATTAAAGTAGTTGATAAAGTAGGTGATAAACTAATTAATTATAATTTAAACAAAGGGTTTCAAAACGTAACACTATAAGTATGTAAAAACTAGACCCATTCAACGAGGCCCATTGTTAAACCTAACTTATTTAGATCAAAAGATATGTATCAAAGTAACAAAATAACGCAACCTCATAGGCAATTTAGTTAAAGATAATACGGCAATTTTGCTGTCGTCGCTACATTCTTGCCGTCAAGTTGTGATCCACATTATATGTTGACATGAACAGCAATCATCCTGTTTTTGAAATCATAAGCTCATTAACCGCCACATCCTATATAGTACATACAGATGTTCTTGCTAGAGTGGAGCCTGAAACAGTGGCGGAGTCGAATTGAATAATCTGGCCATAGCATAAATATGTAACACAAATGTAGTTTAATGTTTCAGTGGATCTCATTGAAGTGATAGTTTTAACTCTAAAAAATTTAAATAAAAGCCCTACAAAATTGTTCTATTTCAACCTACCGAGTTTTAAACGAGCAAAATATTTTTTCGGAATAATTTAATAAGCTGAAAATTATGGTCGGTTAATGACGTAGTTTTTGTTGTTTTTCAGTGTTTGGATTTAGAATATATTCTAAGATATTTCAAGAATACATAAGGTTGCTTCACAGTTTTAATTTTTACTTCAGTATATTTTAGTTATCTTTATCCTATTTTCACTTTTACTGTCTCTTCGTAATAGATAACCTATTATGACTTAAAAACAGCCTTATGTATTCTTGAAATGTACCCAAATATTAAAAAAACTACAAAAACTACTTCATAACTGACCGCAATTTTCATTCTATTTAAGAACGAAATGCTTCTTAAATTTATAGGCACGCCAATTAATTTAAGTTTCTAGAAACGTATAATGTTGCTAATTATTTTTTTAATGGCAAGGTAATTGCAATCAATATCCTTAATAAACCCAAAATTAGAACATGAATTTAGTAATAAATATGCATCGTATCCGTTTTACACGCTGTGCTGTTATTATACGTTTTATTACTTATAAAATAAAAAACGATTACTTAAGAACTGAGCGGCCTTAGAAAGCTAGTGCATAAGTAATGCTATTATATTATTTAAAAATTACTTCGTTAAGTACATTGGCTTATTTTTACCGAGCTACACTTGCAAGATTTATTTAAAATCAAAAACTGCCCCGATTTTTTTCTTATAACCTATGGTTTATCCATTTTTAATGAAGCATATTAGTAAACAAAATACGACACAAATAACAAAATCTCACTTGCTTGGCGTCGAGTTTCGGATATTGTTTGTATTGTATTGGAATTGTAAGCAATTTTTATTGAAGGGAGGATCTAAAATCGACAAGTAATGTAAATTACGTATAAAAGAACGCGCCAACAAAGTGAATTTTAGGTTAAGTATGAGCGGTTTGTTTCCGTTTATGCTTCATTCAAAATGGACACGGTATAGACTGTTACACTCTTGAACGCAAGCCTCCCCCTGATAAGCGCTTTATTGGCTTTTATCATATGGGGCGTAGTGGCCATAATCCCCTCACTGGGCATGCGGGTTGGAGATCGCAGCTCGGTGGTGAAAACGTTTTGCAGGAGGCGCTGCTGCCCACCCCCCAGTGCATATCTTAGTTACCTCCCACGACACCCGCGCGGTAAGAATTGGGGTGGTGCAAATCCAAAACCGGCACCACACGGTCAATAACCCTTATAAAACATTCCTTTTCCATAAAATCTCGATAAACAACATTTCTACATTACCCAAACTGTATCCGTAAACAAGTCTGCTTAAAAGGTTAAACGTTAATTACTAAAGGAAGTGAAAAGAGGAAAATGTTTACGTAACCAAAAGAAATCATTGCTGAGAGCAACAACAGTATGTGCATTATTTCTGGTTCACATGCGAACTACCTGTCTATAATACTGAAAAAAAACTGTTGTAACTTACAACTTGTAAGCAGGTTACTTACAGTCCCGAACTACTTACTTATTTTGAACTACAGAACCACAGGGTTTTTTTTTTCTTTACTCCACCATCCAAGACCATCTATTTACAAGAGCCCAAAAATGTTGTAAGTATTTTACATTGTACCTACATCATGACTAAAAACATTGAACATAATTTTGGTATTTATTTATTTTATGAAATTGATACATGCTTATTGACCTGTTAATTGGCGGTGCAATCTTTTGTGTACTTTTATGGTTAGGTGAATGAATGAAAAATGAATTCATTGATTTGAGCATTTTATCCCTTCCATATTACATTGCAATATTCTGTTTGTACCAATGAATAAACTGTAGCAACGCAGCGTCATCGGTCTTTTGGTTTTACCGTTATGTAAATTCCTTATTTTTGTACTTACAAGATAATATCAGTGCCATGAACTTTACCGAGCATTTCGAAGAAAAATTGTATATTTAAAGGTTACTTATAACACAAAAAATACTTCAAAATGCTCGTAGCATGTGGAGCGCGTTGATGTCTTTTGTATGAAGAAATGCAAGTGTCATTTTCTTTGAGAATTTTAGACATGCGATTTTATTCGTTTTGTCTTTATTTAGATATATACAAAAATCAGGCGTCTATTCGTTTTGTCTTTATTTATATACATATATACTTTATATGGATAAAAATTACAAATGCACTACACACTGCGCAGTAAGTAAATAAACGTTATTGAATGAATTGAATCTGTATAATAGATTATTCAGATTGAATAACGTTTGTTTTACATACTAGCGTATGTATTATTATTAATTGCTCACAAATTGGATAGATTTTTAGCTAGTAAATAGAACGTGGAAACTTGTTATTAGCCCTCAGTAGCATGTCATGCATGTTATCATAAGCAGATGCCACATTGTAAGACCATCGCTGTAAGTTTTCTTGAAATTCGTAAAATCAAATAAATTTACCTATAATTATGGATTAATTAGGTAATTATTCTGTGAAACTAATGTAGGAAAATTGTAAGATTAAGAAAATGGTGTATTGTTCAAGACAACCATTTTCGGTCAGTTTAAAACAAGTCTGTAGATCATGAATCAAGGGAAACATCCGTACATAAGTAGGCTGATACGGCGTGTGTTTGTAAATACTTGGCTACACAAAGAACGATTGTTTACTGGATAAATTGTTTGGTATCTACGTGCCTAGCCAGAAATAACAACGATGTTTGGTTTAAGTTAGGCGAGTTGGTATTTACGATCGAACGAGAGAAGCGAGGAGAGATGAACTCAGTGGAAAATTGGCAGATGCTCTGAATAAATTGTACTGAACTGTAGCCCTAAGGTACAAAAGGATATTTACCATGATTTGAGTTATGAACTTAAGAAGACTTTAATGACTTTATTGTTATTACACATTTTATCACACAACTGTAATTGTATGGTAACTACATTTTTTTGTGTTAGTTACCTATTTTATCTTCATGTACCTACCTAAGCCTTTGATTTTGCTATGATTTTGATAGTTTTATAATTAGGATGTACACTTGTGTCGAAATTATTTTTTTTCTATTTCATTCTAATTTACCGATATAGGCATCTTAAAATGTTTGTACGAGGAAAAAGAGGATTTGCGTCTGTATGACTATATTATAATTTGTAGTCAGATAGATAGATGAAAGAAAATGCTTTAAGTACCACACAAAGAAAGAAAACAATATAAACGGACCTGCTTAGAATTAGAGGACAGACTTTTTGTGCTGACGTAAACATAAGTAATATACATTTAAACCTGCCTCCTGTTCATCAGCACATATGCCTTCCAAACAAAGTAAATTTTTTATACCCAAATATATAGCCTGCATTTTAGCAGCATTTTATAGCCACAATACCTGTCAGACTAGTGATCGCAAAAGGGGAATTATTATAACATGACCTGCGACTAAATAACTAAGTGAGCGACTAGAAATACGTAGAGGGTGAATACATTCGACTAAAAACTTACTACCCATCGCAAAATACCAAAGTTTATTTATTTATCTAAATTATCCCGGTTTATTTAGAAAAAAAGCTCAGGAGACCTATACCGACACCCCTAGATATGACAGAGGGTGTTCTGTCCACTCCACGGCAAATCACCAGCCCTAATATGTGTAATATAATGTGTTAGGGGAAAAGACATTTTGTGTCATCAAATACGTAAGAAGTAATTTTAACTACGTTTGCAGGTATTTATTCAGTTACTCACCTATTATTGTTTAGTTCATAACGTAGTGTTATGTGTTTGTTATGCAACGAAACGATTTTAGACTTAATAACACTAGTTTGTCACTTAATTACCTTTTCTTATAAACTATGGACCATATTATACCGTTGTTTTTAAATGAGTTTATATAATACTAGCAGCGCCTCGCAGTTTCACCCGCATAATTCCCGTGGGAATTTGGGATAATCTGTCACTCTCTAAAAAGTAACCTTTTAATTTTTAAAATCAGTCTAGTAGTTTCGGAACCTATTCTATACAAATAAACAAACAAACAATCAAATATAACATTAGTATAGATTTGTGATGGTATTATTGTTTTGAAAAAATGAATAACCAACTTCAAATTCTTTATACGTAGATCCATGTTTTTTTTATTTAGCAGGACTGATACTACCGTCATACAGATCTCTCGGAAATCTAATTTTATGGCATCATTTTGGGATAGTATTTTATAAAATAGCAAAAGAATAATCAAAATCGGAGAGAAGGCATAAGTAGACGGAGATAGTTACATAAAAAATATACATACAGCCGAACCAAGACATCCTCCTTTTCTGTAATCGGTTAGAAATTACCTATACAGATTCATGTTAAGTATTATAATTATTATGTTGTTCCATGTTTCGAACTATAAACATAGAATAACTATAAAATATTATAGTTACAACTTTAAAAGACAACAAATACCTAATTATAATCAAATTATGTAATATATATTGGTAGGTGAGGTATAGTGTAAATAGTATAGTAAAGATTGCTTTAGTTTGCTCTACCAACAACAATAGACAATAAATTTAACCAGTGCGAATAGTTTGCATAAAACAACGAATAACTAACTGTGGGAAATCACCAATACCTTGCGAGTATGTGTAGATTGCAAGTAATAATTCCCACATCCTTGAGATAATTGGTAGAGACTTTCCATGTATTGCTAGATAGGCAAGTACTTCATTTGTTTCCTACGAGTATACGTGTAAGTCAGAGTACAATATGTAATGGCCATGTAAACGAATCATTAGCTTAACTTAGCTTACTTACCTCCTTCGTAAATATCAAAGAGTCAGAGTCAAATCGTTTATTTCTTTAGAATTACAAAATCAGTTAAGTAATTTTTTTACTATATAAACAGCTTGAGAAATAAGGTGCAATCGATTCTAAATCACTTAATTTTTTTGTCTACTAGCGGAAAACGTTACTGAAGAAGGAATATGTTTTTTTAAAGAATACGCCTGACGACTCAAAAATAAGTCTTATAATAGTCGGCTAGATTATCAGAAGAGACGTATTTTTTCTTTTGTCGATTAATCAAAAAATTATGAAGATGTAGGTACCAATAATGTTTCCGTGACGCGTCACTAACCCAATTCTCAAACTTCGACGCGCCTTATTTTTATCATTTTTTGTTTAGACCTACTGTAGTTTTTTTTGCGATTATGATATTTATCAGGAATCCTTCAGAGATACAGCTACTCCTTGTGTATCTGTAAATAGCATTTTTGAGTAAAAAGCTAATGATTTGTGTTGGCCTTTGTCCATTGAAATGGGCCTTTAAAGCCATAATTAAAACCTTAATAACAGCTTAAGCTGTTATTAAGGTTTTAATTATGGGTTTCAATTATGGCTTTAAAAGCTTTTTTAAAAATCGACATATTATATACCTACTCGTTCAGTTGCGTTCCAATCTAATAAGGGATTGATTTAGAATAATTTAATTAGATCATTTTGTCCACCTTGTTAATTAATTTTTGCGAAACATTGATTCATCATTTTTTTAAAGATGACTTTATAATGATATTGAAGTACAATAAATACATCCATACTTCCAAACTAAACTAATAATAGTACAAGAGTAAAAAGTGAAGTCTGTTTGTCTGTCACCCAGCAGCACTTTTACACGCCTAAACGGCTGAACGGATCTTCATGAAATTTAATCAGGATTTAGACGCTATCCCGATAACGGACATTAGCTAAGTACTTTTTATCCCGGAGAAGAGTGTGCGAAGCCGCGGGAAAAAGTTCTACCTCGCGGTTTCACCCGCGTATTTTCCGTTCTCGTGGGACTTCCGGGATAAAATATATACTACCTGAAAAGTAAAGCTTACTTTTCAGGGAGTGTATATTTTATCCGGACCGATAAAAAAATTCGTCATTAAAAAGCTTTTAATGATGTTTTTTTTTTATATCGGTCCAGTATTTTCGAAGCCTATTACAATCAAACAAACAGTCAAATCATTTCTTTTCATTATATTAGTATAGATACATACACATATAATAAACAATAGCAACCGTTTTTTTCAAAACTTTTTGAGACATATTTATGTGATAAAACAGAAATCTATTATACTCGTAATCTAAATTGATTTAAATGAAACAAAGAGACGAAGTTTTAGTTTGACCTTATGTCATGTACTTACTAACTAGCTTAGGTGCATGCTTGCTGGCTATGAGCATTATTAAGGCCACATACACACCTTCGCCGGTCTACAAAAAACTTGTGCTGTACACACCTTAAACTTATAAAAATGGTGTTGTAAGCCAAATATACCATAATTAAATAGTGATTTCCTGATCATTAGTTTTAAGTCTATGATTTATAAGTTATGCATATATTAATTTTATTATTTTAACTACAAGATTTGATTTCCAGTAATGTGCTTATTATTTTGTTAATAATGTTAGTTAAGTTTTTATTGTTAACACAAAATCCACAACAACTTAATCAAATTGCACCGGCAATTACCAAATCCTGAGGAAAAGTAGACCACCGAACAGAACAGGAACAGCCAAGATCGTAATTAAATCACTGCACTTTCAGTATCTTTCGGATAACCGGCGTCTGCGTTTGCACGTGCCTAAGCGAACCGTTTATCGCGGCCGCAGTCAATAATGCTTCAGCATTTACTGCTGCCGAGTGCGTTGACTACGCGCACCAAATTCACTCGCCTTCCACTCGCCCCACTACATCACAACACAACAAAAGTAAAAGTGTTCGATGAAGGCGTGACTCTAGTTACCTACGACACAGACACGGCAACTATTAGGCAGTGGTATCAAGGTGCGTGATTGCTGCGCATGATATACCTATTTGCGTACTGTTTTTTTTTTAGCCCGGAAATGTCAAGGTTAGATTTAGAACCTTCGCTAAAACAATTAATATCTACCAGCCTTAGAATAAAGCCTGATGACCTAGTAAGCAATGATAAAGTCGGTTAAGTTAGTTCTGCTAAAATGTAGAGTAATGTTCATATATTTTTTCTTTCATTTCATTTATATACAGACAAAGGCGTGGATTACCACGCTGCCTTTGTCTGTAAATAAATGTCGATGTTTATTAAAACTGTAAATAAATGATCCTAAATATAGTTTCGGCGAATCAATGCACAATCAATAATGGTTTAAAAGGATGCTTTCTGCATTCGTATAAATTAGAAAAACATCATGACTCTACTTTTTCTCTAGCACAGGTTTTAGCAGATTTACTTAATCAAATCCTCTCTGCATGCTACTCGTAGATCTTGGTCTGGTCTTAGTAATCATGCGTAATAGATCCATCTCTAGACATTTTTATCATGGATTCTTCAATTAGGTGCAACTGCCATTATCATCAGTATCGACAGCGAGCGAGAAGACAAGTAATGAGAGAGTAATTTATTTATTATTGAACAAACTCCAGTTTATATTATTACAGTACTGTTCAAGTAAAAGCAAGTGGAAAATTTACGATAAACTTACCTACATAATGTACTGGGACTATAGGAATCCAGGTATTGTGGAGTATATGGTACCTTTGAAAAAATAATTCTAACAAAATATGGGTTGGTACCTAATGTATGCGGTATCGGTATCGGACATTTCGAAACTACCTATTGAATATCGAAATGTGTAAGTTGATAGGATCCGAATTCCGTTCCGCTCTAATTGTTTCAGTAGAAACATGAGCTAATTCTCTAACTGGAGGGTTGGGCCCTGTTTCCTGCTTCTGTTACTGTTGCACAGTGCATTCTGTTACCGTCATTATATTGATTGACAAAAAGCTTCGATTGTACAAAGCATGGGAACTGGTAGTGTTGCGGCATTTACTAGAGGCTATACCCTAGCTGCGAAGTACGAAGTACCTATATACATGCCTAGTTCATTAGGTTACCTAGTTTGATGATAGGTTTTGTTACCTACTCGTATGGGTGGAAGTATGTAATTGTCATATTGCAGCCAATTTACTGGTGCAGTTTTGCGTGGTCATTAAGAAATCATTTCTTGAAGGACATAGACTGCAGATTGCTTATATTCGCAAACCTGCTGTACTTAAACTTAACCTCAAATTAACTTTCTCGATTTTTAAACACAATGGAAAGTACTTGCTGATTTGAGATCCTTTCTTCAATAAATATTTTTCAATTATATCTCTTTATCTCGAGTCCAAGCATGTGAATTTTAATTTATGTTATTGAGATCTGTTGACATAATTTGCAGCTAGGTACAAGACAATTATATTATTAATAGTTAATAGAATAATAATTAATTAATTATAATTATATAATAATAATTAATGATAAAGGACCCTAGTACGAGTAGAGTCTGTTCAAAAACAGAAGAGTCGTTTTGTTACGGTGACTTTTAGTCTTACTGCAATGACAGAGCAGTGTTGTCAACGCAACAAAAGTTGTCAATTGGCACACGAGCGCCCTCCATTCCCAAGACTCGTCTCTTTTTGAACATACTCTACCTACCTATATCCGGGGCTAACTAAATATTTAGGTAAAACTGATGTATACATCGATGTTTATTAAAACATCGATGTATACATCAGTTTTACCTGAATATTAAGGTCATTTATTTACAGTTTTAATAAACATCGATGTATACATCAGTTTTACCTGAATATTTAGGTCATTTATTTACAGTTTTAATAAACATCGATGTATACATCAGTTTTACCTAAATATTTAGTTAGCCCCGGATATAGGTAGGTAGAGTATGTTCAAAAAGAGACGAGTCTTGGGAATGGAGGGCGCTCGTGTGCCAATTGACAACTTTTGTTGCGTTGACAACACTGCTCTGTCATTGCAGTAAGACTAAAAGTCACCGTAACAAAACGACTCTTCTGTTTTTGAACAGACTCTACTCGTACTAGGGTCCTTTATCATTAATTATTATTATATAATTATAATTAATTAATTATTATTCTATTAACTATTAATAATATAATTGTCTTGTACCTAGCTGCAAATTATGTCAACAGATCTCAATAACATAAATTAAAATTCACATGCTTGGACTCGAGATAAAGAGATATAATTGAAAAATATTTATTGAAGAAAGGATCTCAAATCAGCAAGTACTTTCCATTGTGTTTAAAAATCGAGAAAGTTAATTTGAGGTTAAGTTTAAGTACAGCAGGTTTGCGAATATAAGCAATCTGCAGTCTATGTCCTTCAAGAAATGATTTCTTAATGACCACGCAAAACTGCACCAGTAAATTGGCTGCAATATGACAATTACATACTTCCACCCATACGAGTAGGTAACAAAACCTATCATCAAACTAGGTAACCTAATGAACTAGGCATGTATATAGGTACTTCGTACTTCGCAGCTAGGGTATAGCCTCTAGTAAATGCCGCAACACTACCAGTTCCCATGCTTTGTACAATCGAAGCTTTTTGTCAATCAATATAATGACGGTAACAGAATGCACTGTGCAACAGTAACAGAAGCAGGAAACAGGGCCCAACCCTCCAGTTAGAGAATTAGCTCATGTTTCTACTGAAACAATTAGAGCGGAACGGAATTCGGATCCTATCAACTTACACATTTCGATATTCAATAGGTAGTTTCGAAATGTCCGATACCGATACCGCATACATTAGGTACCAACCCATATTTTGTTAGAATTATTTTTTCAAAGGTACCATATACTCCACAATACCTGGATTCCTATAGTCCCAGTACATTATGTAGGTAAGTTTATCGTAAATTTTCCACTTGCTTTTACTTGAACAGTACTGTAATAATATAAACTGGAGTTTGTTCAATAATAAATAAATTACTCTCTCATTACTTGTCTTCTCGCTCGCTGTCGATACTGATGATAATGGCAGTTGCACCTAATTGAAGAATCCATGATAAAAATGTCTAGAGATGGATCTATTACGCATGATTACTAAGACCAGACCAAGATCTACGAGTAGCATGCAGAGAGGATTTGATTAAGTAAATCTGCTAAAACCTGTGCTAGAGAAAAAGTAGAGTCATGATGTTTTTCTAATTTATACGAATGCAGAAAGCATCCTTTTAAACCATTATTGATTGTGCATTGATTCGCCGAAACTTTCGAAAACAGCGCATTAAGCATTCTAGTAAATGCCTTAATTCAAATCACTGGAAATTTGTGTCGCATAAAGTGAGGTAAAAAGTTGTTCGCAGGTGCCTTTGTAGCAAGATGTATTATCATTTATTTTGTTTGATATCACTTTCATGGTTTATAAAAAGTATTTTAGTGCTAGGTGGTCATCCAAAGAATTTGGCCTGGAACGGTGGACCATTGCACCTAAATTGCGAACATGGCGTAAACTTGTGGTCAAGGAGTGGGCAATATGTGAAGGAGAACGTGATTGCAGTTAAAGCTGTTTCATACAAAGACGACATCTATGTTATTACCCCAAGGTACGAACTAACCCATAACAAATTAAAGCATGCCCTAGATTGAACAATCGACATTATAAGTATGATTATCTAGGTAGAGAACGGCTAGAATTACCCAAGTGTAGCTGTGGGTGCCATCCAACGATTTAAAACTTTGGTGCCATCAGTGTGTCTACCATGAGTTTTGACAATCAATACTCGCTAGCGACTGTAGTTAAAAAAATGTATGGAAACTTCTAAAAGGCCTCTAGCGGATAGTTGGGTACTAAAACGCGCTGTAGATAACTAACTATATGCGTATTTACGTAACTACTGTAGTAACGTCAGGCGATTTAACTGTGACGACTTATGGTAGACACACTGGCAGTGGATGATAGCGAAGATTAAATTTGGGCAGATGAAGATAAATTATAGATTTTTATAAAGCAGTGGACGATTATAGGACGTAGATGTAGAAAAGTAGTTTGGTTTTGGGAGTATCTGCCAGAAAACAGTGTTTTTATCAAGCCTTTTATTCCAAAATACGCGTAACAATTTTTGACACCTTTACAAACATTACCTTAAAACTTTTACAAATTACCCAGAATGAAGCACGAAGTTCCGGCCACGGTGTGGTTAATAATCCGTGGACTGGACGGAGTGGAACTGCAAATTTGGGCAGATATAGATAAATTACATACTTATAAATAAAGCCAAATAGCCTGCGTGCAGCTGTGGACGAGTATAGGACGTAGACGTAGAAAGGAAGTCTGGTTTTGAGTAGGTACCTGCCAGAAAACAGTGTTTCTATCAAACATTTGTTTCCAAAATACGCGTAACAAGTTTTGGTACCTTAAAAAACTTTACCTTTAAGCTTTTACAAATTACCCAGAATGAAGCACGGAGTTCTGGCCACGGTGTGGTTAATAATCCGCGGACTGGACGGAGTGGAACTGCAGCCGTTCCCGGAACTCCGGAGCCACGAGGCATACGACTGCAGCGCGATACAGAACGCGGTTGACGCTTATTTGGATCATCTTGTAAGTTCAATAATATTTTTTTTTTAATCACCATTATATATTATATTATCACACTAATAATATTATAAATGCGAAAGTTTGTATGGATGGATGGATGGATGGATGGATGTTTGTTACTTCTTCACGCCAAAACTACTGAACGGATCAGGCCAAATATTGCATACAGGTAATTCAAATCCTGGAATCAAACAGAGGCTTCGTTTGATCCCATAAATCAGTTCCCGTGGGATAAAATCACCTTTTAAAGTTTTCATAGGAACAACGCGTGCGAAGCCGCGGGGCGCAGCGCAGCTAGTATATTATAAATGCGAAAGTTTGTATGGATGGATGGATGTTTGTTCATCCGTTCAGTAGTTTTGGCGTGAAGAGGTCACGCCAAAACTACTGAACGGATCTGGCTGAAATTTTGCACACAGGTAATTATATATCCCGGAATGAAACACCCGTGGGATAAAAATCACCTTTAAACTTTTCCATAAAAACAACGCGTGCGAAGCCACGGGGCTAGTAATTAATAGATATCATTAGAATTTACACCACCCCAACTTCCCGCGGGTGTCGTAAGACGCGACTAAGGGGTAGAGCCATTCTACAACCAGACTGCGATCCCCCCATAAGTTACAAGATAATAAGACGCTTATCAAGGGAGGCTGGAGTCCAGCATTGGTCTATAGGCAGATGAGGATGATATAGGTATAGCTATATCAAACCTCATCATTAGAAACAACTCCTTTGCTCTAAATGGGAATAAAATAGATGCTCCTAGAATTGGTTTTATATTACATTTTATATAATAATAGGAAAATCGGGTAGAACATCGGCCATTCGCGTCCTCAAAAACTCGAACAAATTCGTAAAGGTTTTAAGACCGCACGGTTAATTAGGAGTATAGTCGGTTAACTTTCGTATCGAAAAACTGTTTTCTTTGAACGTAGGTATTTCTTGCTTTCACAAAGATTCGAAGCAAGTTTCAAGAATGCCTACCCAGTCAATCTGGGTATAATACTGCGTTACAACATGCAATTATAGACCGATCCTTCGCATTAAAGTGCCGCAGGAAAATAGTACTTCGGTATTCATTACGGATGTAAGCGGGTTAACTATGAACCTTATTAGTGTTGGATGAACACCAACAGTGTTCGAACGGATGCGATGGTACGCCCTGAAGATGTCCCTCGTTAATGGATGAAACGTTGGTGTTCTTACAACACAAATAAGGTTCGTAGCTAACCCGCTTACATCCGTAATGAATTCGTCAAACTACCATAGTTTTTAAAATAAAAAGTACTTCGGTACTTTACCTATCAACCTATCCATTGGAACTATTTATTAGAAGACATTTGAACCCCCGCTCGAGGCAACAACAGTTAGCGCTCTCACACGGACTGCACGTCCAAAATACGGACGGCAAGGTGCCGACTGCAAGGCTGGACTGCAGTAGACGGCTGCCGTCGACTGCCGTCGAGTAAACTGCATTCGATGACTGCCGTCGAGTAAACTGCATTCGATGACTGCCGTCGAGTAAACTGCATTCGATGACTGCCGTCGAGTAAACTGCATTCGATGACTGCCGTCGAGTAAACTGCATTCGATGACTGCCGTCGAGTAAACTGCATTCGATGACTGCCGTCGAGTAAACTGCAGTCGACTACTGCCGTCGCCTTGCCAGTCGGCAATTTGCCGTCCGTGTATTATGAGCCCTTAGATTTACTTTATCGTCTAGTTTTCGTGTTATGTGAAGGAATCTCAGTCTATTTATTGTGATCAACCGAAAGACAGGTGGCTCTGATCAATAACAATAAAAATTCTTTGGGTAAATGTTCACGGTATTGTGCGTGGAATTTAAACATCCTGCTATTATAAGTACAGTGACCTTCTTATTACACGTTACTGTAAATAGGTAATATTGCGAAAAGTATTAACGTTAATGACGTTTTTATTATCTTGTAGGCATCACCTCTATAATAGTTGTTTGCCTACTTCTTGGGTCGATTGCATAACAATAAATTTAATGTAGCGCATAAATAAATTTAGACATTATTTCGAAATAATGTTGTGTAGAATAAGTAGAGTAGGCAGTATAGTGAGTCCATTTCACGGTACGCTAGAAACAGGATTTCTGCAAAAGCATAGCCATTGAGTGAATTTGGCCAAGTGATTTTACGTAAGCAGTCATCCTGTGACCACGGCAGCGCTTAAAGCTGCTGCAAAATCGAGCAAAAAAGGAAAATAAATGCGATTAATTCCCGTATCCTCCGGTCTGGGATGATAGGCTGCGAAAGACTGCAGGCAGATGCTGGAAGCGGCAAGCTGAGGACAGGGCGCTATGGCGCTCATTAGGGGAGGCCTATGTCCAGCAGTGGACTAAAATAAGTTGATGGTAAACACCCGCATATCGTAGGTACAGTTGTGAAGTGTCCGAACTGTCTAACTTATACCACCTAACGATCAGCAAGAGTGTCCACTGGTTCTCTCATTCGTTGGCAGAGCTATTGAAATATTGCAATACACGGGGCATTGCAATATTTCAATCTATTTACTAACCCTTATCCGACGAAATGGTGCTTTAGCTGAATTTCATAAGTCCTTTCAACAAGCTGCAACAAAAGCAACGTTTAATTCCAGGGCAACCTATGGGTGCTCGATACCGGAACCATCAACACAGTGGAGTCCCCGATATGCACGTGCCCGCCCAAAGTAGTGGCAATCAGCTTACTGCTGGGCAAGCTGACCAGGCGGATACAGCTGGCGGCACTGACTGAACCGACCTCTGTTCTGCAGAACCTGGTTGTGGAACACGGAGGGATGCCAGGGAAAATATTCATGTAAGTACACATTAATTCCCATAGGGAACACGAGAGTAGAGCTATCCCTCGCTCTACTCTCGTGTTCCCTATGGGAATTTATGTATACCGAATGACCTCAGTGGTGCAGCTGGCGTAGGTCCGCATGCAACGCAGGAGGTTGCGGTTTCGATTCCCGCCTCGGGACAAATGTTTGTACAATCTGCAGTTATTTTTTCCGGGTGTTCTGGCTGTTTTTATGTATGATAAAAAATATCTATCTATGTTGAGTATTGAACGAAAGGTATCAGTTATTTAGGTACCTATAACACAAGCTTTGTTTAGCTTGGGGCTAGATAATGCTGTGTGAATTGTCCAGCACTATTTATTTATGCTAATCATCAGGACACACGATGTCCACAGCTGAACACGCGTCCCCGACCAAGAGTTATTTCGCTATACCTAATCATTACGCGGCGGCACGCATCGGTGATCGGAGTGGAAGAGTTTGGTTGAGAATGAATATACACAGAAAAAAGTATTATTATATAGTATTGCACATTTTATAATCCACAAATTGTATCAGTGTGCGCGCGCCTCTACTTTGTCTTTAAATTGCTCTGTATAGTATTTTTGTTTTCTACCCACATTGTATTGAATATTTGCTCGGACCGAACTACTAACAATAGATAATAAGCCTATTTTGTTTCTCACCAGTTATTACTTATCTTTTGAGAAATAAATAAAGATCTTAAACCTTAAAAAGCTGCAGCCCTTCCTTTGATAAGTTCCCTTACGACATCCAAGGTCTGAGTTCAACAGGATTCGATTCCTACGCTGCAACCAACATGGAAATGCTGTAGAAGGAGTTTCTAGTCCATCCATTCCCTCAGCAGTCCGAGAAAAGTTAGTTTTTCCTCCTTTTTCTCACTCTCGCTCAGTAAGGCAGTAAATTCGAACGAAGGTCTATTTCTTTGGGTTCGCCGAAATTACAAAGTACCTATTACGCTATAACAAGATAGAGCCATTATAATGAAGACGTATTTCTAGGGAGTAAAAATTGCTAAGATTAGCCTAGATTACACCCATTACATCATACATACCTACCTACCTTTATATTTCTTGAAGTCGTCCATGATCATATTATGATCATTGGTCGTTTAGCTATTTAGATAGTTACGTAAACGATATTTTTCCTTATTCGATAAGAATCCTACTAAAACTCTCTATCTAGAGTTTAGATTTCTAAAATATATTATTATATTATATTACCTATACAGTATAATTTAGATATTCTTACCTGCGTCTAGATTCTAGACTCAAAAACATATTTAAATATCTGTTTCTATAATTTTATGGCTAAACCTTGTGAAACGTTAAAAATAAATCTATTTTTGCGCGATTGTAACTTGCACGCACTTGACCTCTCTCTAAAGTAGATAGGTTTTAGATCTGTCTAATCAATTAAAATTAGCCCACGCGAACAACTTTGGCACTTAGATTCTAAAAATAACCCAGCTACTCTACTTTCATCAGACAAACCCACCTTGACGTCGTCGCAACATGTATCATGTTCATGACAAGTCTTAAATGTAGGTAGGTACTTAGTCCAATTCACTGAATATGACATTGAACATAAATTAATAGAGCTAGGATTTGTGATTGTAAGTTCCGCATTGATTGATTATAGGGAGGCACTTAGATGTAGACATGTTAACGATAGGTACTCACGATACGTCCTGTGCAAATGCACTTTTCTACATCTGCTGGTACCTAATTAGGTACATAATTAGTGTCTAACTACATACGTGGCCACATTTGCCACTGCTACACACACAACACACATAATGTATGGTAACAACAATTTTGGTGAAATCTTCGCAAAGTATGATGATTGACTTTCTTTACTGTCTAAAGGTTGAATTTGAGGTGGTACTTAAAGTAAGATTCACGAGAAATTTATGTGTGTGAAAAAATCTAAAATATCTATCTAATAATTTCACTCATCATTATACACACGCCGGCAAAATTAAGGGAACAAGTGAAAATAAGGGAGTAAAAAAAATGAAAAAGGTAGGTAATAAATTTAATTTAGTTTGTTTTATTTTTTAATTGATATTATGTTTATGACTTATGAGGTAAATAAAATACACGATTAAGGTTAGGATTGCAATTCCTTTAATTCAAGGATAAATTGAATAAAATAAAAAAAATACATTTACGAAATTAGGTCTAACAAATTGGATGCAGTTTTTTTTCAAAATGAACCATACAAAAAGCCAGTTAATACCGTATGGCTTTCAAGGGCTCTTATGAGAGCCTGAATGCGTTTTCACATGCCTCCAATGATGTCATCAAAAATTTCTTGAGGCAAACTCTCACTCTTCGACTAAAGCTCTTTGGCGTTCGAGCTAGGTTCCTCTGATGTACTCTTCTTCCGAGGGCGTCCCAAACATGTTCTTTTAGATTCATGTCTAGAGAACGTGCTGGCCAGTTCATTTGGGTAATGTGGCAACCACAAAAATCAATAAGGTAATCGCGCACAACGCGCGCTGTTATCGTGGCCGGGCGTTATCGTGCATTGATTTAAAAAGGGAAGATAGGTTACGTTCTCCCAGCGCTTACTCAAAAATTGGCATGTGTTAAAACTACACGCAAACACATACGCTCACAGTTATATTTCCAGTCCTGTGCAATACAAAGAAGAACAAAGACGGAAAGACGTATCTAGGACCGAAGTGACACTGAGACAACAATATTTCACGCGAGTCACGACCGCCCGTGCCGCCGGTCAGACGGTGACTGATGTGGGTGAACACAATTTTACACAATTTGAGGTTGCCACTTTCGAGCAACCAGTACATCTTCGTTTTTAATAAATCAATGTTATCGTGCATAAAAACAAAATCATTGTTCTGCATTTCTTTAGCGGTTTTCAAACAACTTAAATACCTACCCAGATTAAGGAACGAAGTAGTTATGTGATTATTTGGGTGAAGGATCTTTTAAATAATGAAGTGTATAAGTAATGTACCTACCTAGTAAGGTAAGATATTTTGGGCGTAGCTATCATCGATTGAAGTAAAGAAAGTGAAAATAATGAGGTTGGTACTAAGCTTCTCGAAAGAGGACGCTCAAATTAAGTGCAATTAGGTCCTGTCCATCCCAGTCATAGTCGGACCGTTGGCATTTATTGACGAAACGACTACAGCAATGCCCTCGTGTTTGTTCTGAAATGTAACAGTGCGGGTGTTTGTGTGTAGTTGTAACACATGACAGTTGATGGTTGTAGTTCATAAGTAACCGCGCTGGGAGAACGTGCATATCTAACAAGAAAAAAAAAATTATTGACCATAATATAGACACCAACAGAAAATCTTACATTTAAACGTTAATGTATGAATGTATACAGTGTAGCTCTGGATGTAGAGTAAGTTCTCGAATCCTCGCTCTAATTAAATCTTGTATGAAGATTGAAGATACGAGGGATCCCAACTTCTGTTATAAGTACCAGTTACAAGTTTTTTTTTAAATGTATTTTTCGTTAATCTATATCTATACCTTTAGATTTGACTTAGATCTATGGAAGCTGCCAACAGGAGCATTTTGTTGAAAAAACTCACACAACATCACTTTCCACAGTTACGTGTCCGATGCATCTCGCGGCTCTATTCTGGTGCACGAGATATCCAGTGGGTCTGAGTGGACAGTCCTAGCCACCGCTCCAGCAGGGGGCTTGCAGATCGCGATGGTCAGGCGAACTCTCGCACACAACGTGATGATTCTCATCAGACTTCCACACCAAGGAGTTTATGAGATGGATACGGCGTCTTTAAGACGGAGGAATAGTCATACTCCAATCAGAGGTAAGTAGCTGTGATGGCAGAATGTATCCCACTTCTGATGAATGCATGGTTCTCACAAGCTGGACTAATACAACAGTACAGTACCTGCAACGACAGGCATGTAGTAGGTACTGTACATTTGTGTTAGTCCCAGAATGAAACCGAAGTTAGGCATAAATAATATGCATGCATACTTAGGTACATATCTACATATGTTTTTTTACTACTGATACTTTTCGTTTCAACTTTTCAATATTATATTAACCTATTCGACACAGAATATTGTATCCAATCCATCAATCATATCGGATATTATAACTTTGCCATTGCCACCTTACGTAAACTACCAATCTCATTAAATGGTAATTCCAGTTTAATTAACTTTCAGTTTATGGCGAGCATGCGAAACAACTAGTCCTGCTTGGCTCGGACCTTCACCATATTTACATACGTCATGCAGACTGCTCTGACGTCATTTCCTGGGACATTCGAGATGACTTCGAGGAGTCCTGCCTAAAGAACATTCACTCGGCTGGCCCTAGACTGATACCGACCTCAGTGGTCGCAGACCCTTTGAAACATGTTCTCCTGGTACTCGATTCGAACTTTGGTGATACTGTTAAAGACAATGAAGCAACTTATCACCGCATAACATTTATTGATAAGCTCTAAATTGTGAACTACGTAACTGAGAGTTCACATGAAACATAACAGATCCGTATGGTGGCCATGAACATTTTTTTTATTCAAGTCCTTTGAAAAAAGCGGACACCTCATCAAAATGCAATAAAACAAGTAATATTTTAGCCTTGCTAACATGAATAATTAATTAATTTTCAATTATTTAATTGAAATGGAACTAAAAACTTACTACCTACTTCCTCAAAACTTTTTATTTAGACTTGAGTATACTTAATTCCTAGACAAGTGCATTTATTTCGCTCTGTTGACTACATAAGGAATTTACTTACAAAGTATTTTTCATAAAGAGTTTTTTATAAAAACTACCATGGACGTAGATAAAATTCAAAAGCTCTGAGAGAAACTTTTTATTATGTTTTGTGCTCCATGGGCGCGCGCTTTATTTTGTCAAACTATTGCGTTATATTATTATAATAATAAAACACAGCCTCAGGGTAAAACCAATCAAGTACCTAACGCTATGTCCCTAATTAATTTGTCAATGCACTAGCTAGAGATAAAACTGTCAGCTTATACATGAAAGTCACCTATAAATATTATAACAAGCTTATAAAATATTGCTAATGTCTATCCAGACAAATTCTGTGTCTATTATTAGACCATTTACATAATGCTTGTTTGTAACCCTCAAGGTAGTTTACTTTCAGACATCGATCGACTTCAATTTGGTAAGACTGTAATTAAATAGTTTTAAATGTCCTTAATCCTGACAGGTAGAGCTGTTATTGTTTATTACATTTAAAAAAAACAATATAGATGTGGACATAACACTTATATTTGAAAATAACACAGTGAAATTATAATAAAAATCTTTAAATTAAAACAACGAATATAATACAAAATAATCGGGCATATAAACTTATCTTTAAAAATAAAAACACTAACAGTTCGTTACAGCATTGTTTGTATGAACCCTAAACACTTCATGAACACATTTTACTGTTATTGTATTTCATAAATAAATCATAAGTTCAGGCTTATGTATGTATCTTTTTTATATAACATAAAATGCAACATACATTTTATGTACGTACTAATTAAATTTACTGTCAGTTGTATTTAAACTGAATCAACATAATAATTACGTAAGAAGATTATAAAAAGTTCTACAAAATAAACCAGGGTCGCAAAAAAGGTATAAATGATAATAAAGATGCAGTCCCACTGGTAATCGAATTCGACAACTTTTATACGACGAACGATTTATTAAACTTTTGCCCATGAGACTGCCTTTTATTTGATAATAAATTAGGGATTTCAAGATACACAAAGCAAGGCAGTAGAATTAGGAATACAAACAATTTTGAAGATCTGATTTGATGCGATAGTTATTCTTACAAATTAAGTAAATGAGCTTATCAACATCAATACATTTAAACGAGTATACTTTTCATCTATGAAATAAATAGAGATGTTTTAATGAAAATATTATGTGCATTCAAGGTTTTTAACATTTTAATGTATTTTGATGGTTCTATGAATCTTTATTTAGAATGTGATTTTATTGATTTGAACGCTTATATCGATATGTTTTACGTATATTGTATATTTTCGTATTCAGTGAACATGTTTGAATGCACAAAATCTCTACGGCCCCAATAAAGAATCACAGATTTAGGCCTTATTCAACCAAAGGTTATTCAACGTCTTTCTTTCAAAGGAATAATTTTCACATCGTAATAAAATCACAGTGCACCACATATTTTTGAGTGCAATAATGTAATAAAAAATATAATATACTTAATATACATATTATATTTTTAGATAACCTTACCATAATTATATTATAAAAATAGCATCATGTCAAATTAGTTCTAAAATATGAATGAAATATAATAGATTTCCAAGCTGCCCATGAATACGACGGAATTTGTTCAAGATTAATCAAATGAATATGTATTTTTTATGAGAATTGCATTAAATTTTGGTATAAATTAAAAATGTTTTTTTTTTTATAAAAAGACATGTTCGTATAAAAAAAAAAAACAATTATATCGTTTTATCTATCTAATGAATAAAACATCGACTTCAGATAGGCAGAAATTCGAACGTATGGTATGGTATGCGTTCATGTCCTTTTGCAAAAAACGATTTTGATGATATTTGGCTTAGACCAAACTTGTAACACTTGTACTGTACAGGCACACCGACTTATACAGTTCAATAATGTTATTTTCTTTTATATTAGTACTACTAGTAGTAAAAAAGAAAATTACATCTTTGAAATAACATCTGAGATGAATATCTATAAATACTATGCATTTTGGACAATATAACCAGCAATGCGTTATAAGAAGATAAGACCGAATTAATTTGATAAACTCTTTATTATAGTCGGTAAAATTTTATATAATGTATTACAATAAGTACTGCTTAGATCGGAGTAGTCGTACAATAAATAATTCTTATCAATTAATAAAGACGCCATATACCGTAAATTATAAACTGATATACTACACCATGAAAAAATATTACTATAAGGTCTATACAATACATCCTGTGTACGAATATAAAACTAGCAAAGTTCTGAGATAACATATTTTACTTTACTTTTAAATCACATCTTAGGACCAAGGCACAAATATGGTTCTTACTAAGAAATTCATAATTTACGCCATTTATCTCCAGTTTCACATATACTTTTATGTATTCAATAAATTATTTTGTTTACATATGCTACAATAAATGTATATGTTACTCCATACTACCAGTAACTACATTATTATAGAATTCGTATATTTATAATCTGTTCCGTTTTCACGTATATTAAATCGGTAACGCGATTGCCTCCCATCTTTGAGTATTTTATTTATGTATCCAATCTTTGGTCAGCAAAATATTGGCAAATGTTAGTATATTCCGTAAACTTATAAGTGCATATTTCGAGCTAATGACAGCCTTATAATTTTCGTAAACAATATATTTATTTAAGGTAACATACTTTAAAGTTAATTTATACACACGCGTTACTTCAACAATGATTGAGACAGCCAACGCGACTATAATATGGAAACTCACCATCAATAAATAAAGAACTCTACTCTAAGTTACAAAGCCTCTCTCTGTCGTGCGTACAACTAAATCAAACACACTACAAATGGTTCTCGAATCACATTCATGAAAATCTCACCTCAGATCTATGGTATTTATCAGGGTTAAGGGCAGGGGAACATTCCGAATGAATATCTAGCTGCTTTCATGTTGATATTCGAGTTTTCCATGCAGGTTTTTCCCCTGAAATAGACACCTATTATTAGTAATCGGCAACTATGTTATAAAAACATCAAATGGCTAGTGGTGATAAAACTTACCTGGCCGATGCGATTCGCCGGTGATATGATTAGAGTGTCTAGGGACTATAAGCTTTGTTTCTTGGAGCATGGTCAGCATCAATTCTTCTGTGGTAGGATGGTATTCAACTCCGTTTATGCTAGCCACGAGCGGGGAGCTCTCATAGTTCCTGTTCGAGTCTCTCGTGGTAGGTTGAGAGCTTGCGCGGGCCGGGTAGTCAACCGACCGCGGTCGCCTGCTATCCACCGGCGTCATCTTAGGGTTAATATGAACATCTTTGTGGATATAGGGCTCGATTGACGCGCTCGATTCGTTATCGTTTTCGCTTCTATCGTTCGTGTGATTTCCGTTGATCTCGATTATCAGAGGTCGCTGGAGCGTTGGTGATTGGATGATGGATGCGGTGTTGTGTATGATGATGGAAGTTTGTTTGGCTGGTGATGATTCGGCATCATCAGGGAGGCTGGCGATACTTCTCGATAGCGATGGACTGTGAGTGTGCGTCGGTGCGGTGATTTCAGATTCGGAATCCACTTCGGTAACAGCCTCTATCGCATTTTCAGTTATCTCCTCTTTGACCTCTGATAATTCGTTCAGCGTTTCGTTCGTTCGTTTCACGTATTTGGGCATACGCAACGCCCAGTGACTGTTTTCGTCAGTGGTGTAGGTATGAGTGACGATTGGTTTTTTCCGCTTGTAGAATAGCATGTACGCAGTATTGTTCACTAGCTCACTGTAAGCGTTTTCGTCGTCAACTAAAGTTACTCTTGAGTCATCGAACTTGTACCAGCAACCGTCGTATGGGTTTTTGCAAGCCGCTGTGTAATGTCCCGTCTCTAGGTCATCGCCGTGATGGTAGCAAATAGCGTAAAGGTCATAGACATTTTCTAGTGGATTGCTGGCCGCTGTTTTGGAAGATCTCCGTCGCGGGGATTTGGAGTGCCCCGGCGAATCTGCGCTATGAGAGTCCCTTTTCGCGAGATGTGGCGTCATGTCAAAATCATTCAGTGGAAACTCCACCATCGTTGTCAACTTTGTGCTTGTGCGTCCCTTAGCTTGTCTGAAAATTATTGTGATTATGAAAAACATGACTTAATTTAAAGTTATTAAAAATGTTGCGATCCCGTTCATAATGATCGAAATCAAAGGATGGCATTGTTTTTGTAAATTTGTAAATTTCTATAGTTTTGTTTGGACGACAACTGAATTGACACTAAGTATATCTATTGATCAACTTACTGTCGAAATCTCTTGAGATGTATCACTAAAATATCAGGCAGTGACCATAAGCCGAGCGTCTTCACCACCGGCATATATCTCTGGCATTGAGGGCACCTGAGTCACAAACAAAAGATTGTCAAGATTAGCGATAAGATTTTATTTCTTTGTGCACAGACGCCATACAGTTAAAGTAGCGTAGGGCTTTAGTATCTTGACTTCTGCGTTTCAGCACCTCAGTGGGTGCAGATTGACGAAGTTGTTCCGTCCATCTCCTGTCTGATCTCTTACAGTATCAACGGGCGTTTTCGATACATAATTGCACGTCACGACACGTGCATCACACACGCCTTTAAGGATCAAGCAATGTGCAGCACAGTGGTAGAGCTAGGACACTCACCTCCAGGCGTCCTCCTGCGCCAGGTGCTCTGCGCGCGTGTAGTGCGCCAGACAGGCGTGTAGGGTCAGCGGCGGCGCGGCGCCCACGCACGACACGTGCATCTCACACGCCTCTAAGGCTGACCGGATTATGCTGCAATCAAATTTACATTTTAGAACATTATTATCTCAACCGACAGATGTTTACTGGCACTGCCCCCGCAAACATCGGCCCGGTTACTGGCACGCGGCCCGCATACAGCCGCTTTTCCTGGAACCTTCACCAGGGTGTTGGTTTACCTGAAGATTTTTTATGTTTCTAGGTCAATCCCATAAATAGTTACTAATCCTAGCTAGCCAACTCCTGTGTAATAGTACATAGTACACCTAGGCGCAAGTGTCAAATCCTATCGAATGTGTAATTTGAGCCTTCGAGGAAACTTAAATTATAATGTAGCAATAAATAGGCGCACTTCTGATTTTAACATGGTTCTTTTTTTAATTATTGGTCTGAATACGGAAAAGGCCGTATCATATGGGATTCGGAGCAAAAACTTCGCTTTACCTAGTAACTATGAAAATAACCATATAACTACCGGCAATAATACATAAAATAACACTTAAGAAATGGATTTCCATAGACAAGTCTCTCGCGCTAGACGCGTGAGAAATGAAATTCCATAGTTTTCCCTCCCGCATTTTGGTACGCCTGCAAAGATGTACTTTCTACCTATGTTTGGAAAAGGAATAAGCAGCTTTCTGATTAGCTGTAGTACAAATATTGTTTTAAACGTGTGACACTATAGTTTCATAGTAAAAACCAGCAACTTCTCTCCCTATTCGTAAATTGAAACTGGATATAAAACGAAATCTTATCAAGAAAACCTATTACTCCATAGATGATTACATTAATGATGTTAATGCTTGGCCGGATATCGCCCAGTTTCACACCGACAATAGTATGTAAAAACATAGTTGTGTTAGACTAAGTTATGCAAAGATTGTATTCGTTGATAAGCTATAAACTTGCTAGTGGTTTCTTTTTCACTTCTTCACTGCGCTAGTGTACAAAAAATCTAAGTAAATTAGAGTAAATTGCACCTTATCTCTTATTTGATAGTAATTACTATTTATCAAGCAATATAGTACAAATTTGACTTGTCTAAGGTCCGTATTATGAAAGCTTGTTCAGTCATAGAGATATTCTTGAGTGACATTTATGCCATATAAAAGCGTTGCTCAAGCATATAATGATGACTGAGCAAGCTTTCATAATACGGGCCTATGTGGTTATAAAAAAGCTAAAGAAATATACGATTTGACTCTGACTCTGACTCTAATGAAGAACGATTATTGCGCAGTAGTTACCTGTCTCTGTGTTCAGGATCCCACAGCAACTCCAGTCTGAGGTGGGGGTGTTTGTCGTGCGCACACAACGCCTGTTCCACGTCCAGCGCGAACAGTGGGTGAGGAAGCTGAAACCAAATGAAAAGTTATTAAATACAAGAGGAAATCATAAGAGCAATAATTATTATCCATCTGTGAATTATTGAGAAATCTGGCGCTTTAGGACATTTTGTTATAAGACATTGTTATTGGCATAAGTGCTCTCTAACTACATAAATAATTTCTATAGTGCTATTAGTGCTGCTAGCTGTGTACTGCTAGTTCTATAGTCGCGATTTTGAAAAAACATACTAATAACGGCGAACGATGTTTCCCTATACGTGAAGTAGAAGTGAATTTATATGACGGCCTCAATATCAACAGTACTGTCGCGATAAATTAAAAACGGTTTCAATGCTAGGGCTACGTCCTTAAACTAACACATTCATGGCCCAAGACGCGCGGGGCTAGACAGTAAATGCGTTAATAAAATATCAAAACCCCTTTCAATTGACAAGTTATTTAATAAATAAGCTTGCAGTACAAATCTAACGTTCTTTGATAAAACAATACAAAGCTTGAATATAACAGATACTAACCTCAGGCTGTAAGTACGCAGGATCCTTCGGCCGATGCGCCTCGGCGATCCTAGCACGGAAGATATCGGCTGCTTGCGAGTTCTCTAACACACGTTCTGCTACCACTTGACACATCTCTTTCAGCATTAACTTCTGCAGATCTTCGTAGGAGATCTCACGGGGCACTTGCATTGCGTATGGCGAACCTGGAATATTCGCTAAACTTAGCAATCGGAGTTGTTTGCATATTTTGTGGCTAATCTATTATGGTATGGTATACTTTGGAAAGAATGCAGGACCTATGACACGTCACACAAGTCTGCGCTTTTTATAATGTGATGTAACCCTAAACTATTAGGTCCTTACATATGAAATTGGCGTTTTGTATGGGAGGAACAAAAAGTCGAATATTTTTTAATATAATATATTTAATTAATCAAAGTATGAACCATTATTTTCTATGCACTTTTGCCATCTTATAGGTAGTTCATTGATCCCTTTACTAAAAAAACCAGTCGGACGGGAATCAATAAAATCTTTGAAGGCGATTTGGACTGCCCCATCGGAGTTGAATTTTTTCCCTTGCAAGAAGTTACCCAAATTTCGAAAAAAATGGTAATCTGTTGGAGCACGGTCCAGGGAGTACGGAGGATGTCTTAGACTTTCCAATTGAAGCTCTTCTAATTTAGTAGCCGTCTGTTGCGCAGTGTGTGGTCTAGCGTTGTCGTGAAGCAGCAGTGGCGTGGAGCGATTGACCAGCCTAGGTTGTGTAGCCGCTAGCTTTTCCATCATGGTTTGCAATTGCTGACAATAGACATCAGCCGTAATAGTCTGGCCAGATTTGAGAAAACTGTAATGAACAATACCGGCACTAGTCCACCAAACGCTTACAAGTAACTTTTTTGGGGTTAATTTTCGCTTGGGGCAGGATTTGGCTGGCTGGCCAGGATCCAACCATTGCGCTGAGCGCTTCCGATTATCGTAAAGAACCCATTTTTCATCACAGGTAATGATTCGGTTTAAAATACCTTGATTATTGTGCCGGTTTAGTGATGTAACGCAGCAGTCGACGCGCGTTTGCCGGTTTGCTTCAGTCAATTCGTGAGGTACCCACCTTTCAAGCTTTTTAATCTTCCCAATTTGCTTCAAGTGAATTAAAACAGTTTTATCACTAACATCGCAGCCTGCAGCTAACTCGGACGTGGTTTGCGATGGATCCGCTTCCACAATAGCCTTCAACTCTTCATTATCAACTTGAGTCTCAGGCCGTCCACGGGGCTTGTTCTGCAGGTCGAAATTTCCAGAACGAAAACGTTGGAACCAAAAACGAACTGTGTTTTCTTTTGCAACACGACCGCCATACACATCATTCACCCTTCGAGTTGTTTCCGCAGCACTAGTGCCACGGCGGAACTCGTACTCGTAAATAATGCGATATTTTAAGTTTTCCATTTTGTAAAATGAGTGACGCAAACAGAAAAAAACAGAAGAAAAAAAACAAATGAATGACGATCATCGAAGCACAAATACATGAGTCTATAGCTGTACAAATTTGAATTTGGAATTCCTTACCAAAGAGGAGAAATTTGTGATTAAAGTGGCCAGTACGAAAAACGCCAATTTCATATGTAAGGACCTAATATAAGCCAAGGTAAAATATGCAGAGTTCGTGTGTTTAAGTTCAAGTTCATTTATTTGATAATGTGATGTGCATTACAGGTCATAAATGTTTAGCTTGTTATACAATGCAAGTACTCATAATATTTTATTTTACTAATTTCAGGCTTGTGAGCTCGTTGAAGGTGTAGAATGTCTGCTCGACAAGCCAGCGTTTTATTTTGGATTTAAACGTGTTGAGACCAGGGGCCTCCCTTATTATTTTAGGCAACCGGTTGTATACCATTGGTCCCATGACATGTGTCAGTTTCTCGGACTTTGCCATGGTGCGTGGTATCGCGGCTAGCCGACCAGCGTGGCGCGTAGTGCCCCTGCGGTCTTCCCCAATGTTGCTGTTTTGATAGATACTTTTAGTGTTAGATTACAAAAAAAATATTTACTATGCCTAGGCCAGGTAGGGCTTCCCAGATGAAACTTCTTAACTACTGAAGAGATTTGTCAACATTTGAAAACATCATATAAAGAGAGAGAGATACTCTCTAGCGAATTTTTGAACATGAAAGGTCCACATATTTCGACTGAAATGATGATTTCAGCAGTTAATATGCGAACGACCCGGGAATGAAGCTACCCATGTTTTTGTTACTTATCTATAATACAAAAATAAGTCGGGTTTTTTTTCCTGACGCTATAACTCCAGAACGCACGAACCGATTTCCACGGTTTTGCATTCGTTGGAAAGGTCTCGGGCTCCGTGAGGTTTATGCACCCGTGCGAAGCCGGGGCGGATCGCTGGTTACTTCTAGATACGTTTAAATGTAATATGATATGCAATAACTTACCAAACCTTTCCCCCTCAAGCAGGTTGACCCACAATATTAAAAGGTAGGGTGTGGTGGGAGTTTGCAGCAGTGGCGGCGCTTCCACGCAGTATAGCGCTCCGAAATCTATGCCGGCCATCTCCCAGCTAGCGCGAGCGTTGCACCAGCCTAGAACAAACAAGGGTGAATGAATGAAATACCTTTATCCTTATTTAACAGTACACAATACATGAAAACAAGTAGCTTACATTAAACAAAAAATAAAAAAAAAACGCTGGACTATACACACAGCAGTATCTAGCCCCAAGCTAAGCAGAGCTTGTGTTATGGGTACTAGATAACTGATATACATAATACAATACACTACATAGATAGATATTTTTTTATTATATTTATAAAACATCCAGAACGCCCTGAACAAATACCTGCAGATCGTACAAATATTTGTCCCGAGGCGGAAATCGAACCTGCAACCTCCTGCGTCGCAGGCGGACCTTCACCCACCGCGCATACGGATAATTTATTATAGATCAAAAAACGAAACGGCGTTTTCCAGACGCCAAAACAGTTTTTACCTGAATACATAGTTTTCCAGACGCCAAAACTGTTTTTACCTAATTCAGGAAATACTTCTAGGTTTCTTACTAAAACAAAAACTCATACAAAAAAGTGTCCTGTTCCTGAGTTAAATAGAAAAATATGTAAAATATATAAATATGATTTGCACACAAAACTATAGAGAAAACTTTTACCAATCGTGTTTTTACTCGAATATTACGGACATTGGCACCATTATGTCAACCCAGACGTAGACGCCATTATAAGAAGAAAAGAATGAAGAATATCAGAAAACATGAAGTACTTTTTCAACACACGGCATCGCACGCACTTTACCGGGATAATCTAATCCCTACCAAATTTCATTCAGATTCGTTCAGCCGTTTAGGCGTGAAAATTAACATAGAGACAGAGGCGGAGTTACTATCGAATTCATAATATAAGACTTAAATACTTTTCGTTCGCGATAACACAAAATATTTAATTTGATTAGAAAGAAAAAACATGTGAAATCCATCTCAAACCTTAAACTAAACTAATTTAGTTAAGTGTATTTAAGTTTAGTTTAGACTAAACTAAACTAACAGCCTATATTGGTCCACTACTGGACGCAGGTCTCCCCCTGATAAGCGCCTTATTGACTTTTATCTCATTAGGGGTAATGCCTATAATCCCCACCGCTAGTTATGCGGGTTGGGGATCGTTGGTAGCCAAATTCTTTTGTTTACACTTTCGTATAAGAACTACGACTTGACAACTCTCAACAAGCACTTTAGATGATTTACTTGTTACTTGTTACTTGTTTCTGGGCTGGTTTCCGCAACTAGGCCGCAGGCGTGCCCTTTTTGCGTGTCGGGTGGGGGGCTGTTAATCTAACCACCCGATGTCTTCCAGGAAAGCCAGCAGCTCGCTGACGCCGGTGCATGCCTCCCTAGGCGTCCTTGGTGTCCCGAGGTAGTGTAGTCGTTGAGAAGCTACGCTATCGCACTCTACAAGCACATGCGCGGCCGTCTCCTCTGCATTCATGCACCCTCTGCATAGGGGGCTGTCCGTGATACCCAGATTAAAAAGGTGTTTGTTTAGCATGCAATGTCCTGTGAACACGCCGACAACAAGTCGGAGCTTGTCACGCTTCAGATTGAGTAGCTTTCGGGAGTATCTCGGGTTTAAAACCGGGAAGGCCTCCTTCGACTGTCTGCAATCTGGAATACTTGCCCAGTGGTCTTGGTGTATGATCTAGATGATTTGAAACCTGAACAAATTCATACCCATTTCATTGATTTCAGCCAGTATAATGTGATCGCGATCGATTCCGGTGTCATCATGAAGAGTCGTTCGCAGATCGTCCATGGTTGCGTTGGGCTGCGTCAGTTCTACGCCGATCCGAACCTGTCTCGGTTGTTGGTTCACGTACACCACCTGAAAAATAATATCATCACATGCATAAATGCGAAAGTTTGTATGGATTTATGGATGGATGTTTGCCGCCAAAACTACTGGAGGGATCTGGCTGAAATTTTGCATAAAGGTAATTCTAATCCTGAAATCAAACATAGGCTTTTTATCCCATAAATCAGTTCCCGTGGGATGAAAATGACCTTTTAACGTTTCCATAGGAACAATGCGTGCGGAGCCGCGGGGCCCAGCTAGTCACACTATTTTTCATAATAATTATTATTATGACGATTTGATGCACTTTAGTGCAGTGGCTTCAATTCCCACCTCGAGACAAATGTGTGTACGATCTGCAGATATTTGTTTCGGGTGTTTTCTATGTGTAATGAAAAATATTTATCTATGTTAAATATAAATGTTTACATGACATGCATTACATTATGTATACATGTATTTTGTTCCGGGTGTTCCAGGTGTTTTCTATGTATCATAAAAGTATTGATGTATATCTGTAATGTATTATTAAGTAACACAAGCTCTGCTTACTTTGGGGCTAGATGATTGTCCAGCAATATTTATTCATAACATCACCAGCCTTTACAAGTCCACTTCTGAACACAAGCATGATAAAGACCATATTAGGCAGCAGCGCCCCTGCAAAACTATTATACCACCAAACTGCGATCCCCAACCCGCATGCCCAGCGTGGGGATTATGGTCGTTACCCTCCATGAGATTAACGCTTCAAAAGCTTTTATCAGGGGGAGGCCTGCGTTCAGCAGTAGACCAATACATGCTGTTGAGTTGAGTTAAAATAATGTTTATGAAGCGTGAATAGTTTCTGTAAATTTTAACTTACATTGATAGGAAGAGGGGAAGGCTGCGCGGTGGCCGGTCTGGAAGGCAGCTGAACACTCACGCAATGGAACGGATCAAACGTACATGACGTACGGTCACATTTTGCGCACGTCAAAGCTGACCTAGAAGATAAATTATTAAACATGAGAAACTTGTTTATTTGCGCCTCATATAAATAAATCATTATCATATTATTATTTATAGCCATTTAGTTAGTTTAAGTGGCTGTAAATATATTGTTTCCATCCAGACTAATTAGCTAAGTAGTTTAAGACAATGAATCGCATCACAGTCGTATTATAAATGCGAATCTTTGGTACTGTGTGTGGATGGATGTTTGTTACTTCTTCACTTCACCCCAAAACTACTGAGCGTATCCGGCCGGAATATTGCATAAATAATAATAAAACAGAGGATTTTAACACCTTTTCATCCCATAAACCAGTTCAGTTCCTATGGGATAGAAAATACTTTTAACGTTTCCACAGAAAGAACGCATGCGAAGCCGCGGGCAGAAACAAGTTCATGAAAACCTTGTATATTAAAATGTATACTAGAAAGAGTGTAAGTTTAGATGTAAAAGGGAGACAATTTCCTTAACTACTGGCCCAATTTTACACACACATAGAAAGATACATAGTACATACATACAGAGGACAAAGAAAGAAAACCAGATGACATTTTATTTAGAGTTGCCAGTATCCTATCATCAGAAGTGTGTTTGTATGTTGGGTATCGACTCCACAATCTTGGCTGAACAGGGAACAGTAAATAGTATTACCTGTATTGGGCTTGGAAAACAGCTTGAACAAAAGAACTGTTCCGCCTGGCATGGTTGGCGAGGGTCTCAGCTGCCACTACTTCATCGGTCTTTCCACAGGTGTTCTAAAACAAATTGTTACAATAAATAAATAATGTTGGACAATTAACACAGCATTAACTAGCCCCAAGCTAAGCAGAGCTTGTGTTATGAGTACAAGATAACTGATAGGTATACATAATACAATACACTACCTAGATATATATTTTTTATTATAAATAGAAAACATCCAGATTGTACAAACATGAATCCAGAGGCGGGAATTGAACACGCAACCTCCTGCCTTGCAGTTGGACCTTCGATAATGCTGTGCCAATTGTCAAAATTTATGTCACACTAATGTTATAAATGCGAAAGTTTGTATGGGTGTATGGATGGATGGATGTTTGTTACCTCTTCCCGCCAAAACTACTCAATGGATCGGGCTGAAATTTTGCATACAGGTAATTCTAATCCTGGTATCAATCAATGGCTACTTTTAATTCCATAAATCAGTTCCCGTGGGATAGAAATAATCTTTAAGCGTTTCCATAGTAACAACGCATGCGAAGACGCGGGGCGCAGCTAGTTATGTATAATCTGTTATTAAAATTATGCAGTTACCTTGATGGTTTTGTATTTCTTTTTTGTTGCTGTATTCAAATCTTCGTGAACTTTATCTAGCAGCCAGAATAGAAACTCCTGAGCATCATGTTGACTGTTGCCTCTGTACTGTGTCCCATGCCTTTCAACTACACCCTGAAATCAAAATTATTATTATTAAATAAAATAAAAAACACCATGGGTCTAATTATGGGCACTATTTTAGTCTACTATTATAGTATTACTACTATTTTTTACTTTGACAATTGTATCTATAGGCACATATTAGGATTTTTTGGCTTTTCTGAAATAATACTCTTTTTTGTTGTTTTTATGTTTTTCAAGATTAAATTCAGTGATCATTGATCTCCCACCGAGTAAGTCTGAAATCATTCGTCCAAGAGATGATGAATGTCTTCTGTGACAAGTATAATACTATTGCAATAGGTTTATGGCCTAAATTAGTTTTAAGGCATGCCAAGAAAACTGAATGCTTCAAATGAAAGCAATAACAGTAGTAAATTGATTAACCAATATCCTCACAATACAATCTGTATATTAAGTTACCATGTTAAACCTTACCCAACCAATTATGAAACTACTATCGCAGTGGGAGTTGAGCCATGCATAAGATTTGAAGCATGTTTTCTTTTTTATTTTGGTTCACTATTATCTAGCAACCAATGGTGTTGATTCCGTTGTTTTAGAATTACATAAAATTAGCTAAAATTAGGATTTGTTATTAATTTGAAACAAGTATAGATGATATGTATAGATTAATAGTTATTCTAGTTGTTTACTCTTGCATGTAATGTAACACAGCGGCGGTTGGGCAGTGCTTGTGTTAACAGATAGTGCGCAAATGTGTATTAATGGCAAACCTTGAAAGTAGTACTCATGTCCGGAGCATATCCACAAGCCCAAAGAGCCTTCAGTAAAGCTGCCAGCTGTTCAGTCACTTCCCCTCGAGTTCCATATTTTTTAGAATTTATTTTATTACGTTTCAATAAATCCATCTGTAATGTAATGATAACTGTAAATTATTTAACAATAACCAAAACATGGTTGTGATTCATCTGTGTATGTATCAAATGCTTATAGAGATAGTAACAACAACACAACAAGCTTTATTGATAATGACATTGCTTTAACTGACCTTGTAATGATCCAATACAAAATATTCTGCAATAACATCAGTATGAGAAAGGCACTGAAGGACTGCATTCATGTAACAAGTATTTCCATGATTTTTTATTCCAGTTGCTGCCGGAGTAGTGCCTGGAGGCCATGGAGGCTCACCACTGGATGGAACTCGCTCTCCGTTCATTATTGATGGTGCTGATTTCACCTTTAAAACAGTAACAGATCAGTGACTATTCTAAAAATCTTCCCATGCAGAAATGTGTTCATACAAGGTAAAATATAAGAATCTGTTTAAATATACTTACTCCAGAAACATGAACAGTGGTCATATGTTGTGCTATTTTGTTCAGAAACCTTTTCCATGATGGCCTTCTGAACAACTTCCTCTCAATTACGTTTTCGTCTTTGGGCGCATCCCCAATGATGGAACTAGCACTGGTTGGTTTGATATCGCTGTCGTTACACTTATTCTTACTAGAACTCGGCCTAGCCGTCCCAAAAGGATTGCGAGGTAATGTAAATGTTCGCTTCAACCGTGAACCTTCTACTTGCTTTTGAGTCACACTTGTTTCCGACACTTCATTGATTAATTCACTCTCGGAGCAAGATTTTAAAACGGTAGATAAATTATTGGCAGACATGATAGATCAATTAAACCAAAGATTACATAAATTTTACAATTTTACCAAATAAATCCATTACAAAATAGAAAGAAATACAGACAGACTCTCTCGGGCTCACTCAGTCAGTCCGTCAGTCTTGTATTCTCTTCTCTTTGCGTCAGTCCAGCCAGTCGAGACGTCAGTTCGTGCGAGTCAACTTCAATCAATCAATCAAATGTCAGTCGTGCTGCCAGCACTAAAGTTGAAAAAGCTCCGAAGCGCAAACAACGACGCGCGACGACGACACGACCTACGATGACGGTCATTATAATCCTAAATAAATAATGCTGACAATGCAAACAGAACCCCAAACTAAGAAGAGCTTGCGGTATTATGGGTAGGTACTTATGTACAGCAATACGGACTGGTGACGGTGAGATATGCGGATGATCTCGCGATCCTAGCAACCGGATGTTTCGAAAACACGCTATGTGACCTAATGAAACACGCCTTTAAAACCATTGAAGCATGGTGCATGGACCATGAACTATCGGTCAACACTACAAAAATAGAACCAACTGATAATGTTCACCAACAAACGAAACTTGGGAAACCTGACACTACCAAGATTATTCAACACCGAAATAACTCTGAAAAGCTAAGTCAAGTAACATACTATAAAACTCAGACGAAATAAAAAATGTTTTTTTATTTCGTCAGAGACTAGTCAGTAAATTTCTTAAACACCTTGACTACAAACTACAGCGAGTCACAGAAAGCCCGCATACTCAGATCTGAAACAAAGCCTTAGTCTACGAACCTCTTTTAGCGGCTCCCAGCAGCAGAATGCCCAGCAAACCAATACAAGAGAAACACTATCAAATACAACTACATGAGGATCAAAGATATGAATATGGCAATAAACGCATCATCACCATCGGAGCAACAGATAACCATCTCTGCAGGGCGTGTCTCAGTGAATAAGAATTAGCAGCTGGCCAATGTAGTCCTGGAATGCGAGGATGTAACAGCACAACGATACGAAATCATCGACCACCCGAGGTCACTCCGCGATACCTGTGAAAATTTCAGGAAGATTCTGCGCTTCTTGGCGGAGTATGGCTGGTTAGAAAACAAACACGCACAAATGGACCATCCCGAGTTTCAGTGCGGGAAAAAGACTACAATCACCATAACCATAACCATGTGGGTAGGTACTTCTTCTTAGTCGATATACTCTTATCAGAGTGATCGTCGTTATCTGCCTGTCTATCACGGCCCTTTTTTTAAGGAACGCGTGGACGTATCAAGCTGGAATTTATATCAAATACTCAGGTCTACTGTCCCGTGGAGCTGTGAAACCGCCAACTAACTAACTTCTAAATTGCACTTGGCCGTTTTTTTTAACTATCGATCGTCTACTACGACCCAGTTTGTTTATTAGCCTAGCAAGTTCGGTGTAAAATATTAAACCCTTAACCCTGTGTAACTATGTAGTGGTTATTACAGACAGTGCACATTTTTATTAATTATGGAAGTTTAGATATGTACTAAGTATGTCTAATAGTAGGTACCTATAGTCAATATCATTATTATCAAAGCCCGTAATGTAAGTACCTACTTTTTCGCCAGCCTGTAAATCAGCTGCGCACGACTGTGCTCATGTAAGAAAATCGATAGACTTTCATTTTAAATTGTAACGATATTGCAACAATGCTTTTAAAAGTGGATCATGAAAAGACAGCGTAATGTGACATTTTGATAGACTTTTTTGGTCCGATAAGATCCGCGACAGTCGAGAAAAATATGAAACGGAGCAAAAAGATCCGCATCTGCAACACTTTTGCTAGACTGTCATGCATGAAGCAAGCACGAGCAAGCGAGCAAACGCCATTTTGTTTTTCTACGATTTGTCATTGACACTGGCAGCAGGAAAATACAGTAAGTCAGAGAAATGTCACAGTCAGCTGTCAGATTTCAGAATTTGAAAGACAAATTGATTTTATTTTCAGTTTGCCGAAAGGTCTGTCTGCTGTGGGTTTGTTGTGGATTTTATACGTATTTCTGAAAATCTATTTTATTAATAGACCCGCAGAACAGTAATAGGTAATGCGCTGCTATATATCGGATTAGATAGATCACGATGCAGGTAAGTTAAATCTGCTATCTCTGACTTATGAAAGGTTTCTAGTAGGTATACTCCCATACTAGAAATCAATACAAATAAATTTAAAATTCTTAAAAGAATAGTAAAAAACTACCTACTTCATTCTCACTCTAAAAACCAAGTTAGACGATACCCTAAAGAATGCAATTTGTTGGGTTTCTCTGCTTACCACAAAATTCAGTTAAAGCAATAAGCTAACTGAGTCTAATAATTCCTTGTTTTCTTTATTACAGAAGTGTATCATTTAAACAAAAACCATGGTAGCCTTTGATAAACTGAAGCTTCTCATTTGGAAGAATGTTCTACTGCAAAGGCGCCATAAATGGCAAACCTTATTTGAAATAGCTTCCCCTGTTATTTTTTCTCTATTTCTGATCCTCATAAGATGTCTTGTAAATCCGAAATCAAAGCCAGATGCTTCCTATCCCCCTTTCATGCCAACATACTTTAACATAAGTGGAAGATCCTTGTGAGTATTATAATATTTTTGTGTTCAGTTCAGTTCCTTTATTTATAATGGAAATTACATTACAATACAGTCAATAAATAAGTAGTTGAAGATTATCTTAAATTATATGTAAGTATCATAACATAATAGGTTTGTGTTGAATAGCTTTATAAAACAGGGAATTGTAATTTAGATTTATTAAAACTTAATTATTTTATGTTGTAAAATAATATTTCTATAGTGTATATACTTTAATACTCATCATCTAGGCTAAGGCTAGATGATGTCTGGATAGTCCAGCATTATTTATATATTTTATTATTACTTATTGACATTTTTAGAGGAAATCTAACATCAGCAAAATCTGGAACTTTAGCATTCTCACCAGACACTGAACTAACACGAAAAGTCACCAAAGATGCTATGGCCAAGGTTGCAGAGGATAACTTTAGTTTCTTGCTGTTTCTGTTTGATGCAAGTATTCTACCTCAGCCTAAAGGATATAATAATTCAAAGGAAATGGAGCTAGCACTGTCTCAACCAAATGCTATGAATCAGATACTTGTTGGTATAGAATATGATGATAAAATGGCCTGTAAGTAATTATTTACTTCTTTTTTCACCTATTCTCTATTAAATATTTTGTTTTTGAGATATATTTTCGCCCTTTAAGTACTTAGGTAGTAAATGTAGCCACTAAATCTCCCCCCATTCATACAGAACAGGACAGAACAAAACAATAAAATACTTCTTTTACCTTTTTAGTTGCAGAAGAATGGCCAGATGACATAGTAGTGACCCTAAGGTTCCCAGCTGTGATGAGGACACCAATGTTAGAGCACCCAATTAGGGCCAGCTGGAGGACCAATCTATTATTCCCTCTCTTCCCTAGATCAGGACCCAGGGATCCTGAGGACATGTATGGAGGAAAGACACCAGGTATTTATTTACAAATGTTCAGGTTTATCTTCAGTTTAGTGAGGTTTTAACTACCTATCCTGATTTAACCAACAACTCAACTCAACTTTGTCAAGGCAAGTAAATTCAATAAATTCAGAAGAACTTTATAATATAATTAATCTTTGGTTCTTGATTTCTTCTTTCTTATTCTTGTGTTGGCAGTTTAATAAATAAATCTTCTCAATAAGCAGCTGTCTCAGATTGTTTCACATGTAAATTATTTTGTACTGTTTCAGTAAAACCTAGAATTGTGTATTGAATCTATTAATGCATATAAATATGGTCTATGTCATCAAAAATCGCATGTATTTTGCAGGCTACTCTCCAGAAATGTTTTTAGCTGTCCAGCATGCAATATCACAAGGAATAATAGAACACAAGACAGGAAAACCAGTTGACACGAAAGTTTACTTGCAAAGATTCCCTCAAAATGCGTATGGAGAAGACCTATTGCTAATAGCTCTTGAGAGATTCATTTCAATGATAATAATGCTATGTTTTGCGTACACATACGTGAACACCGTAAGGGTTGTAACATCAGAAAAAGAGCTTCAACTAAAGGTAATTTACATACGTATTTTACGTATATAAATACGAAGTAGTTAATATTTTCTCGCAATACATTTTTTTACGTAGTTTTTACATGCTAATGTATTTTCAGGAAACAATGACAATAATGGGCCTTCCTTCATGGTTACACTGGTTTGCTTGGTTCATAAAACAGTTCTCTTTCAATATGATCTCGGTTGTACTTATGGTTATACTCTTCAAGGTATGTTAACAGTTCCTACGTAGGTAAGTCAAACGTTTTTTTCTACAGGCATATCTAGCATTATCTGAAATTACTAGGTATGGAATGACTCATAATTGGAATCCCATGGCACATACTACTTAGAATTATAGAACGCTATTCTTGACTAACGCGGAATTAAATAGGGAAAATCAATCCATTGAATAAATGAATTATCGATTTTATAACTATTGTGAGTATGGACTTAAGATTAAGTTAAACGATGTACAAAAATTTAAATAAAACACAATAACGACTTCGACTAGACACAATTTACGAAAAACTTGATGTAGGAAGTAGTGAGACAGCATATATACGTACAAATACAAAAACGTTTATTTTCTAAAATATTAGTACAAATAAAATTTGAGCTCTGTCCCCTGTGGTAGCTACAATGTAGCTGTGTCACAGGTGAACAGCTTCTTCCAATGCTATTTGTATAAATATACAAATAGCATGTAAAAATATACATTATAGCTGCCGTTTGTGGTCTCGTGACGATTACCATGAAAACATTTAATGAGATGTATCATACTATAATATGTGTATAATATAACAGCCGTCTGTGAAGCCCATTTAAGCTTAAGTTATAAATTTGTTTCAGATCCCTTTCAAGAAGACAGAAGACGGGCATGGAGTCTCTGTATTGACGTTCACTCCATGGTCTGTTCTGATGTTCTTCATGCTGCTGTTTGTAATATCTTCCATCACGTTCTCCTTTATGGTCAGCGTGTTTTTTTCAAAAGGTAACGACATCTTTATCGACTATCGACTAACAGCCTGTATTGGACGCAGGCCAACTTCTGAAAAGCGCCTTACTGGCATTTATCTAATGGAGGGTAATCCCCACGCTGAGCATGCGGGTTGGGGATCGCAGTTTGGTGGTGTAATTGTTCTGCAGGGGGCGCTGCCCGCCCTCCGGTGGATATCCCTTAGTCGCCTCTTACAACACCCGCGAGAAGAGTTGGGGTGGTTCAAATTCTAAGCCAGCACCAAACAGCTGGCAACTTTATCGACTAAGTACTTCATAAATTGTTAAGGTGTCTAACGAATATTTATTGGATTCATCAGGTTACGACGTTTTGTATGAATCTTGAAGAATATAAGATATTGACTCATTTTCCTTATTTATTTGTGTACCTAAATATGGATTGATGATGTATGCAAAGCCTGTTTATGTGTTCATCAGTAAAAATTAGTTGAGCTATAAAATATGCAAGTCTAGAACCACAGATGAGTGCGTTGATCTTCACCTAATAAATGAAATACCAAATGTTATGCAACTTGTCGACTGACGTGTAATTCGTACGCCGACCTTGGAACATACGGAACTCAACGCCACGCAAGTTTTTACAATCCAATCTATTCGCGTCTTTATTTCACAGCGAATACCGCGGCTTCGTTCATGGGACTGGCATGGTTTTCCACCTACTCTGTGTTTATGCTCACGCAAGTACTCTACGAAGATATTAGCCTGACCACGAAATTGGTTCTCAGTTTGATATCTAATACGGCAATGGGATATGCGTTTCAGATGATTATTATGTGCGAAGGAACGTCACGAGGTACTTACAAACTTTTAACTTTAAAATATGTATTATTGTTTGATGTATATTTCAGACTACCTACATAGTACTTAGTAAGTAGGTATAATGACTAACAAGGTCTTAAGGTCGTCTACTGTTCACATTATCCGCCTTTCATTCATCATTGTGTACCGGTGTATCCATTATGTTTTAGGTTTACAATGGAATGAGTTCTTTACTCGAATATCATACCACGACCAGTACCAACCAGGCCATGTGGCTCTCATGTTGATACTCGATTCTATTCTATACATGTTGATCGCTATGTATATCGAGAAGATACGTCCTGGATTGTATGGCGTGCCCTTACCTTGGTATTTTCCCTTCACAAAGAACTTTTGGCTACCACCGAACAGGAAAAGGATTATAGCAGGTAAATTATAAGCAAGAGGAGAGATTTAAATAATTGGGTTTGTTTTAAAAAAAAACTATACTTACACCGATTTCAATTTTATGGTTTTCTTATGGATGCCATTGATACCATACAATAGCGTTGAGGGACGCCGCCGCTGATGACGTCGTAATGTTAAATTCGGCGACCGAATTTTTTATGTGTTTAATCTCGCTAAAATTTTATTCATTTGTAAATAATACGTACCTACTTGTCTACTTAGCTTCTTGCATGTTTAAGATGGTGGTCACACGTAAAAAATGAAATTTCACAAGTACTTAATTTAGATAGCAGATAAAAAGTTCTACACACATTGTAAACCATTTGCTATGAACCTTTAAAACAAACTTTGGATCAATTGCTTTTTATATGTAAGTATAGTCTACATAATGTTCGACATACTTACCTAATGTTCTTGAGTATTATGAGAATTAATTAGTGTTCATATTTATCAGTGTGTAAAACTATTGAAACGTCGAGAAAAATAGATAATATTAATTCCTAATTCGTTCAGATCGCGTAAGTTTGAAATAATTTATTTTAATGACCAGCTGCGCCCTACGGCTTTGCACGCCTATCCCACAGGAACTCTTTTAAGGAATATAAAGCATTTGTGTTATTCCAGGCCTAAAACTAACTGTAAGCAACATTTGGCCCGATCAGTTCAGTAGTTTTATTTAGCGTGAAAGAGCAACAAACATACATACATGTTTACACACATATGTACCTACATGTTTACAATATTTCTCGTTTATAATATTAGCAAGATGTTTATATTTATTAAATCTGTTTAAACGTCACAAAAAGACGCCATAAATACCCGTTAAATAATACTATTCATAATTCGTTCAGATCGCGTAAGTTTGAAAGAATTTATATTGTTGATTTTAGTGATAAATCTCTTTATGTCAATAGACTCCAAAACGACAATTGTTATTGTTATTGTGGGTTCATAGCAAATGGCTACAATGTGCGTAAAACTAGGTAGTTACCTATTAACTAGTAACTAACCAGGTAGCGACTTCTCAAATTCCAAATGCATTTCAGTATGCTTGATGTACAAAATTCCTCCACTCGAACTAACCTTGGAAAATTTTCTCATACGATACGTGTGGAGAAATTGACTGTCATCAAAAGGTTGTTATTATGTATAATGGATTTTGAGGACTATCTCAATTACGTTTACCTACGGCGCACTGACTTGATTTTCAATCTTATTCGAGTGGAGTTGAAATATTACCAAATTAACGACTAATCATACCGAACTCGAGTATGTTTGGAGGAATTCTCGAGAAACCCTCAGGCTACTTAGTTTGAGTGAAGGATTCGTTAGAGAATTATCTAAAGATATTATTTTTTGCTTGATGAATGCATATCTCAGTTAATCAGAATGAACAAGTGACTGTTTCCTTATCATTGAATGATTTACAGCTGCCTCCCAGAAAGACGCTGCAGACATAGAGTACAACGATGCATTGTTGAAGGTAGTACATGACGAAGAACCGAAGAACGTGCCCATGGGTGTAAATATACAAGTGAGTCAATATTCTGTTCGTCACGGGTCATAGTTCAGAATGATCAATAGTGAGTTACCAACTATTATAAATTGAGTTCAATATAACTGTATGGTACAAATTCATTTCAATTTAGAGTAGTAATGTAAGGCCTTGTTTATGCAGACGCGGGGCGTGTAGCTGCGCGTGCAGTGGTGCAGCCCGCTCTGAAATTAAATATATGTATGGCGTTGGTAGAGTGTGTTTACGGAGAAGCATTTTTACACGCGTTTGTTAGATATGACGCGTCGCACGCTGCGTTTCATGCGGCGTGTACAGCCTCTCTGCACGCCCCGCCTATCTAGAGTATCACCGTACAATGTCATATGTTTGTGTTTACGCGTAAGATGACAGGGTCGCTGCACGCCCCGCGATTCCATAAACAGAGCAAAACGCCCAACGTTCCGCCCGACGCGCTTCTGCACGCCCTGCAGGCTGCATTTATGTAAACTAGGCCTAAGCACAAATCCGGCATGAGCGTGTCGGATAAAGGATGGTGAATGGTTCCGTTGAGTATATAGCCAAAAATGCAATTTAAAAATAGTTTACCGAGGTTTTACTAGGATTTTCATTATAGACAGAGACCGTTTTGTGACTCAGTCATGTTTGTTTTTGTTGATTAACTTACAAATAAAATCCTATTGTATATGATTTCTTGAGAGAAAAGAGATTTTCATATTTAAGGAATTAGTCGTTAAGTAATAAAGGACACATTGAATTAAAAATGTGTCTACCTACGTACAGAATGAAATTAATATTTTTTCTGTTAAAAGTTTACAAATTCACTTAAAGAGACACTATAGCTAAACTTTCTATACATATGTATATATAGAACAAGGGTATTACAATGGCAAATGAACCCTAGGTAATAGATATTATAAAGAGGAAAGATGTGATTGTTTATATTGAATAGGCTCCGAAACTACTGAACCGATATTTTTTTAAGCTATTGCATAGTTTCTATCGCGGGCCTTGAGCGCGGGGACCGAATCCAGAAATTCCGTAACGAAAAAACCTCACGCTCCCCTCTCCGACCGGAGCAGAGGTGATACTTTTTAGTTTTGCCATCTATCGATAAATAGTAGAACTTTTAATGACTTTTTGAAATATGACGTTTGTCTCTTTAGTTCAGCAACTCGCCTCTAGATGGCATTGCAATAGCTTTACCGCGGCAGTCCCCGAGTGCCACACGTCTTTTTTTATTTCATCATTAAAAAGCTTACTTTACAGGGAGTGACATAAGCTTTATTTTATCCCGGAATTCCCACGGGAACGGGAACTACGCGGGTGAAACCGAGGCACTGCTAGTCCTCAATAAATAATTATTACGCTTCGACATTAAAGAATTTACCTCATTTTTTCGTCAGTTACCTATTATATATTAGGTCCTTACTTATGAAATTGGCGTTTTGTATGGGAGGAACAAAAAGTCGAATATTTTTTAATATAATATATTTAATTAATCAAAGTATGAACCATTATTTTCTATGCACTTTTGCCATCTTATAGGTAGTTCATTGATCCCTTTACTAAAAAAACCAGTCGGACGGGAATCAATAAAATCTTTGAAGGCGATTTGGACTGCCCCATCGGAGTTGAATTTTTTCCCTTGCAAGAAGTTATCCAAATTTCGAAAAAAATGGTAATCTGTTGGAGCAAGGTCCGGGGAGTACGGAGGATGTCTTAGACTTTCCAATTGAAGCTCTTCTAATTTAGTAGCCGTCTGTTGCGCAGTGTGTGGTCTAGCGTTGTCGTGAAGCAGCAGTGGCGTGGAGCGATTGACCAGCCTAGGTTGTTTAGCCGCTAGCTTTTCCATCATGGTGCAATTGCTGACAATAGACATCAGCCGTAATAGTCTGGCCAGATTTGAGAAAACTGTAATGAACAATACCGGCACTAGTCCACCAAACGCTTACAAGTAACTTTTTTGGGGTTAATTTTCGCTTGGGGCAGGATTTGGCTGGCTGGCCAGGATCCAACCATTGCGCTGAGCGCTTCCGATTATCGTAAAGAACCCATTTTTCATCACAGGTAATGATTCGGTTTAAAATACCTTCATTATTGTGCCGGTTTAGTAATGTAACGCAGCAGTCGACGCGCGTTTGCCGGTTTGCTTCAGTCAATTCGTGAGGTACCCACCTTTCAAGCTTTTTAATCTTCCCAATTTGCTTCAAGTGAATTAAAACAGTTTTATCACTAACATCGCAGCCTGCAGCTAACTCGGACGTGGTTTGCGATGGATCCGCTTCCACAATAGCCTTCAACTCTTCATTATCAACTTGAGTCTCAGGCCGTCCACGGGGCTTGTTCTGCAGGTCGAAATTTCCAGAACGAAAACGTTGGAACCAAAAACGAACTGTTTTTTCTTTTGCAACACGACCGCCATACACATCATTCACCCTTCGAGTTGTTTCCGCAGCACTAGTGCCACGGCGGAACTCGTACTCGTAAATAATGCGATATTTTAAGTTTTCCATTTTGTAAAATGAGTGACGCAAACAGAAAAAAACAGAAGAAAAAAAACAAATGAATGACGATCATCGAAGCACAAATACATGAGTCTATAGCTGTACAAATTTGAATTTGGAATTCCTTACCAAAAGAGGAGAAATTTGTGATTAAAGTGGCCAGTACGAAAAACGCCAATTTCATATGTAAGGACCTAATATATAACTTGTTAAAAACGTTGACGTTTAAATTGTAGTAGGTAGATACATTCGTAACCTTTACGTATAGAAGTAACCGAAACGGTCAAGGCCTCTTTGAATTATTGATCTACGTCTACTGAGTAATGACATGCCTTGGATACCTATGTATATCTTTGCATACCTTGTTCAATAACTAATTAAGTTTCTTATTAAAGTAATGAACATCTACTTCAAAAATCGTAACACGTGCATACACTTAGACTGAAAGAAAACTCGCTATGCGGATAAATATATTTAATTTAAACCTGAGCTGAGTCCCGCTTATTTTTTGCGCCATCTTTGATTTTGCGTATGTTATAGGTACATACTAATAAAGCGATTTTAGTAGATAAAAAATAAATATAGCTGTACTATTCACACAACATCTTATAGCCTAGGTAGGCCATATGATATTGGTAGAGTCTGTTCAAAAAGAGAAGAGTCGTGGCGTTACGGTGAACTAACACTTTTAGTCTTACTGCAATGACAGAGCAGTGTTGTCAACGCAACAAAAGTTTTCAATTGGCGCCCTCGTGCCAATTGACAACTTTCATAATACCCTCGTATCCGCGGAGTCTAGCCTCTACATGTGGTTTCGCTGAATTAGTACCGTACCCAGGAATCTACAAAATCTTAAAAGATTTTTTTCAATCGGACCTTTAGTTTCGGAGATTAACTTCATATGGCGCATTGAGATTTTTAAGCTATTGCATAGCTTCTATCGCGGGCCTTGAGCGCGGGGACCGAATCCAGAAATTCCGTAACGAAAAAATCTTGACGTTTGTCTCTTTAGTTCAGCAACTCGCCTCTAGATGGCATTGCAATAGCTTTACCGCGGCAGTCCCCGAGTGCCACACGTCTTTTTTTTGTAATGTCTTTGTAATGCATAGTTTTATTTTGCATAGTTTACACAGATGCGAAAATATAGTTTGGTGAAGAGCAAGTTCGTATCTCTGCCTAAGCTTTACAAAGTAAAACTATTATAGTCGCGTTAAAATAAGCTTCAAACTATACCATGGATTTTTATTCCTGTGTTAAACGTAATAATAAGATAAAAATCGGACTACTCTATAAAAAGTTATGCGTCTAACTCGTCTAAGGAGCGTGTCGACTTGAGAACCTCCTCCGTTTTTTCGTCGGTTAAAAATAGGTGGTGGCGCTAGTTTGACTCTGTTTTGCGCCCATACAAACAATACCTCTTTAACTTTATAATACCAGTTAAGTTATTGCTTGGTCGTTGTTATTGATTTGATTCAACTTGTGAAATGTTAGATCAATCAGCCGTGAAAGCCATTAGACATGTGTTGAAACTCCATGACATCAAAAGTACTTTAACTGGAATTATCTAGTCATGTATTCATTACTTACTAAAGTATTAAACTTGCATTATTGATTTCAGAATTTAACTAAAGTGTACAAAGGACGAAAGAAGGCCGTGGATGGATTAAGCCTTAGAATGTATGAGAATGAGATTACAGTGTTATTAGGTCACAACGGGGCGGGGAAGACGACCACTATATCTATGCTTACAGGTAATTTTATTTTTTTAAATAAGCTAAAAATATCCGTATTAGTAGAAATATTTTTATTTACTCCGACGTGACTAATTCTAAGTGTAGGGGGGATTGTATTGTGTGTATGGGATCTACACTGAAATCTCGCATGGAATAAAATAGAATAGAATAGAAAATCTTTATTTGTGTGACATGGATAAATTAACATAACATAATTACAACTCAAATTAAATCTGGGAGTGTTTTGTGCATGACAGTCCGACGTGATTTTAACTCGCTTCCTTTCCTCAGTAAGGAAATGTGATAACCAAATACACCAAGCGGTCAAGTGACGAAGGAGTCGAATATCTAGCGACGATGTTTAAAAAATATTATCATGATGGACAATTCACACGGCATTATCTAATTATCCAGAGTGTGTGGCTTACGCGCTATAAAACAAATCCTTTCCTATTTTTAATTGAGCGTTTGCTTATACCTTGCTGATAGTCATCACATCACGATATCTCCCTAATATTATAAATGCGAAACTTAGGAAGTATCAATCGAAACTCCGAGATCCGGATGGATGCATGTTTGTTATTTCTTCAAGCCAAAACTACAAAAGGGATCGGACTAAATTTATAATGAGATTCCATAGGATAGAAATAACCTTTGAACGTTTTCTTAGAAACTAGTTGTCTAAATAAATAAAAATAAAAATAGTTCTAATGTTATAATCCTACCAAAGCCTCTGCTTATTGAGTCATATTTTCATCTCACCATATTGCACTAGAATGAGGTTTCTGTAAGATAGTGCAAACATCGATGTAAGCAAAATTCGGGTGATTGATTATAGCTTCTCGAAAGTAAAAGGCTCAAATTCGTGTTTCGCGTGCGTATTTTTCTCTCGTTGGTACTTTGGTCTAGGTACGTATTTTTATCTATGTTGTTAATTAGGTAGGTATATATACTATACTGCAAGAGATTGGAATTACCGTGTCTTTGCGTTTAGTTCTAACAAAAATGAATTTAGTTGTAACAAAACACAGTCGATTTGTTGAGTTAGCGCCGGGAGAACGTACCATATCTATAGAGTTTTACTTAGATCTATAAGAGCAAGTCATTTTGTTAGCTTGAGTGGTCGGTCAAGGAAAACCTCTAAAAGGAATCCCACTTGTTTTAGCAGCAATCTAACACAAAATACTCGCGTTCAATAATTAAAGGTTACAAAATAAATTTATTTGAATCAAAATATATTTTATTTGTAAATACAATCAATCTCATATAAAAATACTAGCTGCGCCCCGCGGCTTCGCACGCGTTGTATCCATAGAAACGTTTAAAGATGACTTATGTATATCCCATTGGAACTGATTTATACTGGGATAAAGAGTAGCCTATGTTTGATTCCAGGATTAGAATTACTTGTATGCAAAATTTCAGCCCGTTCCGTTCAGTAATTTTGGCGTACAAACATCCACCCATCCATACATCCATACGTACATGTCGTAGTTTTAGTGTGAAGAAGTAACAAACATCCATCAAACCATCTATCCAATCTTTCGCATTTACCTCTATAATCCTCAACCTCACCCCAACAGCCTCTATTGGTCCACTGTCTGACTCAAGCCTCCCCCTGATGAGCGCTTTATTAGCTTTTATCTCAAGGGGCCATAATCCCCACGCTGGGCATGCGGGTAGGTGGGGATCGCAGTCTGGTGGTAGAATGGTTCTGCCCCTCTATAGATACATATATCTTAGTTGCCTTTTACGACACCTACGGGGAGAGTTGGGCTGTTGCAAAGAGCGAGTACTACACGATCGTCTAGCATTTATAATATTATATATAGATATATACCATACATATATGTATATATTTTTGATGAATTTCCAGGTATGGTACCCCCATCATCAGGGACCGCCACAATAAACGGCTACAACATAGTAACGGAAACGGAACTGGCCCGGAAATCCCTCGGCATATGTCCGCAGCACAACGTGTTGTTCCCAGATCTCACTGTGGCCGAACACATCATATTCTATTCGCGGCTAAAAGGAGTGCCTAAGAAGAAGATTGATGAGGAAGTGAACCATTTTGTAAAGCTATTGGAGTTAGAGGAAAAGGTAAGATGAATATATTATATTGTAAGCAAGATACAGTCTGCACCGAAGTTTGAAAATGAAATTGATTATGTATCATATCATTAAAATTCACTTCTAGCGTTACTGATGAGTGGCATCATCGAAACGTGACCCATAGGCAAGGGGTCCAATTCTCGTAATTGCTTCAGTTTTGATTGTATATTATTAAAAATATGTATGTATATACAGTGGCTATCTTCATTGAATCGCAAGAACCAAACTAGTTTTACAATCGTTCTGTATCTCGTAAAAATTTACCACGCTAACAATATATTCGTACGCAACTGTATAATTATTTCAGGAAATGGCGACGGACTAACAAAAACAGTTCAATAAAAACAACTATACCTCACTCTGTCTACATAGATCGTTTTTACATTTTAGATCGGAACCCTAATTTTTTTATCTTAAATTAAAATATGATAGTGACAAGTTAAATATTCGCTGATACATCCTAGACATGAGTTATCATCGCATAAAAATTCCACGTTTTTCACATCAATATTTGGTGTGCAACAGAATTTTGAAAATAATATATATATGCTCATTTATGTCATTGTCATCATCACCAGCCTATATTAGTGCTGTACATAGGCCTTCCCTGTTTATTTGTGTGATTTTGTAAGTATGCTGTCTATAGGCATAAACAAGGATAATGTTTAAATTGAAGAGCGATTAGTAGTAAATACTGCTTTTATAAATTGCAATAATTAATAATAGCAGTATTCAGTGTTAATCAAGTACTATTAAGTCACGATTAGACAGTGGAATCGTTAAGCAAGCTACAATGAACTTTACTGAGAGTGTATGTAGATCAAAGAGTGTTTGTAATATAAAATAAACAACTGAAGCTGGGCTGAGCATGCGATGCGCTCGTTGACCTTCTGTATACTTTACTAGTTTCTGCCTACGGCTTCGCACGCACTGTTTCCATGGAAACGATGACAGGTTGTTTCTAAGCCATATCCCATTAGAGCTGACTATTTGATAAAAAGTGTTTTCATTCATTCTTGATAATTTTTTTAAGCTATTGCATAGCTTCTATCGCGGGCCTTGAGCGCGGGGACCGAATCCAGAAATTCCGTAACGAAAAAACCTTGACGTTTGTCTCTTTAGTTCAGCAACTCGCCTCTAGATGGCATTGCAATAGCTTTACCGCGGCAGTCCCCGAGTGCCACACGTCTTTTTTTTTTGTTTAAGAGCGCCGCCGCCGTGGTGAAATGTTCAATACGTTCCTTACCGTTTAGAATATTTCTCTCAAACGAATCAATTCAATCTATTCAAAGTATTGAAACGATTCACGAAATATAATCATTACCACATTAATATATGATCAAAAAGGTTGTAATTTTTGGAAAAAGTTTTGGAAAAATATTATATTTGCTACAATTCTTCCGCAAGATTTTGGAGTTTTATTATTATTGTATTGAATCTTATAATAATTACGAATATCCTTATAGTTTAAAGGAAAGATCTGATATTGAAGTACTTAGTCGTTTTTTTGGTGTTTCCTGTTTACTGTGAAAAACTCCCGCGCATTATTATTTTTATTTTTAATAAGTAATTTAATATAAAAGCAAACGAAATATTTTATCGTGTAGATCAGATATTGGTCATATTTTGTGATTTGTATCAGTATTAATACCAAATAAATCAAAGGATATGTTTAAAATAATAGATCTTTAATTCCTTTGTTACAGAGGAACGTTTTGTCAGCAAAACTGTCCGGTGGTCAGAAACGTCGGCTGTCGGTCGGTGCGGCGATGTGTGGCTCCTCGCGCGTGGTTCTACTCGACGAGCCCACGTCGGGACTCGACCCCGCGGCGAGGCGAGCGCTCTGGGACTTGCTGCAGAAGGAAAAGAAAGGTACTGTATAGTAACCAATACTTGTAATGTTCTGTCAGAAAAATTGTGTGGCGATCAGAAACGGCAGCCGTCGGTCGGCACGGCGATGTGTGGCTCCTCGCGCGTGGTTCTACTTGACGAGCCCACGTACCGACTTCCTGCAGAAGGAAATTAAAGGTATAATACCACCAATGCATCTGTAAATTAAAAACTGCTGTATGACGATTTTTAATTATATACACACAGGCCCATATTAATAAGAAAACGCTATTCCTTTTATAATCACAAATTACTATAAGAGTAGTTAATCTCAGAGTAAGCTTGTGGTAACGTAGTTTTAAAAACAGTATTATTAAACCTGGAATAATAACGGAGTAGGTATACCTAACTTATTCCGCCGGTTAGGGCTGAAAACAGCATAATTGATCAAATGTACCAACATAAAAATGATAATAAGTGACTTTTAACGTAATTTTCTGTGGAAATTCAGGATAGTCTGTGGGAATAATTGGAAAAAGTTGTCAATGATCGACAAGATGACAAGAGAGAATGAAACAGTTTTTGAAATTTTATATTTACATAATCCATGTAATAAACATTTTGGAATTCGGAGTATTGTTTATTGTGAGCCAAAAGCGTGTTCGATCAGCTAATGTGACGAGAATTGTATCGGATGGGAAAAGTGCTACCTAAAGCTTGTGGATTTGTGGATTCTTTAAGTTTAATTTTCTCCTGTATTAATGTTAGATCTTGAATGTAGCAGTCTTCCAAATCACAACAAAGAAGAATACACTATGTACTATCACAATAGATATTTGTTTACTTTCTCACATCTGACGTAAAAGACAAGGACAATAACGACTAAACTTAGAGTTTGGAACTTTTTGGAGGTTTTATGTCACCTTACTCCATAACTAAACTAGCCTGAACGACGGAATAAAATTTACTTCGAGACTAACCTCGGAACAGCCTACTCCTTCATAATTATCTGTTTATTAGTACAAATTTTACCTAAAATGAGGAATAGCGGTGGAGTAAAGTTACGCACTCGATAATCGGATTTTATAAATAAGGCCAACAGAGTTTGTTCAAAAAGAAAAGAGTCACAGTGAGTGGCGTTACGGTGAACTAACACTTTTAGTCGTACTGCAATGGACATAGGAGTGTTGTCATCGCAACAAAAGTTGTCAATTGGTACAGGAGCGCCCTCAATTCCCACGACTCTTCTCTTTTTGAACAGACTCTACATTGGTAACTATTATACCGTTTTTTATTTATTTATTGGAAAATGAACATCAATTTACGTAATTGCATCAGAGATCTATTTAAAGATATTCACGTATAGTAAGTAGTAGTAAGTTTTGACATGTTAGCAATCAGAAGCAGCTTAGACTTTTTGATAAAACTGTAATATCCCTTATATTAATTTTTTTCGACCATATTATAACGGCTAGCGTTGTTATGAGAATAAAAAGAAATGAATCCTCATTGATGTTCAATTTCTTCTGATTTCTTTGATGCAGAATCAAATGGAACCTTCGAACACCCTTATTAGCGTACGTTCGTGTATGATATCGTATCATAAGTCTGCAAATGTTTCCTATAAGTTGCCTTGTTTCGAACAGAAAACTAAACGCATATTATTCTCGCAGGTCGCACTATGATTTTAACAACTCATTTCATGGACGAGGCGGACATCCTCGGCGATAGAGTGGCCATCATGTCAGGGGGTAAACTGCAGTGCATCGGGACTCCATACTTCCTCAAGAAACATTATGGAATGGGATACAAACTCACTATTGTGAAGGAGGAAGAGTGTAATGTGGAAGCCGTTACTAACTTTTTCAAAACTTATGTGCCGGATCTGAAGGAAAACTCTAATATAGGTGAGAACAAATTAACCATATTCATTCATACTTATTGATATCAAGTGATCATAGAGGGTGTACCAAACGGTGACCTCTCAAAAAATTATGCTTCACCCCGGGGTTACCCGAAAACACTTGTGTATGCACGATTTTTCGTAGTTTTCGAGTAATGTTTTTATTATTTTGTTCAATGGGCTTAAAACTACCAGGCGTATTGAAATGATCATGTGCAAAGTTAGGAGCAGAAGCTAATAATTATTGTTTTATACTAGCATTAATTAGAATTAGAACTATATTAGCATGCTTATATTGCTCATATTCGCGTGAAAAAGTGAAGATGGCACGGCACAGTCATAAAGTCATGTGCGTCATCCAAACAATTACAATTCATTAGCACTATTGCCGACGTTATTACATAATTGCCACCGTTTATTAGTTTAGTCATTGATGCAACTAATTACTTCTAATTCTAATTCTAAGTAGTGGAAATAAGATCTGCGCGGATATCTCGGGGTTCTGGTACCATCGTGGATCTCGATTCTGAGCCAGCTGATCCCAGAATATATAAATAATAAATAAATAAATAAATAATGCTGGACAATTCACATATAATAAATACATTTAAAATTACCTTTCAGGTTCGGAACTAACATACATTTTGCCGAATGACCACGTTAGTAAATTCCCAGAAATGTTAAAGAAATTTGAAGAAAGCAAGGAAAGTTTGCATGTTTCCAGCTACGGACTTTCGATCACAAGCCTCGAAGAAGTATTTATGAAGTAAGTTCTACAAAATATCTATATTGTACAAGACATCTAAGTAAATTGTACAAAACATCTAAGTAAACATCTCGCATGGAAGTGAATTCATAAATGAATCATCTAAGTAAATTGTACGAAATAACGAAGTTTGTTAGTGCCTGCCATCCCTTTATCTATTTTGAAAATATTTATGAAACAATCAATAAATAATAAAGGACAGTTACACATAGCATTATCTCACCCCAAGATTGGCAATGCTTGTGTTCAAGCTGAGCAATGCTTGTGTTATGGGTACTAGATAAATGAAATACTTAACGGTTTACGTGTTTATATTAATATTCAAACTTAACGGTTGACGTGACATTTAATATGATATTTTTCATTAAGTTTTCATGTACCGTATAAGCCGTATAAATTATTGTATTTATTTTCTAGGGCCGGTGCAGAGGACAACTCTGAAAGAGTAATGTCAGTAAAAGGGTCCAACCATACTGTTGGACCTTACAAAGATTCGACAATAGTTCCATTGGAAGGACATTCACAGTATTCTGGTACGTTTCACTTAAAATGCATGTTTCGTTCATTTTCAACTGATTTAAAAAAAGAGGAGGTTCTGTTCGGCACGTATACGTACTATGTTGTTTTTTGTAGATTTTGCCTTCAATTATGATCGATTTTGATCACTCTTTCTCTTTTTGTATAAATAATATTCCGAGAGATATTAGGATTAAATTATTTGGATTAGGTTATTACCTCAATCAACCTCAACCTCAACAGCCTGTATTGGTGGTGCAAATTCTAAGCCAGCACCACACAGCTTATTAGCTTTATCAAAATTATCTTATATAAATACTATAACGTCTGATTTCAGAAACCGAAACTGTAGAGAAAGTTCGAGGACTAAAACTGCTAAAAAACCACATAAAGGCAATGTTCCTGAAGCTAATTTACAATACTATGAGAAACAAGTTCACTACAATAATACAATTCGTCACCCCTATAATCAACATAACCATATCTGTGATAATATCAAGATCTTGGAAGTTCATATCCCAGCTTCCTCCCCTAGACTTATCTCTAGAAAGTGGGTTTTCTAAGACTCAAACTATTTTATCTCAGAGTCCCAGTTCTACTGGGGCGAGCTTAGAGGCCATGGTAGCTTATAAAGATTACTTCAAAACGTCGGATTACCCTGGAATGACGCTAACTGATATTGGAACTATGGATGTTGGAAAATTCTATCTGAAACTGGTAAGAATCAAATAAAATAAAATATCTTTAATTGAATAAATACAATAAACGCTACGAAAAGGAGAATTATAAAATTAAACTCTTGACAAATTGGTATTTTTTATTTATATCGCTTCGGTATGTACCTAGACAAAAGTAAAGAAACGATGAAGAAACCTTTTGCCTGTTAGTTGTTATTTTTCGAGTTGGAGCTAAACCTGTCCCAAGCTTTTTTATCCTCTAGATATAATCTGATGTTTTAATAAGCCTTCGCAAATCAAGGTTTTAATGTCCGAAACAATTTGCTTGAATTTATTATTTGCAACTCACTTTGTTGCAAATAATAAATGTTGAGTTTTGCAGTAGAAGCGTATACATTGCCATTTAAAAGATACATTATCTTTATGTTTATTTCCATATGTATTTCTCTATTTAAATGATGACGCTAAATTTATTATCTCAGCATTACCTCCCTCGGAATATGGTCTCATTTTGAACGTTTTTCAGAGTAAAAATGATCTACCTCGAATGCGATATGAAACATTGGTTGGAGCAACATTCGGCACGAAAAATGTAACAGCGTGGTTCAGTAACTATGGTTACCACGACTCTGCTATCTCGCTCGCACTCGCAAATGACGCTATACTGCGCGCTCGTTCTCCTAATAGCACATTAACAATTGTGAACCATCCGCTACCCTACTCTATTGAGAACTTGGTAAGTTGACGAAAGAAGTTTTTATTCAATCTAATTTGGATTTACATTTTATTCTTGCCTTAGATTCCCAATATTGTTCATTTATAAAGACACGAAAATCAACAAAAATGACAAATAATATTTACCCTTAAATTTTACACTTACACCACGTATGAATGAAATTTGTTAATTAATGAATTCTTTAGATAATATCAAAGTTATCAATCTAACACGAATAAATTCAAAGTAATTGTTGTGACCTGATAGGGTTTATAAGCATCGTGTATCCTACTAAGACACCTCAGAATTACTCGTATTCATAATATCACTAAAATATATAAATAATCGTACTAAAAAATCAAATTATTTTTGCAATTTATTTCGTTTTGTTTTTGTTCATAGGTAAAAGTAATGGCATCCGGCAGCAGTATGGGTTTTCAGTTTGCGTTTAATATCGGATTTTGTATGGCATTTGTCACAGCGTTTCTGGTTCTATTTGTTATCAAGGTAAGAACGAAATAAAAGTACCGATATGGATGCTTGATATATATTTTTTTAGTTATTTTATAACTAAAATGTGTAGTGTTTTCTTTATCAATAAAAAACATATTTTATTACCAGGAACGCATAAGTGGTGCGAAGCTTCTACAGAGAGTATCAGGCGTCCGCCCTGCCGTTATGTGGGTGACTGCATTCCTTTGGGACTGGGTGTGGCTGTTCTTGATCTATCTGTGCATCATAATAACACTGGCCTGTTACCAAGAGAGCTCTTTGTCTACACCTGAAGAATTAGGTATGATCACTTACACATCAGCTGAACTTTTTTTTACATTTTGTTAAAGTAAGTCTAACCGAGCCCAGTCTTCAGAACTTCTGCATACTTCATTCTATTTGACCTTAGTAACGATACGTGGTCGCGACGTCTCCTTTTTCCAGACAATTTGGTACAATTTGGTACAGCGCCTCTATCGTGCGGACATGGAACTACGCAAATCCCATACAAAAAGGTAAGACGTCACGATCACGTCTCCTTACAGATAGTAGGAATTCTAGTATCGCTCAAAACTTATGTGTATCTCGGTGAATTTTATCACAAACCCTTGTAGGATACATATCTTAATGGCTTTTCGTCCAAAAACACTTTTTTTCGTTTAAATGCTCGCTCCTGGCAAAGTTACCGTCATCATCATTAGCCGTAATAGACCCACTGCCCGGCATAGGCTCCTATAAGTCTATGCTAGCTTTGCCAGCCCGATAAGTCGACGGCATCCGAAAGATGGGCTACAATTGGCACATACTAACACAGAATTGAGGCGAATGGCAAAGTTTATGTACTTTATCTTTTGCAGGCAGAATACTTCTAGTTCTTTCGGTATTCTCACTAGCGATCATACCGATACATTACCTCGCATCCTTCTATTTTGAGGCAGCGGCTACGGGGTTCTCAAAAATGTGCTTCATAAACATATTTACTGGTAAGGATACATTATATGTCTACTATGTGGCGAAATAATGGAAGCTTTTTATCATACCTACTTCAAGATACAATTATTTGAAATGAACATAATTCCACCACATCGAGTAATAGTAAATCACAACTACACGCATAGATGCACAAGAATCACATAAACATAAAAATCTAAATTAATAAAAAATATACAAAGTGTTCGACACTCGACTGTATACTTATTGCTTATTATTCACTTAATTTGACGCAATGAGTGTAATATCATGATACTCATCATACTGATTTAAGCTAATAGATTTTTTTCCATCGCAGGCAAATTGTTTTGTCATTGAATAATGTCCAATCGACGGATATTTATACAAATATGATTTGGAGCACAATTCATTAAATACATACGATTGAAATTCGTTTGTTTCGCAGGTTGCATGCCGTTCCTTATAACCGAAGTGTTGCGTCTGCCAGAAGTAGGCAGTCCGTATCATGCGAACATATTCGATTGGATATTCTCATCGCTTCCTATCTACTGCATTAGCAGAAGTTTTAGGTGAATACTACCCATACTATTTATTGGCTTGAAGAGAAGCAAGAAAAATATTTACGAAATTCACATTGTAGATTATTTTTATTAGTAGTCGTATCGTATCGTCGTACCCTTCCAATACAGATCGGGTACTTAATTTTGTGTTTGTAGATTTTATTCACATTGCACTGTTCTTAAAAAAATCTTGTTACTTACAACGGTACATTTAACAATACGCCGTCCAAGCATTTATTTTCTTTGTTTGAATGAAATAATGCAATAATTCATAGACACGTAATCTGTCAGCTCGATAAATATCGAAGTTCTCAGCCTTGTCTGCCTACTTACCTGTACGTCTTCCCTGAATACTCATTTACTTGCTGTTAAACTTCAAACGGCTATATGTACCTCAAAAACCTGGACTTCCCATTTTAACACTGAGTCCCGATATTTTTAAAGTCTACAGATTACCATCACTATTTTTAAAAGAGTATCAAATATTACAATCTTTCATTCATTCAAAGAAAATAAATGCGAGACCGATTATAATACTAACAGATAATCTTAATCCCAAATTAACAAAATCATAAAATGTGTCACCAAAAACGTGTTCTTTTGTTTTCAGGGATATGAGCGTTTCATCGTTCTCCTTACTGGCATGCGACAGTTTGTGCAATCAATTGAATGTAAAAAACTGTACACGGCAAACTATCTGCGAGAACCTAAACATCACCGTGTGTTGTAGTAAGTGAGTCTTATCAGTGAGTGTTTTCTGTACTAGTCAAAAGAGTCTTGAATACTTGATATGGAAATTGCCAGTAAACAAAAATTTGCGCTTCTATTCGTATGCTCACGAAAGTGGTTGGTTGATTGTTTCTATTGTGTCGCTTGTGCTACGTCTATTTATGCATGTTACACATATGTACAAAGATCCTTTTTCACCGACTTAAAAAAATTAGGAGGTTCTCAATTAGGCTGTTTTTTATTTTATTTTTTTATGTTTATTACCTCGGAACATTAGTAGGCGGTCCGATTTTCATGATTCTTTTTTTATTTGAAAGCTGGTGCTTCTCGTGTGGTTTCATAATTTGGTCTACTTCGTCTAGTTCTTACAATGGTTTCCATGAAAAAACAATATAATTGAAGTCGGTTTATAGTTGCTTAAAACAAAATCAATTATTCATGTAATGGCTTTGTGCAATATTCCAAAGTAACTTTGCTAATAGCTAGTATTATTATTATCTATGCGAATAGTAAGCTAAACTTGATCGGACAAAAATGTGAAGAATATGTGAACTAGCTAACATCACATGTACTTTACATTATTTTTCTCTGTAAACTACGCTCCGATATATTGGTCATCATTATAGTCTTTTAGAAACAGACTCAATATTTATCTATTCCATCAGCGTCATCTGGCGCAAAGCTAGCAGAGCTTTTGATAAGGGTACCAGGTTGCAGATAGATACATACTGAGGAGTGCTTTGGTTCCTACACTGTAAACTTCTATCTTTTTTCATAAATAAATAATACACAGACCTGAAACAAGGACCTGCAGATCATAAGACGACCTCTGTGGCGCGGTGGGCGAAGGTCTGCCTGCCGACGCAGGAGGTTGCGGTTTCGATTCCCGCCTCGGGACAAATGTGTGTACGATCTGCAGACATTTGTTCAGGGCGTTCTGGATGTTTACTATGTATAGTAAAAAAATATCTATCTATGTAGTGTATTGTAGTATGTATATCAGTTATCTAGTAGGTACCCATAACACAAGCTCTGCTGGACAAATGTTGAGACACACACACTCACATAAACAACAGCCTCTATTGGTCCACTGCTGGACACAGGCCTCCCCCTGAAGAGCGCCTTATTGGCGTATCTCATGGGGGGTAATGCCCATAATACCCACGCTGGGCATGCGGGTTGGGGATCGCAGTTCGGTGGTAGAAATGTTTCTACAAGGGGCGCTGCTGCCCGCCCCCCGAATATCCCTTAGTCGCCTCCTACGACACCCACGGGAAGAGTTGGGGTGGGGCAAATTCTAAGCCACCACACAGCTCACCGACCGAGACGTTATGTTGATACGATCTACAAATATTAGTTTCGGGTGGTATGTATGTATGTAGGTATTTACTAGGTAATAAAAAAATATATCTTTCTATTCATGTAATTATATATCATATCGTATATATCATATATCATATTCGTCGTGTGGTGCCGGCGGCATAGAATTTGCACCACCCCAATTCTTCCCGTGGGTGTCGTAAGAGGCGACTAAGGGATATCTTCTGGGGGGCGGGCAGCAGCGCCCCCAGCAGAACAAATCTTCCACCAAACTGCGATCCCCAACCCGCATGCCCAGCGTGGGGATTATGGGCATTACCCCCCCCCCCCCCCCCCCATGAGTTAAACGCCAATAAGGCGTTTATCAGGGGGAGGCCTGCGTCCAGCAGTGGACCGATACAGGCTGTGGATGGGATGGATATATCATATCAGTCATCTAGTACCATATCACAAGCTCTGCTTAGCTTTTGCCTGGATGACGGTGTGTTGTCGCATTATTTATAAAAAAATTATAAAATTATCGGCTTATTTCATTCCGTTATCAAAATTATACGTCTAATCAGAATCTGATCACCATAAGAAGTTTCACTAACTGTATGGATTTGTTTCAGTGGAAGGAGACCCGTTCTTACGATGGGATGAACCAGGCATAGGCAGATATTTGTTCACTATGACATTGGTTGGAGTCGTGACTTTCGCTTTTCTGCTCATCAAAGAGTACGAGCTGTTGAATAAGGTTTGTTGACATCGTCTATTACCCCACTTATATTGCCATACAATTATTTATTCGTAGGTAAAATGTAACGTGATAGTCTGCAAGCGTTTGACGACCTCTGTGGCGCGGTGGGCGAAGGTCTGCCTGCGACGCAGGAGGTTGCGGGTTCGATTCCCGCCTCGGGACAAATGTGTGTACGATCTGCAGACATTTTTTCAGGGCGTTCTGGATGTTTTTCTATGTATAATAAAAAATATCTATCTATGTAGTGTATTGTATTATGTATATCAGTCTACCCATAACACAAGCTCTGCTTAGCTTGGGGCTAGATAATGCTGTGTGAATTGTCCAGCATTATTTATTTATTTAAGCTTGTAAATAGCTATACTACTAGTATAGTATTATATTATCTGTGGTTATACTATAGCGTGAATAATGTTGAGTTTGGTTGTAAAGTAACTGTAAATAATCTCAGGCCTAGTTTAGGCCTGAGATTATTTACAGTTATTTTAATTGTATGTAATGAAAATTTGCTAATATTATGTTTGAGACGCTTTATAATAATAGTTTTCCTTGAATTTTGATAAAAATTTTGAAAATTGGGTGCCCGGGTTTGAAAATGAAATGAAATGAACTTATTGATTGAAAAAAATACACAATAATGGTTAACTTAATGTTAGCAAATAGTACGGTAGTAAAATTTCATATACCCGGGTAGAAAACCCTAGTACCGCTGAATCCCCCATGAAGAAATGGTAAAAAACTCGAATGACATAAAATTCTATATATTTTCCGTTCCTTGTGTGTCGTGTATACATTGAGAAAAAAAAATAAGACAGATAGAATCATAAAAGTGCACCGTATCGCACATAATAATGGTCGAGATCTTATGAACCCTGCAGTCTATTGAATGAGTTATATTTTGATTCGTTGGTTATTGATAATTGTTTGGTTAATTGAACCAGTTTCTTCATAACTTGTGTGGTTTTCTTGTAAATAGTGTATTCCATATTTTACAAGTAAAACTAATTTATTTAGAATTTTACTTAAAAAATTACGTTTTTTCAGGTGTTTTACAAATCTAGTTCGCACCCTATTCCGCAACCGCTTGAAAACGAAGATAGCGACGTGCACGAAGAACGTAAGCGACTTAAAGCAATGACAAGAACCGAGCTAAGGCAACGGAGTCTCGTCACCAGGGACTTGTCCAAATTCTATGGATCATTCCTAGCTGTGAATCGGCTTACGTTCGGTAATTGAATCTATACATTATTTGAAACTCAAGTCATCGACCTAATACTCGACGGCCGACGGCACAAGTTTGCCGTCGCCTATAGTTGAGCCTTGCAGTCGGGAACTTGCCTTCCGTGTATTTGAAATGTGCAATCCGTGTAAATGAGCCTTTAGATGAGACCTATGTCCAGCTGTAGACTAGCATTGACGATGCCTGTAATGCAGTCACTGTGTAGACTAACATAGACTGCTGATGATGCCTTAAATGCATTCACTGCCTAGCCTCGGCGGTGCGACCTGGAGGGGCGCCCTGCCGTACGCTGCAGAATACCTAACAAGTTGCGTCAGGCAAAAGTATTGTATTGTATTTATTTATTCCATGAAAATACATTGGTACAAATTGATCAAAGTCGCTCAGCGAGCTATGGGGAGAGCGATGCTCGGGTCTCTCTGAAAGATAGGATCCGTAACGAATACATCTGACAGAGAACCAAAGTTATCGACATAGCTCAAAAAATTAGCAAGCTTAAGTGGCAGTGGGCCGGCCATATCTCGCGAAGAACCGACGACGGGATGACGATCTGCGAAAGACTGCAGGCAGATGCGGGATGCGTCAAGCTGAAAACAGGGTGCTATGGCGCTCATTAGGGGAGGCCTATGTCCAGCAGTGGACTAATATAGGCTGATGATGATGACATTGGCACACTTGGAGTCGGACTGTACCACCTAAGCTTTTGATTAAGCAATATTTTTATTACAACAGCTGGTTTTGATTACGTGACATTTCACATACAGAATACACCAAAATGCAAATAAGTTTTATTTCAGGCGTGGAGCGAGGTGAATGTTTCGGCCTACTCGGCATCAACGGCGCGGGTAAAACGTCGACGTTCCGAATGCTGACGGGCGATGCGCGCATCAGCGGGGGCGACGCTTTTGTGCATGGCTTGTCGCTTAAGACTCGGATACAAGACGTCTACCAACATATTGGTGAGTGCAAATCATTTGAAAGATCGAGGTTCTGAATACAACCAAAAAAGACAGTCTATTTTTAGCTGACATGGCAAAAAGGAAAATATTCCATGTTGGTTTATATGTTTGGGTTTTTTTTAATGTATGTTCGTCGATTTCTGCGTTCATTAGTCATTAGAATAAGGAAATATGTCCTACAACGGGTAACTACCAAAGTTTAAGGAATATATTTCAAATATACAATACAATTACTCTTTATTGCACCAAGCCATTAAGTTTTTTTTTACTATAGAAACTTTAGTTTGACTAATTCATTATGAATGTAAGCGGGTTAACTACGAACCTTGTTTGTGTTGGAAGAACACCAACGTTTAAGCTATTAATAATCGCAGAACATTTATTACGCATTCGATTCGGCGTTGTTATTTTATTTTTGTTTATTTCATTCAATTGTCTCGTCCCGTAAAATTACCTATAGGTACGTATATTAAATCAAATCATTTATTTTTTCAAAATACAATAAATGTCCACTTAAAAAGTTCAGAAGATCCAAAGAGGTACCTATTAGATCCTGAGGGCGCAAAGCTAGCTTACATAATCGTATATTAGTTATCACCTTGACGGCCTATAGTGATGCACTGCTGGACTCGTGTATAATGTACAGTCGACTCTCGTTAATTCTAATTCGAAACTCGAGGGACTGTTAAAATATTCGAGTGTTTGAAATATCAAATGGTCACTTTTCTTTGCACCTTCCTCTACTTTTTCGATTAACTTCTTCTGTTCAGCAATCGTCAAACATTTAAACTTTCTAGCGCTCATACCTAACTTACATAAACTTGTAATCTATATACCAACGAAAGAGTAACAGTAACTGAAACATAACTAAACAAACCAAGTCGTGCGGAAGTGGAAGGAAGTGTCAAATAATCAATCGACTCATAATAAAAACAAATATTTCCGCTTTTTTCTCTCTGCAACTTTGAATTGTCGAGTGGTGGACGCCGATGAGTTCGATTTAACGCGTCGTTTTGTTACATAGCAATGATTTTTTCGTTCGAACTACCAAGTGCATAAAAATGTATTGATTTAGTTAGAAATATAAAGAGATTTTGTAGGGAACTCGTGACAACTTTGAATTATAGAGAGGTTCGAATTATCGCTGGTATAAATTAACGAGAGTCGACTGTAATACTATCGTTACGGTGATCAACAAAATAAACAACTTTATTTCCAACATTTGTTTTCTACAGGCTACTGCCCTCAGTTTGACGCCCTATTCGATAATCTAACTGCGCGTGAAACACTGCGGATATACTGCTTGTTGCGGGGCATTCCCAGCCGAATAGGCGCTGCCAGCTCAATGCAACTGGCCAACGAGCTAGGATTTACTAGACATTTCGATAAAAAGGTAAGTTAAAACTACTATCATAATTCCAACTCACTTGGTAATTAAGAAACAGTTTCTGTCTATCATCATCATCCAATCTAATAGCATAAATTACAAATGCCAGGCAGGATTATACTAAATGCTGGTTTACTGAACCAGCAGAGTCAAATCCAAATCAATTTGATAAAATGTAATTCAACGCACTCTCCATCGCATCGGAATACATTGACGTTATTCTTTGTAGGTACAAGAATGCAGCGGTGGAACGAAACGAAAAATTAGTACGGCGGTTGCGCTTCTCGGGGACTCTACCTTGGTCTTTCTTGACGAGCCTACGACGGGAATGGATCCGGCTTCGAAGCGATTAGTTTGGTCGTCGATAAGTGCGGCCGCACGGGCGGGACGTACCGTGGTGCTGACGTCACACAGCATGGAGGAATGCGAGGCTCTGTGCTCGCGCCTCACTATTATGGCCAGCGGCACTCTGCACTGTCTCGGACCCTTGCAGCATCTCAAGAACAAGTTCTCACAGGGTAACTAGACCATTCTCCTGACTATAATACGAGCGAGCGGGCGGGACGTAGCGTGGTGTTGACGTCACAGCATGAATTAATGCGAGGCGCTGTGCTCGCGACTCAGTCATGGTCAAAGTCACTCCCTGTATACAGGGTTAATGGTAATGGACACTGCGTGAATTGCAGATTCTGCTCATCATCACGAAACCGTCATGAAGAGTACATGGCTTTGAATAGCCTACAAATATCAAACTGCTTTATTCCTTTAGCTTAGACCTTTCAGGACAAAATTCAAATAACATAAAACCTGTAAAACTAAGAAAACTTCAAAGCAAAGTCATTGTTTAATCTTTATTTTCTTTTCTTCAACAGGCTACACCCTCATTATAAAGTGCAAAGCGATTCCTGACAGAGAAGAACAATTAGCAAAGATCGACCAATACATCGTGCAAAATCTTCATCAAGCTAAAATGACGTCAGTATCTACTTTTAACAAGGCCCGTATTATGAGAGCTCGCTCAGTCATCGATATCTGCTTGAGTCACGATTTATGGCATAAACGTACCTCAAGCACAGAGCAAGCTTTCTTAACACGTTCGCGCGAACAAACCGTTTTCTCGGACTTCTTAGATTGACACGCAATTTTCCTATACAATAGTGTACGACGTCTATACACGTTCTGTTGTTATTCCTCATGAAATTATACTATTACACGACAGAACGTGATAAGCCGTCTATCGTCTATAGACGTTGACACAAGTGTTTTTGGTGAAAATCAAGTAGGTACTTACCTACTAGCATAATACGACCTAAGGATCGTATTATGAAAGCTTGTCCAGTCATAAACCAATGCTTGAGTGACGTTAATGCCATAGAAAAGAGTTATTCAAGCATAGATCGATGACTGAGCCGATTTCATATTACGAGCCTTAGTCACTCAGAAATAAAACAACCATCTTGTTTTTGTTATTCTGTGTCATTAGATTTGGTTGTTGAACAGTGATTTTTCAACCGGTACACCTACTACAGTCTTATTCCTGTGTCATACGACACAGGAGTAAGACTCTACGGCTCGACCTACATGTAAACTAACCTAACCTATCTTTACACGAAATTCTTGAGAAAACAACAGCTAATTCGCAAGATATTATGAAATCCTTCAGTTGAAAGGTTCAAACGATAAAACAAATATAATATCAACACAATTCGCAAAATGCGCGCGAAACACACGCACGTCCCACTGCTGTGACACAGGTAGACTGATGGGTATGGCAGTGTGCGGGGGGTACGACGTGTAATAACGTTGTGTCGCGGAAGATGCCCTTAGCCAAGCTATTATCAACTCTATGCTTAGGCTCATATTTGAACCGTCTCAAGTGACAGTAAACGCTTGATATTTTGATATGATGTGACACAGAGAACGAAATTCCCATATTTGTATTAAAATCAGACGTCTCTAAACGTTCTGTCCATTAGCATCGGAACTAAAAAGGACGTGATATAACGTTGTGTCACCTCAAATAATCACCGAAAGGACTTGATATGACGTTCTGTCAGAGAACGTGTTAATACCTACGGGCCTTACAACAAATCTTAATGATTCATTGTCTTGATCTGATAAACTAAACTTGTGTTAATTTTTCAGTGAAAGTTACCTCGGCATTATAACGTACTACCTCAACGATACCGGTCTGCCGTGGTGGCAAGTATTCTCTGTGATGGAGGCAGCGCGTGAACAGTTCCCGATAGAAGACTACTCCGTGTCCCAGACCACGCTCGAACAAGTTTTCCTCAGGTTCTCGAGAATACACGCAAAACAGGATTAAGGTGCCCCTTTGAGCTTATTTAGTACAAAGCCGTCAACTTTGACTGTTTAAGTTTGCGTTAATCTATTATCTATGAAAATGTAACTGCGCTCCTAGCAGGAAATTTATATAACTTTGTCGCGCTGTCACATTTTCATAGAAAATAGAGTAACGCAAGCATTGTAGTAAACAGTATAGCAGTCGATGGCAGTTCACACTCAGCAGACAAATAGATAGCGTCAAGAGGGTTTAATGTGCGCCCTCTGTGAAAAGGATAGACATAGGATTTCGCGTTCATACGAACGGGAGCATACGGTTTTGGAACGGCTTAATGCTCAAGTAAAATCAAGTTATTGCTCATTTACAAGAAATCCACAACTTAGGAAGAAACTGGTTCAACCAAATGATCTACGAATCAAAACGTTAGTTATTTCAATATACCGCGGGTTCCTGAGATCTCGACCAGTCCTTTGCAAAACAGAACACTTTAACGATTTATTTCTATCGTATGTTTTCGTGTTTTCACATTCAAGGAACCAAATACAAAATATCTTGAATTTTACGTAAATTGAGTTTTTCACCACAGTGATTCCTTTTGTTATAGGTATATCTAGGCTCGATTTAACAACCAAATCCGTTCTCCCCTTAAGTTAAATGATTTATTTATAGGTACATGCCATAGACTTACAATATTAACGCCTCTCTCGAGGGGATATTATAAACTCATGTTTAATTACCTACCTCTAAGTCACAGTTCATAATCTGTGAAGAACATAAAATCTCATCAAAGATTCTCATATTTTCTTATTGTATATCGATGTTTATGCCAAACTTATTTACTGGCAGATGATACTAAGTACACAACCTAAGTTAACCATAGTTTTTTTATTAACTGCCATACGTACTTAATAACGTACTCATAAAAGCACGCAATAGTTAAGCATATTTTTAACTCAAGCATATTTTTACTCAAATAATTTACTGGAATACGCTGAAGATATTTTTAGTAAGATCGTGAATATATACTATAATTGATCGAGTGAGCGAAGAAACCGAATATATCAGTTTCAAAATGACCAATTCGGCACTGCTTGTGGCGAATTTGTATGGCAAACTTAGCATCCTAACCCTAAAGTTTGGTTTAATCGGAGAGAACTAATTTATAGTACTTACTTACAATTTTATTCTGGTTCTACCCTACCTTGGCACTTTACTAGTTAAATTTTTTATTGTAAATTTACCATTTTATAACGGTTTATGATGAAATTGTTATTACGTTACCTTGTTGAACGTCGTTTAGCTGCGCGTTTGGCGTGTTTTGTTCATCCTAAGACTGAAAATTAGTAAATCGCTCACAAAAATGTTCTCATGTATTTCATTTTGTTGAACAATAAAAAATAATAATGTTCTCAAACTAGTGCCATTTGGGAAATCGTTGGCACGAAAGTTTTCACAGTCGTCTTTTATTACAAATTATTTGAATATCATAATATACAATAAACAGGGTGCAATAGAAAGGGTGTACTAAGCCGAAAGGGGTAATTCTGAACCCCGACGACGGATCAACTTCTAGATAACGATTTTTTTTATTTGGATTTTATTTTTGCAATCAATTCAAATCAATTTTGTTATTTTTCTAGCTGAGCTGAAACTGAAAACAAGAATGATAAAACACGTAAAGGAACACGAATATAAAGAAAAAACATCTTCCATTATTTAAAAATAGTATAAATTATTTTGCAATTCTTAAAATCTTAGAACAACCGTAAGCCCCCTCGATATCCAGAATTAGAATTATTCCCTTTCTGCTTAGTACACCCTTTCCGTAGCACAAACCTATACGATCTGATAAACTCTTTTAATAACATAAAAACTAGGTATAGTCAACAAAAATTGCTACCTTCAGTGTTTGCCTACACCAATTATTAACTCGTACTTACAGTTGCCTCCATAAGTTACTTTCCAAACCATTTCTGCGCAGTGAAAGTAAATAAGTTACATACTTCCTTCGATACAAGGTTTAGATTACGTCTAGACTAACAGTTGACTTGACACCTAGTTCGTAATGAAACGGGCAATGCACTGGCAGTGGTTATGCAAGTGTGATATAGGTAATAAATATATGTATATTATGTCATTTTTACGCAAACGAGTTTACAATAATGAAACTTCCTCACCTTTTCACTTACAAAGTTTTAAGTTAATTATAATATATTATTAGTAATAAATTGTAGTTTGTTTTTTATGCCTCAGTGGCGCAGCGGGTGAAAGTCCGCCTGCGACGAGGCTGCGGGTGCGATTCCCATCTCGGGACAAATATTTGTACGATCAGATATCAGATGTAGATATTTGTTCAGGGTGTTTGGTGGTTTTCTATGTATATTAAAAATATCTGTCTATGTAATGTATTGTATTATGTGTATAGTAATCTAGTACCCATATTATGACACAAGCTCTGCTTAGCTTGGGGCTAGATAATATGTGGATTGTCCAGCATTCTTTATTTATTATTATTTAATGTTGCTTGCCATCTCTACCTTTTTATTAAACCGTTACCGGTCAAGCGTTTCACAACTAGTATCTGTTATCTTTTTCTTTATAAAATATAAATGAAATTCATAGTACAAATAATCTGTCGTATCTCATCTAAAATGGCTATGTTTTATAGAATCTAGCTTATAAAGATATTTACGAAAGCTGTAACGCAATCATCATCGAAGCCTAAAACTAAGACCTAACAATCCTAGGTAGTAGGTACTTAATATAATATGGTCTCCTATCTTATCCTAGCTAGTTATAAGACCTTGTTATTATTATGGAACTACCTATGCTTGGTTAACATTTATGCTCTAATTTCGATCTGGCTGTAAATATGTAAGTTATTTTTAATAGAATTGTAATGGTGCTTTTTGTGCTGTATTTCGGCCATACCATTATTTATTAATAATTAATTATGTACTTATTATTTATTGGAAATTGGAATATATTGTAAAACTGTTTATAGTTAATTATTGATCTGTATACGTGAAACGTGAATGGTAGTACAACATCGAAGTATAATATCAAAATGTATAAATGTTTATTAATATCAATTCAATGGTGTTCAGTACAAATATTTCTGTTTAAATTGAAGTACAACAAAAGTTAAGTTTGCAAAGGCGATAGATATTATAATTGATGCTTTTAATAAATTTGTAACGGGTGATTCATTTAGAGGTACTTTTTTGTTTATGGATTTTTTGACAGATGAAGCGTGAGTCGTGATAACCTTTTATGGTATTTTTGTTCAGTATAACATTTGACATTTCATCATGGAAAGACTGCACAGCGTCTAAAAATAATTCAGCTGTATTACGCAAATCAGCGTTCTGCGAGGAATGTGTTTCGTGCACTTAGAGAAACTTATACGGTACGGTAACTTATGATAAGAGACTATTTGTTTCCTGAAATTGAAGACCGTGATCTCCTGGACATGTGGAACCACCACACGGCGCCACTTGCCACACAGCACGTGAAACCATGGCTTTATTGCGTTAGCAATTTGGTGAACAGTTAATTTCGCGCTTCGGACCGGTGAGTTGGCCGCCTAGATCCTGTGATATCACTCCCCTAGACTATTTCCTTTGGGGCTATGTAAAATCCAAAGTCATATGGATAAGCCAGGTACGATTGAGCAACTGGAAGCCAACATTACTCGCGTTATTCACCAAATACCAATCGAAATGCTCGGACGCGTAATCAAAAATTGGAACGGTAGAATGGACTATGTTAACCGGAGTTATGGCCAACATTTGAATCAAATAATCTTTAAAAAATAAATGTAAAGAATAGTTCTTTCGTATAATAATAAAAATTACCCGATAAATTTGTTTTTAATTAAAAAATAAATAATTAAAAAAAAATACCTCCAAATGAATCACCCATTACAAACACGCATTTTATCGTGTTCCTGCAGTATTTGAACAGAATAAGTAAATGTTTATTTTGTATACACAATTTGTCGACACTTCCTTGCCCACTTGTATTTTTAACTGCGAGGCGTCGGTTATGTTTTTCGAGTCTTATTCGTCATAAGCACTCTAGCTACATAATGAAGGCCTTCGCCCTCTCATTTGGCGAAAGAAAGTTAAAAAGGTCGTCTTACAGTATGTGTGAGACAAATCATGCAACTGAATATTAAACGAGTTATTCTCCACCGATTGACCTGAAAATAGCATACTTGTGTTAGTTCGGTGACAATGAAATTTCATGGTACCATCTGATCTGATAATGGAGACGATGGTCATAGGAGCGCCTAACAAAACAACTTAATCCCATCGAGTTTGTAAGATTAGTCTTCCTAAGGACTTAGGTAAGTACTACATTATAAAAGCTTGTTTTTAAAAGTTTTTTCTGAATATTATTCAAATATTTATAGTTTTTAATAAAGCACTTGCTACCTTCTTCAGGGAGTTGTACTAAATCAATGAAACTGGTATCAACCCGCGCGCCTGCGATAATATACCCCTAAATACATACAACATAGATACTCGGTGTAGAAACTGAAAGTATTTGTAGACGACCAGCGATTCAGATTCTAACAAACTTTACCTAGGCGGGTCGGTAGTGTATTATAAATAATACACTAGCGACCCGCCCCGGCTTTGCTCGGATGCAATGCTGGTGTATTATACATATAAACCTTCCTGAATCACTAAACTATCTATTTACAAAAACCGCATCTAAATCCGTGGCGTAGTTTTAAAGATCTAAGTAGACATAGGGACAGACAGATAAGTGAGAAGCGACTCTGTTTTATACTATGCAGATTTTTTAATATTAAGTCAACAAATTCTATTAGTAAATTTATACTCTAAAATCTTTTCTTGGATAAAATTTAGGTAAATTCTATAATATCTAACAGATCTAACTAACATGTGATATGATTTTCAAAGTGTGATTTTAATTTTTAATAAATATCATTATAATTCAATTGTGATAAGTATCCAGTATGATTTTTACCAAATGTATTATTGTATTATTCGTTGTTTTTTTATGTGGTAGCTATATAAAAAAGGTAAAGTTTGCCTAGTTAATTTAAATAAATACATGTATTTTCAAAATATGCATACTACCTAATCTAAACACCTCGTAAACATAAATGGAGTAACCGAGTGGAAAACTGATTTTTTTGAATACGCTTTGTTTAAGGAACCTCAAGACTCATTTATGCTTTTTGGTTTAACTGTTAAAAATACATAGAACATACATAGCATGTTTTAATACATAGAGAAGAAATTTTGTTCTCGATATGAAAATATAATCAGAGTACTTAACTTTTTCACAGTATTAGTTTTAAATAAACTTAGGTTTTAAACCAGTGCTCAGTGAATATTGTCGGTTTTCTAGGCATTTATTATTTTCGTAAGTACAATGCCCACTACAGTAAACCATTACGCTTTGATTACTTAAAAACCTGAGTTGCAAGTTTATTTCTAAGTATTTTATAAGAATGGTGTTTGTATTGTGATCGTGACTATAAAATAAAATGTTTCAATACTTATTTACGTAGTATAATTTATTCTGAATTAATATAATAAAAAAAAACCTTTTTGTAGGTGTGATAGAGGTGACTGTTCAGTCATTTCTATCATAATTCTATATCCTGGGATAATAACATGAAAATATTGTGTATTTCATCAACCTCATAAACCTCTGTTGGTAGTCGAGTAAAAAGAGATACCATTTGAGAGTTTAGGTTTCCATTTCTTATGTATTATTCCTATAAGCTCGCTCAATTGTTCTCATTGATAGTCTCATTTTAACGCTGCTCGGGCGAGAAGAATGCCTCGCAAAATATCAAAAATCACAGGTTGTGGTAAATGGTACAAAAAAGGACGGACTATCCTATGAAGTTCATGCCTTTTTTGGGTTCCGTAACCAAAGGGTAAAACGGGACCGTATTACTAAGCCTCCGCTGTCGGTCTATCCGTGCGTCTGTCAGGCTGTATCTTATGAACCGTGGTAGCTAGACAGTTGAAATTTCACAGATGATGTATTTCTGTTGCCACTATAACAACAAGTTAAATAATTCTAATAATTAAGAGGGGCAACGTCTTTGTCACCTTGAGAACCGATCACCGAGGTTAAGCAACGTCGGGAGCGGTCAGTTGGATGGATAAATAGATAAATATATAACATAATAAATTCAACTCCACTAATATCTTGTTCCGTATTCACAAAACGTAGTTTTAAGATCTAGCATATACGGACTTCTCATAAACTACATTATGTAGTGTATGACAGCAAAAAATTCTTAATAATCTTATTAAATATATTTTATCATAAAACATAGGTACATCATAGTACTTATCAAGTGCTGAACACAGAAATCTAAATAGAATCGTCCAAATCCATTCGAAACCAATGAATTATATAAAGGTAGAGTCTGTTCAAAAAGAGAAGAGTCGTGGCGTTACGGTGAACTAACACTTTTAGTCGTACTGCAATGACAGAGCAGTGTTGTAAACGCAACCAAAGCTGTCAAATTGGCACACGAGCGCCCTCACTCCCCACCACGACTCTTCTCTTTTTAAACAGACTATGTAGTAGGTAAATAAATTTAAAAGCCTTGTTTTGAATGTTCTTAACAGATAAACCACCTACATTTTTGAGATAAGATCTGGATAAGATGTTTGTTTAGGTGTGTGAAGATTCAGTCATATACAGGGTGTATCACGACTACTACCGAAAACTGGGGGGGTGCAATCAGACCACGATTTTGTAGATATATATGTAGATTGTATCTAAATATTACAACACCTTGCTGTGCAAAAAGGCTATTATTATCAGATTACATCTGCACTCCAGAGGTAATCTGATAATAATAGCAAAATTCGTTCCAGGCTTTTCTATCCTTCAGAGTCTGGAGGATAGAAAAGCCTGGAACGAAATTTGCTCCAACTCAAAAAATAACAACTAACAGACTAAAGGTTTCTTCGTCGTTTCTCTACTTTAGTCTACATTACATACCGAAGCGACAAAAAACAAAAATATAACTTTATTTCCGTGACATTGTTTAATTTTTATAATTTCACCTTATTTGAAGCATGAGTTTGAAAAAAATATTTTAAACGTGTATTTTAAGGTATTTTACAGAGGAATATGCATGATCAAGCCAAGCCTAGACACTAATAGATGACGATGAAGGAGGTACTGCAGTTTGTCAAATAAATAAATCTATCTGCATGACATTTTTTTTTGCGGAGTACCTTAAGCGGCAATAGATTTCGCACGCGTTTTAGCAGACCACATCCACTAAGCTATGGCGGGAAATTATCTACCTGAAACGCTGAAGTTTCGACCTCGGTACGCATAACGGTATTTTTTTGCAAATTTCAAACAAAGCAGTGATTTGTAAAAGTATTTAGGTGTCGTGTATGCCGTTTACGTACAAATCGATATACTCATACATATAACAAAAGTGTATTCGAATTCTGTGATATCAGTCGATAAGTTTGACGCATATCGCGCGCGACGGGAATGAAATGAGGAAAGTCTATAAACACCAGCAGCGTTCATTCCATTCCGTCTCTGTGGCTCATTCAGACTTTGCGCTAATCGGGGACGCACGCACGTCTAACAAAACAATCTAAAAGCAGATGTTCGAGGAATTTCTTAGTGCAAGCGTACTTAAAACGCTATGGGTAAATGAGTGCAAGTGTACTTAAAGAAGTGAAGTTCAGTAAAAATACACCGCGCCAGTTTAATAAACAGTTGAGTGTTGTGATCATTGTGTGTGGTTTATGTTATTAAATTAGTGAGCTGTGGCTATTGTTTTCTTATCAAATTTACGTGAACGTATATATGTTTGAGCAAATGGTAAGCTAACCTTTGTTTATTTTGATGAGGTTATTATTAGGTCATTGTCCTTTTAACTTAAAAAAAAGGAGGAGGTTCTCGATTCGACTGTATTTGTTTATTTTTTTCTTTTTACTGGGTGATCCGATTGTTATGATTATTTTTGATTAAGAACCTGGTACCTACGTACTTCCCGTGTGGTCGTCCTATTTCAATTTCCAGTCCAGTTCTGAGACTGGCATCCATGAGAAAACCTTAAAATTTCAGTCGGTTTATAGGTAGTTTACTAAAACAAACCCAATTATACCTAAGTCTCTCAGATCTTAGGGCCTCTCAGACAAAAACCAATGTTAATGCTACTGTTATAAATAAAGCGGGGAAAGATGATAATTGTCCTGTAGGTAGGGATTAATTAAGAACAATAAAATTACTGTGCTGCAATCATGATGACGAACAAAGAATTTTATGCCTATCAAATAATCATGTGTCTGGTCAAAACAAAAAATTGTACGAAATAATTGCCTGACTTCGATTTCAGACATCGAATGTTTTAAACTCCTTTATTTTTTTAAATCCTTTTATGAGTTACCTACCCAAAAAATTATTGAATAAACAAAATTTTTCACCGACTTCGAAAAACGGAGAGCTTCCTTGTTCGGCTTTATGTGTGTTTTTTATGTCCCTACCTATATTCGTCCATTTCTCCGTCAATTATTATTATTTTTAATTATTGACCAAATTTGAAATTTCGATACTGCGTGCGTCCAGAATGATATTTTTGTTCCCGAATTATTAGTGGGCATTTGTCCCGCGAAACTGTAAAATTGAGGGATTTGAAATCGGTTTTAGTTTTTCAAAACAATTTAATAATAAAAGTACCTACCCTGCATTGCATAAGAAAGAACCTAAGTCGAGAGTATAAAATGTTGGACTGAGTTGGTTTTGCTAAGTTACTATAAAACTATACCTACTTACATAAGGTGAATAGGTAGGTACCTAGCTTACGGATATAAGCGGGTAACTACAAACCTTATTTGTGTTAATTGGTTCGTCAAACTAGGTACCATAGTTTTTATAGTAAAATAGTTGAAACCTGTTGAATGAAGTTTATGTTTCACGTAGGTAACAGGGTTGCCAACCCTATTCTAAAATAGAGTATTGTACTCTATATGTAGGCGTACTCTATAATCTATAACCCTAATAGAGTACGCTAAAATACTCTTTTTGACGCAATGTTAACTAATACTAATGCCAGTTAACCTACGATCAGAGAAGGGGAGGGTGATTTTCTTCGTCAGCGCTATCATCATAACCAAAACGTTGACTATTTCTGTTATTTTAGTGGTTCCCTAACTTCCTAAACCACAAGGAGCCTCAATTGGAAGTTTCTGATCGCAGCCACTAATATCTATGTCAATGTCACAAATTCTTCAAGAAAACGCGAGTTTGAATCTCGATTTTCCATTTAACACCGATCGGGATTGTGATTATATCAATCAAATCTCTAAAACTCTGTCTCTGGAAAATTTTAAATCAGAATAACTGCAAAGACGGAAAGACAACTATTTTGGCTACCTATACAACAAAACAGATATGTATTGTATGCCCATTGAACAATTATCACCTGACTTGTTTAGTAAAATCAAGAATTCTTCATTGTGTAGTGGACAAATCTCCGATTTATTGATAAATGGCTATCTTCACTAAATACAATATCTATAAGAACTAATATTGAATTTAATCATTTAGAACAAATATAATAGAAGGGAAACGTAATTTACAAAGACTAAACATACATACATACATATCGTCACCTCCACGGAAAACTTCGAATCTGCAGTTTTTGTGATAGGAGTTTCGTAAGTTTTCCATGGAGGTGACGATATGGACAATTTATATTCAGAAGTTATAATTTTAAAATATCTCCAAGGGGAATTATTAAACAACGCAGACTTTATGCAAAAATCCACTGCAGAAAAATTGCAATTTATTTAAAAATAAAATGTCCTGACGAATTTGTTTATTTAAAAAAATGTTTGCTATATTGGTAGGTACTCCCTGTTCCTGTTTTACTCAGTAAAAGCTGAACTGGCAGGAACAAGGGCTGTAGAGTCTTTTCTGTCATGAATTTGAACTGGCGGCGGGAAGAAGAAACATTAAATTAAAAATGATCCTGATCTATGTAAACTTAGAGTAAAAATTTTTAGGGTCATACAATTCTTATAAAAATAATGTGCCAAAAAAGTTATGAGTAAATTTGCCGCAAAAAGTATTAAAAAAAGACCATTAAAAAAATGTTTCTCTGTTTTTATGAGTCTGTACTCTTTCTTTACCTTCTATGAATCAGATATACCAACTATTAACTTAAATAACTTAACTTAACTTAAATGCTATATTTCTTCTTATAAAAGTTGGCAACCCTAGTAACACCATCTATATTTTCTATCTATATTTATAAAAGAAAGTCGTGTTAGTTACACTATTTATAACTCAAGAACGGCTTAACCGATTTGGCTAAAAATTAGCGGGGAGGTAGCTTAGAACCAGGAGACGGACATAGGATACTTTCTATCCCGTTCCCGACTGAACGAATCTTGATGAAATTTGACAGGGAAGTAAACGGTATCCCGGGGACGTAGGTACATAGGCTACTTGAATAGAGCGTGCGAAGCCGCGAAAAAAAAGCTAGTAGGTATTATATAAAAGAAAGTCGTGTTAGTTACACTATTTATAGCTCAAGAACGGCTGAACCGATTTGCCTGAAAATTGGTGAGGGGTTGCTTAGAACCAGGATACTGACATAGGGTACCTACTTTTTATCCCGTTCATTGCTGAACGAATCTTAATGAAATTTGGCAGGGGGTAAATGGTATCCCAGACGGACATAGGCTAATATTTGAATAGAGCGTGCGAAGCCGCAAGCTAGTAGAAAATAAAAGTGAAAAAATGAATGCAATCATACTTATACGTGAATGAAATCCTTAGACAATAAATGTTTTATAATTTGTTCTAGATCTAAATGATACGGTACCTACAATGTCTGATTGGGGCAAGCTGAAACTGCTGATCTGGAAGAATTTTGTATTACAAAGGAGGCACAAATGGCAGACAATTTTCGAAATAGCATCGCCTGTATTATTCTCGGTACTTCTAATATTTATAAGATGTCTGGTGGTCCCGAAAGCGCATCCAGACATAACATATTCAAGTTTTGCACCGACATATTTCAACTTTTCTGCAATGAGCCTGTGAGTATAACACATATAGTACCTACCTACATATATCGCTTAGAATCAGCCCATTTGAAGAATGGCTAAGCAGTTTACCCGTTTGGTAAACTGCTTAGCCATTCTTCAAATGGGCTAATCTACGACATACAATTTATGAATTAAAGTACAGAAATTAACTAAGATTTAGCCAATCTTCAAATGGGCTAATCTACGACCTACAATTTATGAATTAAAGTACAGAAATTAGTAAAGAAAGTAGTACAGAAATTATATTATTCTAATTACACTAGTCGCACAAGTTACATTACAATTCAATTCAAAAAATAAAATAGATAAAATTAGAAGTAAAGGCCGGCCACAGACGTACCGTTTTCTTTTCTGTTATAACTAAAACAGATCAGCTAATTCTATAAACTCATTTCGAACCTCCCTAATCTGAATCCGCAGTGAGTTTTAAGTTTTGTATTCTGTAAAACTCGATATTGCTTGTAGCGCCTCGACGAGCGTGGTAATGACGTTCGAAGTGAGCTCGGTTACTAAGTGAATTCGCTTTCGAATTCAAACTTTTACGGAATGAATCTGCAGAACATAGGCGGATCCAGGGGGCGGGGGGCATCACTGGGGCACGTGCCCTTGTGCCCCCCAGAAAAACTGGATTCGCCCTTGGAACAGAATGAAACGGGGAGCCAAGAACACAATTCTATAAAAGCCTGGAGTGATACAAACCGCCTCTTTTTTAATAATTCTAAATGTCAAGTACTCAGTTTCACTCGTTCCCATAATAGTATAGTTACCCAATATGAACTAGGAGGCGAACAAATCACCCGTGTTTACTCTACCAAAGATCTCGGAGTGGAGTTCGATACAAAACTAAAATTTCATAATCATATTAGATATCTTACCGACACATGCTTTAAAAGACTAGGTTTTGTCTCTTGCCGTCAGAATCAGCCCGTTTGTAAAATGCCATTTTACAAACGGGCTGATTCTGACGGCAACTTGTCCAGGCATTACACAACGATCACATTTTTTATGATAATATGTAATCATAAAAAATCTGTGATCGTTTTGATCACACGAATATATATCTATCATAGTTGTACAAGTTGCCGTCAGAATCAGCCCGTTTGTAAAATGGCAACTTGTACACTTTTGTGTACATGTTACGCCGGATCACACGCGTCAAAATGTTTGTTAATTTTGTTTGTCAACAAATAATAGGGTCAATAATCTTTTATGATTTTCTTAGTAAATAAGTCATTATTTCTTATTACGTACAATAGGGTTATTGTAGGTTGTTATATTTTTACCGAGTGAACGGAGACTAGTTTTGTTTCTACATAGGTAGGTAGGTATACATTTTGTCAATACCTATCAAACATTGCTAAAGAACTTCTTACAATGTCAGACTATCATAGTTGTAATTAGGTAGTTGTACCTAAGTGAATAACAAAGATATCTTACACTTGATAACGATAAACGAGCCTGGTTAACGAACCTGATAATCAGATTATATTTTTTTCTATATTCTGTGTCCTATGCATAAATTATTTTAATAATGCCTAGTGGACTAAGAGCCTTATTTTTTTTATTCGGCAAGTAAATTCGTTTACGAATAAACTGGTCTGGGGGACCTGAATTATGTGGAACTCGACGCCCTGAGATGAACGCGGTACCCACTAATCCTTTACAGTTCATTGAAAAACATGAAAAAATCTTATTATTAAGTATATTATTAGATTTTTTCATTATGTAGGTACAGAGTAAAACGGGGTGAATAGGGACTTAATGCTGAATAGGTAGAAATGGACGAAATACTGGAGCAAAACATTTTTTTAAGAAGAACGCACTAAGGATACTTCCACTGACTGCTACCAGCCAGGTAAGGTCTTGCACAAGCGTTTCGTCCATTTCTATTCACCCTGGAGTAGATAATGTCTCCAAAGTGAAGTGGACATCTCATCCGCGGGCGAGTTTTAAATTCGGGCCAGATGTACTCGTACCATAACCTGTCTCTATTCACCCCGTTTTACGATATTTGAAGTTTAGGTTCATACTTACTTGTTTATTTCAATTACATCATAATGGTTTATATAATTAAGAACAATTAAATAATAATAACAGAATTACATGTTTATAATTTATTATTATTTATAGAGGTGGTGATGCTACTGATGCAAAAGGAACATTGGCCTTCTCGCCTGAAAATGAACTCACAAGGAAAATTACAAAAAATGCAATGTCAACGATAGGGCACGATAATTTCGGGATATTTTTCTATTTGGGAACTGTGCCAGAACCAAGAGGCTACAAGAATGCTATTGAGATGGAGATGGCCTTGACCCGGCCAAATGCCATGGATGATGTTCTAGTTGGAATCCAGTTCGATGATAACATGTCCAGTAAGTAAATAAAAGCAAGTGTGTGTACGTAAACCTTATGTCAGGGTCCCGTAGCTATCAGTAGTTTTTTTCATGTACCATCCATCCCAAGGTTTCCTTTGTACGTACATTTTTCGAAGCTCATTCTCTATATTGTTTCCCAGTAATTATGTGGTATAATAAAATGTTTTCTTAAGTCTATTTAATAGTCCCCTTAATTGAATGAAACAATTTATCAATGTATCTGATATGACGTCGTAAAACGAGTTGATAGCAAACATATCGATTGGAATAACTGTAGGGGTGGCCCAGACACCATTCATACCTACCCGTCTATATTTTTTCGCCGCAGGAGTTCAAGTCACGCTTGTCAGTTTACAATAAAGGTCACAAAAAAAGACGCTAGAATTATTATAATTCAAAGCCAAACAGACAAGATAACAATCAAGGAACTTGGGACTATAGAAACGAGGTAAATTATTAACAAGATCATCTGTAAATTGGGCATAGTTAAAATCAAGATATGAAATAAATATCCTACGCATTTTATTTCAGTACAACATTACATAACTTTTATAATTAATACATTAATAATATATATATAAACAAAGAAACTAACATTCAAACAATAGCAACAAATTAAAAGTACTTAGGTAGTATTTATTTACTATAGAAACAATTGACCTGACTACAGACTGTTGCTATAATCTACAGGTAGCTCATCTGATTCCTATCAATACCAGTCGGAAGTGTACATTTTCCTTTTTAACCGACTTCAAAAAAAGGAGGAGGTTCTCAATTCGTCTGTATTTTTTTTATGTTTGTTACCTCAAAACTTTTGACTGGAAGGTCCAATTTGCATGATTCTTTTTTTATATGAAAGCTGGTGCTTCCCGGAAGGTCCCATTTTAATTTTATTCAGTTCTGCTGACAATGGGATCCATGAAAATTCATTAAAAAACTGTTAAAATTGAAGTCGGTTTATAGTTTTTTAAAACAAAATAAATTATTATTAATATAATCAACATTTTCCGGAATACTGTTTGATTCAATAGAATTTATAATAAAGCTATATTCCTATATTACGTGCCTGTGTGGCAAGAAAACTACAGTTTTTTATGAAGGAACTGAATTGATTAGGTATGATTACTGAACCCTAGAAATAACCTACATCACTACAGTCCAGTTATTCTCTGCATAAATTACTTGATTGTTTACATAACAGGTTGCAGACGTCATAAAACTTCAACTTATTTTAATTTTCCTTCGTTTTGCAGACGAAACAGAGTGGCCTGACAACATAACGGTAACGTTGAGATTCCCAGCGATAATGCGAACCGCCCTGACTGAACACCCCATGTTCGCTAACTGGAGAACCAACTTACTGTTTCCCCTTTTCCCTCAGTCGGGGCCTAGAGAACCCGGCGACAAGTTTGGTGGAAAAACACCGGGTATGTAACTTGTCTATCAATGGGCCAGTTCAGATGTCGAAAACTAAACTAATTTGACTGGATTATAAAAAATCCCGACCATTAGCGATCGAAATTAATTTCATTTAGTTTAGTTTTGACGATATAAGAATGAAGACACCTTTATATGGGTACTAATGTTTCTGAGAGCCATAAATATGTACTTACTTTATTGTATGATTTGATTAGGCTGACAAGTCGATAATTTAGGTAGTTACTAGATAAAGCTTATTCAACCCGGCACATGTAAGGTCAATTGTATCTCAGTAATGTAGGTAGGTACCTACGTAGGTAAGTACTATGATGTCTTTTCTTAATTAAAATGAATACCTATTATATAAAATCGTTTATAATCTATAATTCACTTATAACACTTATATAACACACTATGATATGTATAGATGTATGGATGGATTTATGTTTGTTAATTGTTACCGCCAAAACTAGTGAACGGATCGAGCTGAAATTTTGCATGCAGTTAATTCTAATCCTGGAATATAAAAAAGCTTAAAAGAGATAGAAAACGTTTCCATAGAAACAAAGCGTAAAACGGAAGCTGCGAGCAGAAACTGTATAACATATTGGTACAATAATATTGTGTTTTAAACCAACAATTTGGTTTAAATCATCGCTCTAAGTTTAATAAACTTGTGATGTAGACGCGAAGGATCTTTATTACGGTATTAGACATAAAAGTTTTAACAGAGGTATATATTTCGGCTCAGTTGCATGCGCCATGATCACGGACATTCACGGATAACAGTTACTTCACAGCAGTTTTTTGTTGGCAGGTGTTTAAAACTGGTATTGAAATTTAACGCAGAGAAATGTCTATCGTAATTATTGAAATCTGAATGGCATAGGTACAATAGCGATAAGACTTAACTATGACAAGAGTTTTTTTTATAATTATGCCTGACTATGTAAAGACGCATGTGTTACTAACGTGCTTAGTAGGTTCATATCTTGTATTCGTAGGTACCATACAGGAAAATATCAAGTTTATAAACTTCCCTACGTACGTAACGTTCGGTACGAGTAAGGAAGCATATAAACCTTCAACGAAATATTAACTTTATTGTTATTTTTGTCAAAAACAAAATACTTTTTACCATGCTTGTGATTTTTAATCGTCATAATAGAAGGGTAACTTAGGGAGTGAAAACCTTAGTAGTGAAATGTGCTGTCAAAAACTTCTGATAGGTTATTTATCACCATGTAATCACAGTCATCAGAGTCAGAGTCAAATAGTTTATATATAAATAGTTTTATGTATAAACTTACAAAGTAAGCACTTAGACAAGTAAATTGTTTACTATATAAACAGCTTGATAAATCGGATAAATATTTCGGAAATTTATGTATAAATCCTTGAAAGCGTTATTCAGATCGGTTTTTTGACAGGAGGCACTCATTTCCAAGACGTCAATTCGGATTTTACCCTATTCTTCCTCTTCCAGGTTACTCCTCAGAAATGTTTCTAGCAATTCAGCATGCAATATCTCAGGGCATAATAGAGCAGAAATCTGCAAAATCCAATCATACAAAAGTAATAATGCAAAGATTGCCGCAGCCCACTACGATGGAAGACCCGTTGCTTATGGCCTTAGAGAGGTTCATCACTATGGTTATCATGATGGGATTTGCCTATACATTTGTGAATACTGTCAGAATGGTGACTGAAGAAAAGGAGCTGCAATTGAAGGTATCACAATTCTCAATCGCTTTGGTTTATAACGAGTATCTATCTGTAGTGTATCAATGCTATGCATTTATAAAGTACTTATATCAGTCATCTAGTACCCATAACACAAGCTCTGCTTAGCTTGGGGCAAGATGATGCTGTGTGGAATGTCAAGCATTAGGTAGGTATCATTTATTATTTTTCAATTCGGCTCCGATGTGTATTTGCGAATATTTACCTATCATCTATTAATATGATCGAGTTTTGGAGGTGCCAGCTTTACTTCGAAAATATATTACTTTTTTGCTAGCACAAAGTTACACAGTCAAATTGAGATCTTGCGTATATTTATGCACATTTTGCTTTCAGGAAACTATGGCGATAATGGGCCTTCCGTCCTGGCTGCATTGGGTAGCTTGGTACATAAAACAGTTATCATTCCTTCTCGTGTCTGCAGTACTCATGGTTATATTACTTAAGGTATCTTCTAACATTATCTTTTCTTCATATATTCTTCACACTTTATTATTTAATATGTGACCGTTAGGTTGTTCAGATGTTTGTGACCTCTTCACTCCAAATCTAGGTACTGAACGCTGTTGAAATTTTGCATAGAAGTAGGTTACCGTAAGAATCCGTGCGAAGCCGCAGGTAGACGCTAGTTTCTTATAATTATTTGATTGCCTTCTCATGTAAAGAAAAATACGGAAATATTAACTGACATGTTATGTTTGATCAAACATGTCAGTTTATGGTAAATTATTGTTTGTTACTTTTAAAGTTGTTTAAATATAACAGATATATGATAACGATTTGAATATTTCAGATACCAGTTATTAAAACTGCGAGCGGAGATTGGTTTTCCGTGTTCACATTCACCCCATGGAGCATTGTGCTCTTCTTTATGGTACTTTTCGTGATCACGTCGCTCGCATTTTCGTTCATGGTCAGCGTTTTCTTCTCAAGATGTGAGTAGGTATCGCTTTCGATATGAAAGCTATACAAATCTTTTTATAAGTACCTACACAAAATAGATAAAACAAGTCCAATGATATTTTAATGACTCTTATCGACAGTATTTTCCTGCTGCATATTAAAACAAAGTTTATTTGCTTTTATGCATATTATTCTATACAGACAGTATAGTAGTATACGTATAGTAACGAGTTTACTGCCATTGCATATTAACCATAATTATGTATACCTACTTACAGTATTATAATATCTTTGCCCGGTCTAATATTAGATAAGAAAAATGTAGGCATAGTGACGTTCATTGATAGATACTTTTGAAGTAATTTCGGTTACATATAGAAACCAAGCTCACATTCTATATTGCACACACAAGTTATATCATGCATAAAAGTTAACAAATACTGGATTTGGACAAAAGAGTTTTCTTACAGCAAACCTATAAAGAGGAATAAATGAAACGAGTGTGGATAAACATTGTGTGTGCTGACTGCTGCAAACTGTTCAGCATAAACAGCAATAATTATATTTTTAAATTAAAACTAATGTAATTATGAGACTTGGAACCTGTAAAGGAAGGCTACCTATGTAAGAAAGCCGCTGTACGCCAATTATCTTGATGTTATTCAACATTCCTCATAAGGACCTTGATATTTGCGATACTAATTGAAGATTGACTTGTTTTAGCTAATTCTGCAGCATCATTCATGGGACTCATTTGGTTTGCAACATATGCCGCGTACTGTTTCACGCAAATGTTGTACGGACAACTAAGTTTGGGGACTAAGTTGGCACTCAGTCTTATCTCCAATACGGCAGTTGGGTTCGCGTTCCAAATGCTGGTTTGGTGTGAGGGAAATGGCAGTGGTAAATATTAATTTATTCCTTGTTAGTCGATATATATCTACGAAATGACCCTGTGATCGAGCTGTGTTCCCTATAACAAGTGGGTACTATTGGTATTTAACCATGAAATTGTACTTTGACCGGATGACGCAGAGACGATAGCCTTCGGAGCGTGGTGGCGGCGGCGGCGGCTATTGGTCAAATCGGTGTTCGGATAGCGATGTTCCTAATATGTCACACGCACTATGATTATGGTTCAAGCAAGACGACCGCTTGGTTTCTCCATCTACCGTTAGGTCTTTGCTTATACAGCTTTCCCAGGGAAACCGAAAAGGTCATAGGTATGTGCGTGTCACGCAAACTTTTCGGATTTAGCTATGTATAATATACTGATATACATATCTAAATTCGTAAAGTTTGCGTTTTTATTCGGCGCAATTCAAGTATGAACTGATTGAATCGTCATCAACAAACGTTTTAAATTATTAATCATATATTATATGTATTTTATTTGGTACATGTGTGGTAGGGCAAATAATATTTATTTACATAAAGATTTTCCATGGTAAACGAAAAGGCCTATGCTGCCGTGCCGACAACGAACAATTTTGATATGTGTTATTTTATCTGTCGATGATGTGATGATAAAATCGGTCTTTTTTCAGCAAATACCTATGAAACCATGCACCCAATAAAATTTCCAGTAGGTACTATATTGGGTGCAGGTTTGCATTTGTGGGGCAAATAAACACTTAGTAATATTTTATTTGCTTAAAGAGCTTTTAGCTCTCTCTTCCAGCACACCTATGAAACCATGAAATCAAACCATGCACCCAATAAACAAACAGGTGTGAGGCAAATAAACAGGAAATACTATGCCTACCGTTACATACGTGCACTAACTTTATAATATTAAATCAGGTTTGCAATGGGACGAGTTTTTTACACCGATATCGTACCACGACCAGTTCCAACCGGGTCATGTCGTGGTGATGCTAGTCCTTGACACGATACTGTACATGCTCATCGCGATCTATGTGGAGAAGATACGACCTGGACTATATGGGGTGCCATTACCTTGGTACTTCCCATTCATGAAGAGCTTTTGGACATCAGAGATAACTACTATTGAAGGTAAAGAATTTTGTTATAATTGTAGGTACGTAATTTACCGCAGTCTCCCACTCAGAGTAATAGGCTATATGCATGTGACTTCAAAAAAGATTTTACGTATTCTCTATTGATATGATATCTGTATATTTATTTTTGTATTTGATGATGTTTTATTGTAAAATTTAATAATTGAAAAGTAGATATTTTAAATCCCAACTGCAAAATGTCTAAACGCAATGGTATTGGCACCTGAAGCGTGACGTCATACTTGAACATTTTTGTATAGGCATGAAAAGTTTTGACTTGACTTGACATAGGGGACTCGATGATCCGTGACGTCACAAAATGCAAGGGCTAACATGGCAGCGTTTTTATCACCCGAAACTAAGTATAGTTTTACTTTTTGTTTTTTACCTCAATAATGAAAATGTTTTGGCTGATATTTCCTTTTTCGTTTATGTATTAACCTAAATAATCTATTGAAAAAAAAAACTCATGCATATACCCTATTTCTATTTCATTAAATGATATCCCAATAAACATACTTACGGCGGCGCTAGAGTCCGAAGGAAGTTATAAAGTTTTTCGACTACTACGTAACTTGACTTGGTGGTGTAGTTGGTTATAATATAATGTAGTTGGTACATTATATTATAATGAACTATAAGGCCATGACGTCAATAAAGTTTAACTAAATATGTATTGTATATCAAATCAGGAGACTAGAAGATATTTAAATAACCGAGATATATCATTTCTTACTTTTGGAAATTTCCCTAATATCTTTTATTCAGACTGTATAAATGAACAATGACGTCAATAAAGTTTAACTGAATATGTAATGTATATCTCAAATCAGGAGCCATGCGTCATGCGTTTGATTTGTGTACGAAATGTGATATATTTACATACATACATAAGCGCCGCCAGATGATATGTATCTGTTACATTTTACATAAATTATGATAATTTATAAGCCCGAGAGCGTTTGTTTGAATATTATTTACATCTTATTCGTATTTTGATGTCAATCAACTTCGACACTGAAATAATCTTTACCAGTGTCTGAACAGAATATTTCAATAATCTGTGCTAACAAGACTGGTTTCAGTCAACTACTGGCCTGCCTAAAATGGTTAAATAAAAGTAAATAGGTACCTACTTACTGACAAGATTAAATCCTTGTTATTTGTATGAATGCATTTTTAAATAGTACTGAGTTCATGATAAGAGTGGCCTGCGGATTATCGACCGGGAGGTAAATAAAGGTCAAGTTGATCTGGCAGTAATTTGTGGCAGACTTTAGCTTAAAATATCGCATGAGTATATTGATATACATAATAATGGAGGCGTTGCTTTGCGGAAAATCAGTGCAAAATATAAGGATGGAAATATTAAGTACCTAACAATTCCGCGCAAAACCTTGTCCGATAAGATCTAAACAAATATAGTAGAGTCTGTTCAATAATTAATTTTGTTTTAAAAAACTATAAACTAACTTCAATTTTAATAGTTTTTTTCATGAATTCTCATGGATCCCGTTGTCAGATCTGAACCAAATTAAAATGGGACCACACGGGAAGCACCAGCTTTCATATAAAAAAGAATCATGAAAATCGGACCACCACCCAGTCAATAGTTCTGAGGTAACAAACATAAAAAAAATACAGTCGAATTGAGAATCTCCTCCTTTTTTGAAGTCGGTTAAAAAGAGAAGAGTCGTGGGAATTGAGGGCGCTCGTGTGCCAATTGACAACTTTTGTTGCGTTGACAACACTGCTCTGTCAGTGCAGTACGGCTAAAAGTGTTAGTTCACCGTAACGCCACGACTTTTCTCCTCTTGAACAGACTCTACCTATCAGCTGTAGAATAAAAAACTTGTATTCCAATGCAGTTCATGACTGTTCTAAAAATAAGATGTAGTTATATAAGTAGGCCATTCAAAATGTATAACATACATAGGTATTTATAAGTTCACAACCTGTTCTAATAGTAGTAAAATAAAGAGATAAAAGTCTAAAAATAAAGATAACTGTTCGCGGTAGAACAGGGTTTGAAACAACAAATTTAGTTATACAAAACTGGGCAGCTTCAGTTTGGTTTCAGTTTCTTTATTCTTAATCAAATACATTTGTGTCGGAATAAATAATTATACTTAATGTAAAATTGATATGGATCTGTTGGAATACCTGAATATTATTATATTCAGGTGCAAGTGTTTCAATTGTAAATACTGGTTCTAATTTGTTTCTATTGGTCAATGTAATTTTCTTCGTTATCCGAAGTTTAAAAAAACACCAACCTAGTTAAAATAAACATTTCTAAACTTAATTGTAAAAGAAAATTACAAAAAATAGATACAAATAAACATTAGCATTTACAGTTGAAACAATTGAGCCAACTGCTAACTGTTGCAAACAACCTACAGGTAGCTCAACTGATCCATATCAGTATTTACTATTTACCTGTCGGAAGCGTACTCGAGACGCTGACTGCATTGCCCCGGCTGCAATAGGGTATATGCATCGATTTTTTTTATTGTTTTATTCGATTCTTTAGGTCATTATTTAACCGAGGAATGATAAGACGCTCACTGAATTTCGCATTAACAGGGTAAAAAAAACAAATCAAAACTATAATCATTTTCGGGTGATAAAAACGCTGCCATATTGGCGCCATGTTTATGTGACGTCGACGTACACACTCGATTAAAACCATTGGTGACGACCTCGGTAGTGATCATCTCAGGAAAGAGGTTTTCCGAAAAAACTGAAAATAATCGACAATACGAAATGTCAAGTGGGCAGAATAGTGTCAAATCAAGGTACAGCAAGCAGAATAAAAAAAGAAGAAATGTGTACAGTGACGTCCGCTCTAGTCAATGGCGTAGCGTTTTGAAATTTTGCGATTGAGATTTAAAATATCAATTTTTCAATGGTTAAATTCTACAATAAAAACATCTCAAAATGCAAAAATAAATATGTAGACATGTTTCTATATCAATAGAGAATACGTATATATTTTTTTAGCCATTTTGAAATCACATGCATATACCCTATTACAAAGTTCAGACATTAATCGGATTTTAAAATTTTACCTAAGTCCATATAAAAAAAGTGGTACAAATTACACAGAATTATCTAGCCCCAAGCTAAGCGGAGCTTGTGTTATGGGTACTAGATATATTATATACATAATACAATACACTACTTAAATATTTTTTTTATTATACATAGAAAACAGCCAGAACGCCCTGAACAAATATCTGCAGATCGTACAAACATTTGTCCCGAGGCGGGAATCGAACGCACTCCTGCGTCGCAGGCGGACCTTCGCCAAACTTGTGAACTGCAAAATATCACTGAACATACATGGGGGTTAAATCCGTACAGAGGTCCCCCATTCTCCCACCACCGATGATCACCCCTGTAGTTACACCCTGTATAAAAACTTGTATGATTTACTTTTGTTTTAGACGAGACGGTTAAAGGAGACTCTAATTTGGAATACAAGGACGCATTATTATCGGTCGTGCATGATGAACAGCCCAAGGATGTGCCAATTGGAGTCGATATCAAAGTAAGAACATAGCAATGTTAAATTTATTTCTCCATATATTATTTTACTGTGTTTTCGATAAGGTTGTCTGGGAGAAATCGTTCTTAGCAATAAGGTCGCCTTTTGTACTATATTTTTTTATTATTTAGATATAAGACTTTAATATATATTAATTATCATAAGTACCTACTTACACATATTTTTTATTTACTTTCGGACCGAAACGCGGGAGGAAAATCTCTATGGACATTCATTAAAAACAAAAATGTATGAAAATCCGTTGCTAACATGCAATTTTTTTTTATTTCCCTGATATCCGCCGGTATATGAGCCGGTAGCTATAGTTATTTACACAATGGTTCAGACGGTAAATAATTAATTTTGTTTTAAAAAACTATAAACCAAACTATTTTTTTTCATGAATTTTCATGGGTCCCTCTTTCAGAACTGAACTAAATTAAAATGGAAACAAACGGGAAGCACCAGCTTTCATAATATATAAAAAAAGAATAATGAAAATCGGACTACCCAGTCAAAAGTTCTACAAACGTCGAATTGAGAACCCCTTCCTTTTTTGAAGTCGGTTAATGTCACTTAGAACTCGCCTCCGTCGCGGGTAATAAAGAACCATGTGCAAATCGTACGTGCGCGTATTTGTTGCTACATTGGAGCTTACAATTTGAATGTACTCGGTGATTTTGAAGATTTTAAACGATTATTTTCCTCGGAGGTGTAGTATGAAGCAGTATGATATGAAGCACTCGGGAGAAAGTGCGATTCCTACCTCGTGTGTTTTAAGGCCCTTGACTGTGCCTCGTGCCTTGCCAAATGACACTCTCTAGGAATTGGCGACTTTCTCGACTCGGTGTACAATTTACTATTTCTTCTTTTTCATTTCATAAGAAAAAGGCTGTTAGGTAGGACACAACAGGCCTCCCCCGTCATTTTTTTTTAATCTATCAAAAACGTGGAAAGTGCGCCACGCCCAAAATTAGAACCAAGACTGGTTCTAATTTGGGGCGTTTTATTTGCTAACGTTTTGTAATGAGGCTAATTGGTATGGCAATTTTATGGGTCAAGGTTACACTTGTTTCAAACGACAACGCCATAATATATCTTTCGAAAAAACAAACAGCATTCTGTTTCTGCCTCATTACAAAACGTTAGCAAATAAAACGCCCCAAATTTAGGATTTGCTTCCGTTAAGTTGATGGCTTCTAATTAATTGGAATGTCAGGTTTTAGATTAGTATTGGTTATACTTATACATTATAAATAGAAGACAAGAATTAATAGAAATTGGGTTCAACAAGGAAATAATAATTGGTAATAAAGTTTTTAATTTGGTGAACCATAATGTCCGATTATGGAAAGTCATATTAATTTGATTATGGGAAGTCAAATAATTATTAATATAATCTATGTAAGTATGTCTAAGTAGGTAATGAAATAGACTAAATGTCATAACAGTAATAAATTTAAGTTAAATATAAAGGTCCATGACGTGATTTGGTAGGCTCTTACTTTCTAACTTAATAATGTAGGTGTAGTCAAACTATCGTCGGACAAGAATTCGTGGATTGAATAATAGCATTTTTGTAGTAATATAATTTTCAGGTGTTTCATAAAAATATTATCTTTTGCTTCGTATTTTAGGTTTTCAGGTAGATGGTTAAATATTTTAATTAATCTAAATTAAGGGCTTTTACTAACCGTTGGTTCTATTGGGAAGTATTTTTTATTTTTGTTTCTTCTGTTATAGTTAATAAGTAAGAATTTTTATGTTTTTAACAAACATTACCGCTTGTAATAATAATAATAGATGCAGGGTAGGCTAAGAATCTTTCTATGAATGAAGTGTGGCTTGCAGCTTTCTCGCGGAGCTACCTACATTTACTAGAATGCGTATATTTTTTGTGTTATAATAATAATAATAATCATCATTTACATTTAGAAATAGAATGATGATGAATAACTATAGAGCAACATTGCGCGAGACTGGGTGCCTGCGTTAGGTTTGTAAAAACCTGTGTTACAGGTCACCAGGCTCCCGCTCGGCGGCGGAAGCAGTTAATACATAATAATAATAATAACAATATTTATTTCTGTAACAATATTACAATCAGTAATTCTATGGTTGAGACCCTCATTTAAGTATAAAAACTTGTGTTAGAGAGTCTCGCTCTTCCATAACAAACGTTACAGATTACAAGTAAGTAAAAAACAAATAAAAGTTATTTTTAAATCTAAATGTTCTATTTTAATTGTTAAAATCTAAAATCTAATCTAATTATGGTCTAGTTTATTTATTATAAGGAAGGTAAAATGTGCGATTTGCGAAATATGGGTGTGGTGTGAGTAATGTTAATATGAGTGTGCGATTTGTGAAATATGTGTGTATCTTGGGTGTTGTTAGGAGAGGCCTATGAAATATGATGATGATGAATGTCTAGGGTCCCCCGAGGACACCAGTCTCATAAGAGTCTGGGCAACGTGGGACCCAGACATAGTATTATGCATTATACTATTATTATGTTATATAATTATATTATTAATATGTAATTTAGCTTTGTAAATATGTGCACTTATCATTTGTGTATAAAGTAAATAAATACATACTTAAACTATTTTGCATATTAAAATGTACCATTATGTAGGTATGTGAATCATAGGATTTGGGTGGCAAGTATTTTAGGGTGACTAATATTTTGGGCCCCCTGAGGACACCAGTATTTTATGAGTCTGGGCGGCGGGGGGCCCAGACCAATTATGATATGATTCTCATCAGCGCTTCCGTCTCTTCATAACTTTTTGTTTTTAACCATTTTATGATAACTTTTTTACATTCATGTAATTTTAGGGGATATATATTTAGGTTCTTATTAATAGAATTATAAAGATATGCAGATTGGGTTCTATACTGCCTTTGAGCAAAGCGGGTCTTACAAGATTGAGACTCTACCCTGTAATTTCTCCTTCTGTTTGCATTATGTACAGGGTTGTAGGTTAGGGATTTATGTAATCTCAAAGTTGCGTTGAGCGTATAAAGTTTCCTAACAGATAGTAGCTCAGTGGTAGAGTAGAGCGTGTTTGTGGGAAACCTATATGGCTTAAAGAACATGACCTTGAGCATGGCTCGCTGAGCTCTTTCTATTTCCAAGAATCTTGTCTTTGCCGCAGAGCCCCAGATTGGAATACAGTAGCACAGTACCGATTGTGCTAGAATGGCATATATTAGGTCCTTACATATGAAATTGGCGTTTTTCGTACTGGCCACTTTAATCACAAATTTCTCCTCTTTGGTAAGGAATTCCAAATTCAAATTTGTACAGCTATAGACTCATGTATTTGTGCTTCGATGATCGTCATTCATTTGTTTTTTTTCTTCTGTTTTTTTCTGTTTACGTCACTCATTTTACAAAATGGAAAACTTAAAATATCGCATTATTTACGAGTACGAGTTCCGCCGTGGCACTAGTGCTGCGGAAACAACTCGAAGGGTGAATGATGTGTATGGCGGTCGTGTTGCAAAAGAAAACACAGTTCGTTTTTGGTTCCAACGTTTTCGTTCTGGAAATTTCGACCTGCAGAACAAGCCCCGTGGACGGCCTGAGACTCAAGTTGATAATGAAGAGTTGAAGGCTATTGTGGAAGCGGATCCATCGCAAACCACGTCCGAGTTAGCTGCAGGCTGCGATGTTAGTGATAAAACTATTTTAATTCACTTGAAGCAAATTGGGAAGATTAAAAAGCTTGAAAGGTGGGTACCTCACGAATTGACTGAAGCAAACCGGCAAACGCGCGTCAACTGCTGCGTTACATTAGTAAACCGGCACAATAATGAAGGTATTTTAAACCGAATCATTCATTCGCTCATCAACACCTGTGATGAAAAATGGGTTCTTTACGATAATCGGAAGCGCTCAGCGCAATGGTTGGATCCTGGCCAGCCAGCCAAATCCTGCCCCAAGCGAAAATTAACCCCAAAAAAGTTACTTGTAAGCGTTTGGTGGACTAGTGCCGGTATTGTTCATTACAGTTTTCTCAAATCTGGCCAGACTATTACGGCTGATGTCTATTGTCAGCAATTGCAAACCATGATGGAAAAGCTAGCGGCTAAACAACCTAGGCTGGTCAATCGCTTCACGCCACTGCTGCTTCACGACAACGCTAGACCACACACTGCGCAACAGACGGCTACTAAATTAGAAGAGCTTCAATTGGAAAGTCTAAGACATCCTCCGTACTCCCCGGACCTTGCTCCAACAGATTACCATTTTTTTCGAAATTTGGATAACTTCTTGCAAGGGAAAAAATTCAACTCCGATGGGGCAGTCCAAATCGCCTTCAAAGATTTTATTGATTCCAGTCCGACTGGTTTTTTTAGTAAAGGGATCAATAAACTACCTATAAGATGGCAAAAGTGCATAGAAAATAATGGTTCATACTTTGATTAATTAAATATATTATATTAAAAAATATTCGACTTTTTGTTCCTCCCATACAAAACGCCAATTTCATATGTAAGGACCTAATATATTCATAAGCAGTGGTTCTGGAGCAAGATGTCTTAGTGTTTTGAACACCCAAACCAATTTTCTAATTCTAGCGCTTAGTGCTTCAATCTGTTGATACCATGACAAATTTTGGTCTATAACTACACCCAGGTATTTTGTAGACGTTACTTTATTTATAAGCGGACAGCTACATAGATCATGCGTGATAACAGAGTCATGTATCCGGACGCCAAAGTCATTACCAGGTTGGTTTTTGTTGTAAATAGAGTAGCACATGAAGTTAGTTTTTTCGGTATTGAGTGTCAGCACGTTTTCTCTCAGCCAGTAAGCGACTTTGGAGAGTCCCTTCTCTGCATCCAGCTTAACTCTATCCCAAGATTCATTGTTAAAGACTATCGCAGTATCATCTGCGTAGCAAAAGACTTTGGCATTATCAATTTTTATATTGCATAGGTTATTTATATATACGTTAAATAAACTCGGGCCTAGGACACTGCCTTGGGGGACTCCATAAGTAATGTCTAGAGGTTCACTTATGTAGTTTCCAAGCTTCACTTGCTGTTTCCGGCCACTTAAATAGTCCTTCAAAAGTGCCAAAGCCGTGCCCCTTATACCTATCAGTTCCAGCTTTTGGACCATCTTAGGGACATGGACAGTGTCGAAAGCTTTACGAAGATCGATGTATACGGCAACACATTTTTTGCCTTGATCAACCTTCTCTACAATGTACGAGGTCAATGATTCTACTGCGTCTTCAGTAGACCTTCCATTTCTAAAGCCAAATTGCGAATTGGAGAGAATTTCGTATTTATTTAGGTAGTGGATTATTCTTTTATTAATAAGTTTTTCTATAATTTTCGAGATGGAAGGTAGGACTGAGATTGGTCTGTAGTTATTTACATTTGTAGCGTCCCCATTTTTAAATACTGGAGTGATAATCGATTGCTTTAAAACTTCCGGAAATATTCCTCTATTAAAACATATGTTAACCAAATGTGCTATAATCGGTATCACATGATGTTTAGCCATTTTTAGAAAACTCGTAGGAATATTATCCCAGCCTGGAGCGCTGTCTGACTTGAGGCTCATTAGCGTATCATCTACTTCTTTTGCATCAGTTTCCAAAAGGACAAATGAGTTGAGCTGTGAATATTGCGTCTCATTGGTCTGTGTTTGAGCGTTTGAAAATGCTAGTGCATCGGCCAAATTTTTTCCTATGTTAGCAAAATATTCGTAAATAAAGTTGACGGATTCTATGTTTGTAGTTTTTATATTTAGAAGCTTACAATTATCAATTTTATTATTTTTATTATTAGTATATGTTATTGATTTAATATTTTTCCAAAGACTTTTAGAGTTTTTAGCAGATTTCTCGAGTAGCTCTCGTGCATAATTAATTTTACAGTTTTTAATTAAGTTATTACAATAGTTTCTATATCTTTTGAATGTTATGTTTAAAATTTCATTAAATGGATCCATCTGTGATTTTTTCTGCAGTTTATTTCTGTTTCGTATGCACCTTAAAATACCAGAAGTTATCCAGGGCTTGATGACTCGTTTACGATTAGGAATAGTAGAAATGGTGGTATTTTCTTGCAGTGATTTCATGATTTTATTTATTAACTGATTTGACAAATAGTTTGGGTCTTCACAAGATAAGAGTTCTCCTAAATTTTTATTTGCAAGTGCGGCTAGTGCCTTATTAAAATCTGTAGCAGTTCTAGTTTTAGTTATACTTTTACCTGGAATTTCATTAGACAGAGCAAGAAAAATCATCAGATGGTCAGTAACCGATGTATTGAAGACAGCTATACGTGCAGATGACTTATTAGTCGCTAATTTAAGCATAAAGTGATCGAGACAATTATGCGCGCGTGTCGGTAACGTATGGCCCGCCATCAAACCATGTAAAGACAACATATTTAAATAATTCAATCTGTTTTCTCGTTCGTTTGTTCTTTCAGTTTCTCTACCTATTAAATTTATGTTTATGTCGCCTGTCAATATTATATTTTTGTATGATTTTAAAGTGTCGAGATGAGAGTTAAGCGAATTTATAAACTCGTCTGCGTTTACGTTTGAGGGCGAGCGATATATACCTAAGATAACATTTGTTGAGGTTTCTAACTGTAGGCACGAAGAATGTTTTATGTTTATTTCTTTTATCTTTATTGCTGTAATTGCGTTACTTATGTAAAAGACAACACCATCATTTTGGTTAAGTTTGCGAGATGTTTCAAAGCAGTTGTAATTTGGGAGAGATGGCGTCGGTTTATTAGAGTTAAGTCTGCATTCGGTTAGTACGAGTAAATCCGGACTGAAATTCAGTAAGCCTAAGGTAGCACTCAGGCTATCAATGTTACAATAAATACTTCTTATGTTTTGTGAAACTATGGTTACGTCATTTCTTTTTATAGGTATATTTTGTGGCAGGTTCTGTATATCACATTGAATAGCACTGGCAATTTCAATGTCGTCTATTTCTTGTAGAGTTGAGAGCGTACTATCCATCATGATTTAGTAAGAGACTGCATTTGCTTTTTTGTAAAGTAAGCTGCATGTTACTAGGGATATAGCCTGTAAGTAACACTATGGTATAGCTACTACAAGATGTTGAGTATGTGAATGGATTAATAACGGTAAAATTTATACAAAATAGATTAAGTGGTGTGTATGTCCGTGTGTGTAGTGTAATAATAATAAATAGGGTACAATATTGATAATGATTAGAACTAAGATATAAGTTTACATAATTATTTAGGGGTGTTATTTTTGTACGCACATAGCACAGTAAGCAAGAGACAATATAGTTTACATATAATAATACTGTAGGCTCTACTAGGTTTAGGCCTAGTCAACACTCCTGTAGAAGTTGCTGAATTTGTGCTTCCGATCTAACTGTTATGATGGGCGAATTCTCGTCCCTTCTAACATAAACTTTACCATACGCCGTCCAGCAGAACTTGTACTTCTTAGTTTTGGCCAGGTCCCTGGCCAGGAAGTACAGACGAGAACCTCTTGCAGTTAATTGCTCCGATACATATATAGGCGTATCTTCAGAAGTGCGTAGCCCGAGATGTAAGGCGCGCAGTTTTGTCTTGTGTCTAATATTAAATCCCTTGCTTAGCTTCAGGATATCTGTCTTCATCATTGTGGATGACGTTTCCACTATAATGGGCGTATTTTGTGCCCCCTCCTTTTTTGCACGAACACGATAAATGTCCTTAATATCAGACTTTGCAATACTGCCTCCAATATTTTTCGAAAGGCTTAAGACCATGCCAATGAGATCCTCCTTCGTTTCTGAGGCCTTCTTAGGAACGTTTTTTAACTCAAAATTAGTCTTACGAATGCTTATCTGCATGTCCTCTACTTTATCCTCAAGGATTGTTATGTATTTCTGGTCGTGTTGAATTTTATTTTCTAATGTTGTTAGTTGTTAACTATGACATGTCATGTTATAGTTAACAACTAACAGTTATGCAAATTGTACAACTCAAAGATCATCGTTATGAAAAGATGTCGAAGTGTGTAATGTCCCTCCACAGTATAACACGAGCTGAATAGGCATGAGCATAGTATGCAGTTAAAGCAGTTTGGTAATTTGTGTTTGATTGTAAGACACTAAGGCCCGTATTATGAAAGCTTGCTCAGTCATAGAGCTATGCTTGAGTGACGTTTATGCCATAGAAAAGCGTTGCTCAAGCATAGATCGATCACTGAGCGAGCTTTCATAATACGGGCCTTAGAGCGTATACAATTTGTTATAGTTTTTATATTGTCGATTTAGTTGTATCCACATGCCGTGTAAGCGAAGCCTGGGACGGAAAATAAAAATCCAGATAGAAATTATATTATAGTAGGCTAGGTTTGGTTTTAAACAGTAATTTTGACTGTTACTAAGAATACAAAAATTTCTCACTAAATTACTTTAACTGGTCAGTTAGGTTTCACGATAGCACTAAAAAAATAAGACTAGAGTCACAGTTCACGTTTTTATGATAATAATTAGTTTATAGAAGCTTGTCGGATTTAAAAATATATTTCAGATATAACCTAACTCGATGGATATAACACTATCCCTGAGTGCTATATAGTAAGGTTGGTTGTATCTAGATGTCATGATGACGCTAGATTATAGTAGGCTAGGTTAGCTTGTAAACAGTAATTTTGTCTGTAGTAAGCATAGGTACTCGTATAAAAATATCTCAATTGTTCATAATAATGTCGAAACTAAAATTAATTGCTTCTTATTTTAGTTTTTTAGAGTTCGTAAAAACGAACTGACCAGTTATATGGTAATTTAGTATGACGTGACTTCGGTAGTATAATGGAGATTAAATAACTTTTTGTGTCATGCTCAGCTCCTATTAATATACACGCACCGCCCCTCGCCAACAAACCTTATAAAAACTAAGCAATTTTTAAGTGATTACAAAACATTGTACCTAAGTTAATTCACATCATCGCTTGACTACAAGCAAGGCAAGGCTAGATAAAGCCTTCCTAAGTTGTAGTATAAGTAGGTAGTATAAGTTCTACGATTTTATCGAAAATCAATTTAATAATAGTCTATTGATAAATACGCCTACGCGTGTCTATTATTCAGTTTTAAATTGCATTTTAATTTCAAAATGGTAAAAAAAATGTCTTTAACAAAGCAAAGTAGGTACTTACAATCAAGGCAGCCAGCGCAGCGTCTTGGGGACGCTTCGGGCTGGTTTTGATATGGATTAGTCGAGCTACCTGTAGATTGTTCGCAACAGTCTGCTGCAGCCCAATTGTTTAAATTGGAAATTTTAGTTATAATTTATCTACACTTATATGATATAAAGAGAAAATATTGGTATTTTTGTACGTTTGACAAATAAACTTGAAAACTAAGGTACCGATTAAAACAAAAAATCACCATTACAATGATATCCCTGAGTAACAAAATGTTTAAAAAAACACACGTGCGACGCGCCGGGACGGCACGCTATAGTTTCTTATATAAGACTAGGTCGATATTTAAAAGAGGATGAAAATAATTAAGTCTAAAATTACTTTTGTTTCAGAATCTTACAAAAATATACACTGGACGAAAGCGAGTCGTGGACCATTTGAACTTAAGAATGTACGAAAATGAAATAACTGTGTTATTAGGACATAACGGCGCCGGAAAGACAACCACAATATCTATGCTAACAGGTAAATCCGGTTTTACGAGGTTTTTGACTTATGCCATCACAATATAATTCGTCATTAAGTCATTATGTAATCCGAGTTCACTGCTCGCGATTTTATTCACGGATATAAGATAAAAAGGCTTCATACCAATTTTTAAAGCAATAAATAACATTGGTAGTTTTGTATGTTGCTTTACACTCATCTCTCAGAGGAAATCACATCCCACTAATATTATACACGCGAAAGTTTGTAAACATGTTTGTTGCTCCTTCACGAACGTATCGGGCTGAAATTTTGCACTCAGGCAGTTCTAGGCCTGGAATAACACATAGGCTACTTTTTATCCCATAAATCAGTTTTCGTGGGATAGGCGTGCTAGGCCGCGGGGTAGTACAAAAAAAACTTACTCGCAAGCAAACACAGTGAGTTGCTTAATCCAAATCTGTACAATAGGATATAACTGTCACAGATAATACAATACTATACTAGGTATTCATAAAAAAAATGATCAAAGACATTAAGACATCTCTAAACAATGAAAATTTAGGCTCACCTGGCTAGGACAGTCAGTACTGGATAACAGAACAGACTGACCGATCAGTACAGAAAAGAGTTACATATATACTTACAATTTACATAGATAGATTTAAATAAATTAATAATATTTTTTTTTATTATAAAATGTTTGAATCTGTATTAAATCACAACTAGTCTTTATAGATTAAAAAAAATGAACGCAAGAACACATAAAATTTAAATATACACAAACAATTTGCCCTCTCTATTCATGAATTTAGAACAAAGTTGAAATCGTAACATATGCAATTCAACAAATAATTTTCAACACCGATATCTTCAGGTAAGGACCAAATAATTATAAATTATTGGTTAATAAAGTGGTTAAATGATTTGAACTTTGAACTTTGTTCCTATGAAATCCCGTCTTTTTTGTGTCTTGGACGTGTGATATTTGTAATTTATGCTTTCTGTCCAAGCGCTCAAATGGCACTAATTCAAATGATTTCCATACATGCCAAAACGGAAATCTTTTGATACAGACGGTTTCAGAGGGCGCATTGTGACTCTATGGGGGCCGGCGAAAACTTTGATCGATGGCTAAAACTAATTAAATTACCAACAGCATATAATAGTATCTATATAAAATACCAATGGCGTTTAGCTCAGCATTATGTTTATTTACATAATGCTGAGCTAAACGAACATCGGTTCAAGACATTCTAAGGAAATACAGTGTTTAGCACTAATGGTGACCATAGGTTCCCACATACAAAATGTGATAGCTAAAAGCTATAGCTACTACAACACTGATCTGTAATCGAATCGCTCCGGTAAAGTGTTTTGGTGTCAATGTCTAAACATCGTCGTCAGATTCTTTTCTAAACTAACATAATCAATACAAAGTAGGGCACCTATTTTAACACGTTATCTAATCGTAATGTAACAGTGACCGTAAAGACTTATCACGGGTCATGTCTATGGATCAAATATAATATGAGTGTGATACAAATTAATTAACGTTTTAACTACACACTACACAGTTGTAAATTGTGCATATAATTATTCTATACCTAAACTGTAATCAACTTCAGTAATTATAAATAGTAAAGTATACATATGTAATCTTGGATGATAATAAGACGCGAAAGTAGTGCGGTTCAGATATTGAACTTTGGATGTATAAACAGAATATAAACAATAAATGAATAAATAATGTTGCACAATTCACACAGCATTCTCTAGCTACAAACTAAGCAGAGCTTGTGTTACATATCATCACAGATATCAGAAACTAAGCATATCATTATAACTAAACTTGATTCAACTATTTTTGAAACAACTACGGTCGATTCACCTACAGTTTAAAATACCTACAGATCGTTTCACAGAATTTAGTTTTAACTACCGATCGATATACCTAAAGGAGAATTCAGTTGTTTTAAAAATAGTTGAATCAAGTTTAGTTATTATGATATGTACTACATAGATAGATATTTTTTATTATACATAGAATACATCCATAACACCCTGAACAAATATCTGCAGATCATACGAACAATGTTTATGCAATACATAAACATAACTCTGTCTATCCTTATAGTTTAAAAATGCAATATTGCATAATGCATTATGCGTTATGTATTATGTTTACATGCATCTGTGCGTATAATATTTTTAATAAATAACCCACCAAAGCCAAATGTAAAAATTTTAATCTTATTTTCTTACATTCATTTATGATTTATAACTTGACAAGTTACAAATTAAGTATTGCCAACTAAATAACTAGTATTGCGACTTGCCTAGTAAAATAGGTTAATAGGTTTTTATCACAACATTGCTTTAAATAAAAAATATGCATAGACGTAATTTACTGCTTTTATGACAGTATAATTTATTTTATAACTAGGAATTATGATTTACTAGTTTTTGACTGCGGATTCGCACGCGTTTTTTCTATGGACACGTTTACAGTAATTCTTATCCCATGGGAACTGATTTATAAGATGAAACGTACGTTTTATTATCTTATAATATAGCTTATGTTTTATTCCAGGCCTAGAACTACTGAAAGGTGTGAAGAAGTAACAAACATCCATCCATTCTTTCGTTTTTATAATATTTAGTGTGATGTTCCAAGTATTTGTCACGTCTCCCAAAAACACAAGTTTTTAAAAGCAAAACTTTTGCAGGTATGGTGCCACCATCATCCGGTTCGGCCACCATAAGTGGATATAACATAATGACTGAAACAGAACAGGCGCGGAAATCCCTGGGTATCTGTCCACAACACAATGTTCTGTTCCCGGACTTGACAGTCGCTGAGCATATCGTCTTCTACTCAAGACTGAAAGGCCTATCCAAAGACAAGATAGAACAGGAAGTCAACCATTTTGTGAAATTGCTGGAATTGGAGGAAAAGGTGAGTTGTGGAAGCCCTGATCGGACGAAAAACATATGAAAATCAAAATGTTTCGTAATGGTGAATTTGACCTTATGCCTAAAACGCAAACATCGACAGACAGTCTTGCTATAAAAATGTTCGACATCCGGTTTACAGTTAGCTACGGATTAGTCATTTTTTAAACGAGAGTTAAACTCTTAGCAAACCCATGTCTAACTGTTCAGTTAAACGCTTCTTAGACCAGTGTTTACGTTGGTTTTTAACTGCTGAGAGGAATTAGAAAGTCGGTTGAACAGTAGAGTAGGTTAACTACTTTTGCATTTTATTTGAATTTTCATAAAATGACTTGTTTATGAATTATCCGCATTTCCCGAACCCAACTCGTCCCTTTGAATTTGTTATTTAAAGGATATAAAAAGCATATGGGCTGTATACAAATTATAAGTTTTTGAGAAATAGGTAGCAACTACTTATAGGTATTTCGGGTAAACCTTATATTTTTTTATAACTATAATCTCGCAACCAAATCATGCATGATGTCTGGCAAACCGTATCCGACATCAGTAACTACGCATTTTGCATAAGAAAATTGAAGTATCTTTTTTTATAGAGGGATGTAGTTTCGGCGAAATTATCTGGAGGTCAGAAGAGGAGACTATCGGTAGCCGCAGCGATGTGTGGAGACTCCAGAGTGGTTCTACTGGATGAGCCAACCTCGGGACTCGATCCATCGGCGAGACGAGCTTTATGGGATCTGCTACAAAAAGAAAAGAAAGGTACGACTTATTTTATAGATGCTTGCGAACAGTAGAACAATTCTACCACCGAACTGCGATCACCAACCCGCATGCCCAGCGTGGGGATTATGGGCATTACCCCCATTACAAAACCCCAACAAGGCGCTTATAGGGGGGAGGCCAAACAGCGGTGTATATTTCACAGCTTCTATATTTCGTCAAATATTTTTTGCAATCTGTTTATCTTATTGACAATGAAAATTACGATTAAATAATGGAAATAAATTAGAACTAGTTTTTAGAGTTCCGTGCCCAAAGGGTAAAACGGGGCCCTATTACTAAAACTCCGCTGTACGTCCGTCTGTCCTTCTGTCTGTGACCAGGCTGTATTTCATGAACCGTGATAGTTATAATATATATCAAATATTTTCATAACATATTTATTTAATCCCCATACAATATTATAAACAGACATGATTTTTAGCCCTTTTTAAACCTATTGGTACGTAACCATCCGTGCGCGAGTCCGATTCGCACTTGACCGGTTTTATTATAATTGAAACATCTACAGACTGTTGCAAACAATCTACAGGTAGCTCAACTTATCCATATCAATACCAGTCGGAAGCATCCCCAAAACGCTGGTTGTGCCAGTTTAGTACCCATAACACAAGCTCTGCTTAGCTTGGATCTAGCCGCATTGCTTTGACAAACCATCATCTGATGTTGTGTGGATTGACAAGCATTATTTATTTATTATTAATAAAATACCAACATTAGTTCTGTTATGTATTATTTTCAGTAGGATTTGTAACTGTTCATACTGAAAAAAGTCCAACGCGGTATGTCGGGAGGTTCTGTTAAATGTTGGCGTTGGTTTTTCTGGGTCGTCATTAACAATCCATAGCCCAAGACGCACCCCCGTGGCTGGGTGAATGCGTATTCATGGCCCAAGACGCAAGTGCTTAATTCCGCCCCGTGTTGAGGGAATGAATGCGTTAAGCAACGTGTAGCCACTTTCAGCTAGAAGTTGAGTTCAGGGCACGTTATTTAAAGGACGTCTTATGAATGTAAAATTTAATAGTCTTCCTTTTATTCAAGATGCTATATTATTTAGAAAAAATTATCCTTACGATTGAACCTTTTGATCGGTATTGTAAAAATACGCGTGTTTTTTGTACAATTTGGCGAGTCCGATGCCCGGTTCAACAGGCGATTATTCAAAAAAACGTTGAATGTTAATATTTTTTTATCTAAATGAAGTGTTCTTTCAGTAAAAGTTCATATCTACAATATTTAAGATACTCTCTCTCCATGTTACATGGCGGGACTCTTTGTGTATGAAAAGATCATACTTTGTTTCTTGAGAAACACTGACGAAACACTGGACAAGATACGCAAGGAGCCGGTTTGAATGACATATTCCATTCAATACAATTTAAATAGAGGACACTTATCCACAACGCATGCAACCGACCTTAATCATGGTGAAGTACTTCGACAGAGTCAGAGTCAGAGTCAAATCATTTATTTCTTTAGACTTACAAAATATATACTTAGACAAGTCAAATTTTTACTATAAAAACAGCTTGATAAATATTTATTACTATCAAACAAAAAATAAGGTTTGTGTTGACTCTAATTCACTTAAATTTTTTGTCCACTAGCGGAAGAAGTGAAAAAGAAACCACTAGCAAGTTTATCGCTTATCAACTAATACAATCTTAGGATAACTAAGTCTAGACTTACATACTATTGTCCGTGTGGAACTGGGCTACATCCGGCCAAGCGTTAACACCATTGACGTAGTCATCTACGGAGTAATAGGCTTTCTTGATAAGATTTCGTTTTATGTACAGTTTAAATTTACGAATAGGGAGCTCAGTTGCTTCAGATGGAAGCTTATTATAGAATCTTACGCAATTGCCCACAAATGATTTCCCTACCTTTCGTTATCTATATGACCCAATACTGATCCTTGCGGGACTCCTAAATCGATTTTTGATTCCCTAGATCTTTATTTACCAATATCTGTCTGATCTGTAGGTCTGATTTGAAATGTTTGATTACTGCTTTGTTGATTGAAGATAGACTGCAATAAATATTATCTAAACAAGTGGCAGATGTTAGGGTTACCCTAGTAGGATCATGAAAAAGATGTCGTAAACTAAAGCATTTGAATAAATTAAGCAGCCTATCGGCGAGGGGATTCGCTAAAATATCTATATTAAAGTCGCCACAAACAATGAGATCCTTTCTACATGAAAATAATTTCAGCAAAACCTCTCCCATAGTACATTCAAAAGCTACCTGATTTGCGTCAGGAGGGCGGTACACGCACACTATGATGTGTCGCTCCAGTTCCACACAAGAAAGTTCAATAGTCCTCTCCATAGTGAGGTTTACAATATCTTTCCGCTCTTTACATTTAAGACTATTTTTAACTATAATCAAAGAGCCACCACTTATAACAGCTTTTCTTTTATAGGAACTTGCAAAACAATAATTATTATTAAGGGGCAGTAACTGATTTTTTTACAATCCAGTGTTTTGATAAGCACATAACATCTACATTCAAATAATTCAAAAATAAATCTAATTCTAGGATTTTGCTGGGTAAGCTGGGCCTTGTATTTCATTCTGATGGACTATATGAATTGAATTTTGCTGTCCCGTTGTCGATGTGGTCAGTTTAAATTTGTATTTACTGACACAATCGCTTTAATGCCCTCATTAGTTCTGCTACTAACTACATAGACAGGCTCGTCAGGTAACTGCGTTATACTATTTATACCGGGATCAAAATATTATATGCTAACAACTTAGCAATGTTCAGTTTGTTTTTTTTTTGCTTAGGTACATTGTATCCTTATTCAAAAAACTATTACTAATAAACTTATTAGTATCAAAAAATAATACATCACTATGACGACATGTCATGTTGTACATCAGCACGTTATTTTTACATACATTGTCATTTTGAATTGATGTCAATGACTTTGAGTAAGGGAAGGAACAAATAATAAGTTTCCCTAGTCCATTATGTACCTTTCCCAGAAGTACTTCAACTAGCCTAATCAACTGTGACCGTTTCACACAACTTTCACCAAGCAGAGCAATTAAAGTTGTACTGTTATTCAGACAGTCATCTTGCTGAATGCGGTATCGGTAATTATATTTATGTTGGCATTTGGATAGCAATTGTTAACTACATTTTGGACCAGCAAGCCACTCAGTATTAAACCCATGCCAGCACCCAACCCATCTGAGTATATTACAGTCTTCCGGGTATATTGACTGTGGTCTAGATCTAAATCCTTAACTGGAGATGGCGCAGTTGGAGCTGACAGGCGCCCCGTGGTGGGGGTAGGAGCTGTGTTGCTGCTAGAGGCACCACAGTGATCCTTGAACGAAGGTGAGGGCGGCGCCAGCATCGCGGATGGTAGCACCAGAGCGGTGACTGGGACACCACAGCACCATCTTCAAGTTAAAGTGTTCGTGGTACTCTCAAGATTAGTTTGAGTGCAGCTATGCCGTACTTCAACATATACACTTTCATTACTAAGTTTCTAAGTTTCAACAGTTTCTAACATTTCGACCATGATAGACCTTGACGTTAATTCATTAATTAGACCGCTTGTACACCTGCTTCATTTCCTCACTATCGCGTTTCCATATCTTATCAAAAATATTCTCTAATCCGACTAGTAAGAGATGTTTTGTATATGCTCACCACTATTAAATTTACTGCTTATTTTTTACATTGTATTTTAATGATGTTAGTATAAAATTGGACAATTTTGTTGTAACTTTTACATTGGACAATTAAATGATATTCTATTCAATATGTTCTCGATTCTATAAGTTCGATTCTATCTATTCTATAAGTTCTCGTGGTACTAATAAGGTGTTAATGATTAGGAACCATAGACCAATTACCTAGTTTTAATTGTATTGCTAAGTTTATAACCGACTTCAAAAAAAGGAGGAGGTTCTCAATTCGACTGTATTATTATAATTTTTTTTTATATTTGTTACCTCAGAACTTTTGACTGGGTGATCCGATTTTCATGATTCTTTTTTTATATGAAAGCTGGTGCTTTCCTTGTGGTCCCATTTTAATTAGGTTTAGTCTGACAGCGGGATCCCGATAAATTGAAGTCGGTTTATAGTTTTTTAAAACAAAATTAATTATGTATCAGTTAATTAGGGGGTAATGGACGACATGTGTTTGCAGGTCGAACGATAATCCTAACCACCCACTTCATGGACGAGGCGGACGTCCTCGGCGACCGCATCGCTATCATGTCCGCCGGCCGTCTCCAATGCTACGGCACCCCTTACTTTCTCAAGAAACATTATGGTATAGGATACAAACTCACTATACTGAAGGCGGATAACTGCAATGTAACGGAGGTTACGAATTTCTTCAAGAAATATGCGCCGGGTTTGAAGGAAAACACGAATATCGGTGAGTTGATGACATTATGGAGTGTAGGTGAAGGTAAGTCAAGACGCGGAAGGTTGCAGGTTTGAAACCGGTCGTGACAATATCTTCTTTCTTTTTCTTTGTCTTCTTTCTTTCCTCTTTTTAGTACCTACAGGACTATTGGAGACAAGGGGCTTAAAGATTTTGTATAAAGCAAATAACTATGGCTCTGCTCCATCTCTGCTCCAATGTTTTTTTTCATCTGTAAATATCTCAGAAACCTGTTTGACATTATCTTCATCGTAATCATAATCAACATCATCAACGTAGTAGATATGTGTTATCATCTGTGACGTCACCAAATGGCTGTGTTGGGAGATCAGCGTTGATTGTAACGTGTTTACAACCAGCTCATGCTGAGACGGAGACCGTTTTGTGACTCTAATCGACAGATGCTTTGGCTTTTATTTTAAAACATGTTTGTTTTTGTTGATTAAGCTACAAATAAAATAATATTCTATTCTATTCTATTCAACGGCCTTTTACGGCCCACTGCTGGGCCTCTGCTTATGCCATTCGCCTCGGTCCTGCGCCGGACATAATCTTTTATGTTACTTCTTATTTCTATAAAGTTAGGTTATCTACGAACCGTGTCTGTAAGTACATTCTGCATTCGTCAAAAGACGATAGTTTTTTTTTATAAATACGTCCATAATACTTAACACTTATCACATTTTTACTTAGCCGTCTTCGTCCCACTGTGCAAAGATCACTCTTCCATCACGCAAGTGCTTAATTTGTTTTTTGATGACACTTGCTAAATTATTATAAATATTTTAGGATCCGAACTAACCTACATCCTGCCGAGCGAGTACGTCAGCCAGTTCCCGGAAATGCTGCGAACGTTCGAGGAAACCAGAGAATCATTGCACGTGGCCAGCTACGGACTTTCTATCACTAGTTTAGAAGAAGTGTTTATGAAGTGAGTTACAGTTCGGTGTAATTTTTAAAGAAGCAAACAGAGTGTTAATAAAAGTCGTGCAATGATAAAAAAAATAACCATAAGATACGGAGGTGCCCTATTCTACTGACTTTTACATCGCGAAACAATAGTAGATTGTACAACGAGTTGAGAAAGTCGCCAATTCCTATCGAGTGTGTCATTTGAGGCACGAGGCGCAGGTGAGGGCCTTAAATCACACGAGGTAGGAATCGCACTTTCCCCTGCATGATATACGATGAAAATCATCGTTTAAAATCTTCAAAATCACCGAGTTCATTTAAATTGCTAAAGCTCTAATGTAGCAATAAACGATTATTGTTCCGAATATAGAAAAGGTCGATATCATAAGGCGAGTTTTGAGTAAAAACTGTTTACGCCTGACCTGTTATGAAAATAACTATAGCTTCCGGCTGATATTATGGAAAATTAAAAATAATTACGTGAGAAATGGATTTTCATACATTTTTCTCTCCCACTGAACGCGTGAGAAATGAAGTTCCTCCCGCGTTTCGGTACACCCGCAAAGACGGTTTTCTACTTTAAGTATGGAAAAGGAATAAGCAACTTTCTGAGCAGTATAAACATGGTGGTATTTTAGTTCACACCAATGAGAAAAATCCTTTAAATATATGGAGATGCCGTATTCTACTGGTGTCTAGTCAACTCACCAGTGTTTTTGCATGCATTGCAAACGAAACAAGCCCGGCGGCACATGCTGCCGGCGGCTTTGGTCTATAGATAGCATAATAAAGGACCAAAACTTTGTCTAGCCTTATATGGCAAAGAGTTTTTTTTCTCATTGGTTCTCTCTATTTTATGGACTTTCGTTTGATCTCAATCTCACCTGATGGAAAGCGAAGATGTGGTCGACAGTAATAAAATAAGTATATTTTTATAGGGCAGGGACAGATAACTCGGAAATAATAAACAGCGCGAAGGCAAACAAATGCAACGGCAATTACATATGCGATGACATGGAGCTCACGGGTCAAGGCAATCACTACAATCCAAGTTAGTACCATTTTAACTCTCAGCCTTCGATATCATTTCATTCCCATTAATACGACCTCGGTGGCGCGGCGTGCGAACGATCGTCTACGATGAAGGAGGTTGCGTGTTCGATTCCCGCCTAGGGACAAATGTGTGTACCTATGATCTACAGATATTTGTTCAGGGTGATCTGGATGTTTTCTTTGTTCAATAAAAATATCTATCTATGGAGTGTATTGTATTAAGTATATCAGTTATCTAGTACCCATAAAACAAAGAGCTTGTGTTAGTAAAGAAGCTTCCGCATTTGTATGGGGGGCATGTTCAGCAGTGTATGTATGTGTGCTGAGAAGGGATATATATACCTGGTTGTATATTATTTCGACTTATTAATGTATATATTTCTACTTACTCGTGTTGAATGGCCTTTGAATGAGGTTTTTCTTTCAATTCCCAAACATTATTTCATTACCCGTAGCAATTACAACTCGTGTAATATCTCTTTGTAATGTTGTTTTTCTGGTCTACAACAAACCAACTTGTATTGTATTGTAAATGCAGTTCGTTTTGAACCAGTAATTTATTTCCTTATTCAACTGGTATCAAACTTATCCCTAATTTCAGTGGAGCACGAGCCGTCAAAAAAAGTCCAGGGACCGATGCTTTTCCTGAACCATGTGAAAGCCATGTTTATGAAGCAAGCTTTCAACACATGGCGGAGTAAAATGCCCTCTTCCATACAATTGACCTGGCCAATCATCAACATCATCATATCCGTCGTGCTGTCAAGGTCCTGGGACTTTCTATCAGAGCTTCCTCCGATGACGTTGAACTTTGAGAACGGGTTTAAAAGAACGCAAACCATTCTAGCGCAAAGCACTGATCTAACTGATGGTAGCTTAGAAGCGGCAGCGATGAACGCTTATAAAGACTACTTCAAGACTTCTGAATATCCGGGAATGACGCTCACGGATATCGGGACTATGGATATGGGGAAATTTTATATGAAACTGGTAAGATTTATTATATAGAATAATCACATCACACTCATATTATAAATGCGAAAGTTTGGATGGATGGATGTTTGGTACCTCTTCACGGCAAAACTACTGAACGGATCGGGTTGAAATTTTGCATACGGCAAATTTTAATCCTTGAATCAAACATAGGCTTCTTATCTCATAAATGCGTCTTCGTGGGATGGAAATCGCCCTTAAACGTTTCCATAGAAACAACTCGTGCGAAGCGGTGGATTCTGCCCGCGATAACTAGTGAAGAATAAAGTTTTTTATTCCCAAAGATGACATGACAATAATAATGGTTTTATTGCATCGATCAAAGTTTTCGCCGGCCCCCCATATATTCACAATGAGCGCTCTGAAACCATCTCTATCAAATGATTTCCCCTTTTGGCATGTATGCATATAATGCATTTGAATTAGTGTCAATTGAGCGCTTGGGCTGAAAGCATGCCTAACAAAATTACAAAAAAAATTAACCACAATTATTGCCCTTTCCTCAAGAAATCGGCGTTGAACGTTAATTGTTGGTTTGCAAAAAACTTGTCAGGCTCTGCGCAAACTGTCTGCGTCAAAACAAGTCGTTGACAATTTTGAGTGCCATTTTCGTAAGGTCCTAAGTATCTACGGGGGAGGCCGCGAAATACCTGATCGAAGTTTTACTGTGATAAATATAACAATCTTGACTTGTCAAATTACACATGACTAGCAGCGCCCCTCGAGTTCACTCGCGTAGTTCCCGTTCCTGTGGGAATTCTGGGATAAAATATAGCCTATGTTCCTTCCTGAAAAGTAAGCTTTTTAATGATGAAAGAATTTTTAAATCAGTCCAGTAGTTTCGGAGCCTTTTCAATACAAACAAACAATCAAATCTTTCCTCTATATTAACCGACTTCAAAAAAAGGAGGAGGTTCTTAATTCGTCTGTTTTTTTTTGTTACAACAACTCTCGGTCAACTTTTGACTGGGTTGTCCGATTTTCATGATTCTTTTTAATATGAAAGCTGATGCTTCCCGCGTGTTCCCATTTTAATTCTGTTCAGTTCTGACAATGGCATCCATGAAAATTCATGAAAAATCCATAAAAATGAAGTCGGTTTATAGTTTTTTAAAACAAAATTAATTACAATATTAGTATATATAATAGGGCACTATTTAACTCATACTTATGGTACTAAAGCATTAACATTATGGTTGACTAGCAGCGCCCCGCGGCTTCGCACGCGTTGTTCCTATGGAAACATTAAAAGGTCATTTTCATCCCACGGGAACAGATTTATGGGATAAAAAGTAGCCTATGTTTTATTCCAGGATTAGAATTACTTTTATGCAAAATTTTAGCCCTCCTATCCTATCCGTCTAGTATTTTGGCGTGAAGAGGTAACAAACATCCATCCATACATCCATACAAACTTTCGCATATATAATATTAGTGTGAAGTACGGTGGGTTGATTCAGCTGCGCAGCTCGTGGTAGATAACTTAGTCGACACGTGTTCACTACAAAGTAGTAGACTACGCTAATCAATTACAGACTAGAGTTGAGTTATAAGATTTTACCTATTATGTAAGTATATAACATGCTATACCTACGTCTCTATCGATCAGCTATGTGTATGAGTCATATTAACCCGCCATTTATGACGTGACTTTGACTTACGTAGTTTGTGACGCCGGTCTTACGGACCGGGTTTTTCAAAATGAGATTTTCCTAAATGGTTTTACTCCGTGGAACTTTTACTTATTCAAATATTAAAAAGAAATGTTTTTGTTATAATAATACAATGGTATTTCTTAAATCACATATCGTTTATTTATCTTTACGCTTACATAGTTAAACCATTAGAAATAACCAAGTTTTTTCTAATGCTCTTTTAAAGTATCCAAATTTTTAACAAAAATATTATTTTTCTTACTAAATCAGCCTCTCTCAGTCTCATTACAATAGGAACTATAAAAAAACAAATAAAAAAGGTACCCGTACTGAATACAAAATCACAAAAAAACAACTCAAAAATCGCTAAAATCTCGCTCAAATCCTCTTCACTGTCTGTATTTGGTATGTGATCTGAAAGTGGATTTTCTGGTTCACCGTCACTTTCAGCTTCACTATCCGATGTTTTTTGGAATATATCCTCATCGGAGATTAATTCCTCTTGCAGAAAGACTTCCAAACGACGTCTCTCACGTTCGTAAGACATGCCAAAACAATATTGATAAAAAAACACTTATAAACTGAGTGAAATATTTATAAACATATGCAAAAAGATCATAGGTAATAGCAGATAACAATCACAATAATTACTTTATAAAATTAAACCAAAAATAGATACATTTACTTATAAATCATTGCATACAAAAATATTTAACTTTGACTATTTTACTTACGTAATCTATGACCCCGGTCCCACGCACCGGGTTGGCGCCAAAACTCAAAGACGTGCGCCTTCCTCGCCGATGCGGGGTTTACCGACGCGACGTTTACCGACGCGACGGTGGGGTACGTGAAATCAGGAGAGTACCTATACGAATTCGCAACCTAATTCGATAACAGGTAAAAAAGTTATTCGATCCACCCGGTCTCACAGACATATAGGTCACAAATGGCGGGTTAACCTATTGGGTAGAATATTCTCTTTATGTTATTGCCTGTCTGGGTTCATTTATAAAGTATTTAATTATCCAGCATTAATATTTTTTTATTTATTTATATTTTAGGCCGCCATTCAAGAAACGACACAAATAAGTTTAATTAAAATGAAGACCTATTCCCTATATATACATATACCTAAGATAATTAAATACTTTATAAATGAACCCAGACTGACAATGAAAAAAATCGTCTTTTAAAGACGTTAAAAGTTAAAAGACGAATTTTTGTCAGATTTTATTAGAAATCTGTCGAAAAACCGCGGCTTGAGTGAGAAGTACTTAAATCTGAGTTGCGTTCGAGTATGCGGAGGCTAGTTAGTAGCGTGTTTTTTAATCATAGATTATACTTATCTACAAATTATATTTCAGAGTACTACAGACATTCCAAGAATAAGATTCGAAACACTGGCCGGGGCGACATTCACGAAGCACAACATAACAGCGTGGTTCAGCAACTATGGTTACCACGACTCTGCTATTTCGCTCTCACTCGTCAATAACGCCATATTGCGCGCTCTCTCTCCCGGCAGCTCGCTTAAGTTTGTCAACCATCCTCTGCCTTATTCGCTTGAGAACTGGGTAAGTTTCCACTTCAGCGCACATACCTATAAGTGTAAAATTAAAAGTGAATTATAGTCAATTGCACCTTGTTTCTTGTTTGATAGTAATTACTATTTATCAAGCTGTTTATATAGCAAAAATTTGACTTGTCTAACAGCCGGTTTCTCGAACGCTTGTCACATTGAATGGATAGTCAACGGCTTGTTATATACGCACTGCGGAATCTCACAGCGTGAATTTTAATCTCGCGGAATGTTATATTTCGCGTACTTAACTTAACTTACACGTACGACGAATAAAATTCCTTGCTAGTTTAGCTACCTACAACTTTATAGTGCTCCAAAACATTCATATTTTTCCGCTAGAGATCTTCCATTAAGTTACAGAATTCTGCAAAAAAACCACGCGAGTAATAAAAACAGTGCGTGTACAGCCTGACAAATTGTCAACAATTTGTCAATATAATAAGTGTTCGATAAACCTGCTGTAAGTGCTTATTTTGTAAGTCTAAAGAAATAAACGATTTGACTCAAATCAAATCAAATAAATAATTTGATTTGATTTGATATCATTTGATTTGACTCTGACTCTGACTCTATAAGCTAAACTTGCAACTTGCGACTAGGGCAGGTCCAGCCGGCGGCGGCCTAGCACGGGGAGTCTAGGGTAGAATAGAGAAAAATGACATCGCATCGTCAACGTCATACATTGCGGAAATGGTTCAGCAGCTTACTTTTAAATTTTGGAGCAGTATCATTGAAAATATCAAAATCTATTTTTGTATTCATGAAGTTATATTGGTTACACAATCTCACAGTCATGAATTAAAATTAACACGATACCCTTAAAATAACCGCCTGTATTTATGTTTTTGTATGAGTAACATAAAAACAATCTTCTATAATATTTAGCTGATCAATTCAGTAATTGAATGTTTTCTTGCAGATCAGCGTTGTGGCAATGGGGAGCAGTATGGCATTCCAATTTTCATTCAACTTCGGATTCTGTTTGGGCTTTGTCAGCTCATTCTTGGTGCTTTTTGTTATAAAGGTGGGTTTACATTTCATAACTACTTTAGGTCGACACCCTAGGCTAGTTATAGTCTCGATCTGTCCTTTTTCCCCTTTTGCATATCTCAGCAACTACTAAGAAGTCAGATACTTAGGTCCTTAAACTTTAAAATAACATGAAATATAGTGTGCATGTTCTAACTAGAACCATATTATATTCTATTAATATTTTAGTGAAAAATAAAATCACAATCAAAGAACAGAAATTTATTAGGACTAGTATTTACAATTGAGCTAACTGCAGACTGTTGCTAGCAATCTACAGGTAATACCAGTCGGAAGTGTACCCATGACGCCCTGGCTGCATTGCCGTGTGGTGCCGGCTTAGAATTTGCACCACCCCAACTCTTTCCGTGGGTGTCGTTAGAGGCGATTAAGGGATATCCACCGAGGGGCGGGCAGCAGCGCCCCCTGCAGAACAATCCTACCACCGAACTGCGATCCCCAACCCGCATGTCCGCATGGGGATAATGGGCATTGATTATTGGTAGAGTTATGGACAGATTATACCCGTACAGAGTAGAGGGTTGCAAGTTCGAGTCCCGCCTGACAACCAGTCAAGTTAAAAATCAAAGTATGACGCACTTTCAAGTGAATGTAATATTATGATATACATTTACACTTTAAAAGGCAAATCAGACGTTTGTTGTGCGTCATCCCGAAATCTGGAGTAATAATAAACAGACAGAACTGGTTCTTATTTTTTTTTACATTTTGTATTTTCAAAAAGGAAAAAATAATAGTAGCCTTGGCGGTTTCAATATTTTTTTCCTTATACCAGTGTAATTTTTTTTCGTTTTATGCATTAGTTAATACAATGTTAGAATCAGCTTTAAAAGTGAAAGTGTGTGACGTGATGATATTTTAGAGAATGAAAAAACAATAAATGACGCAAATAATGAGTGCATGCCTTAGTTACTTGTGAACTACGATGATCGCACACGTGAAACGATTAATAAAATATGTACGATTAAATAAATCACGATACTAAAACCTTTACAGCACTTCAATTAATACAAAAATTGTTTTATAATGAAAAACTTTTAATTATAGCTAGTTCAATAGAATCTTTAACACCACAGTTTCAACAATAAACAAATTTCTTTTCATTTGATAATAGCTGCGCTCCGCGGCTTCGTGTATAATTCATACAAATTTCACAAATTTAGTGCACAGATAAGGGTGAAAAAAATACGTGACTCATTGTTTTCTTTATAGTTTATTTATACGGAGTTTTTGAGCGAATCGAACCAAGGATATAAAATTTTCCATATAAACTTTACAACCCATGTTAGCCCCTAATTTTTGAAAATTAGATTAACCAATGTGTATTTCTATATATCTATCTACAAGCCAAAGTTGTATCTTAATCGGTTAAATGGTTACAGATAACAAACATTCACACAGACTTTCGCATTTGTAAATAACTTTAGTATTAATAACCATGATGGATTTAAAAGTTTTTTCGCATTTATAATATAAGTACGAGTACGATAACTATAAACATACCAGAATAATATTAAAAAAACCGTTTAAAAACAACGCAACCAACAATCTATTTTATGATACCAGGAGCGCACGAGCGGTGCAAAACTTCTGCAGAAGATATCAGGGCTCCGTCCGTCAGTGCTGTGGATCACCGCTTGGATGTGGGACTGGCTGTGGATGATGCTCATCAACCTGCTGATCATCATCACCCTGGCCTGCTTCCAGGAGACAACGCTCTCCACTCCTCAGGAGTTAGGTAAGGACTGTAGATGTAAGGACTGACGTGGCTACAGTGTCTTATTTCAATTATTCCCTGTGAAGGCGACTTTTTGTCAAGAACTGTATATACTGACGCTCAAATATTCTTTGCTTCCTAAAGAGTATTTGTGGACAATTTGTGGCAAAAGTTCTAGAATTAGCGGTGCTTTTCCATTTCAGACTTATTTTCTACTTTGTACATACTTGTAGCTTAGCGAAATCCAGCCCAACTAACCGCTTATTCATCGAGGATTGTAATTTCCTTAAAAAACATTGGTTTATCAAAACACCGCGCAGCAAGAATCACATGATTTATATCATCATTGTTCTCACTACTGGGCGTCCGCTTGAAGACGCCAGACTAATCGGTCCTATCCGAGCCTTTTAGGTACACGCTGTCTTCTAACGATTAATTTGAATAAAAACAATAATTCGAATACCCTCATGCATGCTGCCACATTGGCGCAGGACCGTGTGAAGTAGCACAAAAGTTTAGAGGCCTATACCCGGCATTGGGTGAAGTATGGCGGCGGATAATGATGATGATGACTGCTACATTTCAGCAAAGCCGGTCAATGTCCATAACTAGACCATGAACGATTCGTTACACATTCAATTGAATGTCCCACGCAATTAATTATTATTTGGGGTCATAGAATAAGTCGGCGCGCCGGCCACTTAAACTAAACAAAGCACCAATTGATACTCAATTACTTGGTTGCTGTGAGCTTATTACTATTGACTAGTTCTTATTATAAGGAATCTAGGAGATTTCTACACGGACTGCGAGTTGCCGACTGTAAGGCAACAGCCCCCGTCGACTGCAGGCGACTACAGTGGTTTCTGCAGTTCAGCAGCTTGCAGTCCCCAACTTGCAGTCCGTGTATCCGTGCAGCACTTAGTACTTTCCGGGGTCAATTAACATGGCACCTGGCTTGGAACTCGATAGGTACATTCCCCGCCCAAGTGCCCAGTGCAGCGCCCCTTCCCGTCGCCCGCCGCCTGCAAGTGTAGGTAGTGCATCGCAATTATTATCCTTGTACGTGTAAAATTTTCGTGTTTTTCTCTTCCTGTTGTTTGTTATTATTATGGTCTAACTCGAAATATTTTATTAAACCACCGTTATTATTATTGGATTCTTGTTAAGTTTTTGTTCGAAGGTGCCATGTTAGTATATTCACTGGGGTAGGTAGTGACAGTGATAAATAAAATAGCATTATACAATTTTATGTTTACCTCAGAGCACAAGTAGGTGCATGCACCGTTTCCCTGTTCTGTGAATTATCTGATTCATACAATAATAAGGAAAAACAAAAAGAGAAAACTTGCTACATAAAACTATAAACAAGATTTTTATCGCTAAATTAGAGCGAGAATGCTGATTTATCATCATCATCAGCCCGTATACGTGCACAGCTGAGCATAGGTCTCCAAACGACGACGACACGACGACGCCACAAATAGTGGTTCTGGGCCCGTACTCTTAAAAACGAAATCAAAGTTTTCGATCGAAACTTCTGTTTTCACTTTCCGAGTAGACCCCCTGAGCCGCCTGAAAGAGGATTATTACAATAAGTATTTATTTATTGCATTCATGTCAATATAAGTTGTTAACAATTGTTAGGTAGAAACGTCCGCCCACGCCCGCGCCCTTACATGACTGTAAGGGCGTTGCAACATTCTGGGTTAGAGTACTTTCTTATTAGTTTAATTTATTTATTTAATAAATAAATATATCATTTTTTTCCAGGTAGAGCGTTTTTACTTCTGATGGCCTTTTCAGTGGCTATTGTACCACTGCACTATGTCGCATCATTTTTCTTCAACGAAGCCGCCACAGGATTTACGAAAATGTGTTTTGTCAATATTTTTTCTGGTAAATATTCATAACGACACTTTATTGAATACAACATATGTTTTCAGATTATTGATTGAATGGTTTATTTTCTCTTTTTACAGGATGTTTGCCGTTTCTAATAAGCGAGCTACTTCAAATCCCACAAATTGGCAATCCGTATTATGCTGAGGTTTTCGATAAAATATTTTCTGTGATGCCCATTTACAATGTTTGTCGAAGTTTGAGGTAAATATTTAATATTATGTACTATTTTGTTGGTTTTTTCGACTTTGCGAACGTCCTTCTTGGGATTAGGATCAGTTACCTGATTATTTATTTGGTTGTTTGAACATGCAAATTAAATGAGTCACCACGTCAACGATTACGAAAAACAAAATTTTAAACTCAGTACACTAGTCAGTATATTTTTACTACCAAACGTCAAAGTCTTAAAATATTCACCAGTCCTCAACGGCCATGGTCCACGGCTTGACTGAGGATTCATTTCGATAATATGATATTTCTCGAAAAACGTAGTGAAGGGCGCCCTCCGGCCAGGTGGGATGACGATCTGCGAAAGACTGCAGGCAGATGCTGGTTGCGTCAAGCTGAAGACAGGGCGCTATGGCGCTCATTAGGGGAGGCCTATGTCCAGCAGTGGACTAGTATAGGCTGATGATGATGATGATGATATGATTTCAGGTTTCCTTATTACTTCATTTACAAAGGCGTTTAAAGAGAATTATATTCGATGATTATTGATTACAAGTAACATTTGTATAATATAAAATATTGGTAGAATACGTACCCATAAAGATTTAAGTTTATGAATTTTGTGTTTATTTAATTTGTATTGAATAGGCCGTACAGCTAAGGTGTCATTTTGATATTAGTTCCATTTGCTACTAGGTCATGTTTCGACTAGGTCGTTATGCTAATATGCCGTTTTGCTGGTCGTTCTGATAAAAGGGCTGCTTAAATGTCCTTTCGATACGAAACGAAAATTACAATCAAAGACTCTAAATGCCTATGTTTTTTACCTTTCAGAGATATGAGCGTAACAACGTACGCTATAATGGCTTGCGACGGCCTATGCCATCAGCTGAGCCTAGACAACTGCACCCGCCACACCGTGTGTACAAACCACAATATATCATTATGTTGTAGTAAGTGAGTCTGAACTAATTAACATTAGTAGACAACTAAAAATATTAATAATACAAATTATACTCCGTCCACGATCTTAGTAGAGGAAGTTTGAAAGTGGCGCCAGTGACGGAAAAAGATTACGGGTAACAGGTTAGCATGGTATGTGCATGAAATGCGGAGGAAAGAATGGTGAGTGAGTTGACCTGACGAGTGTGTTAATCCCTCCAAAAAACATTCAAACCTAGGTTTGAATGTTTTTTGGAGGGATATAAGGGGAGAGGAAAACCGATGAAAAGATGGATGGATTGTGTGAATTTGTGTGAAAAGGACATGGCTAAGAAAGGTGTGATGAGAGATGACGGCTGATAGAGCAGAGTGGAAGAAACATACATGTTGTGCCGACTCCATCTAGCATGGGATAAGAACCGGAAGAAGACTCCGTCCATGATCTTATTTTAAACCGACTTCAAAAAAAGGAGGAGTTTCTCAATTCGACTGTATTTTTTCTACCTCAGAACTTTTTATTGGGTAGTCCGATTTTCATGATTCTTTCTTTTTATTTGAAAGCTGGTGCTTCCCGTGTGGTCCCATTGTAATTTGGTCTAGTTCTGACAATGGGATCCATGAAAAACCTATAAAATTGAAGTCGGTTTTTAAAAACAAAATCAATTATTTTGGTACGACAAGAAAGTAGTGTGGCGAACATTAGGTATTCTTGGTTGCTTTTTTCCATGAAAATGTATCAAAAATAATATAATTTTTAATTTATCACAGTAAGTCAGCTCGTCTTATTTTTTTATCATGGAAAAAAGTTTCATACAAAAAGTTGAGAAAAAATGCATAAGTCGATAACAACTTCTTCATAAACGAAATCGATTGTCATATAATGCTTGCAAGCATTAATTAGGACACGACTTGACTGCCAGTCGAACAACTAAAACAAAGATCGTGGAATGAGTATAGAAGGAGCAAATAGAGTCCTTGTTATGTCTTACTGCCTTCCATTAGGTATGTGACTCAATCACCAGGCGATAATAAGTGCATTCCAAAAGACCGGGTCTCTTTATGACCCGATCTCGTGGGTGAGAAACATAAAAAGACGGGTAAATTTTTATGAATAACTTAACTTAACTTATTTAGAAACATCGCATTACACTATGTGACAAATTCGACCTAAAAATTGTGTAAAGATAAATTTCTAAATAATGCTGGCGCGATTTCTGACGACAGCAGCAGCGTAGAGAAATGTATAAAAACAAATGACAATCGCACCAGGTTTAAAAAAGTTAGCTACACGTACCTAGGTAATTTTTTCCAATCCTAAAGTTTGAGTCAAAATAAGGGCTCATATAAACCGACGGCAAGTTGCCGGCTGGAAGGAAACTTACACCCGCACCCTTCGACTGCAGTTGATTCGACGGCGGTCCACGGCAGTCGACGACTGCCGTCGCCTACTGTGTATTTGAGACGTGCCGTCCTTATATAAGTAAGAGAGCTAAGTCGTAAATGACGTGACTCCATGCCCTCTCGTAGCATCTGGCGACAGCCCAAGCCGAGGCTCGCATCTAAGTGGTGGCCCTTGTGCGTGTCGCCCCAACCTAAATTTTACCAGTGCGGCGCCCTGTGCGCCCGCTAAAATTCCGGTAACGCTGTCATGGCTATCTTCGGTCAACAGCATTATATCCATTCGAAATATAAAAAAACATTCGTATTATACTGACCTATTAAGTAAGTAGGTAGTGCTTAATTAATATTTTAAATTCTTAAACTTTCAGTCGCCGAAGATCCGTTTTTTCAGTGGAATAGTCCGGGCATCGGGAAACGTCTATTTTATATGATCTCAGTTGGAGCAGCTGCCTTCATCGTTATCCTGATCAAAGAATATGAGCTTACGAATAAGGTAAACTGGAGAGGGCTTTGAACTTTTTTCAATTTTAAATACTTTATGTAGTTAAGATGGATGCTAAAGGCCGATACCTTTTTAGTGCGGTCAAATTAGTTACCTAAATTTTTGTGCCATCCAAAATTAAACCCTCGCATTAATAAAATAAAATTAAAAAAAAGAATTTTATGTCTCGAATCACATAATTGGATACTACCATTTATTATCATTATTATTATCATTAGAATCAACATGCATTAAATAATTGCATATCAATATGCATGTAAAGAATTACATTTAAATTATCATTATTTTATTTTGGTTTTTGTCTCTCAAATTAATATCTACCTACATATTCAATGCAAAAGTTTGTATAAATATTTGTTACTTCTCTTATTTTTCGAAATTTTAGCATGTCTTCCTTCATTTGTCCTTTGAATGCACAGATATGACAATGTCAACGTACCTTTCCAGATATTCTACAGATCCACTCTCCGCACCATCCCTCCATTGACAGCAGACGAAGACAGCGACGTTGCCGCGGAACGTGCCCGAGTGAGCGGCATGTCGCGGATAGAGCTCGCACAGAGCAGCCTCGTGTGCAAGGACCTTTCCAAGTTCTACGGCAGCTTGTTAGCTGTCAATCAACTGTCCTTTGGTGAGGGTCTCATTAGATTGACAAAAGCAACGTGGCTTCTTCTATCATAAGTTAAATATCATGGCAGACTTGCCAAGACACTGAGGCGAGGCGGTGCGGGTCGCATGCTGGTTGGGTCTAATGAGCTATGACCTTAAAGTTTTTCCCTTTCCGCACAGGCCATTTAATGAAGCCATTTTTCTCGGGCTTTTGTTAAAATTACTTATTTATTTTATTTATTTATTTAATACGGATTGCCATCAGCTTTACTAATAACAATAGAAATTAAAATAATTACAGAAAGCTAATAATTGGCCTTCGCTAATAGAATCGTAATAAACTACCTGTGAACACTAAATTTTTTGTCGTCAACAGTTACGTAAATGTATTTCATTATTTTAATCAACATATAAAAATAATCACTAGCTAATGGTAAAAAAAAAATAATGACATCATGTGCAAAATAAGCTGAGAGTGCTAGTATTTCTATACTAGCATTCACAAGGCAAGGCGATGCATGACTCTCAACTTATTTTGCACATGATGTCAGGAAGGGTCAATGTTCAATATCCTGCTAAATAAAACTCTAACACAAGTACACAACTGCAAGCATTTAGTGTAATCAAGATCTTGTTATTAATGCAAACGTTTGGATGGGTGGATGGGTGTTTGTTACCTCTTCACGCCAAAACAACTGAACGGATTGGGCTGAAATTTTGCATAGGTAGGTAATTCTACTGGTAATTCTAACTCTGGAATCAAACATAGGCTTATATCCAATAAATCAATTCCCATGGGATAGAAAATGTTTCAGCGGTAAGAAACAAGTAGGTCATATCTTTTTGTATATTTGTAGGCGTGGAGCGAGGTGAATGTTTCGGCCTACTCGGCATCAACGGCGCGGGTAAAACGTCGACGTTCCGAATGCTGACGGGCGATTCGCGTATCGGCAGTGGAGACGCATTTGTTCATGGACTGAGTCTGAAAACGCAAGTTGAAGAGGTCCACACGCATATTGGTAAGTGTCTTTCCGTTTAGTTAAACGTCAGGTAGATTTGTTAAGTTAGTGAGCTGCTGGGAGAAAAGCTGCCGCTTCGGCATCAGTTAGCACACTCGTAGTTTTGGTACCTAAACCTTAACAGCCTTAGCCTTAGCATTGGTGCTCACTGCTGGACGCAGGCATCCCCCCGACAAGTGCCTTATTCGCTTTTATCTCATGGGGGGTAATTTATAGAATTCCCACGCTGTGCATGCATCAAATCAAAACAAAACAAAAATTATTTCTAAATAGATACAATGAATGTACACTTAGAAAAGGTCAAGTTATAAAAATAAGTACGGCAAAATAGTACATCTGTCGTCAAAATGTAGTCACCAAACGATACAAAAACAAATCCCTAATAAATCCCCAAGGATCTTAATTTTCATAGGTTTATTTCATTAGTCAATATGGTATATGCATGTGATTTCAAAATGGCAAAAAAAATATATACGTATTCTCTATTGATATAGAAACATATCTACATATTTTTTTTTGCATTTTGAGATGTTTTTATTATAGAATTTAACCATTGAAAAATTGATATTTTAAATCTCAATCGCAAAATTTCAAAACGCTACGCCATTGACGATATAGAGCGGACGTGACATCACTGTACACATTTCTTCTTTTTTTATTCTGCTTGCTGCACCTTGATTTGACACTATTCTGCCCACTTGACATTTCGTATTGTCGATTATTTTTAGTTTTTTCGGAAAACCTCTTTCCTGAGATGATCACTACTGAGGTCGTCACCAAAGGTTTTAATCAAGTGTGTACGTCGACGTCACATAAACATGGCGCCAATATGGCAGCGTTTTTATCACCCGAAAATGATTGTAGTTTTTATTTGTTTTTTTTACCTTGTTAATGCGAAATTCAGTGAGCGTCTTATCATTCCTCGGTTAAATAATGACCTAAAGAATCGATTAAAACAATAAAAAAAATCGATGCATATACCCTATTGTACTTATGGTAAGTATATTATGTATTTATTAGTATATTATGTATTTTATAGTATGTATTATATGTATTTACTGTATTAAAACGCCACCGTCTATACGTGTACAACTGCATCGTGTCCATCCCAAGGTTGTCTGGAAGAGATCGCTTTCAGCGATAAGGCCGCCCATTGTGCAACTTTGTTATCTCTCTTTTCCTGTATTTGTGTATTTTATTTTTGGTGTGCAATAAAGTGTATTGTATTGTATTGTACTTAACAGTCGTTTTCCTAATATGGGCTCTGTTCTGTTTTCATAAATATATTGACATGGTACTGTCATTTATTTTCTTTGAATTTATCACGTAGGGATTATCTGGGACCCATTTTATAGATTTCACGAACAGCTCTTTTCTGCAGCACAAATACGGTGTTAATATCTGCAGCGTTCTCCCACAACAGTATACCATAATGTTGGGTATGTAGGCGGGGCAGCCCCCCCCCCCCCCCCCCTCCTCATCTTTGTGAATAAACCAGTGCATAACTAACCAGCGATCGTTTCACTTGTCTGTCCTCATATTTAACACATAAGACATAATATTATGGAAGTAGCTGAAATATACAAGTCTAAATGTATCGACGCCGGAAAGATGACGGATTTTTTTGACTGCATACCCTGCAGAACTAAATCTCGATAGCTTATTTATATGTGGGCCCCATTGAAGTTTATTATCTAATGTGATTCCTAAGAATACGGTACTTTCTACAATTTCTAAAGTTTCTCCTTCAATGTTTACATCAACCTTAACTAAATCCCTAACTAAATTCTACAGGTTACTGTCCACAATTCGACGCTCTCTTCGAAAATCTAACTGCGCGGGAGACCCTACACATATTCTGTCTGTTGCGGGGAATCCCCGCGCACATCGGCGCCACTAGCGCCCTCTATCTAGCAAACTCACTAGGATTCACACAGCATTTTGATAAAAAGGTAAATAAAGAACGCAATACCAACTGAAACCTCACCGGTGTTCCTCTCTCGCCATTTTCGCGCAACCACAAGATCATTAAAACGTACTTAGTGGCCCGACTGACGTCCCCTCTCATACATGGCCGGCGAGCCCACCATTCCACACACTCGCAGATCCCATTATTCCGTCACCTTTCCTCCCCTCGATTGAGACAGGGGCAGACACAGTTGAAGGCGTATGTCGACTGCTGTGCCGACATGGGCATTTCTATCGCCCCATACTACCAGGTGTGGGTCTCGCATTACACGCGCAAACTATAGTTAAGTACTGCCTGCTTTTTATAACAGTTCAATGTAAATTCGCTATGTTGTTATAGGTTTATGAATGCAGCGGTGGAACGAAAAGGAAGATAAGTGCGGCCGTGGCGCTGCTTGGTCATTCAACTCTAGTTTATCTTGATGAGCCCACAACAGGTAGGCACAATCAATGATAAGCGGGACCTTTGCTTCATGACATCATAAGATTATTGACACAATTAGCATTATCGCAAACGTGTTTCAAGTGGCTTGTTTTGCTTCGAATACGTATGTCACGAGGTCAAAAGCCTACGAGTGTTTACATAGATTACTTAGTTGTGATTTTGTTTGTTTTCCTAGGAATGGATCCGGCTTCGAAGCGATTAGTTTGGTCGTCGATAAGTGCGGCCGCACGGGCGGGACGTACCGTGGTGCTGACGTCACACAGCATGGAGGAATGCGAGGCGCTGTGCTCGCGACTCACTATCATGGCCAGCGGCACTCTGCACTGTCTCGGACCCTTGCAGCATCTCAAGAACAAGTTCTCACAGGGTAACTAGACCATTCTCCTAACTATAATACGAGCGGGCGGGCGGGACGTGACGTGGTGCTGACGTCACACAGCATGGAGGAATGCGAGGCGCTGTGCTCGCGACTCACAGTCATGGCCAGCGGCACTCTGCACTGTCTCGGACCCTTGCAGCATCTCAAGAACAAGTTCTCACAGGGTAACTAGACCATTCTCCTAACTATAATACTTACGTAGCGTGGTGCTGACGTCACACAGCATGGAGGAATGCGAGGCGCTGTGCTCGCGACTCACAGTCATGGCCAGCGGCACTCTGCACTGTCTCGGACCCTTGCAGCATCTCAAGAACAAGTTCTCACAGGGTAACTTAACTAGACCATTCTCCTAACTATAATACGAGCAGGCGGCGGGACGTAGCGTAGTGCTGACGTCACACAGCATGGAGGAATGCGAGGCCTGTGCTCGCGACTTGAGTTCGTGTCAAACACCTTTCCTAAAACTTGTTTTTTTTGTTACAGGATTTACCCTCATAATAAAATGTCAACTTGACGCTGATAGAGATACGGCATTAACTCAAATCGACAAGTATATCAAAGAAAACATTAGAGAAGCTAAACTCATGTGAGTATTCTTTAACCACTGCTAAACATGCCCTCCAAATCGGGAGTAACGTAGTGTAGGACGCCCTCCGGCCAGGTGAAAAAAAAGACTGAAGGCAGATGCTGGATGCGTCAAGCTAAAGACAGGGCGCTTTGGCGCTCTTTAGAGCTCTTTAGAGGAGGCCTATGTCCAGCTGACTACTGGACTAGTATAGGTTGATCATGATGATGAGGCGGATCAGTGATCACAGCGAGGCTGTTGAATAAATAATTCACAAAAGGAAACTGCTGCATTCTATAATAGGTTCTTACGACATTTACGAGCTGATGGAGGGGTCGACTCTCACCTTACGACCACGATGATGGCAAGATTGCTCAGTATTGGACTCCCTTGCTTATTCCGTTTAAACAGCTATCAAAATCGTATCTACAAGTTTCATTTTTTTTTTCTTGCAGTGAAAGTCATCTCGGCATAATAACGTATTACCTAAACGACGCGGGTCTGCCGTGGTGGCAAGTATTCTCTGTGATGGAGGCAGCGCGTAGACAGTTCCCGATAGAAGACTACTCCGTGTCGCAGACCACGCTCGAACAAGTTTTCCTCAGGCTCTCTAGAATACACGCTAAGGAAGACTAAATTTAATTTCTATTTTAAGACATAATATTTATTTAAAAAAATGCTAGTGTGCCTTCCGTGTCCGCCACTGTATTCCTGCATTCCGTTGATTAACAAAATCGAGTTGAGTGCTGTGAACACCTAACGCGTTAAACCATTAGCGCATCTACAGTTGATAGTGAAACGTCATAGATGACATCATATCACGCTCACATAGCCCGTGCTACCGAGTACGGTCGCTCGAGCTGTGAATGCTGCGAATGATCTGTCAAATTGACATTAGTGTCTATTTAGATGTTGCCAAAACTATAGACTAAACTATCTACTATATGTGAGATTGCGGTCAAACGAAGGTCTATTTCTGATAAAAAAAAAACAAACACAAAAAAATCTGACAGGATTAAAAATGGTGCCATCCCTACAGAGATGTTTTTAGTACTGTAAAATTTGTTTAGTTTAGTTTTGGCGACATCTGAATGTACCATTATAGCTAGATTATAGCCCGTTATCCGTTGTTGGAAAACAATCCAACCTCACCGAACAACGTTGCCTATAATTTTGTATATTTCTTCTTGTATCTTTTGACTAACATTTTATCGAAGAATTCTCTTCCTCTATCTTTGTTACCGAACAACGTTGCCTTTATTTTTATTTTGATAAACTCTGAAAGATTTATAACACTAATATTACAAAATTATGTCGACCACACGTAGACGCCATTAAAGAAAAGAATTCAAGATATGTCGTTATCGAACTACTTTTAGGGCTTTTAGTCCTGTGAGCTAAAAAGGGATTGCAGTGTACGTATAGCTAATGAATTTAGCACGCCTTTGTAGATTGTGATGATTGAGAGCTAATGAAACATCTGTCTCATATGTCACAAAACTTAGTTAAATACACCCCCTGTGGGCTAGAACTAGAACTAGTTATTTAATAAAGGTATGGACGGATGATGAAATGTTGGTTTGGTGAAACTGTCCAAGTTGATGCAAGTATACAATTAGATTAATAGATAATTCTAGAGTACCGATTTATATTATACATTTTAGAATATTTTTGGTGTGCGTCAAATGATTAAAAATCTTACGTAATATAATAGGTTACCTCTATAGATAATATAAAAATGGTACCGTACCAAAAATCGTAACGTGATGTTTGCAGAAATAGTAATGTTACCAAAAATATGCAAATTTCAGTATTTTCAGATAAAATTTTGGTTTTGATCTCAATTTCTATTACCCTAAAATATTTACCAAATAAACATGCTAATTGCGTTTTAAACATGCTAATTGCGTTTTGGTGCTAGTTTATTTTTTTTGTGATAAGTTTGTACTTACGTATATTCAATACGGGCTTTTTTAATTCGTCGATTGTTTCTCGCTTTTTAGTGTAAATTTGTACTCTAATTCAGTGTATTAGAGTTAGAGTAACCCTTTGGCCGAAACGAACACGAAATTTCGTGTTGGAGAATTGAAATGGCCTATTTCAATTCACCAACACGCAATTTCGTGTTCCCAGGAACTAAGTATTCCCATTTGAAAGAATTATGTCTTAATTTAAAAAAATATAGGCTTAAACAGTCAATGAATAATTATATTTCACTAAATAAATTGTTAAATACCTAATTATTTATAACACTTTGTAAATATTTTTACTACAAGTATACCTAACCTAAGCATTGAAACGTAAACGCTACGTGAATCACAATAAACAATTTTACAAAAAGCCGACTTTTTCATTCAAATAACAATCTCATAAACAAAATTAATTCATGTAATTCTAACAACTAAATTATAACTAAAACTTTAACTTAGATGAATACAAAAATTAATTAGCTTAAAATATAAATTTATGTAATTCTAGCATGACTAAATATAACTAAAACTCTTAATAAAACGAATCCAAAAATTAATTAGCTACCTACTTAAAATAATGTCAAAATACCACCATCGCCACCAACCCTTGGTAACTAAAACTGTGCAACACATTGGTGTCGATTCTGTTGTTTTAGGATTAGCTAAAATTAGGATTTCGGAATTTCAAATAGATATAAACGATTCTATGGTTGTAAAATTTGACTTGAATTTGACACGTTTAAAATTAGGATGACAGCTCTAACATGAAGCTGACGGACCTAAAACAACTCAATTTAGTTAAAATGGCTATAACCGTATTCCTTGAAAAATTAAAAAAAACGGGTTTAAAAATAGGATGACAGCTCTAAAATTAGATTGATAGATCTAAAACAGCTTAACTTAGTTACAAGTAGCTTTAACCCTAATATTTGCATTACATTTTAGCTATGGTTAGAAACGTCTACCTAATTTTAGCAGGCATCTAATTAGGTCATGATTAAAATTTATCGATTTTAAACTAGTATCGATTTGAATTTCTAAACGATTTCTCAAATAATGGATGAACTGTTTGACCCATTTAAAGAAGTATTTTAAAATAACATTTTAGAATAAAAACATATTTTGCTCGCAGCAAAATCCCAACCACTCAACTCAGAGAGGTTTTGCGATTTTGAAAAACGTTCTAATATAGGTATTTTTAGGACCTTTATAAAGAATACAATAATTTTTAGGTCTACCTAGCATAGAAAATTTAGAAATCTTAAAATTTAGGTTAGGAATCCTAAAACACAGAATCGACACCATTGAATGCACTTCTATTTACTATGGAACCATCAAGGGGTTTGTTGAACACTGCGGTGGTAGGATTAATCCTGTTTGTAGCATTTTGTTACTAAAGTTACATCGCATGAATAAAAAAAGTAAAACTTTCAAAAATCAAGATGGCGGCGGTGGCTACAATATTTGTGCCCTTTTGTCTTTGGGCCATACCGTTCCGGGATGCACGGCGACGTTGCCAAGGATACATCAGAGAGCGTAACCAGGGGCTACCGTCTATCTCATTTAGATCGTTTACATTACATCGTAAGCGAGCGTCCCGTTGGATACTGAGCAAGTACGGCTTGCATGTGTATATTTTATTGGCAACATTAAAAGCAATCGCCAGCACGCCAATATCCAGGGGCCTGATTCCACTAACACAATCGCTTCACTATGACAATATTATCGCTTCACTATGACAATATTATCGCTTCATTATCGCGTTACAATCACCGCCATTGACACCTTTTGGTATTCTACTAACACGATCTTTTTTTGTTTATGCCATATCTATGACTATTACGATTATGATTATATGCCCCACCACATTATTGACACGATATTATAAGTCATAGAGAATGTAATCTTATGGTATATACAAATAAATTTACGACTAAATCTCTATCTTAATCGTATGGCGCCATTATGGCATTTTGTTTAAAAAATAGTGGAATTAGGCCCCTGATTCTAAACAGCTTCCACACATCGAAATTGGTGACGTTTCCAAACCGTCGCCAAGTGAGTTTGCTGCCTACATATATAATATATATAATAGTTTGGATGCGTTGCCGGCGATCGTCGCGTTACGACCCCGGTGAGGTGGCGCCCGTATTTATTCCACCAATGGCTATGTTGTGTCAACTCCTTGGTATTTCGTGAATTGCAAGAATATTTGCTCTAGAGTAGTCTGCGATATGCTGTAATACTCTATGGACAGGTCTCGCTTGGCTCGCTCCATGGTCCCGAACAGTTTGGACCAGGGCATGCTTGGGTCCGGTAGGTAGTATGTTAGCACGCCTTGGTACTCCTCCCTGATAACAAAATAATAGCAATTGGAAATCTAAGCAAACAGATAGGATCTTTATTGACAACTAGACACGTCTCGGCTTCGCACGGGTGCAATGCTGATTATGTATGTATTATGTATACTTCTTGAATCACTTTATCTACCCCTCGTCAGTGACCGTCCGCCATCTTGTGCAAATCCGTTGCGTAGCTTTAAAGATCTAAGCATACATAGGGACAGACAGACAGCGAGAAGCGACTTCGTTTTATACTATGTAGTGAAGAAAATTAAAATCAAATAGATTAGAATTGGATAAATTAGAACCATTTTTTACAATTAAGCTAACTACAGACTGTATGTAGGTAGAGGCCCTACTGTTGGAGCTGTTCTGTGTTTGAACCATACAGTGGCGTCATAAAAAAAATAAAAGCCTCGTCGCCGAGGGTACCCAAAAATACACCATGTATGTTCTCCGATTTTTTTTGTATTTTCGAGTTATGTGGTTATGACTTTTTTACGTTATGTTTGAGAATTTTCGGGCGGAACGGTTAAAACTGTTATGTTTGGTTTACCGAGTCATTCATTTGTCTTTGTTTCTTTATGATGTCACTCTGTGTCCCCGTATGTAAGGTATTAGGTACAAATGTTTATAAATCTATACAATTGCACCTACTCTACAGCAGCGTATATTTTTTATAGTTTGATATTGATAATATACTCATAGGTACTTACATTATTTTGGAACTGCTAAAACTGCGACTGACGAACTCTTTGACGTGATCGGTCACGGATGTCGTCTTTGAATTCCGCGCGTTGTCGTCCAACGTAAGTTTGATGGTGAGGGTGTAACCTGCGGGACAAAATACATCAAAATGTTACTATAATACTTTACATCAAGATACATTACAGTATACCTAACTAAAGCAAGAACCAAAATATTGTGGCGTGTCAGAAGTATATTGGTTTCGTATAGTAATTATAATTACCTACTGTGTGTTGAGTCGCTACAAGTGCCTAAACTGCTGAATTTTACTGACATCCGTGGAAGTTTTAGAGATATCAAATTGTTCCAAATAAAAGGAAACCACAGCAAAAAAAAACTACAATGATGGGAGGAATGAGGAAAAACCACAAAAAAACTGATTAATGAGTATGGCACTGACTTTCAGCTTACCTATCCCTACCCTAAACACAGCAAGTAACCATCGTGCGAAGGATTTTACTAACATTCTACGGCTGTTAAACAGCCTTGATGTGGAATGAAACGGAACTAAAATCCCAAAATTGAAATAAAGCCTTACTTTTTTTGTTTTTATCAGCCTGAGGGAAATGCCTACGCATATTGTACTGCCACAGGGAGACTAGAGGTACGATTATGTGAGACTTTCGCTTTTTTCCACGAACCCATTGCGACTGCCGATATCGGGCTCGCTGGGCGTTGATCCCACCAGTTCGTTTGACAGAACTACTGGGATTTTTTTCCCTATTAGTTCTATCCACAAAACAAAATAAAATGGGAATACAATTCTCACTTGTTCTGTTGAGAAGTTCTGTTGACAGCTTAGAACTATTGGGTTTTTTTTCGTATTAGTACTGTTACAAAACAATTGGGAATACAATTCTCTTCTTCAGCTGTGATTCAAAGTTTTTACCGAGTAGTTTATTTTTTTAAAGTCAGGTGTAAAGCATAGTCTTTTAAGTCGCAGAACTAATGGGGGAAAAAATCCCAGTAGTTCTGTCAACAGAACAGGTGGTAGTTAACGTCGCTGGAGGGGTGTGGAGCACCCCACTTCGCGACTCGCCAGAAACATCTAACTCGACCACCTAAAGCTCAAAATAGAGCCTTACCCTGTGAGAACTTGTTCTTGAGATGCTGCGGCGTGCCGAGACACTTGAACCGTCCGTTGACCATGATAGTGAGTCGCGAGCACAGCGCCTCGCACTCCTCCATGCTGTGTGACGTCAGCACCACGCCTCGTCCCGACTTCTGAACGCTGCGGACTGCTCTCCAAACCTAGGAGATAAATAGTAAATTAGTATTAGGATAGAGTAGTAGTACTTTGTAGTGTATGTATAGTAATATAATAATAGATAATATATTAATATAACAATAATAATGTTGGACAATTCACACAGCAATATCTAGCCCTAAGCTAAGCAGAGCTTGTGTTATGGGTACTAGATAACAGATATGGAGGCCGGAGACGATGTATAAAAAAATATATATCTATGTAGTATATTTACATAGATATATATTTTTTATACATAGAAAACAACCAGAACGCCCTACACATCGTACAAACATTTGTCCCGAGGCGGGAATCGAACCCGCAACCTCCTGCGTTGCAGGCGGACCTTCGCCCGCAGTGCGACGCGAACCGCACTCACCCTAATGAAGTCCCTCGCTAAAAGATGAAACGTTAGTCTTCTTCTAACACAAATAAGGGTCGTATTTAACCCGCTTACAACCTTAATGAATAACGGAGAGCTCAAGAGCTTTCTAATGCCGAGTACAGACCAAGCGAACGCGAGAACGAATGCAAACGAGTGGAATTCGACGATCGGTATACCGCAAGTTCACTCGTTTTCGGTGTTGTTTCCACTAATAATGAACGCATGTTAAAGTTCTTCTCAGTTTAGTTTTATGGTGGATATAAGATTAAACTAAGAAGAATAAAGCCATTTTCAACTATCTACAGTAGATAAATAATTCAAAGTATACTCACATGTCGTTTGGCGGCCGGATCGACGCCCGTGGTTGGTTCATCGACGAACACCAGCCGTGTTTTTCCGAGGAATGCAATTGCCGTATTCAGTTTACGTTTCGTTCCACCCGAGTATTGGCCAACCTGTTATCGAAGTTAAAATATTATTATAACTTACGGTCCAATCCATTTATGAGTAAGAAATGTTATAAAAGCCGTACGAAAACATTGTATTTTTACTCTAGTGGGAACGGTGGAATGAGTATTTCGCCGTTTTTTTATAACGCTTGAATTTTGTGCAGCGCCATCTAGAATCAAAATAAAGAGCGTGATTCTTTGTTTTAAAGATTGCATCATAAAACCCTCATTGTCCAACATAATTTGCATTTATTTATATTTGTTACTAGCTGTGCCCTGCGGCTTCGCACGCGTTGTTCCTGTGGGAACGTTTAACGGTGATTTGTATCCCAAGGGAACAGATTTTTGGGTTAAAAGGGGCCTATGTTTGATTCCAGGATTAGAATTAACTGTATGCAAAATTTCAGCCAGATCCGTTCAGTAGTTTTGGCGTGAAAAGGTAACATATATCATTCCATAAAAACTTTCGCATTTATAATATTAGTGTGATTTAACTTTAAATTACCCGTTTATCAAGATGTTTGAGGAAGCCGAGGGACGTGGCGAGGGTGGTGGCGTGTAGGGAGATGCTTGCGGGGCGCATTCCTCGAAGCAACGCGAACAGACGTATCGTCTCGCGTCCCGTCAGCTCGTTGAATAGTGCGTCGAACTGTGGGCAGTAACCTGTAACAAGAGATATTATTATAACTATGAAGAACTTCACACACGCCAGCTATTATGTATATTAATGTCAGCAAAAATTGCGTCTTACCACCACTAGGGTGATTTTTCTGTGAGGTGAATTGCTGCCAACCCCGGCTTGCTCGATACATTTTGTTTGTAACGCAAAGCAAAATAGTTTCAAACTGGATAGGCATTACGTTTGGCGATGTACATTACATTCCTTCATATTTTCATACATGTAAAAATGTACATTATAGCTGCCGGACTCCCGACGATTTATATCATCATCATCATCATCATCAACCTATATTAGTCCCCTGCTGGACATAGGCCTCCCCTAATGAGCGCCACAGCACCCTGTCTTCAGCTTGACGCATCCAGCATTTCCCGGCAGTCTTTCGCACATCGTCATGCCACCTGGCTGGAAGCCGTCCTACACTACGTTTGCAGAGTCGCTGTCTTCACTCAAGAACACTGATCTTTCTGGCGATTTCTAAGGAAAGATTTGAATGAGATGTATCGTGCTAAAATATAAATCTTTACATAATAGCTGACACGAGTTTGGTTGTCAAACTAGGTCTACATATCAGTACTCACGTTAACTACGAGCCTAGTTTGTGTTGGAATAACACCAACGTAACTTAAGCGGGTTGGTTTCATTCATAATAAACGACTGCTAAGTTATAAATTATTTTCGGACATTCCTACTTAAACTTAGCTTTAGTCAAATACTTACTTTACTTTATTATTTTTGAAGTGTGTGCAATGTGTCTTCAAATTTAGTGTCTTTTTGTGTACCAAATAAGTTAAATTACGTTTTTTTTGTCGTTTGTTTTTTTGTTGTACCACTGAAACATTGTATAACTATTAACTTGGGGCTAGATAATGCTGTGTGAAATGTCCAGCATTATTTATTTTTTATTATTATTATTATTATGAATTTTGCTACTAGTGGAAACTTATAAATAACCCTCAGGTACATATAATTGTCATGTGATTGTATTAACATTTAATATTTTGTTCTAGCTGTAACTCTTCCTAAGATTCGAAAATAAAATATAGAATTCGCCTAACTACTAATCATCAATCAAAATCAAGTTGATAGATAGATAGATAGATAGATCATTTATTCATGAAAACTTTGTTACATAAGTTGGTTAGCAATGCCTTAAAACCTATGTTAGGTTTATCTAGGCACTGGGTTCTCATCTATTTTACCTACTTTAATTTACATATAAGTTACTTTGTTCAATAATTTAAAAATAAATCGCTTAATTATATAAAAACCACCAGCTCTATTATCTTACCAATATTCTCATGGACAGATGTGAGCTGCTTCTCAACTGAGTATCCACTGACGAAGGCTCCCCCACTGGATATTGTCTCATCGCCCATCAGCATCTTGAAGGTGGTTGTTTTACCCGCGCCGTTCACGCCGAGTAGGCCGAAGCATTCCGAGTCGTTTACACCTGAACAGAGATAGCTGTGAGGTAGGCACATAACTGGTTATCCTCGATATAACACCTATAAATGAGGAACTTAGTAAAATTAATTAAACTTGCGTAATTAAAGAAAAAATGCAGTTTTTGATAATTCATAACTTATCTTTATCATCATTCATGACTTATCTCGCAACAGTCATTGGTTTCAGATTTGACATCCACTCCCATTTCAAAAACTTGTTTATCAGTTATTTATTCTACGGCCCGTATTATGAAAGCTTCCTCAGTCATCGATATATGCTTGAGCAACGCTTTTCTATAGCATAAACGTCACTCAAGCACAGCTCTATGACTGAGCAAGCTTTCATAATACGGGCCTACGAATATAACAAGTTCTGCTTAGTTAGGGACTAGAGTAGGAAAGAGTAGGAATAAATAATGCTGGAAAGTTCACATAGCTGCTGCTTTTTCCAGCATCTTTTATTTATTTGTCTACTTACTGAAGCTAACTTGGTCCACAGCCAGATGTTTCCCGTAGTACTTGGTCAGCCCCTTGGCGACGAGCCCGTGTCGGTTCAGACTGTACTTGTCGATGCGGTCCACGTGGTATTGCTCGTCCGCCACGTCGTTGTCCACGCTGGCAGGGTCTATGGGAGCTGGGACCTTCTTCCGAGTGAATAACTGTTAAATAATAATTGGATTTGTTTAAAAAAAAACTATAAACCGACTTCAATTTTATGTATACGCTATATGTTGTTAATAATTCTATAATGTTATTTGTGAGGACTGGAAATTGAACGGGACCACACGGAAGCACCAGCTTAATAAAAAAATAATCATCAAGTCGGATCACCTAGTCAAAAGTTTTGAGGTAACAAACATATATATATATATATATATATATATATATATATACAATCGAATTAAGAACCTCGTCTTTTTTTAAAGTCGGTTAAAAATCGGAGAAACGTAAACACATATAAGTATATCCTTACTAGCTGCGCCCCGCGGCTTCGCACGCGTTGTTCCTATGAAAACGTTAAAAGATGATTTTCATCCCACGGGAACTGATTTATGGGATAAAAAGTATGCCTATGTTTTATTCCAGACCTAGGACTATGTCTATTTTAACTTTCAGCCAGATCCGTTCAGTAGTTTTGGCGTGAAGAGGTAACAAACATCCATCCATACATCCATCCAAACTTTCGCCTTTATAATATTATATAGTGTGAAAACAGGATTTATTGACTGAGGAGGGTCAGCGCTGACTCAACGGTAAAGCAGTAATCCCAGCCCCTGGGTGCATTTCCTTTGAATGCTATCAAAACTCCATTTCCAGAATTCAATTTTAAATAATTATATTTATTAATAGAAACATTTATTAGTGTTTTTTAACACGTAGGATTCAGCCGTTTACTCGTGGAAAGGTAACAGATAGATGCTCTATCGACTACTTTCGAATTTATAATATTAGTATGGACACCGACCAGTTTATTTCAAGACGACTGGCAATCCCACACACAACATAAAAGATAAATCATATTTTTCAACTAACCAATAAAATAAAATAATAGGTATGCATTAACACAGAAATAATCTAGACTTGACAAGAAATGTGGCACCGCCATCCGAGAATGGCGCGGTATTTGAACTTTTTCCGAGTCTCGATTTTTTTTACGGGTTTAAAATAATAAATAAATAATGCTCGACAATTCACACAGCATTATCTAAGCCCCAAGCCAAGCACAGCTTGTGTTATGGGTACTATATTATGGATTGTCAGTCTTCTTATAATAAACTGGTTTGTGATATGGATTAGGTAAAACCTTATCACCGACTTAGCTATGTGGCTTAGAATTTCCCCAATTCTTCCCGTGGGTGTCGTAAGAGGCGACTAAGGGATATCCATCGGGGGGTGGGCAGCAGCGCCCCCTACAGAACAAATCTTCCACCAAACTTTGATCTCTAATCCGCATGTCCAGCGTGGGGATTATAGGCATTACCCTTCATGAGTTAAACGCCAATAAGGCGTTTATCAGGAGGAGGCATGCGTCCAGCAGAGGACCGATACAGGCTGTTGAGATTGAGGTTATCACAGATACTGAGACGTAAAAACATGAACACTTACCCTGTGCAACAGCCTGTATTCAACGACCATCAGGAGAGCCCAGAAGATGGCGCAGCTTATAATCATCATGACCATGTAGCGGAGGATGCCCTCATCCCAAGTGAAGACGGCATTCTCACTTACTGAAATAAATAGTTTAAATTAGTTATTAACACATTTTTAAGTTTATTTTCAAACATTTATGATTTTTCTATGGACGTACTTATTCGGCCATATTGGAAGTGTCGCCATTAATTCTTATATGCTGGGACCAGGAAAGTTCAATCCCCACCATCGCAATAAATCTCGCGTCTATTAACGCGCAATGACGCAAATGTAGTGTGGCCACTTCAATGTTTCTTGATGTACCGCCACTTGGGCTATCGCCTAACGTCAATTCATCTTGTAAAATTATCACCAGAAGTGGTGGCCACACTGACCGACGTTCAGCGTCCAACATCGCGATAATAAACGGCATTTCCCGGTAGTGTGACCCCAGCATTATCGTTTTCTAGTCGTTAAAACATACCATCATGGGCCTTCTGTTTATATTATAAGATACTAACTGCGCCCCGCGGCTTCGCACGCGTTTTCCCTCCGGAAATATTTAAAGGCGAATTATATCCCAAGGGAACTGATTTATGGGATATAAAGAAGCCTATGTTTGATTCCAGGATTATAATAACCTGTATGCAAAATTTCACCCGATCCGTTCAGTAGTTTTGGCGTGAAGAGGTAACAACATCCATCCATACATCCATACAACTTTCTGGTTTTTTGTCCAGTATAGTATAAACATTTTCAAATCCAGCGGGTAAATAAGTCCCTTCTGGGAAAGCGTGCACCATCTTAAGCCACATCTTCACTTACTTAAAGTGAGTTGGTCGCTAAACGTTTGACACTTATGATTATCAATAAAAAGTAAAAAGCAAGAGAATGTATTGTAAAACTTACGGCAACAGTTCTCGTATACAGTGCACATAGTTTGCAAATTGCACTCTTCGTTGGGCCGCATCACAGTTATGTAATCGCACGCTAGTAGGCACGACTGTATCATCATCTCGTTGTTATTCATTATTCTGGAATAAATAAATAAATAATGCTGGACAATTCACACAGCATTATCTAGCCCGTAAATATTACGATATATTAATTTAGACTAGGGATAGTAAAAGAAGTTGTAAATATGGTAGGCAGTTACGCACAAACAAAGCGGTGTCAGTTATGTTTTAGTTTTAAAGGGGCGGTATGAACTTGTACACAAGTGTTCTAGACTTAAATGTTGTAAGCCTAACCACGGCAGACTAGAGATACATAAATATAATATGAAGACCCATGTAATGTTACCACCTAGTTAAACAACAATAAATTCATTTATCATTATTTATCATTTATCAGTGATCGAGACGACACTAGAGTGAGTTGACACGCCGCGTTTGAGCTTAGGGTGCTCCTTTCTATGGCAAAGAGGAATGATAACAATTTTTAAAATGGGTAATTTTAGTCAGTCCAAGCCAATTAATTAGTTCTTTTTACCTAATGGAAGTGATGAAGCTGTACATAGGGAATAATTGCAGAACCGCATCCATGCCATCAGCTACTGCCTTAGTGTCCAGTGCTGGGTTAGCTAACGCTTCTACTATTTGACCTCCCATCTGACCTAGAACAAAAAGTCACGTCTATTATTATCATTATATTGACCAGACTAATTCAAATACCGGAAAAACATCCAAAAAGTTATGATGTTGAGGGTTAAAACCGACTTATAAAAATCTAAAAAAAAGTAAATGCTGTTAAGGGTTAAAAAGACCACTAACTATTGCACTTGGGTTTAACCTACCCTCGCTTTCTCTTTGGCTCAAGTTCTACCAAACTAAACATGCGAGACAAAAGTTAGTAATAGGGTATGTGCATCGATTTTTTTTATTGTTTTAATCGATTCTTTAGGTCATTATTTAACCGAGAAATGATAAGACGCTCACTGAATTTCGCATTAACAAGGTAAAAAAAACAAATCAAAACTACAATCATTTTCGGGTGATAAAAACGCTGCCATTTTGGATCCATGTTTATTTGACGTCGTCGTTCACACGCGATTAAAACCTTTTGTGACGACCTCGGTAGTGATCATCTCAGGAAAGAGGTTTTTCGAAAAAGCTGAAAATAACCGACAATACGAAATGTGAAGTGGGCAGAATAGTGTCAAATCATGGTGCAGCAAGCAGAATAAAAAAAGAAGAAATGTGAACAGCGATGTCACGTCCGCTCTACTAACCGCTTGCGGTAACCGCCCCGCTTCACCGCGCGGCCGCGCGCGCCGTTGAGTGGCCCGACCGTTATCTTTACGACCGGCGCGGCTCGGGTTGCGTCATCTGGCACTTACAGGTTATTTACGACTCTATTCATTGGAATTGGACCCTACATGTGTTATTGTTTATAGTTGAGGCTGAGTGGGTGCTTTGAATGGCACATAATTTGTATGGGTGTGATGGTATATTACGAAATAAGAAATTATCAGAACTTACAACTTCAAAAAATAAAAAAATAAATTAATAATATTTTTTAATTTAAAAATGAAGGGATAGACTATGTTTCTGATGTTTTATATGAGTAAATATATTCAATTTTAAGCCGAAAAAAACAAAACAAAACGTTCCATTGTACAAAAATATTTATTTACAAGCTTTTATTTACAATATTGGTTTGAATCACGTTTTTTCGCGCTGAAACATAATTATTATTTTATCCAAATCAAACATGGATAGATAAAATATTAGTGTTTTCTGAAAGCTTATTTCAGCTTGAAGCAATTATGTAACTGTGATTGTCCTAAAACAAACAGATATTTCAAAATATGGGAAACATTCAAACTCCAGACTTTCCGAAAACCCATCGGACATCGCTTATTATTTTATCCAATGTGACGAAATAAATCACTGTCAACACAAACCTATAGCGTAAACAGGTACTAACTGAGTTTATCTTCCGATGTTAACACTCCAACAAACACAAAAACGCTTCTCATTTGTTTTATCTTGGTTAAAATACCGAAATCCGTCAGTAGCTCTTCATTCGAACTGTCAGGAACAATCGACTGATTTCTCGATTTTTTCCCATCGTGTCTATGAATTGTTTGTTAGGTTGGTATACATGTAAATGAAGGTTGAGGAGGTGCGAAAAGGATGGCACTCGTTCCTTACGGTTATTTTAATGAGAAAAAGCAGGATGAAAGATTTATGCCAAGCGCCCGCGAAATTCAAGCTTGGGTACTATAGGAACCACGGTGTTTTTGCGCATTTGCGCCGCTAGGACAAAAGGAACCATGATGGTATTGTGTACAAAATATGTTTCTATGTCAATAGAGAATACGTATATATTTTTTTAGCCATTTTGAAATAACATGCATATACCCCATTGGCAATTGTTTTAATAAACGCTTATTTTGTTAAGAGTGTGCAATAACGCCGCTACAAGATCGATTTCGAGCGGGATGACAAAGTATGGTTTTCTCGTGAGTGAGAATTACAGAGCAGGCACATGCACCGAGTTTTCTATGCGCCAAAAAACAGTTTTTACCTATTTACAAGTTAATGAAACAAACCAATCGAAAAATTAAAAGACAGATAATACTATACTAGATATAGATATAGATAATATAATACTATACTAGACAGAACTAAAGAAATACTTCTACGTATAGGTTTCCTCGCAAAACAAAAACCAAAGAGAAAGAGTGTGCTGTTCCTGAGATAAATAGCAAAACGTCGAGAAAACTTTCACCAATCATGTTTTTAAAACACGTAAATCAAGATTCGAAGTAACATTTCTCTAAAAATTATGAAGGTGTGAGATAAATAACGATTTCGAAGTAAAAAATATCCAAAATTGCACACTCTTAAGTAAGCTCTTAAGTAAGTTAGTAGTAGTATAATGTTTAAAGTAGTTTTGTCCGAAGATTTGAGACATGCTTCCTTAGTATTTTTTCTAATATAAAGTGTATATTATTTTAAAATCTGTGACAAAACTCAACTCTCAGTTTTAAATTTTCACTAACCAAGACTTTGCATGCCCAAGGCTACTTACTTAGATCTTACATAAATGTAAGTGTAAGTGTAAATGTGTGTAAGAGCCAACATGCCAAATGTTGTAAAAAAATTGTGGGCCATGTTATTTCCTTCAATAATGCACTAAATAGTTAAAATGTGGGATAATAGCTATTTATGCAACAATTCAAACATTTCCGACGATTGCCATAATAGCTATTTATGCAACAATTCAAACATTTCCGACGATTGCCATATTATTCACGAGCGAGTGTATACGCCTAGACGAGTCGGAAATGATCTCAACGCAAAGCAGCGTCTAAGCAGATAAACTGACTTAGATTAAGTTATTTTTATTTGAAAAGCCTCGAGACAATGTTAACGTTCTGCAGATATTTGTTCAGGGTGTTCTGGGTGTTTTTCTATGTATACTTAATAAAACATATCTATTTATGTAATGTATTGTATTAAGTATATCAGTTATCTAGTACCTATAACACAAGCTCTGCTTGTCCAACATTATTTATTTACCACGGCACTCACGCAAACGCTTAGCGCCAAAATGGCTAAAACTGACAAGGCCTCTTATACACGGACAGCAAGTCGTAAGTACACGGACGGCAGCAAGTAGCCAACTGCAAGGCTCCATTGCAACGGATTGGCAGGCGACGGAAGTCGACGACTGCAGTCCGTGTATAAGAGCGCTAATATGACATCCAGTGTACTTGTACATAATAAAGAAGTTCTGTGGCGTGATTCTATTGGCTGCAATATTTCCAATGACCTTGCGTATGGATAGAGCTAAGTGGAAAAAAAAATCAGATAAGTAGACCACCATTCGGTGAGAACAATAATTGCTGTTAACTGACTTCGCTACAAAGGAGAGGTTCTATATACGGCTGCACGTATGTATGTATGTATGTCGAAAATACATGTGCTTCCGTCTTTTCGTGATTCTTTTGCAGTTGTATAGTATAGAGCATAATCCTGAAGTGATCTCATATTGTATTCGCGAAGGATTGATATTTATACTGTAAAACCTAAAAATATTAAAAGAAAAATATTTTACTCACCGAAGAGAATATTAACGAAGAAAATAACGACGAATCCTACCGCCGGTCCGTTAAAGAGATGCGAAAGTAAATAGTTCATGGGAAGCATCGCCGCCCCGTACAAAAGCACGCACAGGTACAGTCGCCCTGAAATACAAATACAAACAATACATTTATAAATACATTTTGATCAATCATCATCATCGTCACAGGCCTTAACGAATCTTTGACGATCTCTGTGGCGCATTGAGCTAAGATGCGCCAACGTAGGAGGTTCGATTCCCGCCGGGACAAATAGAAGAAAATACAAAATATTTATTTCTTTAACTTAATGTCATAATATGACAGTGTTTGAGATTCCCTTTTAAGTAATACATATACCTGTGTTAGGAAATCCCGATCTTCCAAGAAAAATAACATTGAATAGTAGATTAAGCAGTTCGTTAAATTATGTTTACATAAAATTATCTTTAGAAGAAGAAGAAAATAAATTTATTTTTAACTAAAACCCGTTATCTAAAACTTAAAACGAAGAATACTAACTAAACTGCTGATCGTACAAATGTTTGTACAATGAGCAAATCAGTCTTATGACGTTACAGACCGCACAAGAGGCGAGGATGGTGAGCGCGGAGATGATGAACCAAAGCCAGTCGAAGAGAGCCGCACTCAGCCACATCACCGTTGACTGCAGCCCGGCCGCTTTTTGATGAATAACTCACCCAGCTCCGTAGCAGTAGACAGTCCCATGTCGTTAAAGACCGCGCAGGAGGCGAGGATGGTGAGCGCGGAAATGATGAACCAAAGCCAGTCGAAGAGAGCCGCACTCAGCCACATCACCGTTGACTGCAGCCCGGCCGCTTTTTGATGAATAACTCACCCAGCTCCGTAGCAGTAGACAGTCCCATGACGTTAAAGACCGCGCAGGAGGCGAGGATGGTGAGCGCGGAGATGATGAACCAAAGCCAGTCGAAGAGAGCCGCACTCATCCACATCACCGCTGACTGCAGCCCGGCCGCTTTTTGGAGAAGCTTCGCGCCGCACGCTTTCTCCTAAGAAGATACTAAACAGTTATACGGTAATTCAAAAATTCTGACGACGTTTTTAGTCCATCAATGTAGCCTAGCTGTGTGGTGCTATCTTAGAATTTGCATCACCCCAACTCTTCCTGTGGGTGTCGTAAGAGGCAATCAAGGGATATCCATCGGGGCGCGGACAGCAGCGCCTCTTGTAGGACAATTCTACCAGCGAACAGCGCGCGTACTGATTACGGCAAGAAAACAATTGTTTACGAGGGAGTGCAGTTATTCAATAGCTTGCCTAACGACATCAAGGAATGTGCTAGCATAAATATGTTCAAAACAAAAAAAAATACGTTTATAGCCTAACTTATACTTAAGGTAATAATTAGCTTAAGCATTATTTAATATTATTTTTTGTATCTCATTGTAAGTGAACATTATTGTTTTATGAGAAATAAACATCTTTAAACCGAACTGCGATCCCCAACCCGCATGCCCAGCGTGGCGATTACGGGCATTACTCACATGAGATAAACGTCAATAAGGCGCTTATCGGGTGGAGGCCTGCGTCCAGCAGTTGCATACAGGCGGTAGAGGTTGAGTATTAGCATTAATACATCGTATCACATGCATCAGAAAGGCATGCAACGATTTTCATAAATAATAAGGTTCTAAAATACTAGATATTTTATAACACCTTTATAAAAAAATATCTAGAATTCTAGAACCCTATAATATTGTTGCGATGTAACAAACTATAGAAATTTCCACTCAAACCACAGAATAGTCTGTGGAACTCAAAGCACTAAGAATAAAATTTGCTACATTGGGGTTTCAAAACCAAAGATGGAAATAAAGTTACTCTGGCACTATCATGTATGATACAGTGTTTTTGAGAGCTTTCATCTTTCGATTCATCTCTCATCTGAACGAACCTTTTTCGCACCTTTTACGAGTATATATGCGTTATTGATGTTAGTATTTTTGTTTTTAGTGATTACCTTGATGTTACTTTGTTATTTTCTGTAATTGTTATCAGTTATTGTTACGTTTTCATTCTTACATTATCTTTGTTAACAAAATTATGATATCCTGTAGACTTATAAACACTCGACCGATAAGGTTACCTTTCAAGCTAATAAAACTACTACAAATCTATACTAATATTATAAATAGGAAACATTTGATTGTTTGTTTGACTGTATGGAATAAGCTCCAAAACTACTAGTACGATTAAAATTCTTTCATCATTAAAAAGCTTACTTTTCAGGGAGTGACATAGGCTATATTGTACCCCGGAATTCCCACGGGAACGGGAACTACACGGATGAAACGTTGAGGCGCTGCTAGTACATAATAATTTGGCTGTTTTGAAAAGAACCAAAAACATTATTCGATTCCCTTTGTTTTGGGGCCCCAAGGGATGAAAGTAACTAATTTTGTCCCTCGAACTATTAGCGCCCTCGCTACGCTCGGGCGCCAAACCCCGTCTCGGGACTAAGTCTTACTTTCACCCGAGGTAAACACTGTGCTTTTCATTACGAATACAAGTAAAGTAAAAATAAACATATGAATCAACTGAAGAAAACATTCCTAAATTTTATTTCACATAAATCAACAACTTAGGTGAGATATTTATTTAAAGTCTATGGTAAAATTAGAGCAATTATACGATATAGATAGTGAAAGGTTTTTTCCAGGTACCTACCTCTCGAGAAGTGAAAACTTTGGTTTTTTTTTTATATCCATCATTTTGTCATTGAGAAACGACGAGGTCTCTCGAAATCCTTTAAACGTACATTGTGTTTAGTACTTAATGTTGTCTTTATCATAGAATACACGCTCCATAATGTTGAAGGTTTGTAAGTCTTTGAGAATTCGTTAAAATATATTAACAAAACGTTTTCTTAAAATGATTTCAATCTTCTTTCAATTAAAATAGAATCCTCATTGTAATAATCAAAACAACGAAAAATCAAAACACAAACTCGATAAATCAAATGAAGATAGGATTACCGTTTTCCCGCTTTCGTTTTCTTAGGCATAAACAATCTTCTTTATAGATGGCATAATAGCCATGGTAGCTCTCTGGTAGCTCTACCATAGCAGAATAAACATGGAACCATTCGTTTTTATCATATAAAAAATGGTATATATTTTGCCGAAATCTATGTTTTTTAAAGTTTTCACTTACTCGTTTTTTCATAGATAATGTATGGGAATTGTTTTTTTTTTAATTATTGCTAAAACTTACGATTTGATTTGGTATGTTCCTTTGGGAAAAGTGTTCCTGGTGGGAAATAGAGTCGATTAAGACCAACTTGTTTTTTTTGATTAATGTCGTTTTTTGGGCGAACCGTTACATTTTATCAAAAAACTAAAAATGGCAATATTTTTGCTTCAAAATAAATCAGAAAGTTCCTTAGAACAAAACCTTCTAACTACAAAAGAAACGGTAGCTACCCTTAAGGGGCCAAAAATTTGCCACACCCTGTATATCTTCTGATAATCTAACTGACAGAGCCTAGCCTAGCCTAGTCTTAGCATAATATCATAATTGCTTTTAACCGACTACGCAAAAAAGAGAAGGTTCTATAGGGTAGGGTTGACGGGGTCCGTGACAACCTTCGCAACTCACTCTGATATAGAACATGACGAATACAGCGCTGATGATTCCCACACTGCTGCCGATCCCGTTGGCTAGCTGCATCGACATTAGTTGCACCATCACTTGCATGTTGTTCTGAAACAAATGGGTAAATTTGCTCAGTTTTTTTCATGAAGGAACAAACTTATTACACTGGTTTGGATGGATGTAATAATAATAAATAACGATACCAAATTTAGAAATTTAACAAATTGAGGGTAGTTCATTCACAAAAGCAATGATATTAAGTTTTGAAGTACGTTATTGGGAATTCAAATAAAAACCATATTAGACACATAATAACATAAAATGTAGTATTTATAATAGAAACAAGCTAGCTGTAAACTGTTGCAAACAATCTACAGGTAGCTCAACTGATCCATATCAATACCAGTCGGAAGCGTACCTTCTCTAGGTTTTTGTGTAGAGCAACAAGCTGAGTCAGGACCTGTTAAACCCTACACACACGCGTTCGTTTGCCTGCTGGGGGGGCTACTTAGTACCAACCCAATGGGTACTTATGTAGGTACCTACCTACTTGTGTTAGTTTTAGCTTTCCAATAATTGTTAACTGTGTTTGTTCGTGTTACTAAGTAGTCTTTTATTTTATTTTATTTGTAGTGTTGTGTAGTGTTTAATAAATCATTTTCTTTCTTACGCAAGACGCTGGTTGCGTTGCCTATACATATAAATATCTAAAAAAAATGTTAATTTATTCAGACTAACTAAGTATAAATTTAAATAGTTCCTTAATTTTACTTTAGTATTGCTGATTCAAGCGCATTTACTGTATTGTATAGCTAGCCTCTTTCATGCAAGAAATCAAGTAGGAAAAAAAACAAACAATAGAAAATGGTGTTGCACCTTCTTCTACGCATAGTATGGCATTTCTTGTATACATAGTAGGTATGGAATGGTTCATTTGTGGTCCCTCCCGAGGTCACTATTCTCTTAAGAATCAAGGCAACGTATTATAGCGGAGTACACCGCCGCCAGAGACATCGCCACGTCCTTGTAGCCAAGGTTGTATGTTACCTGGTCAGCATAAGTAGCTTCCAGTGGATGGTTGAACACATTCAACTGCGCTGTAATATCCCTTGCGCGTAGTATCGCGGAGTGCACCGCCGCCAGCGACGTCGCCACGTCGTGGTAGCCAAAGTTGCTGAACCACGCCGTAGCAGAGTTCTCTTCAAAAGTAGCGCCGATTAGCATGCTGTGGCGGAGGGCTCCCATTGCTCGCAGCCCGTCAGTGGCCTGAATACAAAGACAGTTAATTTTATTATTATAGCCCTTAGGAGTAATACGGCTTTACACTTGCAGTGCGTTATCTATCTATCTCGCTCAGTTTGCTTAGTGAAGAAAGAAATGCCCTCTATTTCAACGTAGGAAAACCCCCGTTAGATATGTCTCTATGGGAGATGTACAAGCTGAAATCATTTTTATTACGTTTCTTTTAGAATCTAAAATTATTTTTTCCAGGCCCAGATAGATAGACCAGAAAAAAATATGTATTTCCCCAAAAAAGAGATAGTGGCAATTTAGTTGCTCTCGTATTGGTTCGAAAAACACATTTCTACAGCTCGCTTATGATTGGACGATTTTCATCAGTGAGAACGTACCCTTAAAGATACTTCCCTACCACAAAATAAGAGTGAACACACAACAAGCACGGTAAAGCCAAATTTTGTCTCTCCTTTTGTAATTACAAGTTTTGTTTATAGGAAACAATAATTTACTTTCAAAATACTCGTATGGATCGATTTAGCATTGTGATTATTTATAGAGAATCAAGCGAAGTGGGATGTTAGTGCAAGGGTTTCAATCTTTATCGAATAGTGCTCTTTATCTTATGCGTTGTTTTTTTTCGTTGTACATGTTAGAACTGTTTTCGTCCCAGATTTTATGAAGAATCCAGGTTTTAGGAAATTTATGAACCGTAAAACAAACGACGATATTTTTATGTCTCGCGTTGTATTCAGTACTATTGTTTCCACTCATTTAAATTCTACAAGCTGTTTATTTTCCATCTAATTTAATTAAAATAAAATAAATCAGTTAAAGAGGCGTATCTATAAGGGTGTGCGTTGTGTTGTAGTCAGAATATCAGTTACGTACGTACCCATAATACAAGCTGTGATAAGCTTGGGGGTAGACGCACGCGTTATTTCTATGGAAACGTTTAAAGGTGATTTCTATCCCACTGGAACTGATTTATGGGTTAAAAGTACCCTATGTTTGATTCCAGGATTAGAACTACCTGTATCCAATTTTCAGCCCGATCCGTTCAGTAGTTTTGCTGTGAAGAGGTAACAAACATCCATCCATCCATACAGAGTGATTAACAGCACACACTCACCCGTTCTAAATAGTAGTCATTCACACTAGTTCCATTAAGTGTCGTGAGCCTCATGGAGTCGATGCCAGAAGTGGCGAACAAATCTTCGTAGGCAACGCTGGCGTGGTAGCCGAGCGAGCCTAGGTACGACCCGTTGAAACTCAGCAGAGACTCCGTTTGGGCAAACCTGGGAAGATAAATTATTTATTACTCAGTGCCTCGCAGTTTCACCCGCGTAGTTAATATATTTATGAAATGAAAACTACTGGACTGATTAAAAAAATCTTTCAACATTAAAAAGCTTAATTTTCAGGGAGTGACATAGACTATTTTATCCCGGAATTACCACAAGAACGGGAACTCAGTTTCAGTCTAAAGAATTTATTGACTCAAAAGAACAGTGTTCACTTAAATGAGTACATACAATAATCTTACTTACTAGCTTAATTAATAAATTCAAAATAACACTAATGCTTAGCTTATAGTTGTATTGTAGTAGAAGCATTAGTGTTATTTTGAATTCATGTTCAATTTTAATTCATTAATGTCACTCCCTGAAAATTAAGCTTTTTAATGTTGAAAGATTTTTTTAATCAGTCCAGTAGTTTCGGAGCCTATTCAATACAAACAAACAATCAAATCTTTGCTCTTTGTATTATTTGTATTGATTGTTAACGTATTTATTTCATCCCACTGCTGGGCAAAAGCCTCCCCAACCTTCTCCAGACATCACGATCACTGGCCGACAGGAATTTGATCAAGTCGTCCCGCCATCCACTAAGCATCGAATCCTCGCCTGGTCAGGTTGCCAATCGGTGGCTACCTCCACAGTCCCAGGCTCTCTTGGCTTGCGAAGTTATTAAATAAACTAGTTTATAAACTCAGTGAGTATGTAAACTAGTTATTTAGTGGGGTGAGTATTACCACGGGTATTACTGGTACGGGTATTACACCATCATAATTTTGGCGTCTTGAAATAGCTTTATTATTAACTAGTTTCTGCCCACGGTTTCACACGCTCTTTTCTGGCATCTGGTAGTTTTGGCGTGAAGAGGCAAAGTTTAATAGTTTCTATTGTGAAGGGGTTACCCCTTCACACAGATAAACTCAGTTATATTCCTTATTTTTTAAACTCATCTTAAACTCAGTACCTACAGTAATAAATTAAAAAAATATCCGAATTCTTTTCAAACCTTACCCCACAGTCAGCGTTAAATTTCTCCGCACAATACTGTATTTTAAGGACATTCGATATCTAGTAACCAGTAGCGATCTATCGATCGATCGATCTCAAATAGATCATACTGGGGCCTGATTCCACTAACACAATCGCCTCACTATGACACTATTATCGCTTCATTATCGCGTAACAATCACCGCCATAGACACCTTTTGGTATTCTACTGACACGATCTTTTTTTGTTTATGGCATATATCTATGACTATTACGATTATGATTATATGCCCCACCACATTTTTGACACGCTATTATAAATAGAGAGTAACAGAGATATATGTAATCTTATGGTAAGACACCAAATAAATTTACGACTAAATCTCTATCTCAATCGTATGGCGCCATTATGGCATTTTGTTTAAAAAATAGTGGAATTAGGCCCCTGATCAGTAGTACCGGTACAGTTAGCGGTAGTGGCATGGTACCCCAATACCAAAGCCTAGTGTTCAGTTTGACGATATCGAGTCGTCATCGTGACATCTCATTTTTCGTTGTGATTTGGTACAGCGCCCCTAGCGTGCAGATATGGAACTATAAAAATCGTATACAATAATTACACATCACGTTGACGTATCGATACAATAGGGTATATGCATCGATTTTTTTTATTGTTTTAATCGATTCTTTAGGTCATTATTTAACCGAGGAATGATAAGCCGCTCATTGAATTTCGCATTAACAAGGTAAAAAAAACAAATCAAAACTACAATCATTTTAGGGTGATAAAAACGCTGCCATATTGGCGCCATGTTTATGTGACGTCGACGTACACACTTGATTAAAACCTTTGGTGACGACCTCGGTAGTGATCATCTCAGGAAAGAGGTTTTCCAAAAAAACTGAAAATAATCGACAATACGAAATGTCAAGTGGGCAGAATAGTGTCAAATCAAGGTGCAGCAAGCAGAATAAAAAAAGAAGAAATGAGTACAGTGATGTCACGTCCGCTCTAGTCAATGGCGTAGCGTTTTGAAATTTTGCGATTGAGATTTAAAATATCAATTTTTCAATGGTTAAATTCTACAATAAAAACATCTCAAAATGCAAAAATAAATATGTAGATATGTTTCTATATCAATAGAGAATACGTATATATTTTTTTAGCCATTTTGAAATCACATGCATATACCCTATTGTCGACCTGAACTCAGGGAACAGATCTATTACAATAGTAAATTAAATAAAAATGTCCTGACTTACCCTACAGTCAGCGTCAAATTCCTCCGCACAATACTGTCGTTAAAGGACATCAGATATCTCGTGACCAGAAGCGTCATATTGATCAGCAGAATGGGTACAGTCAGCTGCAGAAGCACGGTGCCCCAGGATCTGGTCCAGTACAGCCAAAGCTTGAGCCACATCGCGAGACAGTGTTGGAAAAGAAGTTGACAACCCGTCACATCTTTCTTTATGTCGCCGATGGTTTCCACTGAAAGATATTCTTTGTCAGAATGATATAAAGGGGATTATCGTTTTTTTGTTAACCAGTTGGCACCACTGTTGAATAAGGTCCAGAGGTGTAGCTATCAAAATCTTTATAATATCGGTGCAGAGACAAAGTTTTTATCTTGAATCTCAAAGTTTATTATTTATATAAATAACTATCATCATATCGAGTAGCTATGCCGCAATGCTGTGCAGTTCCGTTTTGTTCGGAAAAAAATAAGGACTTTCAAAGCGTTCACCTTTATCGCCAAAGAATCCATATTTGCGATAATTTGAAAATGTGTGTGTATTTCAAAATGTCAAAACGTCGAAATGCCTTCGTACATTACTGGGACTGTTCAGGAATTGTACAATAATAATTGTGTTTTGTTCTCTGACTGTTCTTTTCCAAGCTATAGTTCACTGAGGCTCTTTTATAAATTTGTGGGTTGAAAAGAAAATCTTAAAAACAGCCGGTGAGAAACGAAACAATTATTATTACTTTTGTCTTGTGGTTCGAAAAATTTGGTGCGAAACAGCCAAAGGAGGACATCATTTTCTAAAACCAGATCAGGGGCTACTACATCACGCAACCTTTACATAAATATACAGTTATGGTCGCGTCACGTAAAAAGAATGCTGGAAAAGTGGAAGGGTGTGTTTGCGCATTTGAAAGAAAATGTTAACTAACAAACCAATAGCGTACAGCGGTTGAATGCAAATGTCAACTGTCGAACCAATAGCGTACCAGCTTGAAAGAAAATGTCCACTAACGAACCAATAGCGTACCCCGTGACCCGCCCACCCCGCCGTATACCACCAAATAGAATATGAATAAATCGCCTACTGCCTGCGTAGATTGACGCCAGCGTTCTTTTTACATGACGCGAACATAAGTAGGTACAAAAAATACTGATTGCTAAAAACATAATCGAGCCATAAGGCTTCGACGAAGTCTGATAATAAATAACTATCGATTTGATCGTATCTTATCTTGATTGTATTGTTTACTTACGTTGTTCCAAAGAATCGACTTCTGATGCGATAGTGGTGGTTCCGTCATCGGAGTTCGAATTTACTGACGCCAAGTCCGCTCCAAGACTGAAAATATTGTAATGTTTCATCATTGAATAAGTCGATTCAGATACTTGGATTGTAAATAGGCTCTGCTAAGTATTAAAGCGACTCGGCAAACTTAGTGTAGGACGCTCTCCAGCCAGGTGGGATGACGAACTGCGAAAGACTGCAGGTAGATTCTGAATGCGGCAAACTTAAGACGGCGCTATGGCGCTTGTTCGAAGAGGCCTATGCCTAGTAGTGGACAAATATCGGTTGATGATGAAACCTCACCTCACCTCAACAGCCTATATTGGTCCAATTGTACAATAATAATTGTTTTTTTTCTCTGACTGTACTTTTCCAAGCTATAGTTCACATAGGCTCTTTTATAAAATTGTGGGTTGAAAAGAAAATTGTTTGAGCACTTGAAAGAAAATGTTAGCTGGCGAACCAATAGCGTACATCAGTTAAAAGCAAATGTCAACTGACGAACCAATAGCATACCGGCTTGAAAGCAAATGTCAACTGACGAACCAATAGCGTAACGGCAGCCATGCTACATTGAGGCATCTATCCCATTCACACCCACAGAAAAGCTGAAACGAAGCTGTCACCAAAAGCCATGCTCCGGTACTTCAAGGAGCTGGGCTGGTTAGGGCCTGTTTAGGCAGGAGTATAATGCACAATACACTCCTATGCGAGACGTCAGTGCAGCTCTTAGTTGAATTAGAATTATTTTGCGATTGCTACTCACGACATAAACACATCCTCCAGTGTCGTCGCGATGAGACCGTAATTCTTGAATCTGATGATGTTGATATTCTTTTCCATATCTTCTAGCATACTTTCAAACAAGTAGGCGTGCTCATTCAGCAAACTGAAGGTTACTTCTGTGCCTGTAATGTTAGTATAGAGTTAGCTAATGGTGTAAACACGGATTGTACCGATACTATCCATACAAAGGTTGAATGGAAGAGATCGCTGTTAGCGATAAAGTCGCCGATTGTACTAGGTATACTTAGTATTCCGCTCTTTTTTATTGATGGACCGAGGCGAATGGCATATGCATAGAGAGACCTATGCCCAGTAGTGGGTCGTTTTGGGATGATGATGATGTTTTGATGGTGGAATACCGAGAGTAATAACCTACTGTATGTATCTGAATTCAGTTGTAGCCAAAATTAAATTAAAACAATTTTGACAGTACTAAAAATTTTACCCGTTTATTTCGATCTTTATGACGGCGTGTCTAGTCATGCCAATCAGTTTCGCGACATTAGAATTGACACCCAACGTAAGCAAGATTTGGAATACAACCCTTCTATCGTTAAATAAAAAATAAAAAAAATGGTTTTTAACCGACTTCAAAACAGGAGGAGGTTCTCAATTTATGTTTGTTACCTCAGAACTTTTGACTGGGTGGTCCGATTTTCATGATTTTTTTATTTATTTAAAAGCTGGTGCTTCCCGTGTTGTCCCATTTTAATTTGGTTCAGTTCTGACAATGGGATCCATATAATTCAAGTCGGTTTATAGTTTTTTTTAAACAAAATCAATTAAGTATATTGTTTTCAATGCATGCGCATTGAAAACATGGAGTATAAAACAAAGGACGATAAAGATTAGATAATTAATTTAATCCAGCATTCAGAAAATGCGTGGTCATTCGCTTGAATTTATTAATTCAGCATTTTTTGTCCTAATCAAAACAAAGTCCGCTATCTTGACCCGACGACGGCGGCGGCCCTTTAATTAAGCTGCTGCCCCACATCTGCACACGGAGAGGCCACGCACGTGTGACCAAAATGTTAAAATTTCATGTATAGTGTGTACTTCAGTGAAAACGTAGACCCACAAGAAAACCCACTCAGCTAAAATGCGCCACAAGACTGTGTGCGCCGCGGAGGGATAATGGCTTTATGCTTCCAACTAACATAGTTATCCTAGGAATATATATGTATGTATATTGATTAGATTAAATGACTGCTCATGATCAAAGTAGTAAATAAATAATTTACAGTTGTAATTTTTCACGACCACCAGTTGACACTGGGCAAAACAGTTATACCTATATCAACTACCCAGCAAAAAATCGATCGACTCGTTAATAGAACACAATGAAGAGTGATCGATTTATTTGATAGACAGTATAGTTTTCCAACTGACCTCTATCATCCTTGATGGTAATCCCAGGAATATACTTATTGATCAGATTCAAGCACTGCTCGTAATCAAAGTCGTCATCTTTCACCACCACCAGTTGGTAACCGACGCCGTGGTTGCGCTTGAGGAACTGTGGTGAGCCAACGCATTGCAGGCGGCCGTGCGCCATTATAGCGATACGATCGCCGAGGTAATCCGCCTCGTCCATGAAGTGGGTTGTTAGGATCATTGAGCGGCCTGAGAGAAAAGTTCACATAGAAAAATAATGCTGGACGATTTACACAGCATCATCTAGCTTCAAGCTAAGCAGAGCTTGTGTTGTGGGTTAGGTAACTGATATACTTAATACATTACATAGATATTTTTTATTCAACATCATCATCAGTCTGGACATAGGCCTCCCCTAATGAGCGCCATAGCGCCCTGTCTTCAGCTTGACGCATCCCGCATCTGCCTGCAGTCTTTCGCAGATCGTCAACCCGCCTGGCAATTTTTATTATAGATAGAAATTACTCAGAACACTCGAGACAAATATTTGCAGATCGTACAATCGTTTGTCCCAAGGTGGGAATAAGGCGCTTATCAGGACGCCTGCTCCTGCGTCCAGCAGTGGACCAATACAGGCTGTTGAGGTTGAGGAGCCCACGCCATAAAAGGCATGTTAGGTACGCGACGTAGTGTGCTAAACATCGGATGGCTGGCGTATGATAAGCGTTTATGTTTTCAAACAAATTCAAGCCTAGAAGTCATAATGCGTCGCATACGTTGCATATGTGGGGCCAGTCTGTTTCAAGCTTAACTTGTTTAAACATAAAAAACCATACCTTTCTTGACCTTCTGCAGTAAGTCCCAAAGCGCACGTCGCGATGCGGGGTCCATGCCTGAAGTAGGTTCGTCCAAGAGCACCACCTTAGCCGCCCCGCTTAGAGCGATTCCAACGCACAGTCGCCGCTTCTGACCGCCTGATAGACCGCCGGCTTGGTAGTTAGTCTGCAATAAATATTAGTTTACTATGAATATTATATCACACTAATATTATAGATGCGAAAGTTTGTATGGATAGATGGATGTGTTACTTCTTCACGCCAAAACTATTGAACGAATCTGGCTGAAATTTTGCATACAGGTAATTCTAATTCTGGAATCAAACAGGCTACTTTTTATCCCATTAATCAGTTCCCATGGGATGAAAATAACCTTTAACGTTTCCATGAGAACAACGCGTGCAAAGCCGCGGGGCGCAGCTAGTTTATTATATAGTGGCATTGGCAATGAAAGTGTTAAGTACCTTTGTAATAGGGTATATGCATGTGATTTCAAAATGGCTAAAAAAATATATACGTATTCTCTATTGAGATAGAAACATATCTACATATTTATTTTAGCATTTTGAGATGTTTTTATTGTAGAATTTAACCATTGAAAAATTGATATTTTAAATCTCAATCGCAAAATTTCAAAACGCTACGCCATTCACTAGAGCGGACGTGACATCGCTGTTCACATTTCTTCTTTTTTTATTCTGCTTGCTGCACCATGATTTGACACTATTCTGCCCACTTCACATTTCGTATTGTCGGTTATTTTCAGCTTTTTCGGAAAACCTCTTTCCTGAGATGATCACTACCGAGGTCGTCACAAAAGGTTTTAATCGAGTGTGAACGTCGACGTCGAATAAACATGGCGCCAATATGGCAGCGTTTTTATCACCCGAAAATGATTGTAGTTTTGATTTGTTTTTTTACCTTGTTATTGCGAAATTCAGAGAGCGTCTTATCATTTCTCGGTTAAATAATGACCTAAAGAATCGATTAAAACAATAAAAAAAATCGATGCATATACCCTATTCTTGTTTCTAACCCACCACCTACCACTTGCATAAGCATAACTTAACTAACTATTGCTGTACCTACCTTTGTGAGAGAAATAAATATTTTATTATTATTGTGATGATTATTATTATATTTTCAAGAAAGATGTGGCGCTGCGGGTGAAGGTTGCTGGTTTGATTCCCGCCCTGGGACAAATGTTTTTAAATTCTGTAAACATTTATTCCGGGTGTTCTGGGTATTTTCACTCTTACTTTGTGTTTGTATTCTCTTTATAATGCACTGTGCATTTATTTTCATGTACGATTTGTTTACAATCTTTCGAATCTGAGTGCATTAGTGTCAAAACATGTCATGTCTTTGTTAGATAAGTGAAGTGGGCTTTGTGTGTCTTTTAGTGTAGAGTGTACCTATTCATTATATGCACTATGAAGAGTAATTAGACTTATTCTACTAATGTTATAAGCTGTGTGGTGGTGGCTTTGAATTTGCATCACCCCATCTCTTCCCGTGGGTGTCGTAAGGTGACTAAGGAATATTCAGCGGGGGGCGGGCAGCAGCACCCCCTCCAGAATATTCTACCATCGAACTACAATCTCCAAGGGAGCGTTCAAGTATTACGTAACGCCCAGCGTAAATATATCTAGCCGTAAATATAGCCTATGTTACGCAGAGCTAATGCAGCATTCTAATGGTGACATAATTTTGAAATCGGTTCAGAAGTTTTTGAGTTTATTCGTTGCAAACCCACAAAAATACAAATCTTTTCTCTTAGATATTAGTATAGATTTATTTATTACCTAGAGCAAATCTTACCAACCTTTTGTTGCAGTTCAAGCTTTACAATAAGCAAATCAATATCATCTTTCACAACTTGAAAAATGGTAGCAAGTAAACAGCATTTGAAAAATACAAATATTTCCTCTTTGTAATATTAGTATAGATTTATTTATTACCAAGAGCAAATCTTACCAACCTTTTGTTGCAGTTCGAGCTTCTCAATAAGCGAATCAATGTCATCTTCTAGTGCTTGCCCCGTGAATCCCTTCAATCTAGCGAAGAACTCCAAATGCTCCCTGACAGTGAGTTCGTTGAACAAAACGTTGTGTTGTGGACAAAAGCCGAGGTGGGAGCGAGCGGCGCGCGATTGCCGCTTTATATCGTAGCCTGCCACTACCACTGAACCTGCCGTGGCTTCCACATTACCTGCAAATAGACAATTATTAATTAACTAGCTGCGCCCCGCGGCTTCGCGCGCATTGTTCCTATGGAATCGTTAAAAGGTGATTTTCATCCCACGGGAACTGATTTATGGGATCAAAAGCCTATGTTTGATTCGAGGATTAAATTTGCCTGTATGCAAAATTTCAGCCAGATCCATCTAATAGTTTTGGCGTGAAGAAGTAACAAACATCCATCAATCCATCCATACAAACTATCGCATTTATAATATTAGTGTGATAAATCGGATCGGATACGGTTAAAAGGTTTTTGTTATTATAGTGCGTAAGCCCTCGTACTGTGGGTAATTTCTAAGAAATTAAATAAAATCGCAAAAAGTTAGATTTTGACGGGATGAACCGAGTCCTCCCCTCAGTACGAGGTACTTAAAATGAAAGTTAGACAATCTTCGGAATCCGCTAATTTGTTTGTATAAAAGGGTCTGAAAACACAGAACCGATTTCAAAAATTCTACCGTTTCCATCCAGCATAGAGCATGTTAGTAAATAAACCACGATACAAATAACAAAAACTCACTTGCTTGGCGTCGAGTTTCAGATATAATTGTAAGCAATTTTTATTGAAGGGAGGATCTAAAATCGACAAGTAATGTAAATTACGTATAAAAGGACGCGCCAACAAAGTGAATTTTAGGTTAAGTATGGGCGGTTTGTATACGTTTATGCCTCATTCAAAATTGACACGGTATAGGTATTTCTTTTTCACCTAGGATAATCTATTTTTACTGAATCGGCTCCTAACGTTTTACAGTGATTTATTTGATTTTTGGGGAGTAAGGGGCCGACCGACAAACGAGGCAGAGAACCAAAGTTATCGACATAGCTCGGAGAATTAGCAAGCTGAAGTGGCAGTGGGCCGGCCATATTTCGCGAAGAACCGATAACCGCTGGGGTAAACGAGTTCTTGACTGGAGACCGCGACTCGTCAAACGTAGTGTAGGACGCCCTCCGGCCAGGTGGGATGACGATCTTCGAAAGACGGCAGGCTGAATGCGTCAAGCTGAAGACAGGGCGCTATGGCGCTCATTAAGGGAGGCCTATGTCCAGCTGTGGACTAGTATAGGCTGATGATGATTCGATTTTTAGTGACACGACTCACAACGTTTTATACTGATAGTTGGAAAATGTGAGCACAGCCGTAGACAGAAACGCGTCATAAAAATTGATAATCTATTATTTTAATGGTTCCGCGGGACAAGGTATTGGTAATCTTTAAGATAAGTAAATGAGATTAAATTATCAAACGCAGGTGTTCGAATGAATCGCGATTTTATACAACGCGTAGATACTTAACGACTCAATTGAGTGCAAAAGCACTGGACAACCATACATAACATAAAAACCACAAAGGTTACTTATTAAACGCATGTGTTCGAATTCGAATGAATAGCAAATCTATAATACAAAGCGTCAATACTTAACGACTCAGTTTAGTGCAAACGCACTCGGTATAGCAATCTCAAGGTTTGGCATGGCAATCTCAAGTGAAGGTTTAAAATTATCAAACGCAGGTGTTCAATATTATATTACGATACAACGCGCACTTAGCAAATCAATTGAGTGCAATTGCACTCAACCACCGTCACTCTCCATCTGAAGTACCTATTGATGACAAAAATAGTAACCTTCTGAATTGTTCGGTAAATAATCAGTGGATTATGTCTAGATAAGTATGATAGAATCGGCCCGTTTCTAGAATGGCGAGACCTATACGGCTGTGTGGTGGCTTAGATTTGCACCACCCCAACTCTTCCCACAGGTGTCGTAAAAGGCGACTAAGAGATCCATCGGGGGGCGAGCAGCAGCGCCACCTGCAGAACCATTCTACCAACAGACTGCGATCTCGAACTCGCATGCCCAGCATGGGAATTATGGGTATTACCCCCATGCGATAAAAGCCAATTAGGCGCTTATCAAGGGGAGGCAGTAGAGAGTCAGGAGTGTCCAGCAGTGGACCATTATAGGCGGTTGAGTAAAAGCATTACAACGAACGCTGATTTAACTTTTAAATCCATCATGGTTATTTATACTAAAGTTATTTACAACAGGATATTTACAAAACTCAAATCATGGTAAATATCCCGTTGTAAATAACTTTAGAACGCTGATTTGTTGGGTTAATTAATTCATATAATTCGACGATGTAGTTCAATTAACTGTATTGCGCCGCCGTTTTGCAGTCGACCTAGTAATTCTACGAGTCGATTCTCCGATCTGGATACAGATAAGTACATACCAGTCAACATAGATATTGTGGTGGACTTCCCCGCCCCGTTGTGGCCGAGTAGCACTGTTATTTGATCGTCATATATGTTCAGAGATAGGTTGTTTACAGCTATATTTGATGCGAAAACTTTGGTCAGATTCTGAAAAAAAAATTACTTGAATATGAAATTGACATGAACATTTGTATTTGTTTTTACTATAACTTAATATGTGTTATGGTTATGACATTCAAATCGAGCCAATTTTAAGGTGGTACGTCACGGGCGTAAATAGTTTTTTTTTTTAATTTAGTCCCACGGCGGCGGCGCAGCGGCGCGGCAGCGATCTAATTTTTTTTTACCCTAGTGGTAGTTATACTAATATACAAACATTTATATTGACTCCAACTGTATGCCCTAACGGGTCCTTTTCTTTCAATATTTCTTCATCATAGTCCTGGTTTTCAAAGATATCTGAAAGCAGAATGCAAAACCTTAAATACCTTATAATTTACCACGATAAATTTAGAAAAAGAAATTCAAGAAAATATATTAAAAAAATTAATTAATATGTTAAAGTAATTTTTAATGTTATACCGATAATATCCTATAATTCGACTTAGTAAATGTTCGTAAAAAAGTGTCATTTGTAGCCAAAACTAAACTAATTTGAAGGCACTCAAAATGTTGCCGAAATAAAAAGGATGGCATCAGTAGTGATGTCAAATTAGTTTAGTTTACTTTTGATGACATCTGAATTATCATGATATAGTCATATAGACTTGACAAAATACGCAACTCTCATCTCAAATCAACTGTAATCAAATGCAAGATTTTTTCAAGAAGATTACATAAAAACTATCGAACAAATGTTTTTGTTATTATAGTGCGTAAGTCCTCACTCTCACGGTAATTTATTCAGTGTTTTCTGGGGAGGACGCGGGTTCGAATCCCGTCAAAATCGCAATTTTTTGGGATATTATTTCATTTCTTATCAAACAAATGATATATCAATGCAAAGTGTTGGCCATTTTTTGTAACCTTTATCTTGTATACCCATATATTTTGTATGTCATTATGTGTAATGGTTGCGACATAAACGCCTTTTTTTACAAAGATTCTGATTTACTCACCTCCATACTTATTCTTACTAGACACCCAAAAGTCTTTCGTAAACAAGAAGTTCCAGGGTTTCGGCGTCCCATACGGCCCAGGCAGTACTTGTTCCAAATACAAGGCTATGAGCATGTACAATACTGAGTCAAGCAATAACATTAGAATCACGTGGCCGAATGCGAAACGAGACGATTCTGTCGACGGTGAAGAGAACAATTCACCCCATTGTAGACCTGAAAATAAGGAATTAATTATTTATGGTTGTTGGCAACACATTTATCCCTTCCGTAGCCTGGCGGGCATTTTGGGAGAAACGTCAAAAAAATGTGCTAGATTGATTAAAATGTGCAACTTCACACTGATAGCGATAAACGCGAAAGTTTGTGAACATGTATGTTTGTTGCCTTTCACGCAAAAACTACTGAACGGATCGGGCTGAAATTATATTTGCATACAGGTAGTTCTAGACCTGGAATAACACATAGGCTACTTTTTATCTCATACCTAACTGATTTATGAGATAAAAAGTAGCTTATGTGTTATTCCCATGGGATAGGCGTGCGAAGCCGCGGGGCGCAGCTAGTAAGATACAAATGTGAAAGTTTGGGTGGATGGATTTTTGTTTCTTTTCCACGCAAAACTCCTTAACAGATGAGCCTGAACTTTTTATCCAATAACTTAGTTCTCATGGGATAGAAATAACCCCTAAAGCTTTCCAATGAAACAACGCGTGCTAAGCCGTGGGCAGAAACAAGTATTGAACAAACAAAAATGGTTTTAGACATTCAACTTAAGGTCAGCTGTGGTTATATTATTACCTATTGTGCGGTTTTTGTTCAATCTCAAAAGGTAATAAAATGCGGTTGACGAAGCTACTCGAGAGTGCACCTGTGTTTGCTCAAACACTTGCACTATAATATGCCCTGATTTGGCAGTACCTAGCCAAATCAGGGCATATTATAGTGCAAGTATCATCACATCAAAGGTACTCATTAGGGGAGGCATATGTCCTAGTGCGGACATATGTCCAGCACTGTCCTCCGGCCAGGTATGGTGGTGGCGGCCTGCAGGTAGCTGCTGGATGCGACAAGTTGAAGGGCCCTATGTCATTGATCAGGGGTGGCCTATGTCCAGTAGTGGATTAATATACGCTGATGAAAGTGATAAGGATGCCCTTGAAACTTTTGTGCTTCCTTGATTCTCAGCATTTTATTAATTAAGCAAGTAAGTAAGATAATTGTTTGTACTCATTTAAGTGAACATTGTTCTTTTGAGTCAATAAATTCTTTAAACTGAACTGAGCATTTCCTTCTACATATATTGTATTATATGTTTGTGTGGTACAATAAAGAGTTAGAGTCTGTTCAAAAAGAGAAGATTCGTGGGAATTGAGGGCGCTCGTGTGTCAAATGACAACTTTTGTTGCGTTGACAACACTGCTCTGTCATTGACTAAAAGTGTTAGTTTACCGCTCGTTCACTGTAACGCCACGACTCTTCTCTTTTTGAACAAACTCTTATGTATTTATCTATCGGTGGTATTCAGCACAGGCTGATAATAATGACTAACACTTACCACCAGATGCTTCCTGAGCCAGCATAAGCTGGAAGCCGTAGGTCATCGCCGAGTTGATACTCAGACAAGTAATCGCTTGCATCGCTGCACTCACTTCGCTGTCCATCGATATCAACGCTGCAGGGACTCCGGACATGAACCAAAGGACTCCGGTGAACACGGCCGCTGTACTAGCTGCAACACAAATAACAGATATATCTGTCAGCCAAATGAGAACAGTCAGCATAATTTAGTTTCTAAAGAGAGTTCAAAGCAAAAGTGCACCAAGTGCTTAATTTGCTTGAAATCTTTCAAATTAGTCTTATACTTTGACATACCTGAGGAAAATAATCCACTGACCATAAAGCAGAAACAAATAGTACAGATCATGTAAACATTGATATAGAATAGAAGCACAGTCCAAGGTGTATTCGTAAACACGGCGTAGTCAGAAAATCCGCTTGAATTCGTGAACCAATTCACCTAAAACAAAAGAATAATCATTTATTATTTCGTAGCAATGACTCGTTCTAAAGGAACAACGGGCGTTAATTTAGAGGAGTTTATTACTAGGAGTTTATCTTCCGTTGTTCTTCGTCTTTTTGACCATAAATATTTTTTTTAAGAAATAAGGTAGGTTAAAAAATTACATTTTTCAGGCAGAGAATGTAAGAAGTGATGTCACTTGTAAACGCCATGACATTGACGAGTGTTTTGGTGACGACCATTTTGAAAATTTAAACACATGTCATCTTACCTTCAATAGTATGATTATGAGTATGGAGTTTATGAAAAGATAAATAAACTGCTTGCAGAACCACGCAGTCCAGTGCAGCCACGTCGGTAAACCCATGATTTTCATTGTTTCCTACGGAATATAAAATCATTAAGTGATCCCATTAAATGGCATAAAAACATAATGCATTCGATTTAACTCTTTTGGTCGTGCTCCATTCTCAAATCAGTATCACGCACGCACGACTGATGTGGCTTGAGAACTCTCAACAAAAATAGATTCAAATTTTAACAAAGCTAAGTAAAACTCTTACTTTTAACTGTAGTTCTTTCTCCAGAGTGATAGCCCTTACGGCATTTACAGCAAAATAGCTGTAAGATAATGTGAGGAACATCGGAAACATGAACTGCAAGAACTCTACAGCTAAATCGTGGAGGTACGGTGGGTGTGGGTATCTCTGTATGTTTATATCGAAATCAGTGAGGTTCACATTCGAGATCCTAGATATTATTTCAAGAGATACAGCGTTCTGTAGTACGATGAACATTTCGTTTACGTATCCTGAAAGGAAAAGCTAAATAAGTGAAATAGTTTCAGAAACAAAAAAAGATCTTTGAGACTAAAAAATATGCATACGAAATATGCTTATAATGGATGAACTTTGACATTGGATTTGTGCAAAAGTCAACGTGTCATAGCTTTGGCTCATAATTATGATTTAAGTTAAGTTACGTAGGTAACCAATAAAAAAATTCTTGCCTGGATCGTTGCCGCCTTCCCAAGAATACGGTGCCCTAGGTCCATTAATCTCAAAAGCTGGAAACAATAGATCAGATCGCCATGAACTTCCTCCAGTACTGTAAAATGAGTATTGCCTGGGTCTTTCAGGAAATCGCAACGCGTAGGACATTGCTTGTGGTAGTTCTGTCACTCCTGTAATTAAAGAATTCATGAAAAAAATATACTTATGAATGTTGCCTCAATGCTGTACCTATTTGTTATTAAAATTCTACAAACCTAGAAGAGCATCATCGAATTGGACGGCAGCTATAACTTTCTTAATGGTTTCTTCTTGGACATAAAGACTTCTCAAATCAGCACTGCTCTGGTAAGGGTAAACTCTCATCAACCGCTTTAATCTTTCATAGATTAACGTTTTATTTATATTCAGATCTAAATCTTCTAAGTCTGGAAAATCTATATCTGGTAAATCTAGGTCAGGAAAGGGAAATGTTTCATTGATCATGTCTAGAATGTCTTTGTTCTTGGCGTTCTTTATTATAATGCCAGCCATGGCACTTCGGATCACATCGTCTAGCACGTCGCTCTCTGGGGAATAAGCTAATGCGAACCTGGTTCCGTTCAGATTTTCCGGGTCTATCATTGTTAATCTGCAAAATGGTCAAATCTTATTAACACCTTCATGGTCAAGACGCAGGTGCCATTCTCCACCACGTGCGGCTGCGGCGCGCCCCTGCGGGTCGCACCGCAGAGGCTGGGCAGTGAATACTTTAAGCAGTTGTTTACCTAACATACCTGCGGAAACGCAGAGTTGGCAGGTTTGAAAATATTTTGGCACGTAGGTATGACTCTTGAGTCAGACAAAGATATACGAGTAGGTACGACATCGTCGATTAACAAGTAGGTAATCATTATTGATTATGTTCTATTATTTGTTTATCTTTAATCTGTACTATTAAATTATCAAAAGTATAATTAGCTACCAACTTTTATTATTCATACGGAGTTTTAAGAATTGCAAATAATATGGAAATACCAGAGGGTTGAGGGCCTGTTGATGTCCATAGGAGAAAAATCCAGAAAACATTAAAAAACAAAATAAAAAAAATATTAGTAAACGGTAAACACATTTACTATCTATACATTTTTTTAGTGCGAGGATATGTGTCAATACCTAGTAAGAAGGGGCTCGACAGTCCAACCATGTAATCCGAAAACCTTTATAATCCATACGACTCCTACCCTTGCGGTTGCGCGTTATCCTTCGGTCGGGGGTAGTTCCTCAGACTCGCAGTACTGTGTTTACAATTTACAGTAAGTACTACACATATTACATTACTAAACGTATTAGCCTATTTTGCCAAAGTCCGCCAAATATTTTTCCGGAAATTGAGTAATAAAGCGTTTTAATGTCGCTAAATAAATACTACAAAAAAGTGTGATTACTAATAGAATCGAAAGAAATTTTGCATGATAAAAATTCTATATCACAAATAAATTATTTCTATATATTTACACACAATGTTCCGAACGCTCTGTACATTTTTTAGTTAACTAGCTGTGCCCCGCGACTTCGCACGCGTTGTTCTTATGGAAACGTTTAAAGGTGTTTTCCTGGCAGTTATTCGAATTTTTCTCACCTTTTAAACCTTCCCTAGACCTCCACGAACATTTCAAGACCAAGATCAGATAAATTCGTTCAGCCGGTCTCGGGTTTTGGCGAGACTAACGAACAGCAATTCATTTTTATATAATATATAGATAGACCGTAGTTCGTAGTAATAGGGGATGGTGGGATCGGGACATGTAGTTCCTGTGAGCATTCTCCGAAATGTATCCTAACGTTTCGGGTGTTTGGATTATCGTTGCTCTGCTTGTACTTAGATGGTAAATCTCACTTACAAAACGTTAGTCGAATAAGAAAGCGTATCTGCTGGTATAGGCGGATACGTCAACGTTTCATGGTTTGTCGGCTCTATCTGCCACCTCAAAAGCAGAACCAAGGACATGGTTAAGATGGGCAGGAACAGCTCGCAAGTGGTTTGGATGCGATGCCGCCATTGCTGCAGGAAGTTCTTCCACATCAATAGCTTAAACTTGGTGAAAGCGTTCGCTTCCATTGGCTCTGTGATCAGCGTCATTTTCTGTCAAATTAGATAAGTATTGAATAATAATCATCCGTTTAAGTAGGTATCTTCATACAAAAAGGGGTTTGACGAATTTTACGTAGAAACTGGCCGTTACATAAAATTATTAAACTGAACAGACGACACTAAAACAAACAAAAATATTCTATAACATCCTAAAGCGTCAAGTTTCTGACATAATCATATATGTAGGTAAAACAAATATAGTTATTTTCATGTTGAGTAGTTATTTCAGAATTCAGATTCCTTAGTTAGGACATTAGTTTTAAAGAAATTTTCATATAGGGCGACGGCGAATCAAAGAGAATAAAACCACTAGGTACACCAAAATCTTCAAACCCCTTTGCAAATATGTACTTGCTTTTTAAACAGACATCGGCAGTATCTACCACAACCAACTACTAAAATAGGTACTTACCTATAATTACATCGAATTCTGTACTCTGATATCTATCAAATTTACTGTAGGGGTCTGTTATCTATCGATTAATTCTGTTCCTACTATAACTCTGTTTGCTTGATACAATCGTGTCTTAGAATAATAGAACTCAGGGGCTCAGACAAAGATCATGTCGATGGCAAGGTCTAAGTATTACAAATTTACTGTAGAATGGGCCATCTTTTCTATCAGATCTGAATAGATCAGGTGGTCTAAAGAGTTCTAATAGTAATACAAGTCTTTAGTATTTATATTTAACATTACTATTTTTTATAACTACCTAAATGTTTTTTTTTACTTTGTGAGTTACAATGTGTACCTCCCCAAATTTTTCATCTGCAGCTGCAGCAATCTGTATGTTGTTAGGTAGGTTCCTACTATATTTATCTACGTGACTTTGCATAGGGTGATCTAGAACCTAAACAATGATTTATAATAAACCTCCTATTCCTTACGTAATGGGGTACCTTAGTACAATAGGGGGGTAAGAATTAGAAAAATCTATTAAATTTTTAATTGTAAGGCAACTTTGAATACCTACTGAATATCCTTAAACCGGTAAAATTAATATAAATAGACTTATAATTAGAAGATTATATTCATAAAATCAACTAGCCTCTTTAATGATGCAACATTTAACACCTACTAATCTGAATATCCTTAAATCGGTCAACTTAATATAAATTGACATAAAAGATTAAATTCATGATATCAACTCACCTCTTAGTTAGATACATTCCTTGATGAAATCAACACGCACAGCACCTCATAGGCTTAGGCGTCGAATACCCGACAACAGATTCAGCAGCTCTTAAAACAAGGACCAGGAAATGGCCACTTAAAGCGTGATTTAATACGGAAATAATTCAATTCACGTAAATATACTGCACGATCACGAGCTAAAATTGTACTGAAACAAGCCTTTGCAATTCCTAATTCATATCTACGGTCGATACGTAGATAAGAGAGGATCGTACTGTACATAACATATCTATGATAACTCGATACTTACGCATTTGCAGGAAATACCCTTTATGATTTTTTTTACTTTAAAGGAGAACAATCACGTTTCATACATTTTTGGACCAAAAGTTGAAAGTGCCGGCCAACGAAAAAAAATTACACATTTCGGTAGAACATAACGTCTCGATATTTTTTTGCTATGACGGCTATGTTGTGCTATTATTATTTAAGTGGTTAAATAAGGTCAAAAATTCGTAATTTCTGATATTTACTGAAAAATCGATATTTCACTAACTAACCAAATGAGTAATTTTTTATAAGGATATCAATGACTTATATGAGTAAATAAAATGTCCCCTTTTAAGTGCATAATTCAGTTATTTCTAGGCAGGGCGGGGCGCGTGCGGAGCCTTAGGTTCATTATAAAATATATCAAGATATCATTTACTAACACAATATTAACTTATCTGGTTATAACCTAATAATTGGTAAAAAATAATTGGTAGTAATTATGAAATATCGATTTTTGACTTGAAATAACAATTCATATGTTGCACCTACAACTTAGCCTTCATAACAAAAAATGGTGCTAATATTATGCTTAACCGGAATACACCAAAATTATTCGTTGGCCGACACTTTTGATTTTTGGTCCAAAATGAATGATGTCCTTTAATAAAGAAAGAAATCGAAATAAGACAATTTTTGGTTATCAATAACAAGTCAATCTTCGCTTCTTCAATTTTCAGCCATAATCTTTTAATCTAATTAAATTTTATTTTGTGAAAGCCATTAGATTCTTAGGGTTCCGTACCCAAAGGGTAAAACAGGACTCTATTACTAAGCCTCCGGGGGCTTCCAAACAAAAAATGATTGAATGATTTGAGTACCGATCACCAAAGTAAAGCCACGCTGTTAGTATTTAGATGGGTGACCGCATCGATGTCGGTATTTTGTTTTTTTTTTATTTTTGACCCGTTTTTTGCGAAATAATCAGGTACGATGGTACGTAACCCTCCGTGTGCGAGTCGACTCGTGCTTAGCCTTTTGGATTAATTCTTAGTCATAATCTATTAATCTAATTAATTTTCTTTCATGAAAGCAATTACTTACATTTTACACTTATTATATTGACACAAAATGTTTAATGAGGTTAAATATCCTTATATATATTATATATCCTTTACTGTTACGGTACTGAACCACGTATTTTTGGATACACACAGTCCCATTTTAGAACTCCAATCCAAAAACGGCTTTATCATATTCTCAGATTGTTTTTCAGAAAGGCTTCATTACAAGAGTAAAGTACTTAGACAAGCATCACTAAGAAAATATCGAACGAGTTTACTAAGCGATTTTTTGTATAATCTTCCCACTTTTCTTTGCCTCCTTATTTCTTAATCTCAACAAACAAGGTATATTTTAAAATAAATTATTTATATTAGATCACTCTGGTGGAAAGGAAACGTGACTTTAAACTACCTACTTATGAACGGGGCATAGACTAACCTTGTCTAGTTGTCTCATCTGTATCGTCTACCCACTTCATTCATTATTAGTCTGTCCTCCAGGCTTCACGCCGATTTCAATTACATTGTTTCTACTTCAATATAGACCTAAAGTTGTCTAGGTCACCTAGCCTATCCCTAAACATTATCATTGCTAATTATGTGTTGTTGAGTTGATAATGTTTTGTTATTATAATGTATAAAGGCGTTTTTGTCATAATCCTCATAAGATCTAAGGACGCGTTCCCACTATGTCGTTCCCATAAAGTTATCGTTGGACGACAGTCTCTGGCTTTCCCATAATAGAACGACTGTAGGTATGTCGTTATTGTTTCGTTCAATTATTTAATCGTGGAACGACTATCGTATCTAGATAATCTTTGAATGCACTATTACCAACTTTAAAAAAGATAATAAAGCATCATTTCAGCAAAATATCCTATATTCTATATTTAATGTACTTTCATTGATCATTCACTTTGTAAAGTAAAAGTCCTTAAAAAGTAATGAGATTAAAAAAAAACATGAATAATAAAAAGAAGTCGTGGATGACAGTTAATCTTGCCATACCTACTAACACTTCCATTTAAATAACTAACATAACGATAAAAATAGAAAATCTAACGTCACGACGACATACGAGTAGTTGGAAACTAGAAACGCGCCCTAAGTCACTGTTTATCAGGCAGATAAATAATTATTTTCTTTCAGTCGTATGTAAAAATGACTCACATTTGGACTTCAGAATTTATCTTTGACATGGTTTCATGACTCATCTTAAGATACATAAGATAATAAGATTATTCACTTACATAATATATTGAAATGATAACTGATAAGTTATACTTCCTAATTGTCAGGTTTTTATAGTTATTTTTATCTGAGTCTGCACTGTCATGTGTATGCTACTTTACTAGATAAGAAAATAAATACATAAATATAAATTATTAATCACTATATTCATATAAACACTAAATAGAAATAAAACTAATTCTGCCACCTGTAGTGAGCATAAGCTCTGTTGGCCTCACACTGCCGATGCAGATCCTGTTTCCTCTTCACAACCTTGCCACTGTTGTTGGCAGCATCGAGGACCTCCCAGGCAAACTGTTGGGGGAAGTGCACCGTCCTCTCTTTATCATTTGTTGCGTCTAGCAGCCACTTGATTGCTAGGAATAAAGATCTCCTTTCAGTTATTGGCCCAGGTACCTGAAATATAGTAAATAACTACATAAAAGACAGTACAAAAAGCGGAAAGGTAAACTGTCAGGGGTAAGTCCAGGGGTTCCAAGACATTGTAAATACATTTGAATAGTTATTGAACATAAAATCAATCAAATAAAAATCATCAAAATCATCTAGCTTCAAGGTAACCAGAGCTTGTGTAATAGATACTAGATAAGTCATATGACTTAGGTATATACCTAATGTGTATTACATAAGGTAGGTGTATCATTTGATTTTTATATACATAAAAATTTGTTCTTTCTAAGGAACAGAACTTGATAAAAATAACAGTATAGAGATCCTCAACCTCAACCTCAACAGCCTATATTGGTCCACGGTCCACGGCGACGTGCCTATATTGGCACACGCAGGCCTCCTGCTGAAGAGCGTCTTATTGGCGTATCTCATGGGGGGTAATGCCCATAATCCCCACGCTGGGCATGTGGGTTGGGAATCGCAGTTCGGTGGTAGAAATGTACTGCAGAGAGCGCTGCTTCCCGCCCCCCTGTGAATATCCCTTAGTCGCCTCTTACGACACCCACGGAAAGAGATGGGGTGGTGCAAATTCTGCACAGCTTATACACAGCGTATAGATATCAGTAACATGATTTATTATAGATATTATGGTATATTTATTAATTGTGCGACTAACCTGATATGTGATACCTCCACGTTTGATTGGAGTTAGCTGCAGTAGAGGCTTTGAGTTTTCAACAGCTTTGTAAAGAATTGCCCTCGGGTTAAGTTCAATTTTGACCTTAGCTTCAGGTGTCTTTGCAAGGTGGTATCTTTCAATTTGTATTCTCTTTATGTTCTCAAATGCTTTTTCAACAAGATTTCTGGCTAATGCTTTCTTCCCATCCTCCATTACATGGTTTATAACTTTACTGAAAAGGAAATTGATATTATTCAAAGATTTTTTTTTAAATCTGATGTGTACTATGAAATTTAATCTACTATGTATTCATAAGTAAGATTAAAGTTTAGATTTAGAAAGTGAATGAATTACTCTAGAAATGGCGCGAGCGGTGATGTCACGGACGCAGGTAATGGGCGTGATGCGTCACCATGAGTGTATATAAGGGGCGGTTTTGCGAGCGATGCCTCACTTGGCACGCGGAGCTCGAAGTGACAACATCTCTGGTGGGACTCTGCCGTTGTTGTTTGGCGCTCTCAGTGTCAAGATCGAGTGGTGTGGTGTCCTGATGATGTCTCGTGGAGAGACGAAACTAGTTGACGACTTGCTTTGATAAATGTTCTTTCATTTTGTATGAATGTACAATTTGTTAGATTTTATCGCAGAAGGTTTTTTCGCGGAATTGTTACTAAATATTTTTCATTCTTATATTTGAATGAATTACATTCAAATTTTAAAATTTATATTCTTTAGATAGGTAGATTTTTTTTTTTTTAAATCTTTATTTAAAGAGCTTAATCACATTGCGATTATGTCGCTCCAACTAAGTAACAGAAAAAAAAAACGAAAATTATAAAAAACTAAACAGATTTAACTTATATACCAAACTAAACATCTATTTAAATAAATGAGAACATTAAAATCATTAAAATACAATTTCACTAGACTTTTTACATTTTCCGAATCTGGGTTAGAAAGAGTTATGTTACAGTCGGAAAATTCTTTTAGAAAATATTTACACTTCTGTGTCCGGAAGGTGTCATTCTGGACACACTCCATGAGAACATGCAATACGTCCTCCAGTACACCGCACGAATCGCAATTAGGAGAAGGAACTTTTCCCATAAGGAACGCAAATTTCTTCGATGGAATGTGTCCAGTACGAAGCCTTAAAATCACAACTATATCTTTTCTAGACATCTCATTAACATTAAGCCATGGAATTCGAAGAGGTTGTGGTTGGACAGTTTTGTACCAGATCCCTATTTCTTTTGAGCGTACATCAAAATACTCTTTCCACAAATCATAACACTGTCTTCTTATTAAATATATACAATCAGTATAATAAGGAAGTATGCGATAGTCTATCCCCTCACTGGTAGCCTGCCTAGCTAATAGATCAACACGCTCGTTATATTCAATTCCACAAAGAGAAGGAATCCATTGTAGAATGACAGATTTTGATGAAGATATTAGATCAACAATACTGTTTAGTACATTGTAGGCGGTAGGTGATAGGTAGTTTGATACTCTTTTTAGGTACACACACAAACAGCACAAAAAAGTAACAAAAAAGAACAGTAACAGTATTAAAGGCAACCATATTAAGTAGGTACAGGTGAGCAGGTAGGTACCCAGAGAACATGAGCAGGTAAAAAGAAGAAAGTGAAAAACAAAACCAAGAGGTATATTATAGGCACCTAACTAAATTAAAACATATTTAGTAGGTAGGAGGAGGTGGTTGGTAAACTTTGTGAATAATATTACGAAGGTGACTCATCCTTCTACAACCACATTCTCAAAACCCTTGTCAATGCGTTCATTTTAGATTTTGAAGTGGTGATCTTTATCTGTTATGATTTTGTGTGCTGATTCATTTCTATGATAATAATATTTCTTCTAGATATAGGTATAGGGTGATTGATAGCTGATTGATAGCATAACATGAAAGCTTATAACTGTCTAAGACAATGTGTCTTAACTTGATTCGGTCGCTGTGTACTTTACGGGACGCAAGTTATATTTGTTTTTCATTGACCTTTGACCCTGAGTTAGCAGTCAATGAAGCCCCCCCCCCCCCAGGGGCTCTGGGTGCAGTTATGCCCCCCAGGGGGCATAGGGCTCTGGGTGCAGTTATACATATACACACCCCTTTCAGTCACTGAATCGCCACGAACCGCCCCTATCCGCTTCGCGGGGGGTGGCGGGCTTCGCTAGGAGTAAGCTAATGTTGAGGGACCCCCCCCCCGCGAACCGGGGTGCGACGCCTAGAGGAGTATACGTTAAATGTCGGTTCCGGTTCCTTACACCTTCCGTGTAGAGATGACATTGGTCACGAAGACAAGATGCATCCCCTCCACGACTCCGCAAAAAAAAATTTTTACCATTTTCGTTAAAGTCTTTTTCGCCTTGTAATTGACTGCGTCCCGTAAAGTATAATAATATCATATGCAAGAAATTAAAGTAACTAATCAGCAGCTTGCTTTCATCCAAGCATGTCTTCTGTAATATGGTAAAATTGATTTTCAATTCTATTATTTTTTTATTAGATTTGTATTTGTAATGGCGCTCATTAGAGGAGGCCTATGTCCAGCAGTAGACTAGTATAGGCTGATGATGATGATGATTTGTAACTTGCCATATGAGCATGAGCATGCCAATGAGAGCATATATTAACTATACCGTGTCCATTTTGAATGAGGCATAAACATATACAAACCGCCCATACTTAACCTAAAATTCACTTTGTTGGCGCTTCCTTTTATACGTAATTTACATTACTTGTCGATTTTAGATCCTCCCTTCAATAAAAATTGCTTAAATTATATCTGAAACTCGACACCAAGCAAGTGAGTTTTTGTTATTTGTATCGTGGTTTATTTACTAACATGCTCCATGCTGGATGGATAAACAAAAGTCAGGGATTTAGCGGGCGAGCATGAGCATACCTTTATGGCCCAGAGCAGACCCAAAACCTTTACAGTCCTTGATGGATAATAGCCTATATTATAAAATAATTGTAACTTAGAGGTTCATAGATAACTACAATACAAACCCATAGCCATAAAGAATGAAGAAAGACTTACTTGACCAAAGGATCAAAGTATTCAGATGATGTCTGTGAAACTGTAGGGGGTTTCACTGGGAAAGCAGACATCTTTGAAAGTTCTGAGTTTTCAATAAGTTTAGCTTGATCTTCTTTTCGAAACACTGGATTTTTAAAGTAGTCTGGAAAACTTGTACCACGTGCATAGCTCCTTACTTGTATTGCAGCCCATCCTCTGCAACATTATGAAAACAGAAACTTTATTGGGTACCTATATCTTTTTCAGTTTGCTCAGGCAGAATAATAACTAATGGCTGGTTTACACACAATAAGGAGCTGTTTCACCTTTCACTGCCTTTTGAATGTGTTTACAAAAACAGATTACCTCCGAAATTGAATGAAATGATTCAACCTAAGTTTGTCTACACTAGGTACGGGTCCAATTTCACAGTTGCAATTTAATGTGATCTTTACAAGATAAACTAAACTGTCATGTCATGAAATGTCAAACATAGACCAGACAGTGAAAAGACTGACATTAATCCAATCAATGTTGGATGAAAACATAGTTTTTGTAAACATGTTCACGAACTGTGAAGTTGGACCTACATTGTCAAGTAATTAACTAAATTAAAACTTAATTTTAAGCTACCAAATACATGTAAACAATCAATTTACTGATATGTTGCATGTATTAATTTAGTTAGGTACTAACTTGCCTAGCAGAAATGTTCCATCTTGAATTGTTATATTTATAGGGTAATGAGAGGGGGGGGGTTGTCACTTGATGCAATAAGAAACATACTATTTAGGCTGCATTCACTTAAAGTGCTCATGAGAAATTCCTTCATTAAATTCAACAACAATCCCTCAGATTTAATTGAACCACTTGTCACACACCTACTTACTCAATGTCGATTGTCCAGGTAAGAACTAATAAAACATAGTAAATACATTTGGAAGCGCACTAAAAATTAGGTAGCTAAAATTATTTACTTCTTGACTACTTACTGTGTAAACCAGCCTTATGAGCAGCCTCACACAAACAACTATATTTCGAATAACGGTCATAAAACTAATAATGGGTAATTACCTACCTTTAAGTATTTAGTAAACATACTCGCTCATTATATTATTATATCCAAGAATAATTCTAGTACTATGAATTTCAAGTAGATAATTTTGTACTTTTAGTGATAATTTCTATCCATTATTATCTTACCTGGTCATTATGAGGAAAGAGGACTGTGTTAAATAATTAGTCATATTTCTCATATTATTCGCTGTGGAAACGTATTTGATTTTCTCAAAGAACCTTCCAAAAAAGCTTTGTAGAAATTAACCTAAATTTAATTATTGTTTTGATTTCAACTTCTTATTTCATGGCTTGCTGTGTCTTTGCTGCCACAACTCTGCCAGTGTCCATGTCAAAAAGTCATAAACCCCCATACAGTTTAAGCCCTCCGCAGACAGCCGCTAATTAGTTAGCGCGTCTTGCCGTCGTAGACCCGCACTATGCTCCTCAGAGGCGGGCGAGATCCCAGGACAGGTCGGAGGAGCGCAAGGGTGACGCGCGCTTGGTGTAGCGCGCGGTCGACTTACCTCGGCATCAAGATCGACAGGTCGTTGAGGATGCAGCCTTCCTCAACGACCTGTCGATCTCGATGCCGAGGTACCGAGTGTGTGGGCTCCATGCCACGTCCTGGCCCCGAAGCGTCAATTGTGGAGGGTGGCGGAGCCGACGACGGGGGACAATAGCGCGGCCGTCTTTCCCACATTGACGGCCATGCGCCATTTGTCCAGCCATGGCGGCAGGATGTCGAGCAGCCGCTGCATCCTGCTGGCTGCGATGCAGGGGCGGATCCAGGATTTTATTTGGGGGGGGGGCAATTTGACAATGTTCAGATATAGGGTTCAAAAATCACAACCACTACCTCAACAGCCTGTATTGGTCCACTATTGGACGCAGGCCTCAGGGAAGAATAATGCTATTTTATATGAATAAGAATTAATTCATATAAAATAGCAAAATACAAAAGTATTAGATAATATCGTAATAGCTTTGACGGGACTTGAACCCGCGTCCTTCCCTGTTCCCGTACGGGAACAGACATATCATCGCCATTATTTTCAAAACTACTTAGAAGAGGAAACAGACCAGTGTTGTCAGGGCCCTGGAGTCGTAAGTTACGTTTCCCTTCCTGAAATGTTACATTTTTGCTCCAAGCAAGAGTAACATTATTGTTTTTTTTATGGACGTGTTTTTGGGGTTGAACTCCGGCGAAAATATAAGCTAACTAACCTAACCAAACTTATTCTATTAGTTTGAACCAAAACTACGAGTAAGGTACCACAAGGGCATAGCCAGGATTCTGTATAGGGGGGTCAGGTGAAATAAACAAAGAATATACCTAATGTACCTTCACAAGGCGAGGTCGCAGCCCAAGAATTTAAGTCACGTACTACTAACAATAAACCACATTTTTTTAGGGACTTTTCCGGATTTTTGGGAAAAGTTAGTGTGCAGTGGTAGAAACACATCACTATGAAAAACAATCAGCAAGCAGAGACATCCTTGGAAATTTTAAAGAGTGCGCGACTGAGATTGAATGGTTAGAAAACTATATACGCTGTCTTTATGAAATTGGTGAGGTATGCTTAGCAAGACGAAAAAGCTATGATAATGAGTTATGAAAAACGCTCGCATAAGATTAGCTCATTACGTAAACGAATCAGAAACTTCCATTTTGATATAAGGGGGGCCTTCATGTGCACACTGTGCACAGCCAGAGACCGTACTCCAAAATATTTTTTGGAGTACGGTCAAACAAAATATTTTTGTTAATTTTTCGCGTTAGTAGTCAAAATATTCTTATTGTGAGACCGAGACCATGTATTATTAAAAATGGACCACGAAACAGAGGACAAAGTTACCGGGCGGCGAGCGAAGCGAGCCGCGAATTGATATTTTGCAACTGAACTGAGAACTGAAATAAGGCTTCAATTCAGATCCAGGCCACGTGGAGAAGGCAAAAATTGTTCGCCACGCCCTTGCTGATACATCTGTTGGTTTGTTTTACATTAAGCTAACTACTAATATTCGATACGTTTATGACTCTAACGTACGTACTTATTTAACCAAGTATTCTCAAAAGGGCTCTGCTAATAAAGGGCACCACCTCAATGCAAAAAGCAGTGATATTTTCGTCATTCTGTATTAAATTGTTTGAATTGAAAGTAACGAAACCGGGAACGCGTACGTTTCTTTCTTTGAAAGTTCGCGTAGTCGCGAGTAACATGCGCGCACACGATACTACTTTTTCTTTTTCATAACTTAATTTTTCAAGTTAAATCATATACCAAGGTATGTTAGGTACTCCCTTACTTAGACAAGTAATTTTTTAAGCTATTGCATAGCTTCTATCGCGGGCCTTGAGCGCGGGGACCGAATCCAGAAATTCCGTAACGAAAAAACCTTGACGTTTGTCTCTTTAGTTCAGCAACTCGCCTCTAGATGGCATTGCAATAGCTTTACCGCGGCAGTCCCCGAGTGCCACACGTCTTTTTTTTATTATATAAACAGCTTGACCCCCCCCCCCCCCCGGATCCGCCAATGCTGCGATGGTGGGGCTGGTGGAGGACGCAAAGTAGGCGCTGTCGTCCGCGAACAGCGCTAGCAGTACATCCCTTTCCCTTTGGGCTTTGATTTTTTTCAAGATGGCTGCCGCTGCGCAGATACGTGCACTAACGACGGCTGGAGGAGCGGCCAAGAACTCCCTTATTGTCAGTGTCGTTGTTGATTTTGTTCGTCCATGAGTGACATACATGTTTGCGTGACATACGATACGGCAAGCCAAGACACTGACGCTTTTCTGTCAAAGTAATTTTTTCGATAATATTTTGGATTTCTTTCATACAACTAAAATTCATATTTTAGATGCATTTGTAGAAATATGTCAACTATTATAAGGTTTGAACTAAAAGAGCTCCGAAAGCTAAGTAATGACCCTAATTCTTGTGTTGCTGAGAAGAAAGTGACCCAAAATTTGGCTCTGCAACCATGGAGTCTCGGCAATCTCAAGGAAGCTATAAAAAGTCTGCTAGACTACAGAATCGGAAAGTTCGACAAAGAGTAAGTTAAGGCCTCTTTATATGTTTTAGAATACCTACCAAAAGTACAGGGGTTTACTTTTGTACTTGTTATACATGATTTGTTTGTATATGGTACACACAACATGTCTACAACTATCAGATATTCTGTGTTATCTATCATCAGTTTTCAACCCAACATTTTATTTTTAGATTCAATGGGATTCTCCTCAGCTATAAAAATCTAAGGATTCTCCAAAATATTGGTGCTATCAGAAATGATAGTTCTGATATAAACTTCCAAGTACAAGCCGACTACTTTATATTTCAGCCTGTTGTGGGTGCTAGAATGACAGGAATAGTCAACAAAAAAAGTACCACCCATTTGGGCATTCTCGTTCACAGGTATGATTCTAGAAGTAGTTCCTTGAAATTATGTAGATCCTCCTATTTTTCTCATCAACACCAACTGTTAATAATATTAGGTATAATAATATAATACTTATTGCAATGTTATTGCACCATAAACTGTAAACAATGTCAATATTCATAATATGCTTGCAGAGTGTTCAATGTTGTTATACCACGGCCAACCGAAGAGCCTGGGAATAAATGGTTGGGTGAAAGCTTACAGGAAGGGCAAGAAGTATTATTTAAGTTAGTGGTACTGGATCTTTATGGAGCTTTGCCATACATTAGAGGCGAACTTGATGACAGGTAAATTGTTTATGATTTAGTAAGAGTTTTGTTCAGGCTTTTGCCTTCTAATGGAATAGAGAAACAAAGTACCTCACAGGCAGAGTTACCATATAAAAAGTCTAGAATGAGATGGTGGGGCCACTAAGCAAATAGGCCGTTATGTTATTCAATGAAAAAGGCCAGAAAGATCTGTGTCTTGCAATGGGATGGTGGTTTGCAGTGGCTGAGTTGATACAGATGATGCCTTGCAGTACAATAACTAGAGAAAATAAATATGTTTTAAAAATATATAATAAAAAAATTGTATGTTTTCAATACATTTGTTACAGATCAATAGCACTAGGACCTGAAGGCGATGAGGCTGAACCTAGAACATTGAATGTCTCTTATGTGAATTTTGACAAAACAAAACCGCAATATCTAACACAGACAGAAGATGGACTCTCTCAAAAATCACTGAAGAAAACACAGTGCCTCCCAAAGGAACAACAGAAAAAAAATGGCTCACTATTTATTCAGTCACAACCTTATGGAAAATCCAAATCAACTCCTAAACATGATGATAGTAATAGTAATATTGCGAAAAAAAAACAAGCAAGAAATCTGGATAATGACTTGAAGAAATCTGACACAACACCGAAATCATCTAAAAAATTCAAAAAAGATTCGATAGACACTTAGTTCTAAATATTCAGGGAAATATTATGTAATATGAAATTTTTAAGTTTATCATTATAAATTGCTTTATATTGCAAAAGCCAAATTAATTATGTTGTAAGTTTATGTGACCCTGCATATTTCCTTTCTTTAGGCTGCATAGAATTACTAGCCCATGGCTTCACATAGTGGTATGGTTTATATATCTTGGAATAAACATTAGCACTGATGATTTAGTTAGGCTACATTCCGTTTTCGTGTATTCACGCGTGTGTATAGCGCTCACTCACGCACTGTACGACTATGCGCGCACGAAGCCCCTTTTCTTCCGAGCGCGTTGGTGCGCGTTGGCGGAATCGTTGAAACAGAACGCTCATAAGCGTTCGTTTGAACACTAAACAACACTACTCCAAGAATTGTAAAGTAGAACCTCGCACTTGGGCACTTGGGTATTTCTTTATCCCAAAATTGTGAAATATGCTTTATGCATAGGTACATACATTCCTGGGATAAAAAAAACGACCCATAATATTAAGCTATTGCATAGCTTCTATCGCGGGCTTGGCGACCGAATCCAGAAATTCCGTTTACTTTTTAGTTTTGCCATCTATCGATGAATAGCAGAACTTTTAATGACTTTGAAATATCACGCTTGTCTCTTTAGTTCAACAACTCGGCTCTAGGTGGCATTGCAATAGCTTTACCGCGGCAGTCCCTGAGTGCCACACGTCTTATTTTAAGGTGGCCACGAACGTCTTCCAAATCTCAGCGGCCGGCCCATGCGGATTTGTTGTTGTTTCACGTCGAATGAAATGGGGCGCGCTATGAGTGAGAAAGCGCATCTAACCATCAAATACAAAGCTGTGGATGTGTGTGTGTGTGAGTGTGTGCGCTCGTGCCCAGTGTCGGCACAGAATAGGTTCTAATTAGTACGTAGTCGGTTGATGCAATCATTTACAAAATAGGTAGGTACATAATAGAATAGGCAAGTATACTGGTCTACCAACTACTAACTTTATTTTTGTGACATGTTTGAGACTTTTTGGCGGAAACTTGATGAGTAGGTATAGGTACCTAACCTATACCTACTCATCAAGCTTCCGCCAAGTAAAAAAGCACTCGTTAGGTAGGTAGGTAAGGTACCTACCTAATGTGTGCTTTTTATGTTATGGTTATGAACAATATTCCAATTGTTTTTTTCATGTATTTTATACTTACCTAGGTAGGTACTTAGTTCCCACTCCCACCTACCACTACGTATCAAATCAATCAAGTGTAGGAAGGTAGAGATAAACCAGATGGGGCGTGCATTTTTACAAAAGTTTATCCGTAGGTACCTAGGTAGTGTAGGTACTACTAAATAAAGGTACCTAACCACCCTTACTTACCTACCCAGTGTTTTTGGTTCTTTTAGTTTTTTCCCTTCTGGCTGAAATTTTGCTTATAGGTAATTCTAACTTCAACGCGTGCGAAGCCGCGGGGAGCAGCTTATAAATAAAAATGCATCGCTGAACGACTGCACCAAATTGGATAATTCTTTTTGTTTTATAATATATACTGCTAGATAATCTCGTGTGGATTGTCCAGCATTATTTATTTATGTGTTCGTTATTGTTAGGACAAGGTTTGTAAAGAAGAAAAGTTAAAAAAAAATATATATATTTTTAATCTCAAAGTGAGTGAACTAGGGCAGAACGAAGTTCGCCGGCCCAGCTAATTACCGGAGGCGGGCAGCAGCGCCTTCTGCCGAACAATTCTGTCACCAAACTGCGATCCCCAAACCGCATGCCCAGCTTGGGGATTATGGGCATTACTCTCCATGAGATAACAGCCAATAAAGGTGTTTATCAGGGGGAGACCTGCGTCTGTGGACCAATATAGGCTGTTGAGGTAATAATTTACTATAGTTTGACCGAAACTCCTGTACCGCGCCTGAGGTATGCGCGCGGCGAGACGGGGGGGGGGGGGGAAAGTCGTAAGACGCACACGAGATAAATATCCAAAGAGCGCTATCTCGTGATATCAAGACCATCATTTTGAAGTGGCCGAAAGAAAGCTCTCAGCACTCTTGCTCTTTTTTTCCCCGGCCCCCACCTCGCCGCACTTTCCTAAGGAGCGGTGCAACAGTTTCGGTCGGACTGTAACGTAGCACACTGCTACTTCTTACTCTGTCTTCTTTTATTGACATAACTCAGAGTAAGAAGTAACGCTGCTTAGCAGCTGTCAACATTATTTTCCATAACGTTTTGCGAAAGACTGCAGGCATATGCTGGACGCGGCAAGCTGAAGATAGGGTGCTATGGCGCTCATTAGGGTAGGCCCAGGGCCGGATTTACCATAGAAGCTGAAAAAGCTAAAGCTTAGGGCGGCGAAACTAGGGGGGCGGCAAAATTGACCCCAAAAAAAAATTAAGGTTGCGGACACGCGGTGGCCACCCCACCGCGTGTCCGCAACCTTAATTTTTTTAGCGGCGGCGGCAGTAGCCGCTTTCTCCACTCTTGCCGCCTTGGGAGGGCCTGCTGCTGCCGCTTCGACTGCCTTCGTGTCCGTTCGTTAGGTACTTAATATACATTATAATAGTACCTAAAAAAAATTGGTAAGTAGGAAAAATTACTAAACATTATAATTATTTAGAATATGGTATTATTTATATAAAAAAACAATAGATATTGTGTTTACTAATGAAGTTTCAATTTGAAAATAGAAATTAATAATTTAAGTACGTATTAGACATGTGCAGTGCACCGTTGCTCATTTCACCGGCGGCGGCGGCGCCCGGCATCGAATTGATTGGCGAGGGCGGTGTCATCAGCGTAATCGGCGCGTATGTGAAAATAAGTAAAAGACGCCTAAATCCTTACTGAACTTTTAATTAACCACTCATATCAACAGTGGTGAATTGTCCACAGGCAGGAGTAGCAAAAGCTACGGGCCAAAATAATAAAACATTTTATGTTCTAAAATTATTGCAGATACTCATTGCTATTTAAACAGTCCTAAATCTTTCAAAAACATCTTCACAAAGCACCTTTAGCATCATCCAGCGCAAGTCGACTTGTGTTTCATTTGACGCACCATTGTACATTTTTGGATGCATACCTACCTGGAATGTTTTTAGTTGGTAGCTCTGCGCCAAAGACAGATTTTAATAAGTAGTTATTTTTAAAAACCTTTACAATAAATCTTACAAAACTTTTATTTTTACTTTATTTCTAGAGCTGCTACCATTCTTATCTTAGAAGCGAGTAAAAAGTTTTTTAATACAAAAGAATTAGTCTCAATCAGATTCAGATTTGTGCAGTTACAAAACTTTTATTTTTACTTTATTTCTAGAGCTGCTACCATTCTTGTCTTAGATGCGAGTAAAAAGATTTTTAATACAAAATAATTAGTCTCAATCAGATTCAGATTTGTGCAGTTCACTTTGCTCACCATTGTCTTAGCTATTTTATTTGCTGATTGCCGTGCCCAAACTTCTCATATTTTTTTTACCGATCGCCCCGCTTGCCGTTCTTATTTTGTGTTTGTTTCATTCATTATTGCTAGAAAAGTGTGCCTACAAGTCGTTTATCGATAGACGTTCACTAAAATCTTAACAAAAATAAACGCTTTTTTCGCGTTATGTGGCTTTCTTTTTTTTGCCAGCAGCTGTAAAAGTTTGAAACTTGTGTGCAATTTTGCTTGTCTTGGTCTTAGATACGAGTTAAGCTAGCTCCGCTCGTTATTGTGTTGGTTTTACAAGCTTTTTGAAAACATCCAAATACCTAGGCACACAACCTATGGTTTGTCCACGTTGAATGGAGCATGTTAGTAAACAAAATACGACACAAATTACAAAATCTCACTTGCTTGGCGTCGAGTTTCAGATATAATTGTAAGCAATTTTTATTCAAGGGAGGATCTAAAATCGACAAGTAATGTAAATTACGTATAAAAGGACGCGCCAACAAAGTGAATTTTAGGTTAAGTATGAGCGGTTTATTTACGTTTATGCCTCATTCAAAATAGACATGGTATAGGTAAAAAACACGTAAATTTTGCGATATCATTTGCTTCCGCCTTTTGCCTCAAATTCGATCAAATTTCAGTTCTTTCTTACTACTACAAATAAAATGTACCTAAAAGAACAAAAATGTATCTTTCCGCCTGCCGGTACTAAAACTTGCCCTGGTTTAAAGTAACTTTGCACAAATTTTCATTTTTGAACTAACGTTAAATTTGAAACAGTAATGAATTCAATGGCCCCCAGTTCACATTTTGCTACGGGCCCGTATGTATGGCTTAATCCGGCCCTGCATATCAACAATATTTGGCACGCTTGCATCATAGCATAATAGACGTGACATCAAACAAATCACATCTTTAATTATGACCGACAATTAATTACATTTGTAAAATCTAAATTTCAAAAACTTAAAAACCTCTACGTCATGGCGACAAACTAAATCAAACCACATAGTACAATAAAATGTCAAGTGCGATTCGGACTTGAGCACCAAGGGTTTCGTATAATTGTAAGACCTGGTTTCTTGTCAAATATCAAGATTCTAGCTCAACGGGAAGTAGGTATAGGTACCTCTAACTATAGTGATTTGACTATGGCTTGAATAAAATATTTGTTTTTTGTGAATAAGCTACAAATTAACAAATTTTAGTCCTAGCTTCTACATGATTCACTTGTTAACTTCAAAATATTCGGACATAAACGGTTGTAACGTTTGATCGCGTTGACATAGAAGTTTTATTTATATCACGGCTCCCAGAGGTTATAGACTTGAGTTTTTTGAGACCAAGTTCGAGCAACTTTTGGATATTTTGACGTTGACAGGTGTATGGTTACCAGTATCTGGCCTTACCTAACCTACTTATCTTCCTTAGCCCACCACACCTTATAAGTAGTGTAGTAAAAACAAACCTTTGCTTTGCTTTTCTTAACTTAAAATTAAACCCAAAAAGTTGTAAAAATAATGCAAAAACAATATTTTTTCCTAAAATAATTGATTTTGTTTCAAAAAACTTCAAACCGAATCCGGTTTGAATTATATAGTTTTTTCATGAATCCCATAGTCGTAACTGGACGAAATTAAAATAGGACCACAATCAAATAAAAAAGAACATGAAAATCGGACCACCCAGTCAAAATTATAATAATAATAATACTAATAATAATAATAATAATAATGTTGGACAATTCACACAACATTAACCTTGCTACATTAAAGCTTGTGTTATGGGTACTAGATAACTGATATACGTAATACAATACACTACATAGATATTTTTTTTTGTACATAGAAAACATCCAGAACGCCCTGAACAAATATCTGCAGATCGTACAAATATTTGTCCCGAGGCGAGAATCGAACCCGCAACCTCCTGCGTAGCAGGCGGACCTTCGCCCACCGCGCCACAGAGGTCGTCAGAATTATTAGGTAAGAAACTTTAAAAAAAATACGGTCGAATTGTGAACCTTCTCCTTTATTTGAAGTCGGCTATAAAATGAATTTACTTTATTGTGAACAGTGTATCTAGTTTTAGAAAACTTACACAGAAGTCGGTAGGAGCGGCAAAAAATGTAAAGCTTTGGGGCGGCAAATGTGTAAATCCAGCACTGGGTAGGCCTATGTCCATTGGTGGACTAATATAGGCTGATGATGATGATGATAATTTATCGTTAGAGGAACACTAGAAATACGCCCTCAGTCAAAATTTATAATGCCTAACCATTGATTTAAAAAGGGTGCGTTTTTAATAAATCAATGTGCCTAACTATCACGATTCATAAAATGCAGCCCGCTGATAGACAGGAGGCTTAGTAATAGGTACAAATTTTGAGACCCTTACGCGTACAAAACCCTAACAATATCATCAGCCCAGAACTGATCTTCCTTCGTTCTATGCTATCCGTCTTCATTGATACTTTTTGGATAGGTATCCTCGCATCAATTTTATAAGCCTCTTGTTATTACGTCCGTTGCCATGGGGATCATAGAGATAAATTATTAGTAACTAGCTTTTACCCGCGGCTTCCCGCTCTATTCAAGTAGCCTAAGTCCGTTCCCGGGATACTGTTTACCTCCCTGCCAAATTTCATCAAGATTCGTTCAGTCGGGAACAAAATGTCCATCCTATGTCCGTCTCCTGGTTCTAAGCTACCTCTCCACCAATTTTCAGCCAAATCGGTTCAGCCGTTCTTGAGTTATAAATAGTGTAACTAACACGACTTTCTTTTATATAAATAGATAAAGATAGATCAGTGAAATTATCATGAGAAGAGGATGTTTTAGATACTACCTAACCTACTTTTTATGTTTCAAACTTTAGACAGTAAAGAAAGAATTATTAAACTTCGATCAGACTTGGCGAAGATGTCACCCAAAATGTAGTTTTTCTGAAGTAGGTAGGTAGGTACCTCCTACCTATTTGGTTGTTTTTTAAGCTTGACGGGATAAATACTAATCCTTCGATTGTAAAACTTTTATGTGATCAATTCAGAACCATTTTCTATAAAACAGCAAAATAATTCGGTCCATAATCCATAGTAGGTTAGATAGGTAGCTTAGCTAGGTACCTACTTACTGGATGGGTCCATTTTTGCTGGTCATTTGAAAGTATGTTCGTAGTTTACCAAGTCAAAGGCAAAATCCAAATCCAATACACAGGCCAAGTCGTAAGTTTTCTAAATAGAAATAATAGGTACCTACGTATCTCGTTTGATTATGTCTAAATAAGGCAAAATACTAATACGTGTAGCAGAAATAAATAACTAGCACAGAATAGCCGACGACGCCCGACCGACTACGAAAAGATTCGTTCGTCGCCGCGTCGTCGTCGGTCGTCGTCATCGCATCGTGTCGGCTATTCGGCGATGTTCGCCTTTTTTCGGAATTTCGCCCCCTGCGCGCCGCATCGCCCCCCGCGTGCGAGCGAGCGGTTGCAGAAACTAGAAGGAATTTCACCAATTTTTGATAGTTTTTCGTACTTCCCGATTCATTTTGAAGAAACGACTGATTTTAGAAATATTTTTGATTATTTCTAATTGTGAATATATTTAGGATGTCTGCAGTGTGACAGATTTTCGAATAAAGGTGTCTATCATGCATAAAAAATAGCTTGAAAATGACTCGATTTGGTGGTCAAAATATGGCAAATTAGTTTCGCTCTCATTTAAAGATCATAATGTTTTTTAAAAAACGAAAAAACTACAGACATGGCTATTTGTCATCCGATTATGTATGAAAAATTTCAATACGATCGGGGACGTAGTTTCCAAATGGAGCGGGAAGTACGTTTGTATGGGGGCTAAGGTATCCGTTCTGTCCTTAATACTTATTTTATGTCTTAAAATAGGTAACTTAACCTAAACCTTACTTAACCTTGGTTGAAACTGTAGGTTATGTACACAGTTTCTACGCCTCCATCAGGGTGATTTCGGTCGTCCAAGAGTAGAGTTTATGGACAGGAACGGTCGTGCGTGCGTAGAATAGTTCAATAGAGTTTATACAGGGTGTTTGGTAGAAGGTCCGACAAACGAATTGGCCGTGTTTGGGGGCCCATTTGGAGAATACAAGTTGGCCGAAAAAAATCCCTGACGCCCCAATTTTTTTAAAGATTTTTTTTTGTCAGTTTGTCCGTTTTAACTGAAATTGTACCTATTTACCACCATAACATTTGTAAAATCTGTTTTAGAACGGATGTTTTTACTTGAGTTTGGCACGCAAACCAAAATTAGATACAAATCAGAGCTAACTTACTGATTTAGAGCTCATAGAGTGAAAAAATGAAATTAATTTTATCTCAAAGATCAACTTTCACAGTGAAATAAAAAAAAGCCACTAGCAATTCTGAAGGTGCCGAGAGGAAGCCCTCCGCAGACAGCCGCTAATTAGTAAGCGTGTCTTGTCAAACGCGATTTCGGCAATTTTCCAGCGCGATTCCTTACACACAGCCAGCGGCTTATTATTAAGCGCTATTTCGGCGGCGCGGCAGCGTGAACGACGAAGGCCGTCACCCCCCGCCACCCTGCGCCGCCCCGCAAAATCGCAGCGGAAAGCCGAATCGTGGCAGTGTGCGTCAACGTATGCATTTTAGTACGCATATCGCAAAATCGCGTGACACAGGACGCGCTTAAAAATTTGCGTTGATGTTGTTGAGCAGAGAGCCAGCCAGGCGGTGTGTAGCCTAGCCTAGGCCTAGCTTTGTCCATGTAAATCCTACACACAGTGGATGCACAGTGAAGATAGGTTAGGTTGGTGGGTTGGAACCGGCGAGTGAAAATAAACGAACAGAATCACATAGCACAATAGTTATTATTGTCCAGTGAAAACAATTAGGAATTACATTATACGATTAACACTTAATTATTGGATATAGAAAATCAGCTTTATACAGACATGTTGTGTGTGCTATTTCAGAACAGAGAGAGAGCAAGTAATCATTACGTTGATTGTTACGCAGAACAGATTTTAGAGTTGAGTTCTGTCAGTGTCAACGAGACGACATTGACAGATGTAAAGCATTGATTTAATCATAAATCCTTACTTTAATCTCAGCCTCATAGACAAGTTGAATGGTGTACCAATACATATTCCAACACTTCCCCTTACACCATACAACGGAACTCCAACCCTCATTACAGTTATACAATACAACTTCATGGAGTTCTTACATTTAAATGAAACCTAAAGCCATTATGTTTACAGGAAGACAAAGCTTTTGTTAGAATGTCAGCTATCATTTCCGTAGTAGGCATGTATGAGATACAAATACAATTTTTAGAAATCAAATCTCTTACAAAGTGATAGCGTACATCAATGTGCTTTGTCCTTTTATGACATTGAATAGATTTCAAGATTTTCTGGGCACTCTGATTATCATTAAATAGTTGACACACAATATTTCTATTCATTATCTTAAACAAAAACTGTTTGATAAACAGAATGTCCTTACAGGCGTCACTTATGGATAAGTACTCTGCTTCAGTACTTGACATAGCGACGCAGCGCTGTTTTCTGCTCTCCCAATTAACAGTATTAGACCCTAACTTTATTACAAAACCAGTATAAGATTTTCGGTCAATAGGATCATTCGCCCAATCAGCATCAGCATAAGCTATAAGGTCTAAATTATTACATTTACTAAAAACTAAACCATAATCAATAGTTTTAGCTAAATAGCGAAGGATCCTCTTTCCTGCTAACCAATGAGTCTTATCATAACAATTATTAAATTGACTTAAAACATTACATGCATATGTTATATCTGGCCTAGTACAGACACTAAGGTACATTAAAATACCTATCAATTCTCTAAAATTATAATCATTGTCAGACACATTATTATCACATTTATAAAATAATTAAATTGCTAGAGTTTCTCTTAACATACACATAAGGTTCACATTTTGTTTGAGAATAACCATTAGTAAGTAGCAATTTATTTACAGTTTCATTCCACGCCCTACTTGCTTGTTTCAAACCATAGATGCTTTTCTGTAACAAACAGACTTATTATTATCAGTCATAAAACCTATAGGTTAGTTCCATAAATATTTCCTCCTTTAGTTGACTATGAAGGAAAGCAGTAGTTACATCTAAGTGCTCTATGTCCATGTCCAACTCATTTGCCAAATTAAACAATATCCGCATTGTTGAGTGTCTGACTACTGGGGAAAATGTCTCATCATAATCAATACCATGTTTTTGACTAAAACCGCGAGCAACTAGACGAGCCTTATACTTGTCAAAATTTCCAGAAGTATCTTGCTTGACTTTAAATACCCACTTACATTTAACGATGTTTTTATCCAGTGGTCTCTCGACTAATTTCCAGACACCATTGCTTAACAAAGAGTCATACTCGGCTTGCATGGCTGCTTGTCACTTCGCGCGAAAATGACTGGCCATAGCATCCTCATATGATAACGGTTCGTCAAATGCAATCTGCCCATGAGAGTAGAGAGAATAATCATACTCGCAGTCATCATACCTTTAAGGTGGCATACCCCTTGTACTCCGTACAGGATGTTGGTTTGGCAACTCAAAATTGCTCGGTCTGCATTCAGTATCCAGCATAGAGTTGCCCTCAGACTCCACCATTATGGTCGCCCTCCTCTGCCCAAGACTGCTCATTTTCTTCCACCTGGTCGCAGTCGACGAATAATGGCGATGCTGACCCATCAGCACTGGCAGACGTGTTTGTGCTGGGGGCCTCAGTCCCAACACGTCCACTCTCCATTTCACCACCTGAAATTGCAGAAGGAGGTATCAATTCACTAGAATTACCATTATCACAGTTCAACATTGGAACACAAACTTTGTCATTAATATTAAAATTATTATTATTATTCATCATTTTAGATTTAATAATATTATCATTGTTTATCATTTTAGATTTAACATTACTATTATTATTTATCATTTTAGATTTAATAATATCATTAGTATTTATATCACAATCCAACTTATTAGAATTAATATCACAGTTCATCATATTAGATTTTACATTAGAGTCCGTCAATTCAATAAAATGGACATTTCTGGATTTAATTATTTTCTTTGGTTCAGTTGGATCTACTAATCTATAACCCTTGGACATTTCACAATAACCCACAAAAATACACTCCTATGACATTGCATTGAGCTTGTGACGGTTATGTTCTGAAATCAATGAAAAAGCTTTACAACCAAATACTCTCAAGTGGCTTAGGGTCACTTTGGAACCTGTCCACACCTGTTCAAGAATACTGCCGGACAAAGCAGCCGTGGGGCTTCGATTCTTTAGGTATATTGCAGTAGCAATAGCCTCTCCCCAAAAACGCTTGTCGAGGCAGGCCTCAGAGAGCATACACCTGGCTTTTTCCATAAGGGTTCTATTAAGGCGTTCAGATACGCCGTTCTGCTCAGGACTAGGGAATACTAGTTTCATAAATAATGCCCTCACTAGACAGAAACTTTTCTGAGATTTTACTACAGTATTCCCCTCCATTATCTGTTCTGAAACGCTTGATTGTTTTACCCACTTATCATGACTTCATTCTTATGACACATAAGATAAACAAAACTTTTTCTAGAGAAGTCATCAGTAAATGTAACTAAATAACATGCACCACCCCAGCTATTGATTGACATAGGCCCACAAACATCTGAGAGTATTAACTCTAAAAGATCATGAGCTCTTTTTGCTTGGCTCTTAGGGAAAGATTTCATTGTAAGCTTCCCCTTAAAACATGAAATACAAATTTTCAACTTACCATGACAGTCATCTTCAAAAACAACATCATCTGCAAGACTCCGTATTCCATACAAACCATGCAAGCTCAAATGCCCAAGTCACTTGTGCCATACTTCCAATGGCACACTAGAAATAGCTGCTAAAGAACTTTGTTCTGCTTGCTTACAAGCACCTGTGGTAGCAACATTACATTCTGAAATACAATTTGGGTTAGAAAAACAATCAAGTTTATAAATACCCCTGAAACATGTTGCACTAGTAAAAGGCTGGCCTTTAGGATCCATTATTTTGCAATTATCCTGTTCAAATACTACTCTAAAACCTAATCTAGTTAGCTGACTAACGGATATAAGATTAGTAGTCAATTTAGGAACAAACATTACATTTTGCAAAATCTTTAGATCACTACTATTATTGAGATTCAAAGAGACGGCACCAAGACCCTGACATTTCAGTGCTTCTCCATTAGCAACTGTAACTATTGATTTAAAATTTAAGTCAATGTCTCTAAAAAGGTCCATATCACAGCACATGTGCGAAGTACACCCGGAGTCCACTATCCAGTCCACGCTTCCGTAAACAGATAAGAGTGACACTGCTGATACCAACAGTGTGTCCGCAGACCCCGCAGCTAAGTTGACATCGCTACTGCTTTGCTTCTTCAAATCATTCTTCAACTTGAAACATTTTGATTTGACATGCCCTTGCTTCTGGCAGTAATGGCACTTAAGTGGTTTACTCTTCGTAAATAAAACCACATCATCATTTGATTTGCCATTTTTAGTGGATTTTCGGAACTCCTCTTGAAGTAGTCGAGCTCGCACTGCTTCGCTCGTGAGAGTTTCGGAGAGGTTTGCTGTTTCCAGACCAGAAACCAAAACATCAAAATCCTGTGGTAGACCGCTTAGTAAAATTTCTGCAACTTCTTTATCATCAATTATCCTTCCGATGTCTGCAAGTTGTTGTACTAGGGTCATTATTCCTTCGATGTAAGCTCCCATTGAATTATATTCATGGTAGTCGGATCTATGAAGTTTTCTTAGAAGCACAACCCTCCGATAAAGTCCTTTATCCTCAAATACATCCTGGAGGATTTTCCAAGCTTGCTTTGCGCTTGTAGCATCGCGCAAATACTGGATGCAATTCGGTTTAACTGCCAAGCATATTCTAGCCAAAGCTTTTTGATCCGTGCTGCTGCTAGTCTCAGAACCATCAATACATGACCATAAGCCTTCCATGATAAGCGCCATTCGCATCTGGAACTTCCAGTTGTGATACGAGCCAATTCCATCCAATTTGTCAAAAGTGTACAGACCTGCTGGCGACACATGAGGCGTGTGCCCGCCAACGGCACCTTCTTGCGGCTGCTGTGACATTGCACACAATATAAAATCCGCTTCCTCGTGTTCGTGTCCTCGCCGGCACCCAAGTGTAGAATGTCTTCCTCTTCTTAAATACTGTGCCCGTAATCAGTTGTGATAATCCTGGGACCTGGGCCCATAACCCGTTGAGCAGAGAGCCAGCCAGGCGGTGTGTAGCCTAGCCTAGGCCTAGCTTTGTCCATGTAAATCCTACACACAGTGGATGCACAGTGAAGATAGGTTAGGTTGGTGGGTTGGAACCGGCGAGTGAAAATAAACGAACAGAATCACATAGCACAATAGTTATTATTGTCCAGTGAAAACAATTAGGAATTACATTATACGATTAACACTTAATTATTGGATATAGAAAATCAGCTTTAGACAGACATGTTGTGTGTGCTATTTCAGAACAGAGAGAGAGCAAGTAATCATTACGTTGATTGTTACGCAGAACAGATTTTAGAGTTGAGTTCTGTCAGTGTCAACGAGACGACATTGACAGATGTAAAGCATTGATTTAATCATAAATCCTTACTTTAATCTCAGCCTCATAGACAAGTTGAATGGTGTACCAATACATATTCCAACAGATGTAAGTAGGACTTTAAAGCCCGACTCTAAGCGCGAAGGAAAAAAAATGGCGGATTTGTAATAAGTTGATTAAACACAGATTTGAGAATTATTTAACGAAAGACAAGGCAGTATAATATGGCTTTAGCCTAATTTGTCCAAAACGACAAATTAATATAAATAAAAAAAAATGCATTAAAGCCGCAAGCAGATGCTTATTAATTAGCGCGTCTTGTGAAGCGTGATTTCAGTAATTTTGTAAAGCGATTCCTTACACACAGCGGCTTATTTTTAAGCGCGATTTCGGCAGCGCGGCCACGTGCCATCGCCGCCGCCGCCCCCGCCGGTCGTCCCCTCCCCGCTTTACCAGCTACGCAAACGAAGACCGTCCTGGCGCTTTAAAAAAAAAGACGTGTGGCACTCGGGGACTGCCGCGGTAAAGCTATTGCAATGCCATCTAGAGGCGAGTTGCTGAACTAAAGAGACAAACGTCAAGGTTTTTTCGTTACGGAATTTCTGGATTCGGTCCCCGGCTCAAGGCCCGCGATAGAAGCTATGCAATAGCTTAAAAGCCAAATCGTAGCTTCAAAAGAAGCAAAAGTTTTAGTACAAAATGTACTGCAAGCAAATATCACAAAATCGTGCGACACAGGTCGCGCTTAAAAATTAGCGTCGATGTCATGTTAAAAGATGGATCAAACTTTTTAGATGTCAAAAAGACCAAAATAGTACATTCATTCTTTGGCTGGCTGCAAATTTAACCGGACCCTGGGAATGCGATGAAAATGCGTGTGTGTGTTTATCGATAAAATGCATTTTTGTTCTTCGTTTTCTTCATTTCTTGTGTAAAATATGAACTAATCTTCTAATGGAGTATTCTTCTGCGGTTTACAATACCAAAGAATAGTGCAAGCTACACTTTGTACTCTCAGTATTCGTTCATGTAAAATGTCGAAGAATGGCGAAGTGTCAGCAAACCAAGGTATTTTAGTGTGATTTTATTTGATTTTGTTATTTTCATTGATTAATATAATTAATTAAAGTCAAATTAATCTGTACATTTTTGCACAGGTCCCAGTAGACCAACCATGCCGAAGCCAGAATTGAGTTTATCGGCAGACAAACGCAAAGTGTTGGATTTGCAAATAGGAGGAGGCCCATCCGGTGATGGGGTTGCTTTTGTGCCATTTACTAGCAGCGTGCCTGTTGCTAGACCTCGACCTCCTTCACGCACTATCAGGGACGTTCTTCCCGAAAATGCAAGGTATAATTATCAGCAGAGCTACTAGCCCAGTGACTATTAGTTGGCGTCTAGGACCACTGTCCATGCACTAATGCCAAGTATGAGTAATAAAAACGAATATCCCCGATAGGTATTACGGTATGTCTTCTCGATGGATGCTGGTCTATTCATTTGAAAAATTATTACAAAGGAGGCTACTCAAGTACACATATCCAAACTCTATCCAAAGAATAACATCAAACGATTTTAACAGATTATATCAAGATAAGTACATTAAGTTCAATTTCTATTTGAAGAAACTGTAAACATTTTCAGAGACAGATGTAAAATTTATCCATCCATGCAATCCTCTGGTAAACTACAACTGTCCGCTACAGAGGTGTATGATTTCACAGCAGATGATTTGCAAGATCTAGGTGAAATTGGAAGAGGTGCATTTGGAGCTGTCAATAAAATGGTTCACAGAAAGTAAGTGACTCATAAATATCAATAATATTATCAATTTGCAAGCAACCTGAATTAATCACACTAATATTGTAGATGCGAAAGATTGGATGTTTATACTTTTTTTCAGCTAGGAATCATTGACAGATGAAATGCATTTTATTTTAATTGACTAGGATTTTGTCACATAATTGTCTCTTAAATTCAAATAAATTTTATTTCTATTTTAAAGGCTCAATTAAGCTTTAAAATTTAGCTCAAATTAACAAAATCTTAATTCCATAATTGTAATAAAAACGAGAAGAGATTGATTTTTATAAATCAGAGACAATAAGTTTTGTGTTTAGCAGAACAGAACAGTGATGATGACCTAAAGAAAAATGAATCAGGAAAATCAAATAATTGATATTGCAATCATGCACAATCATCATCTTGCAAGAGGCTCGGCTTTTTTGGTTATTATTATTTGTTGTTCTTTTTCTATTACCTACCTATCTGCTTGTATTGTTCAAGTAAAGGCTTGAAGACTAATAGTTGAGCTATAATAAAAGTATTTTAAGAAATATCATTTTTTTTATAAGTTAATCATGTCACTAAACTGGATACAAAATATTTCGATTAAACCCTTGGTTATACTATAATTGCCCTACCGAAAGTTTACCAAGCGCTTTTTACGTGAAAGAGACTGGATGTTTGTTTCCTCTTTACTCCAAAATTAATGAACAGATTGGGCCAAAATTTTGCACACAGGTAATTTCAAATCCCAGTTATAATCAGTTCCTCAGATATAAATCCCCATTAAACATTTCCATAGAAACAAAGTGTGTGAAGCCATGGGCAGGTACTAGTGTCATTTAAAAATTAAGTTTCATTATGTACCAATACACTGGGGTAGAAAAACTGTATTACCTACTAATTTATCTCATGTGTTTGCAGGTCAAATCGTGTTATGGCTGTCAAACGTATACGGTCAACAGTTGATGAAAAGGAACAAAAACAATTATTAATGGACCTTGAAGTTGTTATGAGAAGCAATGAATGTCCTTATATAGTTCAGTTTTACGGAGCTTTATTCAAAGAAGTAAGTTTAATTCATTTTCTATCAAAGATGTTATAGCTTTCATTTATCATATGCCAGATGCAGTAAAAAAAATTAAAGTTATGTTATTTCATACACATAAAATTACAGCAGCGCTCAAAAAGCCTCGAATTTTCGTGGTTTTAAATTGGGAATTATATTTTTTGTTATTTCATACACATAAAATTACAGCAGCGCTCAAAAAGCCCCGCATGTTCATGGTTTTAATTTTGGGAATTCTATTTTTTGTCATTATATTTGTCATCAACTTGTATTATCTGAGTAAATAATAGATCTATCTAGATTATCATAATTATTTCAGCTATGTATAACTTATTCATTTTACTTTTTATTCAATGGGGCACCAAACCCTGTCTCGGGACTAAATAAGTTACTTTCCCCCTTAGGGTAAAGATGTACTGTTTAACTACCTATGAAAATTAAGATCAAAAGTATCTAGTTTATTTTGAGTTTTCTTTCAGCATTATATTATTTGATTTCGCCCAAAGTTAGGCTAAAACCAGTATTGAAATACAAAAGTTTGGAAGCTAGTATTTTTTAATTGAATACTGTTTTACAGTGTATACAATCATAGATTATGACAAGATAAATAATCGATATTATCCTTACTTTTGGGTGGTCAATTTTAAACAGTGCAGTACCCTTGCATGTTTGTATGAGAAGATGAGCGACTAATTTAACCTTGTACGAGTATAAACATTTTGAAAAAGATGTTTTATAATGTGATGTTATTTATAAAAATATTTTTCCAGGGTGATTGTTGGATCTGTATGGAGTTAATGGACACATCTTTAGACAAATATTATAAATTCATATGTGAAAGGATGCAGACACGAATACCTGAGAATATTCTAGCTAAAATTACTCTAGCTACTGTTAAAGCATTAAACTATTTAAAAGAAAAACTTAAAATAATTCACAGGTTTGTACCAATTTAACATTTATACTTTTAAAAAATAGAAATAAATAATACTGGACAATTCACACAGCATCATCTAGCCCCAATCTAAGCAGAGCTTGTCCTATTACAATATTATTACTAAGCACTTTATGAAATTACATGATATTGCAACAGGCAATGATAGAATTAAACTCTCGTAAATTTGACTGTCCTTGATATTCAATTATTGTTAATCACTTGCTTTTTCACAGGGATGTGAAACCATCAAATATTTTACTTGATCGGAGAGGCAACATCAAGCTGTGTGACTTTGGGATCTCAGGAAAGCTAGTAGACTCCATTGCTCGCACTCGGGATGCTGGATGCCGGCCCTACATGGCTGTAAGTGTTTAATTGTATTTGTTTCCATAAAAACGAGACCACGCAACTACAACTATCAAGAACATTATCAATTTCAATATAGTAAATGTGATGTAGAAGTCAATGAACTGTTGAGTTCATGTGTCACATAGATAGGCAATTGACAAAAGGCTACAAATACAAAATTAATTTATTAACTATTACAAAAAAGCTTATACAATTTACTGGTGGTCTTAGCACTAGGTTCAGAACCAGTATCGCGGGAGGCCGAATTACAAACAGAATTAGCTATATTTAAGACTAAACCTTAGAAAAACTTTAATAACTACTAATGATAACAAAAATAAAATTGAAGGTGAGTAACATGACTTATTAATTTACTATATTTAAAACAGTTGTTAATAAGTTTACCAATATAACAGTGCAGCAGTGTAATGAAAGAAAAAAAAATGCATTATCATCTTTATAATGACATGACACAACACAACACAACATAAGGGGGAAGTATACGGGAGGGGGAGGGAGGGTGAGGTGGCTTCTGATCTTATCATCATTACAGCCCTTCTGTCACCTACTTCTGAGTCTAGGCCTCCTTCAATTATTGCCAACCTCTTGTCTTGGTTTCTTATACACATGGTCGTTTATATATTTTAAGTTTTTAAAAAGTGTAATAAAATAACGGACCATGATTCAGATGTGGTTCTTTTTGTTACTTCCAGCCGGAGCGTATAGATCCGGGGCGTGCGCGGGGCTACGACGTCCGTTCCGATGTGTGGTCTCTGGGCATAACGCTCATGGAGGTGGCGACCGGAGCTTTCCCCTACCCCCGATGGGGCTCTGTGTTCGAGCAACTGCAGCAAGTCGTGCAGGGCGACCCGCCGCGACTGACAAATAACAACAACGCTTTCTCGAATAACTTCGTCAACTTTGTTAATACTTGGTAAGTTCAAAATATTACCTTTTTGCTTTGGCTCACTTTACATAAAAGACTCTGGTCTATGGTGGAAAACTTGCAGTTTCAGCCGCATGAAGTAACTAGCATCCACCCAACAAAACTTTCGTAATGATCTGATTACTAGGCAGGCCACTCATCTAGATACATTTCTGTGGTATAGGCCTTGAGAACTACGACAAATAGACCAATTAACTATTGATGGAGACATGCAAAACATTGCCTACCTTACTGATGTTTGACTCGAAGCTTTAGATCTCCAGAGCTCCATTTCACTTTTCTTTACATTATTAAATCATAAAAAAAACTATTTTCAGCCTTATAAAAGAAGAAACACAGCGCCCAAAATACAACAAGTTATTAGAACATCCATTCATCAAGGGCATCGACACAAGTCGGGCTGAAGTCGCGGCCCACGTCTGTGAGATATTGGAAGCCATGGAGCGGAACGGAGTCAGTCCTTTTACCACAGACCAGCCTGCACAGGCCTGGATTGATTAGTCTCTAAGGTTTTGTGTGATGAATTATGACTTCACTTTACACTCTTGCAATATTTTATCATAGAAGTGATCTATCCTCTATTGGAATCACAAAGATATGCCATGCTGCAGGTATAAGGCTCACACATTTCCAGTGATTATAGAAGCTTATTGGGTTTATCTATGGGCCAGCTTAGTACTATGGATAGTAATTCCAGATTTGCCACAGAAATTTATAGCATTTATATTTTTGCACCTTTAGACTCAAAGCTTTAAGGTTGATGCAGGTAGTTTGTGTTTTGTCTCATCAACCTGCTAGAGTCATGTAGGACACATCCGCTTATTCTATGCATAGACGCTTGTAGCGATAAACGACGCAAATTTTTGCACAGAAGTCAAAAACAAATAAGTGGATGATATTCTTTCACTCTGTACGTACATACTAAGAGTTGAAAATTTGTTTATAGAATAAAGTAATGGTACTCTAAGGCCTTGTTTCTGGAGCAGCCTTGTACACGCAAGGCGTGCAGCGGCGCGTTGGGCGTTGTTTTGCACACGGAAAAGCGGGGCGTGCAGCGGCCCCGTTATCGCACGCGATAACACAAAAATATCGCAATGCACGGTGATGTTTATGGAGGCGGGGCATGCAGAGTGACGGTGGCCGCCGCATGCGTAAACACAAACATAACTCAATGTACGTTGACTTTTATGGATAGGCGGGGCGTGAAGAGTGCCGGTGCACGCCTAGTGCGACAATTCAAACAAACGCGTGTAAAATAGCTTCTCCGTAAACACACTACCAAACCAACGCCATATGTTTGAATTCTGTGCGGGCCGCGCCCCTGCACGCGCCGTTTAACGCCCCGCGTCTCCGTAAACAAGGCCTAAGCCTCACCACTTTCACCTTCAAGTTGTATGCTTGTGAATGAAGACTAGTCAGGTAGAGGTTGGCGCGCGGCAGCGCTAATTTACAGGGTGGCATGAAATATTGATATGCAACAAGAACATGGTCCCTCCAAATTGCTGATGGGTTAGGTTTAATAGTGAAGATAGTGCAGTATAGCTGATGTGCTACGTGCGTGTGAATGCTATAATTAATATACTATTGGCGTAGTGGCCCAACATTGGCGGGACCATGATAAATCTCCCTACCGCCGTCGTGCTTGTTCTGTCCATAAGATTTTGGAAAAAAAACCATTGGATTATTGCATGGATGAATAGATCGTGCGAATAGACAATGGACCTTACCTACTGTTTATATGAATTGTTTTAGCAAATTGTCCTTGTCTGGTAGGATAAAACAATAATGTATTTAGGAAATTTTATAATATTGTATATATACCAATAGATGGTTGTATTATTTTAAAATTGTATTAAATATATTGTTTTATGGTGATTTAATTTTAATTGGCCCAAAGACATTCAATAGTGGTTCAATCTAACTAGATTTTTAGGGTAATATTTTATCACTGTTATAATGTGCATAGTTGCATAATGAAATACAAGATGTTTTAAAGTTTCTTAAATATTTACTTACTATAATTTTACTGTTTCACTGTAGTTAGTTATTTATTCTTATTACTCATGTGCTTGCTTTATTAACCCCTGTTTACTCAAATAGGTACAATTCTATTTTACCAACTCACATTTAATAGAAAATTGTATGCAAACTATATGTCCAGCAAGAAAAAGTAGTGTTTGTTTAAGAGTTTTATCAATTTATTTTACAGATATTAAAGTATTAAATTAAGTATCATAACTAAAATTATGATGAATTATATAGAATCCATTGTTTTTCAATTTATCAATCATTCAAAGGCTTGGCATAGTCCTATATTTTTTTATGTTCTCTTTTTTAACCTGAAATTAAATTTGGTATATGTTTGCAGCCCATTAATCATATATAAAGTATGTAATTACATCTATACCCTTGCCAGTGTCTCTTTGGCTATTTAGTATTATTTAATGCAGAATTATTATATAAATAAAATAAGGTTTTTATGTCAATCAAGGTGTAATGCGACACAATACCTAAGCAAGACATTCATGTGAATGAAAAGATGCTAAAAATTTATTTAAAAGGTTGCATGCTTGCAACCCTAACTATATGATGAATATTTTGTGAAATCACTGACCATAATCTAAATTTCACCTATTTATAAGATTCGGTTCTCATTAATTGTAAACATATTTAAGAAGTAGATTGAGTATGAAAATAGAACATTGTTTTATTACCACAAATGAACTATTGCTAATCTTTAGGATCACAGAAAAAATGTAGTAAACTACTTCCTTTTGTGAGCAGCCTCTAAGCATAGCATGTTTGTCTAGGCGAAGAAGAGAATATGCTATTATAGATAGTGTAAATGAAGTTGTCTAATTTAGGTACCCTAGACAACAATCACAGCTTAGCTAGCCTACTGTTATACATTTAGTGGTAGGTACATCATTTATTTCTTATTCTAAAACTTCACCCATTTTCTTTGAATTAAGTACATTTCCAAATTTAACAAATAGCTTGTAATGAGTTTTATCTGAAAGATGTGGTGAGAGATATAAGACATCCGTTTTTTTATGTCCCATATCAAGAAGAGGCACCCAATCTTCTGCTGCAATTACTTTGTCTTGTCTCTTCCCCCAAAAGTCAATTGATGATATTTTTATGTGCTCATTATCTTCACTTATGTACAGGAATCCTATAATATTCCTAAATGGTAAGCTGGCCAGTGAGAGAACTGCTGTTCCTGTTATACCTGTAATTGCAAAGAATAATATTTTATGAGTGTATATTATTATGGTAAAAGTATTGTAATACCCACTAAACTATTGAAGTAGGTAGTACCCACCTATAGCCGCAGCTGTTGTAAAGCTCTGTTCGGCTAACACATCAAACATTTCCAATAACCCACAGCTAGGTACTGCTACACCAGATCCATACATATGATAAACTTTGAGTCTGTTGAATAATGCAAAATATTTGATGTATGGAAATGTAAAAACAGTTTCAAACTTTGGTTTTTCTGAAACTGATGAGTTTGATGAACACACTCTAGTACATGGTCTGCCTAGCTTTTTTGCTGCCCAGTGGAGCAAAATCATTTTGTGTAAATTGTTTTTACGGTACTCTTCTTTATAAATTCTGCACCAGTAGCAATAAAATTATATTGTAAACCAAAGAGAATACAATATTGTTGCAAACAAAAACAACGTTCTTAATATCAACCAGCCGGGAGCCCGGGAGAGTCTTACGAAGTTATTGTATTCTCTTTGGGGAGAGCACCAGCTGATTTCCGTCATTTTCTTTGATGGATGAATGACAGACGTGACATTGACAATACATTAAAACGTTGAAGCTTTAAACGGCGCTGAGTTAATATATTTTATGTTTTATTTTTAGAGGCAAAAATTAATTAAAATAATTGCCTTAACCCAAGGACCGAGGAGGGCTCGTCACCTCTTGAGTTGAAGCCGGGGTAAAGAGGCCACGCCTCGAGGCCCCCTCCGTGCATGGGCGTATTTACCCTTAGGCCAAAAGGGCCATGGCCCGGGGCGGCAGGCTTCGAGGGGCGGCGAAGCCGCCCCTCGCTGTCTGCCCTTCAGAAGCTAGACGATAAAAAAAAGCCCAAAGAAGGCCGAGAGGGGCGCCAAATTTAAACAAACGAACGCTTCGAACCCAAAACCCAACTAATTGTTTACCTACTAATACCTATACCTTACCTACCAACAGTACCGGATTTACCATAGAAGCTGAAATGACTGAAGTTTAGGGGGGCGGCCGGGAAAATTGTCTCAAAAAAAATTTGGTACAGAAAAAAAGTACGGCTGCGGATACGAGTTAGGGCTGCGCGGGGCGGTGGCGGCAGCAGCCTCTTCCCCACTCGTGCCGCCTCAGGAGGGCCTGCTGCTGCCAATTCGAGTATCTTTGTGTCCGTTTGTTGGGTACTTAATATAGGTACATACCTACCTAGAATAAGTGAACACCGCTCTTGCGGTCAAAATAATAAAAATTAAAACATGTTATGTTGTAAAATTATTGCAGACACCTAATGCTATTTAAAAAGACCCAAATCTTTGAAAAAAAAAACTTTACAAAACATCCAGCATTTTAGCATCATCCAGCGCATGTCAATTTGTGTTTCATTTCACGCATTATTGTTAATTTTTGGATGCATCTGCCTGTAACGTGGTATAAGTAGTTATTTTTAAAAACCTTTACAATGAGGCTTACAAACCTTTCCTCTCTTCTCTTATTTTTAAAGCTGCTACCGTTCTTGTCTTAGCTGCTTAAAAAGTTTTTTACTACAACAGAATTAGTCTCAAAGATTGTACATAACAATTCAGTCTTGCTCACCATTGTCTTAGCTATTTTAATTGCTGATTGCCTTAGCCAAACTTTTAATATTTTTTTACCAATCGCCCCGCTCGCCGTTCTTTTTTTGTGTTTGTTTCCTACTTTATTATAGCCGCAACATGCTAGAAAAATGTGCCTACAAGTCGTTTATCGATAGACGTTCACTGAAATCTTAACCAAAAAGTTCGCTTCGTTATTTGTTTACTTTGTTTTTGCCAGCAGCTGTAAAAGTCTGAAACATGTGCACAATTTTGCTTATCTTGGTCTTGGATACGAGTCAAGCTCGCTCCGCTCGCTATTGTGTTGGTTTTGCAAGCTTTTTGTCAGCTTTTTGGCATATACCTAACCTAGGTCCACTTAATATTTACAGTAAAAAACACATAAATTTTAAACAAAAATATTCGGACATAAACGGCTGAAACGTTTGATTGCGTTGGCTTAGAAGTTTTATTTATATCACGGCTCCGAGGGGTTATGAGTAATTGAGACCAGTTATTGCCAACTTTTTGATATTTATAGTTGACAGGTGCATGGTTAGCAGTATGGGGCCTTACCTACCTATCTTCCTTAGCCCACCTCACTTTATAAGTAGTGAAGTAAAAACAAATTTTGCTTTTCTTAGCTTAAAAATATACTCAAAAGTTGTAAAAACAATCTAGAAACAAGATTATTCCCTACAAAAAGGAATTTACCTTATTGTGAACAGTGTATTAGATTGTTACAGTCAGTAGGGGCGGCAAAATTTGTATAGTTTTGGGGCGGTAAATGTGTAAATCCAGCACTGCCTACCAACAAGAAGGTAAGTTAATAATAATGTATGTAGCTAAAATAACATTTGCGTTCAAGAATATAATATATTCTTGAACGCAAATGTTATTTTAGCTACATATTAATATTATTAAAACATTTATTTTAGTTAGGTTAGATACGTATGGCGTACATACCTTACAAAACTAAATATTACGCGGTTCGCTTGAAAAACAAAACCCAACGAATTTTTTTAGTAGTTCGTCAGTATTGTCAATACCAATACTTGGGCGTTTTAACGAAAATATCCACCTGTTTTACGACTGTCCCTCGAAATCAAATATTTACGAAGTAATAAATCATTTATTGTTGATTAAGAGTGAATAAACTTTATATTATATTTGCTGTCCGACGACAAATAAAAAAAAAACTACAATACTTGAATGCAAATTAGTAATTATTTTTTATTTTACTTGATCATACGCACAAAATGACTGCATTATTAATTGACTATTATTTTTTTCACGAAACATAAATTCCTATGAGGTTTATTTAACAACGCTACGTTACTGACCTGCGAGTGTAAACCAAAATAAAGTAAAATCAAATTATAAAGAAAGTCGGTGTAAAACAAAAGAAATTAATATCACAAAATAATCATCATACATGACATTCAGTTTTGTGACCGGATTTTTCAGCGAATTTTTTATTATTATGTGGTCAACATCACTAACAATTTTCAACATAATTAAATTTTCACTGTCTGTGTCACGACAACTGCTCGAAAATATGAAACATAGGTATGACCTGTTTAGCCAATTCGGCAGGAAAATGTAACAGACAGACTGACAGACATAGTTCCGTTAGAATTAATAATATTGGTATGAATACATCCTTTTCCTCAAACGATTGACACAAAATTTTTGTTATATAATCAAGATTTGCCGCCACCGCTTAAGTGTCAATAATTGTCACAGTTCGCACCGCTCGCTCTTCAGCACCATTATATCATATTCTCATCCTTATATTTCACACAAAAATAAACAATCTCTAAAAGTTATTTAAATTTTTGCGGCTCGCTCCGCTTGCCATTTTTATGTGGTCTTTATTTCCATTTAAGAGAAATGGAAATAAAGACCACATAAAACAACAAATTTCCCAAACGTCGCAAATAAATTTCTAGGCTCGCTCCGCTCGCCGTTTTAATCATCTTTTCTTTCATTACTCTTACAAATTTAATAATCGTTTTTAAAAAAATACTCCGCTCGCCTATTTTATACGTGCACATAGTCAGTATTATAGGCGAGTTAAGCGAGCCTTAAAAAATTCACAATTTTTCTTACACCTAAACCTTACCTAAAGTCGCTAAATAAAATCTTTAAATATTTCGGGGCTCTGATCTGCTCGCAGTTTTGAAACAAATTTACCAGGAGTCGCTTAAATGTCTTTCTAATTTTGTAGACTCGCTTCTTTATTTACTCTCCATTTTGGCAACGAACTTATTAAGTCAAATATTTTGATGTCCAAAAGGGATCCGTCGCTAAAAAAATGTAAGAACCACTGACCTAGTGAATAAATGGTTAATTTTTAGTTTTTCTTTTATTATTTCACACCGCGCAGGTAGGTATTTGTTTCATAAATAAATGGGGCGGCAAAGCTAATTGGCCCGGGGCGCCAAATCTTTAAATACGCCTCTGCCTCCGTGTCCCCACAAGGGCCGGAACGAAGTTGCTGTAGGCGCTGAGTTGATCTTTTTTGAAGAAACGAAAATAAAGACGAAAAATTACGAAATTACGTCGAGTCTTCTCGTCATCCATACCGCGATGCTTGTAAACAAAAGTTTTCAATCAGTGCGTCCTACCCGTCTTGACCTACGGAGCTGAGACGTGGACACTCACGGTAGGGCTGGTCCATCAGTTTGCATCAGTTCAATGTTACTTAGCGAGCCATGGAAAGAGCTATGCTCGGAGTCTCTGTGAAGCAAGTGAAAAAATGAGCGACTAGTTCCACCTTAAGAAGGTGGAACTAGTCGTTTTTTCATATTATTATTTTCGCCCAAAGTTAAGCTAAAATTCGTGTTGATTATGAAAGTTTAGAAGCTTGTATTTTTCAAACGTATACTTTTTTTACTGTTTTAAATGTATACAAACATAATTTATGACGCTATAAATTGATTTCATCCTTAGTTTTGGATGGATAACATCAAACAGCCTTTGTTCGTATGAAAACGTTTTTATGAAAAATTTATGAAAATGATGCGACTATGATATTAGTTCCACCTTAACTTCAACTTCTTAATTCATCGCTTGCTTTGCTAGCGCCAAAAGGCTACTGTGAGCTGTCAGGAATGTGACAGTGGTGAAATGTCTGTCATTGTCACTCACAGTCACACAAAAAAATGTAAACAAAAGTTACGGCACGCTGCAGCATGGTTTTGTTTAGTTGATTATTTGTTGAATTTTTGGTTATTTCGAAACAACCTGTCTTCTTGATACGTCTTAGACCTAATTTATGTGTCGCTCGTACCAAACAATCTGTGCAACTAAAACAGGATGGCGACTCTAAAAGAAATGTAAGTAATGTACAGATGCCTGTATCCTCTATGTATGCTATACTGAAATTGAATGTCTTAGAAGCATATATCTTATAGTCCTGTTCATTCCTTACAGTTACGAGAAAACCGAGGAATACACAGCATTTTACACGGGTGGAGAAATCCAGTGGACTTCGGATGGTGTTGTTCTACTATGCCTCTGCAACGATGTCATCAAGATAGTAGATGTAAGCACACTTTCTATTGTTTGTACTATTGGAGAATCTGACGAAGATGCTGAAACAGACCAGATTTACACCTTCAAAATGGCTCACAATAATGAAACTGTAGTGACTGCTCACAAGAGCGGCCTTATGAAGATATGGGACAGACAAACTGGAACGCAGCTGAAAATGTGGCGATCGAGTCACAAAGGTCCAGTAGCAAGATTAGCTTTTGATTCCATTGATGAAAATATAGCTTCTGGTGGCTCCGATGGTAACATCCGTCTATGGGACCTGACTCACAATACTTGCACTAGCAGCCTCAGAGGGGCCATGGGTGTTTTTTCTGTTTTGAAGTATCATCCCGATTCAAACAAACAACTTATATTTGGGGCTGCTGATGATACAAAAATTAGGTCTTGGAATTCCAAAACTGGAAAAGAAGATTCTGTTTATTCTGGACACTTTAGCAAGGTAACCTCTCTACTCTTCACATCTGATGGAGAACACATGGTAAGCTCTGGCAGGGATAAAGTAATTATTTTGTGGAAATTAAATGAGACCAAAGCTCTAAAAGTGATTCCTGTGTATGAAAGTATTGAAGGACTGGTATTGATGCCTCCTGCTTTCAAAATACCCAAGTTTGAAAAAAAGTTGGAAACAGCAGGTATTTATGTAGCTTGTGCAGGTGAAAAAGGTGTTATCAAAGTATGGAATATGCTCATGAGTAAACTAATGTATGAGCAAAACAATAGCCTTGTAACTGAGGCCTCAGAGGAAGGTGGACTTGCGGTAACACATCTCATGATAAATGAACCATCCAACAGGTTCTCTGTAGTGACAGCAGACCACAACATAATCATCCATGATGTTGAAACATTTGATTGTGTCAAACAAATGGTTGGGTTCACTGACGAAATATTAGACATTATTTTTGTTGGATCAGAAGAAAAACATATTGTTGTTGCTACTAACAGTAGAGATCTAAAGTATTATGAGTTTGATAGTATGAATTGTCAAATAGTGAAAGGGCACACTGACATAGTCCTATCCTTGGCTGCTTTCCCTACAAAGCCTGATATGTTTGTATCTGCTGGCAAGGACAATTCAGTCCGAATCTGGCTGCAAACACCTGAGAATGGCATCACATGCATTGGAGTAGGATCCAGACACACAGCCTCTGTTGGATCTGTTTTCACTGCTCAAACATCAAATGACTTCTTCACATCAGTTGGTCAGGATAACTGCTTAAAAGTATGGACAGTGCCTAAGGAATTCACCACTTGTGACCAAAAGATTAAATCATCTCACACAGAACTAGCACATCAAATGGATATTAATTGTGTGACTGTTTCACCAAACGATAAAATGATAGCTACAGGATCCCAGGATAAGACATGTAAAATTTGGACGGAAGATTTAGCACTTCTAGGTGTGCTCAAAGGCCATAGAAGAGGGGTGTGGTGTGTGCGTTTTTCACCTGTTGATCAAGTGGTTCTTACTTCCTCTGCCGATTCTACACTGAAGTTATGGTCTATATCTGACTTAAGCTGCTTAAAAACGTTTGAAGGCCATGAAAGTTCAGTAGTAAAGATAGATTTTTTAAGTAGGGGACAACAAATAATTTCGTCAGGAGCAGATGGCCTCTTAAAACTCTGGAACATAAAGACATCAGAATGCAAAATGTCTTTGGACAATCATGATGGAAAAGTGTGGTCTTTAGCACTCAGCAAAAACGAGTCAATAGCTATCACTGGAGGATCCGATTCTAAATTAGTGAAACTAAAAGACATCACGGCGGAAAGGCGGGAGAAGATGGCCAAGGAACGAGAAGAAATTATTTTACAAGAGCAAGAGTTGATGAACTTATTGCACGATAAAAAAATGGTCAAAGCTCTGAAACTAGCGATACGAATGGAAAGGCCGTATCATGTGTTGAAAATAGTAAATGAAGTTCTGAAAGGTGGAAACGAAAAACTCAGAGAAACATTAAAAGAAATAAATCACACACAGAAAGAGGCTTTGCTTAAGTTCGCCGCGGAATGGAACACCAACAACAAAAACTGCCAGGCTGCCCAACTTGTTTTCAACATACTAGCACCTGAAATTATATCCGGCAGCCTTAAAGTACCCGCATTGGCTAGTTTCATTGAAGGCGCCTTGCCGTACACAGAACGGCATTTTGAAAGATTGACGAACCTAATGCAAGATCTCCACTTCATCACGTACACTGTAAATTGTATGACTCCGCATGCTATGGAAAGTTAGAATAAAATGTACCTAAGTTGGAATAAATAAAATACCTAAAATCAAATTATTATGGTGGTTTTCCTTGTGTTTTCTCGAGATAGTTTCCTGTGAGAGTCATACGCCGCGCGGCGTGACTTTATCGAGAAGGTAGGCTTCTCAGCGGCGTTTGCACAGCCTTCAACCGCCGGCCACGCAGGTAGCTTGCGCTGCGCAGGCTGCGTGGGCGCAGTACTGGTGAATCTATCCCGCGAGGCGGACCGTCCTCCTTCCGCGATATTCTTATTAACCATCTTGTTCTCGATGTATTAGTTACAATGGACTTTAGAATTGCACTGTTTAGTGCATTAGCGTGCATTCTCTGCAGCTGCATAAATGGACAAAAATCTCCCGGGTAAGTGTGTAATATTTTATATATTTAATTTTATTTATTAAGAAGATGTTGCTCTTATCAAATATCAACCACCATTTTCAACCAAAGGTAACTTGCTGGAACTCTAAATTAGCAATGCTTAAAGAGAGTTTAATAAAGATACAATGATAATTATATAAATTAGATATTGTTGATGTATGGTCATTTTGGATCTAAACACGGCTTCAAATCGGACCTACTAGAAAATCAGTAGATGTTTACTACATAATGTAGTAAGAGCTGGTTACGATTAGATTGATTGGCTTATTTATATAACGTGAAATCGTGCTTCATATTTAACTTTTCAGCAGTTATACCTAAATATTTGTAGTTATGCCTAATACTTTGCCTTCAATTGTTGTAAATTATGATTCTAGTTCTTAAGTACCTAAGCAGAATGTAGGTACATGCACACAGTTCGAGTAATAATTATATTGTCTTTAAATTAAGCATGAGCACATGATCAGACTATTAATTTTCTTTTCAATCTGCAGATAATGTAATCGCATTCTCTGTTTTAAAATAGGGATCACATGGTCATGCAATTCGGTAGAAGACATCGAAAGATAGATCGCAAATCTAATTTGAAACAAACAATAGGCCGTAAGACGTGTGGCACGAAGCAATGCGCATTAATATCTCTATACACAGAAGTTGGGCACCTTATTTTGATGTTGCACATTAATTTTGTTTATTTTTTTTTAACTTTAGTTAACAGTAACATTACCTTATCTGTGCTAATAGGTCTCTTTCTGACTTGTTCTGAGTTTTTTATTAACTTTTGTCTTAATTTTCAAATATAGGTACATTAAATAATAATAATCCTACTTATATTATAAACGCGAAAGTTTGTAATCATGTATGTACATGTACCTATGATTGTTGCTCTTTCAAACAAAAACGACTGAACGGTTCGGGCTGAAATTTTGCATACAGGTAGTTCTAGGCCAGGAAAAACATGCATAGGACTACTTTTTATCTCATATCATCGGTTCCTGTGGGATAGGCGTGAGAATCCGCGGGGCGCAGCTAGTTCAATATAATAGGTACTTGAAACAATCCACACAGGATCATCTAGCTAGCCCCAAGCTAAGTAGAGCTTGTGTTGTGGGTAGGTACTTGGTAACTGATATACATACAATAGGTACCTACCTACATTACATAGATATAATATTGTTTTAGTATGACTACGTGTGCGACTAATTTGAAAGAATATGAACTTTCCACTCGTAAATAGGTATCTAATTTCCATGAAATTTAAAGCAGACACTGAAAATATTACATTTAAAACATAAAATATTGACCCAAATCTGAAACATATAATGACTATGCCAAACTGTCATAAAAGCGCAAAGAAAAAAGCTAGAGTACCTAACTAATTGTCGGTTTTTGTAGGATAGGATAAGTACTTTGCTAGTAAAAGTAAGTAATTTTGTTGGTGGCCAAGTAATTAGTTTGAAGGGAAACAAAACAAACGAACTTTTTATTTTAATTTCTGCTGTCTGGCCTTGATGCTTTTTCCAACATAGAAGCTACAGGAAAAGTGCTGAGTAGAGCAGATCATTGATTGAGTACCGATTTGTTTATGCATTGTCCTTCACTATTTTTCATAGGTCTTTGTATCCACACAGTCATCATATGCGTTGACTGCATTTGATGATACGAGCAAAGTATTCGCAAAATTATCTCTTTACGTGTCAAATAACAATTGAACAAATTAATCATACTAAGTAGGTAGGTACTCATAGTCAAATCACAGACACAGAATACAGAATATATTTATTACACCAAAAGTAACATGTCATTTACAAAAAAAATATCGTATTAAAATTAATTAATTATTAATAAAATTTATATAAAATATACATTATAAGAGCGGTAGCTCGAGGTATTCCTCTAGTTCATAAAACACTGATTCCGTAAGGAATTTTTTTAGTCTTTACTTTACACATTATGAATGTACCTGTACCTATGATGCATTATGATATCGGACGATATTTTCTTATTGAGAACTTTTAATTATAAAATACGCTCTACCTCATTAAATCAAAGTAATTTGTAAAAAAAAACACGCGACAACCTTCTCCGTTCTTCTTGGTTCGATGATGCTGTTGATGAAATGATTTCCATCTCTGTTGATGCTGACAAATCTTGCGACCCTTGTAGCGCCACTTTCAGAGCTGAAAGAGCTCAGGGTCTGTATTGTAGGTATACTCTTAAAAACGAAATAGAACGACGTTTGAGTTGGTTTTACGCGACAACGAAAACGAAACTTCGCTTTTCTTTTTCCGAGTAGGCCTCCTGGCGGGTAGAGTCATACCATACATAACATAATATAAGAATAAATAATAACATGGTTTTGTCTATTCTTATGGTAGAGTCTTGCAAATATATGTACATATGTATATCTTTGCATAAACATGCAGGTACGTGGTGTCTACGAACACTGTTAAAAGATCATCCAACGAGGATTAATGCCATTGCCTGATAAGTGGGTATGTGACGGTCATGGATGATTTAAGCTTTTAATTGGGTATGTTTCCGACGCCTTTTCTTCCATGCTTTTCATTCATTGATATTTATTCTTTCATCACGACAGATTTGTCATCTGAGTTCATGGTATAAACTAACATAAACTCAAAAACTTCCACAAACTTACATAAACTTGTCGAAATCCGGCACTGAGCTTCTTTATAAATTCTTACTGATATTATGTTCAAATTAAACTGAACAACCGAAAAAGTCGTTGTTCCATACAAACATACCTTACACATCGATTCTACGTCAAACTTTAGTATAAAATCTATAAAATCAACAAAAACGTTGACCGACACGGTCTGTTAGCTTGAAGCCCCTACGTCGTCAGGAATGTTTGACTTCTCTCAAAATCTAACCAGACCGAAATATCACTAACTAGCTTCTACCCGCGGCTTCGCTCACGTTTTTTGAAATAAAAAATGCCTATAGGTTATTCGAGGTCCGGCTATTTATGGGTGCAAAATTCAACTAGATCCGATCACCAGTTTTATCGTTGTCTTTCATGGCTATGGCCATTGATTTATTAAAAACGAAGATGAGGTACTGGTTGCTCGAAAATGGCAACCTCAAATTATGTAAAATTGTGTTCTCCCACATCAGTCACCGTCTGACCGGCGGCGCGGCGGCACGGGCGGTCGTGATTCGCGTGAAATATTGTTGTCTCAGTCTCACTTCGGTCCTAGATACGTCTTTCCGTCTTTGTTCTTCATTGTATTGCACAGGACTGGAAATATAACTGAGCGTATGTGTTTGCGTGTAGATGTAACACATGCCAATTTTTGAGTAAGCGCTGGGAGAACGTAACCTATCTTCCCTTTTTAAATCAATGGCTATGGCCAAAAAAACTTCACAACAACGCAACGGCACAAACTTTCGTCTTTATAATATTACTTAGTAGGATTATTAAGATTGTAAAGTCAGTTATTTTTCACATTTACCTGAAGAGCGATCACTCAGTTTCATTGACGCGATAGAGCGAGGAAGCGGCTAATTGACCTTTTATGAAGTTTTTACAGCTCAAGGTGCTGGTAGATTGTTTGTTCTGAATACTGTCGTTTCTATCACTATCATCCATCAACTGACGCTGTTCTTGAGATTGGTGTAATACCTTAAACGAGAAAAAAATTACATATAATAGAAGTTAATATATAAAACTATTCTATGCTATTCTACTGATATAATAAACATGAAAATTTGTAAATATGTATGATTGTAACTCTTTAACACAAAAACTACTAGCTGCAATTTTGCATATAGGTAATTAATTTAATTATAGGCTATACGTTTTATCCCTTAATGGGATTAAAATAACCTTAAAACGCTTTCATAGAAGCGCGGGTCGCGGGCTTAAACTAGTAGATACTAACTAGGTAGTTTTATAATTTATAAAATAATATATCCTGCTAACATTATAAAGACATAATATTTGGGAAGATGGTTTGGCTGAAGATAATGCCAAATTTACTTATTTTTGTATAAAATTTTGCATAATATTGTAGACCTAGATCTAAAATAACATCTAGGCTACAGTATATCCCAATTAAAGGTATAATCTGCTAAGTACCTAGTTTATATATTAAAACCGCTTAATTATATTAAAATACTTAGGTATATCTACCACATTTTATCATTGCGGAAAATCAATGGAGAAATATTAATAGACGCCATAGACAAGTAATTAAAATTGCTCTATCTTGAGAGGTTGTATAGTATTGTAATAGAGTTGACTCGTATAAGAACCTAAGCAGTAGGTACCTTACCTACTACGTTAACATATTGCAAGTACTTACCTTAGAAAGTACCTTGAAACAAACCGAGGAAAATTAAATGGGCCATAACTTGCTCATGTGTAGATAATAAATAGGTTTGCAGATAAAGTCATATGGAGTGCAGACCCATAACGAATTAATTATGTATGTAAATCACGCATGTTCATATTGACGGTGATTACACGCTATTACAAAGCCTAGCCTTAGCATATCAGAGCTAAAGGACTCTTGGGTCCATTATTGATTGACCTTAGATGTGTGTAAGTAGGTTTTAAGTCATTAAGTTATTGCATTTTGCCGATAAGTGTGGATAATGGAAAATGAGTCGTAAAAAGTAAATGTAGTACCTACATGCAGCGTACATCGATAAAAACACATCGTTTTGTAAGTATACCTATATACCAAGGTACCGAACTGATTATAATATGTACCTTACCTACCCATTGGTGTATATGGTGGGTAGGTACTGTTCTTTTCGAACAAATATATACAATACTAGCTAGTATTGTATATATTGGCGGGGCGCAGCTGCGCCCCGCGGCTTCGCACGCATTGTTCCTATGGAAACATTAAAGGGTGATTTTCATCCCATGGGAACTGATTTATGGGATAAAAAGTAGCCTATGTTTTATTCCAGGATTAGAATTACCTGTATGCAAAATTTCAGCCAGATCCGTCCAGTAGTTTTGGCGTGAAGAAGTAACAAACATCCATCCATACATCCATCCAAACTTTCGCATTTATACTTAGTATTATATTATAGTGTGTGATGTGATGTGATGTACATGGAATAAAGGCTAGCGCCTACAGGCCGACAGGCACCGCATCGCACTAACTGCATCAAACGGAATTTAGTAGGTATTATTTTTTATGTAAGTACATAAAACTGGGACACGCTCCCCCATCCCATGTTAGTAGAAAACGATACTCATATCAATTCTACCTATTCTTGCATTATTAACTATTAAAAAAAAACTCCTTATTTTCCAGCAATATGAATGTTATTTTCATAACATTATTACAAATAGATGATGAATTTAAAAAAATCCTTTGAAATTTAATTTAATGACTAAATTAGTATTTAAGTACATAGAACTGTGACACATCTGACTGTTGGCAATATCGACTGTTGGCAATATCGATCCAGGTTTTCGGAGGATCTCATATGTATCTATACTCTATATCTCAAGTGGCGATTTTTGGCCAATTTCAAGTCACTTGAGACGGGGTTTAAGTGACCATTCGTTTGTTTTTAAAATATAATATATATCTATAGATAAAACCTGTCTTTTTCATAAATTACTTACTCACATTCGTAACACATATTAAAAGTTGATTATATCGGGTAATAAATAGTGATTTCTTAATCAAATCATAGAGAACCAGCCTAATTAACAACTCATTGAAAATTTATTGACATCGTAACGTAACGCTTGAGGCGTTTACGGTAGTCACATGACCGAGGGAATGTGTCCTCGTTTGTTGAGATGCCAAGTTCAAGGTAGGCCGACGCAGCTGATTTCAAAAGCGATACTAATGGTCACTCTTTATAAATGCAATGAGTGCCATAGTCGTTTGTTTCTTAAGAATCCACTGGTAGGTAAGGTAACGTATAACAGGGTAAGTGGCTCTACGCCTAGACTCTACCTGACGCCTATATCTACATCTACATCCAGATCCTAGATGAAATGCATCTGTCCTGAGGACATAATGCATTTGCGTCACTCTAGAAAGTCTAGAATCTAGCTGCACAATAATTAATTTTGTTTTAAAAAACTATAAACAGACTTAAATTTTTATAGTTTTTTCATAACATTTCTATCAGAACTGAACAAAATTAAAAGGGACCACACGGGAAGCACCAGCTTTCATATAAAAAAATAATCATGAAAATCGGACCACGCAGTCAAAAGTTCTTAGGTAACAAACATAAAAAAAATAACAGTTGAATTGAGAACTTCCTTCTTTTTTTGAAGTCAGTTAAAAAGACGAATCAACTAACTGTTACTCATACTAGGTTCCACCTGTGGTTCCACCTGACACGCGCGGGTATGTTTGAAAGGTGCACAGTAGTTCTTGCCAGCAGAAATAAAAGAGGTAGAACACCTTGATTAGAATAATAATAACTTATAGGTAGATATTCTGATGCAGATGAGATGCGCTGTGCGTGTTCTGGCACCGGACTTAGAAACGGCCTTTGCAATCTATTAACACCCGTTTACATGAATTGCTCACAAATGAGCCTAGGCTATAGGTACTCGGATTAAGAATATATTATTTGTACACAGAGATTAATTAAGGAACGCTTAAGGTAAGCTATTTTTAACATAAAAATTAAACCACCTAAACGTACCTATATGGGACCTACTTCAGGGTTACCCTTTCTAATAAAAAAAGAATTATCATAACCAGACTACTCTGCAAAAATTTATGCGTAATAAATTTATACATAAATACGGAACCCTAAAAAAGATAAAATATACTCTTCGACTTGAAACCTCCTCCGTTTTATCGTCGGTTGAAAACTGAACAATAACGACAACAGCAGAGAGAAAAAGTACTAGAGCTGAGCTGAGTAAGGTAAAGCTATTTGACGACGTCAATGTTCGTCATAGGCAATGAAAGTGTTAAAATAATATACTATTCATGAACCTCCGAATTAGTGTACAAAGACAGAGAGCCCACTATGCACAAGGCCCTCTAGAACCCCTGTGAGAAGGCGGGCTGGGCAGTGAATGTGTTAAAAATTTGCAAATAAGAAAATAAACACTAAGTTTCCTTCTCTTGTAGACGACATAGAATTACAACTTATGCTAATTAATTTACAAATAACTAGCGGTTTTTCGTGACTTAGTAGATGATCGTGACAAAAAGCAACCACGGAGTCATTTTACCGTGTACTTAACGAATTATCGTCAAGTAATTATCGCAGAATATTACGATGTTTCGATGAGTTGGATAATCATTTATAAATATAATTATTGATTTGAGGGAAAAAAAAGAAAAAAAAAAGGCAAAGGCTTAAAATTAATATTTAAATAAAATCATAGAACACGAACGCCGGGCGGCCGGCACTTCGCCGCCGCCACCCCGCGCCGCCGCCGCCAGCGTAGAGGATTATCCCGCCCAGGCGTGATCTATGTAACTCTACGCGACGCGTAGAGGGTCTACGCAATGCTACGCGACGCGTAGAGGGTCTACGTTCCTGCTACGTTGCGTAGGCCAAATAAAGGGCGTGGTCTGTGCTATAGGTACAGCATGCGTAGAGGGTCTACGCTTCTACTACGCGATGTAGCGTAATGATAGAGGCCCGTTCTACGCAGGATCTATACTTATCCCAAAATTTTGGATTACCGTATTTTTTTACAATTCTTTTGTAGGCTGTTTTCCAGTTTGTGAAATAAATTCGTATGCAAAATAAAATAAATATTTTCTTAAACTGGAGCTTTAGGTGTGACAACAAACAATTTCTATAACTTAAATTTGCTTAAACTGCAAAGCATATTTAATGATTGCCCACGTAGGAAGCGGCTTAGCTTTAATCTGAGAACAAATCTTGTTGATATCTCAAAGAATTGGTTCATAATGTTATCAGTGAGCACAAATATTAGCTTTGTTGTCGTTTGCTGCTACCACGACCTTGCCGCACGATCCATATTTAAGCTGATACTTTCTTTTAATCTTTTCACGCTATGTGGTGCTGGCTAAGAATTTGCACCACCCCAACTCTTCCCGTGTCGTATGAGAAGACTAAGCGATATCCACCAGGGGGCAGGCGGCAGCGCCACCTGCAGAACAATTCTACCACCGAACTGCGATCCGCATGCCCAGCCTGGGGATTATGAGCCTTCATGAGATCCAAGCCCATAAAACACTATTCTATTCTATTAGAAAGAATTTATGAAATCGTAGCTTTTTTCGGGTTCGGCTAATCAATCATTCAGTCAGTGTCACAATAAGGTGCCAAAAATTTTAATAATGAAGTTCGTAGGTACATAAATAATTGAATTTAGGTAAGTATTTGTATTACTTCTTAATCAGTATCATAATGAAGATCTCTCATCGAGCAGTACTTTCCTCAGTTTAGGTAAAACTGAGGAAAGTACTGAGACACAAAATAATTCCAACATAGTCTAGTCTAGCTTAGCTAAAAGATTCGTTCTTAAGAAATAAGATCATGGTTTATCTAAACGTATGCACAAGCACTTGCATGGCGCCGCATTAGTTTTACATGACAATGCACACTCTCGACCAGTCACAGATGTTTAGCGATTGCATTCAAAAGATAATAGGGACCATAAAAGTCTTATTTGAAGTTCAAGCAGAACAATGCTTGTTGGTTTTCAACTGCGTGTACCTATAGGTAGGTACTTCGGCGAGAGATACATAAATAAATTATGTGCTTTCCGTGTACTGTATCTAGGTACATAACATTATATGTATTAAATTTATCAGTATTCCAGCAACCAATTCAAGCCAACAATGTATGGCAAGGTTTTTTGTGTTATTTAGTTTGCAACTTTCGTCTACGTGGCTGTAAATAGCACGCACCTATCTAGACTACATACCTACCTACCTAAACATAAAGTTGTTGACACATTGTTTACAGATGAATTGTCTTATAAGTCTATGCAGTGACTAAATTCATGTAATAATTCACTACGTCAGTGACACACTATGAAAGTAAACAGCGGCTTCCTTACAAACAAAATAATCTAAATACATTGCTATGCTACCGAATTAAAATTAACCACCACTTAAATTGCGCTCGATTGACGTCAGGTTTATCATGATTAAACTAAGGTAGGTGACGACCTCTGTGGCGTGGTGGGGGAAGGTCTGCCTGCAACGCAGGAGGTTGCGGGTACGATCCCGCCTCGGGACAAATGTGTTTACGATCTGCAGACATTTGTTCAAGGCGTGGAGGAAAACGTATTGATACAGGGTCGAGCATGCTTGTAGTGTTTGTAGTTGTAGATAGCCATGCTTGGATAAAACATGTTCATCGCACATGTACGTACGTGTCTACCCACCATTCAAGTAAAATGTTATAACAATCGATCAAGGATTGCCCGCGGCGTCCCCGGTTATAGCAGATCTATGTTTTCTAACTCTCATTTCAAACATCTTCCACAGAGCAAGCGTCGGCGTAGACTGTCCGAGCCTAGACAAAGGGGACTCGTTCACGCAGTCAGAGTTCCTGTCCCGCCTCGCCAACGAGTGCCGGTACGACCGTCTCCTCCTGCCCACCTACCAGACTGGAGACACGGTGTACGTCCACGCCAGCGCTTACGTCTACTTTATACAGCCAGCTGAGGCGCACGACTTGGTAAGTTGCTTTTACAAGTTTATGTTACTGGAGAGTACCTATAGTCTCACCTCACCCCAACAGCCTGTATTGATCCATTACTGGACGCAGGACTCCTCCTGTTAAGCGCCTTGTTGGCGTTTATTAAATGAGGGATAATGCCCACGCTGGGCATGCGGGTTGGGGATCGCAGTTCGGTGGTAGAATTATTCTGCCCGCCCCCGTTGGATATCCCTTAGTCGTCTCTTACGACACCCACGGGAAGAGATGGGGTGGTGCGAATTCTAAGACAGCACCACACAGCTAGTCTACGAATTTTCGATGTCTTCCAGGCAGCAATAGGCTAACTTACTACTTGCGGTGCACTTCACACTTAGCACTTCGTTGCTTCGATATTATCTACTCTAGATTTGTATCATCATGACACTTCACCTTATTTTATCGCTTTGCTTATTAAGTTGTAAAATTATAGTTTGTAATCATTGATTTATTAAAAGGGGAAGATAGGTTACTTTTTCCCAGCGCTTACTCAAAAATTGGCATGTGTTACAACTACACGCAAACACATACGCTCACAGTTATATTTCCAGTCCTGTGCAATACAAAGAAGAACAAAGACGGAAAGACGTATCTAAGACCGAAGTGAGACCGAGACAACAAAATTTCACGCGAATCACGACCGCTCGTGCCGCCGGTCAGACGGTGACTGAGGTGGGAGCACACAATTTGAGGTTGCCACTTTCGAGAAACCAGTACCTCATCTTCCCTTTTTAATAAATGAATGTTTGTAATGCCTATTCTAGAACTTCAAGCTCCACTTCCTCCTCCAACTGCGATGGACGGACCCTCGTCTCGCCTACGCCCTGTACTCCCCCGAACGGTCCAAGATAATAGGCGAGAGTGATCTCCGCTCCCGCATATGGGTGCCGCATCTATACATGTCCAACGAGCAGTCTTCCAGCCTCATGGGCACTGACAGCAAGGATGTGCTGATCTCCATAGCGCCGGATGGTGAAGTGTTGTTCAGTCGGCGAATGCAAGCAGTTTTGTACTGCTGGATGAATCTACAGAAGTTTCCGTTTGACGAACAAACCTGCTCTATGAATTTGGAGAGCTGTAAGTTTTGGAAGTCGGCTGTTTTGTTGTTTATTTTATTATTATTTTGTTTGTTTATAAATCACATCACACTAATATTATAAATGCGAAAGTTTGTATGGATGGATGGATGGATGTTTGTTACCTCTTCACGCCAAAACTACTGAACGGATCAGGCTGAAATTTTGCGTACAGGTAATCCTCATCTTGGAATCAAACATAGACTACTTTTTATCCTATAAATCAGTTCCCGTGGGATAGAAATTGTTCCTATGGAAACGTTTCCATAGGAACAACACGTGCGAAATCAGATAATGCTGGACAATTCACATAGCCATATCTAGCCCCAGGTTATGCAGAGCTTGGGTTATGGGTAGGTACTAGCTAACTGATATATATATGTACCTAATACAAAACACTACATACCTATACCGTGTCCATTTTGAATGAAGCATGTTAGTAAACAAACCGCCCATACTTAACCTAAAATTCGCTTTGTTGGCGCCTCCTTGTATACGTAACTTACATTACTTGTCGATTTTAGATACTCCCTTCAATAAAAATTACTTACAATTATATCTGAAACTCGACGCCAAGCAAGTGAGATTTTGTTATTTGTGTCATAGTTTGTTTACTAATACGCTTCATTCAAAATGGATAAACTATAGACAGATTATTTCATTATTAATAAATAATCCAGAACACCTGGAACCAATATCTGCACATAATAATAATATACAGTCGACTCTCGCTAATTTAAAACTCGAGGGACAATTATCGAGTGTTTGAAATATCAAATGGTCACTTTTCTTTTCACCTTCTACTTTTCGATTAACTCCTTCTGTTCAGCAATCGTCAAACATTTAAACTTTCTAGCGCTCATAGCCAACTAACATAAACTTTTAATCTGTATACCAACGAAAGAGTACCTAACAGTAACTGAAACATAACTAAACAAACCAAGTCGTGCGGAAGTTACGATTCGATTGACTATTTGAGTCAAGCGAATCGTAATAAAAACAAATCTTTCCGCCATTTTCTCTCTGCAACTTTGAATTAATTGTTGAGTGGTGGACGCCGATGAGTTCGAATTAACGCGTCGTTTTGTCACATAGCAATGATTTTTTCGTTCGAATTACCAAGTGCATAAAAATGTATTGATTTAGTTCGAAATATAAAGAGATTTTGTAGGGAACTCGTGATAACTTTTAATTATAGAGAGGTTCGAATTATCGCAGGTTTGAATTAACGAGAGTCACAACGTTTATTGAAAAAGATATCAACTTAAAATTAACATCGTTGATCCCCTTAAAAGTATCGCAGATCGTAACAACTTGTCCCGAGGCAGGAATTGAACCCGCAACCTCTTGTATTGCAGGAAAAGGAAAGACGCAGGGAGGTAAAACCACGCCTAGCGGTTTTCCCTTAGATTCCTCTTAGAGAAGAAATATGAATAAAAAATAATGAATGCATAAAAAGGCGCTCATTAGGATTTGTCATTAATTACCTACTGAAAACATGATTTTGTTATAATTGTGATTCATAACAAACATATTTTTATAAACGTATCTGTTAAGTTTATGAATCATTTTCCTAGACTTAAGTACCTATACCTACATGCAAATAAGGTTATTATAATTTTCCTAAACAAAATTTACAGGGAAATACAACGCGTCGATATTGAGACTGATGTGGGAAACGGACAACCCGGTGCGGTTGTCAACAGAGCTACATCTGACCGAGTACTCCCTCATAGACTACTGGACCAACGAGTCGGTGGTCAGGGGGGATATCATGAACATGCGGTTGGGGGGAGGTAGATGTAATGTCTATTTCTTCGTATGTGCTGTATAACTCTATTTTTGTAGAGATATTCTTTGTAACGTCGCCGATATTTCATTTTATACAATAATAATAATAATCCTGGATAATTGACACAGCATTATCTAGCCCCAAGCTTACAAATACTACAATGCTGTAGAATACCGTTTTTCGGAGTTCATATATAGACAATGATCGAGAATAGGTAAAAAGTGCAGGGAACCAAAATTGTAGAGTTTTGTCAGCATTCAATATCTGGTATAACAAATTTTCATATGATGCATCGCTTAGATGTAAGCAAAGAAACTAAAACCCTAGTATGAGTTGAGCCCCACCTCCAGAAGACTTTAGTAGAGACGAGTATGTATGTCTCCCAAGTTCCCAACTTGTCCAAAAAAGTTCCATACTCAAACTTATTGTTTTCAACCTTTCCATCCACAATGGCTCATTGACTGGACTAATAGAGTTTTATGAAATCGGCCTATTTTTTTTCCATTCGTTAAACAGACTGAATAACAGACTTTTCGTTTTGAACCAGGCAAACTTAAAGGAAAGGGCTATGTTACAAAGAATATATCTACATAGAGCACCTAAAGCTAAACTAAACTAAACTTTCAGCTGGCAACTACAGTGCTCTGAAGTTCACGTTCAAACTGGGCCGAGAAGTGGGTTACTATCTCATGGATTACTTCATTCCATCGATGATGATAGTGGCTATGTCTTGGGTGACATTTTGGCTGCAAGCGGACGCATCGGCGCCTAGAATAACTCTTGGTGAGTAACTAATGCACAAAATTCCATGATGCAATGAAACGGGGTGTAGGAACAACTCCCACGCGATGGATAAACCTACGTGGTGTTCAGCTGTCGGCATATCCGGGCTGACGGACCATGAACTTCCATTTGTGTCTCTTCTAGTTTTAAGTCAATTTGCCTGCATTTCACCCTCATAACAGAGAACATTCATTTTAAATTGTCTAGCTCAAAGCTGATTACGTTAATCTCTCAGGTTGCTAATCGCCTTATCTTACAGGCACGAGCACGATGCTATCGTTTATAACTCTGGCGTCATCTCAGGCGAAGACGCTACCGAAGGTGTCCTACATCAAGGCGAGCGAGATTTGGTTCCTAGCGTGCACTGGATTTATCTTCTCTGCGCTCGTCGAGTTTGCATTCGTGAATACCATTTGGAGGAGAAAGTAAGTTGGATTTTTCAGATACTTCACTTTCAGCTTCAAATGAAGTCAATGGAAAATATTGCTGCGTAAAAAGGTGTTTTGCAAACAAACTAGCTATAGGTACTACAATGTAAAAAGAAAGATTTAAAAAAATGAGTGTACACAAAGAAAATCAAAACCAATGTACGTGTGCAATTATGCGTTGTCAAACAACGCATAATCGCACACGCGGGGAAAAAAAGACTCAAAGGCCTGACGACTCAAAAATTCTAAAGAAAAATTACGTGTCTAATATCTTCTGATAATCTAACTTACGGACTTATTAAATTTTTTAAATCGTCAGCCCATTCATACATTACACGTTGAGTTAAAAAACGGACGAGAGAATGAAAAAATTAATGAAAACTTTCAATCAAAAAGTAATCGAACTATTTACTGCGATTTGCTGCAAACCAATGTCATGGCATATTTTCCACAAATTTTCATCTGTTTTTTAACCCTTTTGCATACAAAAAATATGTATGATTCTTGAGCTAAGTATAGGTATGGTACATATTGCCAACTTGGAAGTTTACTTTAGCAAGATAAGGAAGATAGATGATTTGTAAACGTTTGTGCGTACCGTACGATGACTGTATTAATAATAAATTAATGGCTAATAACCTGATAAATATAGTTTACGATCGTTGAGGTTTTATGAAAATAACTACAGGTAGTTTTTCAAGGTGGCCTCGGCATATTGAAGTTTGTTTGATAAAGATAAGCTTCCTCTACTCCGTAAGGTTTGCTAGTCCGCGACATACCTAGCTTAGCGTAAGCGAATTAACATAAATCGAAATAATATTTTTTAAAGGGTATGTCTGAAATAGTATGAATGCTAGACGCACAGGGCTACATGGGTCTGATTCCACTAACACAATCGCCTCACTATGACAATATTATCGCTTCATTATCGCGTTACAATCACCGCCATTGACACCTTTTGGTATTCTACTAACACGATCTTTTTTTGTTTATGCCATATCTATGACTATTACGATTATGATTATATGCCCCACCACATTATTGACACGATATTATAAGTCATAGAGATTGTAATCTTATGGTATTGGAATACCAAATAAATTTACGACTAAATCACTATCTTAATCGTATGGCGCCATTATAGCATTTTGTTTAAAAAATAGTGGAATAAGGCCCCTGATGGTTAGATAGATAGAGGTTTATTGGGTACACATAGTGGCGGATTAGCCATATAGCATGAGTAACAAATCCAAAATAATAGAAATTAAAAACAACTTAGTGATTATTATATAATCGTATATAAAATAATCTTTCGCTGCGTTCGTCGATAACATTTACTGCTTCTGGCATTTTCAATTCTTTATTACTACAAAAAAATGTATCGCTCCGCTTGCTGGTACTTGACTCTGGTTTTAGGTAACTTTGTCCACCATCGCACAATTTTTTATTATTGCATTTACCTTCATCCAAAATTTTAAACAATAATGTGATTCAAGGGCCACTGGGTGGTACTACACACACAAACAGCATAGGAAAAGTAAAGTACTTACCTACTGCTAATCCAATCGCTTCACTATCATAAATAAATCGGATTTATAGGAAAACACGTTTTTGATCTTCTTGGTGGTGATTCGTATAAATTTCGTTAAATCCATAGATCTTTTGAAGGCACGATTCCATAGTGCGCTTCACTGTGAAAATTGCAACACCCTAAATGGGTACATACTGCGATCGTAAATTAAACTCACCGAATCACTCACAGCCGCACTGAGATACGTTAATGATCACTTATTAAAGATTTCAATACAAAAACCTTTCCTTAGTGACGGTTTAAGTAAGCATTTAAGGCCCGTATTATAAAAGCTTGTTCAGTCATAGAGCTATGCTTGAGTGACGTTTATACCATAGAAAAGTGTTGCTGAAGCATAGATCGATGACTGAGCAAGCTTTCATAATACGGGCCGTCTCTGAGTGCGGCGCGTAGACCTGATTGTATGAACGCAATAAGTACTGAATACTGAACGAATCTCAATATTTTCAGGAAAGCAGTAAGCCTCAAGAAGGTGAACAGCAAATACATCCTGAAGAGTACATTGACCCCGCGACTGGCTCGCAAGGAGTTCCAGAAGGAACTGCAGGAGACCTCGCCTCAACTCACCAAGTCTCGGTCCTGCTCCTCCCTACAGCAGGAGACCAGCTCGGATCCAGCTGGACCAGGCTACAACAACTATCTTACTGTGCATGTGAGTGTTTTACTACTAAACTATTTTGTTCTACTTTTTTTTAAGTTGCGGTACTCTTTTATTTTTCAGACATTTTAGGATTCTTTTCTTATTTCTTATTATAACAAAGAAATTGAGTAGGTACTTTGGGAACAACCCGATGACGTCACAAATCCAGGCCTTCAGGATTATGAAAAAAAAAGACGATCGGGCCAGCTATTAAAACAATATTAATAAATGTCTTTCATCCTATGACATGGTAGTACTATGATTTTTTGCTAAAATCTTTGGTTGCCCACTTCGATCAAAAATGTCATTATCAATACCTCGAGGGACAAACGTTTATGGGCCACCTTAAAATCAAACTTCATATGGAAGGTTGCCCAGAAAAAACTTAACAAACTTTATTATTATAAACGCGAACATTGAATGGATGCTTATAATAATAACCTCTTCCTGTCATAACGATTAAACCGATCGGGCTGAAGTTTTGCGAAGATATAGCTTTAAGCCTGGATTCAAACATAGTACTTTTATACTAAAAACAACGTCCATTATAAGGTTATTTCTATCATGTAAAAATTTAACTTATCTAAGTGCTTATTTTGTAAGTCTAAAGAAATAAACGATTTGACTCTGACTCTCTGACTCATGGGATAGAACCATAAATTTTGAATTCTTTCACTACGTTTTAGAAACAACGCATATGAGTTTGGTTTGAATATAAGAATAGGTAAATAGGTTCTAGATAAGATAGGTACCTACCTACTTTAGGGTTATTTTTTTAACCATGTTCCAAAATAAAGTTAACATTGTTCCTAACCCAATATTATCCGATCACATGACTGAGTAATAATTTACTTAGTAAACTGAAAGCGATGTGGGTCAAAGATAAATTAGGTACCGAGATATCTTTAAGCCAAACCAAATAGGATTAATCTTCTATGGTGTGATATTAATTCAGTTAAAAGCACCGACGTAAATATGTAAACCTATGTATGTATGTATAATCAACATATATTTAGCTTAGGTATATTACGTTAGAACTTAGGTGTGAATGAATGAACTCTTTTATTGTACATACAAAATAAAATAACTTATATCTAAATAAAACAAATGAAATATAAAACGTTAAATAGGCGGCCTTATTGCTTCAAGAAATTTCTTCCAGGAAAACTTAACGTGTGTAACAAAATAAGGTTTTTTTAATGACCCAGAATTATTTAACTGTAGCAGAAATGAGACAGGGTGCCAAGCAAAGGGCACTAAGCCAAAAGTGGGTGATTCTGGAACTGTTGAACAATGTTTTTTTATATTTTTATTAAATTAAATAAATGTTATTTTCCTATTTCAGTTTTTGACAAGCACTCTTGCCTTATTTATTAAATATTACAAATAAACTCAATATTGTTTTCAGCAAAACCAATAATTTCATGAAATTATTAAAAATAAATGATATAATTCCTTTGAAATTTCAAAACAATAACGAAAGACTACACGTATAATAATAAAAGAACACGGATATAAAATATTTTGTATTTGTATTTTTAACGAAAACAAAATTGAAATCCTAAAAATCATTGAACTATCATTGACCCCTCAATGTTCAGTATCACCCCTTTTCGGCTTAGTACTTACACTTTTATATGGCACCCTATATGACTGTAGTTCCAATCTAACCGCGCTTTTAATTACTCCATGTTTTAAATTCAAGTTATCTACACATAACTCATAATTCTACATTCATAATAATTACACTGGGTTAATAATACATAATTCATAACTTAGGTATTATGTGCGTGTAGTTTATTTCACAATAAAGCCGCATTCACATTTGTCTGACGTGTGTGAATGCGGCTTAATGATCACGTGTGCATGCATCATTCTTTACTGTTTGTCTGTCAATGTTTTATTAGTTATTACTCAGCCTGCTAGAATGTTATCAAAATCCTTTTATAATATTAGGTTACATTGTTTTCTCACTACCGAGGATTTACTTGTTTGATTATAAATGTCATACAAACTTAAATAATATGTGATATATGATTGCGGCAGGGATTTATATCCTATGCAGTGCAATAAAGTTGAGTCATTTTGTTTAATTTGTTTTGAAATTTATTTGAAAGATTATAATCTTTCAAAATAAAATACGTAACAAAATCGCTCAAATAACACTGCATAGGATACGAATCCTTGCCGTTATTATTATATAATAATATTAATACAATTGAAGTCGGTTTAGAGTTTCATAGAACAAACTCAATTATATTTTGAAATATTACGCAGTACCTTACCTACTATCTAGTTTTGTGAGTATAAGACCTTTAGAGATTATGGGATTACCATACCACGTAATGACACCTACCTACTGTAATATTTTGTTTGATTGACAAAAGTAAATTAAGGGTGGGAAAAAATTTTGGACCCGGGCAGCTACCATTTATTTTGTAGAAGGTTTTTTTTATCAGGAATCTTCTATTTTAATTCGAAGAAAAAAATATTTAATTTTTTATTTCTTTGAAAAAAATACGATTTGCCCAAAAAAATAAATTTGTCAAAAAAATGGTTTTAATCAACAAGTTGGTATTAATCGACTCTATTTCCAACCAGGAATACTTTTTTCTCTTCTCTTTTACTTCTTAGGTTACTAAGAACAAAACCTTCTAACTACAAAAAAAAGGTAGCTACCATCGAGTTTGGCTAGTACTATATAAACTCTATGGTAACTACCCTTAAGGGGCCAAAAATTTGTGCAAAAAATTCTGTATATCCGTCCAATATCTTCCGATAATCTAACTGATGGACTAAATAAAAAAAAAATACTCAAACAGGACACAACCCTATTGGGATCTCCAGAACGAAAACATTAAAGCAATATTTCGTAATTCCAGAGCTTCCCATCTGCTATGAACCTGCCGACAATAACAACACAAAGCTACGACGACCTCTCGAAGAACCACGGCCGAGACAGTGCGGACTCCGACGAACCCCCGAAGCACCACAACTGGACCACCATGACGCCGCAGGAGATAGCCACGTGGATAGACAAGCGCTCCCGACTTCTGTTCCCGCTTATGTTTGTGTTTTTCAATATTATTTACTGGACTTTCGTTTATTGCTTGTAAGTGCCTATCTAAGTGCATATCATACCCTATCTAAAGAAGTATCCCTTTTAACCGACTTCAAAAAAGGAGGAGGTTCTTTTTTATGTTTGTTACTTCAGCACTTTTGACTGGGTGGTCTGATTTTCATTATTATTTTTTTATATGGAAGCTGGTGCTTTTCGTGTAGTCCCATTTTAATATGGTCCCGTTCTGACAATCCATGAAAATTCATGAAAAAACTATAAAAATTTAAGTCGGTTTATAGTTTTTTTTAAACAATATTAATTATTTGGTATAATAACAAATTTGTATTTTTGTACAATTCTTGTATTTATTTATTATGCAACTAACACGATAAAATTACCAATTACATTAGTTACGATTTAAACTAAAATCAAATAGAATTATAATTTTTGTTACACGTTTAAATTGGTCAAATAAACGCACATTATAATGCACCACTATCATCGATCAAAAATTTCGCCGGGGAGGCCGCGAAATTTTTGAGCAATGACCACTATGAATTAATCTTATTGTTGACAAGTTATTTTGAAATACAGAATGAAGTATTTCATCTAAAAGAAACTTTGTCTATGAAATACTTCTGTATTTGCAAATCACTTGGCAACAATAAGAGAATCTCATAGTGGTGCATTATGCCAAAAAAGGATACTTCTTTGGACAGGGTACGATTACTTAATTTCGTCTTACGTCTGTTTCCTTGAAAACACACACTTGGAAAATATAAATCTAAGTTTTGTTCTCGTTGTCGTGCAAAACCAACTCACATGTCGCTTGCATAAGATTATCATTTGGACGACAATTAATTAGAAACTACGATTTCGTCGGTCTCAGACGTTTTGTAAAATTTCCAGAAAGGAAACTTCGACAGGCAACTAAATACAATTAAACATACAATTTGCTGCAATCACAATGTTACACGTCGTTAAATCTCTAATGAGCTCTGTAAGAGCTCTTTTTCGCATTTGTACTTAAATTTGTTCAATATGTAAATTTCTGCTGTCTAACTTTTTATAGCACTGTGTTATGTTTAGAGAAAAACCGCGTTTATCTTTTGCTATAATTCCGTTTTCTTTTATTAAAAAAAACAACGAGGATGTACTTAAAAGTACTAAATAGTCTAGTCTGCTTAGATAAAAATAATTCACTGGTCTTTGATTTAAAATATATGCAAGCAATTTTGCTAAGAGCTTGTTTTTTCCAGTTTTTATAAAGTCCATAGTTTGGGCCCAGCAAGTGTAATTAAGGTACTTTTAAGAATACCGTTTAAGTTTTACGTTTACGAGTTTTAACTTTATGTAAACAACAAGATCTTGTCAAAAGTACTAAGCATCTAATGAGATTATTGTATTTTAATCTACGAAGAAGTAGATTTAAAAAAACTACCTATTTATACATTTCGTGAATACGTATTATTCCTAATTGAGTGTAACGTTTCGGAGAATATACGTAATAATGAAAAAAAAGGTGGGATGGATGTGGATAAGAGAACCTTATAATTTGTTAGGGTGGTTATCGTATATTGGAAAATAGGTTGTAAATAGAAATCTAAGTAAAATCATATTTTGCAATAGAATTGAAAGCCATAAGAGCTCCAGGAAGTAAATTTTAACTGACCAGTGTTCCAAATGATCAGTTCTTGTAACTTTTATCATAAGTGTTACTTTAAAAGTAATTAACCATTTGAAAATTATTGTGATTGTCTTGTGATCTTCGTTAAGTGCCTTTGTATTTTAGCCTAGTTAGGTTTAACTGTTTCGTACGAGATTATATTCTAAGCAAATTATTAGTATAATTTTTGCTGTTACCTAAGCCCTTTTTAAATATACTAAATATACTGTTTATGACATATTTTTTTTCGGTTATTACTTTTTATTATAAGCTGCCTGCTTATGAATAAACTGTGTCTGTGTGAATGATTATCGCTTTTAGTTATAGAAGCTGTTTGTAATCTCAATAAAATAAAACTGATGTAAGATTTTTCTTTTATTTATAATTATAACACAGAAAAGCAATACAATGGAATAAAGCATCGAAAATGACTAGAAGAAAACTTCGTAAGGTGAAATCCAAGCTTCTATACAAACAGGACATTCACAACTATGAATCGAACTTCCCAACTCTGGGACATCGAGAAAAGGGTAATCGTGTCAAATCTCAAATTAAATTGTAGTTGAGATTTGAAAAGATTACTGTCACAATATATTGTTTATCGCCTGCGAAAACAAATATTTAACGCCTCCAAAGTCGAGGTATAATTTCGTTGCATTGACACACAACACTGTACTAATTACTTATTTTAATCGCAAAAGAATTGAAAGGAGGGTTCCTTTCAGGGGTTCCCGTGAAATCGAAACCGGTTTGTCTAAACTTTAAGACATTTATATATATTATATTACAGGGTTTCACATTTGAATGTGACCTCACTGACAATCTGTCCCATAAAACCGCGTTCAACGCGTTATCTGAAGAAATCCCGTGTACATTACATACTAGTTCAAGCACCCGGCTCGTCCCGATTCCTCGGCGGAGCCATCACCAGACTGTCGTCGCTGGAATACCGCTTTAAGGTCGCTGAGCTGGCTTGGCTGAAACAAATAGATCTTTTTACCTCCCTCGCTCGAAAACAGTGACTTTGCTGCTCAAAACCTGTGAGCAAAATCGAATTTAGCTCACAAGTGGAATAATAGTTCAACAAGTGAGCAAAACGGTTTTTTGTTGCATGTGCCGATTTTAAATCCAGAGCTAACGAAGCGAAGCGAAGTCTACCTGAGAGCCACTCGCTACGCTCGTGACTCTACTCTAGACAGCTTCGCTAGTTCGGGATTTAAAATCGGCACGTCAACAATAAACCGTTTTGCTCACTTGTTGAACAAATAACTATTGTTACTCGAATATATAAGTAAAATTCTGTAGATATGGTACTAAAGCAATTTACAACGAGATATCATTCTCATATTTGAAATTTCGAATCATGGTAGACTTGAGCTTTGAGCTTTCCAATATTTCGGTACAGTTTCATGCGCCATGATCACGGAATAACTGAAGGCCCTGCTAGTGAGTTTTTATTGATAGAATATCTATGTACCTCATTTTTAGTGTTTGCTAATAACGTTACCACGACCAAAAGAAATTTAAATATATCATGGTAATCCCGTTGTAAAAGACTTAAGTGTTAATAACCATGATGGATTCAGAAGTTATAAGTACGTTCTCCCAGCGCTAGATCGACACTGGCCTGTGTTGTGTTACAATTAATTGCAATTAAAATCGGTTGCGTGGCTTAAGTTCACGGAAAAACAAAAGCAAAAACAGACTTTTTTACACAAGTAATTAGGTAGGTACAGGTACTATGTATAGATATATATACATATGTCTAGCAGTAGTAGCAGTGGAGGTTTGTTTTTCTTTATTTATTCAAATTGCAGTGGACTTAATATATAGGCGGATGACGATGTATATTATGTAGTGGTGAGCAGTAGTGGACAAAAAAAATAAGTGAGAAAATCAATAACACTTTATTTCTTATTTGATTCTAATGATCTATAGGGCACTTTACGGCAATGTCCAATGGGGCATTGCCGTAAAGGGAAATTAAATTATAGAACATCTTACTTAAAGAAGACTTCATTGGTTTTTTTTTAATTTAAACTGCATTAAATATTTTTGCTAACAAACATTCTACATCGAGTTTGGCTAGTGTATAGGTATGTTTATTTATTTACATTTATTGAGGTAAACCAAAGCGTTACATAACAACTATTATTTGCGGCAATTCTCTAGTAATTTTCTGAACAATAATTAATTATTGCTCCGGCGAACTCTTTGTAGATAAAACCTCATTAATCTGCAATTAGATTACAATGATACCTACAATAAGGATAATCCACAAATTAAGCTTTACTTTTGCAAGAATGTGTTGACGTCAAAAGAGAAAAGTCAATAGTTGTCAGTCGTTGATAATGATATCTGTTCTTACTATAACGGCTTACTGTTAACACGTTTACCCACGGTTTTGGGAGATTAAATGGTTTAATACTATCACTATTTGGTAGATAGATACGTAACCACACTGATGAGCCGCAGTGAAGGAGTCAGTGGCGGATTATCCACCTAGCAGGAGTAGCAAATACTACGGGCCCCGTGCCTATGAAATATTTACAGTAAAAAACAAGTAAATTTTGCGCGGCTCGCTACTCTCGCCAATTACATTTACTTCCACATTTTGCCTTATATTCCGTTTCAGTTCTTTCTTACTACGTACCTACGTACTACAAAATAAATGTCCTAATAAATGTATCGCTCCACTTGCCGGTACCAGAACTGTACTTTGGTTTAATAGTAGGTAAAAGTTATACTTTTCGTCTCTAGGGACGAAAAGTATAACTTTCATCCCTCTGCGCAGGCAACTTCCGACCTACTTTCAGAGTATGAGTAATGAAAAGTAACTTTACGCACCACCGCGCAAATCTTCATTATTGAATTTACGTTCATCCTAAACTAAGTCGTGAGGAAGGAGTAATGCCCTTGATTTAGAAGAAAACGATAACGGCATATTTATTGCTGTTATGGATTAAGCTTTGCAAAAAAATGTATTGATAAATTAAAGAAACAAATGTTTACATACTTAGGTACATGAAATGTACATGAACCATCGAGTTTCACAAAAGTTAAAATATTAAAAAAAGCTTTAATGCAGTTATTGTTTCTGATAAATCGATGGCATGACTTTCGAGGCTTTTCTTCAACTTGCGTGGTTTCGGACATATCAATCCGCCAAAAAAAACCAACCTTTAGGTGGGCCGATGAGCTTGTCAAAAGAGCGGTAGTATTATAATAGTTAGTAAATATGTTTAGGTATGTTAATCACACTAATATTATAAATGCGAAAGTTTGTATGGATGGATGGATGGATGGATGTTTGTTACTTCTTCACGCCAAAACTACTGGACGGATCTGCCTGAAATTTAGTCCAAGAATCAAACATAGGCTACTTTTTATCCCATAAATCAGTTCCCATGGGATGAAAATCACCTTTTGACGTTTTAATAGGAACAACGCGTGCGAAGCCTCGGGGCGCAGCTGTAGTTTTAATAAAGGCTTACATCTCTATTATTATTATAATGAGGTAGGTACCTATATCTTGTCCTAGGACGCGGCGTGGGAGCGAGGCGGGGCAAGCGCGTGTCGAGCCCGACCGTGCCACCCGACCCTGAGCTGGAGCCACGACCGGAACCACTCGATCCACTCTCAGACCAGGTCAGCTCCGAGAAACTGCAAAAGGAATAAGACTTTTTTATAAAATTGTATCAGAAGAACACTACTTTTTTCCCTTAACGAGGGTGTCAGGGTGAGTGCAGTTCGCGTCGCGTACGTTGGTGTTTTTCTAACATAAATAATGTTCGTAGTTAACCCGCTTACATCCATCACACTAATATTATAAATGCGAAAGTTGGTATGGATGTATGGATGGATGGATGGATATTTGTTACTTCTTCACGCCAAAACTACTGGACGGATCTGGCTGAAATTGCATACAGGTAATTTTAATCCTGGAATCAAACATGGCCACTTTTGATCCCATAAAACACCTTTTAACGTTTCCATGGATACAACGCGTGCGAAGCCAAGGAGAGCAGCTAGTAATGAATACAACGATAGTTTTTATAGTAAAAATTGTATAAGTTTCAAAAGGAACTTCAATGGTTTCGTTATAATTGAAAATATGCCAAAATAAGTGTTATTGCTTTGGCATATTTTCAAGGCACCATGCACTCACTGCTGTGTGGTGCCGGCATAGAATTTGCACAACCCCAACTCTTCCCGCGGGTGTCGTACGAGGCGACTAAGGGATATCCACGGGGGCGGCGTGCAGAACTATTATACCACCAAACTGCGATCCCCAATCCGCATGCCCAGCGTGTGGATTTTGGGCATTACCCTTCATAAGATAAAAGCCAAAATGCGCATATCAGGAGGAGGCCTGCGTATAGCAGTGGACCAATACAGGTTGTTGAGGTTGAGGTTGAGTTTACCTGGTAGAGATGGGCGGCAGGCGGTAAGGCGGCGTGTAGACATCGTTGGTCTCCGTGTAGGTGGACGCGTGGATCTCCTGCTGGTACAGTTCGTACAGCTGCGCCAACTCCGGCGCAATGCCTACGCCCATCTCTGTGAATAACAGTTAATTATAAATAAATAAATAAATAAATACATAAATAAATAAATACATAAATAAATAAATAAATAAATACATAAATAAATAAATACATAAATAAATAAATACACAATAATAAACAAATCTCGATCAAAATTGAGAGGACTTACAGGAATTTTTATAAAGTCGGGAAATCATTTACAGTGCGCTCTACGGGCAAATGATTTCCCGCAGCAACGCCTTGTGCAAACCCGCACGCAACTTTTAAGTTGCGTGCGGGTTTGCCCAAGGCGTTGCTTGATTGGTATAGCTTTTTTGTTTTTAACCGTTTTTTTTAATCATATTTATTGTAAGAACCTTTATAATTAATATATGGCGGTCCTATTGTCTAAACTATAATATAATTAACAAAAGATCCACATACCTTATCAAATAAAAAAGAAAAAAAACCTAACAATAACTAATACGAGTAGATGGGTACATAATTTAATCCGATAAAGCTTTTATTTTTAACCGATTTCAAAAAAGGAGGAGGTTCTCAATTCGATTGTTTTACCTCAGAACTTTTGACTGAGTGATCTGATTTGATGATTTTTTTTTTATTTGAAAGCTGGTGCTTCCCGTGTGGTCTCATTTAAATTTGGTCTAGTTGTGACAGTGGCAAAACAAACCCAATTATTATACTACGCAAACAAGCAAGCGGTACGCATGATGGAACGCGGTGTTAACATCAGGAACACGCGCGTTGCCAACTTTTTAAATGTTTTAGAAGACCCTTTTTGAAGAACCCCATGTTACAGTCTTGATGAAAAACCTTGGCAGAAAGATCATTCCAAAACCTAAGTGTTCGCGGGAGATAATTCCACATGAAGGATATGTGGATTGTTTATTGTTTATTGTTTATTAAGTAACTGACATGATTTTACCAAACCAATTACATTAGTTACTTATGATTATAACACAAAAATTACATCTGTGGATGATACCTCTGAAAATGGCGAGGGGAGCGATGGTAAAAGGTAGCCCCTGGTACCATGTTAAACAGTTCATCAGAACACAACCCGTTGTACAAGCGGTAAAACACACACATAGAGAAGTATCTCCTGAGACTTTGTGGTTCAAAACTGTCTGTGAGCAAGAGCTCGTCAACAAATCTCACACCACGTCTTTAAATCAAGTCAAGGGGCCCAAACTGGTATCCAGGCGCTCCTGCCCAAAGATGACTACAGTATTCCATGTGGGGACTTGCGACTTCAGCAGCGTAAATCAACAGTCTCTGTCCCGTGTTTGTATTGACCACACAGAGCTTTTTGTATGCTAACTCTTTCCTCTCTCTTTACTCTTCTTTTCACTCTGTGAAACTGGATGTCACTGTAGATGTCGATACCCAGGACGCCTCTTCGCTTTTAGATATGGTTAAAGGTTCCTAGCGTCCTATACCCAGATAGAAAACAAAAAGCCCTATATTTATAGGAAATACCTTCAAGTGACCTTCGATTCATAGTAATAACGTCACCAGATAGTCATCCCTTCGCTGCAATGCTAGGTCTCTCCGCCTCAGCCCATGAGCCCTCGCCGCCCTTCCTTCTTACAGCGCTAACTTAACTGGCACATACATCACAATAATATTATAAATGCAAAAGTTTGTATAGATGTATGGCTGTATGGATGTATGGATGGATGTTTGTTACCTCTTCACAGCAAAACTACTGAACGGATCTGGCTGAAATTTTGCACACAGGTAATTCTAATCCCAGAATCAAACATTGGCTACTTTTTATCCCATAAATCAGTTCCCGTGGGATAAAAATCACCTTTAAACGTTTCTATAGGAACAACGCGTGCAAAGCCGGGGTGTATCTATAAAAACCAATCATACCATCAAGTGACCTTCGCTGCCTAGTAATGATCTCATCAGAGAGTCTTCTCTGTGCGTCCCTCCGTTGCAGCGCCAGCTCTCTGCGCCTCAGCTCGTGGGCTCTCGCCGCCCTTTCTCCTTGCAGCGCCAGCTTATCCGCTTCTAGCTCGTGGACGCGGCAGACCAAGGCTAGGACTTCGCGTTCCGGACCGCTACTGATTCGGGCTGGCAGCTCCTGCAAAAACATACAATAGTCTATTTAGCAAGTTAGTTAAAATATATAAAAATTCTGCAACGGGCTTTTGCGGCAGAAAACGACGACGCACCGACGCCGACGCGACGATCCGGTGAATTCGACCTAACTCCCCGAGGTGGTCGACCTCGGGGAGTTAGGTTGAATTCACCGGATAACTTACGTTCCTATTAAACGTGATTAATATTATATGTATGTATAAGCTGTCATGACATAAAGGCAGCGAACGCTAAAATCGGGCCTTAACCCGCAAAATGTGTGGTCGATCGTCGGACCCCGTGTTAAAATGTCCCTGAGCGACGGATCAGACGAGTGGCCCGCCGCCTGCCGGCGTCTCGCAGGATTGAGTAGTCCTCGCAATACGGACACTACTCTGCGACCCCACCGCTACCGCGGGTACCGCCACCCAACGGTGAGTACAAACCTGGAGCCTTCTTATAGTAAGACACTACCTGCTCCAACTGCGTGCCGACGACTCGACTTGCTCGCGTTGTCTCTCGACGGCGGCGTCTCTCTCTATCCGCACGATTTTCTCTTTCTCGACCGCTACAAACTCCGCCCACGCTTGTTCTATAGTAAGGCACTACAGTAGACACTACCTGCTCCAACTGCGCTCCGCGTAGCCTGACTTGTTCGAGTTGTCTCTCGACGGCGTCTCTCTCTATCCGCACGATTTTCTCTTTCTCGACCGCTACAAACTCCGCCCACGCTCGTTCTATAGTAAGGCACTACAGTAGACACTACCTGCTCCAACTGCGCTCCGCGTAGCCGGACTTGTTCGAGTTGTCTCTCGACGGCGTCTATCTCTATCCGCGCGGTCTTCTCTTTCTCGACCGCTACAAGCTCCGCCCACGCTTGTTCTATAGTAAGGCACTACAGTAGACACTACCTGCTCCAACTGCGCTCCGCGTAGCCTGACTTGTTCGAGTTGTCTCTCGACGGCGTCTTTCTCTATCCGCGCGGTCTCCTATTTCTCGACCGCTACAAACTCCGCCCACGCTTGTTCTATAGTAAGGCACTATAGTAGACACTACCTGCTCCAACTGCGAGCCGACGACCCAACTTACTTGCGATCTCCTCTTTCTCGACCCCTACAAGCTCCGCCCACGCTCGTTCTATAGTAAGGCACTACAGTAGACACTACCTGCTCCAACTGCGAGCCGACGACCCAACTTACTTGCGGTCTCCTCTTTCTCGACCCCTACAAGCTCCGCCCACGCTCGTTCTATAGTAAGGCACTACAGTAGACACTACCTGCTCCAACTGCGCTCCGCGTAGCCTGACTTGTTCGAGTTGTCTCTCGACGGCGTCTCTCTCTATCCGCGCGGTCTCCTGCTCTCTCTCGACCGCGGCTAGCTCCGCCCACGCTTGTTCTACTGCTACTTCCGCTTCCGCTCTTTCTACACTTCCGCTTGACATTCCCGTACCGCCTCTGTAAAAGTACGTTGTATTTCTTTATTGCAATAAAATACAAATAACAAAACTTAAAATACATACTGAGAGACGTAAAATAATCAATATAACGTAGATTTTTCTAATAAATCTCTTACATGCCAATACCTAGACTCGGATTACAAATGTAGAAGTTTTTTAGCATAGTTTATGTCATGCAAAGGGCTAACATAACAATAGTCGCAAAACTTCCTATTTGTTAGCCAAATTATTACAAAACTTTAAAAAATCGAAATTATTCGAGCGCTGCGGTGTTAACGTCACGAAACGCCTTCTTAACAATTTTATAAGCGTTTTTACACATGGATAATTTCCAATTTCTATTTCGAAATATCCGACCATGGCGGGTTGTTTGACTACCCACCAGTCTGTTTAATTTATTTTGGTAGAAATCAAACACTTTTTAAAACTTAAATGTGTTCAACACGTTTAAGTTTTATAAACTGTGCTGGTATTACTTTATGCTTAATTTTTTTACTCACTGAACGAAAAATATTCCTGTACTAAACAAAATTTTCTAGAAAGGTCGGTACAGAAAACTCACCTATAACTCTGTTGCGTGCTCAATCTCGCTCCAGGTACATTAATCGGCTTATAAAGCCTGTTGAATCTCGCCTCCCAGTGTGAAATCGCCGTATGCTGCCTTTCCGCGTCCAAAGCGAGCCCCAACAAATGGCTGTCGAGTTCCATCAACCGTCGACGCAGTCTCATTTGCTGTTTAAATGTAGATACTATGGACTCTCGAAGTGATTTCAAATGAGCTTCGCTTTCGGCTTTCTCTTCTTTTGTTTTTTCCTCTTCTAGTTGGTGGATATCCTCTCTGGATCTGCAAAGAGTGTTGAAATTATAAGATAAATTAACCCCTCGTTATGTTATATGAAATTTGTCAAAATCTGTGCATTAGTTTTTTACAGCTAGAAAATAGTTGTTGTTTTTATAAGTGTGTAATGTAAGCCGTCGCACCATTGATTTAAAAAGGGAAGATAGGTTACGTTCTCCCAGCGCTTACTCAAAAAATGGCATGTGTTACAACTACACGCAAACACTTACGCTCACAGTTATATTTCCAGTCCTGTGCAATACAAAGAAGAACAAAGACGGAAAGACGTATCTAGGACCGAAGTGAGACTGAGACAACAATATTTCACGCGAATCACGATCCCCGTGCCGCCGGTCAGACGGTGACTGATGTGAACACAATTTTACACAATTTGAGGTTGCCACTTTCGAGCAACCAGTACCTCATCTTCGTTTTTAATAAATTAATGCGTCGCACTCAAGGGTTTCAAGATTTTTTATAACTAGTTTTCAAGTCCTGTTGAAGTTGAACATTTTTGGAATGCCTACTTGATTTGATTTCTTAGAAGAAATGTGTACACAATTAGAGTCTGTTCAAAAAGGGAAGAGTCGTGAGAATTGAGGGCGCGCGTGTGCCAATTGATAACTTTTGTTGCGTTGACAACACTGCTCTGTCATTGCAGTACGACAAAATGTGTTAGTTCACCGTAACGAGACTTCTCTTTTTGAAAACACTCTATATCAAATAAGTACTTATTATGATGAATTATGTTACAAACCTTGAAGCGTCTTTCATTTTGACTTTGAGCCGTGCTATTTCTTCTCTCAAATCGTTTATGACACTTCGATATTGATGTAGATGTTTCGGCGTTTGCACTAACTCTCGTTCAACCTGAAATATTTATAATTAACTGCAAGTATTTATGATAGAGGGCGATCAGACAGAATACTGCGAGTTCATCCTAGGAGCTTCTTATAGGAACATAATGCCTGCAGTTTTTTGACCCCGATTTAGGTGAAAGCATAAATATAGACAAATGGTGATAGGATGGAAGTTGGAAGTGAAAAAGGATCTTCGTTCTCTTCAAAGCTTCGCACCAGACTAGATAGAGGCAGCACAGGATAGAAGCCGGTGGCGATCGTATGTGTAGGAGTCCAAGCCCCACTTCGGGGATCCATGCTTCTTATGAATTGATTTTGTTTTAAAAAACTATAAAACGACGAAGAAGAACGAAATCAGAACCGGACCAAATTAAAATGGGCCTAAGGGGGAAGCACCAGCTTTCAAACAAAAAAAGAATTTTGAAAAACGGAACACCAAGTCAAAAGTTCTGAGGTAATAAACATTAAAAACAGTCTAAATGAAAACCTCCTACTTTTTTGACGAACGTTAAAAACAAGGCCACTTTGTTTAGAATTTGTCACCCACGTGACCATGATATCTCGGAATGACATGGGGACAAGACATTCAAGTCGTTACATACTGTTTCTTTATTGATGATGGTCAAGCGTTTGGCTCTCTCTCTCGCGATGGAGCACGCTTTTCCAGAAGAAACTTGTTCACCCTAGATTCGAAGACTCCAAGATTGTACTTTAATGGGAAAATAGATGCAAGTTCATTCCACTCTTTGGCTGTAGATATTATGAAAGTAGAGTAGAATTTTTTGGTCCGATACTGTGGTATGTCGAGTCGACCAGAAATGGTTGGTATGATTTTGTGCGTCTGCTGGTCCTATGGTGAAACGGAGAAAATGGGATAAGGTCGGACAATGATTGCACACAATCACCAAAGTGGACTGTATAAGCTAACGCATAAGTACATGCAGTAGGTACATTTTAACCAATATCAGAACATTATTTCATGTAAATTTAGCGCGTGCAAATTCTATGCCGTGTGGTGCCGGCGGCATAGAATTTGCACCACCCCAATTCTTCCCGCGGGCGTCGTAAGAGGCGACTAAGGGATATCTTCTGGGGGGCGGGCAGCAGCGCCCCCTGCAGAACAAATCTTCCACCAAACTGCGATCCCCAACCCGCATGCCCAGCGTGGGGAATTACCCCCCCATGAGATAACAGCCATTAAGGAGCTTATCAGGGGGAGGCCTGCGTCTAGCAGTGGACCAATATATACTGTTGAGGTTGAGGAGTTTTTATCACCCTCAGCTAGCTAGCATCCCTTAGTATTTTACCGTGTTTTTAAGAGGCTGGTAACACTAGTATATTTAAGCATCGCCTGAAACGCTCTGGCTTATCGAGAACTTTTTATAATTTTGATGAGTTCTTAGGCTCAAAACACTTTATATTTAATTTTTAATTGTATATATTGATTGTTTAGTATTACTTGTGCTTTATATCTTAAAGATATACCATTATTTTAATAATATTTTATTGTATATTTGCTACAAATTTATAATTACACAATATGTAGGTATGTTATAATAATTGTTGTAGCAATATTTCATTTATAAACCAGACATGTAGGTACTTAACTTGCATTTGTTATCAATAAAGAACTCTTGAACTACCCCAGGGGGGTTATGCTCTATGACCAATTCAGCTTCTTACACAGATACGACAAGATATCGGCGGGTAATGAGAGAAAACCAATACAGTTTTGTCCCATTCCCCGCCGATCATCATCAGCCTATATTAGTCCACTGCTGGACATAGGCCTCCCCTAATGAGCGCCATAGCGCCCTGTCTTCAGCTTGACGCATCCAGCATCTGCCTGCAGTCTTTCGCAGATCGTCATCCCACCTGGCCGGAGGGCGTCCTACACTGCGTTTGCCGAGTCGCGGTCTCCACTCAAGAACTCGTTTACCCCAGCGGTTATCGGTTCTTCGCGAAATATGGCCGGCCCACTGCCACTTCAGCTTGCTAATTCTTTGAGCTATATCGATAACTTTGGTTCTCTGTCGGATGTATTCGTTACGAATTCTATCCTTCAGAGAGACTCCGAGCATAGCTCTTTCCATAGCTCGCTGAGCGACTTTAAACTGGTGGACCAGCCCAATGGTGAGTGTCCACGTCTCAGCTCCGTAGGTCATGTCCCCGCCGATATCGTGACGTATCTGTGTAAGACGTCGAATTGGTCATAGAGCATAACTCCCCAGCTTAGCTTATCGATAGTAACCCTATCACATACCCTGTTGGTGATGGAGGATGCTTTCTGCGCGTAATGGAGCGTGGAGCGGGTGGTCTCCCGCTGCGCGCCGCCCGGGGCCACGTGCGCCACCATCGCGGCGCGACACCGCCCGCCCAACACCTCTCGGAGGAGGCGAGTCAGTTTGGAATCACGGTAGTTCACGTATCTGATACAAACACCAAATGCAAAACGTTTGTTTTAATAATTCATTTTGTTTTAAAAAACTATAAACCGACTTAAATTTTTATAGTTTTTTCATTTATGAATTTTCATGCACATCTCAGGACATTTGTTATCGTTATTATTATTATTAGATAACTAGTACTTAATGTAGAACAAATAATTAATTTTGTTTAAAATAATTAATTTTGTTTTAAAAACTATAACCGACTTAAATTTCCATTTGACCACCCAGTCGAAAGTTCTGAGGTAACAAACTTATTTTTTTTTTAATAATACAAACGAATTGAGAACTCCTCCTTTTTTGAAGTCGGTTAAAATGTGTGTAGCGATTGAGTTAGAGCACACTCTTGTGGCAGACAGCGACTTGTGTACCAAACCAACAGCGGTGTTGGTACAAAAGTCTTTCTGTTGGTTCGGAGTCAATATTCAGTAATTCATTTTTTTATTTGGTTTAATCTTTTTGCTTTGTTCTTATGATTTGATCCCAGCCTGGTACTAATGAACAACCGCACTAACTTGTTGTACCACCATGTTGGGCGCCAACATTAGCAAAGAATCTCACCTAGCTCACCCAGAGAGCGCCATGCTGTTATTTTGCCAAGTATTAAACGACTCATGTGAGGTTTTCTAATCTTTTCGACCGCGACCGTGACCTTATTCGCTTCAATCTATCACATTGTTAAGTACCACGTTGGGCGCCAACTTATTAAAAAATCTCACCTAGCTCCACCAGAGAGTGCCATTATACAGTTTCCTAGAGCCAGCAGCGAGCGATTGATGTGAGCTCCCTCTAATCGTCTCGCCCGTAAACCCGCGCGCTCAGATCCTGCCAGGTCAATGAGAAACAGACGCCCTCTTTGTGTGCCACCTTCTACTTGCCGGTTTACTGTCACACTGGAAAGAAATAAAATAGTAAAACCAACCGATATGATAATAAATTAATAATTCGTTGTGGGTGAAGATCATTGTTTGCAGAGTTAACAAAGATTAAAATGCATTTTACTTATAACTACATCTCTACAAATATTATAAAGAGGAAAGAATTGTATATGTATGTTTGTAACGAACTCAAAAACTACTGGACCGATTTTAAAACTCTTCCGGGACGTACCGGAGTTTAGTACGCTAGTGTATTTAATGGCGAAAGTTTAAACCGTTGCAACGGCAACGCGTTGTGAAGATATTTGTGTGAAAATAACGCTAAAACGACTGAATAAAGTTTTGACCTAAAATGGGCTACAATATCGCAAATGTGTAAATGTAGAGCTTGAATGCAAATATTCTACCGTAACACTCAAGGAGTTTACTGAACTTTCAACTAAAGTTCAATGTTGTTTAACAATGTCCACAAAGTTCAGCTATTTACTGCCATGACGCGGAAGTTTGCTTCACACGCGCATTTAGTATTCATATCTGTATTGGCCTGGATCTAGAGACACTAACTGATTACATTTTCTATGAGGGTGTTCTATGTTAGACTTGAGATTTCTGAGATTTTATACGTAGTTTTAAAGGATTTGTTCGGATTTTGGGGAAGAACATGAAAGCTAATCTAAATGCTTTTTAATATCCCACCGTTTGAAACATTTTTGGCAACTGTGACGTCACAAACATAGATAATTATTTCATAAAATAATTCCATCGCGAACCAAATTTACTTCCATACGAGACACACCTCACACCTCAGCGAAAGACCGCCTCCCTCATTGACTTACCTCCAATTTTATTTTAATTTACCTAACTTGTACAATCCATGATTCACAGATACAATACTAGTGCCTATAAAAATATGTATAAATCACTTTGATTTAACCATTTATTATTAATTTACGATTAGCTGTTTAGATGAGTTGCCTTGTTTTTGCGCATGTTGTGGCTACCTGTAATTTAGAGTGCACTAGTTTTAAGTTTTACGGTAATAATTTTGTGATATCTTGTGTTACTTCTAGTTGGTTGCCCTTATTAATTAAATAAATAAAAGAATACTCCAAGCAAGTTGCAGGGTGTTTTACCTGAGCAAAGCATGCCCCCTCGAAGAGTGCTGGTTAGCATGAGTAGGCTCAGCTGTCCTTGCCCGATCTCCCCTAGTTAAGAGCTCGGACACGTGTGCTGCACTAGTCGCCTTCACTTCGCTGAGGCCGGCGACGGTAGGCGCGCCGCTACCGCCTTCGTCGCGGAGTTCTAGGAAACCTGCTGCAGGGTTCAGAAGGTCTCGAATGTTCTCGTTGTAGATTTCTATGTAGGACATCTTAACCTGTAAGGATAATATAAAGAATATAGGTTTTTTATTTCACACCACACTACAGACAAAAGCTCAGCGTCAGAAGCTTTTTCGCTGAGGGGGGACAAAATCGCCTAATTATATACAAAACTATAACACACAAATATAAACAAAATTTTACAAATGGAAACTATAAACTATCTCCACAGTAATAACTTAAAGTAAGGTTGTAAATTTTGCAGACTTCTTCAGACAGTGTATGGAACATGCTGTGACATTTGCCACCATCATACAATTAAATAGAAGTTAAAATAGGAATTGAAACTTTTTAATGCTTTTGAGGATTCAGCTAGGCTGGGCAGCGTTTGGGAAACTATGTCGAGTCTTCTCGTCATCCATACCGCAAGGCTTTTTCAATCAGTGCGTCCTATCCGTCATGACCTGAGAACGAGTAGACGTGGAAACTCACGGTTTGGCTAGTCCACCAGTTCAAAGTCGCTCAGTGATGGAAATTCGTAACAAACACATCCGTCAGAGAACCAAAGTTATCGACTCGGGTTCTGGCTATCAAGTAAGTGTTAACCTACACTTATACCTACACATTTTTGCTACACATTTTTGTAGTACTATGAACATTTTTTGTGAAAAAACAAAACTTCCGAGCAACATAAACAAGTTTTCTAGCTTCCTGATTCAATTAATTAATCACCCTTTGTTCTGTAATGCAAATTTCAAGGTGAGGACAGGCTTCTTTATGTGAAAACATCGTGTCAAAAGCACAAATTAATGATCCCCGCTTGCGAACACCACACAGCGAGGAGTCATTACCGCAGTAAACAAACAACCCTGTACCTATTGATTCTGACTTTGAGCGTTTATCCACTAACCGGCACGGGGCGGCTGCCGGACAATCAAAAATGTTTAAAGTCATTACCGTACTGCTGGTCAAGGCACATTGAAAGGGAATCGAAATCTTGGATTTTTTGAAGATATTGAACCCTACCAGTAAGAACACTAACACCTTTCTTATAAAGCTAAATAAAATTGCGAGCATTCTGTCGAAGGCGCGCGAGTAACATACGGTTTATTAAACTCCCAAAATTTTCATTAGGAGGGTGCATTGCACGCCATTTTGTGAAAAGGATAGTAGGATAGGAAAGATAGATAGATAGGATTTGGCGTTCATAGGAGCGGGACAGAGCATACGTTTTTGGAACTGCGTAGGCAAAAAAATGATGTTTTTGTATATTTACATGAAAACGAGACCACTTATGAAAAAACCCAACCGAGGAACCAAAGAATTAGTAATGACCTACGAATCAAAACAAAAATCTTTTCTATAGATTGCGGGGTTCCTGAGCTCTAGACCAAGTTAGGTGCAAAACAGTGCACTTTCATGATTTTTTTTTCTCATGCGGCTAAATGGAAAAACATGCCCTAGGTATATTTCATACATTTTGGCTTCCCCGGCTACCAGGGGGCGTCGCCGCCGCGCCGTGCCGGCCAGTGGAAAGACAGCCCATTGTAGAGCAAACATCTAGCTATTTCTCTTCAAGTCAACGAGCAAATATCAATATAGGTTAACTGTACTCTGGAAATTCTAACGACCGACGACGGCAGTTGACAAATAGAATATTATAATAAGAGGTCAGCCACGGCTTGTTCTTTGCATTTGAAATGTTTTTATTATTTCTTCATTCGGTATAAGGTCTTTAGGTCTACCTATACCGAAAAAATACTATTACAGCAAGAAAAAAAATCGAACTAGTCAGTACGATTTATAATCTGCTTGTCTAATAAAAAAACTGGAAACCGGACCCCTCCGTCAGTTTCGATCCGAGCCTTGTGTTCTAAACATTTACTTTTCATTGGAAACTTATCCACCAGGATTGTGACAAGCATGAGAGCTACCTATTAGATATTACAAATACAACTTCACCGTTCAAATAACAGCATTTCAAATTATAAGGAGGGCATTAAAATACCACACTATTTTCTCCTAACCCAATTTCTTACTACGCGACGCGCCACACCGCGGCGACAATAAACGAAAAATTTCCTAATTGCTTTCTAACTTCAACCTAACCCTAGTGCAAACGGCCTAAAAACGACTGCAGTGGTTTATTATTCCTACGTTCGGTGCAGTATTTTTATCTGATGGCAATAAGCACCGACTAAACTATCAGAACGGCAAAAAAAAATGTTATTTCTTTGTTGGGTGGTTAAATTTACTTGTCGTACGGAGTATATGTAAAAAGGGTATATGCATCGTTTTTTTTATTGTTTAAATCGATTCTTTAGGTCATTATTTAACCGAGAAATGATAAGACGCTGACTGAATTTCGCAATAACAAGGTAAAAAAAAACAAATCAAAACTCACTCATTTTCGGGTGATAAAAACGCTGCCATATTGGCGCCATGTTTATTTGACGTCGACGTTCACACTCGATTAAAACCTTTTGTGACGACCTCGGTAGTGATCACAGATCACAGAAACTAAGGTAGTGATCATCTCAGGAAAGAGGTTTTCCGAAAAAGCTGAAAATAACCGACGCGCGACGATACGAAGTGTGAAGTGGGCAGAATAGTGTCAAATCATGTTGCAGCAAGCAGAATAAAAAAAGAAGAAATGTGTACAGTGATGTCACGTCCGCTCTAGTCAATGGCGTAGCGTTTTGAAATTTTGCGATTGAGATTTAAAATATCAATTTTTCAATGGTTAAATTCTACAATAAAAACATCTCAAAATGCTAAAATACATACATATGTAGATATGTTTCTATCTCAATAGAGAATACGTATATATTTTTTTAGCCATTTTGAAATCACATGCATATATACTTTTACGATCTTATGGACAGGGCACATCTCAGGACATTTGCTATCGTTACTATTATTATTAGATAACTAGTAATGTAGAACAAATAATTCGTTTTGTTTTAAAAAAACTATACCCGACTTAAATTTTTATACTTTTCATGAATATTCATGGATCCCATTGTCATAACTAAACCAAATTTAAATGGGACCAAACGGGAAGCACCAGCAGTCATATAAAAAAGAATCATGAAAATCGGACCATCCAGTCAAAAGCTCTGAGGTAACAAACATTAAAAAAAAACAGTCGAATTGAGAATCTCTTCCTTTTTTTGAAGTCGGTTAAAAACTATAAAACGACTTAAATTTTTATAGGTTTTTCATGAATTTTCATGGAACCTATTGTCAAAACTGAACAAAATTAAAATCGGACCACACGGGAAGCACCAGCTTTCATATAAAAAAGAATCATGAAATTCGGACCACCCAGTCAATTGTTCTGAGGTAACAAACATAAAAAGAGACAGAGAGAGACTTCTTGTGAGAATTAAGATAGATAGATTACACTGTATCCATCGAGCATGTAGACTGTTAGTAAACAAACCGCCCCTACTTAACCTAAAATTCACTATCTAGGCGTGTTTCATATGTAATTTAATTTATATTACTTGTCGATTTGAGATTCTTCCTTCAATAAATATTGCGTACTGAGTTTTTGTCATTTGTATCGTGCTTTGTTTACTAAGATTCTACATGCTCGATAGATACGGTATATGTATTACTTAATTGCACCATCAATACATAAAAAAAACTAATAATAGGGCAGGATTTCGATCCCAAGCCATATAATATAAAACACATTCGGACACATCACACTAATATTATAAATGCGAAAGTTTGTATGGATGTATGGATGGATGTTTGTTACTTCTTCACGCCAAAACTACTGAACGGATCTGGCTGAAATTTAAAATAGACATAGTCCTAGGTCTGGAATAAAACATAGGCTACTTTTTATCCCATAAATCAGTTCCCGTGGGATGAAAATCATCTTTTCACGTTTCCATAGGAACAACGCGTGCGAAGCCGCGGGGCGCAGCTAGTAATATTATAAATTTGTAAGTTTTGATGTTTAGATGTATACCTAATATAAGATGGATGGATAGATGGTTGGATGTTTGTTACCTCTTCACGACAAAACTACTGAACGGATCGAGCAAAACTTTTGCATACAAGTAAATTAAATCCTGGAATCAAACATAGGCTTACTTTTTATCCCATAAATCAGTTCCCGTGGAATATAAATCATCTTTAAACGTTTGCTTGTTTCTGTTTACGGCTTCGCACGCATTGTATCTATGAAAACATAGATACAATGCGTGCGAAGCCGTAGACAGAAACAAGCAAATTTTTTTTCTTCAGCTATTCCAAATAAAATGAGGGAATTTTCATAGGATATTTTAATCAAAAGGCTGGGGTAAGGTTGCGTGTGACGTCATAAACCTACATTTAATCAGTACGTAATCTATGCCAATAAAGCACTCCAGCCAGCTTATCTCTAAACCACTTCATGCAGTAACATGCAGCAGTGGAACATGAACATATCAAAAAGATGCTTTAAAACTGTGTTTTGCTATAGTATTCATGAAATTATAGTAATTTTCACAACAGTGGCGGATTCAAATCCCGTCAAAGTCGAAAATTTTTCGGATTTCATATCATTTCCTAATTTTCACAACGTAGGTTGTGTATGATGATTCAATGGAATTAGACCAGAACAATTCTTTGTGAACAATTGATTCGGTTTTTTTCCTAACAAGAGTTTGTGTAGTTAGGTAGGTAGGTACATGTACCTTTACATAATTGATTTTCTTGTAAAAACTATAAACCAACTTAAATTATATAGTTTTTCATGGATTCCATTGTCAGAACAGGACCAAATTAAAATGGGACACACGGGAAGCACCAGCTTTCAAATAAAAAAAAGAATCAAAAATCGGACCACCCACCCAGTCAAAAGTTCTTAGGCAACAAACATAAAAAAATAAGTACAGTCGAATTGAGAACCTCCTCCTTTTTTGAAGTTGGTTAAATAAAGGTTAAATGACTTATGATTGCGCTCATGACCGGTGATAAGCACTTTCTAGCAAGGGCATAGTAGTATTAGCTACCAACTTAACCTTTGAATAGACTCTAGATTAAAATTTAGGTACCAAGCCTAGAAAGGCTAGTCGTGAGTCGTGCGTGGCATAAAAATCGACCCCTACAGCTCAGGCGGTGAATATCGAAGAGCCGACTAAAGTTGAACGCGTCCGCGCTGCACGCGCCGAAATCATCGCATTTTTAAACTGGAAAGGCATTTGTAATTTTTAAATTTTTTTATATTTTACGTTTGGCGATCGTACCTATGCATCCCCATCCCCGCACACCTATACGCGCCGAACGCGCCATTTTACTAAAGCCCTCTAGGTATACGAATTTCGGCGGTTGGTAGGTTTCCCTTGCACCCATCCGGTGCAAGGGAAAACTACCAAAGGCATGGCAGCAGCTTCCTTCTTCCGCCAGCCAAGCGTGGCAAAACGCTAGTTTGGGGGAGGCATGTCATGTCCAGCAGTGGATGTGTGTGCTATGAGGTAACCCTACAAAACCCTACCGATAACAGATATCTATCAGCAAGTCTAAGAACCCCGTATAAGTTCAAGTTAGCGTGCATAGGCTTAAAAGGTTAATAGTCTGTCGCTCACGTCTCACAAGAGCCCTGAATATTTAAACAAACTTCAATTGACTCGTGACGTCAGCAGCTTGTTCGAATAGAACCTAAAACCGATCCCTTTGAACAATGTAAAGGGTAAAATAGATGGTAGACTTGTTTTAAAGGCTTGCTTTTTCCACTAAAAAGAAAACCAACTTTGGACTTACCAAGGCATAAGTACGCGTACCTTCTATTATTGGGATGTTTATCACGATTTTATAAACAAAAATTAAAATTTGGCTATAACTACTATTTAGTTATGGCCAATTTTTACCCACTGGGTGAGTTATAGCCAATTTATTTAACATCATTATAAAAGTTTTAAGTATCGTCGAAGAGGGTAAAAGATCGGCGATCGGTGAAATACCTCGAGTAATTTTTATGCGCGTTGTCGTGTAGGTATGTTTATTAAGGTTTCTATTAAGATAAAATAAAACAATGTAAATAAAGAAGGTATTAATAGAGTTATAAATAGAGCAACTATGTAACAGTACATAGTACTCTACTCTGCAATTCAAGGCCCCAGACTTTACCAATAACATAGACAAAGCCCTTATGTTTTTGTACTTAAATTCCATAACTACCCGAACTCTACATTTACAAAGCCCTTATATTTTCCAACTCATAGACCATAGTTCTAGAGGATTCCACAATCAAATGGGAAGCACACAGCAGTGCTAATGACGGGTGGATCGAGTGATAGGTTGATTGTCCCGTGTCCATCACGCGAGGTTGGTAGTGACCTTGCACGGTGGGTGGTACCACCTCTACCGAAACCACGAACTATGTTGAAACTCGTGTAATTTTACTAGAGCCCGATAGCTTTTCATGTAGAACGTTCGTAAGGGATATATTCATAATAATAATAAAGGTTTATTTCAAAAGGTCTTAACAGTAACAGTACAGAGTTTAGACCTAGTATCTTATAAGATACTACTGTTAAAATAATACTGTACTGTTACTCTTAAGACCTTTTGAAAGAAACGTTTATTATTATAATGAATATATCCCTTAGTCTTAACTATAGTATTATATTTTCTGTGGTCTTAGGTCTTTCAGCCCCTCGCTCTAACTAAGTATGTATAAGTTTGCTAACTATGTTAAAAGAAACGTTTTAAGATTATTTCAATCTCAAGGGAACTGATTAATGAGATCAAAGTATTCCAGTCCTAGAGCTAGCTGTGTGCAATTTCAGGCTGATCCGTTCAGTAGTTTTTGCGTGAAAGAGTAACAAACATCCTTACAACCTTTCGCGTTTATAATATTAGTAGGATCATTGATTTATTAAAAAGGAAATATGAGGTAGGTAATGGTTTCTCGAAAGTGGCAACCTCAAATTGTGTAAAATTGTGTGCTCCCGCCTCAGTCACCGTCTGACCGGCGGCACGGGCGGCCGTGATTCGCGTGAAATATTGTTGTCTCGGTCTTACTTCGGTCTTAGATACGTCTTTCCGTCTTTGTTCTTCTTTGCATTGCACAGGACTGGAAATATAACTGTGAGCGTATGTGTTTGCGTGTAGTTGTTGTAACACATGCCAATTTTTGAGTAAGCGCTGGGAGAACGTAATTTTTTTTTTTTTATTATTATAGTAAATATTAATTATGCAGCACTTTATGACGACGTCAATGACGCTGCGGGCAAAGGTCCGCCTGCGACGCAGGTTCGATTCCCACTTCGGAACAAAATGTTTGTACAATCTGCAGATATTTGTTTGTGTAAATTTAAAAAGAGAGAGTGTATTGTAAACGAGTACCTACTCGTAACAAAAGCTCAGCTTAGCTTGGGCCTAGATGTTGCTGTGTGAATTGAACAGCAGTATTTATTACATTTATTTATTTATATATACATACATATACATATATTACATTTATTTATTTATGTATTTATTGTTTTCTATATTTTTTTTTGTTACCTTGGAACTTTTGACAGGGTGAACAGATTTTGATAAATGATTCTTTTTTATTTGAAAGCTGGTGCTTCCCGTTGGTAACATTTATTTGTCCAACACTGAAAATGGCATCCAAGAGAAAACCATTTAAATGAAGTACGTTATTTATTAAAATTTTATGTTAAAAGCCTATGTTTCGTGTGGTGTGCAAGTGTAAATGGATATGCATAAGAAAACAGTAAAAACGTTTCCGGACGGTCAAGGTCGTTATTCGCCGACACGCTCCATTTTATTATGTAAGGTCAGCAGCATAGTTGAATAGCTTTGCAACGGTTTTTATTGAAAACCCTTAAAAAAAAACTTTAAGTGGGTAAGCAAAGCTAAGGTACCTAATTAAAGTATTAATTATTTTAAATAGTCAGTTAATTTCACTGCATGGCCAATATGGCCATAGTGGGTATGGTATGGTTTAAGAAACATCTCATAAAAATTATAAAATTTCTCTTAAAATGAGATCTTGGAGAAAGTTATTTAATAAATTTCGTATACGTAGGTATATGGGTGAATCAACTATTTTACCCACACTTTAGACTGTGTAGAAATAATTTTTTGAAAAATAAAAACATTAATATTCTTTTATTCTAATTTGATTAGGGCATTAGAAATTTCATCTACTTTAACAACCTAGAAGGGCACGGACGTTTATTCATATTTTAGCTATTTTTTACAAGAAACTACAACACAGACCCTCAAAATCTGTCACCTGAGTTACGGCCACTTAATCTTACATAAATGCTGAATGAAACTCGAAAACATTACTCATTTTAATTTTTTTTATGATGCATGCATAATCAAATATTTTGCTAAAATCAGTCTCCATATAATACTTAAATTTTAGTAGAAAACTAACTGCTATTGGTCTTTTGCGTTACCCTTATCCAAAAAATTATAGCTTTTTCTACATTAAACTAAATATAAAAGTATTACAAATAAAAACGAATTATTTAAGAAAGCTTACTAATTGTTAAAATAAGGTACTGGCAATTTAAAGATAAAACGGAAAGAAATACGCATTTTACGATCGGATATGTAATGTTTATTTTTGGGACATCAAGTAACTCCAGAGACAAATTTTGGTAACGCTTAAGACATACTAGAAAAATATTGGTTTAATAAATAAACAGCTTGGAACATTGAATAAACTTAAATCGATAATTTATGATACAAAATCAAAAAACAAACAATAAATCAACAACAGACAAAGAAAATTACAAATTTACAATCAATAATATAAATAAATTGAGCCAAGTATTTGCAATTAAGCTAAATGCAAACTGTTGCATCCAATCTAAAGGTAACTCAACTGATCCATATCAATACCGAGCTGATATGGAGCCCAAGACACTGACACGAAGTGCTGCGCCAGATCACTTCGACCAGACTCTCAGATTTTTTTTTACATCCGAAGAGCCTCGGTACCCAACGGACTTAGCGTCTCATGTGTAGGCTCTGTCGCGATCTGCATAATGCGCCTTTTGAGATCCTCGGCCAAATCTGCCTCTCACGGTTGTTCTTGATAAATGGGAAGACGGAAGTGTGTCGACGCATGTACCATACCACACAATGGGCCTTCCCAACTCCTATGGGACTAGTGTCATACCGTCGAGCCTCATACCATTATCACGCAACAGACCATTCGGGTCGAGAATAGCTGGTACCTACGTTAGCGGTTACCAAAGCCCGCCGGTTGATATCGTTACGGCTGGCATGGCGAGATATCCGACCGGCGGGGCCGGTAGTATTCAATAACCCATGATGGCCAAGCTGTTTGACAGCAGTAGGTACTAAGGTCTGCATAGAATGGAAAGAGAGTCGATCCTGCCCAGGCATCATAAACGCAGACAGACTACCCAAGGTAAGAGCAAGACTAACTCCAACACAACAAGATCTATTGAAGTTTCTTGAACCCACCCACAACAGAAGTCAAAAACAGATTAAAACTTAACTCTGAAAAAGAACACCAAAAGCTATGGGAGCGTCGGACAGACTGCAAGCATACTAAATCAATATTCCCCTCCAAAGAAAGGAAAAACACCAACACAATGCTCAAAATGAGCCGAGAAAACCTAATAACGATGGTGGGCATCATCACAGGTCACGAATGAATTGAACTATTATCTTTTCAACACTGGAACCACAGACAGCAGCTTATGTCATGGCTGCTTAAAAGAAGAAGAGAATGTGGTACACGTTGTGGTACACTGCACGGCCACATAGAAGTCCAGACACAAAACGGGGCTGAAGTGTCTCATTGAGGCATCAACCAAATCCACAGCCACAGAAAAGCTGAAACGAAGCTGTCAGTCACCTAAAGTCCTGCTCCGATAATTAAAGAAGCTGGATTGGTTAGGGCCTGCTTAGGTAGGGGGATAATTCACAATATACTTCTATGCGAAACGTCCGTGCAGATCTTAGTTTCCCCACTTAGAATTAGAATCAGCAGTTGTTACTAGGTACATGTCTTCGGTTGGGTGCAATACGGAAAGTTACAGGATCCAATAGAGTGGAAGGAAATACTTGCAACCAATGTCCTGACTTCCATTTAGAAATAGCCAGGATCCGCAGAGCACGTTTGTAACATAAAAAAACAAATTCCATGTCAACGAGCAAAAGTTACGTTGGAGACCAGCATCAGGGCAAAGTTCTTGGGAATGCTATGGATGCCGGACATGCTAGTGGTGATCCGTTGTAGTCATTGAGTTCACTTGCCTGGGAATTTGGTGGTGTTGCATTCAAGGTCAATTGTAAATTCTTCATTCTGTACCTATTCTGTGTCTCAAATTCCAGAACTTGTTTCTTTTAAGATAATAATAAATCTTTTGCAAGCCGTTTAATTTTGTGGAAGTGCTCACGGGTGTTACCATTATTGTACAATTTATATTTGCCGGTATTTATTTACTATAACTACTTACTCGTTTTACAGAAAGCCAATTTACAATAAATTTAAACCGACTAAGAAAAAGTAGAAGTAGCAAAACATAGCAAAACATGATAATAATCTAAATTAGGTATACACAAAAAAATATTTGTACGTAAGGAACAAATTTAAAAAAACAAAATTAATCCCAAACAAATAATCATTGAATGTTTTAAAACTAAAATATATAATAAAAGTTCATTTTACTCAAAGTATTACTCATTAAGTACGTGAATGTCTTAGGAGTTACCAAGAATGTCTCTGGAGTTACCGCCAAAGTAACTCAGTATACAAGTAACTCAACAGACAAAATGGTGTATTTTCATGAAAAGAGCACATTATCATTTGACTATAGTACCAACACAAAATTTAATCGAAAACATATGTTAGGTACTCCAAAAATATCTGATAATATTAACTAATTAATAAACCTACATCGAGATATCGCGGTCACTCAGCAGACGACACAAAAAGGCACGCACTCCCTTCGAACGTTCTGCGCGGCCTGGCGGCTCGACGGCATCTTCTAGGGACACCGCCGCTCCATGCGAGCTTAAGGAAACACAAACGAAGCTACCCATGGCAAACAGTACCATCTATATGTTTCTAGGTAAAATTTACGACGGTAACTCAGCATACAAGGGTAAAATCATTTTAGCCAGGGACAAAATTTCAAGATTTTTTTTTGAAAAAGTGGTTAAGTCTATTTTTATTTTGATATGCACACGGTAAACTTTAACATACTGACTTGTTGTGTAATCAGAATCAACCGAAAGCAAGAAGTTTAGGTTCATTTAAATTAAAGTTTTACATAGAGAATGCGGTCTTCGGACAGGCATATTTTGTATGGAGCGAATTTTTCGTATACTGAGTTACCATAAAATTTCATGGAAATTAAAGATTTTCGAGAACATAATTTAACTTTCTTTGGTGCCTATTAATCATAGATGCTATTGCCATATTGATTAAGTGTGTGACGATAACCAATAAACGTACTTTAATAAAAAATGGTCGGGGACAGCAAAGTGTGGGTAAAATAGTTGATTCACCCATATAAATGTATAATGTAAATTACACTTCGGTGACGAGAGTGGTAAACTACTCGTAAAATGGGTAAGAAGATGTAATGTATACTTTTTTATGGACAATAAATAGACCTTTGTTTGTTTCATCGCAACATCACCTGATGGGAAGCAAAAAAGTGGCCGACGATGTATCACGAAGGTCTAGAAGAGACCCAGGTTGTAATTGCTACATTACATAATGTCAGTTGTCATTGTTACTTTGGTAACGAAAACAGTCTATTCAGGCACTTTATCCAAACAGCAAAATGTTATAAATGTTCCAGGACAAATAAAATAATAATAAATAAAATAAAAATTATCTTTGTTTGGAACAAAGTACACGCCCCTCCTCCGAATACATGTTTACAGAGTTCCTTAATTAAAACTTATAAAATGCAGATTCTTAAGACTAAGTATTTCAGAAGCTAGAAGAGCTATTAAACGGCAAAGCTTTTAACTAAAGTAAAATTTATAAATGAAATGAAAATAAGCTAGTTTTAGGCAAATAATAAAAATTCGTGTAAAAAAAATATAGTAAGTAATACTCTTTGATTATTAGGTGATGGGTTGTGGAAAAGAAGACAAAGAAGGAGAATTAAAATTTAGTAGGTTATTTGATCTATAGGTACCTACAATACTAATACTCGTATTAGAAGGAAAGATTGATTTGATTGCTTTATTTGTTTGTTTTTATTGACCAGGCTCGGAAAACGATTAAAAAAAAATAGTATATCATTAAAAAGCTTACTTTTCAGGGAGTGACATAGTAGGATATATTTTATCCCGGAATTCCCGCGGGAACGGGAACTACGCGGGTGAAACCGCGAGGCGCTGCCATTTATCAATAATCCTGACAAGACCGGCACACTGCAGGTAGTCGACAGATTGTTTATATGTACAATCTGTCATCTACTACAATAACACCTGCTCATAAAGTTCCTTATTCTTTTTACAAACTTAAAACCCTTGGAAGAATAACAGAGGAGAAAACCGGTTTTTGCCGGGGCGTACCGAAACGCGGGAGAGAAAACTCTATACTCTATAACCTAGTTCAAAAAAAGGAGGAAGTTCTCAATTCGATTGTATTTTTTTCCCCTTTCCCTTTTTATGTTTGTTATCTCAGAACTTTGACTGGTTGGTCCCATTTTCATGATTCTTTTTTTTATGAAAGCTGGTGCCTCCCGTGTTTTTCCATTTTAATTTGGATCTTCTCACAACGAAATCCATGAAAATTCATGAAAAAACTATAAAAATTGAAGTCGGTTTATAGTTTTTTAAAACAAAATTAATTTCCTTAATATTAGCCGGTAGCTATGGTTATTTTAAAATGAGTCAGACGTAAAAAAGTTTTTATTCAAAACTCGCCTTATGATATCGGCCTCTTCGGTATTCGGAACAATAATTCAAAAAAGAACCATGTGCAAATCCTACGTGCGCGTGTTAATTGCTAGATTAGATCTCACAATTTGAATTTACTCGATGATTTTGAAGATTTTAATAATGATTTTTCTCGAAGTTTAAATATAAAGAAGTATGTACGATTCCTACCTCGTTTGTTTTAAGGCCCTCGGCGGCTGAGCTGCGCCTCATGGCCCAAATGACACGCTAGGAATTGGCGACTTTCTCAACTCGGTGAACAATCTACTAGTGTTTCAACGTCACGGACATTTAGCGAAGCGTCATTATATTAATAAGCCCATTAGGGATGTAAGCGGGTTAACTACGAACCTTTTTCGTGTTAGAAAAATTAGTTTAGTATTTTGCGTTATCTGAATTAACACCTTACATTAGGCAACTTTCGCGGCTTACTGTACCTAACTATTTTAAGGTCAAATTTGTGTTAAAGTGCTATAACTTATGTAACCTTTTCGAATGGACCTAACCACCCTTATTTATAAACGTGCAATGTTCATAATATTATCGATTGACCTTAGTGTAAAAGTCAAGCTGGGTTCTGTAACATACTAGTACCTGTACCTACCTACCTACTATACTTAATACAGTATCTTTTGAGTTATATGTTGATTATCTGATAAAACAACTTTGATATATCTACTGTCCCTACCTTTGTAATTTTTACAAATGGTAAAAATATGTACGTATAGAGAAAAACTTGTGTCACGCACGGTATTTGTGGTCACACTTATTTGAAAATCCTCGACCGATTTATATGTTTATTTTTTATATAAGTAGGTATATTTTATATCGCTAGGGTCCCTATCCTGAAAATTTAACGCAGGCGAAGCCGCGGGGCGCTGCTATAATTATAAGTCGTAGGTTTACATTATGGATAATTTCTAAGAAATCATAATATTCTTAATTTTTTGGGTTTGACGGGATTCGAACTCGCGTCCTCCCGTAGTCTAGCGGTTATGACATCCCCGTACTGAGGGTAAAATGTGTGGATTAATAATTGATGATCTATATTACTAATATTATAAAGAGAAAAGATTTGTTTGTTTGTTTTGAATAGACTCCGAAACTACTGGGCCGATTACAAAAATCTTTTAACAATTAAAAGCTTACTTTTCAGGGAGTGACATCACACTAATATTATAAATGCGAAAGATTGTATGTAATGTATATGTAAGGATGTATGGATGGATGTTTGTTACATCTTTACGCCAGCCAAAACTACTGAACGGATCGGGCTGAAAATTGGATACATGTAGTTCTAATCTTGGAATCTAACATAGGCTACTTTTTATCCCATAAACGGGGTAACAAACGCCATAACGTGAGTTCCCGTGGGACAGATAAAGATAAAGATAAAGATAAAGATAAAGATAAAGATAACGATAAAGATAAAGATAAAGATAAAGATAAAGATAAAGATAAAGATAAAGATAAAGATAAAGATAAAGATAAAGATAAAGATAAAGATAAAGATAAAGATAAAGATAAAGATAAAGATAAAGATAAAGATAAAGATAAAGATAAAGATAAAGATAAAGATAAAGATAAAGATAAAGATAAAGATAAAGATAAAGATAAAGATAAAGATAAAGATAAAGATAAAGATAAAGATAAAGATAAAGATAAAGATAAAGATAAAGATAAAGATAAAGATAAAGATAAAGATAAAGATAAAGATAAAGATAAAGATAAAGATAAAGATAAAGATAAAGATTTATTTATTTGTTTCAACATAATGTCGGTTACAATTGTAGATCTTAAATAATAATAAATGTATCAATTATGTACCTTAAAATTAGGCTTGCAAATATTTAAAATTGTATTTGTAATAAGTAAAATGCTTTAAAAATTAAATAGTCAAAGTTTTAGATCGTCAAATAGAAAGTCATTAACATTGTAGTAGCACTTACTTACTAATAATTGTTTTAGTTAAGCTTTAAAAATATTCTCACTAAGATTTAGAATGGACTTCGGTATCTTATTACACAGAATCACATATAAACGTTTCCATTAGGGTTTGGTCTCGGGAATTCCCGGTTCCGAAATTCCCGGGAATTCCCGGAATTTATGGCCCATTTAAGAACCGGGAAATCCAAATTCATTTCCCGGGAAATTTCGGGAATTTCGGGAAATTTATATACTAATACCGAAACGACATAACTTAATATGTTTCGTTTCGTCTTATAGCATTTCAAATATATCGGGTACCTCCGCGGTACTGGGCAGGGTTGAGATGATTTATATCACTTAATTTCAATCAGTAATTATTTTTCCTGCAATCAAACAGTAAACAGCATTCACCAAAATGACTCTGAGAAGTTCGGCTAGTGTTGTCAGGGTGCAGAATGATATACCAGAGCCCTTCCGAAATTTCGGTGGTCCTTGTCAAGGACATTCTTTCATTCCTACTCTTCAATATAGACTTGACAAGTGCAGAAAAACTCAAAAATTTAAATGAACGATACCATTCCTTTGAAATCAGTTCAAGTTCTGGGTTATACCGATAATTTGGATCTGATAGGGCGAAATTAAATGCCATGAAACATGCTCAACACACCGCGCCTTGTAATAAGAGTCAAGAAAAGCAGGAAAAAGCAAAATTAAACGTAGCCGTAACCTTCTGTCTCAAAAATGGTGTTACCAATAGTTATACAAGCTTCTCATTTTCATTTCATTTTTTATAACTATTGGTATAGTTCGACCGAAACCGCTGTACCGCTCCTTAGGAAAGTGCAGCGAGGTGGGGACCGGGGAAAAAAAGAGCAAGAGTACACATGAGAGATTATATTTTTCTATAACTAAATTTTCTACAGATATTCTGACATAGATTCTACTTCAATTTCATCTTCCGTTTCGCCATTAGAAGTTGAATTGGAGTCGTTCTGCAAATTTATTATTAATGGATCGATAATAATATTAAATCTACTATCGCAATCACTTTTACATTCAAAGCTTTCTTTGATGGTCTTGACATCACGAGATAGCGCTCCTCCATCTTTTCATATTTATCTCGTGTGCATCTGACATACAGTACGGTAAAAAAACTACCTATCGCCGTGAGCGTTGACGGCACGGCATACTGATGGATCGGAGCGACCGACGACGAGGGCCTATATTTCCCCTCCGTCTCGCCGCGCGCATACCTCAGGAGCGGTACAGCGGTTTCGGTCAAACCATAACAGCGTTTATCTTTTTGGCTCACGGTAGCCTATACAAAAAAGGTGGCACGGAAATCATTAGAACAATTCAAGCCGCTAATAGATTATTTTTCAACCTTTTCAAATATTTACGCTTTAGGTTGATCTAGAAGATCTAAACTACTCATTTACAAAATGCTACAACGTCCAGTTCTTACGTAAGCCTCGAAAATTACTTATGGGTTCTAACCAAGAAAACCGAAAGACTCGTGTTTGAAAGAAAAATACAAAGACGAATCTTCGACGCTGTACCTGGATGGTGACTACTGGTGGCAAACCTGATGGCCGACGACCCCCTGGAAGACTGATACCCAGGTGGGTCGATGGAGTCCAACAAGACCTAAAGGCAATTGCAGTGTCCGGCTGGCAGTAAAAAAAGCCAAGAATAGGAGAGAATGGCGCATTTTACCAGATCTAAGCCCACCCGCGGCTGTAGAGTCAGGGTGGTAAAGATGAATGGAAACAGTCCAAAATGTATAAGAGAGTGCCCAAATCAAGTTTCCGTATGCATGCATAATGTACCTCAATTTTGAAGAAAAAAAAAGACGTGTGGCACTCGGGGACTGCCGCGGTAAAGCTATTGCAATGCCATCTAGAGGCGAGTTGCTGAACTAAAGAGACAAACGTCAAGGTTTTTTCGTTACGGAATTTCTGGATTCGGTCCCCGCGCTCAAGGCCCGCGATAGAAGCTATGCAATAGCTTAAAAACTTACGTACTTTAAGTGATTGAACCTTAAATTGAATCAACCTTTCGTAATAAACATTTGAACTGGATAGACCAAAGCGTGTTTTGATTGTAATAAAAATAACAATTTGAAACCGATTAATTTGATTTAAAATAGCTTTTTTGTAACAATTAATTCATATATTCGGCGATTTTTCACACAAAGATACTTTCTGTTTATAAAGATCAAGTCCAGCCTCATGGAGTTTTGCTGCCTTGAGAGTGTTGTTGTAGGTAGAGCAGTAAATGAAGGTGCTGGATTCAGTCACGACACGACTCTTTAGAACGAAAAGTTTTAAGGCTTGTTGTCGAACGAGGGAACAAAACACATCGACCACATTGAATTAAGAACTTGGTATTCATTTTAACAGATGTATAGAAATACAGCTCGTATATTATACCGTATATCGCATACCTATGCAATATAAGGTATGTTATATCAGTTGATGTAAGCGACATGGCTTAAGAGGCAGTTAAATTATCTAATTTCAGTAAAAATACAAAATAAATATATTTCCCGGGAATTCCCGGGATTTCCCGGTTCCGACTTAACATTTCCCGGGATTGCGGGTTCCTCGAAGAACCGGGAATTTGCAATCCCTAGTAACGATTATATTTTTCTATAACTAAATTTTCTACAGATATTCTGACATAGATTCTACTTCAATTTCATCTTCAGTTTCGCCATTGGAAGTTGAATTGGAGTCGTTCTGCAAATTTATTATTAATGGATCGATAATAATATTAAATCTACTATCGCGATCACTTTTACATTCAAAGCTTTCTTTGATGGTCTTGACATCACGAGATAGCGCTCCTCCATCTTTTCATATTTATCTCGTGTGCATCTGACATACAGTACGGTACAAAAGCTACCTATAGCCGTGAGCGTTGACGGCATACTGATGGATCGGAGCGACCGACGACGAGGGCCTATATTTCCCCCCCGTCTCGCCGCGCGCATATCTCAGGAGCGGTACAGCGGTTTCGGTCAAACTATAACAGCGTTTATCTTCTTGGCTCACGGTAGCCTATACAAACAAGGTGGCACGGAAATCAATAGAACAATTCAAGCCGCTAATAGATTCTTTTACAACCTTTTCAAATATTTACGCTTTAGGTTGATCTAGAAGATCTAAACTACTCATTTACAAAATGCTACAACGTCCAGTTCTTACGTAAGCCTCGAAAATTACTTATGGGTTCTAACCAAGAAAACCGAAAGACTCGTGTTAGAAAGAAAAATACAAAGATGAATCTTCGACGCTGTTCCTGGATGGTTTCGTGTTTGAAAGAAAAATACAAAGATGAATCTTCGACGCTGTACCTGGATGGTGACTACTGGTGGCAAACCTGATGGCCGACGACCCCCTGGAAGACTGATACCCAGGTGGGTCGATGGAGTCCAACAAGACCTAAAGGCAATTGCAGTGTCCGGCTGGCAGTAAAAAAAGCCAAGAATAGGAGAGAATGGCGCATTTTACCAGATCTAAGCCCACCCGCGGCTGTAGAGTCAGGGTGGTAAAGATGAATGGAAACAGTCCAAAATGTATAAGAGAGTGCCCAAATCAAGCTTCCGTGTGCATGCATAATGTACCTCAATTTTGAAGAAAAAAACTTACGTACTTTAAGTGATTGAACCTTAAATTGAATCAACCTTTCGTAATAAACCTTTGAACTGGATAGACCAAAGCGTGTTTTGATTGTAATAAAAATAACAATTTGAAACCGATTAATTTGATTTAAAATAGCTTTTTTGTAACAATTAGTTCATATATTCGGCGATTTTTCACACAAAGATACTTTCTGTTTATCAAGATCAAGTCCAGCCTCATGGAGTTTTGCTGCCTTGAGTGTTGTTGTAGTGCAGTAAATGAAGGTGCTGGATTCAGTCACGACACGACGCTTTAGAATGAAAAGTTTTAAGGCTTGTTGTCGAACGAGGGAACAAAACACATCGACCACATTGAATTAGAACTTGATATTCATTTTAACAGATGTATAGAAATACAGCTCGTATATACCTTATATCGTATACCTATGCAATATAAGGTATGTTATATCAGTTGATATAAGCGACATGGCTTAAGAGGCAGTTAAATTATCTAATTTCAGTAAAAATACAAAATAAATATATTTCCCGGGAATTCCCGGGATTTCCCGGTTCCGACTTCAACATTTCCCGGGATTGCGGGTTCCTCGAAGAACCGGGAATTTGCAATCCCTAGTTTCCATAGAAATGACGCGTGCGAATGCGCGGGGCACAGCTATATTATCCCGGAATTCTCACGGAAACGGGAACTACGCGGGTGAAACCGCGAAGCCATGCTAGTTTATTGATGTTTCGATGTTTGTTACCTCTTCACGACAAAACTACAACGGAAGGGATGTAGTTCTAGATCTGAACTAGCATTACTATTTTTTGTATATCCCCAAAAAACTCAGAATTCAGTATTCAGTATTCCCCTCGTGCGATGTCTCGCGCAGAAACCAAGTACCCATTAGTGTAGCTAAGCCTTGGATTAAGGCTAATCCTTGAAATGCAAAGCCTGATTATGGCGACTTTAATTTAAAGTTTCTTTAATTTGCTTTATCCAATAGGTACGTAATTGACGCTAATTTGCAAAATACTTATTTGTTCCACATTCAGGTTAAATTGCCTGTCCATATTGATTTTTCGTGATGGCTAAAACCTTGCAACTATCATGCGAATATTTAGTAGTACGTTAGGTAACATGCACTTACAGTAACATGCACTTACAATTTACTTTACCTGTATTTTACAAAGTGGTCTAGTAGCCCTACAAAGGGCTGTAACCTTACCCACGGCAACATCCCGTTTAATAGTATAGGTATACCTTTTTTAATAGTATAGGTATACCTTTTTTAATAGTATAGGCTTGTTTCAATACTAGCATTCACATGAGTATCCTGTTTAGGGCTCTTATACATGGACTGAGCGTCTCAAATACACGGACGGCAAGTTCCCGACAAGGCTCGACTGCAGTCGACGCGACGGGTGCAGTAGCTTTGCACTCGGCAACAAGATCAAGCCTAGTGTTTTAAGGGGCGGTATCTTGCAAAGCCTCGATCCGGTCACTGGTCATTCGGTTTTTTTAATTTGGATAAAAACTACTATGTACCTACGAAGAAGTAATTATTTTGGCGGGATCCAGTAAAAAGCCGTTCCTGCAGAACTTGACGGCCGTGGGAAAGGGCCGTTAAGTAATACAAAAACATGCGTGTCTTTGAAGTGGTTATACAATATCTGACTTTGATCAATGTCACCTTCGCCTCTTAACGCCTGAGTTTTAAGTGCATCAGAGCGAGCGATATGTATGATATAATACGTAATTATATACGTATAGGTAGATAGGTAAGTTAAGTTAGATCCGTAAAAAACTAGGTAAGTATAACTATGGTATTGACATTATATTCTCGTACTGTCCATGGGTTTAACTGTTTTTAACCGACTTCAAAAAAGGAGGAGTTTCTCCATTCGACTGTTTTTTTTATGTTTGTTACCTCAGAACTTTTGACTGGGTGGTCCGATTTTCGTGATCCTTTTTTTATATGAAAGCTGGTGCTTCCCGTGTCGTCCCATTTTAATTTGGTTCAGTTCCATGAAAATTCATGAAAAAACTATAAAAATTTATTTTGGTTTATAGGTTCTTCAAACAAAATTAATTATTGAAATAGAAGACTACATTACGGGTATGGAGTAAAAACATAGCTATATTTTTTTTTTAAAACACCGACGTATATAATATCGTATACGTCTGAATCACTATAGAGCGCAAGTACCTAGTATCTGAACCCTGCGTTTAGAGAAGGGAACTTGCTTCAAAATATCCAGGAAGTTACCTTTCTAAACTGATTTATACTCATATATAATATGCTGACCGCAACTTCGCTTCGCTTAGGCGTAAAGAGGTAGCAGACAGGCAGAGTTACTTTCAAATTTATAATATTTGTATGAATTTCTATTCTACTAACCACTTCTTTTGCGTTTATACGCTACAGCTCGTGACTCAAACCGCACGAGTTTTCTATGTCATGTGACGAGAACATTTCGCGTTGCTCTCAGTTTTATGTAAAATTATAAAGGACCTCGACCTTATTTCGCAGACTGAAAGAGCTCTATAGAAAGAAAACTAGCACAATGCAAATACGACCTCGAAGAAAATACCTACGGCTATATCTAAGCTGTAAGCTGTTACGGATATTGTTTTGTGTTTGTCAGCTTGCTAGATATTGGCAAAGAGAATACAATAACTTCGTAAGGATATTGGGTCCTGGTTAAATAATCTAGGTATCTCCTTTATTTCTATCAGAAACAGAAGTACCTACCTACCTGCCAAAATTGATGAAATAAACGAAAGAGCGTTCACCGATTGTGCTTATTATTTTAGAAATTTTACTAGGTAACACTTTTTATTTATATGAAAATATTTCATAGATATATATTAATCAGATAGAAGTTGATGACAAAATATGAAAGTACATATTTTCAAATCCCCAATATCCTTTGTTTCCGGATGGTTAGGTCTTGACGTCATATACCCTATAGTAACCACCGGGGTATTGAGACGAATCAATCGATACCTCATTTATTGAAATCGAGTTGTTTCAGCACTACGTGGGAACATAAAAGTCAGTTACATACATACAAACAAACATAATAGGGTTCAAACCTCATCATAACCCTCCTCCGTTGGTAGTCAGGTAAAAACGTACCTCGTACTCCTTAGGCTGGTCGTTGGCCGCGATGCTAGCGAAGAGATTGTTCAACGCACGCGACATAAGACCGGTCATTGTGTGCGTCTTGCCAGCTCCAGTCGCGCCGTACGCGAATATGGCTCCAGCGAATCCTTGCAGAGTGTCGGCGACTAGGGGCGCGCATATTGCTTCGTATACCTCTTCCTATGCAGAAACAGAAGTACACACAATCAATGGCCACACAAAATAAAAAAAAAACTCTCATTTGGGGGAGTTATGTACAGCAGTTGATTTATGATGAGGAAGTTTATCTATTGGGTAAGCTCGCCTTCGCTTTTCAACGTGTACATAAATGAGCTCATAGTCGAATTCAGCAGAATGCGTGCCGGCTGTAGCGTGGATGGTATGTGTAAATAACATCAGCTACGCGGACGACATGGTGCTGCTGAGACCGACTGCGGGCTCGATCGAGAAGATACTAGAGGTCTGTTCTAAATATGCTGCTTCCCATGGACCTTGAACACATTGTCTTCAAGGCCGCCGGCAAGCATGCTGACAGTTTTCCCACCATTAGCCTTGACTATCAAAAAAGTCACATCTTTTAAATATCTGTGACATCATGTCGCCGAAGACCTTAAAGACAATGTGGACATAGAGAGGGAGCGCAAGACTCTGGCGGTTCGAGGAAATATGTTGATTCGTAGGTTCTCCCGTTGTAGCGAAGAGGTGAAGATAAGCCTTTTTAAGACGTGCTGTCAATGCTTCTACACGGGAAACCTATGGGTTCGATATGCCAAAAAACCGCTGGAGACCCTGCGTATACAATACAACAATATTTTCAGGGTGATTTTGGGACTGCGGAGTACCAAGTCCATGGGTTCTCAGCTATTCTCCGCAAAAATACCCCTTCCCTAATGCGCTGTATCCGGGATAGTACCAACAGCATCCTGAGAACTATTGCTGATAGAATCTCCTCTCCTTTATGGATCTGTTTTGTGCGTAGGGTAATAATAATATTTAAGTGTTATATAATGTATCTTTTATCATTAGTGTGCATAGCTGTTACTAACCTTAACTAAGTATTCTAGTTCTTTAATAGTTTTACTAACACAATATGGATCTCTGTCATTCGAAATAAAATATTTTTATTTAGCTCGGGGAAGGTTGTACAGCGGGATCCTGTACTAATCGAATTCATGTGCAAACAACGACGTAACTTCACAACGCAGTTACAACAGACAATTTCTGTTTATGAAACACCATTTTGCATCTATACCTGATATCACATCACACTAATATTATAAAGGCGAAAGTTTGGATGGATGTATGGATGGATGTTTGTTACCTCTTCACGCCAAAACTACTGAATGGATCTGGCTGAAATTTTGCATACAGGTAATTCTATTACTGGAATAAAACATAGGCTACTTTTTATCCCATAAATCTGTTCCCGTGGGATGAAAATCACCTTTTAATGTTTTCATAGGAACAACGCGTGCGAAGCCGCGGGGCGCAGCTAGTGTATCATATAGGTAGGTCTACCTATCAATATAGATAAAAAAAAACATAATGATAATGATGAAAACCAACATGAGACTATGATGTTACTACATAATGATGGAAAGATAAACACAACTGTCCACATAATAGTGAGTTTGTTCGAAAATGAATTGACCGAACATCAAGGTCTTCGCTGACACATAACTTTCAGGGAACTGATTCAAATATAAAAAGGTGTTATTAGAATAGGAGATGGTTCCCAAATTCAATCACACTAAGATTATAAACGCGAAAGTTTGGATATTTAGATGGATGTTTGTTACCTTTTAGGCCATAACGATAGAATCGATCGGGCTCAAATGTTGCATAGATGTAGCTCTAAGCCTGAAATAAAACATGAGCTACCTACTCTTTACCTCATAAAACGGGAAACATCACATTTAAAAATTTCCATTGAAATAAAGCGTGCGAAGCCGCGGTACTAGTAACTTATAGATACAAGTAAGTATGTATTTACAACATTGATTAATTAAAAGGGGAAGATGAGGTAAGTACTAGTTTCTCGAAAATGGCAACCTCATATTGTGTAAAATTGTGTGCTCCCATCTCAGTCACCGTCGGACCGGCGGCGGCGGCACGGGCGCTCGTGATTCGCGTGAAATATTGTAGTCTCGGTCTCACTTCGGTCTTAGGTACGTCTTTCCGTCTTTGTTCTTCTTTGTATTGCACAGGACTGGAGATATAACTGTAAGCGTATGTGTTTGCGTGTATTTGTAACACATGCCAATTTTTGAGTAGGTATCTTCCCTTTTTAATTAATCAATGATTTACAAACGTAGCCAGCCCGAACCGTTCAATAGTTTTGGGGTGAAGAGATAAAAAGTATCATAAAATCCATAGGTTCCTATTCTAAACATCCAAACCTTTGCTTTACTGCACTACGTGCTACTGAAAGTGAAATAAATTATGTTCAAAAAATCTATAAACGATGATTCTCGCTTTCGATTGAGTTTCATGCATTTTATGAATCACTTTTTCATACTACAATGACAGCTCACGAAGGCTTATGTGTCGTGACGTGAGGCATTGAGTCAACACCGCATACCAATAGAAAGAATGAATTGGCGTATCCTTTCCATGAAACTGTATTGTGTTTTTGCCCTGTTGACATTTTATCGAACTTCAAGAACTATGTTATTTCAATGGGTGTTGTTTTATTCAATGGATGGCTTTAAGATGCGAATAGTTCGCTTATACCCTGTGCAAAGCAGGGTAAAGGCCTCCCGTTCCCTCCACGCATCTTAGGGGCCTATTTTAATTATCCAACCCAAAATTGCGTGGTTCGTTTCCGCCAGTGGTGTATTTTGAATTAAAATAGGCCTCCTGAGCCACCTGAACCAAAGTTCTACTCGTAGGTGTTCAGTGTCCAAATCTATGATATAGGCAAGTAGGTAAAACATTAACCTGGGTGCTGTCTTCACCGAAGACACGGTCGTACGTGTAGTGCTTTTCGTTGAGCCTGCGCTGCCTTAAGATGTCTTTGCGAAAGTCGCCCTCGTCTTCCAACACCAGCATCTAGATATGAAAGGTTTAATTAGGTACTTAACACTACTCTTCGAGATATTAATGACATGGCATAATCATTATTATTCACAGGTAAAACTATATATAACGAATGTATCGCTTTTTCATAACACGTGACCAAAGCACAGATGACTAACTGCGCCAACTTAACTACCAATGCATTAATTAAGTTGGGGTATTATGATCGGAAGCCGGGTGAAGGCCGTATGAAATTTTTTTTTGCCGAATTGAGCATTATTTTCGTATAGTGCCAACATTTTCTACGACGCCATTCAATGTGGTAGATCGCATAGCCGGAACCAGTGCGGTACTATGCCGTAAGACCTGAATTCTGGTTTCCGAGCGTGGAAGTATCAACTATCCACCTCTAGGTACGTCTCACGCGTCTACAACTGCGTGCAGACTAAGGTAAAGAGTAGGTACTTAAAGATGTAGACGGGACTCTCGGTTCGCGTCAACAAGCTGGATTCTCGCCATAATGTGAGCTCAATGCATTTATGGCGAGGGTTCTAACTGAACATCTTTCGACCTAAGCGAAGAGTTTTGGCTGAGGGGTGTCAAGTTCCGGCGGTTTACCGGACGCCTGCAATTCAACATCGCGCCGTGCATTGTCGACAACTGACACCGTGATAGCATCATACGGTGCAAAGGTGCAAAGGTGCAAACGGCAGCCTTGTAACCTGCACGTCTGTACGACAGATCAGGACAGGATCAGTTCAGTACCGATTGGGACTGGTATAATCACAGAAATCGTAATAATAGAAGCTTATTATTACGATTTCTGTGGGTATAATAGCTCTATGCAATCTTTATGATTGCATAGAATTATTAGCGACCGAGCGTTCATAAAAAAACTTGTTGGTTCTACCGACATTGTGCATCGATGCATCTGCCAGTGTACTGTGTCATCTGTCAGAACCAGATAACAGATTTACCTAGTTCTCTCGTTTTGTAGTTAAACCGGTACCTATCAGTACCGACCCTTTCTGACATAATCGGGACCGAAAAACCTGTATCCTTTAAGCGCGTCACACACGGTGAAGATACTATAATATTTTATCTTAAGATGCCCTAATATAAAATATTATAGTATCTTAGGTTTATCACACACGGCTAAGATACGATAATATTATAAAAATGATCATTTCCTTACGAGTCTGCGTTGGTGCCACACGTATTCCTTGTTAGAGTTCTATATACAGGGTGATTGACTATGTATAAATGATACTCCCTTACTTCTTGATTTGTTAGACAGCTCCTCAGATGATGATTCTGATATAGAATGTGAAATGCAGATTGCAGTAGCACATTCCAAAAGGAGAAAAAATTGGATAGAGTCTCACATAAAAAAGAGAAAAACCTGCGGCGAATTTAACCTTTATGAAGATCTGTCAACAAAGAAATTTCAGGAGTATTTTAGAAAGTCAAGAGAAATATTCATTTCAATTCATGATTTGATTAGGGAAGATAGATAGCAACACCATGTATTTATATTAAGATGTGTATATTTCGTATCTTAAGATAACATATTAAGATACGAAATATATATTTCCATATTTGCGTATTCGCTCGGTATCTTAAGATACTGAAGATAAAATATAAATTAACTTCGTCGTGTGTGATGGTTCATAGGATTTCTATGGCGAGCGATATTCTAAAATATGCTCTAAGATACTATATTTTATATTATCTTCACCGTGTGTGACGCGCTTTACGTTTGCATCCATATACTACGACGAAGTAATTGCCATTATACGTAGGTATAATGGCAATTACTTCTATTTTCATTTAAAAAATAATTAGATCGGCCTTTGTTTTAGAAAGCTAACATATCAAAAAAAACTATTTTTATCGATAAATTTATGTCGTGTATCCGCACATTTCGTTTGATCAAGGTTCGACAATACCTACACATTGTATACCTACCTATAACTCACTTGCTTGGCGTCCAGTTTCAAATGTAATTTGTAAGTAATATTTATTGAAGAGCGAATCTCAAATCGACAAGTAATTATAAGAATGAAATATAAAATGAATTAAAATATGAAATATTTTAATATTTTAATTCATTAGTAACAATTCCGCGAAAAAAAAACGCCTAAGTAACGCACAGTGTGTTATGGAGCCCAAAAAACGGACATCCTCGTTTTCGCACAGAAACCGAGGGTAGTTACTATTTAAAATGCAAGAGTAGAACACCCAAGTGCCAATTATGATTAGTTCAAGCTAAAAATATTTTCAAAGTTGACAAATTTTATTGGCCGAAATTCCGAAAAAAAAAATATTTTCCAAAAAATACTTTAGATACAGAAAAATCACTCAATAATTATTTAATAGGATTAAAAAGGCGCATCCATTGCTAGTGTTAGTGGCCTTCTAGCACTTAAGCAACTACATTTATTAATATTTTTCTGAATTTTATATTTTATTTTTTTTCTTCGGAATTCTGCCGTATTAGCATCTGTTTTTTTTATCAATCGAAAGCTCTTGGTATACACTGTTTGTACCAAAATGATTACTCGCTTATCTCATGGAATCCCGAAAATATCTTAAAATGAAATTCTTACTCAGGGCTGTCACACTTTGAGTCGGAAACATTGAGTCTGAGTCTGAGAAAATCTGAGTTTTAGCAATAAATTAAAGTACCTGCTTATTTATTTTACAACTTATATTTGATATTTCGTCTAGAGCCGAAAGTTCGATGACGAGAAAATTTTAAAGATTCTATTAACATAAACGTACCAAATTACAAGCCTACGGATGTATCTTCAATCTTCAAACTCATTTTCATCAGCAGAAAGGCTTAGCTGATCTTCATTTTCTTCTTCTGTGAGATCCTGATGCTCTGTTATTGCGGTATTTACTTGGATATCTTCTACCGACACTGATTTCAGTAAACTTATACCAATTTGCGGCAGTGGATGTTTAATATTATATTTTTGTTTATAGTGACTGGAAATAATTGGATCAGATTACTCCAAAGCTCCATGGAAAAGGTCCAAAATTGTTTTTTTCTATCCATTTTCCTAGAATGGTGTTCTCGGTCATACCTCCACAATTTATTGCGAGATTCAGCCGCTTGTTCAGACAGCATACCCAAAGGCAGTTTTGATGCCTCTATAATAGCTTTTCCGTGTATCAAAATCTTATGAGTGGTGCGGTCATGGGGTGCCATTGATATTTCTGCACGTACTTTTGAGCTAAATCATGACAAAACTATATAAAATATTTTTTGTGACAGCCCTGATGGCCGAAATTTTTGAAAGGTTTTTTAAAATTGTTTTCTTCCGAATTCCATGAGATAAGCGAGTAATCATTTTGGTACAAATAGTGTATACCAAGAGCTTTCGATTGATAAAAAAAACAGATGCTAATACGGCAGAATTCCGAAGAAAAAAATAAATAAATAAAATTCAGAAAAATATTAATAAATGTAGTTTCTTAAGTGCTAGAAGGCCACTAACACTAGCAATGGATGCGCCTTTTTAATCCTATTAAATAATTATTGGGAGATTTTTCTGTATCTATAGTATTTTTTTGAATATAATTTTTTTTCGGAATTTCGGCCAATAAAATTTGTCAACTTTGAAAATATTTTTAGCTTGAACTAATCATAATTGGCACTTGGGTGTTCTACTCTTGCATTCTAAATAGTAACTACCCTCGGTTTCTGTGCGAAAACGAGGATGTCCGTTTTTTGGGCTCCATAACACACTGTGTAACGCCTGACTGAATCTATTATGTTTCGACAAGTAGTGTAAATTACATATTATTGTTTACTAACATTCAACAAGGTAGGTGGATAAGGTATAGTTATAACCATCTGTAAGTACTTTTTTACGATAACCTAAATAAATGAAGTTTAGTTAGTTAGACCAAGAAATTCGTAGACCCTCTACGTCACTTCGCAGCGTAGTAAAACGTATTCATTCACTCTTGCAGTGACCAGAGAGTGCTACATTTTGCTACAAGCCAAAATGTACCGTAGCAGTTAGTTGCGCTGTGTGCTATTTCGTAAACTCTCTACCCTAAGACTTCGCAGAATACGGAGATTCTACGCTGTTAAGAAATTTTATTCTGTATCAGGGTCCGTATGATGATCGTAATTTGTCGTACGTAGCGGTTACATCAGAAACAAAAAAAAACAGTTTAGTTGCAATTGTACCAACACTAAGGAAATAAATGTTTCTGTATTTATGTTGTTAGTTGCTAAGGTATGTAGTTATCTGCAAACTCTCTGATTGGAGTGCTATATGACTAACGTTTATCTCGATCTAGATAAAAACATTAGCTATTGTTTGATAAAACTTCAGAAAATAACTTACGGAATTTTACGTAGCAAGCAAAAATTTACAGAGCACTACCTACCTACTAACAAACTGTGTTCATATAACATAATTATAGTACCTACCTATATATGTAGGAAGGTCTATTTCATACAACTTAATTTGTACTAAGTTCTAAACAGTTAGGTACACAGCACACTACTCATTTCATTTATTTCAGAACTAAATGACTAATTACCTACTAATTTTGTTCTGAAATTAATGAATGGGCGGTAAAAATCACAAATGTTTCTCGTAATCTTTTAGCTATTTATCTCTAGAACCGACTCTACCTAATAATCTAAAACTATAATGTGTATCTATGCTACGTATAAAGGCATAAGTGATTGGTGTAACCTTATCGCTGACCACGTGAACGATGCGGGGACCTTCATCTGATCTTAGCGGGCGCACACGAACCGCCACCTGCGAACAGACAAAATGTAAGTTTATTTATTTGGCATGGATAATGTAGTGCAAATCATTGGAATACAAAATGGACCTAAAATTAATGTGATGTGCTATAATTTTTAATACTGTGCAGTGAATAGAAAATTAGGGGGTAAGGGAAATTGGTAATAAAATTAGTGAACATATTATTTCGTGCGTGATACTGTAATTTCAAAAGCCTTTTAATTACTCTCTTAGAAATTTAAGGAAAACGAAGTGAATAGTGACATTTTCTTAAATACTAAATAATAATAATCACTTATTTCAAGGCATCAAAAGAGCCCAGATAATTTTACGATTCAGAAAAAAATAAATTTACTTACCAAAAGTTTTTCTTCGGTGACGGTGCTTGCACCTCCATGGTGCTTATCCGAGATCGTACTCTGAGTCATGGCATCTCCTACAAGATCACCCCATGAACTGCACAACACTTCTTCAAACTCACTTAAACCTTCAAAGGTAATCAGTCAAAGCGTTCTAAAAATTCATAAAACGTACATTTGTTTACATAATTAATAGGAAATTCGTTAGTAAACTGACAAGTTAATGATAGCTCCGCGAGGAAAGCGCCCTCGATGTAGTCCTCACGTGTACTGGAGTGAATGATGGTCAAAAAATACAGCCTTCAGACGGTCGCCGGGCAACGGCTAATCACCACAAATGAAAATTTCATGCGACTTCACAACACGACTATTAAATTGTCGAAAGCATTAGCTGTTGGTATGTTTTAAATATTCTCGACTGATCCATCAATTCTGACTGGGTACATTAATGATATAGTTGTTCGTTTGGTAGGTAGGTCGTTGCTACATACGCTGTTGTGATAGATACTTTATGTCTTTTCTATAGAATTTTATCAGGCTTTAAACATCGAGATAGAATTATTTCTATCTCGATGGCTTTAAATAATTCATGTTCTTGTCAATAACGACGGCAAAAACTTTGTCTTATACCTATTGCCTTGCTTTAGCCGAAAAGAAAAAGGCACGTGTGCTTATAAATAAATAAAAACAAAATCGAAATTTCTGATTCGTTTTCTCCTCCTCCGAATGGCCTACTCGAATTCGAATACCGCGTATCTACGGAAGCTGATTTCAAACCTATACCGTGTCCATTTTGAATGAAGCATAAACGTAAACAAACCGCCCATACTTAACCTAAAATTCACTTTGTTGGCGCGTCCTTTTATAAGTCGATTTTAGATCCTCCCTTCAATAAAAATTGCTTACAATTATATCTGAAACTCGACGCCAAGCAAGTGAGATTTTGTTATTTGTGTCGTATTTTGTTTACTAACATGCTTCATTCAAAATGGATAAACCATAGGTTTTACCATTCCACTTCCACAAAGAGAAAAGCTACAGTGATGTTTTCTAGTGAAGACGATGTCAGTTTTTTAACCGACTTCAAAAGTGACATAGACATAGTGTCATGCGCTTATGATAATGTTCCATTAATTTAAGATCTTTTTTGTTTTGATTTCATTGTGTTTTCTATCTTATAAATATGGCTGAAATATGTACTCATATGTATTTAAGCTGAAATAAATGTATTGAATTGAATTGAATTGAATTGAAAAGAAGGAGGATTCTCAATTCGACTGTTTTTTTTTTGTTTGTTACCTCAGAACTTTTGACTGCGTGGTCCGATTTTCATGATTCTTTTTTTATACGAAAGCTGGTGCTTCCCGTGTGGTCCCATCTAATTTGGTCCAGTTCTAACAATAAGATCCATAAAAATCCATGAAATTTAAGTCGGTTTACAGTTTTTTAAAACAAAATTAAATATTTGTAAAGGTTTTCGAAGGTTTTCGTTTTCGTTTTTGTTTGTTGCTCTTTAACGCTAAAAATACTGAACGGATCTGGATGAAATTTTGCATACAGGTAGTTCTATGCCTAGAATAACACATACAGGCTACTTTTTATCCCATAAACGGGAACTGATCCCGTGGGATAGGCGGGCGAAGCCGCGGGCCGCAGCTACTTAAATACAGCTTAGATTTAAACTTGTCACGTGATGAATCTTTGTCAAATTTTAAAAACTATAAAAAAATGAGACTGATATGCTTAAATGTGAGTTGCCTAATAATTATGTATTCGACGATCTAAATTAGCTATAAATTAGTTTCTTAATTTGAGAGGTAAGTGCCGTAATGTGTTGTTTCCAGTTCAATTTGTCGTCAATAAGCACAAACAATACATACAGTAGGACCTCTTCAATCCGAACTTCGAAAGTTTACCCCATAATTATTCGGATTCGTGGAGCGTTTGGATTATAGTACAGAGAATTTATAGGGTATATTTTATGAAATTAAACGAATAGTATTGTGAAATCTTAAATGTTTGGTCACCCACAAACGTTTCATTGATTAAACTTTTTTATATAAATCATTATTTCAGTTTGTCGGGAGATATTTAATGGCAAATAAAAATACGTCTCGCAATTTACGTGAAAGTATTTTTTCTGGCAAAGAAATATCCACTTGGTCAGTTCAAACAGACATGAATTGAAGACAGACACCGCGCTTCAATTGGAACAGACATTCGGTAAGCAACTGGCGAGACGGCGAGTGAAAAAGTTGTGGGGCGTGGAGGTGTTCAGATTCAAAGGGGTTCAGATTAAAGAGGTCCTGCTGTAATTATTAGTTTAATTAATGGATAATAGGTGTATTTTATAAGATTTACGGCAGTAGCAGCAGGTCATCCATTTCAGGTAAATAAGTATAAAGAAATAAATATAACGTAATATAATATATAAATAAAGTTCTTATTATTACTAGTACAATACATCATAATAAACTACTGTAACATTATGGAACAAATTTTGTACATAAAATTTACAAACTAAACAGTCCCTGGAGCAAGAAGTTTTACGCCCCTATCAAACAATTTGAAAAGATACCTGGTTGGTTTTCGATCCAAGTTGAACATGTGCTCATATTGAAACTTCTGTCCTAAATATTTTACTGTCAGAAGACCAGAAACATCCGCACTCCATCCTGATTGAAGGTTCTCTATTTCCACCACTGTGTCAGCTTTGTGCATCAAGAGATTAGACATTGTATGAGTGACGTCATCTTCACTTGCTTGATTGCAATGGACAAGCAGAAAAGAATTGTTGCTCTGTCTTATCAAACCATTTAACTGTTTACAGAAAATATTGACATCTCTCAATGTATAGCCTAAATCAAAAAAATGTGACAGCCCATCAACAATAATATTCACTGGTTCCGTGCTTTGGCTTGGAATTTTATCTTTAACTTTCATATGCAACTCTTGTATTGAGAAAGTAACATTTTCTAGTAAATTGAGAACTAGCTCTTCTCCGAGGTTGTAGAATATAATCAGCCCACTGTCGATGTGTTTTTGAAGGTTTAAGTTCATTTTTAACCCAACATTTAGATGATGGTTCAGGGAGTTGTGCATTGATATAAAAACAATGGGAGTTTGGTTTTTTATGCAATGACTTAGCACACAACTGTAGATAAAAGCACTGTCACATCCATTTATTTCTTTGATTAGAATTATTCTCCCTGGTGAATTTTTGTCTAACTGCAAACAGGATATAATATCTGACGCCATTCTGAAATCAATATAAATTATAAAAGTTAAATACGATGGTATAATCACAATAACTTTTATATTCAATTTACTTATAAACTACCTTCCGAACAAGTCAATATGTTGTGTATAAGGAGATAATGTTACAAAACAACCTATCAACACCCAACAACTAGATCCAAAATTCACATTTAGGCATGGGGTTTCTAACATAATTGATAGCACTATACCTATTAGTCTAAAAATAAGTTCTACGTTATTTATAAGATGGTTAGCAAGCATTAATATTTATTTTGAATAATCATATAGGTATTGTGCTAAAGATTTCAAATTGAGAAGTATATAGTGAAAATTCTGTCAAAAATCAACAAGAGAGTATTTTTTTGGATAACTATAGGACAATAATGTTTACAAAATATTGTAGGTAGGTCTCTACTGTAGTTTTTTTGCGCTATTCGCATCTTTTAGTTTGACCAGAGATTATGTTATGATAAGTTTTATGCATGAATAATGTGTCGCAAAGTCGTGTTTAGTAAAAACATTCTCATGAAAAGCCAAAGGAAAGATAGGTAGTTAGCGCGAGAGTATTCGCTCCTTTGGCGGCGGCCGGCGGCGATAACACGGATATCGTGGCATAACCTCAATCTACATAAAGCAGCATCTCATCATCTTAAGGCATTGAAGAAAATGGCTACATCTATGTCTTATGGTGTATGTATATAAACCATGATCTTATGTAGTTATTGTATTTTCTCTGAAAAGCACATGGGCGAGCCATTCTAAACTTGCTCCCAATAATATTATCACAATGTAGTTGATACTTACCTAGTTTTACAGTGATTGTAGCGTCAACGAACACTATTATTGGTTTTACAAAACGTTTGATTCATTTGAATTTGATAAGTTTAATGCATGCGAAAATGTTTTTAGAATTGTATTTATTAGGTGTGTACTTTTGTTGTGTTTTGTTTGTTATTCTTTGGCACGCTATGGAATCGCGCATACAAAATCGTCGGACACTATCTATCTACAGTTAATTTTAGATCGTATTTGTTTAAACATAGAGTTCATAATCAAAAATAGAACGCTTGGCAACACTTCGGCGCTAGTAGCACAGCATTCAATTGGTAGATACCTGCAGCATTATTTTTATCGTGTTCTAAATACAACATGGCGGCTTTGGTGATACGACAAATTGAAATTCTGTGGATGTTGTGTAAATAAAAGTGAGAAACTGTGTGAAATAAGTGTAACTAAATCTTGTGTTCCTAGTTGTGAAACCAACAGCGAGAGATTTTACGAGAATGATCGCCTAGTTAGCCAAATTGCGCGGCCAGCTATTTACGGCAGCGCGGCGGCAGAAATCTACAGTGGGATTCCAATAAATGGACAAAGTAAGTTAGTTTGCTTCCTATTCATATCCAGTGAATAAAATATATCTCTTAAATCGACAATTAATGTCCCAAATATAGATTTTAGTTGATAAAATCATCATTACTGTGTAAACAATGAGAAAAATAGGGATGGGGAACATCAAGTTATTATTTAGTTCGTTATCGATATTTTGGCACTTTTTCCCGACTGTCAAAAACTTTACTACTGAGAGTAATATTTTGAAGGAGTATGTAGGTATGTATTTGGATATAATATATACCTATGAAAATATACATAGTATACATTCAAATTTTAATTGATATCCTATGGTACCTATGGTGTACATACAGGTTTACCTATTATTATTTTTTACCAACGGAGGAGGGTTATGAGGTTGATACCCTATGTTTGTATGTATATGTGTAGCCTATTTTATGTTCCCACGTAGCGCTGACACTACTGATCCGATCCGATACCAATAAATGTTCAAATGTATCGCTTGATTCGTCTCCTACGCCGGATAAGTCTACGTCACAACGATTTTTTTTTTGTCAGTAATACAGAAAAAAATCGCTGTAATGAGCGCAGCTGGTAGGTACAGTTAATAACATCTTTACACTTAGTACTAGTTTCTGCCTACGGCTTTGCATGCGTTATTTCTATTTTTATCCCAAGGGTATTTATGGGATTAAAAGTAGCCTATGTCTGATTCCAGGTTTAGAATTTAGTAAACATTATTAAAATTGAGGCAAATAAAATAAAATTAAAAACTACAACCCAACTACGTAAAAATTAAAACAAGCGTTCTATGCTGTTCCAAATAAATATTACCGATTGAAAATTATAATTATTCAAATTGTTTTATTCATGGAGCCTCCCCGGCTCCAACCTAATGAATTATGTATGTACCTACAAAGGCCTCCGACTACTTGAACATAAAAATTCAATGATGGATAACTTTCAATCGGTAATATTTATGTGGAAAAGCATTAAAAGCTTGTTTATAACTTTTACGTAGTCGGGTTGTAGTTTTTAACTTTATTTTATCAACTATGAGCAGACATTATTATTAATGATTTGTTTATATTTCAGAAACGAAAAATTGTGCTACAATAACAACACCTCATGAGACTCCATGCAAGAGACAAAGAAGAACTGGAAGAATTCTCACTCTAAACATAATTAAAAAAAGATTTAAAATAACTTGTGAATACATCAATTTCACAATTTGCACCGCTTGAGTGGAATGCCAGAATATCAGCCAATTTCACTCATATTTTTTACGTGGGTAACATGATTTATGTTTTATGTGAAACGAAAACTTTTCTATTTTAGTACTGAATAAAATCTGTTATTTTATTGTGCTTACTAGGTGAACTTATGTATAATTTCCACATACGATGGAGGCATTTTTTGTAACTCAGACATTAAGCAGAGAATATCGTTACCTATCTATTTATCAGCGCACGTAGGACACTTCTGACACTTCTGGCATTTATATAAAAATATTGTTTCATTATGTCTGATAAATAATAAATACATTATCAAATCTATAGTTTTTTATTTCGACAATAATGGTATGTAGGCATATCGATATCGATATTTTATGGATATTCAGGTACACCACTGGCAAGAGGCGAGACAGGGCGAGGTATATCTATCTCTTTCATACAGCACACTAGCGATCTTCTCTTGGCAAACATAACTATAATTAGCGTCCACGGCTTTGGTTGGTCCGATTCCTATCTGTACTTTAGTACTATTCTTACATATCTATGTTCTTTGGGTTTTCAACTTCTTGTGTGAAAATGTGTGGCAGTTAGTTTTATCTGTCGGTGTCACTGTCATTGATATCAACTTCAACTTCTTATTTCATAGCTTGCTGTGTCTGTGCAACCAAGACACTGCCAGTGTCCATGTCAAATAAAATAAGTCATAAACTTTACTAAAAAGTGGAGACAAAACTTGTCCGGAGCTTTCGGATAGAAATCAATAATTACGTTTAGTAGTGCACGGCCCGCGGAGCGTCCGTCCTTCCAGAAATTTCGACTAATAAGCCGCTGTGCGTGATTCCTTACAGGAATCGCGCTAGAAAATCGCCGACATCACGCTTTACAAGACGCGCTAATTAATAAGCGTCTGTGTGCTGCGGGCTTTACACCAAACTAACTTTTTTTTGACGATTTTTAAACATAATGGAAAGTATTTGCTGATTCGACAGCAAATACTTTACAATAATATATTGTTCAATTATATCTCTTTATCTCGACTCCAAACATAAGACTTTTAATTTATGATTTGTTAGGATCTGTTGAAATAATTTACATTAGTACACTGCACTTTGTGATGACCTCGTTAGAGTATATTGTTCTGTCTCTATGACAAATAGATAATAGTTACAATGTTTTATTCTTTTATAATTATAACCATAGCTCTTCATCAATAAAATTCTCCTCGCATGTTATATTTCTTATTTTCTTTTAACTTTCGCTCAGAGGGTTAATTTCCATAAAGCCCTACTCACACTGGCGCTAATTTTTAAGCTGTGTCGCGCGATTCTTCGATATTTGAGTGCAGTGCATTTTATACTAAAACGCATACGTTGACCCACACTGCCACTATTTTATCGCCACGATTCGGCTTATCCGAGGCGTTTCCGCGTCCTGCGATTTGCCTTCCTTTGAACCTGCGACTTGGCTGTTTTTAAGTTGCGATTTGGCTTTTTTTGAAGCTGCGTCTTGTGGGCGGCGGCGGCGTGCGGGTTGGCGCATGGCGGGACGCTCTTCTTCGTTCGCGTAGCCCCGGTAAGGCGGGGAGGGGGTGGCGGTGGGGGCGCGTGCCCGCGCCCCGCTTAATAATACGCTGTGTGTAAGGAATCGCGCTTCACAAGACATATTAATTAGCGTCTGTGTGCTGAGTGCTTAATAATTAGCGTCTGTGTGCTGAGTGCTTAATTCGAGCATTGACCAAACAGCTGACTGACATCAGACGGTGACAGATAAAAATACCTATACCACGCGGGCGTTGAAGGTTCAGACAGAGGTAGCGTAAGTGTTGTCAAGTTAGCGAATTTTGGCCATATCTGGCACCATTTGATATTAATTTTTCCAAAAATATTAAATAAATACATGGCTAAATATTTTAGCTTCAGTTACTTTTAATTATTGAAGGCATTTTTAATAATTAAAAGTAACTGAAGTTGTGTGTAATAAAATAAGGCAAAAATTACAGCAAATTACAGCAATTTTATTCATATTTGATTTTTTTTTCGTTTTAAAGCATTCACATCATACCAACTTGTTTTCAATCATTTATTAATTTATCACTTTTGTTAGTGAAATAATTATTTATTTTATTTTATTTTTCGTTTATTAAGGCACAAACAGAAAACAATTTTTTTAAAATTAACAGTATGTAATAGCTAGGTATACACCAATCAAGATGCCACTAATAGAAACATTATTTAGACTAAAATAATAACAACGTTACAGATGCTAATCTGGAGCTTATACAAACAAAGACAAATCAAACATGAATATTACACAAAATTAACTTAAGTTAAGAGTGACGCTTGTTTCTTAAAGTTATTCCTAGAGAGCCGAAATATATCACATATACATGTAGAAAACATTGCATGCATGTTCGTTTTATGATTGTTTAACATAAAAAGGTTATTTGTTTTACGAGCGTTTACACGTGGACATTTTAAACATAATTGATTTAACAAATACGGTGAGTCGGCTCAGTTCCTTAAGATTTTGATCTCTAATCGTGAAAATAATTAATAAATGATTGAAAACAAATTGGTATTAGTAAATGATTGAAAACAAGTTGGTTACCAGTGATGCCATGCCAGTTGGGAGGGTTTCTTTCCGAATTCGAGGCGTCAAATTTGGTTACATCATCAGAAAATGTTCAATTCGATTGATTGATTTATGGAATAAAATGTAGTCTTAGTTTTATTTCAGGCGTAGAACAAGCTTTTGGCTACTTTTAACCACTTTTTAGGGTACGAAATTTTTAACATTCTAGCACTTCACTTCACAGTAAAATTTTACGATACTAAAGTATTTGGCCATTTCTTGTTCCATTGACATGGCAACACTGCTTAACAATTTTTTACAAGTTTTGCTTGCAAATTTTATTTTAAATATAAAATATAAATAATAAAATTATATTCTATTCTTTGCGTGCACGCACGCATTCATCTGCTTTGAAATACAAATGATTAAAAATGAGCTTGAGTTCATATATTTTAGGATCCAAACTAACAATACTGCCAGCTTCACACAGTACTGAAAACCAGCTTCTGGGTCACAGTGTTTTTGTGTACAAGTTGTAAAACTCGACGTTCCCCGAACGTTGTACGTCCAGCAATTTACACGGTTTATTTCAGTTCCAAAATGAGTAAAGAGGGAGTGAACGATAAGTACCAAAGGGTGCCGCGGTGGTACTTCGGAGGGTTAGCATCAACTGGTGCTGCATGCTTCACTCATCCTCTTGATTTACTGAAAGTTCAAATGCAAACACATAAGGGGAAAAATATCTCAATGCTGCAACTCACTGGAATCGTTGTTAAAAACCAAGGCAAGTACAAATTTGACCTTATGTATTTAGATACATAAGTTGAAGGTCCGTAATTTTTTATTTATTTTATTTACAACCTGTTCTAAACTTATTGCAGGTATTTTGGGTCTATACAATGGCATATCAGCAGCTGTTCTTCGCCAGCTTAGTTATTCAACTGTAAGATTTGCAATATATGAAGTGTCTAAAAAGAAAATGGCACCTAAAGATGTAAGTACTGAGCAGGTTTTAAGTCTAGCTGTGCTCCACAACATTACTGTGGGGATTAAGTTTGTATTTGAATTATTAGTACATCCCATGGGAATACTGTACAATAAGCTATGCTGGTATCAAAATTTATCCAAATCCCAGAAGCTGTTGAGAGTGGGAAGGAGTAACATAGTTTGCCTTTTATAATAATCTGTCTATATATAGCACCTTCGGTAGAACAAGGGCCGAACTAACAAATTTTCGAAAAATGACTTAAGTATGCCAAAGTGCTTTTAAAACGTATTTTTACCCGGAGAAACAAAGCCTGAGGGCGACAGTGCCTTTGTCACATTGAAGCGTTTTTTCAAACGTATTGGCGCGATAAAATCCTATTGGTCAGTTGCGGCGCTATGGTAAATGCTATGGTAATGGTTGTCAGCTGGAGTGTACAAGTAGTTAAGGTAAATATGCCCTTTTAATTTCAGAGTTTTGGAGCAACAAAGTCTCACTTTCTTTACTTATGCCCATTTCTTAGAAGATAATTTGGAGGTACAAAGTCGTCGGCCTTGAACCTTGTTCCAAGATTTTATGAACAGTATTATAATGGATTATTTTAATTGTGATTCGATGGCAAACGTTAATTGCTCAACTAGTTTAATAAATAAGAAACAATTCCAATTGAGTAGGTACAGTAAGGGACCGTATACCTTAGATTTTTGAAACTTTTTTAAAAAAATTTAATCAAGATGAGAACAATCTCACTTTTCGTATAAAAAGGTACATTATTTATCAGCCACACTCAGAGATGTTAATGATTGCTTAAACGATTACTAAGTAACTATAAAAAAACTTAGTGGTAGTTTTAGTAAACATTAATGTTGTTGAGTGTGGCTGTAATTACTGTGCTTACCTTGTTTTGATTTTAGTAATTTTATTTTGTTATAATTTTCCACTCAGATATGTTCGATTGCCATTAAATCTGAGTGAAAATATACTATAGTCTTGTTTTTGTCTCTATATTTTATATAACTTTAAAAGTATTGATTCTCTAAATATTTAAGATTGCAAAGACTGTATTAAGTTAAGAACAAAGACATTAGAATTTAACCCTCTACCACCTACCACCTAACCTTGTCACACAACCACCTACCATACGTCTCCTAGACGGGCGAGTGAAAAGTGCTTTATATGTAAAATCTAAGGGTGAAAGGTTTGTTTTTTTTTATTAAAATTTATCAAAACACTATCGAAGTATTTATTAAAGCAAACAAGGCACAGAAAACACAATACATTTTCTTAAAATCTTAATTTATTAAAAACTACTCTTAATTTTAGCATAAAAAAATTGTTATTCAGAAAACGAGTTCTATAAAAATAATCACATGAGATAGGAACTTTTTTCTTTCTGTTTATAAAAATAGAATAATCAACAAGACATATAAAATCGACACTTTCTCATTATACTTAATCACATCTTTTGCAAAATTGCAAGGCATCAATCTAACAGATTTTCCCGACGAAAATTCTTAGAAATAGTTTTTTTTTTCGAAGTCTCGGAACGCATTTGTCACAAAGGCTCTTCATCTTCTGTAAAACTTGAGGTTGAGACAATAATGCCATGATTCTCCTAAGAATTCGATTCTTCACTTTCCGGATTCGATTCGCAACTATTTTCCAATACGTCGTTACCTACCTTCATCATTTGGTAAGTTTTCGTCGTCAGATGGATCTTGCTCTAACCAACGTTCAATAACACTGTCAATAAAAGCCTTTAAAAACTAAAACACAAAAAAACAAGATTTGAAAAAAGTCACGTAACCACCTACCAACCGTCCCACAGACGGACAACAACAGTTTTTTAGTTACCAGTGACAAACGAGCGCACCTCTGACTACGATGAGCGTTTGCGTGCCACCGAGGGACGAGGCGAGAAGGTACAGGGACGCACAAGTTGACACGTGCTTTGCACGCCAAAATATTCGCGATTTTAATTTACTTGCGTCTGTGAGACGTATGTCAGGTGGTTAAGGGTTAATGTTGTTAACTACTAAGTGTAATTGACTCTGTTGGTTCCTATTAAAACTTTAATAGTAAATAATTTCAAAGTTAAATAATTGCTATTTTTATTGAAAAACATCCCATAAAAATGAAGAGAAATACGGACATTATTACTATTTTTTAAGAATGTTGGTGGAACAAAGGTGTGGGTAAATTTTTATATTTATATGAAAATAATTAAAATTATAAATATTTAAGCATTGTAGAGAGCACGCCATTATTCACAAAACTATAAGGTACATTTCACACTAAGGAAATTACCTCAAGGTCAATATAAGAAGAAGATAAATTGACTCTAATCACAAAAAAAACTTAAAATGTCTCTCCTGTAAAATCACAAACTTGGCAATTAGGCCCTTGTTCTACCAAAGGTGCGATATATAAAAATGAAACCCGTTTTCCGTTGTCACGACATAACATGAAAACGGCTTGACCGATTTGGCTGTTTTTTTTTTAGTTTTCTAATACTCTGTGCAAGGTTCTTACGGAAAAAAATATAAAGAAAATCTCTCAGAGAGATTGAAAAATATACATACAAAAATCACCTTGTAACGTTTCCATGGGACCAACGCGTGCGAAGCCGCGGGGCGCAGCTAGTAGTGTGATATAAAATAAAGTGAACATGGTATTTGTGTGTCTATTGTCTCTGTATTTTTGTGTCAGGGCTCTCCGGTACCATTTCACCTTTCTGCATTCCTGGCTGGCATAAGTGGTCTGGCAGGAGGCTTAGTTGGAAATCCTGCTGATCTAGTTAATGTCAGAATGCAGAATGACATCAAGCTGCCACCTGCCCAGAGAAGAAAGTAAGTATTATATAAACACCTTCTATTATTTTCCACTAAATCATTAAGTATGTACACATGATAGCTATAATATTTAATAATGTACATTCCTTCATATTCAATACATGTGTTCAATACAGTAATGTGTGGTCTACTGACCATTTCTATGGAAAGATGTAAGAAGATATTTACATTATAGCTGCTGTGTGTGAAGCCTTTATACATAGATTGGGTAGACTTTGTCCAGACTAGGTACAATACAATTATTCTTTATTGCACACCAGTTTGCAGAAAACACAGAAAACATAAACAAATACAGACAATGTACAAAGGGCTGCCTTATCGCTAAAAGCAATCTCTTCCAGGCTACCTTAGGATGGACTAGAAGTAATCGAAAAAGTATATAATTCATAACTAGCCTCAGCTGAAAACTTGATTGCGTCATTTACATGTCACCACAACAATACCTTTCATGTTTTTAATTAAGATTTTATACAATATATATTAGGTACTATTTATGGATGTTAAAAATTACTACAGGCTGTAGAATAAGTCAAATAAGATCTTTAAGTGTTCTAAGTTGTCTTATTACTATTGGTGGAAATTGAGTTCGGTTTGAATCTATAATTTCCAATACCTCCCTCCTGTTTCCTCCCATCCATTCACATGCACGCACATGGAATAGCATTTTCACGCTCTGGCAACACCTATCAACACATATGTATATTGGAATGAGAATCATTCGGCAGTTTCTGTATGAACTTTATTGGAATAACCTGAATAGTTATTTAACTCTAAAAAAGTGTTAGGTACCTAATACTTAACTCTGTATGATTTCGAAGAACCTTGAAGAGTGTGGTAAAAGACATTTATTGTGTCACCTACGTCGCCGCCGCCACGCGCTTTTGCTGACCTGACGACGGTACGTGCATGTGCATCCATTTATTCTACTGCTGTGATTCTGTCCTTACACCTCATATTACAGCAGATTTCCTTCCCGAAACATTACAAAGTACTTTCAAAACCGCTCTCACAGTGTACAGAATCAAACCTTAAACATTCCTCCTATTATATGTGGTTAATATTGAAACAGCTATTAAAAATAATCACCAATAATGATTACTTAACATAATCTTTGCAGTTTGTTAGCCTAGTGCAGAAGAAATATTTAATGTCTCTCAGCTCACGTAAAGGACAGATTTAGGTGCCTCGAAAATAAGTTGACTCTCCAGTTTAAGCTTTGATTGATTTTGCAGTTACAAAAATGCAATACATGGATTATACAAAGTTGCATCTACGGAGGGAGTAATGCAACTGTGGGCGGGTGCCACAACGTGTACCACTAGAGCTGCTCTTATGACCATCGGTCAGCTTGCCTTCTATGATTTAGCCAAACAAAATCTTCTGAAAACACCCTTCTTCAAAGACAATGTTGTCACCCATGTCACTTCCAGCTTATTGGCAGTAAGTTTTATCCTAGTGTACATAAGTTAAGATTATTTTGTTACTTTTATTAATTAATTTGTATCTACATGAAGCATCTACGTTCCGGCTGCGACAAATACACTATATTATAGTGTATGTGTCGCAGCCGGAACGCAGAATTAGCCCGTTTGTAAAACGGCTAGGCCGTTTACAAAACGGCGCCATTCAGCTAAATGCCTAGGCCGATCGTTGAACGATCGGTGAATCCACCGTTATACCATATGGCTGATCGTCTGAATAAGCCAGTTTAGAGAATGGCTAGGCAGTTCACCGTTTATATAACACTATGGAATTGTCGTCTCAATAAGTCTTATGAATACCTATATGGCAAGCCTATATTCCTACCAAATGTACTCGCCGAGGTTTTAATAACAACATTTGCGAGAACGTTCACCGGGGAGTCATTTTCAAAGTCTGCTTTCATTACACACAATACAAGTAAAACTGCAGTGCGAAACGCATTGGTTCACACACACACACACGTATAAAAACTTGTGTGTTCAGAATAATATTATGAGCTTGTGTGTAATGAAATGCAAAATGGGTTGCTATTGTGGCTGGTATAGTAGGTACCTAGGTCGCTACGCCGCCGGCCGACGCCGACTTGCAAACCGTCTGTTTTGAATATAAGTCCAATTCAATTGAATATATGTACATGACGATATTTTATTAAGCTAACTAGAAGTTTAATTTAGATTTAATAAGCTATTTAAAAAAATCTCTTTGAATAAACCACAACTAACATATAGCTATTGTTTTTTTTATTTCAGGGTGGTATAGCTACAACACTGACACAGCCAGTGGATGTTCTCAAGACAAGAGCTATGAACGCTAAGAAAGGTGAAGTGCTGAGTTTAGGTTCACTCATTAAAAATACAGCTAAAGAAGGCCCACAAGCATTTTTCAAGGGCTACATTCCAGCATTTACAAGGCTTGCCCCTCACACGATTCTTACATTTGTGTTCCTTGAACAACTCGGAACTCACTTTGGTGAAAAGAGAAAGATACCGATGGTCACAATGTAAGATATGATTTTTTTTGAAGCACCATTTGTGTACATGTAAAACTTAGTATTCACTTCTGTGTTCTCTATTTGCGCATTAATACGTAGCTTTTATTTTGTCGATTCTATTTGAACCATCTGGTAGGTATTGATTCAAGCTTTGATCGAGATTGAGGTTTGAAACGTCTCTCGTAGGTAAATCAATTGTTGTTATTATACAAACTGATGAAGTAACAACCTAGGCAAAAGGTAACAAATTAGCTTGCTAGTTAAGTATTGGAATAGAATAACATTTAATTTTGTAGTATTTTTAGCTGCATTTAGAATGGTTTATTATAAAAACATACAATGTTTGAATACTATTGCATTTAGTATGACATATGTCTTATAGGCATCAACTTGAGAATGTTTCCAATTGGTCTGGTCTGGTGCCCCAACAAGACATAGGTAGATTATTTAGATTTCTCCATTTAGACCGTTTCCGACCGTTCAAATGGTTATTTTCCACACGAACTTATTCCAACATACTATATTTTTTTAAAAATCTACAAGTATCATAACATAACTTTTTAATTCATTGTGAACATCTTTTTTTGTGATGAATGGTTGATAGGTATCGTATCGTGAATGAAAGGAACCCTTTATAGTTTCCTTTTATGTATTAGATTTTAGAAACATTTACAATTGGAAAATTTCAACCAGTCCACTATAAAAGTAGTATTAGCCCAACCGTCTTCCTAAATGATGTCCTTAAAAGTAAAAAACCGTTGTAATCGCTTCGTTCATAGTATCATTCGCTGTTTGTCAGTCAATGCAAGCTGATGCCTGATGGTGATGATAACTCATAAGGTGGTGAAATGATCAAGTTATCAGCCGCGCGGAAGGAACTCGATATAAAAATCAAGGTATTAGCTTGGATTGAACGCGATCCATCAACTCGTTAGTCGTAGTATTGTGAACAATTATTTTATGTTTTGTTTGCTCTAATACCAGAAGAAAAAATATTGTTTGTGACACGAAGTTTACTGGGTCATCTAGTTTACTAAACATAATTCGAATGGTACACTTTTAAGATTGTTTTGTATCATTATTAAGTTTTGACGATGTCAGTCAGCTATATTTTGTTATTTTATTCTTACGTGCTTAATTTATTTATGCTTAACTTAATTTGAGGGATATCCCACTCATTTGGTGGCTGTGTTTTAATTGTGTTATCAAAGAAACTATGTTAATGACCTTGATGCTTCTGTTATCTGGTATCATGTAACATTTTGAAGATATGCTTTACCGACTTATTATCTTAAAGAACAAAATCAAGGTGTGTGCCAAATGCATGTTTATTTATTCCACGAATCAGTGTATCTTAGTGATAATTTTATTTATTGACAAATATTATAAACTTACCATACTGTTACAAGTAAAGCATTCCTTTTAAAGTTATGATTTACAATATGTTATAGGGGATTTAATTCATTTTGATAAGATCAAAACTCAGAATAGTCTTTATTTTTGGTTACCATTTTATACATCATCATGTTCGAGGTTTTAGAAGTTTATTCCGACTAGCCATCAGTTTGATGTTGATGATTTTAATTGTGATAGTTAAATGGGACATTCTCACTATGTATAACGTACTCGTAACAAATACTATACTCAAGTGATTTAATGTAATATATTAACGGGAATATATTGGTAGAACCATATTTGTTGATTGTTGTGGTGTTTAATGTTAGACGGAACAAAAAATCCGGTTTATTGTGGTTGTATAATAAATTTGTTATTTCATGATCTGATCTAGTTTTAATAAAACCATGATAGGGTTTAACCCGAGCGTTTAGCAGATATATTATTTAAGTATGTACCTATTCAGTTTTTACCTTACTAACTTAATCATTAGGCAAATATCCTAGCTATTAAGCAGTGGTGTAGTCAGAAGATAATAACTTGAGCAGAATTTTAATATTAGCTGAAAGGATAAGACAATTTTACAAGTTTACCCACTTGACTTACATACAGGAAATCAGTAAAGTTATCTAATGTTAGGTCATATCATCAACTTATTATTAATCCACTGCTGGACATAGTCCTCCCCCAATGAGCGCCATAGCGCCCTCCTGTCTTCAGCTTAATCTGAATGTTAACACATCCATTGATACTGACTCGCCGCGTGTTCACGTAATTTTTATTTCAGTGCAGGTGACGTGACCACCGTGAAATGTACGCGGCAGGCATCCGGCAAGACATATGAAAATCATGGTGGGATTGAAGTTGTTAAGTACTTAACTACAGTTTGTCAAATTCACGTTCACATTAAGAACTACAAAATGTGTCATGGACAACCGGAAAGTGTACTTAATTGCCACTGCTAATTATCTTGACGAGTTTGCACTTTGGAAGTGTATTTTAATATGTCCAGTAACACTAAATTATGGCCTTGGATTTTGAAACTCTATTATTGGCACATGCTCGTGGCGACAGCGTGAACTTGCGTAGGTACGTCGTATAACAAGCTATGGAATGTCATGCATGCTGTGTGAATGGCGCGATTCGTTGACTTTTCAACACTCATGGGCGTCTCGGGAGCCGCTAGAAGTTTGGCAGTTGGCACTTGTATAGTGTACGGCATTGATTTATTAAAAACGAAGATGAGGCACTGGTTGCTCGAAAGTGGCAACCTCAAATTGTGTAAAATTGTGTTCTCCCACATCAGTCACCGTCTGACTGGCGGCACGGGCGGTCGTGATTCGCGTGAAATGTTGTCTCAGTCTCACTTCGGTCCTAGATACGTCTTTCCGTCTTTGTTCTTCTTTGTATTGCACAGGACTGGAAATATAACTGTGAGCGTATGTGTTTGCGTGAAGTTGTAACACATGCCAATTTTTGAGTAAGCGCTGGGAGAACGTAATCTATCTTCCCTTTTTAAATCAATGGTGTACGGTATAGTAGTGTGCAAATTCTATGTTGGATGCACTCTTATATTATTATTATTAACCTATTCCATCCCACTGCTGGGCAAGGGCGTCCATTCATTCTCCAGACATCACGATCGCGGCACCTCCGTCTAGGTAGGTATAACTACCGCGTCGCCTTGTCGCCTGGTCAGGTTGCCAATCGGTGGCTACCTACTGTCAAGCGGCAGCCTAATCCCATTTCAGCTTTGAGGATTTCAGCGGTTTTTTTAAATAAATATTAGCTGTCTCAAATAAATGATAAGGTTCATGGTTAACCGCTTACATCCGCTATGAACCCTGTACCTAGGTATCCGGAAAATTTTGATGTCGGCGCAGAGTGCCGACTTTCGTGCTTTGCCACTTATTCAATGCCTAATGTAAGTAGGTATTATCGCCACATATTCAATGCTTAATGTAAGTATTGCCGACTAAAAAAAATCCTATGCAACTAGTCGCTTATCGACGACTTATTATAAATTTGCGTATTTTATGAGTAAGTAGTTACTTTGCCTACTATTATTATAAACTTCATTACTTCTGAAAGCACGATACCGGTAAAAAATGTTGGGGGATCAAGCGCGCGGCGCGCACCCGTTACTTCAGTTTTATGCTTCCATGGGCACGCTTGTGTTGGCTCTATTTAGAATACATTATGTATTCTCTTTGGGTACGAACTTACTTATTGTATTCTCTTTGTCTTTGGGTTTGACCATGGGTTTGACTTTAAGGACTATACCTACTTATAAATCTGTGGTTACCTCTACGAAGTTATTGTATAAAGAGAATACAATAACTTTTATTGTATTCTCTTTGGTTATAATTTCGGACAAAATGGCTGAACTGTAAAGACGTGTACTCCTGATAAGAAAATTATTTAACGTAAGACAAGGCAGTATGGCCCTAATATGGCTTTAGCCTAATTTGTCCAAAGCGACAAATTAAAATATAAATAAAAAATAAAATAAAAAATCTCTGGTTACCTCAGTCAGACAAGTTACTGTATTCTCTTTGCAGACCAAAGAGAATACAATAACTTCGTTTGCAGACCAATAAAAAATCTTTTTCAGATTATTTATCTGATAAATTCTTATTATGATATTTTATTTGGTCTGAGAGCGTTACGTTCTCTTTGGCATTAATCTGCTTTGAAATAACGAGCATACCTAATATTTTAGGATTCAAATTAATAATACTGCCAGCTTCACGCTATAGGTAGGTACTGAAAACTAGCTTCTGTTACACAGTGTTTTGTGTAAAATCCGATTCTACGTTCAGCATATTACACAGATTGTTTCAGTTCCAAAATGGGTCAAGAGGGAGTGAATGGTAAGTACATAAGGGTGCCGCGGTGGTACTTCGGAGGGTTGGCAGCAACTGGTGCTCAGTGCTTCACTCATCCTCTTGATTTATTGAAAGTTCAAATGCAAACCCATAAGGGGAAAAATATCTCGATGATGCAACTCAGTGGAATCGTTATTAAAAATCAAGGCAAGTCACACATTCGAAATAGATATATAAATACTTTTATATAATTCGAAGGTCCTTCGTAAAACAACCAATGTTTGATTTACAATCTATAATCTAAAACTCATTGCAGGTATTTTGGGTCTATACAATGGTATATCAGCAGCTATTCTTCGCCAGCTTAGTTATTCAACTGTAAGATTTGGAATATATGAAGTATCTAAAAAGAAAGTGGCACCTAAAGATGTTAGTACTGTGTAGATTTTAGGTCTAGCTGCGGTCCACGACATTAGACTCATTCGGGGTAAAATGATTTCCACCTTCGTAGCCACCTTCCCCTAATCAGTGTTCAATCATTACATCACTCAACGGGTTCAGTGAGGTTAGGTTAGAAATTCTAAGGAGCTATAGGGATACCTACTTTATATAACCGTCACCTAAAGCATCCCTTAGCGTTTTTCCCGTGTGCGTCAAATTAGTAGCCCCGCCATGGAATTTCGTGGTTTCAACTAATTCAACTATGCCAATAAATGTTACATTACGATTGCCACGACAAGTGGAACTCTGAAGAATTTCTTCACTCGTGTACCTACTTGTCTGTACTTTAAAATGTACGTAGATGCCAGCTTGACGTCAAGGTAACAGCCACAGTGAAAGACCTAAATATCTCCTAAAGTACTGGAGCACTATTTATTTTACTTGGGCACCGAGAAGCACTATTTTATGGCACATTTATTAGCAAAGTTGAAACCACGAAATTCCATGGTGGGGTTGCTAACTTGACGCACAATTTTTCCCCAGCTTAGCTTATCGATGGTAACATTAGTAATCCTATCATCATTCATTCACTTCTATAATATTAGTGTGATACAAATATGAATGTTCATGGTTTTTTTCTGGCACATTGTAATAACTATTTTGTTTTAGGGCTCTCCTATACCATTTTACCAATCTTTTATTCTGGCTGGCATAAGTGGTCTGGCAGGAGGCTTAGTTGGAAATCCTGCTGATCTAGTTAATGTCAGAATGCAGAATGACATCAAGCTGCCACCTGACAAGAGAAGGAAGTAAGTATTATTTTAACATCTATTGTTTTCTACCAAATCATCATTGTATGACTTATGGAGGTATACATAATGTTTTCTGAAATAAATTATTTATTATTACTAATATTTGCAGTTTGCTAGCCTGATACAGAGGAAATATTTAATGCCTCCATTAGCTCACATAAGGAAGCGCAGACTTAGGTGCCTCAAAAAAATAAAAGTTACTCCAGATTAAGCTGTGTTTGATTTTCTTTCAGTTACAAACATGCAATACATGGATTCTACAAAGTTGCATCTACGGAGGGAATAACGCAACTGTGGGCTGGTGCCACACTGTGTAGCTCTAGAGCTGCTCTTATGACCATCGGCCAGCTTGCCTTCTATGATTTAACCAAGCAAACTCTTCTGAAAACACCCTTCTTCGAAGACAATGTAGTCACTCATATCACTTCCAGCCTTATGGCAGTAAGTTTGATCGTAACAAAACGAACATAACAAATTAAGATTATATTGTTACCACTTTCAGTTGGTGTATAAGTAATGAAATTGAAAATCGATTGGTAGGTTGACTAGGTCGCGACACGTGCAACCCGTGCAGCATGTGCAACCCTTCCGTTTCGAATACTTAGGTATATCTCAATTCAATCATGTTCAATTCAATTCAATAAACAAGTCGATATTGTTAAAGGCTAACTAGTAAGTATACCTAGTTGAATTAGCTATCTAAAAAACTTCCCCTCTGTTGATAAACCACAACTCAAAATTGATTTTTTTATTTCAGGGTGGTATAGCTACAACACTGACACAGCCAGTGGATGTTCTCAAGACAAGAGCTATGAACGCTAAGAAAGGTGAAGTGCTGAGTTTATTTTCACTCGTTAAAAATACAGCTAAAGAAGGCCCACTAGCTTTTTTCAAGGGCTACATTCCAGCATTTGCAAGGATTGCCCCTCACACGATTCTTACATTTGTGTTCCTAGAACAACTCGGAACTAACTTTGGTGAATTGAAAAATGTCACAACGTAAGATACGATATTTTTTTGTAGCACCATTTGTGTATTTTTAGCTACATGTACAATTTAGTATAGGTATGCATTAATACGTAGCTTTTATTCTGTCAATTCTATTTGACACATCTGGTAGATATTGATTCAGGCTTGTATCGAGATCGAGGTTTGGAAGCTCCTCTTAAAATTATATAACTACTAGACTACTATTAGATAGTTCATTATGGTGGTATAAATCAGTTCCCATGGAATAGAAAACACCTCTTAACTTTTCCATAGAAACAACGCGTGCGAAGCTGCGGGCAGAATCTCATCATCATCCGCAGCCCGACTTCACCCACAGCTGGGTATAGGCCTCCAAACTTTTGTGCCACGATCGACGATCTATAACGCCTCACTTTCAACTGTGAAACAGTTGAATGTACAGCGTTAGAGATGTTCGCCATAAGCTTCTAGGCCATAAGCTTCTAGGCCTACCTGCAATTAAGCATCATAAAGATATTGTAACATGTGTTGTAGATCATCAAAGTTGCGGGCAGAATCTCATTCCGCAAAGAGGACGAGACCGTCTGCAAACCTCAAATGAGACAGGAAGCCAGTGATTTGGATACTGCTTTTTCTAGTCAAGTGTTTTTACGAATTCCTTAAGGACGGCTCTAAAAAGTTTGAGTGAAATGATGTCTTCCTGTCTCACTCCCCTCTTGATGGGCACAGGCTTAATCAGATGCATTCTAGCCTGGTAGCGTGGTTGATGAATACAGTTCCAGGAGTAGATCAAGTATCGTGGGTCAATGTTGCAGCCTAGGACCGTGAAACACAGTCGAAGGCCTTCTCGTAATCGACGAAGGCCATTACAAGGGACCACTTGTACTCATGACACTTCTCCATCAGCTGCTTCACGGTATGGATACGATCCATGTTGTAAAAAAATCCCCGGAAACCAGCCTGCTCTGTGGGCTGGCACTCGTCTAGTTCGCGGGTGATGCGGTTTGTGTTAACTTTAGAGAAAAGCTTGTAAACTTGTGAATGTAAAGTTGTAATATTACTCAAACATTATTGACGATGTCAATATTATTTATACTGTTCATATATGTATGCTTTCTTTAATTCAAGGGAAACTAGATATCCCACTCATTTGGTGCCTGTGTTTTTATTATCTTAGAAACGCTGTTGATGACTTTGATTCTGTATCTTATATCCTGTTACATTCTGTAGATATACCTTACTTTATTGGACTTAAATCTAATAGGAACTATTTACTACAAGAAAAGCTAAACTAAGCGACAATTGGCGGTCTTATCGCTCAAGAGCGTATCTCTACCAGACAATCATAGAGCTACGTACTTATTTTAGAACAAAATCTAGGTGTGTGCCAAATGTATATTAATTCCACGAATCAGCGTATCTCAGTGATTTAATTTTATTTATTAACATATATTATATACCTATTGTTGCAAGTAAGTGTGCGCCAAGTTAGCAGCCCCACCATAGAATTTAGTGGTTTCAACTATGCCAATAAATGTGCCATAAAATAGTGCTTCTCGGTGCCTAAGTAAAATAAATAGTGCCCCAGTACTTTAGAAGATATTATTATTTAGGTCTTTTACTGTGGCTGCTATCTTGACGTCAAGCTGGCAGCCCCGCTGATTTCGACAAACCTATAGCGAGATAAGAATCGTGATCTATCCCAAATAACTGTCCCGAACGATATCTATTTCTACTGCAAAGCTTAGAATTAGACCTTTGTTTTATGAGATATTTGGCTCTGAAGATCTACGTACATTATACAGAGTACAAACAAGTAGGTACACAAGTGTTTACATTACTGATTTCCACTTGTCGCTAGATGGCTTTTATTGCAGCTAAAGCGCTTTGATCCCTTAAAATAATATTGTACCTACCTAGTTACTTTGTTCTGCCGTTGTATAGCCATATTGCACTTAATTATATATCACTCGATAGATGGCAGGATTTCGTTCTGGTGCCTACGTTTGTTAGACAAAATGTGTTCACACAACGGCTAGCCAGGAAGTTCAAAACAAGTAGACAATAAGTAGTACTTACCGATTCGGGATTTATTCATCATTAATCTCGACTCCAAGCATGTGAATTTTAGTTTTTGTCATTGGAATTTGTTGACATAATTTGCAGCAAAATGGAAAATGGGTTCATAATAGGTAGATAAGCACATTAAGCACTTAATATACAGGGTGTTTTTTAGAGAACCGAGAAGCACTATTTTATGGCACATTTATTGGCATAGTTGAAACCACGAAATTCCATGGGGGGCTGCTAACTTGACGCACACCAAGTAAGATCTGATTTACAATATGTTAGGGGATTTCATTTATTTTTATAAGCATAGTCTTTAGTTTTGGTGATAATTTTATACTACATTATGTTCAAGGTTGTAAAAGTTTATTCTGACAAATCACCAGTTTGATGTTGATGATTTTAATTGTGACATTTAAAAAGAACATTCTCACTATAAGTATATTTATAACTGTACCTACATAACGTACTCGTAACAAATACTACAATCGCGTGCAATTGAATCGACTCAAGCCGGTTAATATTTCGCGAATTGGTTTTTTTGCACAAGCAGCCTAAGTTTTAGCTGTTACAAGTCGCTCCTGAAATTTACATGAGTCAGCTGTTTTACAGAAAGTGTCTCTATGGTAACGACAGAAAAGGCCAAGTATACAGGCGTCTAGGGGAACAGTACTCCCAATGCGGTTTTGCTGAATCTACTTTTTGTGCAAAATTACGGCTTGAGCCGATTCACTTACACGCTAGTGTATACTCAAGTTATTTTATGTTATATCTATAATAACAGAAATATATTGGTAGATACCATATTTATTGATTGTTGTATTCAATGGTAGACGGAACAAAAAATCCGGTTTATTGTGGTTATATAATAAATTTGTTATTTCATGATCTGATTTAGTTTTAATAAAACCATGTGATAGGGTTTAACGAATATAATTTTAGTATTCAGTTTTTACTTTACTAACTTTAACCTTTGGCAAATATCCTAGTTATTAGGTATAGTGGTATAGTTAGAATATAATAACTTAAACATAATTTCAGTACCCCTTGGAGGATATGATAATTTTACTAGTTTACTCACTAAACTTCCTCCACCTTAAAATTATAAAATAATGAGATCAATAAAGTTATCTAATATTAAGTACAATTATTTTGTCATATTCACGTTCACATTAAGAACTTTAGAATGTGTCATGGAAATACTGGAAAGTGTACTAAATTTACACTGCTAATTATTTTGACGAGATGGCAGTGTATGTTAATATGTCCAGCAACATCGATCTAAAAAGGGAAATGAGACACTAGCTTCTCGAGAAAGTGGCAGGCTTAAATTAGGTCCAATTGTGTTCTCCCACCCACCACACTCGTAGTCGGACCGGTAGTGGAGCGGAGCCGCGGGCGTTCGCGATCGCGGCTTGGCTACCACACGTACTGTTGTGTGATTATACTGACTCAAGCAATAATATAATAATACCCTTATAAAGTTCCTTCACAAGGTGTACAAATAGCTCCAAAACAAAACAAAGCCCAAAGCATCACTTTTCACTCGAAGTACACCAAAACTTTTTAAATTATTTTACTGCCTGTTTTTCTCCATTTGCAGGCAAGAGTAAAAACATTCGTGTATCAAAAGATATAGTATAGTCTTGTTGCGAGTCAAGTCGTTCAACTCACACCATCAATCTTGTCCCAACTAGCTGACAAATTGTAAGAGATATTATTATCATTCTGCAACTCGCACCACCCAGTTTCAGTTGAATTTACATCACATAATATTATATTATATAGGGATCCAATATAGAGGTCGCTATAAACTATTCATTGTAGGTACATTATTTTATGTACAAAACACAAAATAAAGTTATGTATTGTATATTCATAATAATCATAGGTACCAGATGGGACAAGATTAATGGTGTGAGTTAAACGAACGACCGTATATATCGTAAAACTCGAGTATTGTTGTCTCGGTCTCACTTCGGCCTTAGGTACGTCTTTCCATCTTTGTTCTTTATATTGCACAGGACAGGAAATAACTGTAAGCGTATGTGGTTGCATGTAGTTGTAATGTAAAACAGGCCAATTGTTGAGTAAGCGCTGGGAGAACGCAACGAATCTTTCCTTTTTTACATCGATGGTCCAGTAACACTAAACTATGGCCTTGGATTTTGAGATTATTAACATTAATATTGGCACATGCTCGTGGCGACAGCGTGGACTTACATCGCGTATCAAGCTATGGAATGCCATGCATACTGTGTGAATGGCGCATATCGTTGCCTTTTCAACACTGATGGGCGTCGTCGGGAACAGTTGGGTATACTATACATACATACAACGCACTAGAAGTTATCAAATGAAAACTTCGAACTAGTGTGCAAATGCGATGTTGAATGCACTCAAACTTTATTTTAAAATCTTTCTGCGTGAAAAGAGTCACTGTAATAATTATTAGCGTCATCGCCAGAAGTTGCATTTACTTGCGTTATTAAGTATTTTGAATAATAATTAAACTTCATCGTACTCATTATTGTTTCATTACCCATTGCTCACATGCCCAGTGTAGCTGCGGGTTTGAATTGGATCACACCGCAGAGGTTGGGCAGCGAAGGAGTTTAATCTGGCGAGCTATATTTAGGTACCTCAATATCTATAGCCTATAAAGACATACATACAATTAAGTCCCTACGTCTACCGTCTCCGTACCTACCTTATAAGTTCCGAACACAGTTTTAGATAGTATAAGCATGTACTCCTTTTTGAAATATGATTTTCGCGTAACCTTGCATCAATAGGTCTATTCGGTGATGTTTGCGCGAAGCATGAGAGATTGTCCGGCGGGTTCCATGAACACAGTGGCGGGGCCTTGCATCCACGGCTCACCGTCCACTTGCATAGCACACGTGCCTTCTAATTCTATCTGAAAAGATACAAATCTATACTAATATAATAAAGAAGAAAGATTTTATTGTTTTTTTGTATGGAATAGGCTCCGAAATTTCTAGATTGATTAAAAAAAAACTCTCATCATTAAAAAGCTTGCTTTTCAGTAAGTTTAAATAAATTGGTCCAGGCGTTATTGAGTTATGCGCTTACCAACACATTTAACGATTTTATAGATAGATGAGAAATATTCAGAACAAATATTTGCAGATTGAACAAACATTTGTCCCAAGGCGAGAATCGAACCTGCAACATCCTACATCACAGGCGGACCTTCAACGGCGCCACAGAGGTCGTCACATACTATCATCTGGTATCATCTACAGTCTTAAGCTGAGCAGAGCTTGTGTTATGGGTACTAGAGTCTGTTCAATAAAAAGAGAAGCGACACGGGAATTGAGGGCACTCGTGTGCCAATTGACAACTTTTGTTGGGTTGACAACCACTGCTCATTGCAGTATAAGAGTTAGTTCACCGCCACGACGCTTCTCTTTTTGAACAGACTCTAGATTACTGATATACATAAATTTTTATTACACAGGACACATATTTGCAGATCGTACAAACATTTGTCCCTGAATCGAACACGCAACCTCCTGCGACCATAGGTCGTCAAATTAAAACTATTTACCATTCATTCATACCTTGAGGTGAGACGACTGCGTGAAGCGATACGGCTCTGCGAGGCCGCACTGCAGCCGCGCTATATGGATCGACGACGATATACCGACGACCTGGGACATGCATAGCAAGCTTAATATTTGCAGAAAACACAGCGCCCTCTAGTAATCTATTCAAAATAGTAAGTGTAAACGTAAACCCATAGATAGATAGAAAAAAATTTAAGGCACATACCCGAGCCAATATGACAGCGAGCCTATTTTATCATATTAACACAAAAAAAAAACATCGTACAGTTTGTGGTATCTATTATAAATAAGCTATAGGTACAATTAATGTTACTCTAATTTGTTCCTCTGATAACCTACTATTTAGCATGCAGTGTCCTCCTATATTTGGTTGTGCAATTAGATATCTCAACATTATGTGTGAATTTTATATAAAATAATTATTGTAACACCCACTGGTAGACCAAATAAATAAAATAAAAAACTATTTTTAACCGACTTATTTATTATTTAATACTTCTGAAATAGTTTTATCTTATATAGTTTAGGTAGAGATGCGAAAATAGAGTTCAGTGGCCGAAAAGGGCAACGTCGTATCTCTGCCTAAGCTTTACCACATAAAAAAATTACAGAGGCATTAATAAATAGCTTATAGGTAATAGATACCACAAACTGTACAATGTATTTTTAAAACTTCCTGTGTTAAACGTAATAATAAGATAAAAAAGGTGGCGGAGCCACTTTCACTCGTGTGCGCCTTAATAGTTTTCATCAGGACTATTTAGTTGTAGCTTACATTGGTCAACAAATTATATTATGAACTAGCTGCGCCCCGCGGCTTCGCACGCGTTGTTCCTATGGAAACATTAAAAGGTGATTTTCATCCCACGGGAACAGATTTATGGGATAAAAAGTAGCCTATGTTTTATTTCAGGATTAGAATTACCTGTATGCAAAATTTCACGTGAAGAAGTAACAAACATCCATACATCCATAGAAACTTTCGCCTTTATAATATTAGTGTAATGTGAATTAGAATTAGCTAGGTACCTCTAATTTTCCATCGTTTATGTTTTGTTCTTCCACTTCACCTTCATCGCCCATACCTAGAAGCAACAAAAATATCATGAACAGAACTTACTTGATTTTATACCTTCAGAGCCAGTTTAGGTGTTCGCAATCAACGACGAGAGTACCACTTGCACCGTTCAAATTCGGGTTTTTCTATGATAATGTAAGAACTTAGAGCTCAAATACACAGACGGCAACTTACACAGACGGCAACTTACTTCAGCAAAGCAACTGCACCCGTCAACTGCCGCCGACTGCAGTAAATTGCACGCGACTGCAGTCAATTGCACGTGACTGCAGTCAATTGCACGCGACTGCAGTAAATTGCACGCGACTGCAGTCAATTGCACGCGACTGCAGTCAATAGGCCACTGCTGTCGTCCCCTGTAGCCTTGCAGCCGGCAACTTACCGTCTGTGTATTTGACACGTGCAGTCCGTGTCTAAAAGCGCTTAGAGACAATGGTGTCTATTCAGATGCCACCAAAACTGAACTTAACTAATTCGACAGTACTAAACATGTCGCTGTCCCTGTCATAAGTCATAACGATCAAAATAATAAGAATGGCATCAAAATAATAAGGATGGCATCATTTTTAGTCCTGTCAGATTAGTTAAGTCTAGTTTTGGCGACATCTGAATAGACACCAATGTATTTACATTAATTAATTTTTGTTTTAAAAAACTATAAACCGACTTCAATTATATAGTTTTTTCATGGATCGTCATGGGGGACAGGCATGGGACCACACGGGTAGCACTAGCTTTCAAATAAAAAAAGAAGAAAGAAAATCGTACCACCTAGTCATAAGTTCACACAAACATAAAAAAAATAAAAATTTAGGCGAATTGCGAACAACCTCTCCTTTTTTTGAAATCGGTTAAAAAACACACTGACGAACATAGAACCTCCCCCTGAAGTCGATAAAAATGTAACTCGTCTGGTGCCTATAACACGTCCGTCGCTCGAGGCTGCCACAACCACCGCTTGAGGTTGCCACAACCGCCGCTCGAGGTTGCCACAACCACCGCGCTGTTTTTGTCGATGGGTGGATTTTTTCAACGGGGCAGAGAAGAGAGGTACCTAAACCGGTGTAGCTACAGGCTAACATTTCATGTCCATTCACTGATAAAAAAAATATACGGTTGACAAGTAAATGGACATTTTACATTTTTTTATGCCAGTCGATCCTCTTTCTTATACAGATAAACACTTCTATCGGACCAACAGAGGCATTAAAAATGTCAGAAAAAATTGAGCATTTTTGTTTAAACTTGTAATTTTTTAAAAAATTTGAGATAGCAGTGCTTTTTTTAAATATAGGATAGTCTCCCTACACCGGTTAACATTCCTGTCCTTGCTGCCCCGTTGAAGAAAATCCACTCTGTATAATGTATAGTACGGTATAAGGTACTTTAACTTACTCCAGAGATCGACGCCGGCCCCCCAGGACGGTATATTCAAGGCCACAAGGGCCTGTATTGGCGGCAACGACGGTAGCCGGTTGCCGTTGCACCACACGCGCAACCGCCGCTCGAGGTTGCCGCAACCACCGTCGTCAAGGGCTCTCCGACCACCGAGAAACGCGTATGCTATCTGGGTGGAAAATAGTTTGATTACAACTCAGACCAAGGAATATATGGCATGGTTTGGTATGTATTTGTGTGTGTGAGCGCGTGTGTTTACAAGGTGGGCATGGTTTCTACGGCTTCATTTTTTATTTCACCGTAAGGCCTCTTTATATTCCTTGGTCTGAGGATTACAAATACAATCCTGACGAAAAACCTATTCAAGTCTAACGCAAAAACCGTGGGTATAGTGTGTGTGTGTGTACTTCTTTTTCCGCTATCAGAATCGGGTTGGTCCATTGTGCGTGTTTAAAACCGTGGGTAGAAATTACCTCTTACTTTTACACTAGATGTTTTCTATGAGTTAATAAAATATCTATCTATGTAGGTAGTGTATCTATCAGTTAGTCAGTCAGTTCTAGTACCTACCTATAACACAAGCTTTGCTTAGCTTAGGGCTAGATAATGCCGTGTGAATTGTTTAAAATTATTATTTTTAAGCTTTTGGTTATATAAGTTTACACTATAATATTATTATACACTATTATACTATAGTCATTTCTAAGAAATGACTATAGTATAGGCTATATCTATTTTTGGGATATTATTTGATTAATTATTATTATTTAACCGAAAAATCGCAGACCAATTATGGGCATTACATTCATTCGATGCAGATGGGAACACCCTGTAAAAGTCTAAGTAAAGTAGTAATTTAAGTCATTTTTACTAGATTTACAAAGAAACGCCACTTTTGGCACGACAAAGATCATCAACACATACGCGTTCACTTTCTCAACTTGAAGAACCCTATAATATCCAAATAAAAATCAATTAAGGAAGATAACGGGTTCATATCCCGTCGGAGTCTAATTGGTAATTGATTTCTCAGAAATTACCGAGTGTGAGATCTTACGCACTATAACAAGAACTTTTGATGAAGTCCTTCATGGACTGACTGAAATGTATAAATAAAAAATATATTTTATTTCATTTATTTTCTTTCATACTTACATAATTGAGCGTACGACTGGCGTATCTATACAAGAACTGTGTTCGCGCTCGCTCGAAGTCGAGCGCCACTTGTGCGTCGACGCCTATGCTGGCATAGTTGTAAGCATACACCACCTTGTCTTGTCGTAAACGACCCAGGCGTTTTGGTTTCACTGTGACTTTCCATCTGTTGACAATAAGAAGCTGATTAATTTTTAGGGTTCCGTACTCGAAAGCCTCCGCTGTCCGTCTGTCTGTCTGTCCGTCTGTCACCAGGTTGTATCTCATGAACCTGTTCACCCCAACCATACATACTTACCTAGCTAGACAGTTGAAATTTTCACAGACGATGTAGTAAGTAGTAAGTATTTCTGTTGCCCTTATAACAACAAATAATAAAAGTTAAATATTTTTAATAATTAAGGAGGCAACGTCCTTATCACCTTTAGAACCGATCACCGAGGTTAAGCAACGTCGGGAGCGGTCAGTACTTGGATGGGTGACCAAGTCACGTTGACTTTTTATTTATTTACGAGGAAAGATTTGTATTTTTTTTTATTGATAATGGTACGGAACCCTTCGTGCGCGAGTCCGACTCGCAGTAAACCGGTTTTATATAAGCTGAACGCGCACATGTCCACTCTGCACACGCCGAAGTCATTGCATTATCAAATCTTTGCTAGAAATAATAAACAACCTCCCGCGGCGCCCACCTATCCGCACTGCATTTTACTAAAATCCTTCAGGTATACGGTGACGACATGTGCGCGGTCACCTTAAGAGTCCAGGCAACAGGAGTACAGTAGAGTCAGAGTCAGAGTCAAATCGTTTATTTCTTTAGACTTACAAAATAAGCACTCAGACAAGTACATTTTTTAATATATAAACAGCTTGATAAATAGTTATTACTATCAAACAAGAAATAAGGTGCAATTGACTCTAATTCACTTCAATTTTTTTGTCCACTAGCGGAAGAAGTGAAAAAGAAACCACTAGCAAGTTTATCGCTTATCAACTAATACAATCTTAGCATTACAAAGTGTAACTGTTCTTACATAGGTACTATTGTCGGTGTGGAACTGGGCGACATCCGGCCAAGCATTAACATCATTGACGTAATCATCTAAGCAGTTATAGGCTTTCTTGATAAGATTTAGTTTTCTATACAGTTTAAATTTACGAATAGTATTTATATTCATTAAGTATTTATTTATATGTATATATTTAAGTAATTATAGTAAATTAATACCTACTACCACTTATTATAGTTTTCTGTAAACTGTCTACTATATTACCTGTCTAGCGGCTGATGTATGGCATCTCTGACAGAGTTGATCATACTATGTGCGTCCAAGTGAGAGTTGCAACCGGCTCCCCAGCCTAACACCCGGGAGAGGTCGTTCCCCGTTCCCATTGGAAGAATAGCCACAGCTGCCTGTGTAAATAAAAATTGCATTCATAAAATAAATTAATTTTACAAATAAATCTAAGAACACACGGTTGTCTGGAAAGGAATGCGTGTATCAATGACGATGCCCTTTGAAATTTTGCGACTCCGAACTTTAGCAAAAGGCCATGTGCGTCAGGGTCAAAGAAAGCATTAACCCCAACGAGTGTATCAATGAGGATTCCCTGTTTATTATTGCAACTCCGACATTTAACAGAAGGCCATTATGTGTCTGGTCAAAGAAGCATTAATCCTAACGCATTTATCAAGGAGGATGCCCTTTGTAATCATGCGACTCCGACATTTAACAGTAGGCCATGTGCGTCAGGGTGAAAGAAGCATTGTCCCTGACGGACATGGTTTACTTCAGGTCCCTGATGCGCCTTCGGGTCGCACTGAGGCGTACGTTGGGGCACGCATACACGGACTGCAGGCTCAACTGGAGGCGACGGCAGTCAGTGGAGGATTAGCCATATAGCAGGAGTAGCAAATAATAAATAAAATAAATAATAAAATAAAAATAAAATAATACGCTTATGGCCAAACTAATAATATAAGAAAATTTCGCGGCACGTTTCGTTATAATGCTTCTTGTTGTTGCCATGAGCTGCAAAATTTTGAAACATTGTGTGCATTTTGTCTAAGGTATGTGTCTCGATCCGCTCGCCATTGCTTGACAAGCTTTGAGTCAATAACTAAATATTAATCGTGAAACACACGCACCTACCTAAGTTAAATTTTTAAGCTCGCTCCGCTTGACGGTAAAATGTATGCCTTTTGTTAAGAGGCCGTCAGAACCCCGTTTAAGTTCTTGCACTCTAACACATTTTTTTTACAAGAGTATAGCAATTAAGGAGCCCCCAGTTCACATTTACTTCTGGCCCCGCGCTGGCTTAATCTGGCACTGACGGCAGTCAGTTGCAGTCCGCTACTGCCGACGCCTGCAGTTGAACCTTGCAGTCAGCAATTTTCCGTCCGTGTATTTGAGACGTGCTGTCCGTGTATAGTATAACACAGCTAACCATGATGGTGTTCTTTCTCGGACGAACTCTTTCACAAGAAACCCTAATAATCTTATCTTATTTTTGTCCTTTTTTTTCGAATGGACTATGATGCTGTTGACCGCAGATGGCCATGACAGCGTTACCGGACTTTTGGCGGGCGCAGATGGCGCCTCGCCGGTAAAATTTAGGTTGGGGCGACCCGCACAAGGGCCATCACTTAGGTGTGAGCCTCGGCTTGGGCTGTCGCCAGATGCTACGAGAGGGCATGGAGGTTACGCCTTAGGTGCACGAATGCACCTGCGGGCGGAAGGAGTTTTTGTTCGGCTGTGTAGTGTGCGGTAACGAATCGGTTGACGTCACCGCCGGGTTAGCGGCGGTGAGTGGGTAACGGGGTCACCGAGAACGTGTCTCGGTCTACGGAGGAGAATTTACTTGTCCATTAAGACACTATGCATAATATACCCAGATAAGATGATTACCTTAACATGAGGTACCATCGTCAGCGCGTTCAAGACCCAGGCGACAGTGCCGTCCCCGCCAGCGACAAGCAACCGGCACTGGTCGGGCAGCCAGCGCACCACGCTTTCAGGGGAGTGCACACTTATGTCTACCACCTGGTATACACATTTCACACTAATATTATAATTGCGAAAGTTTGTATGGATGTATAAAGATAAAGATACATTTATTCGTCCAAAACAGGTGACTACATAGGTACAATAGCTATAATGAAGGTAGGCTATGTATGGATGGATGGATGAATGTTTGTTACCTCTTTACACCAAAACTACTGAATTTTTTTACACAGGTAATTCTAATCCCGGAATTAAACATAGGCTTATTATCCCATAAATGAACAGTTCCCGTGGGATAAAAATCACCTTTAAACGTTTCTATAGGAACAACGCGTGCGAAACCGCGGGGCGCAGCTAGTGATTAAATAAATAAATAACGCTGGACAATTCCCTCAGCATAATCTATTCTTAAGCTAAGCAGAGCTTGTGTGGGGAACAAAAATAAATTCATTAAAAGTAAAATTCATTTATTTAAAAGTAAACATTTAGTTTAAATGAATTCATAGACTCTCGAACTAGCTTAAACTGAATAACAGAATCGGATAACTGATAATAATACAAGACAATGAATAGATAGATATTTTTTTATAATGCATAGAAAACATCCAGAATTCCCTAAGCAAATATCTGCAGTGCGGATCGTGCATACATTTGCCCCGAAGCGGGAATCGAACTCGCAATCTCTTGCGTCGAAGGCGGGCTTTCACCCGCTGGGCCACAGAGTTCTTTGTAAGTGAATTTACAATTTCCAACCATGTTTGGTATACAACCTTATGTTCTCACCTAACTAAATGAGGTTTAAACTATTGTAAATTTACTCCAAAATCAAAAGTGGTCATGAGTTAATCAAAAAGCTTACCTGTATAGGATTTAATAGGCCCCTGAACAATGATAGGACTTCATCACTTCTGTTACTCCCTGATTTTCTATTAGCTTCAAACAGAAAATTTATTATTTTGAATTTATAGCAATCACATTTATGTAAGCATCATAAAAAATCATTTTTATGGTTAAAATATATTTAGTTAAATAAAGTCACCCCAGCTCAGTCAACTCAACACAAAATGAAAAATCATAACAAACCACAGAACATACCTAGAATAATAAGTGGTTCCCATTCTTCATTATCAATTGATTTTATATACTTTACTGTCCCTTTTTCTAGTTGCACGCAGGCTGGTGGTATAATCATAGTTTTGTACATTTGAAAGTCACATTCCTCCTAAAACAGTAATATTTTAAATTATTGTGGCTTAAGTACATAGTCTTAAAAATCTAACTAATCTTTAATCTATGAAGTCTGGAAGGGGTATAGAGAGGCATTTGCCCTGCAGTGCATGTGGCCGATGCTTCTGTTTCATTCTTAACATAATGAGTAGGCAGTAAACATAGTAGTAACTGTGAGAATTTGTGTGTAGAATTTGCACCACCCAAACTCTCACCGAGGCAACTAAGGGATATCCACCAGGAGCAGGCAGCATGCAAAACAATTCAACCACCGAACTGCAATCCCAACCCGCATGCCCAGTGTGGGAATTATGGGCATTGCCCCGTGAGAAAAAACCATATAAGGGCGATATCTGGTGGAGGCCTGGATCATGCCTTAGATAAATATAGGCTGTTAAGATGAGGTGAGGATATGAGTGTGAATATGTACCATACCGCCTAAATTAGTATTAACATAATTTTATACTTACATCACTGTCTAATACTCTCCCTATGGTCCTCTTAGTTCTTTGGCACCAGCAACAAAAATAACATTGAAATCCCTCATCAATGTGTTCAGAGTTCTCATTTCTGATATGTCCCACTGTAGTATCAAACAAAATGGTAACAATACAATCATTGGTAGTGCAGAACACACACTCAAAAAATTAGTTGTAACAATTTATGGTAGAAAGGTTTTATTCATTTATTTATATTTATGGATGGACTCCCAACAGAAAATCACAACACATGAATTGATGACATGACAGTCTTAGGTCTACTGGTTTTCTTAATATACATAACATCACACTATCACATCACATCACACTTATATTATAAATGCGAAAGTTTGTATGGATGTATAGATGTATGGATGGATGTTTGTTACCTCTTCACGCCAAAACTACTAAACGGATCGGGCTGAAATTTTGCATACTGGTAATCCTAATAATGGAATAAAACATAGACTACTTTTTATCCCATAAATCAGTTCCCGTGGAATACAAATCACCTTTAAACGTTTCCATATGATCAACGCGTGCGAAGCCGCGGGGCGCAGCTAGTAGTGTATAAGTTAATTAAAAATAATGCTGTGGCACCCTGTCATTGGATAGGGTACCACAGCATTATGCAAGTAATGGCTAGATAGTTATCAGCTAACAATGCAAGTTGGTAAAAAGAAAAAAGTTTTGAATACTTACTTACCTATAAAACATTAAATTAATATTAAATTATTTCTAGAACAAAAACCGTATCTATATTTTAAGTAAAGAGGAAAGATTTGATTCTTTGTATTGAATAGGCTCCAAAACTACTGGACTGATAAAAAAAATATTTCATCGTCTCTATGCTTACTTTTCAGGGAGTGATATAGGCTATATTATTTTATAGGCTATATTATTTTATCCCGGAATACGGGAAACGGGAAGAACGCGGGTGAAACCGCGAGGCGCTACTAGTCTATACTAATATAATAAAGAGGAAAGATTTGATTGTATGTATGTTTATTTCTATTGAATAGGCACCGAAACTACTGTACTGATAAAAAATAATATTTCTTCCTAAAAAGCTTACTTTCCAGGCAGTGACATAGGCTATATTTTATCCCGGAATTCCTGGGGGAACGGGAACTACGCGGGTGAAACCGCGAGGCCCTGCTAATACAGTATAACTTCAAAGACCACACAACATTATTACAATAACATACCATTGACCCAATGATGGTAAAACGGTTTTGTGGACTGCCAGGAGACTTGTTTGCATTTAAACTTTTTGTTGATTGCCCTTCTGCACTTCTTGCAGGAACTTATACCACAGCATTCACAAAACACTCCTGCCACTGGCAGCATTAGCTCCCCACATATTGTGCACTGAAAGAAAAAATGATGAATAAAATAAATATTTAAGTAAGTGGTACAATTTTGTCAGATACACTTGATCTTTTTTTCAGTAAAATGTGCTTATTAAACATTATAGTAGTACTATTCGCCAATAGATAACAGGAACAGTCATATTATTCAGTTTAATTTTTATGTTGATAAGCATTAAGTTGATTATTGAAAACATGAATAAAATAGTAATACTATTTGCCAATAGATGTCAGGACGAGTAATTGATTACCATATAAAGTGAATAATAATAAAGTGAAAACACAATTAAACTATTATAACGAAATTTTCTGAAAATGAATCCTAGCTGGATCAATTTATCGCCCCTGAAACCCCCTGTATACTAAAGTTCATGAAAATCATTGGATTTCCAAGATACGGATTATATGTATACATACACAAGAATTGCTCGTTTAAAGGTATAATAAGATAGCTGAGATAGGTAGGTACCATTAGACTCTGTTCCCCAAACTAGGACATGATGACCTGTATTATGGGGTCACAGGGATAAGCTGTCGGACTCTACGTAACCGCAGCTTTGGGTGATGTTTTAGGTATATACACATTATGGTGATATACTAGACATCGTAATACTTTTAATAACTAAGTTATGTGCTGTTATGAGTAATGCAACCACACATACAGAATTTTTTTTTCAAGTCGGTTAATAAAGGAAATATTTATTTTTGTATCATTTCTTACATTAGACATCATTTTATTTTTCAATACATGTGTTTCTCTTCTGGGACAATCTACTCATCATAACTGTCACTGTATGAATGATGTAAGGTTGGAGGGCTATCTTAAATTCGGAATTGTAATAAAAAAGTAACCAATTGTTTGCCACCCAGGATGTCAAAACTTACGATGCGTTATGGTTGGCACTGCTATAAAGTCAATAATCTCTGGTGAATTTAATCTTCGTGTTTGATCACATATTGATGATTTTGTGAATTGAAATAATTAAATATTTAAAAAGTTACAATCTAATAGAATTTACAGGTGAAATCATCGTAATTCTGCTAGGCCTGCATCATTACGTAGTGATAACCCTAAAAAACTGCTGGTTTGTTTTTTATGTAAACTTGCTCTATTCTGAATGGGCATGGTAGTTTGTTTTTTACAAATAAGCGTCATCATAATTTCAAATACCTACTTACATGTGTATTGTACGGGATAGATTTATTGCATTGGATGCTTCTCCATGCGTGCCCACGTATCCTTATTTTTGTCTGCATAAAATTATTTTCGCATAAAATTATAACGACAATTCGATACAACAAATAACTCAAAAGCAATCCTCCTACTAAAAAATAATGGTTGAACACCACATCGTTGAAATTGGACAATTTATTCATTGTGAACATACTCTACAATTTCAGATTATTTTATTGTAATCGATCGAAGTCGAAATACTTAAAATTTACACAAAATTAATCGTTTTGTGGTGTGTGAGTAAAATGAAAATTTGATTGAAAACATAGCTAACCATCAGCTGATCAACTTCAACTTCTTTCTTACAAAGAGAATACAATAACTTCGTCTTTCTTATTGCCCATGTACCTGTGCCATAGATAGCGTTAAACCCTCCGCCTAGTACTATATAGTCCGCGCCAGTTAAATATACATAATACCTTAAATAGAAGATGCAAAATTATCATTATAATTATATTATTTATAATTATTTCTTGTTCCCAAACCTTTAGGTTGGTGGGGTCTTCTTTTCTTTCTCGGAGATGTAAGTGGTGGTGCTTCGCCTTAGGAACCTAAAAATCATTATCATAATATATGTAGTATCCCGTATGTACGGAGAGCAATATTGCATTTTAGCATTATTTTTTTAAATAATTCTGGAAAGGTTTGACGGCAGGGGTGGGCCAGATTGCGGTGAGCGAAGTCAAACGGGGTAACTTGAGACAATTCTGAACTTCAGACATCTGCCAAAAGTTTATTATGATAGCTTTTTAATCATCTGTCTGCACATTACATCAGTCGATGTTGGACTTAGAAGTTCCTGAGCAACATAGACACCTAGGGCAACATAGAAAATTTAAAAATTTAAAAATCTTTATGTCTCAAGTTACCCTACAAAAAGGGGTATCTTGAGACAATTCTGAACTTCAGACATCTGCCAAAAGTTTATTATGATAGCTTTTTAATCATCTGTCTGCACATTACATCAGTCGATGTTGGACTTAGAAGTTCCTGAGCAACATAGACACCTAGAACATCATAGAAAATTTAAAAATTTAAAAATCTTTATGTCTCAAGTTACCCTACAAAAAGGGGTATCTTGAGACAACCATATAAATCTGCTTGTAACTCGAGTTAGACGGACCTTAGAGTAACTTAAGACACCAAAAATGTTTTAAAAATAATATTTACTTAGTTTAATGTTGCCACAGCTAAAAAAAGTTCAATACACAATAAAGAAAAAAATTACAAAGTTTATTACGAGCACTTGTATTCTCTCACTTCTTTTGCAAAGACGTATCGCCCCCTGGATATTTTCACAGGCTTAATTTCTGTAATAACTTGGTCTAGCGTCACGGTTTGAAGGTCTTCTACTGCTGGGAAGACGAAAGTATCTTCGGTTTTCGTGGATTTTCGCATAAACTTCACGTCGATTCCGTCTATTCCTTCCGAGCCAATAACTGTGCCGACAAACCTTTTTTCTGTTGGTTTTTTAGAATCCCTGTTGTAAAAATGTTTTACAACAACGAAGGAGCCAGTAGGAAAGTTCTTTGCAATAACTTCTGGCTCATTTACTATTGTATCTGATAAGTTCGCTAATGGATCAATGTTTTCTTCAAAATGGTCTGCCATACTTTCATCATAGTTTTCTAGAATATTCACGTCGGTAAATATATTTTCTTCCACATCACTTGGCAGAAACTGCGACATATCACCGTTTTCGGACGTTTTCGTGGCATGGCAACACTAAAATGTAAAAAAAAAGAGATTTTATAATCAAATCCGTTATCTTGAGACATAGCGGGAAACTTGAGACAGTGTCTCGAGTTACCCCGCATCACCCCATTTTTTACAAATATTGTTTTTTATTTCTACCATGTTGGTATTACGGTAAAAAAGTAACCGAACTATCTCCACAAAACCTTTGAGGTTATAATAATATTATTCACACTACGAAACAATAAAAACTGTAACCGATACAGACAAAGTTTTCACGCATATATTTTCAACGATAGTTTACCTCACTTTTCAAACAAATGTTGTAGAGAACCAAGATTACTTACCTCTATTTTGGTGAACTTGTGAAACAACTAAATATCACAACAAACTTTTGACGAAGACTGACAAATAATCAAACTTCATAATGTTGTCATAAACGAAAAATTAAAATAATGTTGCCATTCGTCTCAAGTAACACAGCTGTCTCAAGTTACCCCGTTTGACACCCGGAATAATCTTCTTTTACGAACTGAAATAGATATAATATATTATCAAGTTCTCTACATAAATTAAACGAACTGCATTTTTGTAAAAATCTGTGACTAACCTGCCACAGCCGCCGGTGGTAGGTAGTATATGACGGCAGCGGCGCGTGCGCCCACGATAACCTGACGACGGACCAGCTTGTTCCGAATCAATATCTCCCTTTCTTATAAATAACCACAAATCAATAACAAAAAAAAACAGATATACTAATAACAAAAAACGTAACAATTCTAACAACAAAAGTTTGACAAAAATGTTATCAAGTTTTATGGAATACTCGAGGACGTAGGTATACACGCAAGCGCTATCCAAACACGAATTATTGATACGTGATAAATTCAAAGAAATAAATATAATGACAGTACCAAGTCAATATATTTATGAAAACTTGTTGAACACTCATAAAAATATCAATAGTTTCCCAAAAAATAGCGATATACATAATGTAAATACTAGAAATAAACATAAACTCGCTGTACCCACTAGGCTAGGCTAACTAGGCTGCATAAAATTAATGTATCTTTTAAAGGGCAATGTATACGCTTCTACAACAAAACCCCTACTGAGCTGCAAAAATTATCAGTAAATAAATTCAAACAAACCGTCAAAACTTTTCTATGCAAAAAGGCTTACTATAAAATATCAGATTATCTAGAGGATAAAAAAGCTTGGGTCTGATTTTGCTCCAACTCGAAAAATAACAACTAACAGGCTAAAGGTTTCTTCGTCGTTTCTTTACTTTAGTCTACATAGCGAAGCGATCGAAATCAAAAATACCACTTTATTTCCGTGTCAGTGTATTTTTTAATATGATTTGACTTTTTCTATGTGTACATTTATAGTATTTATGGAAATAAAGCATTTTTGAGTTTGAGTTTGAGTTTGAACAAGCGAAAAAATGGCGATCCAAAGATGGCGAGCCCCTGCCGTGTCAACTAAGAAAGCTGTGTAAGAAAGTAGGTGTAACCCAAGTTTTGTTAATTTTTACGAACTTAATTTGAAAGTGTGAAATGAATTGCTATGATATGTTTTAAGCACATCTATTTGAAATAGAACTTTGAAAAATTAAAAATCATTCTTATAAAGTCAAAAATTGGCAAAAAAATCATATGAATTGCTCTATAATGTGCATTTGATACAGTTGTTTCCTTTACAAAAGTTAGAAAATGAAAAACAGAGCATATTGAATCTCATTATGAACTAAAATTATGGTTAAAATATAGTTAAAAAATACATCAAAATTTATTAATTTTTACTCAAAATTGATAATTTTTGGGTTAGACCTCTTCTTTTGTAATGCCAAATTGAGGTCAATGAACTTTATTCTCAATTTAAATAGCGCGGACTTATAGTATAAACTCTATGCCCTCTGTAGACAGCCGCTAATTAGTTAGCGCGTCTTGTGAAGCACGATTTCGGCGATTATCTAGCGCGATTCCTTACACACAGCGGTTTATTATAATGCGCGATTTCGGCGGCGTAGCCGGGTGCCCCCGCCACACCACCACCTCGCCGCGCCACGCCGCCGCGCCGCCCTCAAGACGCAGCTTCAAAAAACCAAATTTCAATTTAAAATAAAAGCCAGATTGCAGCAGATCAAAAGAAGCAAAATCTAAACGCCTCTGACAAGCCGAATCGCGATAGTGTGCGTCACTAAATGCGTTTTAATACAAAATGTACTGCAAGCAAATATCGCAAATGAACCACATGAACCCCTCGCACTTCACCGTAACCTGCCCATATGACTAGTTAGGGATGTTGTCGGTGATTTTGTCGATATTATTTGGGGTGTTTTATATGGAAGGTGAATAGATAACAGTTTTATAAAATAACAAAAACTAACAGGCTAAAGGTTTCTTCGTCCTATATTAGTCTATATATTGAAGCCACAGAAGTAAAAAATAAAACATTATTTCTACGTGTATTTTAATTTAAGGTATTTTATGTTTTTATGTTTACCTACATTTATTGTGCCTATTCATACAAATAAAGATATTTTGCCCTTATCTTGACTTTAATTTATATTCCTTTGATCTAGCTTTAAGCTATCTAATTTTTTTTATAATTCAAATTCAAATTATTTATTATTATAAAAGACGAAAACATTATATGACGTACTGTATGTCTGAAAGTCTGAATGAAGACCGACAACGGTCAAATATAGTTTTTTAAGACTTACCATAATAACCATGTAGGTACGTCTCAATTTCACAAGAATTGAATTTTTATCGACATATTTTGTTTATTTTGTATTGCCCATCGCTATCTATTGCAGGTGTCAATTACTGTTTACGCTGGGCATTGGGAGGAACAGGCCATAGAGATATGTGTAATCCATAGAGTTTATAAAGTACTATGGTGTAATCTCTATGTGAGAAGGTAAGGTAGCCCAGACGTTGACGCCATTAAAAGAAGAAAAGAGTAGGTAAGGTAGGTAATAAAATAAAATGAGTTTCTTTAAAATCTAGAGGAGCAGCGCCGCCCGCCGCCGCCGGCCGCTGCCGAGTCGAATGTCATTATATAGAGTTGACAGTCGCTGGCAAGCCATAAAATAAGAAGTTGAAGTTGAAGGCCGGAAACGGCATGCAGTGATGTTCACTTTGCTATTTTATGGCTAGATCTAGCAATTTTTGCACCTCCGACATGATTGCTCGACCAAACAGCGTTTTCATTTGAACACTTTGAACAACATACATGTCAATGTATTTGAAATTAAAGTTGTGACTGATTAAAGCCCTCCGCAAACAGCCGCTAATTAGTTAGCGCGTCTTGTAAAGCGCGATTTCGGCGATTTTCCAGCGTGATTCCTTACACACAGCGGCTTATTATTAAGCGCGATTTCGCCGCCCCCTCCCAGCCCCTTACCGGCAGCGCGAACGACGAAGGCCGTCCCGCCACCCCCCGCCACCCCACGCCGCCCCGCAAAATCGCAGGACGCGGAAAAGCCTCGGACAAGCTGAATCGCGGTTGCCGAATCGCGGCAGTGTGCGTCAACGTATGCGTTTTAGTACAAAATGTTCTGCAAGCAAATATCGCAAAATCGCGTGACACAGGACGCGCTTAAAAATTAGCGTTGATGTCAGTAGGGCTTAAAATAGCACAAAAACTAGGTACCTATTTTATTTTATTTATTAATGGTCGAGCGAGACTGATCAAAATAGGTACTACAAAACCTATTTTATTTTGTTTAATGGTGGTCAAGAATGATTAAAATAGTGTAACGTGCTCTTTGTAGTTTTTTTCATTTGTAACGCGGTTTTAGTTATATATATTTCATAATTACTTACATTTTGACTACAACTCAACGTGTTTTATTTAGAAACATCGAAGCCTCTGAACGAACGAAGCCCAGTTGGCAGCACTGACGGCATGACAAGGAGAAAAGAAACTGAACTTTTTGTTTGTTTAGATTCGTTGTGATTTGATTGCTAACTACGTAGTACTATTTAATAAGCGATTGTAAAGTTATATAAAATACTTACCTACGGAGTATTAAAATAACCAGTTCGTAAGATTCAGATTCCTTGTATGAAACATTATCCGAGTTTGTAGTTAGCTGTTCGTTTACAGTCTCGCGCTGTGCCTGTCGTTAGTACCTATCCTTAGCGTTATATGCTCTTTGTACCTACCTAGCCTATCGAATAAATAATTATTTTGTGCGGTTTTACTAATTTTTAAGATACAGAGATTCAGACTTCAGACCCTCCAGCCCGACGTAAACCTTGTACTGAATCCATACCTACCAGAACGTTACTATGTCTATTGGGTCTGTTTATGAAACTGCCTACAAAGGCGACTTTAACCAAGTCAAAGTAAGGACAGATCAAGATGCATCACTTGTGAATACTCCCGATTCTGTAAGTTCTGCTGACTAATTAGAATTAGGTCAATGTATAGTGTCTTTGTTTGATGTATTTAATAACCGAGAGTAAAATATGTTACAGAACAGCCGTCTCTTAATTCACTGGGCAGCTCTAGGAGGTAATAACAACCTTGTTGAATTCCTCATTGATGCTGGAAGTCCTGTGGATCCTGTTGATGACACTAATAGCACACCATTGATATTGGCCAGTTCTGCTGGAAGATATGATGTTGTGAAGCTTTTGGCTGGCAAGGGAGCAAACATTAATCACAAGACTAACCGTGGACAGTCTTGCCTGCACTATGTCTGCTCTAAAGGCCACTTAGAGGTTGGTTTAGTTTATAAATATGAGCCACTAGCTGCACCCCGCGGTTTCGCATGCCTTGTTCCTATGGAAATGTTTAAATGTGATTTATTTCTATCCCAAGGAAACTGATTTATGGGATATAGATATAAAATAAATAAATAAATAAATAAATAAATATTGCTGGACAATTCACACAGCATTATCTAGCCCCAAGTTAAGCAGAGCTTGTGTTATGGGTACTAGATAACTGATATACATAATACAATACATTACATAAATAGATATTTTTTATTATACATAGAAAACATCCAGAACGCCCTGAACAAATGTCTGCAGATCATACACACATTTGTCCCGAGGCGGGAATCGAACCCGCAACCTCCTGCGTCGCAGGCAGACCTTCGCCCACCGCGCCACAGAGGTCGTCGAAAATATAGCCTTTGTTTGATTCCAGAAAATTTTTGACAATCCATTCAGTAGTTTTTGCATGAACAAGTAACAAACATGCATCCATACATACATAGATTCTTACAAACTTAGAAATTAGAGAAGGATAAATGAATGAATGAATAATAAAACTTTTCAGATAACATAATCCATAATATATACCAATAACACATGCACAGTACATTGTTGAATCAATAAATAAATAAATTACAAAATAGGAACATACTGCAACTTCAGAATTAAATTACAAAAAAACTACATTAATAAAATATTTCTATTTTCTACTTTCAGATAGCAAAGTTATTGCTAGAATTGGATGCTAATGTTAATGAAACTGATGTTTTATGTGCAACTCCTTTACATAGAGCAGCAGCTCAAGGGAGAAACAATGTGGTTGAACTGCTTCTCTCAAACCCAAACATAAATGTAAATGCTGCAGATTCTACAGGCTCTACCCCATTGTAAGTTTAAGGATTGTCTGCTTTTATTTTTTTAACATCTTACTCATTTTTCTGAGACTTTATATCTGAAGGATGGATAACATTCCCTTGAACAAAATTGTCCTACAAATAGCATTTTTTTATTGCATAGCTTCATTCTGCACAAATCAAAGTACCAAATCCTTCTTTTTTTCAGGCACCTTGCTTGTGATGAAGACAGGGAGGCAGTTGCATGTATGTTGGTGAAAGCAGGGGCAGATCTGCAGCTTAGCAATAAGGATAAAAAATCTCCACTAGACTTGTGTTCTCCAAAACTCAAAAGAGAATTGAGTTCTCTCCTGGAATAAATGTATAGGATAAATCTTGTATTTGAATTGCAAATCGCCTGAACTAAACTTAAAAACTAGGAATTTATAAACTTAACACCTTTATGGCCCATGATGCAGATGTCCCACTACGTCCCTGTGTAGCGGACCGGGCAGTAAATGCGTTATTCATCAATGCAATTCAACTTACTATTATGGTACCGTATCGGCAATTTTATTTATTTATTTATTTATTTTACTTTAATTAAAACGGTAACAATACCACTTACATTAATTAAAAATACACAATTTGATTAATTACCTAATAAATATTATATAATTCAAAAAAATTAAAAATATAATTAAATAGATTTTATACAGACACACAATCATACATCACGCTCACAAATATTTTGAAGAACACTACGAAACTAAAGAATTTACTGTTACCTAACTGCTATGTGGTGTGATGTGAAATAATAAAAGAAAAAGTAAAAATTTATTATTTATTCACTATGGGTCAAGTGGTTCTCACCTTATTTTAACGAGAGATGGTGTCGGGAGTCGTCTAAAAGGGATTAGACGACTAAATAATATGTTAGTTGCCAAAATGAATAAAAAAATCGACGCGACTTTGGGTTTCACAGAAATGAATATAATAAAACCGGCCTAGTGCGAGTCAGACTCGTGCACAAAGGGTTCCGTACCATTAGGTACCTATAAAAAATTAAAAAATACAAATGTTTCCCTCGTCAAAAAACAATTAGTCAACGTGCCGCGGCCCAAGCACTAACCGCGCCCGACGTTGCTTAACCCTTTGGGTACGGAACCCTAAAAGCGGCAACCAGAACGAGCCACGAAATTTTAAATATTTTTTTAACGACTATTGGGAAATTTGTGCAAGAAAAATGATTAAAAAATTATACTATGTCTATGCCTATTATACCACTTATGTGTGATGTAGTAGGTACGTTTAAAATAGGCGAGCGGAGCAAGCCTCGTACTTTTCAAATATTTTTTGACGGTCGCAAAATTTGTTAGACTTTTAGTGACGATTGGGATATTTTTTCTATCTGTGGAAGATAAGGATGAAAATACGATATAATGGTAGCTGTGTGGTGCTGGCTTAGAATTAGCACCACCCCAACTCTTCCATTGGGTGTCGTAAGCGACGACTAAGGAATATTCACTGGGGGGTGGGCAGAAGCGCCCCCTGCAGAACAATTCTATTACTGAACTGCGATCCCCAACCCGCATGCCCAGCGTAGAGATTATGAGCATTACTCCCGCATGAGATAAACAAAACACCAATAAGGCGCTTATCAGGGGGAGGCCTGCGTCAAGCAGTGGACCAATAGGTACAGGCTTTTAAGGTAAATAACGCGAAAATTTTAATGACTTTTAGAGACGATTGATTTTTTTTCTTTTGTAAGATATGGATGAAAATACGATATAATGGTGCTGACGAGCGAATCGCTACGACTATTGACACTTTAGTGGTGGATGGAAAATTTGAGCAAATAATGGCGAGCTGAGCTGGCCGCTAAAATTTTGCGTCATTGTTTGGGCAAGGTACCAATATTATTAAAGGAACTATGTTTGTCAGTCTGTTTGTTACATTTTCGTACGTAATCGGCTAAACGGGTCCTAATGAAATTTGCCATAGAGGTAAACGGTATCCCAGTCATACCATGTTCCATGTTTTCGAGCAGTTGTCGTGGCACAGACAGTTTAAATTTAATTAAGTTGAGCATTTACCTACGTTATATTGACCAAGTTGAGCGTTTACGTGATATTGACCACATAAGATTTTTTTATGTAAAAAAAACACTGAAAATCCTGAATTTTACTTTATTTTGCTTCACACTCGCAGGTAAGTGCATTTACGTTTCGTGAAAAAAAAATATAATAAGTCATTTTGTGCATATTATGATCCAGTAAAAAAAAATACGTAGGTATTTCTAAATATTTTTTACTGATTTGCATCCAAGTAGGTAGGTACTGTAGTTTATTTTTTAAAATTGTCGCGAAAACAAGGGGATAATAAGACATTTCGGTGAAAACACCCAAGTATAGGTATTGACTTTGACGATACTGAAGGTAGAAATAAGTTGGGTTTTGGTTATAAAGCGTTCATAGGCGTTGACGAAAGTCATGCATGTCATGCTATAATAGGCATTGATTTGTTTTTAATAAATCAATGATAATAGGCATTGCCGCGTGCCGCTTAAATTTTTTTTGTTAGGTACATTTATTTACGCAAGTACTTTATTTAAGAAATAAACTCGGCTCCGCGTCTCATATTTTTTATACATCCAAGGTCTCATGGTGGTTCCGGCGGGGTAAGGTCCCGCGGGAGGGGTCACCACGGGCGGTCGTGATCTGGGTGCCGGGTCTGGGGCGGCGCGATGTGGTGGAGGTGCTGGTGGTGACCGTTGTCGGCGCGCTCGTACATCCGCCGCGCCGTTTGCACGACGAACTCGTCGATGGATTGGATCTGCGTCGCGGGCGATGACGTCGTTCCTGACGTATCGGCCCGCGCCTCTCCAGGCCTGTACTGAGGCCGAGAGCTCCGCGTAAAAGGTGTTAGTCCTCAAGCCCAAGGGCCGTGGCGGCGGCGGCGCAGTGAAGTCCGCGGCCCAGTCGAGCGTTATGAGGAGAGGGAGGTGCTATGAGTCCGGGTCGTACAGCACCTCAACCCGGACGGGGCAGAGCACGTGCTTGTGGACCACGATGTCCAGAACGTCGGTGGCGTGTCGAGTGGTGGTCGGGAAGTGCGTGGGGGCATCAAGTCCCACCACGGTAAAGCCGGTAGCATCGCTGTTGTCCAGCAGTTTGCAACTGGCAGGGTTGATGACGCGGGAGCCCCAGGCTGGCCCCAGCGAGCAGCGTGGGAGGGCGCGTGTTACAGATGACCGCGGTGTCTGAGACTCTACCTGAGACTGCGTACCGGGGGGTCGGCGAGCGGTAGGTAGTCGGCGAAGATTTTGAGTTCCTCGCCCGCCGCTCTCACCAGCACCCCGGTAGTTCTCAGTTTCTCAAACGGGGAATGCTCCAACTCTTCATGGACGAGGTCGCGTCTTACCAGGGCGGCCGTCCCTCTGTAGGCCTGCTCCGATGCGGGCGACACCTCGTCTCGTCGTCGGTTGGGCACGTTGAGATCATGGTAGGGCAGTCCTTCCTTCCTTTCTTCTTTTACTGGCGTCTACGTCTGGGTTGACATAATTTCGCCAATGTCCGTAATATTAGAGTAAAATTAAAATAAAAGCAACGTTGTTCCGTAATAAAGATAGATTACGAAACGAAGTGAATTCTTCGAAACGAAGTGAATTCTTCGATAAAATGTTAAATACTCAATACTCAATATATTTATTGCAACATGTTGTACATAGGATCTTAAGGATAAGGGGTATCAAACATGCACCCGGATAGGGCACGGCAATATTTAGCTAGGTGGCTTATAATCTAATGTCTTAACTAATTATTATTCTACTCATAAACATAATATTAATAGGTAATAGGTTTTATCTTTCCTTATTACTAATGAGATCTAATTTATTAAAGTAACTAATATAATTAATTTAACAAAGAAATTAGAAATCTAAAAACTCTTGTAGAGAATAAAAACTTACTAGTTAATGAAAAAGATGAAAATTACAAAATTGGGTAGGGCAGTCCAGAAGTTATTGTATTCTCTTTGGGGCAGTCAAGGCAGAATAATCAGCTTACTGAACATGATACAGGCTGCAATGAACAAACAATGAGAATACATTCTTGCAATGAACTTACGGAACGACTTTGACGTTGACATATAAACTGCACAACCTACCTACTTGAAGTACGTCAACGTCATTTGTCAAAGTGAAGTTTCTATCATACAATTTCCCAAAATCCAGTCTCATTTTTGGTTTGTGTGCGTGTAGTTGTGCTAAAATTGAAAATTTAAATTTATTTTCGAAATTTTTACACAAAACTTTGAATTGGATAAGTACCTAAAACGAAAGCTGGATTGTTTACTTTTAGAAGGCAAGTAATAGTCCTATCATTTGAATATAAACATGTCGTCGCTCCGGAGACCATGATAAATGTACACAATACAAATACCATGAATGAGCCATTCTCCGTGTACCTACCAATGTTGTAGCGAGATATTTATGAAGTAATACTCATGCAGAGCAAGTTTGCAATGAACGTGTGTAGTGCAACTTGGTTGTTTACGTCTGTGAACCTTTTCACTGTGTTTGTTTGTTCATAGAGATGTAAACAGTCAGAGGATTATACATGCCATTCTATTACAGCTGCAAAAATTCGACCGCCAGAATGAGTTCAGGATACTTCGATTATTATGATGGGAGCAAAATGTTCCTTTTTTTATCGAATAAAACTGGACTTTCGTTGGACTTGGTAAGTGCTATCATTTTTAAATAACAAAATTTTGACTTGTTAGTCATGTCAATGTTTTATCGTAATAGACATTTTAGTTACAGTAGGTAGTAAATGGTATACAGTAGGGCCTCGATAATCCAAACCCCTAAAATTTAAACCCTGTTTGGATGGATGTAGCGTTCGGATTATAGAGTGCAGAAACTATATTTTAATCATTAGAAAATGGTGCAATATAATTATAGGATGATGCTACTACATTAAATACATTATACATTTTTGAAGAATTCTAATATAGTACATTGACGATTAGTATTTAGTGAAGGGTTCTTGACAGTCAATATCGTCATTGCTTGCCAAGAAATTATTAACCTCTGATTCTGAGAAGCCTCTATTACGAAAAATGCTTAATCTAAGTCATCTTCAAGATCAAAATCTTCCATGACACATGGGAGCAGGGTGTTTTTCACCAGGTTCTTTTACATAATTCTCATCTAAGTTGAGGCACTTTAAGTGGTTTTGTACAATCTTTCTACTGTAAGAAGACTTTCGTCCTTCTCAAACATTGGCATGTTGTTTCTTACAAATTTCAACATGTCAGAAATATGCAGTGATGGAGATATTAACAGCTTATTTGTTATAAATAAAGGTCTTTATGAATCTCTCTGCTTAAAACAAAATATGGTCTCAATACACTTTATTAGTGCTACAAAAGCTCAATGAGCAATTGAGCATCCACTGAGTTACATGGATGTGGTAAACTAGCAATGCCATTTCGATAGAACCCATATTCGTCAGAATGGAAATAATAATATATTAATTTTCTTACATACAATGTCTACTTGTTTTTCTTAACAAATTCAGATAAGAAAAAACAAGATCTGCCTAAATAAGCAGTAGCAGCTCCTAGGTTTTCACCCTAAAACATGTTTTTCAGTTGATAGTAGTAGAAGTAGTAGTATCAATTGTTTTTTATTAGGTCATGTTTTAAAAAAATATCATCTTATTTATTTATTTTTATCATTGACTCTTTATAAGGCAAGGAATACACTTGTGTAAATGTAATTGGGTGACGGTGAATATGCTTTAATACCTATCCTTTATAAGCTCAATTACTGAAACAATCAAACAACCTGATTTAAGTGACTACTTCTTTTAAATCTAAGAGTTGTTTTTTATTAAGACTGAAAATTAATTAAAGAAACAGCTATTATTTTTCGTAAGGGTCATAAAGTCGTAAGCAGCAAATGTGATTTTTTTTTATACATTAGATGCAAATTGAACTGAATAGAATTTGCTTATATCACAATTTGAAATGCTTTCTAAGCTTAAAAAGCTGCTCGCATTCGCGGGCTTAGCGACGAATGCGCGCGCTTTTTTTAATCACCTTCAGTGTGCCTTGACCCTAACACTTATTGCAATTGTTAGCAAGTGTGTTTCAGCCAAACTGCTCAGCAGGTTCAGCCACTGATTTTTAGCACCATTTGTTACAATGTTTTCTTTTCTCATTAGGTTAATTTTTTTATTGCACAAATAGCTGCACTATGCCTGGCCAGACTGTTTCGGAAACCATTGAAATGCGCTTCGCCAGAGTTCCGCCATTCCGTATGCCTTGTTATAGGGTTGTGGATGGGATATTTCGTTTTTGGAAAGTAAGTTTTATTATACTATTTTCTAATAACCCCTTATTTAGCTGATAATGTTAATCCTAATCTACACAATGTTTCTCTTATTGGAAATAATTGATTTTGTTAAAAAAGAAAACTATAAACCGACTTCAATAAAATTATATGGATCTCATTGTCAGAACTGGACCAAATTAAAATGGGACCACACGGGAACCCAGTCAAAAGTTCTAACAAACATAAAAAAACAGTCAAATTGAGAACCTCCTCCTTTTTTTGAAGTCGGTTAATAATGACAAAAAGAACTTACCTACTTTGTATAACATTTTTGTTCGTTAATTGTACATATTTTGAAGACTTGTGATTTAGGAAATTTATTATAAATATAACTGTGATTAACCCCCTGATACATATGTCACTTGGAGACATGCCATCAGGCTTTGCAGTAGGTTCGGTATGTTACGTTAACCAATAAACTGCCAACATTTGCGGCACTGGCATTCTCTAAACGGCATGTGTATCCCAGGCCTAATTCTGAGTTCTCTCACGTTCGTTGCTTTATAACAGACACCGTCAGTAGCCGATCACCAAGTAGACAGCTAATAGATAATATTGCCAATTCATGCATGCTTTAATAACTCGTAAAGTACCTTGTAGTTATTGCACTTCGTTCTTGGAACTCGGTCATTAGTGCCACTATACGGTGGCGTGGTAGTACTTGACCAAATGTTGCAACGCGAGTCACCGCCTAAGAACGTAGTTACGTTACTGTTTACCTATTTATAGCAGAATAGATTCACGCCCGAATACTGAAGCGAACATTATTATGCAATGAAAGTGACGATGTTTTGGCTGTTTGTGAAAATTTATATGGAAACCATACTGTAAAACCTCAGTAGTGCTCACTTTTCCCAACAGAATAGTATCAGCTAGCATGAACTATAGGTATAATTATTATGTGTAGGTACTTATGAAGAATTAACAATACAAGTCACAGTTCCCATACCGATACATCGCAAAAACGTAATTAATGTAAACAGAAGAAGCGTTAACAATAGATGACTAATCTAAAAATCTCATAAACGAGTTAACAATCTTCCTAGGTACTACTAATACGTATACGTACTATACCTAGGGATCGTACTCATACTACGCGACGCGACCCATATTTTACTTTTTTTACCAAAGGGGTTAAGTGACCAATGACCATCCGTAGTATATGAGAAGACCCCCATAGCCCTGCCTCTAGTCCCTCTAGTTTTCACGTAGTAATTCATAAATACTGTTTCGGTCATTTTTTGTGATTGCAAACACAAAGTTAAAAAATAAATATTTGGCTCATATTTGTCTTTATTTATACAGCACTTGCCCCGTGACGCCAAAATGCGTGCATACCTATTGTTACAAGTGTATAAAATATTATCGAACATAAAACAAACTTATAATAAGAACATAAAACAAACGTAAAAATATATTTTAATTTCCAAAAACAAGTTGCCAGAGAGAGCCACCTGTGAGCCAAATGCGTGCCAGATTTGAATATGGCTTAAAAGAGGCCCGAGATTTCCCTGAAAATATTGTGACGAAAACCTATGCCGAAGAGGGGAGAGGTCCCCTCCTCCCTGTGACCAAGCGTGGTATTTTGAAGACCCCACCTAAACGGGTGACGCGTCACGCTCGTAGGATACGTTACGTTCCCTACACACAGTTCTCGGTATAATGAGCCTTTGTTTATGAAGATAGGTGATGTACCTACATAAGTCTCTCAACTATCAATCGAGTAGCAGCATGTAGTTGCCTTATCGTTGGAATTATCGTACTTAGCACACTTAAGCAGAAACGTGGGATATCGTAGTATACTTACCTAACCCATAAACAGCGCGGTGTCGTAAAGTACCTAACACGTTTAAATCTGAATAACATTATTTAATTTAATATTTAATGCATGGACGCGGCGGGAATCGAATCCACAACCAGCGGCGTCTGCCCACGCTTCGAAGGTCAATCAGTGAGTCACGTTATCCGAAATAGGACTCAAGTGACATGGAAGCTCGCATTGTTGCTCAATAGACGCAGACTGAAATCAATCTAAAGTATAATTGAACACAATGATCTCAACAGCAGCGTTTGAATGAATCTTGTATCATGATTTCATCATCATGATCATCATCTTGTCTAAACCATCATCATCGTCTTCTGTCTAATGATACGAGTAAGAAAGGATTGAGTGCTGAGATGACGATGAATAGAATAGAAAACACTTTATCACACAATTAAATCTCAAATAATCTTTACAACAAAACAATTTAAAACTAAGCGACAATTGGCCGTCTTATCGCTCGATCTCAACCTGACAACGTAGGTGGATCATGAATGAGTCAGTAAAGGGGCTATGAGTATAATTCTATTTTAGTGAAATTTATAGGTAATAAATGATTTTTATTATATTATTTATATAAGAATGAAAAATATTTAGTAACAATTCCGCGAAAAAACCTTCTGCGATAAAATCTAACAAATTGTACATTCATACAAAATGAAAGAACATTTATCAAAGCAAGTCGTCAACTAGTTTCGTCTCTCCACGAGACATCATCAGGACACCACACCACTCGATCTTGACACTGAGAGCGCCAAACAACAACGGCAGAGTCCCACCAGAGATGTTGTCACTTCGAGCTCCGCGTGCCAAGTTGGCACGCGGAGCTCGAAGTGACAACATCGAGTGGTGTGGTGTCCTGATGATGTCTCGTGGAGAGACGAAACTAGTTGACGACTTGCTTTGATAAATGTTCTTTCATTTTGTATGAATGTACAATTTGTTAGATTTTATCGCAGAAGGTTTTTTCGCGGAATTGTTACTAAATATTTTTCATTCTTATATTTACAATGGATTTCCGCAAAGTAACGCCTGAATCTATTATTTATATTATTTATTTTATATAGGTAATTAAATTTGTGTTTATTATTAAATAATAAACACAAATTTAATTACCTAATAAATTTTATTAGCAGCGCCTCGCGGTTTCACGCGCATAGTTCCCGTTCCCGTGGGAACTCCGGGATAAAATATAGCCTATGTCACTCCCTGAAAAGTAAACTTTCTAATGGTAAAATATTTTTATATCGGTTTAGTAGTTTCGGAGCCTATTTAATACAAACAATCAAATCTTTCCTCTGTATAATATACTAATATAAAAATGAATCGTTAAATGTGTTGATAAGCGCATAACTCAATAATTGCCGGGAAAATACATATATAAAATATAAACGTTTCCATAGGAACAACGCGTGCGAAGCCGCGGGGCACAGCTAGTATTAGTATAGAAAACGTCTTACTATCGTCATTTTACCGAGAGATTACTACTTACTACTTTTAAAATAGTTCTGCATTCATATACTACTCACTTAAATTGACTTCAAACGTATTATAACAGAGGGCTTTGCCAACAATGAACGCCACTGTACATCTTGTTCTTCCCAGACAGACACGTGTGCGGTAGGAAATTGAAGCTGAAGTCTTATTCATTGCTGAAGGTACTTATTGCAAATTGCAAAATGATGCAAGGCGCTTGCGCGTGTCAGCGGGCCAATCGACGCTACAGCAGTGTGTTAATTACACAAAACCACCTGTTATGGGAACCTACTCGAAAGCATTTCCCCATACCTTCCCGCAATGTTGTTTTGGTGATGCCGCCGCCATGTCCAGATGAACTTGACCCCTTTAGCCGTAAATGTGTGAAATTCGGGAGATTGGGTACTAGGTTCTCAAAATAAAGTGGAACGTTAAAATTAGGTCCACCCATAGTCGGATCGGGCGGCGCGGTGCGACGAGACGCCACCACCGCCCGATCCGACTATGACTGAGGCGTTCGTGTTTCACGTGCGTATTGTTGTCTTGCTCGCACTTCCGGTCAAGGTGCGTCTTTCATCTTTGTTGTTCATAAGGTAGATCGTCACTATAAGTATTGCAAAAGATAGAAAATAGTTTGTCTTTGCATTTACTTAGTTTTAAAACAGGCCATTTGTTGAGTTAGCGGGAGAAGCTAACCATAATTACAGAATTTTACTTATAGGTATAAATGGTGGCTCTAACGTAAAAATTACAACTTATATTTTGTGATACAATGTAACTCAAAATAACAATAACAAAAAGGTTACTTACACACACATTGCATGTTGGTGCCCTTGTTGATCACACTCACACTAAGGGGTCTAGACAGTGTCGTAGTCGACATCGATTACCGTGTCGTAATCGATGTCGAAAGCGATAGTAGAAAAGTAAAAAAATGTATAGGTTTTTACGTGAATTTTTCCCTACGAATCTTTTAATTGTTTTCGATTCGCTTCATTGCGAATGCCGGTTGGCTACACCCTCAGCTTTGTCACACAGACACAGGCAAAGTCATTTATTAAGAGTCCTCATTGTACCTTCATTTATCTTATCAGCACAACATCGTATGATGTTCGGCTGTTCAACTCTTATTTATTGTTGCATTCTTCTGAACGTCTGATCCATCGAAACCCTGGATTACGTTAAAGTATTGTTTGCATTGGTAGATAATGTGTACTTAGAGTTTACCAAGAATTTTGATAGTGACATCAAAATAAGACTCTACTATTAATATAAAGCGAATGTTTGTTAACTCTCCGTAACTACTAAACCGATGCAGATGGGTATGAAGATATTTGAGACTCTAGAATAACACAGGAGACTCTAGAATAACACAGGTTAATCTAAGTTTCAAATTACATAAAACATTCAGGCGTAACTTTGCGGAAATCCATTGTAAATATAAGGATGAAAATATTTATTACCAATTCCGCAAAAAAACCTTCTGCGATCAAAAGTCGGCATCAATATACTAAAAAGTCAATATTTAATAATTTTTGTTTTTTTAACACAAAACTTACAACTTTACAAAACGGGCCCTAGGGGGTGAGTAATAAATCCTACTAATATTATAAATTATAATTGTAAACATGTATGCATGCTTGTTGCTCTTTCACGCAAAAACTACTGAACGAATCGGGCTGAAATTTTGAGTTGGTTCTAGGCCTGAAATAACACATAGGTTACTTTTTTATTCTATAAATCAGTTCTTGTGGAATAGGCGTGCGAAGCCGCGGCGCGCAGCTAGTCTCTAATATTTGTAAGATTCCACGCGGGCGCGGCCACGGGGCGCAGCTAGTTAAGTTATACATACTTATATATTTTTGATTCCTCATTGAATTCATTGAACAAAATTCTTATCAAGAAATAACTTAACCTAGTATGACTAGACTTTGAATCAGTACTGGATGTTTTCTATGTATCTATAAAAAAAAAGCCTTTTTGTTCCTTTATTGAAGACAATACTTATCAAGAAATAACGTAACCTAGTATGACTAGACTATGAATCATGTCTGTTTACTATGTATAATCAAAAATTACTATCTACGAGTATGTAGGTACATAGTGTATTATAAAATTCTCTATAATATAAAGTTCTTAAAATAGCAATAACCTATGATTGAATAATTGCTACTGCAGATTCTAAGATTAATAATAAAATTTCAATGATAATTAAAAATATAATTAAATACGAAGGTAAATTAGCAGTACTTATATCAGTTATCTAGTACCTACCCATAACACAAACTTTGCTGAGCTTAGGGCTATATACCTAATGCTGTGTGAATTGTCCAACCTTAAAAAAAAAAAATTTATTTATTCATAAGTTATTTTATTGATAACGTTTCTAAGATGCAGACTCCTTCGATTAACAGTTTTCAAACCTATCTCTAAGTGTGTTTTTCATTAGGGCTTATATACACGGACGACGACAAGTTGCCCGTCGTCACCTGCAGTCGTCGGGTGTAAGTTGCCTTGCAGCACAGACTTGTCAGCTTGCAGTCGTCAACTTGCCGTCACGCGTCCGTGTATTTGAGACGTACAGTCCGGGTATAAGAGCCCTTAGGTCTGAGTTTATTATAATGTTCTTATTTTTTCAGACAAGCCATACACTTATCAGTCGTGCCTATGCTATGTTATACTCTGCTGAAAACGATGCCACACCATTTTATGGGCAAGTTAGTATACACATTTGACTACTTAACTATAACGGTTTCAGAATTTAAGATATTTCATGTTAAGAAACTTATATTAATAACAATAGAACAAGCGATCACCAAAAATACAAACACAAATTTAAACAACGTCAATTTAATATTAACGCGCATTGATTATTGTTTTTGAGTTAGAAAACGAACGAGAGACGAATTAAGCGACAAATGGAAGCTTTCAAAACCATTTTTTAGCGTGTTTGTGATTTGGTTCGATGATACTTAACAATATTGTAAAATATTAGGTCTTTAACTATGAATTATTGCCTTCTTGTCTGAAGAGTTTCATGAAATTGCTTATAAGTATAATTGGATAACATTGTGAAAAGTAGCCTCCTCATCTCATCATCAGTCTATAATGGTCAACTGATGGACGCAGGCCTCCTCTTCATAAGCGCATTATTGGCTTTCATCTCATAGGGGGGTACCTAAAGTCCACAATCCCCTCACTGGGCATGCGGGAGTTGCTGTTGCCCGTCTCCGGTGTATATCCGCCTTCTTGCGTTAGTTAAAAACGCTACGTTCAGAATGTAATATTTTTATATTGCAGTTGAATAAATAAAGTGTAAAAAAAAACTAAAAGCACGCCAAAAACGGCAATTTCATATTTAAATCCCTATTATTTTCATTGGTTTTGTAACAACAATGTGTAAAAAAAACCGTTTAAGATTTTTGTTATATATTAAGGTGCGTTATTTCTAAGAAATCAAATAATATGCCATTTTTATTATAGGAATAAAAAAATTGGGATGGCTGGTACTTGTAATGGTTAGCACATTCCCGTAATTTGGGCGGTATGCGTGTCCCGTCAAAGTATTTATTTTTGTTTATTTTATTTCTTACCTTTCTAAGTTTCTAGAACCGTGTATTAGTCTGTTCCTTTGTTTACTTCGCCTTAATCGTGTAAAAACTGTACGAACGATCATTGCTTTTCATATTATCATGGTTTTAAATTGTAGTACCTATGTATTTATAATATTTTGCTTGATTTGCAGTGCCGTATTATCGGCGTCGATGACGTATTTATCCTGCGTGCATTTACACCGGCAAATATACCACACGGCTGATTATTCTTTGGATATAACAGGTGCTTATTATCTCTTTAAACTGCAACTCACTATTTTGCTATTTCATCAACAACAGTGACATTTCCGTACCTATTAACAATAAGGCTTCTTTGTCCCCGCGGTTCTTCTTCAACCTCACCTCGACAGCATTAATTTGGTTCATTGCTGGAAGCGCCTTATTAGCTTTTTACTCATGGGGGTAATTCCCACATGGTTGGAAAATTACTTAACTCTGCACTCTTTCAGGGCCTTTGATGGTGATAACTCAAAGGGTTACATCATTAGCGTACTCACTTCAGGACAGTTTGACGGCCAAAGAAGTGAATTCAAATCCATCTCACAGTTCAATACCAGTGCCTTTAGAAAAGATGCCATCGCCTTTGGAGTTCTTTGCATACACTCTAGCATTTCAAACGCTGATGTGCGGCCCAGTCGTCTTTTACAAAGATTATATCAACTTTATTGAAGGAAAACGTTGGGACCAGGTAAGAAGTCTGCGTATTTGGTTAAAAACGAAATTATACAAATGTATTTTGTCTGCATAAATGATAAAATTTATATGTACCTACTAGGGATTGCAAATTCCCGGTTTTTCGAGGAATCGAGAATCCCGGGAAATGTTGAAGTCGGAACCGGGAAATCCCGGGAATTCCCGGGAAATATATTTATTTTGTATTTTTACTGAAATTAGATAATTTAACTGCCTCTTAAGCCATGTCGCTTATATCACCTGATATAACATACCTTTTATTGCATAGGTATGCGATATAAGGTATATTAGAGCTGTATTTCTATACATCTGTTAAAATGAATATCAAGTTCTTAATTCAATGTGGTCGATGTGTTTTGTTCCCTCGTTCGACAACAAGCTTTAAAACTTTTCATTTTAAAGAGTCGTGACTGAATCCAGCACCTTCATTTACTGCACTACCTACAACAACACTCTCAAGGCAGCAAAACTCCATGAGGCTGGATTTGATCTTGATAAACAGAAAGTATCTTTGTGTAAAAAATCGCCGAATATATGAGTTAATTGTTAAAAAAAAAGCTATTTTAAATCAAATTAATCGGTTTAAAATTGTTATTTTTATCACAATCAAAACACGCTTTGGTCTATCCAGTTCATAGATTTATTACGAAAGGTTGATTCAATTTAAGGTTCAATCACTTAAAGTACGTAAGTTTTTTTCTTCAAAATGGAGGTACATTATGCATGCACACGGAAGCTTGATTTAGGCATCTCTTATACATTTTGGACTGTTTCCATTCATCTTTACCACCCTGACTCTACAGCCGCGGTGGGCTTAGATCTGGTAAAATGCGCCATTCTCTCCTATTCTTGGCTTTTTTTACTGCCAGCCGGACACTGCAATTGCCTTTAGGTCTTGTTGGACTCCATCGACCCACCTGGGTATCAGTCTTCCAGGGGGTCGTCGGCCATCAGGTTTGCCACCAGTAGTCACCATCCAGGTACAGGTCATTTTCGAGGCTTACGTAAGAACTGGACGTTGTAGCGTTTTGTAAATGAGTAGGTTAGATCTTCTAGATCAACCTAAAGCGTAAATATTTGAAAAGGTTGAAGAAGAATCTTTTAGCGGCTTGAATTGTTCTATTGATTTCCGCGTCCACCTTGTTTGTATAGGCTACCGTGAGCCAAGAAGATAAACGCTGTAATAGTTTGACCGAAACCGCTGTACCGCTCCTGAGGTATGCGCGCGGCGAGACGGGGGGGGGGGGGGGGGAATATAGGCCCTCGTCGGTCGCTGAGATCCATCAGTATGCCGTCAACGCTCACGGCGGCAATAGGTAGCTTTTGTACCGTACTGTATGTCAGATGCACACGAGATTAATATGAAAAGATGGGGGGAGCGCTATCTCGTGATGTCAAGACCATCAAAGAAAGCTTTGAATGTGTCGATCCATTAATAATAAATTTGCAGAATGACTCCAATTCAACTTCCAATGGCGAAACTGAAGTAGAATCTATGTCAGAATATCTGTAGAAAATTTAGTTATAGAAAAATATAATCGTTACATAATATAAACATTTCGTTTACCTACGATATCCTAAGAGCTATCCGACAATATCGATCTCATGTGTACTCTTGCTCTTTTTTCCCCGGTCCCCACCTCGCCGCACTTTCCTAAGGAGCGGTACAGCGGTTTCGGTCGAACTGTACCAATAGTTATGAAAAATTAAATGAAAATAAGAAGCTTGTATAACTATTGGTAACACCAATTTGGACACAGAAGGTGACTACGTTTAATTTAGCTTTTTCCTGCCTTTCTTGACTCTTATTACAAGTCGTGGTAAGCATGTTTTATGCCAGTTAATTTCGCCCTATCAGATCCAAATCATCGGCATAACCCAGAACTTGAACTGATTTGAAAGGAATGGTATCGTTCATTTAAATTTTTGAGTTTTTCTGCACTTCTCAAGTCTATATTGAAGAGTAGGAATGAAAGAACGTCCTTGAATAGGACCACCGAAATTTCGGAAGGGCTCTGATATATCGTTCTGCACCCTGACAACACTAGCCGAACTTCTGAGTCATTTTGGTGAATGCTGTTTACTGTTTGATTGCAGGAAAAATAATTACTGATTGAAATCAAGTGATATAAATCATGTCAACCCTGCCCAGTACCGCGTAGGTACCCGATATATTTGAAATGCTATAAGACGAAATGAAATATATTAGGTTATGTCGTTTCGGTATTAGTATATGAATTTCCCGAAATTCCCAAAATTTCCGGGAAATGAATTTGGATTTCCCGGTTCTTAAATGGGCCAAAAATTTCGGGAATTCCCGGGAATTTCGGAACCGGGAATTCCCGGGACCAAACCCTAATCCATACATCCATACATCCAAACATCCATACATCCATACATCCATACATCCATACATCCATACATCCATACATCCATACATCCATACATCCATACATCCATACATCCATACATCCATACATCCATACA